>CM028130.1:1041656666-1042895000 GCA_016271365.2 Neoceratodus forsteri | reverse complement strand
CCGTACATTGAGTGCAAATTGTGTGTTTTTCTTGCAAAGTTCCTTGATTACTTCCTCTTCACTCTCCCCTGCACCCCAAAATTCTTCCCACTTAAAGGAAAATTCCACAAATCAGTGAAAGGCCCCCACCCCACCCTTGCCCCGATCAGGCTGTCTGCAAAATAAACTTTTGAATAACTCATTTTGTGGTACTGATGTTTCAAGAAGCTCATGGTGTAAACAAATGCTCTCTGATTATCTAATGTTAGCAAGCTATTCGTTCACGTGCACTTGCACACAAATCCACTTTGCCAACCAGCAGGGCAGATCTGTATACGAGTGAGCATCAGAACTGCTTTGTTGGTACGGTACAGCACCACAGGGCGTTTGTTTACATCACTGAGCTTCTCAAACTTCAGTATTTTAGAAACAAGGTATTCAAAGGTTAAAAAAAAAAAAAAAAATTATCGGGGGAAGGGGTTACCAGTTTGTCGAGTTTTCCTTTATCAGCAGCTGCGTTACTCGTCATGCTTTAGCCCCCTTTCTGCTAAGAACTCGTAATGTAGAGAAATAAAAGAATGGCACACTCCCCAGATTTCATTCAGCAATATTTATTTGTGTAAATTGGGCCACGGGATATCAACGTTTCGTAACTTTATCCGGTATGGGGATATGATGAGGACCCTAGACTGTCAAGTGCTTTGTCGAAGCACAGTGTTGAGTTTTGGATTGGGTGTATCCGTGTTCTCCCTATGGCTTACTTGCTGTAAGTTACGTATGACTTTTTTTTTTTAACACTGCAATTAAAAATCTTTGAGCAGCAGTTGCATGCTGTATGTACCTTTCTTGGCTACTGTATGTACTCACAAACAGTAAGTCTTGTTATTTATGCTAGTTAATTAAAAATAGGAGTTCAAGAAGGGGGGACTCGACTTAACGAGCTTGACCTGTCTGCAGGGTTTACAGTGGTAAGCCATGTTGGTGGCTGCAGGTTTCAAGTAATTTTCTAGGATTCCAAGCTAAGGTAAGTGGTCTCTGTATATACTGCTGACCACTTACCCTTAGGGGGCCCTGCCCCCCCCACCCAGAAAACTTACTGCTTAGAAATGCCCTTTAAATTGAATATCCTGTCCATTGTTTCCGTACAGCAAATATGTGGGGACTTTTGAAAATCTATCTGGGTGGTTCCCATCCTCTTTAAATAAAAGATCTGCTGAAAGCTCGAGTGATGGCTTGGTCTGCCCTGACCTCCATAACCCCCAGTTCTGGTGTGTATGTTCTCTACCGACGGTGGTAGCAAAGTGGCAGTCTGCCACAAGGGGTTAGCCTTGAGCAGCTGGTGGTAGGAGGTTAGAAGATGATCCAGCGTGGCCTGTCTTGAATATTACATTGTGGGGGGTCTGCAAAAAGTGTAAAATGAAAGCAGACTCCTTGGATGTTTTAATGAGAATGCAGGAAACTTGACAAATGGGGCTTCAGTGTTTCACTTATTTTCAGGGGAGTGGGGCTCTCGCAGATCGCAGCAGAGCAGTTTGGCACATGCCCTCACTTGAATTTCAGATGTGAAGCTCCCTGCCTCCCTGGGAGCTGATCTTTAAGCATTTCTGATACTGCAAGCAATTAGCCATGCAGAAAAATATTGCAGAAGTGGAAAGGAGAACCACTTTCCACTGCCGTTTCCTTTTTAACTCTCTGCTGATGCAGGAATACAGAGTTCAGTATTTCAGAATGAAGGAAGCCTGATCTGTGGGAACTTCCTTGTGAAACTTTTTACCTACACTGACTCTATTCCAAAAGCCAGGCCATATATTAAACAGCAGTACTGCAGTTCAGGTTTTGCCAACCATTTTGTACCATATACGGTACCTTTACTTATCGTGTAAGATGCACCTCCCAGATATCACCATCTGTCTGCATTACTTTCGTTCTGTGGCCTGAATTTATTAATTTCAAAAGTTTTACCATAAAGGAATATTGAGCTAACAGCTTGTTTCCAGATGCACCTTGGGAGAAAGGGGTATGGGAGATAGTATACATACTAAAATGCCAGCAGAATAGGCCTAACGGTCTTTTGTGTCTGCTCGTTTGGTCAGCCCCCACCCTGGGAGCTGACCTTGCTGCCCCCATCGCCTTCTCTGGCTTCTCCCTTCCCTGTTCCGGATATTCTCGCTGCCCTGGATTTTGCTTCCAGAACCCTTCCCCTGTACCTGTCCCATCCCCTCTTGAACCCCTCCACCAGCCCCCTGGGCAGTGCATTCCATGGCTCCACCACCTTCTCAGTGAAGTAGCACCTCCTCCTTTCTCCCCTGAATCTTCCCCCTCTCCAGCTTCCACCCATGCCCTCTAGTTGCCCCTCCTCCTTCCTTTGAAGCACCCTGACTGCTCCTCCCCTATTTACCCCCTTCATGTACCTGAAGACCTCTATCATGTCCCCCGGTCCCTTCTCTCTTCCAGTGTGTACATATTTAGCTCTTTGATCCTCTCCCCATAGATCCTGTCCCCCAAGCCCCAAATCATTTTGGTTGCCCTCCTCTGGACCCTCTCCAGGAGTTTAATGTCCCTCTTTAAGTGTGGCCTCCAAAACTGCACGCAGTACTCGATGTGTGGCCTCACCAAGCAGTTATACAGAGGGAGTATCACTTCCCACCTTCTGGAGGTGATCCCCCTAGCGATGCATCCCAGCATTCTGTTGGCCTTGGCTGCTGCCCTCCTACAAGTCTCTGAGTTGTTCATCTTGACATCCACCACCACCCCCAGGTCCTTCTCAGCCATCGAGACTTGTAGCATTTCCTCCCCTAGGGTGTACACTTGGCCCGGGTTTCTGGCCCCCAGGTGCAGTACCTGCATTTCCCTGCATTGAACCTCAGCTTCCACTTTCTAGACCATCTTTCCAGAGCCTCCAGGTCCCCCTATAGGGCCACCCTCCCTTCCTCCCCATCCACCACAGCCCCCAGTTTTGAGTCATCTGCAAAGAGACTTCTCTCACTCCTGATACCTGTCCTTATGTCAGAGATGTAGGCGTTGAACAGGAGGGGCTCAAGGACTGATCCCTGTGGGACCCCACTAATGATCCTCCTTGGGGATGAGACTATCCCGCCAACTACGACCCTCTGGATCCTGTCCTGGAGCCAATTGTCTATCCATCTGATCATCTGTTTCCTCACTCCCATTTCTCCCAACTTATCCAACAGGCCCTTGTGAGGAACAGAGTCAAATGCCTTGCTGAAGTCTAGAAAGAGGACGTCCACTGGTCTACCCAGGTCCAAGGCACTCGTCACCCAGTCACAGAACTCCACAAGGTTTGTCTGACATGATTTCCCTGGGACGAATCCATGCTGTCTATCGTCCAGGCACCCTGACTTTTCCAGGTGCCCCCCTAGCGTCTCCTTGACAATGCCCTCCATCACCTTGCCCACCACCGATGTCAGGCTGACAGGCCTGTAGTTCCCTGCCACCTGCCTTGATCCTCCCTTGTGGATAGGCACTGTATCCGCCACCTTCCAGTCCTGGGGCACCCACTCTGTCCTCAGAGAGATGGTGAAAAGCTCTGCCAGGGGGTTTCGCCAGGACATCCGCAAGTTCCTTCAGCACTCTGGGATGTAATTTATCCGGCCCCGGTGCTTTCTCCGTCTTAAGGGACCCGAGGGCTTCCCTCACTCTCTCTGCTGTGATTTCCACCTCCGCTGTCTCTTCTCCCTGCTTAGCCTTCCCCCCCTCCTGCCAGTGATGCCTCCCCCTCTCCCCAGACCCGCCGATCGGTAAGGGTCCCCCCCTCCATAGTATCCCTGTCTCCTCCTATATGATGCTGCACCCCATTTCCTTGGTGAAAACTGAAGTGAAGTACTCATTTTGTACCTCAGCCTGCTCCCCGGGTCTGTGCCCATCTCTCCCCTGTTTTAATCCTGCTAATCTGCCCTTCACCCTTCGTTTTCCCCAGTGTATCTAAGAACCCCTTGTTCCCTCTCCTAATTTCCCTGGCCAGGTTCTGCTCCTTCGTTGCCTGCTTCGCCCTCCCACCCCCTAGTGGCCCTTCTAGCCATCAGTTCGTGCTCCCCTTGATCTCTTTCACTCCTTGAGCACTTGAATTGCCTATAGGCTGCCTTCTTTCCCAAGACTACCCTCCTGGACCTCCCTGGTCCACCAGCAGGTTTACCTGCCCTACCGCATTTCTCCCACCTGGCACACAGGTGCTGGTAGCATCCTGCACCCCTCTCCTGATTATTTCCCACCTACTGTCAGCGTCCATGTCTGACCCAATCGCATCAAATGCTCCATAGGATCCTTCCCATTTCCCTAAAATCCTCCCCTGAAGTTCGGTTACCTTCGCTTTTGTGCAGCCCTTCTACCTCCTAGGTCCAGGCAGAACCAGACTGTGGCACAGTACCCCTGCCAACGGGTCCCTTACCTCCAGGCTCCCAATCTGGTCACCGTCTCAGGACCACATCCAGTACCCGCGCCTCCCTGGTCGGTTCCTTCACCTGCTGAGTTAGGAACGTGTCTTGAAAGACATCCAACAACCTCTGTTCCCTGGCCACCGAGGATGTCATAGTCTCCCAGTCTGTTCCTGGCATGTTTAAGTCCCCACCTTCCCCCAGTCAGATCTGTTCTATTTGTCTTAAAATTAGAAATGCTGCAGATTATTGTGGTAATCAATATATTGTTATATTTTTTACGCAAATACTGTGATACTAAAAATGTGATATTGTGACGTCTGTATCTGTGAGTTCTTTCATGTCCCCTCTTACTCACTTCCAGGGTGTACATGTTGAGATCCCAGAGTCTCTTCTCACAGGACTTCTCATGCAACCCCTCCACCATTTTAGTTGCCCTCCTCTGTACTGTCTCCACCCTGTCTATGTCCTTTCTGAGATGTGGCCTCCAAAATTGCACACAGTAACCCAGGTGGGGTCTCAACAGTGAGTAATACAGTGGTGACACTACCAACTCCTTCTGCCGAGATATGCTCTCTGTGCACCCCAACATTTTATTAGGCGTACTTGGTGCTTTGTTATACAGCCCTTCCACTTGGAGGTCATCTGTTATAACCACAGGGTCCCTTTTCCTGCTTAGTGACTGTCAGTACCTCCCCTCCATCCTATACTGTGCCCTAGGTGCATGATTTTGCATTGTTTGGCATCAAACCCTAACAGCCATGCTCTTAACTACTCCTTGAGTTTCCTAAGATCCCTGCACATTCTCTCTACCCCCTCCTGAGTGTCCACCCTATTACAGACTTTGGTGTAATCTGCAAAAAGGTATACTTTCCCTGCCAGTTCTTCTGCAGTGTCACTTACAAAGACATTGAAGAGGACTGACTTCAGTGCTGAGCCCTACAGCACCCCATTGGTCACTCTCCCATCATTAGGGTGAGTGTTAATCATCTCCCTCTGTCATCCATTAACCATAGAAACATAGACTTTGACTGCATACAGGGACCGCTTGGCCCACCTAGTCTGCCCATTTACCTACCTACTGGATAAGCTGCAGATCCTAGTTAACCAACAGCCTATTCAAACAACATGAAATCTTGCTGTATTCTGACATATGCAATGATCCCCAACCTTTAAACTGCCCCGGAGAACAAAGAGTTAACTTTCTATGCATTGCATAGAATGCTGAACATGAGCTCGGTTGGAGTCTCTGTCTGGAGTGTTTCAAACTCAAACCGTCAGATTCTTTACTCCGCCTCACTGAACAGTCGCTCCGGAGATTTTCTCCTTCAGCTCGGTTCTAAAATCGGTTAAAGTTTCAGTAATCGTCAGTTTTTAAACAGAAAAAGTTATCGGCATAGTCGGTTCAGTCTCTGTCTGTGGTGCCGTGAGTACTAGATAGGAATTGTTCTGTTTTTCTATGTGGAACTTGTAAAAGTGTGGAATTGGTTCGGCTGAACCCGACATTTTAATCTGAAATCTTGTTTTGTGTGTTTACTTGGTGTGTGGTTACTGGTCCTTATCGGTTTAAAAAAAAAAAGTGTTTAATCTTTTTTTTTTTCCAGTCTCAATGACACGGTTAGGAACGATAAGGAGTCTTGCCTAGGAGTTGCCATAAAAGAGTAAGTTGGTTAGGTTGGCCATGTCTGAGAAACCCAAGAAAAAAACTGGGCCCACTGGGTTTTAACACTGCAGTGAGTGTGGGGAGGTCTTTGCTAAGGCCGATCCCCACACCACCTGTGTTTGTCGTCTGGGGTTTGACCACCTCGATTCAGACTGCCAAATATGTAAAAATTTTCCCAGATCTACCCTTGAGAAGAGATTAGGTAGACTGAGGGAAAAGGAGGCCGAGACGTCTGCTGACCCGGAAGGCCAGCCCGGTTCGGTTCCGACCGAACCAGAAGGAGTGCCCTCTGACTAGGGCGATACTACTTCGGGCAAAAGGAGAGCCGATTCCAAGGGATCGGTTCCGACAAAAAGAAAACACAAAGAAAAGTCGTGCGGTTTGGATCCAGAGGTTCATGTTCCGACCGCCGAAGAGATAGCCAGAGCGATTCAGGTTGTGGAATCGCTCCGCCCGGTTCCTACCGATCCGGCACCTTCTGGCAGGGGTTCAATTCGGTTGGTTCCCCCGGTTCAAGATTATACCCTCGAAGATTTTTATGAACCGGAGTTTGAAGAGGAAGGGGAATTTGAGGAGGATGATGGTGAAAGTGAGGGTCTGGATGTGCCTGTGAAACCGGACATCTCCCCAGACAGACCTTCAGGTGTTTCCTCCTAGGCTTTCTAAGTCCCCTTCTCACTTTTATGTTCTACAGAAAGGTGGCTGAAACCCTCCAGCTTCCTATGGAGGCTGTGGAGGATCAAGAGGAGCCTGATTATGTAGAAATGATGGACATCCCAGAGTCCAGGAGACTGTCTATTCCCCTCCACAAATCCTTTGGGAAGAGGACACAAAATCCTAAAGTCTCCTAACACTATACCTCTTGTGGATAGAAGAATGGACAAGAGGTATACACTTTCAGGCTCAGACACAGAGTTCTTATACCAGCAATGCAGCCATGTTGGGGTAGTGCAGGCTGCTGCCTGTGACAAGGCACATATTCCCTTGGCTTCACACACCCCCAGACAAGGACTCCAGGAAGATTGATGCCATGGCAAAGAAACAGTACATGGCATCTTCCTTGGGACTCAGGCAGGTGAATTATATGGCCTGTACAGCCAGGTACCAGAAGTCCAGGTGGGACACTGTACTGGCACTGGCTAAAACAGGCCTCCCCCAGCTAGCCAAGGAGCTGGAGGCGGTGGCTGCAGATGGGACTGAGGCATCTAAAGTTCAGTTTCATGCTGCTGTGGACTCTAATGATGTGCCATCAAGAGTTATGGCTACATATGTGGCTCTTCGGAGAATGGCTTGGCTCAGATGTACCAGCCTCTCTCAGGACACCCAGGCTAAGGCTGTGGATTTTCCTGTAATGGGTAATTCTCTGTTTGGGGAGCAGACAGAGGAATTACATGAAGAAAATGGATGAGTACAGGACCACTTACAGGAGTGCTCAGGCCAAGGAGAGGCAGGCAACTCCTCAAAGGCAGCAGTCTAGGGGCAGGGGCAGGCCTTTTTACCAAGCACAGGCCTCTTCTTCCTTTTCACAGAGGGGGTTCTTCAGAGGGAGAGGCAGAAGGGAGATGAGCAGGGCTGCATCCTCTCCTCAGCCTAAAGCCCCTGCCAAGCAGACATCCTGATGGGCCTGCCCGGGTCGACTCTCCTATTCCAGTAGGGGGCAGGCTGGCTTACTTTGTCCAGGACTGGATGTCTATTACATCAGACAAGTGGGTCCTGGAAGTAGTAAACCAGGGACTGGTTCTCAGCTTCAGAAAATTTCCAAAGATGAGAGCCAGATCTTTTCCACCTGCAAATCTCTCGGAAACCCTTGCCCTAGAGGCAGAGGTTTATTCTCTTCTAGCCTTAGATCCATAGAGTGAGTACCTACCCTACACTGGGGCAAAGGACTGTACTCCAGGTACTTCCTGACCCCAAAAAAGACAGGGGAGTGGCAACCCATCCTAGACCTAAGATATCTAAACAAACCTCTTTTTTAAAACCAAAGTTCAAGATGGTAATTCTGGGAATAATCCTTCCCTCTCTACGGCCAGGGGGACTGGTTAGCCTCCCTGCACCTCAAAGATGCCTATTTTCACATTCCCATCAGGTGCTCCTACAGAAAGTACCACAAGTTCGAGTTGCCCTCAGGCCACTATCAGTTCAGAGCAATGCCCTTTGGCCTAACGTCAGCCCCAAGGGTTTTCACAAAGTGCCTGGCAGTAGTAGTTGCCTATATAAGAAGGTAAAAGATTTCCATTTTTCCATATCTGGACGATTGGCTAATAGTGGGCCAGTCTCCAGACCAAGTCAAGTCTCACCTGCCAGTGACCCAGCAAGTGCTCACTTCTCTAGGATTTCTTCTCAACCTTCCCAAGTCAGTTCTCGAACCAGTCCAGCTTCTTACCTTTGTAGGGGCAGAACTGGACACATTCAGAGCAAGAGCCTTTCTTCCTCTAGAAAGGGCAAGGGTTCTTATAGAACTAGCCTCTTCCTTCAGCCTTCGGGTATCTCGACCAGCAAGGCATTTCCTCCAGCTCTTGGGCCACATGGCAGCTTTAACAGCAGTGGTCCAAGGGGCAAGATTCCAGATGAGGGATATTCAGTTCCACCTGAGAGCTTTTTGGTCTCGGAGGAAGGATTCCCTTACCAAACTGATCCCAGGGACTCTGACCTTGATCCAAGCCCTCCAATGGTGGCAGGATCAGGACAATTTAAGACAAGGTGTTCCTTTTGCTACTCAGCCTTGTTCAGTGGGCCTTGCCACGGACGCTTCTCTTCTGGGCTGGGGAGCCCATCTGGGGTCCCTCATTGCCCACGGGCTGTGGTCCCCCCAAGAATCCCTTCTCCGTATCAATCTCCTAGAGCTCAGGGCAGTTTTTCTGGCCCTAAAAGCTTTCTCTGTCAGTACAGAACAAGGTAGTTCAGGTCAGAACGGACAACACCACCACCATGTGGTACATCAACAAGCAGGGAGGCACTCGGTCCACGGCCTTGTGCATGGAAGACATGAAGTTGTGGTCCCTGGCTTATTCACTGCAGACCTCTGTGGTAGCAGTTCACCTTCCAGGGAAGGACAATGTGCTAGCAGATGCACTGAGCAGGATCTCTCAGGGCCATCACGAATGGTCCCTGGACCCTCAGGTGTTGAAAGTGATTTTTTTCAAGGTGGGGCACTCCAGAGAGAGATCTCTTTGCAGCCCCAGACAATCACCAACTCCCTCTCTTTTGTTGCAGACCTCCAGTCTTGGGCTCAGTCCCCCTGGACGCCCTGATTCTGAATTGGGAAGGGAAGTTTCTGTATGCCTCCCCTTCCCACTCCTGTTCAAAGTTTTAGTCAAAATAAGGTCTCAACCTTGCAAAGTGATTCTGATTGGGCCAGACAGCCCTGGTACCCCCTGTTGCTGTCCCTAGCAGTCCATCTTCCCCTGTCTCTTCCCAGGAATTACAACCTGTTAACATCCTCTCAGGGGAGGATTTGGTACCCCAATCTTCAGTCTCTCAATCTCAAGGCATGGCTCTTGAAGAGTTAGTTTGCAGATCTGTATCTTTCTCAAGGGGTTCTGGATATTCTCAAAGCTCCTCGAAAGCCCTCCACCAGAAAGACTTATAACTCCAAATGGAAGAGATTCAGTATTTGGTGTTCTAAGATGCATATTTCTCCAGATACTGCTGGATTGCCGACGGTTCTGGATTATATGGTCCATCTTAATGGCCTAGGCCTCAGACCAGCTATTCTCAAGGTACACTTGTCAGCTGTTTCTGCGTTTTTTGTCTGTGGGGAAGTCTTCCTCACTATCTTCTCATCCTGTGTTCTGTAAATATTTTTAAAGGATTGCTTCACACCAGTCCTCCTTTTAGAGACCCTGCCCCTGCCTGGGATTTGAATGTTTGCATTGCTTAACTTATGCAACCCCCTTTTAAGCCTTTGTCTTCAGCAGAGCTTAAGTACTTGACTTGGAAAAATGTGTTCTTGGTAGCCATTACCTCTGCCAGGCGTATCAGTGAGTTGCAAGCCCTGTCAGTGGAACCTGAGTTTATCTTCTTTCACAGGGATAAAGTGGTCCTTAGAACCAGTAGAAGGTTCTTGCCCAAAGTGGTTTCAGACTTCCGTTTAAACCAGTCTGTCTCTTCCTGTTTTCTTCACTGCTCATTCTTCCTCAGGAGAGAGGAGGCTACATAGTTTAGATGTTAAAGAGCCCTTAGTTACTACATAGAGCGTACCAAGGGTCACAGGTTTGACTCCCTCCAGTTCCTCACTTATGGAGAAGTGGGAAAGGGCAAACTTGCCACCAAGAGATCTGTTGCCTGGTGGATTGTGTCTTGTATACAATTCTGCTGTGAAAAACTCCACCCTCAGGCCTGAGGGCTCATTCCACAAGATGTACAGCTGCTTCCCTGGCTGCTGCCAGGTATTTCCCTCTCTTAGAAATTTGTCAAGCAGCCACCTGGAAAATAGTCCATACCTTTACCAAGCATTACTCTCTGGATATCCAGGCTAGGAGTGATGCTCGGTTTGGCTCAGCAGTACTTCAGAGCCTATTCCCAAAGTAGGTTCTGTTTCTCCTCCATGGAGGTACTGCTTGATAGTCTGCATATGTCAGAATACAACAAGACTTCATGTTTGAAGGAAA
The DNA here is from genome assembly GCA_016271365.2 of Neoceratodus forsteri. Classification (NCBI taxonomy): domain Eukaryota; kingdom Metazoa; phylum Chordata; order Ceratodontiformes; family Ceratodontidae; genus Neoceratodus; species Neoceratodus forsteri. The sequence continues at coordinate 1,042,884,357 of CM028130.1, read as the reverse complement.
AATTACTCACCTTAGTAATTGTGTTTCTTCTAATGGAGTCTTGCTGTAGTCTGACCTCCCTCCCTGCCTCCCCTCTCAGAACCTGTTTTTTTGGGAAGTGGGTGGGCAGGTGCAGTGTTGCACCCCAAGGGTGCTCTTTGTTTACACCTTCCTCCTTTTTGTTTGGGTGTTGATTTATTACTGTTATTTGTATTAGATTTGGTTTTTGGGTTTCCTGACTTGAGTCTTCCTTAGGAATCCAGAACTTTTTTCTGCTAGTTGGCTAGTAGGAATTTTACAATTTCCACGTAGAATTTTTAGTTAGTTGGGCTTGTAAGAATCTGACGGTTTGAGTTTGAAACACTCCAGGCAGAGACTCCAACCGAGCTTGAGCTCAGCATTCTATGCTCTGCATAGAAAGTTAACTCTTTGTTCTCCAGGGCAGTTTAAAGGTTGGGGATCACTGCATATGTCTGAATACAGCAAGACTCCATTAGATGAAACACAATTACTAAGGTGAGTAATTTTTTTCTTTCTTCCTACCCTCCACAAGAATGGCCTTATGTCTGTCCCACCCTCTCTGTGAAAAAATACTTCCTCACATTGCCCCTGAGCTGTCCCCCTCTATCTTCAAATTGTGTCCCCTTGTTCTTGCACATCTCTCTTTCTGAAAGATGCTGCCCTCTTGGACTTTGTTGATTCCACTGAGGTACTTAAAAGTTTCTATCATGTCCCCCCTCTCCCTTCTTTCCTCAAGGGTATACATTTTAAGTTCCTTTAGTCTCTCCTCATATGGCTTCTCTTACAGGCCCTGCACCATTTAAGCTGCCCTCCTCTGGACTGCCTCCATCCTGTCTATGTCCTTGCGGAGATGAGGTCTCCAGAACTGGACTGTACAGAGGGATAACAACTTCCTGTTTTCTGCTGGTGATGCCTCTCCCTATACATTCCAGTATCCACCCAGCCCTCCCTACTGCCCTCTCACATTGCTTGCCAACCTTAAGGTTATCTGATATGATTACCCCCAGGTCCCTTTCCATTTTTGCTGTTGTTACTACCTCCCCACCCCACCCACTGTGTACTCTTCCCCTGGGTTTTTGTTTCTCGGTTGCATTATTTTGCACTTCGTTGCATTGAATCCAAGCTGCCATGGCTTCCGGTAATGTCAGGATTCTGATGGCAGCCTGAACTTGGGACTCCGGACCACCCACTAAATAATCATTAAACATCGACCCGGATTCGACATGCATTCGCCTGCCAAATCTATTAGGTCAGAAGTCATCACTGCTAAGCAACCGGAGACGCCAACATACAAATTCCGAGAGCTTCTCATGAAAGAAAAAACAAAACTTTCAGCCGAGGAGGCTGCGGTTGAAGCCAGGACCTCAGAGTCTCAGCCAGAGTCAGACGACTTGGACCTAACAGCTGTAATCCTTCAAACAGCCCGCAATGTCACAAAAATAGACAAAACACTGTCCGATCTGCGTTCAGACATAACGGGATTGAGCATCAAGCAGACCAGTTGGAGCTGGGCTTGTTGGCCGTGGTGGAATAAAACGACTGACATGATCACGTACTGCTACATCTTTTGGCCAGGGGGCGAGAACTTCACCGCAAGTTGGATGACTTGGAAGGGTGCAGTAGGCGCCAAAATATTCGAATATACGGGATCCCTGAGGTAGCAGAGAACAAAGCCTCTAGTGTCCTATCCTTCCTGCAAACACTTCTAAGAGAAGCCCTAGACCTGCCCAACAACATGGAATTGGGCATGGACAAAGCCCATAGATAGCTCTTCTCGAGGCCTCCCAAGGCAGGGGCCAGGCCCTGGTCCTTTGTGGTGAAGCTCACCTATTTTTCCACCAAGGAAGTGTTGTTGACTAGGGCCTGGAAGAAAAGGGAGATCAAATACCAACAGCATTGGATCACTCTGGACAATGATTATACATCGGTGGTGCAGGAACAGCGGAAAATTCTGTGGCCGATTGTGAAACAAGTCAGAGGCAAGAACCTGAAAGCACAACTGCTCTTCCCGGCCCACCTTCGAGTAGAAACAGAACAGGGCCCCAGGTCGTTGCAGATCTACTAGCAGCCAAACCTTTTCTTGACGCGTTGGGTATCCACACACCTACCCTGTACAAAGAACAGTTGGAGAAGGACCTCCTTCAATCAGCTTGGATCATAGTGCAAAAAGGGCACAAGAGAAAGGGGTCTCAACACGCGATCCCTCACTCCAACCTGCGGGCAGATGTGGCGGCAACCATCAAGATGTACAGCCCGGCCGCTCGACTCTGCAGTACCACTGAGGACATCGATGACAGCGACTCCCGTCCAGGAGAGTTTTCAGCCCAGACGTCACTTGAACAACAAGACACTCGACGAGGAAGCGTTTCAAAGGCGTGTTTTACAGCTGACCGACTCCTCTGGGCGCAATTCGATACCGACTGAATCTGAGAAACCAGAGCAGCGGCCTAGACCCCCACTCCAAGACGCATTAACACCACTCCCCACGCAGCACCAAAATCTCACAGGTGAGTGTTTTACTCTCCTGGCTCTGTCAATCCCTGTAGAGCCGAGGTACTGCTGGAGGGACATGGGGCCCTCAGTGGGGGAAGGGGCTACTTCTCGGTCACTGTGAATCCGTAATGGTCTGGCCGGCAGTGCTTTTAGGGGGCTCCAACCTACTTAAGCGCCAGCAGTGGAACAGTGACTTTCTTCACTCTGGACTCATGGGTAAGACTTGAGATCAAACTAGAGGAGTCAAAATATACCAGATTGGGTTATTTCCACCCAAGTTTTATTCTAAAATCTTGTTATTCCACTATTTCAATGAGGAGCTGAAATTTACTTGAAAAGTTTATAGTTATTTAGATGGTTATAGTTTTTAAAACTTAGCTGAAAAGTGCACCTGGCAAAACCAAGACTATCCGGAAGGCCTCACTACCTCTTGACACCTGGGGGAGGGCAGCATGTGTATATGACAATGCTTCGGTGTCTGGGAGCCACCACCAAGTTAGCTAGTGCCAGAGGGGGGGGTCAGCCCTCGGCTACAAGTGGGTGTCGGGCGTCCCCCTGACCTTAGGTCACATCGCTTGGGGATTATTACTGCGGTGGCCCAGGAGCCGATATAATAAAAGTATAATTGTATATCCCTCATGAGGTATCAAAGAGTCTCTGAGAACAAGAGGTCGATTCCCATCCTCCTTATTTAAAACGAGGGCGGGGTGGGCCCCGGAGCACTTGAGAAGGGAGCTCATCACATACCAAAACCAGTTAGCTTGACGTTGATCAGATCTCTGGCAGAGAGTAATTCTGCACTCCCCAGAATTGGATACCCACTCAACCTTATCTGAGCGGGTCTTAGTGCCTGACACAGGCACCAACCTACTAGAGGTAAGGTAGCCTGACCTTGGAAGCGCAGCCTGCTAACACTCTCGCAGGCAAGCAGAAAGTTAATCTGTACTTATTATAAATAGTTGCCTTAAGTTTGGAGAACTACATTCATACTGAGCTTGCACACGTAATAGACCAATTTCCGCTCTTACTTCCTTTTCTTATATTAGGGGTAGGGAGAAGTCTCATTTTTCCAGAGGGACATCAGTCCTTCGGAGCAGTTGCAAAGTTAAATATGGTTCAGCTAGACACAAAAGCCCTGTCTTATAATGTTAATGGCTTAAATAGTCTGATAAAGAGAAAAAATTCTAAAGTTTAAAGAACAGAAATGTGAAATTATTTATTTTTTATTTATTTATTTATTTATTTTTTACAAGAAATGTACCTTACCCCATTGGAGGCGGTGAAGCTTAAAACTAAAAAGTTCCCCACGGTTTACCATGCCTCCCTAGAGAAAGGGAAAAAAAAGAGGGGTAGCAATACTTCTTTCGGACGCTTTACCATTTGAGAAGGAGCAGGTGGTGGCTGACTCCGGGGGAAGGTTTATGCTGGCCATAGGTAGAGTGCAGGACATTTAAATATCTTTGCTCAGTGTATATGCTCCCCCTGGCTCGTTTATTGGCTTTTATTCAGACCTCATTAAGCTGGTAGCTGAGAAGTCCAGGGGAGTTCTTCTGGTTGGGGGGGGGGAAGGGATTGGAACCTCACCTTGAACCGGAAGTTGGATTCCACCTCCCAGATCCCGACCCTGGGGACTCGCACAGCCAGACTCTTCAGTAAGATACTAGCAGAAGCGGGTCTCCTGGACATCTGGTGTGAGAGATACCAGACAGCTAGAGAATACACTTGGTACTCCCCAAGGCACAGGGTCTTCTCCCGCATTGACATGTTTCTGACTTTTGCAGGGGGTCTGTCTAGGATTGGGCACTCATGGGCGGGCACAGCAGTCCGTTTGGATCACCAACCAATTTTTGTGGAGCTGGACCTCAGCCTCCCCAGAAAGAAACCCTGTGGCGCTTGAACACGTCCTTGCTGCGGGACAGAGAGACAGTAGATAAACTGAAAGAAGCTATTACGTAGACCTTAGCCTGTAATTCCAGTTCTGACACTCCCCAAAATAATCTGGGATACGTTAAAAACTACAATGAGGGGCAGACTCATCTCAGTTGGCTCCTTCAAGCAAAAAGAAAGAAGATCCCAATTAGAGTTGCTTTAAAAGCAACTCCAAAACCTAGAATCACAACAAAAGGCAAAATGGTTATAAATATCATTTTTATTGAGGTTTCAACTTATATACACACAAGTCATTGGGTCTCGCGCATCTCAGTTCATTTATACATTTTCTTGGTTAACATGCAGGATATATAAAACAGTATAAAATACATATACAAATTTATGTACTACTTTACTTTGCATTGGTAGGTTGGGATATCTAAATTTGATCTCGGTTCAATAATGAAGGAGGGCTGTCTCTTGAGTCTTAGGTCCCTGTGATTGCCATGATCATAGTTCATTCTATGGTTTATGCTGTGACCAGGTAGTTTGGTCCAGGTTAGGCCAATCCATTAGCTTTCATCGAGGAGTTTATTAGAGAGCAATAGCATCTAGTTTTATTTTCCCTTAGATATATCCGAAGAAATGATAACTGTTTGAGAGAACTAAGGAATCTCATAGCAACTCCCTTTTCGGGTTACAATCTATGGGTGACAAGGCATTGTGTTTTTACAGACCTCCTCAGCCCGAGTCTCTCCCACTTCTCCCTCCTGCACAGCCCCATCGTCAGGGGAGAACCGTATGGGGTCATCAGCATCATGAAGGTAGACGTGGACTGGAGTAGGAGCTCCAGTGCCAGAGGCACGGCAACCTCAATTTGAGGATGAGCTGGCCAGTTGAATTCTGGTTCTTTAGGGGGTAAAGTTGGAATCCTTTAACTTATATCTGCCATCTAGTCCATCTGGTGGTAAACTTCTATTCTTGTTCATTTAGGTTATGTGTTATCTTTTCCATGTTGTAAATCTGTCTTGTGATATCCCACCAGTCTTGTATCGGAGATTTTTGCGGTCAGCCATAATTTTGTGATTGCTTTCTTTGCTGCTGTGATGAGGAGAAGTAGGTATCTGGTGTTGGGGCCCCTAAGCGGCCCAGGGAGGACGAAGAATAGGAACATCTTCAACATCAGTTGGAGTTGGGGATCTATTATTTCTTGTAAGTGGGTCTCGAGGTGTGAAAGAAACGGTTTGAGGGCAGGGCAGGACCACATGATGTGGGTATGGTTCACTTTAGGTTCTCCACATAGGCGCCAGCATATTGCCGAGTTGGTTGGAGAGTAGTGACTCGTGACAACTGGGGTTCTAAAGTATCGGATCAGATTCTTCCACGTGTATTCACGCCATTGGTGTGAACTGGTTACTCGGGCTGAGTAGCTACACATCCGTCGCCAATCCTCGAGAGAGACCTGGTGTCCCGATTCCTGGCTTCACTGTAGGCGTATACTCTTAGTGAGGGTATTCCTTTGCATGCTAAGTGTTTGGTAGTAGAGTGATGTCAGGTGGTCCTGTTTCCGAGTATTATTTAGCTGAATTTGACTATGGATCAAGGCTGGGTATTTTTCAGAGTTCCATAATATTTGTGGGAGGTTTTTGACATAGTGTCGAAGCTGGAGGTAATGGTAAAAGTCCTTGTGGGGCAAATTATACTTTTTTTGGATTTCTGCACATGACCATATGCTGCTTTTTGTCATTATCTGCAATAGGTATTTTAACTCATATCTCTCCCAGCACTGGAAACTATTATCTGTGCTATTCAGAGGGAAGTCATCAAGGCTGGAGATTGGGCAGATGAGTGATTGGAAGGGTGTCACTTGCTGGGATTTTTTGATGGATTGCCAATTCTTGAAATGATCCACAAGCCACGGGTTTGGGAACTGGTGCGCTCTCTTTCCTACTACTTGTTGGTACAGAATCTGAAAATAAGCGTGGTCGTTGATTAAGACTCTCTCTATTTCTAGCCAGTGTGGGCTGGAGGTTTTAGTTTGCTGGGCCATTATGTGAACCAGGGTCGCTGCCTGTTGGTATAATTTTAAATCAGGGAGTGCTAAGCCTCCCTCCTGACGTGGGAGGGTGAGGATCTTTAGACAGACTTGGGGCCTTTGATTAGCCCAGATAAATTTTGCTATAAGGCGGTTCATTTCTTGAAAGGTTTTTAGTGGTATATATATATGGGAATATTTTGGAATAAATATAGAGCCCTCGGGAGAGTAATTATTCTGAACAGGTCTATTCTTTTTGTTAGACTAAGGGGTTAGGACGACCAGGATTGTAGGTCAGATTTCAATTGTACCACAAAGGGAGTGTAGTTATGTTTATAATATGTTGTTGGTGATTGTGTGTGTGTGTGTGTGTGTGTGTATATATATATATATATATATATATATGTGTGTGTATGTATTGTATGTGTGTGTATGTATATATATATATATATATATATATATATATATATATATATATATATAGATATATATATATATATATATATATATATATATATATATATATATATATATATATATATGTATATATATATAGATATATATATATATATATATATATATATAGATATATATATATATAGATATAGATATATATATATATATATATATATATATAGATAGATATAGATATACACATATATACACCCAAATATTTCAGTTTTTGCAGACTCCACCTGCCTGAGATGTTGTCCAGTATGTTCGATGAAGGAGTGTAATGGAAGGTGAGTATTTCCGTTTTGGTCAGATTTAGTTTGTATCCTGACGCCGAGCCAAAGGAGTCCAGAATTTGTTTTACCGTAGGGAGTGATTGCTCGGGGTGTTGGAGGTATAAAAGAATGTCATCCGCATATAATGCGATGCAGTGTTCCGAGTCTCCAATATTTATTCCGTCTATTAACCGAGATTCCTGGATTTGTTGCCCCAGCGGTTCGATGAATGCTGCAAATAGTAGGGGAGATGGTGGACACCCCTGCCTGGTCCCTCTCTGTAGTTGGAAGTAACTAGAGTGATGCCCATTCACCTTTACACATGCCTGAGGGGCAGAATATATGTTTTGAAGGGCCCTTATAAGGGCAGGAGGAATCCTAGTTTGTGAAGTGTTAGGTACAGAAGGGCTGAGCCACTCTATTGACATACCGATTGTCTAGGCTAACTAACACCAAAGAGACTTTAGTTTTTGCATTTGATGGACCACGTGGAGGAGCAGCTTAATATTGTCGGTAGTGGTGCGGGATCTTACATATCCGGTTTGGGCTTTATGTATTAGTAAAGGGAGGACCTGATCCATACGGCGCGTTAGTATACTCATAAATAATTTATAGTCTTGATTAAGTACTGATATGGGCCTGTATGAAGCGCAGTTTTGCGCATTCTTACCTGGTTTAGGGATTACGGAGATGGTTGCATATGACCAGGATTGGGGGACTTCCCTCCAAAATCGAGTTGAACACATGAAGGAGTTTGGGGGAGATCTGGGCATTAGTGGCTTTGTAGAACTCTGCACCATAGCCGTCTGGTCCTGGTGATTTTAAGGATTTGGCGTTGGCTATAGCACTGGCTATCTTCTGCTCCGCAATTGGGGTTATGAGGATTCCCTGTGTGCCTCTGTAAGCTGTGGAAGGTGATTGAATGCAGGTAGTCCACCATCTCTTGTGGGGGCGGCATGTACTCAGGGTGTAGAAGGCCTTGTAGTACGAGGTAAAAGCTTCCGCAATGTCATGCGTTTGGAAAGGGGTTGGCCTCCTAACGGGTGTCAAATAGATGAGATCATGGCCGCCTTCTTCTGTTTACGGATTTGGTAGGCAAGCAGTCGTGTGGCTCATGGGCCTACCTCGTAGAACCGTTGCCTTTAAAAAGCTCAGGGCGATTTCGGTTTGCTGCTGGATCAAATGGTACAGTTCGAGCTTGGTTTGTTGTAACTGGGGAAGTATTGACGCATTGCCTTGTTTATGTGCCATTTGCAGAAAGTGGAGAGTATCCTCCAGTTTGGCTCTTTGTTCTTTACGCTGTCTTCCTAATTCTGCAGTATGTTTAATTGTGTGTCCTCTGAGCACTGCCTTAATCGTGTCCCAGTGGATCGACGGGGTAGAATCTGTAGGGGGATTGTCCATTATAATTTCGGTGACCTTCTCCGAGACGAATTCACGAAACTTTTTAAAATGCAGGTAGTATGGGTTTAACCTCCATTGCGTGTTTTTGGGTTGGAGGCCCAGGTCCCAGAAAGAGACTAGGGGGTCGTGGTCTGACATGGAGATATCTCCCAGTTGGGCATCTTGTATAGCTCCCAGATTTTCCACCTGAGTGTATGTGTGGTCTGTGTGGGAGTAGGTATGGTGTGCCGAGGAGTACTTTCTTGTTTGGGGTTGTACTCTCCACCAGACATCACACCATCCCACTTCTGTCAGGAATTTGTTAAAAAACCTCTGCATAGCTGTTTAAGGGATTTCCTGCTAGAGGTGTCTATCAATGGATCGGTCGTCAGGTTAAAATCACCCGCCATCAAGAGGAGTCCCTTAGTTTTTTTGTATTACTTTGTCTAGTAATGGTTTCAGGTGGGGGACGGAGATGCCTGGGGGGGAGATATATATTCGCTAGGGTAACCTGTTCATCGTTTAGTTTTCCTTGGACCACAATCAGTCTTCCCTCTGGGTCCGACCAGGTGGATTCCACTTTAAACGGGGTGTGTGGTGGTGGTATTATCGCCACACCTCTTCGTCTACTTTCTTTACTAGAAGAGTGATAGACTTGCTCCCTACTTAGCTTGTCCAGATTTGTATGTTCAGTGGAATTCATATGGGTTTCTTGGAGATATACTATGTCTGATTTGGACCTTCTAATAAAGGCTAGTGTCTTAGATCACTTGATAGGAGAGGCAAGGCCATTAATATTCAGGGACAATAGTTTCAGCTTGGGGGAATGCATTATTGAGGTTCGAAAAGGTGGTTGTTACCCAGCATTCCAACCTTTCTGTGAGGTTTTTCTTTTCTCCAGTTTAGGTTGTGGGCTTGTATACAGTATTGAGTGAGCCTGATGACTTTTAAGACAGTAACACCAACATAACATACAGTGACATTCAACTGACAGATATGTTGGAAACAATAAAGGTGACCGATATGGTCTCTTCAACAGGAACTAATCAGCTGGTACTTCCACTGATCAGGGCTAAGTCCTGATTTGGTGGTAGGGGTTTATCCCTACCTCAGTGGCCCTAGATAGTTCTGGGCCCTAGGTACTTATAGTACCTACTAGGGAAAAGGAAAATTGGATGGGTGGCGAATACGGTTGAGCCGCAGGCATCCCTGAGATCACAAGTGGTCTAGGGCAGGTGCTGGAGATTAAGATAAAAGCAGTCCTCTACCCGAACAGGGAAGGCCACCGTCCAGGGGTCCGGTGGCGCGCATCCTGCCCTCCGACCAGGGGAGGCCTATAGGAGAGGAGAGGGGGAGCAGGTCAGCAACGCAGGCGCCCCTTCCCATCTCCGCCACAGGGTCTCAATCTCCTGGATATGCGTGATACGCCTTATTTAACCGGTGATCTGGAACTTGGGTTACCCTCTTCCTATAGCACCGCTCTACTGGGGCTGCGCCTCTCAGCGGCCTCTACCTATACAGGCGGGGTGTTTTTATTTAAAGGTTATTATTGGGAGACATGGGGAGGGAGGCAGGCAGCCAACCCCTCCTCCATGCCCTCCACCATTTAACATGCCTAATATCGTGGTTCACGTCTGCTGTGACGTCACATGACTATCTAGGCTAGAATTTTTAAGTTACTCTGGTCTTCCGTAAGTCCTAGGGTAACCCCCTCAACCCGACGACCCACCCAAAGCCTGTCTGAGAAACGAGCAGTGTCTGGAGTCTCCATGGCCCATTTCTTTGCCCCACCCTCATCCCCCTTCCGGCCAGAGTAGTCAGTCCAGGGCCCCATGGCTCAGAGTCGTCCTCCGTGGAACCCGCAACTCCGGAGCTCTCCAGGAGTCAAATGCATCTACCCAGCGCAGTTTCCCGTTCCAGTATACTCCTCAGGTGGCCTCGTGGGCCTTTTCCCCTTCAAAATCAACCAGGGTGTGCAAAAATGAGAGGAGCCCCCCGAAGGCTTTTCCCGTGGAGTCCCCCTGACTATAGAGCAGAGTCAAGTCTCGTGGGCTTGTTTCCAGTCGCTGCAGTTAACGGCTCATGGAGTCCCGAGACACATGGTACGTTTGGTTGGGGTCCTCCCCCTCGGTCTTTTCCTCTTACCCCGCCATCAGCTCCCCCTCTTTCCATTTCCCCCCCTTTCCCCTGTGAGTAGCTTTAAACTTTAAGGCTTGCGTCCTTAGCTTGGACAGTACAAAGGAGGCGGTATGCACCTGACGCCTGTTCTTCCTAGGCCGAGGGCCCAGTGCCACCTCCCATCCCGACCAAGGCAGTGTAGGACTGCTCCATGCCAGGGCTCCAGAGTCACCCGGCCCCACAGCATCCCCCCCACGCTACCCAGGTGGTCTCCAGCCAGTCAAACGAACACACGCTCCCACAGACAACCAGGCTGCAGGTCGCACCCCCCATTCAGAATTTTAGGAAGTCTGAGGCCTGCAGCCCGATCTAATTCCACCCACTCCAGCTCTCCATGAGCCCTCCAGCCCAACCGTGGCAAACCAACCTGCATCCCACAACCTCGAGCTCCCGATCCTCTCATAGGCACCCCCCACCCTCCCAATGCTAGCGACTCCCTTGGGGCCCATCAAACATCGAGGTGCACGGTCAAGTCACCGAGGCAGTATTAACCCCTCCTCCTCCTCCTGCTCCAAGGCGACAGACCCAAGCCCCAGGGTATCTAAACCAACTCGCACATTCTGACCTATAAGTCGCCCCCATAATGAGAGGGAATCACGGCCCCGCCCTCTTCCCCATCCTCCCACCTGCCTCCCTTTCACACAAAGTGAGTGCCATTCTACAGACCTGACTCAATTACTAAGATTTTTAACTAGTCAGGTGAACCCTCATATTTTTGTCCATAGACTGTACTTGCAGTTTTTCAAGTCTTAGCATCTTGCATTTCTTCCTCCACTTCCCTTGGATTCAGTGGCCTGATTTTCAGGGTGCTGACGAGCTTTTGGATGGCTTCTATGCCTTGGCGGCGTCTGGAGTTTCTCTGGTTGTTGCTGCAGACTTTTTGTGCAAGCTTGGTGGCGATTGGAACTTCAGAGCTGGAGCGTTGCTGATTCACTTCGATTTTTCTTGTTTTCAGCTCGGCGGTCGCCGCTGCAGCATTTTCGAAAGTGAGGGGGCCCTCTTTAAAAGGATCACCATCTTTGAAGGTAGGGGTCCTGAAGCGTATGCCTGCCGCTTTAAGGGTGCTCATGACGGGGATGTATGCTCTTCTGCGTGCCATCACCTCGGGCGCACAGTCGTTGTCAAAATACAGCCTCTGGGATTTGAAGTGGACTGCTCCTTGCCTCCAGGCTGTATGTAGTACGGTCTCTCTGTCCTGGTGCCGCAGGAATTTAATCAGTATTGTTCAGGGGCGGGCTCCTGGTGCAGGACTGGGACCCAGGGTACGATGCACTCATTCGATCTCAAGGGAGATCGACTCTGGTAAGGGTAATATTTCTCTCAGCATCTTCTGTATAAATGATATTATTTCTGTACCCTCTCTTCCCTCAGGAACACCGGAGAGTCTGACATTATTTCGGCGGCTCCTGCTTTCTGTGTCTTCCGCATGGTCCTGCAGGCCTTTCAGACTGCTATGTAGCTGCGATAGCCCACTCTGCCTCCTTCACCGGCCTGTCAGTTTCAGCCGCCTGAGTTTCGCTATCGTCTTGGCGCTTTCAAGTTTGCCAATGTCGGTACGGAGGGCAGTCACAGTGGATTTCATCTCTTTGCGGAAGTCTCTGATTTCGGCCAGCATTTGTGCCATTTGCCTTTGGAGAATGGTATAGGGTACTTGGTCGGCGGTTGTTGTGCTGTGGCGGGAGGCTGACGAGGCCGGGGAGTCTCCGCTCTCCGATTCTTCATCCTGCGATCCCTCCCCATCCAGGCGGTTCGGGGGTCTGTATTTTGCGTCTCCTCGCTTTTTTGGCATATTGGTACCTCCTGTGGCAGGTATGGATGGCTTTTGTAGGCTAAAGGTTGTAATTAAGAGGTAATTTGAAGGATCTCTTGGGGAGCTTATGGTCCTAGGCTGCTGCTCGTTCCATGACGTCACCGGAAGAACAACAAAAGGCAAAATGGACTAAGCAAACAGATGGGGAAATTAGAGAAATTCAAACAAAGATACAAAAGATTCAGCAGTCAGAAATGAAGTCCTTAAGCTATCTTAAGTAATCCTATTATGAGGGGGGCCCGAGGTCCACCAAGCTATTTGCATTTAGACTCTGACAAGGCCAAGCTAGGGCCAACATCATTAAGATCAAACATCCTAAGTCGGGCACCCTAATCAGTAGGGTCGACCAGATAATGGAAGCCTTTATTAGTTACTACGAGAACCTTTACCACCCCCAGATTGAATCATCCCCGGAGGAGAAACATAGATTCCTTGAGGGCCTAACTATACCTACTCTGACACAGTAACAGCAGTCAGCCCTCTCAACCCCCATTGGACAGGTGGAATTAGATGCAGCCATTAAACATCTGAAAATAGGGAAATGTCCAGGCCCGGACGGGTTCAGCGGGGAACTCTACAAAACGTTAAATAAGGAGCTGACACTACACCTGCTACTGGCCTTTAATGAGGTCTGGGGGGGGGGGAATGGCAGTCCCTCCATCATGGAACTACGTGACCACTGCGGTCCTGCATAAGCAGGGCAAGGACCCGGTGGAATGTGGGTCTTACCGCCCTATCTCATTACTCAGCGTAGATTATAAAATGTTTACTTGTATCCTGGCCACTAGGCTAAATAACCTCCTGCCCAACTTGATCCCTCAGGACCAAACCGGATTTGTTTTTTAAATTTAGCCAATCTTTATTAGTTTTTGTATAGAACCAAAAAGTACAAAAACCATAGTCAGTGTCAGGAATAGTACATGATACACAATAAAAACAGAAAACATATACATAAAACTGCTATACCCCAATCCCCCCTCGTCCTCCTCTCCTCCCTCCCCTACCCCTGGAGTGTGCCAATATTATATACATGGGATACCACTATTAGAATTACAACCTGGGGGCCTATTGAACTAAAACTTAGAGTAAAATGAATGTAAATACAAAGCATATAATTTGCCCCATTTCCTGTCAAAAGATAAGTTATTACGAAAGCTAGCAAGAAGGAACTGGAAGGGGACAGGATCAGTTGTGTTGCAGGACAGTAGCTGCTGCTTGCTGTTTTCACAGGGTTCTTGTGGATTTTACTTGGTAGAAGGTTATTTATTTTCTTTCTTACTTCTAAGGGGCTAGCAGGGTATTGTTTTGGGGGCTGTTGAAAGTTTGAAAACTGGTTTGGTGGCTGTAAGTGGGCTCATTTGTTGGATGTTTCACTGTGTAACAGGCTGCGCTGGTGGAGGCCTATTTCTTCTGATTTAAAACCTATTTGGTGGGATTTGCTGGGGCCTGGTTATTTGAATTGGAGACCTATATCTGTTAATTTCAAGCCTATTTTGATGTGTTGTTAGTGAAGCTGATTAAATTGGAGACCTGTTTCCTTTGGCAGCAAACATATTTTAGGGGCTTTGAGTTGAATTTTGATTCATTGTTGCTGACTTCAGTAGCTGCAAAGATTACTGCATAGTGGGGAAGGGTGTTAATGGTCTGGCCAGGTCTCACTCAGCTAATTGACAGGAGGCAGAGCTGAATCAGGTTTGTGGTGTAAGCTGCTTTGTCTTCTCAGAAGGAACTGGAAGGGGACAGGATCAGTTATGTTCCAGGACAGTAGCTGCTGCTTGCTGTTTTCACAGGGTTCTTGTTGATTTTACTTGGTAGAAGGTTATTTCTTTTCTTTCTTACTTCTAAGGGGCTAGCAGGGTATTGTTTTGGGGGCTCTTGAAAGTTTGAAAACTGGTTTGGTGGCTGTAAGTGGGCTCATTTGTTGGATGTTTCACTGTGTAATAGGCTGCGCTGGTGGAGGCCTATTTCTTCTGATTTAAAACCTATTTGGTGGGATTTGCTGGGGCCTGGTTCTTGGGCTGCTGGGCTTGGAGGAGACACAGGGCTGATACACTCTCTCCGAGTCGGATGTCTGCCCAAGACCCTCCCTCCCCCACCCCTCCCTCCCCAGAGTTCTGCTAATTTATAGGGGAACACCTGTCCTGCAATTGGAGGAAAAGCTGCAGGTGCAGCCATGTAGTTCTAGCCACTGGGGTTGGATTTAAAGGCTGGAGAGAGCAGCTAGGAGTTGTTCATTTCCCTTATAAGTTTACTGTGTTGTACTGCATCTAGTAACAGGGTTACCAGTGTACTGTGGGACTGTATCTAAGATTAGTGGGTGACCTGATTAGGCAGTAGGGGGTATCTTGGACTAGGGGAACCTGGTGGCTCACCCAGGAAACCTACTTGAAAGGGATGGAACCACACATCATTAGGGCCGGCATCTTTGGGAGGGTGGTGGGGTGCACAGGGTGTGGAGCAGCCATGATACTGGACTGGGCTTGGAAGTTCGATGGTTGCCCAGTGTGCTACCAGCTGGCACAACTTATGGAGGAGGTTGCGGGGATTAGGAGACGGCTAGGGGAAGGGGGGAGGTATGGTTGAGGAAGGGGCAGGGGATCTCCCACAGGGTTGCACCAAGCACTGGGGGCCGGGGCATAGGGAAAAGAGTGCAGGAGAATACTCAGGGGTCACATAGAGACCCTGGCAGAGGGGGTCCAAAAGGACACTACCAAGGAAGCAGGCAGGGAACTGGGGACCCTCACAAAGGAGGGACAGAGGGACAACATTCTCAGGGAAGTTGGCAGATGGCCGGGGCTGGACAGAAGGAAGCAAGGCGGGGAGGTGGATCAGACCTTACACTCAATAATCGCTTCAATTCTCTTCTTCTGCTCGAGAATCAGGGAGGTGATGTAGCCACGATAGAGGTGGTTAGAGATGGAAAGGGAGTGGGGGGCAGGAGGCAGGGGCCGGATAGCAGGAAGAACAAGGGGGAACCAGGAATGCAGGAAAATGGGAGGAGCAGTGAATCGGAGCAGGAGGGGCAGGGGGAAGAGGGAGGAAAGCGCAAGGAGAAGGACCAGTTGGGAGGAAAGGTAAAGAAGGACCAGAAGTACAAGAAGGATTCAGTAAAGGGAGCTGAGGGTTTAGGCCAGGGGAGCATGACAAGCAAGGAGGGACTAAATGGAAACAGGAAGGAAGGGAGGATGAGCCAGGCTAGTTTAGCAGATGGGGAGAAGGACCAGTCATGAGCAGTGAGGGGGTTAGCAGGTACAGAAGGATACTCAGGAGGAGGAGAGGCATAGGATTGGAGGGAGGGGTGGCCAGGGGTAAATAGGAGGGGTGGCATGTGGCACCCAGATAGGGGAGGAACAAGGAGCCGGCTGGGTGGAGGGGCTGGGAGAAAGGATGAGGGACATGGAAGGGGGGGAAATGGAGGAAAAGGAGTGGTCAGAGTGCTCCTGTTGGGGGATTCTATGATCAGGGGTATCAAATGGGATAGGGAGGGAGAAGCCTGGCCAGTTAGAACAAAATGCTTCCCTGGACTAACGGTGCACAGGGCTAAGCATGAGGTATATCAGCTGGCAAAGGATTGTGGGGGTTCTCCGGGCATACTGGTCCACCTGGGTACAAATGACATTGAGGGAAATAGTGAGCTAGAGATACAGGCACGATTCAGGGAGCTTGCCAGGGTCTGTCATGACATAGAATGCACAGTTTCCTTCTCAGAAATCCTGCCGGTGCCAAGGGCTAGTGGGGAACACAAAAGGAAGATTAGGGAGATAAACCAGTGGTTCAGGGAGTGGTGTGAGGCCAGAGGGTATGGGTTGATGGGGGATTGGGGAGACAGGGAGGATAAGGCTGTATGCTGAGAGATAGACTCCATCTCAATTTGAGGAGGGAATCTTTAAGTTGAAAATAGAGAGTTCATTGGTGAAAGGTGGGGTTTAAACTTGTGAAGGGGGGAGGGATGGGAGAAAAGGCTGTCAAGGGGGTGCCGATAAAGGAGGGACTCTGTCTCCACCCCCCTGGGGAGCTGGAGGATTGCAGGAAAAGGCCGACTGGTAAAGTGCAGACCAGGGGAAAACAGAATCCCCATGGGAACACGAGCAGGGGAAATGGAAGTATAGGGAAAGGGTGGAAGGTAGTCCTGCTAAATACCAGGAGCTTGGGAAATAAAATGCCTGAGCTCCAGGTGATGCTAACTGAGGGAGCAGTGGATGTGGCAGCAGTCACTGAGACCTGGGCCACTGCAGGACACGACTGGGACCTGAACCTGGAGGGTTACACTATGTTCAGGAAGGACAGGGGGGAGGGAAGGGGAGGAGGGCTAGCAATGATAGTCAAAAACTGCATTGGCATAGGGGGAGTACAGGAGGCGGAGGGAACCGTGGAGGCCATTTGGGTCACCTTGATAACAAGGGGGGGGGCAAGAGAGTAAAAATAGGAGTGGTTTATAGACCCCCTGCCCTGGCGGAGGAGCTGGAGGAGTTTGGTGGCAGATGTTGGGAGACACTGCAGACTGGGCAGAGGAACGGTGGTGGTGTTGGGGGACTTGAACATGCCAGGAACAGACTGGGAGACTATGACATCCTCTGTGACCAGGGAACAGAGGTTGTTAGATGTCTTTCAGGACGCTTTCCTAACTCAGCAGGTGGGGGAACCGACCAGGGAGGCACGGGTACTGGATGTGGTCCTGGCAGACAGTGACCAGATTGGGGGCCTGGAGGTAAGGGACCCATTGGCGGGGAGTGACCATGCTACGGTCTGGTTCTGCCTGGACCTAGGAGGGCTAGAAGTCTGCACAAAGATGGAGGTAACTGACTTCAGGGGGACAGATTTTAAGGAAATGGGAAGGATCCTTAAGGAGCATTTGGATGTGATTGGGTCAGACATGGATGCTGATAGTAGGTGGGAAATCATCAGAGAGGGTACAGGATGCTACCAGCACCTGTGCAAGAGGCACCAAAATGCGTAGGGGCCGAAACCCTGCTGGTGGACCAGGAGAGGCCCAGGAGGTGGTGCGGGAAAGAAGGCAGCCTGTAGGCAATTCAGGTGCTCAAGGAGTGAAAGGGATCGAGGGGAGTATGAGCTGATGGATAGAAGGGCCACTAGGGTGGTGAGGGCGGCTAAGGCAAGGAAGGAGCAGAACCTGGCCAGGGAAATTAGGAGAGGGAACAAGGGGTTCTTCAGATACATTGGGGAAAAACGAAGGGTGAAGGGGCAGATTAGCAGGATTAAATCAGGGGAGAGATGGGCACAAGACCCTGGGGAGCAGGCTGAGGTACTAAATGAGTACTTCACCTCAATTTTCACCAAGGAAGATGGGGTGCTGCATCATATGGGAGGAGACAGAGATACAGAGGAGGGGACCCCACTCGGGGGGTCTGGGGAGATGGGGAGGCATCACTGGCAGGAGGGGGAGGGCTAAGCAGGGAGAAGAGGTACCGGAAGTGGAAATCACAGCAGAGAGAGTGAGGGAAGCCCTCGGGTCCCTTAAGACAGAGAAAGCACCGGGGCCGAATAAATTACATCCCAGAGTGCTGAAGGAACTTGCAGATGTCCTGGAGAAACCCCTGGCGGAGCTTTTCACGATCTCTCTGAGGACAGGGTGGGTGCCCCAGGACTGGAAGGTGGCGAATATGGTACTATCCACAAGGGGATCCAAGGGAGGTGGTAGGGAACTACAGGCCTGTCAGCCTGACATCGTGGTGGGCAGGTGATGGAGGGCATTGTCAAGGAGAGGCTGGGGGGACCTGGAAAGGTCAGGGTGCCTGGACGATAGACAGCATGGATTCGTCCCGGGGAAATCGTGTCAGACAAACCTTGTGGAGTTCTATGACTGGGTGACGAGTGCCTTGGACCTGGGTAGACCAGTGGACGTCCTCTTTCTAGACTTCAGCAAGGCATTTGACTCTGTTCCTCACGTGGGCCTGTGGGATAAGCTGGGAGAAATGGGGGTGGGGAACCAGATAATCAGATGGATAGGCAGTTGGCTCCAGGACCGGACCCAGAGGGTCGTAGTTGGTGGGATAGTCTCATCCCCAAGGAGGGTCATTAGTGGGGTCCCACAGGGATCAGTCCTTGGGCCCCTCCTCTTCAACGCCTCGTCTCTGACATAAGGACAGGAATCAGGAGTGAGATGGTCTCTTTATGGATGACTCAAAACTGGGGCGGTGGTGGATGGGGAGGAGGGAGGTGGCCTACAGGGGACCTGGAGGCTCTGGAAAGATGGTCTAGAAAGTGGAAGCTGAGGTTCAATGCAGGAAATACAGGGTACTCCACCTGGTGGCCAGAACCCAGGCCAAGTGTACACCCTGGGGGATGCTACAAGTCTTGATGGCTGAGAAGGACCTGGGGTGGTGGTGGATGTCAAGATGAACAACTCGGAGACTTGTAGGGAGGCAGCAGCCAAGGCCAACAGGATGCTGGGATGCATCGCTAGGAGGATCACCTCAGAAGGAGGAAGGATACTCCCTCTGTATGCTAACTTAGTGAGGCCGCACCTTGAGTACTGCATGCAGTTTGGAGGCGACACTTAAAGAGGGACATTACCTCCTGGAGAGGGTCCAGAGGAGGCAACCAAATGATTTGGGGCTTGGGGACAGGACCTATGAGGAGAGGCTCGAAGAGCTAAATATGTACACATTGGAAGAGAGAAGGGACTGGGGGACATGATAGAGGTCTTCAGGTACATAAAGAGGGTAAATAGGGGAGGAACAGTCAGGGTGCTTTGAAGGAAGGAGGAAGGGCCACTAGAGGGCATGGGTGGAAGCTGGAGGGGGGAAGATTCAGGGGAGAAAGGAGGAGGTGCTACTTCACTGAGAGGGTGGTGGAGCCATGGAATGCGCTGCCTAGGGGCTGGTGGGAGGCAGAGACAGTGGAGGGGTTCAAGAGGGGTGGACAGGTACAGGGGAAGGGTTCTGGAAGCAAAATCCAATGCAGCAAGAATATCCAGAACTGGGAAGGGAGAAGCCAGAGGAGGCGAGGGGGGGCAGCAAGGTCAGCACCCAGGGTGGAGGCTGACCAAACGAGCAGACACGAAAGACCGTTAGGCCTATTCTGCTGGCATTTGAGTATGTTAGTAATTAAACGTTCAGTTCTGAAACTAACAGATAAATCATTAAGCCACTCAGAATATGTTATGAATAACTGATCCAGCCAATGTTTTACAAGTTTTTTGACCACCATTGAGATTGCCATGTGGAATCTATGTTCTTTAACCGTAATGTTGGAAAATATACCCAGAAGACATATTTCAATTGTAAACAGATCCTGTAACCCTAAGAGAGGGTCTAAGTTGGATTGTATTGTTTGCCAGAGGGGAGCCACCTTCTCACACTGCCAGAATATATGTACCAGGTTACCTTCTGCTTTACCACATCTGGTGTAAGTAGAATCCAGAAGTTTGCCCAATTTAGCGAGTATAACAGGGGTGTAGTACATGTTGTTTATAATATGATATTGAGTGAGTCTAAATCTATCTTGGGTGTGATATTTATACATATCTTTCCAGAGTTGAGCCCAATTGGGAGATAAATCCAGTAGTAAGGAAGACCATATTTTAGATCCTTTGAGAGGTTCTGGGAAGGTGTATGATAGGAGAAAATTATATATTGCCGATACAGTGTGGTTTATTTGCAAGATCTTGTATCTGGACCAACATAGGTCTAGATTGGGACGGTTTAGGTATATGACCAAAAGAAGTACCAAGGAGATGTCTTAATTGGAAGGTCTTAAAGATGAGATTCTGTGGTATATTAAATTTAACCAGAATTTCGGAAGAGGAGAGAAGAGAGTCCTGAGAATAGAGGTTCTCCACTAATACGCCCTGTAGCTGAAGAAGCCAGCTGGGTGGTAGGGATGATCCATTTAGTTTGGGTTTTGAAACAGGGATTGACCGCAATCTTGTGTAAGAGAAATTTTGAGATAGTTCCAGCACTGAGACAAGACTCTAAGAAAAGTACTGATAACCGAGTTGTGCAGTGGAGCAGGAAGTGTTGATTTTGATAGATAGAAAATGGTAGAAGAATGCAGGTCAGAAGACCTCAGAAGTCAGCCTTCAAGTTGGAGCCAGATGGGGGCGTGCATATTATCTATGACAGAAAATCATCTGCCCAGTCTAGATAAATGACTAGCCCAATAATACAATAAAAAGTTGGGAAGACTGAGACCACCCGAATCTTTTGGGAGGCTAAGCTTAAGGAATGATCTTACTAACATACTACCATAGTAACATAGTAAAATGCCAGCAGAATAGGCCTAACGGTCTTTCGTGTCTGCTCGTTTGGGAAGCCCCCACCCTGGGTGCTGACCTTGCTGTCTCCCTCGCCTTCTCTGGCTTCTCCCTTCCCAGTTCCGGATATTCTTGCTGCATTGGATTTTGCTTCCTGAACCCTTCCCCTGTACCTATCCCACCCCCTCTTGAACCCCTCCACTGTCTCTGCCTCACCAGCCCCTAGGTAGTGCATTCCATGGCTCCACCACCCCTCTCAGTGAAGTAGCACCTCCTCCTTTCTCCCTGAATCTTCCCCTCCAGCTTCCACCCATGCCCTCTAGTGGCCCCTTCCTCCTTCCTTCGAAGCACCCTGACTGTTCCTCCCCTATTTACCCTCTTCATGTACCTGAAGACCTCTATCATGTCCCCCCGGTCCCTTCTCTCTTCCAATGTGTACATATTTAGCTCTTCGAGCCTCTCCTCATAGGTCCTGTCCCCCAAGCCCCAAATCATTTTGGTTGCCCTCCTCTGACCCTCTCCAGGAGGTTAATGTCCCTCTTTAAGTGTGGCCTCCAAAACTGCACGCAGTACTCCAGGTGCGGCCTCACCAAGCAGTTATACAGAGGGAGTATCACTTCCCTCCTTCTGGAGGTGATCCCCCTAGCGATGCATCCCAGCATCCTGTTGGCCTTGGCTGCTGCCCTCCTACAAGTCTCAGAGTTGTTCATCTTGACATCCACCACCACCACCCCAGGTCCCTCTCAGCCATTGAGACTTGTAGTATCTCCCAGGTGTACACTTGGCCTGGGTTTCTGGCCCCCAGGTGGAGTACCTTGCATTTCCCTGCATTGAAACTCAGCTTCCACTTTTCTGGGATGTTTACCTACCCAGACGAAATTAGAGATAATAGCGTGTATGTGGTGAAAGAATGATATCGGTAGCCATATGTTCAGCATATTTAAGGGATAAAAAAGACTGGGGAGAACATTCATTTTAATGATATTTATATGACCGCATAAAGAAAGGGGAAGAGCAACTCATCTTTTGAAGGTCTTGTTGGATTGTAGTCACCATATCTTCAAGGGTTAATTTTTCAAATAATTTGGGGTTATTGGTTAGGAATATACCCAGGTATTTAATTGAGTGGGGTGACCATTTCATTCCAAAATGGCTAAAGTTCGCTTTATGGGTGGAGTCATTTAGCGGAAGGATTTCTGTTTTCGAGAGATTAAGTTTGTAGTTAGATAATTGCCCAAATTCATTAATAATACTGAGAACATGTGTAAGGGATGACACTGGTTGGTCCAAGTGAAGAAGAATGTCATCCGCATAAACTGAGAGTGTTAGGGGTTGATGAAGAATAGGGATACCTTTAATTTGGGGTGAATTTTTGAGGTAGTGAAGGAGAGGTTCTAAGTAGAGGTTGAAGAGGAAAGGTGAGAGGACACCCTTGTCCTCGTGTCAGTATAGAGAGGGGAAACACCATTGCAAAAGATTTTAGCTGCGGGTGAAGAGTAAACTGTTTGAATCCACTGTATAAAATCTGAGGGCAACCCCATCTTCTTTAGTGTAGACCAAAGAAATACCCAGTCGACCCTATCGAAGGCCTCTTCAAACCAACGGAAATTAGAGCCATAGGGGACTAAGCTGATTGTGCAGCCTTGAAAAATGGGAGAGCGTTCCAGTATGGTCTGCTGTGGAGCGGTCTTGTACAAACCCGACTTTTTCGGCACTCAGCAGGTAAGACCAGATGCTGTTAAGCCAGAGTGAAAGAATTTGTAAGATTTTAATATCACAATTTAAACGCGATATTGGTCGACAGCTGGCTGGATCAGTATGGGGTTTATTAGGTTTAAGTAGAATTATTGTGTCTTCTAATAATGTGGGATCTAAATTATGTGCTTTAAACATATATTATATAAATTAAGGAGAAGAGGAGCAAGTTCAGCAGAAAAAGTATGATAGAAATTGGAGGGAAATCCAGCGGGACCTGGTGCCTTGTCTAGGGGTAAACTATTAATTGCCTGTTCTATTTCCTCCCACGTGATTGGAGCCGACAGGATGGTCTGATGTTGTATCGAGAGACTGGGAAGATCCAGAGAGTTCAGATACGCCCCTATCCTATGAGGTGATGCTGAGGAAGGGTTTTTACCATAAAGTGAGCAGAAGAACGACTTGAAAACTTGAGCTATATCTCGGGGTTTAGTTTTGGTGGAGCCATCTGCAGAAAGTATGGAAGGATTAATCTAGAGCTTTCCATAGTACGTAGTCTGAGAGCTAGTAGTCTCCCTGCTTTTTCTTCTTGCTCAACATATCTAGAATTTGTTTTAAGAATAGAGAATTCAGCGTTTTCTCTTAGCAAATCAGCATATTCATTTCTTAATGTTAATAATTGCTCTAGAGTGGCCGATGGGGTGGTAGACGATAAAGCTTTTTCAGCTTCCCTAATTTGAGATAACAGCGATACCACTTTAGCTTCCCTTTGTCTTTTCCTTCTTGATGCTAACTTAATAAATTCACCACGGAGATAGCATTTAAGCGTACACCATACCAGGTCCTCTCTATGTGTTGAGTTCTTATTAAGCTCCATGAAGGTAGGAATGAGTGTTTTTATGTGGGAAGTGATATTTGTTTCTTTAAGTAGCTGTGTGTTTAGTTTCCAGGATACGTCTTTTTTCATATCTGGATCTGGGGATAACACTAGCCACCCTACTGCATGATCCGAGATCACTATAGGCTCAATACCAGCTTGACAAAGACCGTGTAAAAGAGGAAGGCTGATCAATATGTAATCTAACCTGGACCAGGATTGATGGACATTGGAGAAGAAAGAAAAAAGCGATGAGAAGGGTTAAGAAGCCGCTGAGGATCACATAACCCTAGAAGAGCTATGAAATCAGCTAGAGCTTTTTGGGATGGGGAAGGGGGCTTTAAAGGGAGGTATGTTCTATCCGGATCTTGAGTCGGTGGTGTGTTCCAGTCCCCGTCCAGAATTAGGGGGGAGGGCAGGAGAGTGGCTACTTTACTGGCTAGATCCATAAAGAATTTAGGATCTTCGCCCACTGGGCCGTATATGGACCCTGGAACTACTGAGGTATTATTAAGAACCCCTTTGATTAGCACAAACCTTCCATTGGGATCTACTATCTTTGTTTCTGCCTGGAATGACAAGTGTCTTTTAATTAAAATACCCACTCCCCTACTTGAGGAGGATTCCCCCGCTGCAAATATTTGAGATATACCTTGTTGTCATAGCCAGATTGCTTCGTTTACTAATAAATGGGTTTCCTGAAGTAGAATTATGTCGGCATTGAGTAGGTCACAATGTTTGAGGACCTGATACCTCTTCGTTATTTCCCTGGACCCCCGATATGCCATGTAACAATTTTTAGTGGTTTATTAGCCATTGTCATCATAAAGTAAGAACAACCGTACAAAATAAAACATAAAGCAACCATTACCTAATTGGCACACTCCAGTCCTCCCCTTCTCCCCCCTCCCCCAAACCTTCAAATTATAAACTAAATGAACTTGCACTTGAAGAATTCCCATAACAGTGCTTGGAAATAGTGTATTTGTTAGGTGCCTCAACAGAGGAACACTTATATAACTGAGTAGTAAAGGTGCACTCCAGTGTTTTGGGAGCATCCCCCTTATTCCCCTTCCCGTCCCCTTTTTACCCCAGCAACTATATACAACAGGCCTCTGTTTAATGTGGATCCTTAAACCAAATAGCTTGGACAACACAGGGGGCCTATCCCCACTAACTAGACTTCGCTCAATAAAATAAGCAAACAAGAGACATTGTACCTGCCAAAGTACAGAATTTTGAACCTGGCAGCTGTGTTAACTGAATCCATATCTCGACCAGATACATATGAAGTATGAGCAGGAAGTCTCCCCACCTGTGAACTAGTACGCTCTACAGCTTTACCCTGAGCCAGCGTCTGCTAGAAGCTCCCCCCTTTCCACCCACTAGATCACCAGTCACTAAGGCCATGGTCCTATAGGAAGAGGTATAATATGCATATTTGAACCATGAAGGAACAAGGCTGTGTTGGAGAGACTGTACACCCAAGTCCCTTCCCGGTTGTTATACCGCTGTCCTGGACACCCTCTTAAGATGGTTATCAGGTTGAAATAGGAAGGCCTCGAAGAATGAAGAGCTAGTAATAAGACTTGGGACTTACCCCTGAGAATCAGGAATACGGCTTGGTATCCGTCGCGTTTTCACCCTACCAGAATTATTCTCTGAGTAGTCCACAAAAATGAGGTGAACCTATCAGTATTTAAATTCACACTGGAAAGTGCAATAAAAAATCCACATTCCCGATGATAGCTCATAGCAAGGGAAGTGCTAGGGGAGGGAAATTGCTATAGGACTAAATGCTGTCCTACCCGAAATGGGTAGCCGTGAAACCGCTACCAGCACTATGGTTCCTACCCTTATTACTCTAGGGGACTTCATCAGCTGCAAAGGAAATTCTGGCCTACCCGTTGTGAACGTGGCCTACACCAAAAAACCTCAAAAGGAGCATGGAGGAGCAAAAAAGACAAGGATCCAACATTATTAGATGGTAAATAAGAAATACATTTTCTGTTTGTAACAATCAGGAGATGAAACTCCTAGAGTTTGGAACACTCAAGTTTATTTTCCGGACAGTCAGCCAGCTTGGAAAAGGTTGGGTAGTTTAGTGGTGAGGTCGGTTGTTGCCTGAGCTGGAGTGTCAAAGGATACCCAGGATCCAGTGATGGAGACTTGCAGCTTTGCAGGGTACTGCATTCGGAAGGAATACCTGCGCTATCAACTTCTGACTATAGGATGAAAAGCTGATCTTTTGGGCGGGTCTCAAATGGTAAATCTTGTGTAATTCAGAGCTTAGAACTGCCCCAGGTGATTGATTTGTAGCTCCTTAACTTTGGTCAAGACATGATGTTTTTCCACAAAACTGAGAAATTTCATGATGATTGGTCTGGGGGAGCTCCTGGCTGAGTTTGCGGTTTAAGTGACCTATGGACTCGTTCTGTGTGGTAGGAAGAGCCGAGTGGAGATAGGCCCACGATTTTCTGGAGAAACTTTTGGAGAAAGGTAATAATGTCGGGACCTTCCTCTGCCTCCGGTAAACCCATAATCAGTAGATTATTTCTCCTGCTCCTCCCCTCGAGGTCTTCAGGTTTTAATTGTAATTTATTTGTTGACGTAGTTGTATGATCTCTGGCTCCATTTTCCCTCTCCAAGATTCCACAGAGGCTGAATGGACCTCTGAATCTCCGACTCTCCTGGTGAGTGTGGATAAATCTTGTTTGATAGTTTTAAGCTCCGTGTAGATGTCTGTCAGCGTTTCTCGAAAGGACATGATTTCCTGGAGAAAACTATCTTCAGTTAGGGGAATTGCTGCCACTGTAGAGGGCCTTTGCTTAGCCGTCGCTGACATCTGAGCCCTTTGCTTCTTAGGTATTTTTTCTGGCGCGGTGGGTGGTGTGTGCCTGATAGGGGCCTACCTCATTTCAGCGTCCATCGCGGCCAGGGAGCCAACTGCGATGTAGTTTTGAACCAGTAGACGATTGCTGAAGGCAGTAAGGCTTAGCTGTGCAGATTGTAGAAATGAATTACTCCGATTAACTGGATAAAAAATGTTAATAGCGGGTGGAAGGCGGGGCTCCAGACCAGTGCTGCCACTCGTGCTCTGCATCCGTGATCCCCGGACGGATTTATATCAGGTTGACAGGCTCCGGACAATGTCAGGCGCACTATTAATATTATAAATAAAATTTCTCAGGCGAGGATTCCAGCCTGTTTAATGAGCCTTGAAGCCAAAAAGGCATTCGACAGGGTATCATGGCTCTTTCTATTCGCAGTCCTAGAGAAGTTTGCATTTCTGTAGCTCATGATGCAGGCCCTTAAGGCCATCTATATGGCCCTGCAGGCCTACTTAAGAATTAATGGTAGCATTTCGGACAGGTGCCCATTGTTCCCCTTGCTCTTTGCCCTCTACATAGAACCCCCTCGCATGCACAGTTCGAGAAAATCCCAACATCACAGGGGTATGGGTGGGAGATACCGAGCACAAAATTTTGTTGTACATGGACGATGTCCTTTTATACATAACCAGCCCGAGTCAATGCATTCCCCAAGTCTGGAACATCCTTGAGAAATGTGGCTCCCAGGCAGGCTACTCATTAAATAGGAAATGGGGACAAAACAGAGATCCTGACATTTTTCTACCACCCCCCTCCCCCCAAAATAACCTCACTCCTCCCCGTAAATTGGAATGAGCAAAAGATTTAAGTACCTAGGGATTCAAATCACGAAACAGTTAAGCAGATTGTTCTTTTCAAACTTCTGCCCTTTGCTGTCCCAACTCCAACAAGATATTTCAAAATGGGGGCTCTTGAAATTCCTTCTATACTCTAGGATTCATTCCACTATTATGAATGTCCTCCCCAGATTCCTATGTTTGTTCCAATCCCTCCCAATAAGCATCCCTCAGAAATAATTTCAAGCCTGGCAGAGAACTTTATCCAAGTTCATCTGGTCCCCCTGATAAACCAAGGCTGAGAATGCAGATTTTCCAAACAGACAAAGTGAGGGGCGGGAGAGCAGTCCCAAATCTTGAGGACTGCTGCCTGGTGGCCCATCTGAGGCATGCCCTCTTGTGGAACACTGTATCCTATGACTCTCACTGGAAGGAGATTGAGCTACACCTCCCTGGGAGTCCCTCTCTGGGAGCAAGAGTCTTAGACAAACACTTGCATAAAATTGGGGACCCTAGCCTCATGTCTGTCACAAGTACCCTTAAGATGACTCATAGATTATGGACCAAGTACAAGCTGAGGAAAGCCCTGTGGCCCCTTCAATGGTTTACATGGTCGGAGGAGTTCCTCCCAGGCAAAATGGATCATGCATTCAGGCAATGATCCAGACTCGACTTACACAGGCTAGGCCAGTTAATATCAGGGAACACAACTCTAGACTTTCAAACCCTCAAACATATATATCCGCTTAGCAACAGGGACCACTACTGCTTCCTACAACTCGGATCGTATGTCCAAACAATCCAAAAAGAAGCTGACTAAGCTGAACAGATCATTTACTTAATACGATCTGTTCAGTCCTCTCTGGGGACCTTAAAAAGGGCCACATCTCTGCCCTTTACAAAGCAGTCTGGCAGCTTTACTCAGGAAGCATCCAGAGTATTAAAGCCAAGTGAGAAGAGGAAGTGGGGGTGAGCCTTTCAGAGAATGAATGGGGAATAGTCATCCAATTAGGCAACAAAACAACCCTCTCGCTGAACTGGAGGGAATTTGCCTGGAAGGTGAGAGTCAGATTTTTTTTTTTATACACCTATTATCTAGCACAGATGGAGAGGCGGGGCTCCACTGCATTGCTGGAGGAACTGTGGAAATCAGGCAGTGCACCATACCCACATATTCTGGGAGTGCAGGTTCATCCACTCTTTCTGGCAACAGGTGTCCCATAGACTAGCGAAACTCTCTGATTGCCCACCACAGCTGTCATTGGGGAATTTGGTACTGAGGATCCCCCCAGATGGGGTAAGGGGGAGGACAGCATCTACCTTTGGAACATCCTCCTGGCGGCCGCCCACAAAGCGATTACCAGGAGATGGCTCTCTCCAGACTCACCCAGTCTGGACAATTGGTATTCCATAATACAAGAGATACAAAATATGGAGGCGCTAACCCACAAAATAAACAATAAAACCAGACATTTGTTCGTAGATGGACAAAATCGCTAGTCACAGTGAGCCCGACCTCGGAGGCCTGATAAGTGTTCTGGAAATACAGACCATGACCACCTTTAGAAAACATCATTGAACTTAGTTGGTCCTCCTGGTAGGCTGATATTTGGGGGAGCCCTTCTGGTTACCAAGCAGTCTAAAGGGAACGGGCAGTTGCTCTCAGTCTGTCCCTCAGGGATAGGACACAGGGGTATTTATTTCTTCACTTATTTGCCTACTTGTATTGAATATAATATGTCAACTTTTAGCCTTAAGGGGAATGAAATTGGATCTTGAGCAATTTTTTTTTTTTTTTTTAACCACCTCTGGAGAAACTTGAGTGTATAATTCCTACCCTGTCTTTATGTATAATTGTGAAAAGTGCGTAAGCTCTGGAACTTAAATAAACTTGAATTAAAAAACAAACAAAAACAAGCTGCCATATTTCTGACCATTCCTCCAAATTTACCAAGTCCCTTCTCATCCTTTTCATGCCCCCTTGTGTATCAGCCATGTTGCAGAGCTTTGTGTCATCTGCAAAGAGGCATACTTTTCCTTCCAGTCCCTCTGCAATGTCACTTACTGTATAAAGACATTAAAAAGGACTGGACCCAGTACTGAACACTGCACTATCCCACTAGTAACCCCCCTTTCTTCAGAGTGGACTCCATTTACTTCTGTGTCCTGTTGTCCAGCCAATGTTTTACCCAGGCTACCACCCTGGGACCCACTCCCAGGCTGGCTAATTTGTTTATTAATCTTTTGTGTGGGACTGTGCCTTGCTAAAGTCTAGGTAGGCCATATCCACAGCCCCTCCCTGGTCTACTACTTTGGTCACCCAGTCAAAGAAATCTGTTAGATTCGTCTGACATGATCTCTCCGCTGTGAATCCATACTGCCTTGGGTCCTGTGCCCCACTGGCCTCTAGGTACTCAACAGTTCTTTCCTTCAGAAGTGATTCCATCATTTCCCTACCACAGAGGTCAAACTGACAGGTCTGTAGTTTTCTGCCTCTGTCTCACTCCAACTTTTGTGAAGGGGAATCACATCCGCCCTCCTCCAGTCCTCAGGTACCACACCATGAGTTCTTTCAGAACCCTTTCTTCTGTGAAAGGACTGGGATCGACCCCCCCCACCCCAAAAGCCAGAGTGCTTCTGTTAATTGGATTGGGTATCTCCCCCTCCTCCTCCTTTTGTGAATACTGAGCAGAAGTATTCATTCAGTATCCCTGCTTTTTCACTGCCCCTCTCTGCCCACCCACCGTCCATTCTGTTCAGCCTCACTATCCCTTCCTTTGTCTTTCTACGCTCCCTAATGTACCTATAAAAGGTTTTATCCCCTTCTTAACTGAGTGGGCTATCTTTTCCTCAGTTTGGGCATTTGCTGTTCTGACTGCCTTTCCTGCTTCCTTCTGCCTTAACTGGTACAGTTCTCTGTCCTGCTCCTTCTGTGTTTCCTTATACTTCCTAAATGCTGTCTTTTTCTCCCTAACCTTCTCCGCCACCTCTTTTGAGAATCATAATGGCTTTTTTCATTTTGATTTGTTTATTTGCTTCACACAAAGGCTTGTTGTCTGTGATGGCAGTTTTGATTTTTCTCCATTGTTGCTTCACCCCTCCTTCTTGCCTGTTTGTTAGTGATTTTCTGAGGCACTCTCCCATTTTGCCAAAGTCAGCCCTCCTGAAGTTCAGTACCCTCACTTTTGTATGGCTTGAGTCTGCAGCTGAGTTTATCATGAACCACATTGTTTGGTGGTCACTTGTTCCCAGATGGCTACCTACTTCTAGATCTGAGATCGTCTCACTGTCTCCATTTGAGAGTACAAGGTCTAAGATTGCTCCCTCCTGAGTGGGTTCCAACACTAGCTGTCTGAGGCATGCCATCTGTAGGGCATTGAGAGTGGCCCTTCTCTTTGATGTTGCTGCAGCAAAGGTGCTCCAGTTAAAATCTGGTATATTCAGGTCCCCCATCAACAGTATCTCCCCTTTCTCTGCCATCCTAAGGATGCCTTTATCAAAATGAGGCAGTGTAGTGCAGTGGTTTAAGGCTCTGAGTTGCAGATCTGGAGATCTGAGTTTGAATTCCATAGCCCCCACTTGCATACTGTGTGACCCTGAGCAAGTCACTTAACTTCCCTGTGCTCCCAGGTCGCACCTGTAAACAAGCTTTCAGCTTAATGTTCCACTCCTGGTTAAACAATGGGGGGGATCCTTGTCCATTGCCTCCCCCTGAGATGGGTGTCTGTATACAACCCCTGTGCAGATTGTGGTGCCATTTCCAGTCGCTAAGGTGACCCACAGTGCCTCCTCTCCTCCCTGTTTACTCTTTTGTTCCATTGCTTTTATCCCTTCCCTTACATAGAGAGCTACTCCTCCCCCTCTTCTACCCTCCCTGTCCCTCCTGTAGGTTGTGTACCCTGGTATGTTAAAATCCCAGTCATAGTTCTCTGTGTACCATGTTTCTGTGACTGCCACAATATCCAGGCATCCCTCTTCCATCAAGGCCACCAGTTCAGTGAGCTTGTTGCCCAGACTACGGTCATTGGTACTCATTACCCTCCATTTCTTAATGACCTTACCCCCTTTTTGCCCCATCTCTGTCCTTATTGCCTTTGTCGTTTTCTCAGTTTACCCCTGCCCTTCTCCCTGTGGACGTCTCTATCTTGGTGTTTACCTCACTAACTACCTGGATTTTTTTTGGGGGGGGGCTAAGAGTTCCCTGCTCCTTTCCAGTGCTCCCCCCTTGGCTAGTTCAAATGCTTGCCAATGAAGCATTTAAACCTATCACCTAGGATCCTGGTTCCCTTCCTGGACAGATGCAGACCATCGTGCCAGTATAGGCCTGCATTTCCCCAGGTGGACCCCCAGTCCCCAATGAAGCCAAACCCCTGAGCTCTGCACCAGTTTTTCAACCACTGATTGAATCACATGGTGTGGAGCACCGTAGCGTTACCCATGCCATAGAAAGGCAGCACCTCTGAGAAGGTTACCATGCATGCTACTTGTCTAAGGCCCTTCCCCAACTCCACAAGCTCTTCCTGCACTGCTCTGATCCCTTTCTCAGCCAGGTCATTTGTCCCTAGGTGGACAATGACGTCCAGCTTCCTCCCCCATGCAGCTGCTCCCGCAATCCTGAGGATTTGCTCCATCCAAGCCATAGTGCCAGGCAGGCACCTTGCCTCCCTCTCCCCTTCCTCCCCCAGTTCTACTCTCCTAACAATGGATTCCCCCCACCAGGAGTTGTTTCCTTACCCTGTGGGGTCCCATGCCACCCTCCTGTGGGTCTCCCTTCTGGAGGTTCCCAGCATCCTCCTTGGTCTCCACTACGGGTGCCTCCATAGAGGAACCACACTTTGCCAGAATGGCATATGAATTGTGGAGAGGTACAGCTGGAGGGATGCACCTCTATTCCACCACCCTCACCCTCCCTGCGCCCACTGTGGTCCAATTGCTTCTCTTTCTTGGCAACCTCTGAGACAACAGCGGTGACCCTGGTGGTCCCTGGGTGGGAGAGGAGGTCCTCCAAATTAAGGCCAACTCAGCCTGGAGATGAGCAACCTCCTCCCTCAGCCTGGAGAGGTGCCTTCAGATGGGACAACACCACATCCTCCAGAACGTCTCCTGGAAGACTGCTGCTCCACAGCCACTGCACTGCACTGCACCACTCCCATCATGTCTTATTTCTGGCCCCTTAACTGTTGTTTTGAATACCTACACTTTCCTCTGTTTGTTTATTTTTATTTTTTTTTCCTCCCTACTTACTGCCTCCGTGCCCTTTAAGCTCCTTCTCTTCCTGTTCTGAGACAATAAGTTCCTATATTTCTCAGTAGTCTCCTTACTTGCTCAGAGTCAGACCTCCAGCAGCTAGGGGGTACAGAGAGCTACTCTTCTCTTCTCGGATGGTGACTCTTTTGTGGCTCTGTGATCACTCCCTTCCTGCTCGCTAACAGGACGTTCCTGTTGTCAGTCAAATGCTGTGCCTATAAAAGTAGAGCTGGCTAACGGGGTTGGGGGGGGGCAGTATAGTCCCTGTAGAGAAGCATAGTTATAACAGCAGCTCCTTCCTCTTGCTGTTCTCTGCCAGAAGCTGTCTAGATCAGTTTTTAAATCCGAAACACCAGGCTTCCTTATAGCTAAGCCACTCCCCCTACTTTACAACTCCTTCTACACCTAGATAATTGTACAGATAAGTTCTCTTCAGCCAACTCAGACAAACACACTAACTCTTTTTTTTGTTTTGTTTTTACCCTAAATAGAAGGTCCCAGTAGTAGAGTTCAAGTTCTTTAGTCTCAGTAGAGAAGTGTAGTTATAACAACAGCTCCTTCCTCTTGCTGTTCTCTGCCTGCCAGTTTCAGTCTTCTGTGTAGCACAGTGTTGAAAGCCTTGCTAAAGTTGAGGTAAGCCAAGTCCACTGCCCTTCCCTGACCTATTTTCTAACCCAAGTAATACTCCGGTATTCATAACTTCTGCAGTGACCCTTTAAGACAGAACTGCCTGGAGAGAATGGAACACATGCAGATGATGGAACCTTTTGCGCGTGACAACTTTTCAAATGCTATCTTGAACTAACTGCCTTAGTTCTAAACCTCTCAGATTTCACTCTTCGCCTGTCAAGTCTAGACGCTCTGTGTTCCTCTGCTCAACTTCTGTCTGTGACGTGAATAAACTTATAAAATCATACAAGTATCTTTTCTTTCATTTGCTACCTTTTACTATTTGTAATCTAGCTAAACCGTAGTTTGTGTTAATTTTATCGGTTCTTCCTGGTTCGGTATAACTGGTGGGGAACGGAGTTATTTTAATTCATATCAGAGTTTTCTGACTAAAAAAACTCCATTAGTTTGTTTTTATTTAAAAACTTTCATTTTAGTAATCGCTTTATTGGTTACTGAACCGATAACCTCGGTTCATTTTCCTCTGCAGTTCCTGGTTCCTGTTGGTTCCTTATTAGTTCCAGAACCACTAAATTTTACTTAAAAAATTTAAAACCTTTTAACGGTTCAATTTTTTTTATCTGTTCCTGATAAAATGTCTGAAAAACCTAAAAAGAAAACTGGTGAATCTGGTTTTAAAAACTGTTCTGATTGTGGGGAAGTATTTGCCAAGGCAGATAAGTACAGTTTGCGTGTTGCCTGCCTTGGCTATGATCACCTAAATGAAGATTGTGAAATTTGTAAAACTTTCCCAGAACAAAATGTGGAGAAATACCTGGAACGGCTAAAGAAAAAACTTCCTCCACCTAAGGGTCCCTCAGGCTCTGACCAGCCAACACCCTCTACTACTGTGGGTGAAACCACTGCAGTTTTACATTAAGCCTCTGTTATGGGTGATAAAATTAATTCTAAGAGGCTAACTCCCCGGTTCCCTCTAAAAAGACTAAAAATTAAAGCAAAGGACCCCCTTCTGGACAACAAAATGGGACTTCTGTGGGTGCTCTGGTTGTCCCTTCTCAGGAGATAGCACAGGCTTTCAAAGTGGTACAAGCCTTGCAGGGACTTTTTTCTCCTGGGCAGCAACCATCTGGGCAGACCCCAGCCGGATAGACAGGCTGACACCTCAGTCAAATCTTCATTTTTTGAAAAGGAGAATTATAGTGAGTGTAAGGAGGGTGACAAGGGGGAACCCGGTGAACCCAAGGTTCCCCCCGAGCAGGACTTTGATTCTCCTCCTAGAACTACTGAAGGTTATTCCTCACACTTTACTTTTGTGAGAATGATGGCTGATGCCCTGGACATCACCACAAGCGAGGAAATAGAAGATGAGGAAGTGGAATACCTTGAGATGATGGGGTTAATCCCCACTAAAAAGCTCCTCCTACCAGTCAATAAATTCTTCAGAAAGGATGCTTTGAAGATTGTACAAACTCCTAACTCTGTCTTCCCTCTTGATAAGGGACTGGACAAGAAATATCAGTTGCGCAGGGAGGGTGCAGAATTTCTGTTTTCCCACCCTGACCGCCGGGGGGTGGTGCAGGCGGCAGCCTGTGACAAGGCTAAAGTGCCCCTGCTTCTCACCCACTGGAAAAGGGGTCTAGAAAAATTGACAGTATGGCCAAGAAGGAATATTTGTCAGTCTCATTGGCCATCAGGCAGGCTGATTTTCAGGCCTGTGCAGCACAGTACCAGAAGTCATTGTGGAAATTTATCTTGGCTATGGCAAATAAGGTCACATTGTCCTTGTCTGCTGATCTTGCAGAAACTGCTAGGTTTGACTTGGAGGCAGCCACATATCGGTTTCAAATGGCTGCTGATACTAATGACACAGCAGCTAGGTGGATGGCCAATACTGTTGCCCAAAGGAGGTTTGCCTGGCTAAGAGCCACAAATCTTACCCAGGACACACAAAGGCCATGGATTTCCCTCTGGAGGGTAATTCTCTTTTTGGAAACAAAACAGTGGCTTACATGAAGAAGGTGGACGAATACAAAGCTACCTTCAAGAGCAATTCAGCTAAAG
Source organism: Neoceratodus forsteri (assembly GCA_016271365.2). NCBI lineage: Eukaryota > Metazoa > Chordata > Ceratodontiformes > Ceratodontidae > Neoceratodus > Neoceratodus forsteri. The sequence goes on along the minus strand of CM028130.1, from coordinate 1,042,849,469 downwards.
AGAAGGCCTTTCCATCCACTAGGCCGGAGCCGAGGCAGGGTCGGGTCCTTTCATAATAGGCCCTTTTTCCAGGCAATGGCAGAACTCCAATACCAACAGTATCCCCGGCAAGGGTACTTCAGAGGTAGAGGCAGAAGGGGCTCCAGGTGGGGAGATCTCAACCCCAGTCCCGGCCCCAAAGTAAACAAACACCCTGACGTGTTTTTACAGGCCGCCTCCTCTCTACCTGTTGGAGGCAGGCTGGCTCATTATCTCCAGGATTGGCAAGGAATCACCACAGACAAGTGGGTCCTGGAAGCAGTGAGTCAGGGACTGTCTGACTTTCAAATCCCTTCCTATTCTGAGAACCAGAATATTCAGACCATCCTCCATCGCAGAAAAAAAGCTGTTGGAGGAAGAGGTTCGAAATCTGCTACTGTCAAAGGCAGTGGAGCCTGTCCCAGCTCAGCAGAAAGGAAAGGGGTTTTACTAGAGGTATTTTCTCACCACAAAGAAAAATGGGGAGTGGTGGCCTATCTTAGACCTCAGGGTACTAAAAAAGTATCTGACAAAGCCAAAGTTCAAGATGATAACTTTGGCACTGATTCTGCCAACACTCCAAAAGGGATACTGGTTGGCACCACTGGACCTAAAAGATGCCTATTTCCACATCGCCATAAGGGAGTCTTACAGAATATACCTCAGGTTCAGACTCTCATCAGAGCACTACCAATTCGAAACCCTGCCATTTGGTTTCACTTCAGCTCCAAGAGTGTTCACAAAGAGCTTGGCAGTGGATGTGGCCCACCTTCAAAGATATGGTGTCACAGTGTTCCCATATTGTGACGACTGGCTGGTGTGGGAAAATCACCACAGCAAGTCAGACAGTACCTGCAGATCACCCAAAGGCTTCTGGAGTCCCTGGGGTTCCTGACAAACTACAAAAAAACTGCCGTGCACAAGTGCTGCAGTTCATAGGGGCAGCGATCAACACCCTGCAAGGCAGGGACTACCTGCCTTTGGATAGGGTAAGAAGTATCCAACTGATTTGCAGACTCATTCAGCCTGCATAAGCCAAAAACTGCAAGGCGGTTCCTATATCTCCTGGGCCACATGGCTGCAGCCACAGGCACAGTCCTAGGTTCCAAATGAGACATGCAGTTCCACCTAAGGGCACACTGGTGCCAAAGAAGAGATCCTCTCTCAAAGCTGATCCCAGTAACAAAAACCTTGTTACAGGCACTTCAGTGGTGGAAAGAGGAATCCAGTCTAAGAGAAGGGGTTCCCTTTCAGCAAGAGTCCCCATCAGTTCTCACAACAGATGCATCTCTACTGAGGTGGGACGCCCATTTGGGAGACCACACAACCCAGGGCACTTGGTCAAGTGCAGAGTCACTCCAGCACATAAACCTGCTGAAACTCAGAGCCGTATTTCTGGTACTAAAAGCCTTCATAACGTTAGTACAGGGAAAGGTGGTACAGGTCAGAACGGACAATACCACCACAGTGTACTACATAAATAAGCAGGGGGGTACAAAGGCAGGTCCTCTCTGCACAGAAGCCATGAAAAGCTGGAGCCTGGCATACTCCTTGGGAGTTTCCCTACAGGCAGTCCATCTGCCAGGGAAAGACAGTACCCTCGCAGATGCTCTGAGTTGAATCAGTCATGCTCATCACGAATGAACCTTGAACAGGCAAGTGGTGGAAGTGATTTTCAGGAGGTGGGACACCCCAGAGGTAGACTTGTTCACATCCCACCAGAATCACCACCTGCCACAATACTGTTGCAGACCACCAGATCGGGGAACATTCCCCCGGATGCTCTAGCTCTGAATTGGTCAGGGAAACATCTGTATGCTTTTCCTCCCTTCCCTGTGGTGTACAGGGTGTTTGTTGCTCAAGCTCGGGTACCAGTCAGCGTCAATGATCTTGATGGCACCAGACTGGGTCAGGCAGCCATGGTACTCTCTGCTGCTCCCCAGGTCTGTGGCCAAGCCAATACACCTTCCTCGGAGGCACAATCTGCTAACCTCCAACCAGGGGAGGCTCCTGTATCTGAACCTCTGGTCACTCAGGCTCAAGGCTTGGCTCTTGAGGACCTACAGTATGTAGGCTTACAACTTTCTGAAAGTGTCTTGGACATTTTAAGGGGCTACAGGAAGCCCTCCACTAAGAGAAACCTACACCTTGAAACGGAAAATGTTTCCTGTTTGGTGTTCAGCCTGGGAACTGGTACCAGCACAGGCTGGGGTCCCAGCTGTACTTGACTACCTTACTTATTTACATTCATTGGGCTTGCAGTCCAGTACCCTAAAGGTCCACCTGGCTGCAGCATCTACTTGCATATCAGCTGGACAGAATGTGTCAGTGGCTTCAGATCCTATCTTCAGGAGTTTCTTTAAGGACCTGGCCCATTTGCACCCCCCTCATAGGGAACCAGTGCCAGCATGGGACCTAAATGCGTGCATAGTTAAGCTCATGGGGCTTCCCTTTGAGCCCTTGTCTTCGGCTCATTTGAAATATGTCACATGGAAAACAGTTTTCCTAGTGGTAGTGACTTCTGCAAGAAGAATCCATGAGCTTCAGGCTCTCTGCATTGAACAGGCCTACATTTAATTCCACAGGGATGAGGTGGTCCTGAGAACAAACAGGAAATTTCTCCCTAAAGTAGTCTCTGATTTTCACCTGAACCAAACCGTTACCCTTACCTGTCTTTTTCACTGAGCACTCTACTTCTGGTGAAAGAAGACTCCACAGTCTGGATGTCAAGAGAGCTCTTAGCTACTATATGACAGCCACTAAGAACCGTAAGCAGGACAGAAAACAGCTGTTCCTGACTTATGGGAATGTGGGAAAGGGTAACCCAGCACCGAAAAGGTAAATTTCTCAATGGATAGTACAGTGTATCTAGTTTTGTTACACTAAGGCAGGAAAGGAACCCCCAACAGGATTGAGGGTCCATTCCACAAGAGGCACAGCTGCTGCCATAGCAGCTGCCAGGGATGTTCCATTAGTGGACATCCGTACAGCAGCTACCTGGAAAACAATACGCATCTTTACAAAGCATTACAGTCTGTACATTCAGTCCGCGGGTGATGCTAGGTTTGGCACAGCAGTCCTGCAGAATCCGTTTCCAAAACAGATTCTGTGCTCACCTCCAAAGGCACTGCTTTGTAGGCTACAGAACTTATGAATACCCAAGTATTGCTGAGGTTAGAAGAAAAAATTACTTGCCATAATAATGTTTCTTCCCAGGAATACTTGGGTATTCAGAACTTCCCACCCTGCCGACCCTTCTAGAACCAGTAGCCTCTGCACTTCTGAATACTGTGCGCTCAGGGGTATAAGTGCCACTTCCTGGCACTGTTTTTTTCCAACTATGTTCATAGTGTTTTCCCTTTTCTTCAGGTGATTCTGACATTTTGGGGATACCTTTTAAGGTATCACTCTCCAGTTGAAGGGTTAATTCAGGGGGTTATGGGTATAATTATCATTATTTTTATTTAATATACCTAGTCCGAGGAGGCCTGCCTTTCCAGGCGTCCAGGAAATCTGAGATGTTTAGAACTAAGGCAGTTAGTTCAGTTAGTTCAAAGCAGCATTTGAAAAGGTGTCCCTTGCAGAAGGTTCCATCATTTGCACGTTTCCATTCTCTCAGGGCAGTTCTGTCTTAAAGGGTCACTGCAGAAGTTCTGAATACCTGAGTATCACTGGGAAGAAACAACATTAGTATGGTAAGTAATTTTTCTTCCTGGTCACCCAGTCAAAGAAATCAGATTCGTGTGACATTAAACCCCAAGGAATTCATGCTGCCTGTGATCTTCCAGCTCATTGGATTCAAGATACTCTTACCAGCCTGGGTCAGGCAGTGTAGCCTAGAGGTTGGAGTAATCGGATTTGAATGAGCGTGGTTGGTACTTCTAGCAGACCTGGGTTTGATTTCCACAACCTCCGCTTGCATACTGTGCGACTCTTGAGTAAGTCACTTAACCTACACAGAGCTCCCAGGTCACCCCTGAAAACAGGTATTTATGCCTGGTGGGCCTAACCCAGTTACCAAAGAATTTAAAAAGGAAAAACCTTTTCCTTAAGCAGGGTTTCCATTACTTTCTGCACCACTGAAGTGAGACTGGTGGCCTATAGTTGCTAGCCTCCTCCCTGACACCACTTTTAGAGGGACTCCGTCTGCTTTTCTCTAGTCCTTCTGAACCATGTCTGTTTCCAGTGAACTGTTGAATAAGGCCATCAGTGGGGGCAGCTAGCACCTCCCAGAGTTCCTTTAGTACCTTAGGTTATCTCATTCGGTTCCATAACCTTGTCCACCTTCAGAGCTACAGGTCCCTTCGGGACTCTTTTCTGTAAACCTTGGTCATCTCTCTCTCCCCCATTTCTGCTAGTACTTCCTCATTGTCTGTCCCCACCTCCCTCCACTGTAAAGACTGAGCAGTACAGGTTCAGGATGGCAGCTTTTTATTGGTACTCTTCTGCGCAGTCTTCCCCCTATCGCCCTCCTAGTCCTCACTATTCCTTCCGTTGCATTCTTCTTTTCACTTGCGTATCTGATTGATGATGGTTTTATTGCCCATAGGTACCCCTTTAGCTATCCTTTCCTCTGTATTTCCCTTTGCTCCCCTCATCACATTTCCTGCTTCTTTCTGATTTAATTGGTGTACCTTCCTGTCCTTTCTCTACATTTCCTTATATCTGCTGAATGACCCCCTTTTTTTTTCCTTCACCACCTTGGCCACTTCCCTAGAGAATGATGATGGTCTTTTTTCCGTAATGCTTTTACTCACTTCCTTCACACAGAGGCTGGTTGCCTTAATTATGCCCTCCTTTATTGTTCTCCAGTGTGCCTCTATCCTTCCCTGACAATCCCATGAGGCATTTCTGAAGTAGTCTCCCATTCCTATAAAATCTGCCATCCTAAAGTCCAGTACCCTCGTACTTGTGTGGTTTACCTCTGCTCCTGTCTAGATGTTAAACCACACTATTCGGTGAGCACTAGTAGAAGAATCAGCATTTATATGGCGTTTTTCGTACGCATTGTATCCCAAAGCGCTTTAGAAGCAATGCTAGACTGGTAGTGAAGTAACTGGATGTGTAGTGGCAGCCATTTTGCACATCAATACCCCCACACACAGCCTTGGACAGTTGCATGAACCAGTTTTACATGAAGGTGAGGCTTGCCCAGGACACCAGGGAAAATCCCCTACTCTTGCAAAAAGTGCCATAGGTTTTTACTTCACCTGGACACCCACCAGGACAGCACCAGACTTGGATAGAAGGGACCTCGGTATTTCGTCTCATCTGAAGGACAGCACACCTCGATGGTACAACACCACCCCCTCCCCCTACTTCACTTAGGTGCCAGCAGTTTAAGGTATGAGCCCAACCCCGGTGTGGAACTAGAACCTACGATCTTCTGTCCTAGAGGCCAGTGTGCTACCAACTGAGCCACACTGACCCCTTCAGTACCTATGAGACTGCCCACTGTGATGTCTGCAGTGCTGTCCCTGTTTGTAAGCACCAGGTCTGGCACTGCTCTATTCCTGTTGGGTTCTTTGACTAGCTGTCAGAGACGGCCCTTTGTAGGGAGTCAGTGATTGCCCTGTTCCTTGCAAAAGCCGCTGTTAGAAGTCTCCACTCCACTTCTGGCAGATTGACATCCCCAAACTAGCAGCATCTTCTCCTTACTTGCCATTCTGATGATGGCTTCCCCAAGTGCTTTATCCAACTCCTCTCCCTATGCTGGAGGTCTGTACTTCCCAGTACAGATAGCATCCCCAGAGCCTGTCTGCAGGATGACCCACAGCACCTACTGCCCTTCCTTTTCCTTTGGGTGACCCTGTTCCTCTGGGGCATTGATTTCCTTCCTTCTCTCGCATATAGTGTATCTTGTCCTCTCTTCCCTGTCATTCCTGAACAGACAATAGTCAGATATGGCCATGTCTCGGTTGTGGCGCTCAGTGCACCATGACTCTGTTATGGCTACCAGATCCATTTTAGCTTCCCCCATGATGGCTTCCAGGCCTGGAAGTTTTCCTCCGGACTCCTTGCATTGGTACACATGATTCTCCATACATAATATTTATTCAGCCCCAGCCCCCCATGTCATTGTCATCTTTGGCTTCCTATCTGCCTTAGCCTTCACGGGTGCTGCTGTCTGTTGATTAGTACTCTGTGTCTGGCCCCAAAGCTCCATAACAACAGCATTCCTACCAATCGCCACACAGGAAACATGCCTGTGGTGGGTTCCTGATGAGCTGGGGCACAAGTGCTTGATCTGGTGAGGAGTCTGGGGGGGGAGGGGGCAAACACAACGGGTTAACTTGCACATCATTTGGTGGAACACTGGTCCTTTTACCCCCTTTTTAGATGCACCCACGTCGCTGCTTACCGGCTACCCAGTCTGACACCTGACCGAGGGGGCACACCATTTAGATGCCAAGGCTGCTCCTGAGGAGTATGATGACACTGGCTAAGTAGGTCCCCCATTCCTGGAGCAGACAATATGTTTATAGTCTAACTAGGCTTGTCATATACACATGTTCGTGGTATAGTAACCTTAAGAAAATTTTCATAGTTATTCTGTTGTGCTGTCATGGCATTTGGTTTGGGTTTTGTGACAGGGACCCTCTATGCTTTACATATTTTGGAGGAAATAAGATAGCAGAATGAATAAACTGAATTTTTCAAACATAATTATAATATATCATGGCATATTGCGAAAAACGCTTATTGAAGTGTAGAAAAAGTATAGTCAATGAAAAGTAGCACAGTTATTGCAAAACACGGTTACTGACATCCCTAACTCAGACTGATTAATTTCACCATTGTTTTTTATTGTTATTTATTACATTCTAGGATGATACTTTTGAGTCAGGGACTCATTTACAGAGGTTCCACATCATAACGGAATACAGAAAACAAAACTTGCCATTAGTGCCAAGTATTTATTTAGGTAGAACTAGTCCTCATTGGTATTGCCTAGTTTGCTATAAGGTTGCAGGCAGACAGGTGGCAGCAACAGTCACCTCACCAATTCAAGTGGCAAATCTTAGGATAATTGTATTATAATTCCGGCAGTATAGTCTAGAGAGTTAAAGCACCAAGCCATGAAACTAAAGACCCAGGGCGGGGAAGAGGATCACTCGGGGGTGCAGTGTTGCTCACAGTATGAATAAAAAAAAATTAAAACAAAAAAAATGCTCAGTCATCTACTGACAAGAAAAGTCTAGAGTTGATTTATGTGATAGTTTTTAACTTTATTAAGTAGCAGCATACATGATGTGCAGGAAAACGGTACATACCATGTATTAGGGCTGTCACGGTATCACGATTTTACGGTATACCGCAGTATTAGAAGTCACGGTGTTAATACTGTGGGCAATTTCCAATACTGTGATAACTGTGATTCATGGTATACCGCGATATTCAGAGTTTTCAACTAGGTTTTTTTTTTGTTTTGTTTTTTTTTTTTGCATTTTCAGGGACAACTGTCCCTTCCATGCCAACTCTCCCTGATACAAGAGTTTGAGGAGGTTTTTTTAATCAGGTGCCCAATCTCAGAGGCTCTGGGTGCTGTACAGTACAAAGATTTGACAGTGGTAAAACATTCAGAGTTATGTAATCAATCACAGATTAAAATAATTAAAAACATTTTTGTAGCTTAAAAAACATCAGTAGGGAAAGCCAAACTAAAAAAGTGAGTCTTTAGGCCCCTCCTAAATGCCTGTACTATAGGGACCTCCCTCAAAGATCTTGGCAGCAAGCTCCAGAGGACCTAGCTGCCCCCCCCCGAATGAATGATCACCCAGGTTTTCAGCCTGGTCCTTGGAATTGTCAGGAGGCCCTCGGTGGAGGAACGAAGGGAGCAGGCTGGAATTGCAGGAATAAGGAGGTCTGACAAGCAGCTAGTGCCCAATCCATATAGGGCCTTGTAGGTGAGCAAGCCCACCTTGAAGAGAATCCTCCAGCTGACCGGCAGCCAGTGCAGACCTCACAGTACCGCGGTCATATGACAGGACCTTGACAGCCCTTTCAGCAGCCTGGCTGCTGCATTCTGCACTAGCTGCAGCCGGCAGAGGTTTCCTCCAGTGACCCCGAGGTAAAGAGTATTACAGTAGTAGAGTCTGGATGTTACAAAGGCATGTATCAGTGATGGCATGTCTTCTGGCTGAATTAGGGGTTTAATCCAGGCGATGTTCCTCAGATGGTAAAAAAACACTTTTGATGACAACAGACACCTGAGCTACAAATGTCAGCTTGTTGTCTAGGACAACACTCAGATTTCTCACCCTAGAGCATGCCATCAATGGTGTTGACACCAGGACCAAACCTTTTGACATCCCGTAAGTGTCCCCATCACTCCTGCGACCCAGCACAATCAACAGTACCTCAGTCTTGTCTGGATTAAGTCTCAGCCAGTTAGAGTTCATCCAATCCTGGATCTCTGCTAGGCATTTATTTAGCACTTAAATTGCACCATTTATCCATGGTACAAAAGGCTTGTACAGCTGGGTATCATCTGCATAGCAATGAAAACCCAAACTCTACTGTCTGATGAGCCTCCCCAGGGGCAGCATGTATACCATGAACAGCATCGGTGACAGGATTGACCCTTGAACTCCACAGGTCCAGGGCATTGGGGAGGAGAAATTTCCCATCACTACCCTCTGCCTCCTGCCCAAGAGAAAGGACTTGAACCAGTTGATGACCATACCGGTGAGTCCACAATACTCCCTAAGGCGATCCAGCAACACGATGTGGCCCATGGTATCAAATGCTGATGACAGATCAAGGAGAATGAGAATTGACCGTGCCCCTCAATCTCTTGCCCTGAGAAGATTATGTACTCAGACTGTGCTGTGCCTCGACCTAAACACGGACTGGAATGTCTCGTAGATGTCAACATCTCCAGATGTTCCTCGAGCTGCAGAGCCACTATCTTCTCAACAATCTTCCCTAAGAATGGGAGGTTGGAGATGGGTATATAATTCGCCAGGACGTCGGGATCGAGAGATGTTTTTTTACAGAAGGGGCCTCACTAGCACCTCCTTCAAGGCGATGGGGAAGACCTTTTCCAAAAGCAAACACCTGGCAATCCCAGTGAACACTGGACCGATTGCCTCAACGCAGCCCACTGAGATACATCAGGCCAGGGTCCAGTTCACTATAAGTGGGCCGCAGCTTTGAAATCACCTTGGAGACCTTGGCCACCTCCACTGGCCGAAACGTCACCAAAACAATAGAAGCGCCCCAGCTCCACTCAGACCCACCCTGTGGGACTGATCTAGACCCACTGGCACGATCCCAGCTCGAATAGAGGATGCCCTGTCAGAGAAGAACAGAGCAAACTCTTCTCAAAGTGTTACTGAAAAAGCTGTTTTCAGCTGCAGACAGATAGGATAGAGAAGCCTGTCCACAGTTCGAAAAGAGCTGAGCTGATCTGTTCTTCCCTGCAGCAGTCTCCCTGGACAGTAACTCTGCCTTCTTGTGGTCGTTTGCCCTTTGGTAATCAGCATAGTGATTCCTCAAAGCCAGTCTAGCCTCCACTGATTGAGTCTTATGCCCGCGTGTGATGCTGAGCATGTCAGTTAACCTCCCTTGCTCCTGGTACACACCTGGATACGAGCTGTGGTTCAGTGTCTTTCCTGGACAGAAAGTAAAAAAAAAAAAAAATAATATCCAGCCCATCAGCATAGTGGTAACACTATCGCTCGCGACACTGGCAGTATAGTGTGGTAGTGAGCCTGGACTGCTGGATTGAGTGTCCCAGCAGAGGCTCCCTTTCTCTGGGGTGAAAGATTGTTCCTGCTGCAGTAGCACCACGTGGGGGCCACAGGTGGAACAGTAATGCAGGATGGCAGTGGGAGGGAGAAACTGTCTGGCTTGCGCTGCGTGTGCCGTAGTGCATGCATGCAACGTAGTCCATGATGCTGCCTCTGGGAAGAAAACTGAGGAGGAAAACGCTGGCTGAAGCAGGAGGACACCCCCTTCTGCGGGCCCTGCACATCCACTGGACATCTGTCTTCTTTGTGGGATTCGGTCTCCGGAGGGGGTGTGCCACCACCCCAATCGCTTCACAAGGAGGGGGGCAAGCCTTGGCGGCTATAGGAGGACTGAAGTGTCTCGCATATATGGGGAGTGATGGGGCTGGGGGTTGGGAGGCAGAAGGGGGCCTTGGCTAGAGACGAGGGTGGGGGGAGATGGTGATTTAAAAAAAAAAAGTCCAACCACAAGAAGGCAAATTACTAAAGTGAGAGAGATACACAAATTCATTAGAATTATGTTCAAAAATACACATATGCATATAACACAAAAAAAACCTGGGGTTTCAGCTGTTAGGGAAAAATAGTACATTTTTGATGAACAAAACTATTTGCACCACTTTATCATGCAAGCAACTCCACTTTATACCAGCTTTTTTGTGCAGACACCCCTGATGTGAGCCAATTTTTTTTTTTTTTTTTTACAAAATACACTTATTTGCCCTCAGTTTGGGGGAAAAACGGATTTCAAGATTCTGTCAAATGGAACCAGGCAGTTTTTATAATGGAAAATCATTGGCCCTAAACTGCTGAATAGAACAATGGCATGATTTGGGCAAAGGATTACATGGGATGTAACAAATTTGTCAAGCATGAACAGACTTTAAGTGTTGGAGTGCAAATGGAGGAGATCATGCGCGGAATCTGCGGATGCTGACAAACTTGTTAAGATCGCTTGTCACGATAGCTGTCGGGAGGCATTGAGATCAAAAAGAGCTACATTTCTCCCCTGTCTCATTGCTGCTAAGGAGGACAGGCTGCCTGCACTGTTTCTTGCTGTGCACAGGCTTATACATCCTGCCAGCCTTCAGAGGAAGGAGAGTCTTCTTGGAGAGGTGTGACTGGTTAAATCTGTTTTTTCACTGTGTTGCGGCATCTTGGGACCAGGTCTCCTTTATCCAGAGTAGAGACAATGTGGGTGTGGGGCAGGGAGGATGTATACTTCCTCAACTTTAATGGGCTTCGGCCAGTTTGATGTGGAGGGGGCCATCCGGGTCATCTCCAGTATAGAAACATAGAAAATGTCAACAGACAGAGACCACTGATCTGTTCATTCTGACCTGTTTCACCCTGGGACCTAATGCCTAGTTGAGGTTATTGCCCTGATCTCCCATTGCCCCTTGCCCTTTTCTCCCTTGTGTAACTATTAAGCTTTTTACTTGGTCCCAGCTGTGTTTTGAAAGTGTTAATGGTTCGTGACTCAACCACCTCCGCCAATAGGCTGTTCCATGGCTCAGCCGCTCTCTCTGTAAAATAAAACTTTCTCACATCCCTACTGAATCTCCTCCCTGACCGCTTCCACTCATATTCCTGTGTTCTTTATTCGCCAGTCCTACTAAATATTTCCTCAGTTTACCTTGTTCATTCTTTTTAGGAACTTAAATGTCTCCCATCGTATTTCCCCTCTCCCTTCTGATCTCCAGCGAGTACGTGACCAGGGCCTTAAGCCAATCCTCCTAGGACTTCACTGCTGGCTCTGAATCGTTTTTCTTATCCTATGCTGTACTGTCTCTAGCCTGTTTTTTGTCTTTTCTTAGGTGGGGGCTCCAGAACTTAGCACAGTATTCCAGATGCGGCCTCACCAGTGATCTATAGAGAGTGGCAGTATCTGCTTCTTCCTCCTGCTGTCAGACCCCTCCCGATACACACCAACATCCTGAGTGCCTTGCTGTAGGCCTTGTTACATTGGCAAGATTGTTTAGGGATTTGCTTTTGATGACTCCCAGATCCCTTTCTCAGTGGTAGTATCCAACGTAACCCCTCCCACCCAGTATTCCATCCTGGAGTTCTTGTTCCCTATGTGCTTGGCCTTCACTTTTTGGCATTGAATGTCAGCTGCCAAACTTTGGACCACCTCCAGTCTTGCAGGTCCTTCTGCAGTTCTCTAACCCCATCCTCACTCTCTGCCCCTCCACAGAGCTTGGTGTCCTCTGCAGAGAGATGCATCTTTCATTGTATTCATTCTCCTAAGTCACTGATGAACAGTTTAGAGGACCTGCCCCAGGACAGAACCCTGTGGCACTCCACTTGTGACCTCCCTGTCCCCTAGACATGACTGTTTACTGCCACTCTTTACCATCTCCTGCCCCGTCAACCAGATTCCCACCCATCTAACTAGAGCCTTTGCTGTTCCCATATCCTATTAACTTCTTCAGCAGTCTTCTGTATATCACAGAGTCCGATGCCTTGTTGAAGTCGACAGAGGAAATCCACTGCTTGTCTTTTGTCCTAGTTAGCCAGTGAAAGAACGCTATCAGGTTGGTCTTCCACCCGACAAGACCTCCCTGCCATGAACCTCTGCTGCTTACTGTTTTGTAACACTTTACTCTCCTGGTAGTCCACTGGGGCCTTTTTAGTTTCTCCATTAGTGTACTTGCTATGGAAATAAGAGTAATGAGTCTGTAGTGTCCTGGTTAACTCTGATTATCCAGACAAAGTAGGCTTAGTGGGCATATTATTAGATAAATTACCCAAGAAAAATAACCTATTTTTAAATGTTTCAAAGGATGTGGCATTAACTACATTACTAGGTAATCTATTCCATATTCTTGGTGTTCTGATAGTAAAAAAATTAAATCTTTTGACTGTATTAACTCTTGGGATCAACAGTTGCTTGTTATGGGACCTAAGTATGTTATGGTCTGGGATTAAACGTTAAACCACACTGTCCCATTAGAGTGTGGTTTTGTGGGATTTTGATCATTAATAACAAATTCCCTCTCGTTCTTCTCATTTCCAGTGTAAATAAATTTAAGTTGTTGATTCTATCATTATAATCCATGATATCAAGCCCCTTGATTAATTTAGTAACTCTTCTCTGTTTTCCTAAGTAAATTAATACCGCGCCTATGATATGGGTTCCAAATTGGTGAGCCAGAATTTAAATGGGTATAATAGAAGTCTTGTATAATTTCATTATGCACTCTCTATTTCTTGTAAAAGTTTTTTTTTTTTTTTTTTTTAATTGCTTGAATTAAGTGGTTTGCTGGTTTTGTAACATGTCTGCAGTGGTCCACAGAGGAAAGTTAATTTATACCCAAGTCCTTCTCTCGATTAGTGGATTTCAGTACTTGGCCCCCTAATTCATATGAGAAATTAGGATTTTTGTGCCCAAAACATAGAACAGTACATTTAGAAAGATTAAAACTCACTCTGTTTTGTAATGCCCAATTTTCAGTTTTTTGTAGGTGGTCTTTCAATGTTAATTATTTTTCATAAGTATCTATTTCACCCCCTAGTTTAGTATCTGCAAATTTGGATATAATATTCTTAATTCCATTACCCATATCACTGACAGAGTCCGAATAATATTGGTCCAAGCACGGACCCCTGCGGAACTCCACTGCTAATGTGCTTTTCATCAGATGTCATTCCATTTACTCTGACCAACTGAGTACGATTACCCATCTGACTATGTAAGTATTAAGGCCCAGTCTTACCAATTTATTTATTAATAGGTTGAGGTACTGTATCAAAGGCCTTACCCATATTTCATTTCATTTATTTTTTATACTTGTAAGCAAGATGGGCAAATTGGCTGTTTTCACAAGCGACAAGTTTACATAAAAAACGCACATCATATAACGTACAGTACAAGACAAATACAATGCAAAGTACATCTGTCCTATCCTTAATGAAAACAGTTGTGCTCAGATTTAACAGGTAACCATTGCACCAACCTAGTCTTAAAAATCCTAACAGTCCTAGAGCTAATTACTTTTGAAGGAATACTATTAAATAACATAATGGCCCTGTAAATAACAGATGTTTGACCTATTACTTTCCTATATAATGGGATACTAAACAATTACTTATTGTTAAACCTGGTGTTTTTTAAATTTTTAGCACTGGTAAAGAGGTCAAGAATGGGGGGGGTGGCAACATACCAAGGGTGACCTTATACGCAGAAAGACACAATTTAATTTTTTTATCCAGTCCAATAACAAGGGACAATTTGCTTCCCTGGCAAGAACATAGTGATGAGTATTATATGGTAAACCTGTCATAAATCGTAAAATACCATAAATTGTCCTGTGTTTCTGTAACATCCTTTCATTTGTACCAGAGTAAATCAATAATCCATAATCCAGTAGACTTAATAAGACTATGTGCAACTAACCTCTTAGATTCTGGGACAAGAAAGGCTGTCAGCCTGAAAAGCATTCCCCAGCCTCTGATGAACCATCTTAATTAATAAATTAACATGATCTGCAAAAGAAAATTGCGAATCCAGTGTAATCCCCAAATAATTTAATCTATCAACCAATTGGATGACATTACCCTGTAAATCTAATATCGGAACAGAGATGTCCCTCAGTCTTAGGACACGAAAAAACCATAACCTTAGTCTTAGATGTATTCAAAATTAAACTGAGTGCTTAACCAGTTCTGGAATCTGTCAGAGTATCAAAGCAAGATGACGTCAACTGACTGTCCCTTATCCATGTAGTCACTAACAAAATTCTGAAAAGATATTAAATTAGTGATACATGATAGTCCCTTGCGAAACCCGTGCTGGGTTTGATCTTCCAGGCCCAGGCCACTAATCTCCTCTTCAAGTTCTGTTTTAATTAATTGCTCCATCAACTTACAACATATAGAGGTTAAACTTTATAGGCCTATAATTAGTTACAGAATTCTTACACCCCTTTTTGTATATAGGAATGACTAACTCCTTTGTCCAGTCAGATGGAACATAACCTGTCTCCATAGATGTATTAAAGAGCGTGGTTAGTGGGTATGCCAATACTGGGACCAGCTCTTTTAAGAACACTGAATTAATATTGTCTGGACTAGGGGAAGAATTGCTTTTAAGATTTAATAATTCAGTCAGAACATCTTTCTCCTGAAACTGGATAAGGGGCACTTCATCTAAAGAAAATTCTAGTCCTGCAGTAGAGTTATTAAATACTGATACAAAGTAATTATTGAAACATTGGGCCAACGCTTTATTATCAGAGATAATCTCTCCTTTATTCATGGTAGTAATTTTGTTGTAGGATTGTTTATTGTTAATACGAGAAAAAAAGCCCTTGGTTTCTTTAGCAGATGATAACTTAAAGTTTCAGCTTTTCCTTTCTTATTAGTTCTTTTATTTTTTATTTAGACTGTTCATGTTTATAAATCTACTTATGGGCACTGGATGGCTGAATTTTATTTCTTTTAAAAGCTCAAATTTTTTTTTTCATACGAATTTGGTTTTTGATTGACTTATTAAACCATAGGGGGAGCATTCCTTCTTTATTATATTTTTCACACATTCGTACAACTTCATGAATTATAGAATTAATTTTATGCCATGTTTGTTCAGTATCTAGCTTAAGTAGTTAATCCCAAAGAACCTTTTTACTCTATTTTTTTTTTTTTTTAATTAGGCCAGTCTGCTTTATTATAATTTGGAACCCTGAAAGAGTTAGTAATTTTAGATCTGCCAATATTAAGCGTACATTCTGTCATATTGTGGTCGTTTGTGCCTAGATGGGAAATAACTCTTGAATTTTTAACTATGGGTGTATTGTTAGATATTTTGTTAAATCCAAAATACTAGTATCTCTAGTGGGTTCTTGTATAAGTTGCTCACATCCACAGCTTACTAAGGTGTCCAGTTAATCCTTTTCAGATTCATTTTGACCCTTTAACAAGTTCCAGTTTATCCTGGGGGCATTAAAATCGCCCATGACCAATATGTCCTCTTTGCTGGAAGCTAATTCAGTTTCATGCAGAAGGGCATTATTATATTTCTTATCACTAGATGGTGATCTATAGCATACACCCAAATCAATTTTGGGAAATGAGGAAAACATATAGTTATCCACAAACTTTCAGTTATGACATCATGCTGGTCTTTTGAAATTTATTTCACTGCATTTTGTATCATTCGCAATATAGCAGCATACTCCACCCCCTTTTGTTTCCCGTTTTTATAGAATGGGTGATACCCTTCTATATTATTCATCCAGCAACTTGCATCATTCCACCAGGTTTCAGTATTGCATGCAATTTGGATCTTATTTTGTTTCAGATGTACCTCTAATTCAGCAACTTAATTTTGTTTAAACTTCTAGCATTAATATTTAGGATCCTACAGTCATTAAAGTATTCATGACTCATGTTTTGGTAAGCCCCCTTTCCCCCCTCCTAATTAGTTTAAATCATTCAAGATAATATTTTCAAAGGACTTTCGTAACTTTAAAACTCCTTGTTTACTTAAATGTAGCCCATCCCAAAAAAACAATGAATGGTTGTTTATAAAAGGACTCCCAATGGGTCACAGTAGTGTATCCCTTCTGGAGCGACCGTTTCCTTAGCCATTCATTAAATGCCTTTATCTTCTTTTCTTTTGCATAGTGTGCTCTTGGCACAGGGAGAATTTCTGAAAAATAAATTTCACAATTCAGGCTTTCCTGAGTTTCCCCATGGGCTATAAATTCTTTCTTAATATTATCAACAGACTGCTTATTGATATAATTTGTCTTTACATGTATAATTGCAAGTGGTTTTGGTCCGGAAGTATCATTTATATTCCTAACAAAAATGCTATGCAAGGTTTTTTTACTCCTGCCCCAACAAACTGCAGGTGATATAATGTTTGTCTCTTCTGCACACAACCTTAACAATACATTTAACTATTGAGTCACCCAGAACATAGTATCGTCTCTGTTGAGCAACAGGATTTTCAATTTCCATATTTGTTTGTGTCTCTTGATAATTCATTAATTAATGGTTCCTGTGTACTTTCGTTGATAAGGTCAGGAGTATTTTGAGATGAATCATTTTACTGGGTGGAAATACTAGGCTGGGGATGTTCTTTTAATGGGGGTTCAGGATCATTATCGTTTGTTAGCCCTTAGCAGCCTTCTGCTTATTTTATCATTGTACTTGTACCTTTCGGCACTTTTAACTCTTGACACTTCATTTCGATCCTTTTCCCCTCCACCCCTCACCCCTGCTGCTTCTTCTGCTCACGCATCTTCAAGTTCTTCCCTTGCTCCTCCTCACCTTCCCTCTTCCACCCTCCCCCCATTCTCTTATCTCATGCCACCTCTTTGGCAACTTCTTCTCCTTCTTCTCCCTATGTTTCTCTCTCTTACCTCTCTCTCCCACCCATATTACTCTCTCTGGTTTTTGACAAGGCCTGCTAGGCTGCCCCCCTCTCCTGACTAAACACCACCTCTTCTCCTTATACTATTTGTCTTCCTCCCCCTCACTTCACCAACACTCCCCCCTACTTCTCTCTGCACTCACCGCATTTCCCTCCTTCCACCTCCCCATCCTCTCATCTCTCTATCCCCATTAACTCCGCTCCTTCCCGCTCCTCCTCCTGTACAACTCATCTCCTTCTCCCTCTTGTTTCTCCCATCCCCCACCTTACACCCCATTACTTTCTTGCCTAGATTTTGACAAGGCCTCACTGGCTGCCCTCTCTTCTAGCCCATTCTACTGTTATATTGAGCAACATTCAGTGCTATTTTGATTGCTTTTGATGTATTAATTTTTTTTAAGTATATTATTGATATCTGCTATTTACTTATCTATTGTTTACCTTGTTTTGTTTTTGTACTACTGGCGTGGAACCTTTGTAAGAGAGTTGTATTGCTCAAAGGTGTTATAATCCAAGACTCAATAAATAAAAATAAAATAAATAAAATAATGGCTGGAACCTGTTTTAGTTCTAATGTATAGCCTAATGTCCTTCGCCTGCTCTTTGATTTTCTTCCATAGCTAACTTTGGTCCAGTCCTCTGAATTTAATTCCATTTCTTCGTTGTCCTCACTTGCACATTTCCTTTTATCTTCCTTTAAAATGTTAACATGTTGTTGTCCCTCTGTATCTATAGTGTCTGGATATGGGTTCTTAATTGCATGACATTGCTGAGAGGTAGTCACACCTGGAGGAGAAAGGTTGGCATTTTGACTTGGGCCTGGTTCAGCAGGACATATGTTTGCTACATTGTTGATGTTCTTTAATGTATTCAATATATTAATCTATTCCTTCTCAAGTTGATCAAGTTTATTGTAGAACGCTGCAACATCTTCCCTTAGAACACTATTATTAGCACATTTTTCACAGACAAAACGTGTACAGGAGGGTAGTTTACTTACAAGTTTGTACATATGGCAATTGGGACATTTAATCCCCACTTCCCCATTTAAGGCCATGATGATTGTATCCCTCATATTGCCTTTGTTACGAGGACATACGCCCTTGACAACCTGGAGCACGTAAGTGCAGGTTTTGTGTCTGTAAATTACTGCTTATAGGTATGAACTATTAAGAAATACAGAAGTGTAAAGTATATCCCTTCAAGCTAATAAAATCGCAAAATATCTATCGTACAAGGCTCTGCAGTTGAAACTTTGAGGTATACAAATGAAACACACAACCATCAAGACTTCTGTCCCTTTTCCACGTTTGACACACACACAAATGTGCGTGTCTCTGCATGCACTCACCCGCTTGAGCTTGCTCCTCTCGCTCGGGGCTCTGTATTATGTAGCATGACCCGGAAGTAGCTCGGGGGTCGAGTGCTCCTTCCCCAGTCAGAACAGCTTAAAAAAGAATTTAAATAAAGTGCAGTACACTTGGATACATTGGGGAGAGAAGGAAGAACAGGGACCAGATAGTGAGAATTAAGAAGGACGGGGGTGGGTAGAGAAGGGGGAGGAGCAGGCAGAGGCACTAAATGAGTACTTCTGCTCTGTATTCACAGTAGAGGAGAGGGGACGGATACCTCAAGGGAGGGATGGAGTGGGCAGGGGAGAGGAGGGGGTGACAGATGGGGAAATTTCAGAGAGCAGGGCACTGGAAGGACTGAGGATACTGTGGGTGGACAAGGCACGGGGGGCCTGATGGCATTTTATTTATTTCACTTTTGTTGACCAGGTAGGTACACTAGACAAGTTATATGCCTATTTTCAGGTACGACCCAGGAGAGAACAATAAACATACAGGCTCAGACAGAGTTAATAACAAGTAGAACAATGTACAGAGACACAAAAGAACAGGCTAACATAGATGGTCTACAGTAAGTAGTAATAGGTAATATATATTTTATGTATATATACACACACACACATATATGCATATGTATATATACACTAAATAGTCTAGGTCATTCAGTGGCAAGGGCAGTAATCAGTGTACGAGTGACCCTTTAACAGAGCCACAGACACTGTTCCTGAGTGTATATAAAACAAGAAATCGTATGCATCTCAGTGTAAAAGGACAGTAGGCAGAATCATTAGAGCCTGCAAGAGGGACCCCATATCTAGGTAAGTCCAATTCAGAGACCGTGTTAAGGTGGCTTAGGACACCCACACACGGAGGTCAGCTTCAGGTGCTCCCACTGGGAATTCCGGAGGCACAGGTGGGTTGGGAAGGAACGAACATGGGCAGGAAGGGAGTTCCATAGCCTAAGAGCACTTGTAGTGAAGACCCTGTCCCCCATAAGAGTACGAGTAAAAGGAACTTTGAGCACCCTGAGACCTGAGGGAGTAGGAGGAGGAGTCAGCAGGCATGAGAAGCTGTGCCAGCCCTGGAGGGGTGCCAGTTCTGATCACTTTACCCATGAAACAGCCCAGCCCAAAGTTCAGGTGATTTGCCGGGGAAAGCCAGTCAAGTTTGTTGTATAATTCATAATGATGGGTGAGGCAAGGGGCAGCCAGGGCGAAGCGACAGATATTATTGTAGGTCATGTGCCACCGAGTGAGGTGGACTTGGAGGTGCGAGAAGGCCATAGCTCTGCAAACATTTAGGATGTGACACCCCAGTTCAAGTTGGGGGTCAAGTGTCACCCCAAGGTATTTGATGGAAACTGTGGTTAGGAGGGGAGCACCATCCACACCACTGACACACAGAGGGGCAGGGGAGGTCTTGATCTTAGCCGATGATCCAAACAGCATGGGCTTTTTTTTTTTTTTTTTTTTTTGGTTGAGGACCAGCTTGTGAGACGTTACCCAGGACTAAATATTCTTAAAGTCCTCAATCAACTGAAGGTTGAGAGTCCCAGTGTCCCGGGAATGTGCCAGGATGACCAGATCATCCGAATAAAGGGTGGCACTGCAGTTGGTAGCAGTGGCCGGGAGATTAACAAATACAGAGAAGAGGAGGGGCCCCAGAACTGATCCCTGGGGGACACCAGAGTTCACCAGAGTGGGGTCAGAGAGGACCTTGTTGAATTTGGTCAGTTGTAGTCTGCCCTGGAGGTAATTTCTAAGCCAACTTGGGGCAGGAGGGAACAGGCCAAGGGACCGCATCTGGGGGCAAAGTAATGCATGATCCACAAGGTCAAAGGCCTTGGTTAGGTTAGTGAATATGGCTGCAGAGAGTTTGCCCTGGTCCATGGCCGCCCTGATGCTAGATGAGACAGAGACAAGGGCCGTGGACGTACTATACCCTTTTCGAAAACCATGTTGCACAGGGGACAGCAAATTATGGGCCTGAATGTACTATGTGAGTTGTTCAGCCACAGCTTTCTCTAGGTGTTTGCTAATAGCCAATAGGATGGCAGTCGGCCGATAGTTATCCAGGACTTTGGGGTTGCCCTGCTTCGGAATAGGGACACTCCTTGCCACCTTCCAATTGTCAAGGATAACACCAGTGGCAAGGGACAGGTTGAAGATATGGCCACTGGGAAGGCAATGTGGGGGGGGGCACCTAGCTTCTGAAGCTGGGGCTCCATATTATCATAGCCAGCACAGGAGTGCGTGGAGAGACCAGAGAGAAGTCTCTGCATCTCCATGACAGACACAGCCCTGAGTTAAAATAGCGGACAGGAGGGGTGAACCTCCTGGGAGGCGGAGGCCTAGGGGCCACTGGTATTCACTCCAGCAGGGAAAAGGGAGGTGAGCGCTGACAAGTGCGAAAAGTGGGAATTCAAAGCATTTGCAATCGTAAGTGGATTATTACAAGTAGAACCACCAATGATCATATCAGATACCCGAGAACTGGAGGAGCCACTGACTAGGTTTTTTATGTTCCTCCAGAACCTTCGTGGGTCCCTAACAGAGCTAAGTAGGGCAGATTTACAGTATTCAGTTTTTGCCACCCTGATGGCTTTTTTGCACTCATTTCTGAGCTTCCTATACTGTTGAAAGATGGACTGATCCAGCGTGCCTTTGAAGTGAGCCCAGCACTTGTCTCTAGCCCGCATGAGGACTGAGTCTCCCATGCAACCATTTTGTGGCAGACCCCCTTAACCTCCGCCTAATAAGGGGGGCATGTTTGTCCTGCAGGGCACCAAACACTGAGAAACTGGGTGACAGCAGTAGAGGGGTCACGGGCGTTAAGCATCCCAGACCAGTCAGTGAACCTCAGATCCTCCTGAAATGACCCCAGATCAAATCTAGAGAAATCCCTAACATGAATGATTTTGTGGAGAATTTTTGGTGAGGGGATTTTCCATACACAAAATACCGGGGTGTGATCTGAGATGGAGTCAGGCTGGGTTCCAGTGGAGCTGATCCTCTCGGGATGATTTGACAGAACCCAGTCCAGTAGGGAGCTAGTGACACCATTTGCTGACCCTCTAGTGGGCTCTTCATGAGCTGTGTCAGGGCTAGACTTGCAAGCAGAGGCTCAAACTGCTTAGAATTACCTCCATTCCAGTTTAAGTTCACATCACCCAGGATCAATAGTTCATTGTCCCCAATATTAGAGCCAACAGTATCCAGGAGGTGGGTCCAGGCAAACCCACTGGGGACGGGCAGTGTATACAACATGCAGTTCTTTGTATTCCCATGTAACAGCATAGTATGCAGCAGCTCACATAAAGACAGAGAGGTCTGCTGATGAGCCACCACAGACACTTTAAGATGACTCTTATAGTAAATTAGAATACCACCACCCCACTTGTTACCCGGCCGATGCTGTCTGGGTTCAAACAACATGAAGTCTTGCTGTATTCTGACTATCTGCAGTTAGCTCCAGCCTTTAAACTGCCCCGGAGAACATAGGGTTAATTTTCTATGCAATGCATAGAACATTGAGCTTGAGCTCGGTTGAGGTCTCTGTCTGCAGCCCTTTGAAACCCAACCGTCAGATTCTTTACTCCGCCTCACTGAACAGTTGCTCCAGAGATTTCTTCTTCAGCTCGGTTCAAAAGTCGGTTAAAGTTATTGGTTTTAAGCTGAATTTATTCCGCATAGTCGGTTCAGTCTCTGTCTGCGGTACCGTGAGTACTAGATAGGTTTTTGTCTGAATTCTGTGTGGAAATTGTAAAGTTGTTTGAACCGATCACTTTTAGTGAATTCTTGTATTTTATTTTAGAGTGTGGTTACCGGTCCTTATCGGTTCTAAAAAAAAAAAAACGTGTTTTGAACGTTTTTTTAAAATACCCATGACACGGTTAGGAACTGATAAGGGAGTCTTGCCTGGCAGTTGCCATAAAAAGGGTAAATTTGGTTAGGTTGGCCATGTCTGAGAAACCCAAGAAGAAAACCAGGCCCACTGGGTTTCAGCACTGAAGTGAGTGTGGGGAGGTCTTTGCTAAGGCCGATCCCCACACCACCTGTGTTTATTGTCTGGGGTTTGAACACCTCGATACAGACTGCCAAATCTGTAAAAAAAAAAAAAAAAAATTTCCTAAGTCTACCCTTGAGAAGAGATTAGGTAGACTTGGGGAAAAGGAGCCAGAGAAGTCCGCTGACCCGGACGGCCTGTTCGGTTCCGACAGAACCAGGAGTGCCCTCTGACCAGGGTGATACTTCGGGCAAGAGGAGAGCCGATCCTGAGGGGTCGATTCCTACAAAAAGGAAATACAAGGAGAAATCGACCGGTTCGGATCCAGAGGTTCTTGTTCCGACCACTGAGGAAATAGCCAGAGCGATTTGGATTGTGGAATCGCTCCGCCTGGGTCCGACTGATCCGGCACCTTTTGGCAGGGGGTCGGTTCCCCCAGTTCAAGATTATGCCCCTTAAGACTTTTATGAACCGGAGTTTGAGGAGGAGGGGAGTTCAAGATGATGATGATGGTGAAAGTTGGATGTGCTGTGGAACCAGACATCTCCCCAGACAGACTTTTGGTGTTTCCTCCTAGGCTTTCTGAGTCCTCCCACTATCTGTTTTACAGAAAAGTATTGAAACCCTCCAGCTTCCTAAGTGGAGGAGGCAATGGAGGATCAAGAGGAGTCTGATTATGTGGAAATGATGGACATCCAAGAGTCCAGGAGACTGTCTTATTCCTTCACAAATCCTTTGGGAAGCAGACACAGAAAATCCTAAAGTCTCCTGAGTTCTGTACCTCCTGTTGACAGAAGGATGGACAAGAGGTATACACTATCAGGCTCGGATACAGAGTTTTTATACCAACAATACAGTCATGTTGGGGTAGTGCAGGCTGCTGCCTGTGACAAGGCAAATATTCCCTTGGCTTCACACCCCCCAGACAAAGACTCTAGGAAGATGGATGCCATGGCAAAGAAGCAGTACATGGCATCTTCCTTCGGACTCAAGCAGGCAAACTATATGGCCTGTACAGCCAGGTACCAGAAGTCCAGGTGGGAGACTATACTGGCACTGGCTAAACAGGCCTTCCCCCAGCTGGCCAAGGAGCCGGAGGAGGTGGCTGCTGATAGGCTTGAGGCATCAAAGGTACAATTTCATGCTGCTGTGGACTCCAGTGATGTGTCATCAAGAGTCATGGCTACATCTTTGGCTCTTCGTAGGATGGCTTGGCTCAGATGTACTAGCCTATCACAGGACACCCAGGCTAAGGCCATGGATTTTCCTGTGGTGGGTAATTCTCTGTTTGGGGAGCAGACAGAGAATTACATGAAGAAAATGGATGAGTACAGGACCACTTATAGGAGTGCTCAGGCCAAGGAGAGGCAGGCAACTCCTCAAAGGCAGCAATCTAGGGGCAGGGGCATGCCTTTTCATAGGCCTTTTTACCAAGCCCAGGCCTCTTCTCCCTTCTCACAGAGGGGGTTCTTCAGAGGGAGAGGCAGAAGGGGGATGAGCAGGGCTGCATCCACTCCTCAGCCTAAGGCCCCTGCCAAGCAGACACCCTGATGGGTCTGCCCGGGTCGACTGTCCTATTCCTGTAGGGGGTAGGCTGGCTTACTTTGTCCAGGACTGGATTTCTGTTACATCAGACAAGTGGGTCCTGGAAGTAGTAAGCCAGGGACTGGTTCTTGGCTTCAAAAAATTTCCAAAGATGAGAGCCAGATCTTTTCCACCTGCAGGTCTCTCGAAACCCTTGCCCTAGAGGCAGAGGTTTCATCTCTTCTGGCTTTAAGAGCCATAGAGAGAGTTCCTACCCTACACTGGGGCAAAGGTATGTACTCCAGGTACTTCCTTACCCCAAAAAAGACAGGGGAGTGGCGACCCATCATAGATCTAAGATACCTGAACTCTTTTAAAACCAAAGTTCAAGATGGTGACTCTGGGAATAATTCTTCCTTCTCTAAGGCCAGGGGACTAGCTAGCCTTCCTGGACCTCAATGATGCCTATTTTCACGTTCCCATCAGGTGCTCCCACAGAAAGTACCTCAGGTTCAAGTTGCCCTAAGGCCCTTATCAGTTCAAAGCAATACCCGTTGGTCTAACATCAGCTCCAAGGGTTTTCACAAAGTGCCTGGCAGTAGTTGTTGCCTTTTTAAGAAGGCAAAAGATTTCCATTTTTCCATATCTGGACGACTGGCTCATAGTGGGTCAGTCTCCAGGCCAAGTCAAGTCAGACCTGCAAGTGACCCAGCAAGTGCTAATTTCTCTAGGATTTCTTCTCAACCTTCCCAAGTTAGTTCTCGAACCAGTGCAGCTTCTTACCTTTATAGGGACAGAGCTGGATACTGTCAAAGCATACTGTCATACTGGATACTGTCAAAGCCTTTCTTCCCCTGGAAAGGGCAAGAGTTCTTACAGAACTGGCTTCTTCCTTCAGCCTTCTGGTTTCCCGACCAGCAAGGCATTTCCTTCAGCTCTTGGGCCACATGGCAGCTTCTACAGCAGTTTTCCAAGGGGCAAGGTTTCAGATGAGGGACATTCAGTTCCATCTGAGGGCCTTTTGGTCCCAAAGGAAGGATCCTCTTACCAAACTGATTCCAGTGACTCGGACTCTGATCCAAGCTCTTCAGTGGTGGCAGGATCAGGGCAATTTAAGGCAAGGGGTCCCATTTGTCACTCGGTCTCATTCAGTGGTCCGTACCACGGATGCTTCCCTTCTGAGCTGGGGAGCCCATCTGGGGGCTCTCACGGCCCAGGGACTGTGGTCCCCTCAGGAATGCCTTCTTCATATCAGTCTCCTGGAACTCGGGGCAGTTTTTCTGGCCCTGCAAGCTTTCTCTCAGTCAGTGCACAAGGTGGTTCAGGTCAGAACAGACAACACCACCACCATGTGGTACATCAACAAGCAGGGAGGCACTCAGTCCATGGCCTTGTGCATGGAAACCATGAAATTGTGGTCCCTGGCTTATTCCCTGCAGACCTATCTGATAGCAGTCCACCTTCCAGGGAAGGACAGTGTGCTAGCAGATGCACTGAGCAGGATTTCCCAGGGCCATCACGAATGGTTCCTGGACCCTCTGGTGTTGAAAGTGATTTTTTTTTTTCAAGGTGGGGCACTCCAGAGATAGATCTCTTTGCAGCCCCAGACAATCATCAGCGTCCTCTCTTTTGTTGCAGACCCCCAGTCTTGGGCTCAGTCCCTCTGGATGCTCTGATTTTGAACTGGGAAGGGAAATTTCTGTATGCCTTCCCTCCCTTTCCTCTACTATTCAAAGTTCTAGTCAAGGTAAGGTCACAACCTTTCAAAGTGATCCTGATTGCTCCAGACTGGGCCAGACAGCCTTGGTACCCCCTGTTGCTGTCTCTAGCAGTCCATCTTCCTCTGTCTCTCCCAAGGAATTACAACATGTTAACCTCCTCTCAGGGGAGGATTTGGTACCCCAATCTTCAGTCTCTCAATCTCAAGGCATGGCTCGTGAAGAGTTAGACTATGCAGATTTGCATCTGTCTCAGGGGGTTCTGGATATTCTCAAAGCCTCTTGAAAGCCTGCCACCAGAAGTGCGTATGACTCCAAATGGAAGAGATTCAGCATTTGGTGTTCCAAGAAGCATATTTCTCCAGAGACTGCCGAATTGCCTACAGTTCTGGATTATATGGTCCATCTGAATGGCCTAGGCCTCAGACCAGCTACTCTCAAGGTACACTTGTCAGCTGTTTCTGCTTTCCTGTCAGTGTGGAAGTCTTCCTCACTATCATCCCATACTGTGTTCTGCAAATTTTTCAAGGGATTGCTTCATACCAATCCCCCCTTTAGGGATCCTGCCCCTGTCTGGGACTTAAATGTTTGCATTGCTCAATTTATGCAACCTTCTTTTGAGCCCATGTCCTCAACAGAGCTTAAGTACTTGACTTGGAAAACTGTTTTTTGGTAGCCATCACCTCTGCCAGACGTATCGGTGAATTGCAAGCCCTGTCAGTGGAACCTGATTTTATCTCCTTTCATAGGGATAAAGTGGTCCTTAGAACCAATAGAAGGTTCTTACCCAAAGTGGTTTCAGACTTCCACTTGAATCGGTCTATGTCTTCCTGTCTTCTTCACTGATCATTCTTCCTTAGGAGAGAGGAGGCTGCACAGTTTTAGATGTTGATGTTAAGAGCCCGTAGCTACTACATAGAGCGTGCCAAGGGTCACAGGTTTGATTCCCTCCAGTTGTTCCTTACTTATGGAGAAGTGGGAAAGGGCCAACCTGCCACCAAGAGAACTATTGCCAGGTGGATTGTGTCTTGTGTACAATTCTGCTATGAGAAATTGGGAAAGATTCCACTCTCAGGCCTGAGGGCTGACTCTACAAGAGGTACAGCTGCTGCCAGGGATATCCCTCTCTTAGAAATTTGTCAGGCAGCCTCCTGGAAAACAGTCCATACCTTTACCAAGCATTACTCTCTGGATATCCAGGCTAGGAGAGATGTTCGGTTTGGCACAGCAGTACTTCAGAACCTATTCCCAAAGTAGGTTCTCTCCCTCCTCCATGGAGGTACTGCTTGGTAGTCTGCAGATAGTCAGAATACAGCAAGACTTCATGTTGTTTGAAGAAAAAATTACTCACCTTAGTAATTGTGTTTCTTCTAATGGAGTCTTGCTGTATTCTGACCTCCCTCCCTGCCTCCCCTCTCAGAACCTGGTTTTTGGGAAGTGGGTGGGCAGGTGCAGTGTTGCACCCCAGAGGTGCTTCTTATACACCCTCCCCTTTTTGTTTGGGTGTTTTGTTGTATTTATCCTTATTTGGATTGGTTTGGGGTTTCCTGACTTGAGTCTTCCTTGGGAATCCAAAACTCTTAGTTGTCAGTTGGCTAGTAAAATTTTGCAGTTTCCACACAGTGTAGTTAGAGTTTTTGCTCGTAAGAATCTGACGGTTAGGTTTCAGAGGGCTGCAGACAGAGACCTCAACCGAGCTCGAGCTCAACATCCTATGCACTGCATAGAAAATTAACCCCATGTTCTCTGGGTCAGTTTAAAGGCTGGAGCTAACTACAGATAGTCAGAATACAGCCAAGACTCCATTAGAAGAAACACAATTACTAAGGTGAGTAATTTTTTCTTTCAGCCAGGTCTCTGTAATGCCAAGAATGTCAGGCTTACAGTGTGCTGCCCAGGCTGTGAGTTCATCCAGGTTGGTAATGAGACTGCGAATGCTAAGGTGAGCATGTTTTAACCCCTTGCCAGACTTCCATCCTGCAGGGGGTGAAGAGGCTTGCTAGGCAGGACCAGGATTTAGCTCAGTATCACCGGCCAGGGCCAGTATCACCAGGAAGATCCAGAGAAGATACCATTTGGAGGGGGTATCTCTGGCCGAGGGCCTGCGGGCAGGACGTCTTCTCATCAAGGTAGGACACAGGAGGCATCTGAGGTCAAGGCAGCAGGTAGGTTGGGGGGCAGTCTGTCATGGGCTAGGAGGTTAGAGAAGGTGAAGCCAAACACTTCATGGGGGACAGACATCCCAGTGGTCCCCAGCCAACTGGGAGGAGTCAGTGACCATTAGGGAGAGGAAAAGGCCAGAGAGGAGACCAATGAGGACAACACTAGGTGAGGAGGGCATGAGGCCATTCCCTGGTAGGCTTGGAAGTCTCTATTCCAAGGTAGAGCTTGGCAGTAACCAGTGACACCCAATTCATCAAAGTGACAGTAAAGGACAAGAAGGGTAGCCTAGGGGGAGGCTGGTCAGTGTAAACAGTGCACTAGTACAACTAATGGGACAGGGTCTGCCTAAGAGGGTATAAGCATTTAACTTAGACAGGCAAACAGTGACTCAGAAATTATTGCCAAAACGCTCTCCCCAGAAAATTAGACAAATAGGTGTATGCTTGCCAGAAACCCAGAGAACGCTATTTTCAAACAACATGAAGTCTTGCTGTATTCTGACTATTGCAGTTAGCTCCAGCACTTGAAGGGTTAAAATTCTATACAAGGCATAGAACGTTGAGCTCGAGCTCGGTTGAAAACTGTCTGCAGCACTTTGAAACCCAACCATCAGATTCTTTCCTCCGCCTAACTGAACAGTCGCTCCGGAGATTTTCTCCTTTGCTCGGTTCAAATAGTCAGTTAAAGTTGTTGGTCAGTCCGAAATTAGTTCCGTTTTGTCGGTTCAGGACTCTGTCTGCGGTACTGTAAGTACTTAGGCTAGTTCTTGTGGAAATTGTAAAAAAAAACTGTATTTTTCAGTCGGTTTGGTCGAACCAACCCTTTAGTAGTCTTGTGGGAAAATTTAGTGTGGTTATAGTCCAGATCGGCTGAGGAAAAAATATATTTTTTTCCCCTCACCCTAACACGGTGAGAAACCGATAGGGAGTCTTGCCTGGCTGCTGCCAAATAAAGGGCAAGTTTGTTAGGGCGGCCATGTCTGAGAAACCCAAGAAAAAAACCGGCCCACTGGGTTTCAACACTGCAGTGTGTGGGGAGGTCTTTTCTAAGGCTGATCCCCACACCACCTGTGTTTACTGTCTGGGGTTTGACCACCTCGATTCAGACTGCCAAATTTGCAAGAATTTCTCTAAGTCTACCCTGGAAAAAAGGTTAGGTAGACTTAGGAATAAGGAGACCGGAAAATCCACTGACCTGGAAGGCCAACCCGGTTCGGTTCCTACCGAATCAGAAGCAGTGCCCTCTGACCAGGGCGCTACCTCTTCATGCAAGAGGAGAACCGATCCTGAGGGATCGGTTCCTACAGAAAGAAAGCGCAAGGATAATTCATCCGGTTTGGATCCAGACCTTCATGTTCCGACTGCCGAAGAGATAGCCAGAGTGATTCGGATTGTTGAACCGCTTTGTCCGGTTCCGACCGATCTGGCGCCTTCTGGCAGGGACTCGTTTTGGTCGGTGCCCCCAGTTCAAGATTATTCCCCTGAAGACTTTTACAAACCGGAGTTTGAGGAGGGGGAATTTGAAGAGGATGGTGATGATGGTGAAAGTCTGGATGTGCCTGTGGAACTGGACATCTCCTCAGATGGACCTTCTGGTGTTTCCCCTCCTAGGCTTTCTGAGTCCCCTTCCCACTATCTGTTTTACAGAAAGGTGGCTGAAACCCTCCAGCTTCCCATGGAGGAGGCTGTGGGGGGATCAAGAGGAGCCTGATTTCGTTGAGATGATGGACATCCCAGAGTCTGACTGTCTATTCCCCTCCATAAGTCCTTTGGGAAACGGATACAAAAAATTATACAGTCTCCTAACTCTGTACCTCCTGTTGACAGAAGAATGGACAAGAGGTACACCTTGTCAGGCTCAGATACAGAGTTTTTCTGTCAGCAGTGCAGCCATGTTGGGGTAGTGCAGGCTGCAGCCTGTGACAAGGCAAACATTCCCTTGGCTTCACACCCCCCAGACAAAGACTCCAGGAAGATAGATGCCATGGCAAAGAAACAGTACATGGCATCATCTTTGGGACTCAGACAGGCTAAATATATGGCCTATACAGCCAGGTACCAGAAGTCCAGGTGGGAAACTGCACTGGCTAAGCAGGCTTCCCCCCAGCTAGCCAAGGAACTGGAGGAGGTGGCTGCTGATGGGTTGAGGCATCAGAGGTGCAATTTCATGCTGCTGTGGACTCCAGTGATGTGTCATCAAGAGTCATGGCTACATCTGTGGCTCTTTGGAGAATGGCTTGGCTCAGATGTACTA
This sequence comes from Neoceratodus forsteri, assembly GCA_016271365.2. Lineage (NCBI taxonomy): Eukaryota > Metazoa > Chordata > Ceratodontiformes > Ceratodontidae > Neoceratodus > Neoceratodus forsteri. Next base: position 1,042,819,321 of record CM028130.1, on the reverse strand, counting down.
GCCTTTCACAGGACACCCAGGCTAAGGCCATGGATTTTCCCTGTGGTGGGTAATTCTCTGTTTGGGGAGCAGACACAGAATTACATGAAGAAAATGGATGAGTACAGGACCACTTACAGGATTTCCCAGGCCAAGGACAGGCAGGCAACTCCTCAAAGGCAGCAAGCTTGGGGCAGGCCTTTTCACAGGCCTGTCTACCAAGCGCAGGCCTCTTCTCTTTTCTCAGAGGGGGTTCTGTAGAGGGAGAGGCAGAGGGGGTATGAGAGGGGCTGCATCCACCCCCTCAGTCTAAGGCTCCTGCCAAGCAGACACCCTGATGTGTCAGCCCGGGTCGACTCCTTCATTCCTGTAGGAGGCAGGCTGGCTTACTTTGTCCAGGACTAGATGTCTGTTACCTCAGACAAGTGGGTCCTGGAGGTAGTAAGCCAGGGACTGGTTCTCAGTTTCAAACATTTTCCGAAAATGAGACCCAGATCCTTTCCACCTGCAAATACATCAGAAACCCTTGCTGTAGAGGCAGGGGTTTTGTCTCTACTGGCCTTAAGAGCCATAGAGAGAGTTCCTACCCCATACAGGGGCAAAGGTCTGTACTCCAGGTACTTCCTTACCCCAAAAAAGACAGGGGAGTGGCGACCCACCCTAGACTTGAGATACCTGAACAAGCATCTTTTAAAGCCAAAGTTCAAAATGGTGATTCTGGGAACAATTCTTCCCTCTCTAAAGCTAGGAGACTGGCTAGCCTCCCTGGACCTCAAGGATGCCTATTTTTCACATTCCCATTAGGTGCTCCCACAGAAAGTACCTCAGGTTCGAATTGCCCTCAGGCCATTACCAGTTCAGAGCAATGTCCTTTGGCCTAACTTCATCCCCAGGGGTGTTCACAAAGTGCCTAGCAGTAGTGGTGGCCTTCTTAAGAAGAAAGAGGGTTTCAGTCTTTCCATATCTGGACGATTGGCTCCTTGTGGGCCAGTCCCCAGACCAAGTCAAGTCAGATCTGCAGGTGACCCAACAAGTTCTCACTTCTCTGGGGTTCCTTCTCAATTTTCCCAAGTCAGTTCTCGAGCCTGTACAGCTTCACTTTTATAGGAGCAGAGCTGGACACGGTCAAGGCAAGAGCTTTCCTTCCTCTGGAAAGGGCAACAGCCATCTCACAGCTGGCCTCTTCCTTCCTCCCTCCTCCCTCTGGTCTCTTGACCAGCAAGGCATTTTCTTCAGCTTTTGGGCCACATGACAGCTTCCACAGCAGTGGTCCAAGGGGCCAGGTTTCAGATGAGGGACATTCAGTTCCATCTGAGGGCTTTTTGGTTCCAAAGGAAAGATCCTCTTACCAAACTAGTCCCAGTTACTCAGACCCTTATCCAGGCCCTTCAATGGTTGCAGAATCTGGACAATCTGAGGCAGGGAGTTCCATTCATCACTCAGATTCACTCTGTGGTGCTTACCACAGATGCTTCCCTATTGGGCTGGGGAGTCCATCTGGGGGCTCTCACAGCCCAGGGACTGTGGTCCCCTCGGGAATCCCTTCTTCATATCAACCTCCTGGAGCTCAGGGCAGTGTTTCTGGCCCTGCAAAGTTTTTCTCAGTCAGTACGGAACAAGGTGGTTCAGGTCAGGACAGACACCACCACCACCATGTGGTATATCAACAAGCAGGGAGGCACCCGGTCTATGGCCTTGTGCACGGAAGCCATGAAAATATGGTTCCTGGCTTATTCCCTACAGACCTCTCTGGTGGTAGTTCATCTCCCAGGGAAGGACAGTGTGCTAGCAGGTGCATTGAACAGGCTTTCCCAGGTCCATCACGAATGGTCCCTGTACCCTCTGGTATTGAAAGTGATTTTTTTCAAGGTGGGCACTCCAGCGATAGATCTCTTTGCAGCCCCAGACAATCACCAACTTCCACTGTTTTGTTGCAGACCCCCCGTCTTGGGCTCAGTTCCTCTGGATGCTCTGATTTTGAACTGGGAAGGGAAATGTCTGTATGCCTTCCCTCTACTGTTCAAGGTTCTAATCAAGCTAAGGTCACAACCTTGCAAAGTGATTCTGATTGCTCCAGACTGGGCCAGGCAGCCTTGGTACATAAACATAGAATTTGACGGCAGATAAGGACCGCTTGGCCCACCTAGTCTGCCCATTTCCCTACCTGATGGATAAGCTGCAGATTCTAGTTAATCAACAGCTTACTTCCTCCTGCCCCCCACTAGAATTGCCTTATGCCTGTCCCATGCATTCTTGAATTCTCCCACTGTTCCTGACTCCACAACCTCCTCAGGAAGGCTGTTCCGTGCATCCACAACTCTCTGTGAAGAAATACTTTCTAACATTACCTCTGAGCCGTCCCTCCTCTATCTTCAAATTGTGCCCCCCTTGTTCCTGCACATCTCTTCTTCTGAAAGATACTAACTACCCTCTTGTACCTTGTTAATTCCCTTGAGATGCTTGAAAGTTTCTATCATGTCCCCCCTCTCCCTCCTTTCCTCAAGGGTATACATATTAAGCTGCTTTAGTCTGTCCTCGTATGTCTTCTGGTGCAGACCTTGCACTATTTTGGTTGCCCTCATCTGAACAGCCTCCACTCTGTCTTTGCGGAGATGGGGTCTCCAGAATTGCATGCAGTACTCCAGATGGGGTCTCACTAACTGTCTGTAGAGAGGGATAACAACTTCCTGTTTTCTACTGTTGATGCCTCTCCCTATGCATCCCAGTATCCCCCCAGCCCTCCTTACTGCCTTCTCACATTGCTTGCCCACCTTTAGGTCATCTGATATAATTACTTCTAGGTCTCTTTCATTTTTATGTTGCTTGCACGCATGTGCAAGAAACTTAGTGCCATCATCAGAGTTTTCGGAGGTGTGGCACCCCCTCTTCCAATTCAGTCAGTGGGTTTGCAGGCGCGGCCGCAGTTCTCCAGTGACTGCTGCAGCTGTGTATGACGGCAGTCAAAATGCAGTGGCATACAGTTGAAAGGGAGAGCTCCGTTTCAGTGAGCAGAGCTGTCCCCCCCCCCCATGCACACGCAAGCACGCATATTGCGTGCTGATGCACTCCCCTTCACGCACACACTATATGGCCAGGGGTGCCCAATCCCCGCCGGCTCCACGCCCCCATACAAAAGCTGTCCAGGTGCCACGCTGGGAGCCCACCCCAGCTGGCAAATCTTGTTATAGCCGACGGGGTGCCCAATCACCCGTCAGCTCCAGCCCCCCAACAGTTTCTTTCAGCTGCCACGCTGGGAGCCCACCCCAGCGTGGCAATGTTCCAGGCCGCCTTAATTAAAAAAAAACCTGTAAATAAAAACGGCCCTCACTGCCCGCACTCCACCCACTGCGCACCCTGCCTCCCCACACACCCCCACCCCATACTTACCTCTGAGCTCGGCGCGATGATCTTCGGTGGACCGGGAACACGTCTGCACTCTTCAAACCCGACCGCAAACTGAGGAGATGCCAGTAAGCTGTATAATGGAATAAATAGGGTTTTTTCAACTTTGTTGCATATCTCAGGCATTTTGGGTCCAAATTTTCAACATGGGGTTTTGGGACCCCTCCTCATGAATTCTTGCACTGTCATGGCAGACCAGGCTTCAAGGGTGATTTCCCACCGCCACCGCGCAGAAATCACCTTTCGCCGATTAACTAAACGACACTGCCAGTGTTCATAAGATGGGCTCTCAAAAGCCTATGTTGAAAATTTGGTGAAAAATCTTCTAAAATGACTGTTTTATGAGTGTGTTAGCAGTTCCTCAGCACTTTGGAATTTTCAATATTTTCACCCAGATTTTCAACATTGCCATTTTACCACACCTCCTTATGAGCAGTACGCTGTCATTTTTCACATCCTGCCCAAAACGTATTTCCTCTATGAAGCGTACAATGGCGCAGCTGGTGTGCAAATCAATGTATGGGACACATTAAGAAAATCACAGTGACACTGTTCATTAGCAGAAGTCTTAAAATGGCTATGTTGAAAATTTGGTAAACAAATTCCTAAAAATGACTGTTTTACGAGAGTGTGTTGCGTAGTTCCTAAGCACGCTTTGTAAGTTGCATGAATTTTCAATATTTTCACCAGATTTTCAACATTGCCATTTTACCACACCTCCTTATGAGCAGTACGGCTGTCATTTTCACATCCTGCCCAAAACGTGTTTCGCTATATGTAGCGCACAATGGCGCAGTCGGTGCGAATCCATGTATGGGACACATTAAGAAAATCACAGTGACACTGTTCATGAGCAGAGGTCTTAAAATGGCTATGTTGAAAATTTGGTGAAAAAATTCCTAAAAATGACTGTTTTACGAGCGTGCGTTGCGCACTTCCTATGTATGCTCGTAAGTTCGCGAATTTTCAGTATTTGCACTCCAATGACTTCCAAATACCTAAACAGCACATACAAGCAAGCAATATTCGGCATTGACAAATGCTGCTTGTTGTTGTTGTTAACTCACCCCCATTGTGTACTCTTCCCCTGGGTTTTGTTTCCCAGATGCATTACCTTGTACTTCTTTGCATTGAATCTGCGCTGCCACGTATTTGACCATTCCACCAACCTTGCCAAGTCCCTTTTCATTCTTTCCACCCCACCTTATGCATCAACCCTGTTGCAGATCTTTGTGTCATCTGCAAAGAGCCATACCTTTCCTTCCAGGTGCTCTCCAATGTCACTTTTAAAGATATTAAAGAGGACCAGTCCCAGTACCGAACCCTGCGGTGCCCCGCTAGTTACCCTCCTTTCTTCACTGTGGACTCCGTTTACTATTACCCTTTGCGTTCTGTTGTCCAACCAGTTTTTTTTATCCAGGCTCCCACCTTGTGACCCACCCCAAGGCTAGCTAACTTGTATATTAATCTTTTGTGTGAGACTGTGTCGAATGCCTTGCTAAAATTTAGGTAGGCCATATCTACAGCGCCTCCCTGGTCTACTACTTTGGTCACCCAGTCAAAGAAATCTGTTGGGTTCGTCTGACATGACCTTCCTGCTGTGAAACCATGCTGCCTTGGGTCCTGCGCCCCACTGGCCTCTAGGTACTCAACAGTTCTTTCCTTCAGAAGTGATTCCATCATTTTTCCTACCACTGAAGTCAAACTAACTGGTCCGTAGTTTCCTGCCTCTGCCCTGCTCCCACTTTTGTGAAGTGGAATCACATTTGCCCTCCTCCAGTCCTCAGGTACCACTCCATCCTCCCATGATTTGTTAGAGAGAGTAGTCAGTGGTGTTACTAGTTCTACCCTTAGTTCTTTTAGTATTCTTGGGTTAATCCCATCAGGCCCCATTGCTTTGTCCACCCTCTGTTTCAAGAGTTCTTTCAAAACCCTTTCTTCTGTGAATGGACTGGTATTGACCCCCCTATTCAGAGTTTCTCCCTTGTTTGGTTTAGGCACCTCCCCCTCCTCATCTGTTGTGAATATTGAGCAGAAATATTTGTTCAGTATCCCTGCTTTTTTCACTGTCACCCTCTGCCCACATTCCCTTCCCTTTATTAAGTCTCTGTATCCTTTCCTTGGTCTTTCTCCGCTCCCTAATGTACCTATAAAAGGTTTTATCCCCCTTCTTAACACAGTTGGCTATCTTTTCCTCAGTTTGTGCCTTTGCTATTCTGACTGCCTTCCCTGCCGCCTCCTGCTTTAACTGATAAAGTCCTCTGTCCTGCTCCTCCTGTGTTTCCTTATATTTCCTGAATGCTATCCTTTTCTCCTTAACCGTCCCTGCCCCTCTTTTGAGAACCATAGTGTTTTTTTCCTTCGTTTTGTTTTATTGATTTGCTTCACACAAAGGCTTGTTGCCTCTGCGATGGCCGTTTTGATTATTCCCCATTGTTCCTCCACCCCTCCTTCTTGCCCATTTGCTAGTGCTTTTCTAAGGCACTCTCTCATTTTCCCAAAGTCAGCCTTCCTAAAGTCCAATACTCTTGTTTTTGTATGGCTTGACTCTATGGCTGTGTTTATTGTGAACCACACTGTTTGGTGGTCACTTGTTCCCAGATGGCTACCCACTTCTAAATCTGAGATCCTTTCTCCTTCCCCATTTGAGAGTACCAGGTCTAAGATTGCTCCCTCCCGAGTAGGCTCCAACACTGGCTGTCTGAGGCATGCCCCCTGTAGGGCATCAAGAATGATCCTGCTCTTGGATGTGCCTGCAGCAAAGGTACTCCAGTTAACATCTGGCATATTCAGGTCCCCCATCAACAATATCTCCCTGTTTTTCTGCCATTTTAGGGATGCCTTCTATCATTTCCTTGTCCATTTCCTCCCCCTGAGGTGGGGTCTATACACAGCCCCCATGCGGATTGTGGTGCCCTTTCCTGTCTCCAGGGTGACCCATAGTGACTCATCAACTTCCTGTTTACTCTCTAGTTCTGTTGCTCTAATCCCTTCCCTTATATAGAGAGCTACTCCTCCTCTTTTACCCACCCTGTCCCTCCTGTAGACTGTGTATCCTGGTATGTTGACTTCCCACTCATAGTCCTCTGTGTACCATGTTTCAGTGACTGCCACAATATCCAGGCACCCCTCTTCATCAAGGCCACTAGTTCAGGGAGCTCGTTGCACAGACTGCGGGCATTGGTACTCATCACCTTCCATTTATTTTTTATGGCCTTACCCCTTTTAGCTCCATCCATGTCCTTAACACCTTTTTCTGCATTTATCCCTGTCCTGCTCCCTATTGACTTCTCTGCCTTGGTGTTTACCTCTCTATCTACTGTGCTTTGTGGGGGAGGCTGGGATTTCCCTGCTTCTTTTCAGTGCCTCCCCTCTTGGCTAGTTTAAATGCTTGCCAATTAAGCATTTAAACCTGTCACCTAGGATCCTGGATACCCCCTGGACAGATGCAGACCATCGCGCCAGTATAAGCCTGCATTCCTCCAGGTGGCTCCCCAGTGAAGCCAAAACCCTGAGCTCCACACCAGTTTTTCAACCATTCATTGAATCCCATGGTGCGGAATACCCTAGCATCATCCTTGCCATAGACAGGCAGCACCTCCGAGAAGGTTACCGTATATGCTACTTGTCTAAGGCCCCTCCCCAACTCCCCAAACTCCTCTTGCACCGCTCTGATCCCATTTACAGCCAGATCATTTGTCCCTAGGTGGACAATGACATACAGCTCCCTCGTGCAGCTGCTTCAGTGATCCTGAGGATTCGTTTCCTGTCCCTCCAAGCCATGGCGCCAGGCAGGCACCTTACCTCCCTATCCCCTTCCTCCCCCATGTCTACCTCCTAATGATTGAGTCCCCTACCAGGAGTTGTTTCCTTCCCCTGTGGGTCTCGTGCCACCCTCCTGTGGGTGGTCTTTGTGGAGGTTCCCAGCATCCTCCTTGGTCTCCACTGCAGGTGCCTCCATAGAGGAACCACTCTTATGCCAGAACAGCATGTGAATTGTGGAGAGGTACAACTGGAGGGACACACCTCTGTTCCACCACCCTCTCCCTCCCTGAGCCCACCTGGGTCCAACCACTCTTTCTTGGTACCCGCTGTTGCTGTCTCTAGCAGTCCATCTTCCCAGGAATTACAACCTGTTAACCTCCCCTCGGGAGGATTTGGTACCCCAATCTTCGGTCTCTCAATCTCAAGGCATGGCTCTTGAAGAGTCAGAGTATGCAGATTTGCATCTGTCTCAGGGAGTTCTGGACATTCTCAAAGCTTCTCGAAAGCCTGTCATCAGAAAAACTTACAATTCCAAATGGAAAAGATTCAGCATTTGGTGTTCCAAGGAGCATATGTCCCCAGACACTGCTGCATTGTCTACAGTTCTGGATTATATGGTTCACCTTAATGGCCTAGGCCTCAGACCAGATACTCTCAAAGTAGATTTGTCAGCTGTTTCTGCTTTCCTGTCAGTGGGGAAGACTTCCTCTCTGTCATCTCACCCTGTATTCTGTAAATTTTTCAAAGGATTGCTTCATATCAATCCCCCCTTTAAGGACCCTGTTCCTGCCTGGGATTTGAATGTTTGCATTGCTCAGCTTATGCAACCCCCTTTTGAGCCTGTGTCCTCAGCAGAGCTCAAGTACTTGACTTGGAAAACTGTGTTTTTGGTTGCTGTTACCTCTGCCAGACGTATCAGTGAATTGCAAGCCCTGTCAGTTGAACCTGACTTCATTTCATTCCATAGAGATAAGGTGGTCCTTAGAACCAATAGAAGGTTCTTACCCAAAGTGGTTTCTGATTTCCATTTAAATCGGTCTGTCTCTTCCTGTGTTCTTCACTGATCATACTTCCTCAGGAGAGCAGAGGTTGCACAGTTTAGATGTTAAAAGAGCCCTTAGTTACTACATAGAACGTACAAAGGGTCACAGGTTTGACTTTCTCCAGTTGTTCCTCACTTATGGGGAAGAAGGTAAGGGCAAACCTGCCACCAAGAGAAGTATTGCCAGGTGGATTGTGTCCTGTATCCAGTTCTGCTATGAGAAACTGAGAAAAATTCCACCCTCAGGCCTGAGGGCTCATTCCACAAGAGGTACAGCTGCATCTCTGGCTGCGGCCAGGGATATTCCTTTGTTAGAAATTTGTCAAGCAGCCACCTGGAAAACGGTTCATACCTTCGCCAAGCATGACTCTCTGAATATCCAGGCTAGGAGTGATGCTAGGTTTGGCACAGCAGTACTTCAGAGCCTATTCCCAAAGTAGGTTATGTCCCTCCTCCTTGGAGGTACTGCTTGGTAGTCTGCAATAGTCAGAATACAGCAAGACTTCATGTTGTTTGAAGAAAAAATTACTCACCTTAGTAACTGTGTTTCTTCTAATGGAGTCTTGCTGTATTCTGACTTCCCTCCCTGCCTCCCCTCTCAGAACCTGTTTTTGGGAAGTAGGTGGGCAGGTGCAGTGTTGCACTCCAGGGATGTTTTCAGCCCACTTTCTGTTGTTTGGGTGCTCTGTGTTTGATTAATTAAGAATTGTATGCTGTACCTGGTTTTTTGGTTTCCTGACCCGAATCTTTTAGGAATCGAAAACTTTTGTTGCCAGTTGGCTAGTTGAAATTTTACAATGTCCACATTTTTAAAGTTGGTGAGTTTAGGTCATAAGAATCTGACGATTGGGTTTCAAAGTGCTGCAGACAGAGTTTTCAACTGAGCTCGAGCTCTGTTCTATGCCTTGCATAGCATTTTAACCCTTCAAGTGCTGGAGCTAACTGCAATAGTCTGAATACAGCAAGACTCCATTAGAAGAAACATAATTACTAAGGTGAGTAATTTATTCTTACCGTTGATAGTCCAGCAAACACTCTGAACAACATCATTAAGAACATAGTCACCCTAGGGTACTTGAGGAACTGGCAGGACCATTAGCTGACCTGTTCAATACCTCTCTGAACACGGGATGCGTACTAGTAAGGACTGGAGAATGGCCCATGTGGTACTATTCACAAAGGTGGCCCAAAGGACGATCCAGGTAACTGCAGACCAGTGAGCCTCACATCAATTGTGGGGAAACTCCTGGAGAGACTGGTGACATTTTTAGAGGACAGTGGTCTCCAGGACAGGCAGCAACACAGGTTTGTCTCTGGCAGGTCCTGTCAGACAAATCTGATTGAGTACATTGGGTAACCAGGAAACTGGACAAGGGCCATGCAGTGGATTTCCTGTACTTGGACTTCAGCAAGGCCTTCAATTCAGTGCCACATGTGAGGCTAGGGATGAAGCTGGAGTATGTAGGGGTGGGTACTAAGATGGGCAGTTGGATCAAAAACTGGCAGAAGGGAAGACAGCAAAGGGTGGTGTTGGTGGAGGGGAAACTCTCATTGCCAAGAAAGATAACAAGCGGGGTGCCACAGGGATCGGTATTGGGACCAGTGCTGTTTGGGATATTCATAGCAGGTATCTCACACGGGACCCAGAGTAAGAGCAGTCTGTTCGCAGATCATACCAAGATGGGAGCTGTGGTAGATGACGTCGAGGGGTGGAGGGGACTGCAGGGAGACCTGACTAAACTACAAGAGTGGTCAGAAGCATGGCAGTTGGTGTTCAGTGCCAAGAAGTGCAAGGTACTGCAATTCGGAGCCAAGAACCAGAGGAGACGCTATCAGCTGGGAGGGTTGCAGTTGGGGAGCACAAAGGAGGAGAAGGACCTGAGGTGATTATAACAGGGAATATCAAATCAGTCTTTCTTTGTATAGCGCCTTTCGATATCAAGGCGCTGTACAAAATACAGACACAATATACAAATTACAATAATATAAATTTAAAATTGTCTGGGGACACCTGAGAAAAGTTTTCAACATAGATTTAAAACTGCTGAGGGGCAGGCATTCCCTTAACTGATATATATATAAAAAATATGAACAGCTTGGCGCAGTGCAGGAAGGCAGCAGCGACAGCCAACATGGTGCTGGACTGTATAGCGAGGGGGATCTCCTCTAGAAGTAGTGAAGTGATCCTTCCCTTGTGCAGGCCACACCTGGAATACTGCGTGCAGTATTGGTGCCCCTTCCTGAAGGAGGACATCAGGCTGTTGGAGGGGGTGCAGCGCAGAGTGATGAAGATGGTTTGGAGGGGAATTCCTACGAGGAAAGACTGAACAGGCTCAACATGTATTCCCTGGAGGAGAGGAGGGATGGGGAGACATGATAGAGACCTTTAAGTATCTGAGGGGGATAAACAAGGCTATTACAGGAGAGAGATTCCGGATTAGAAGGGGGGTGGATACTAGACTGCACCAACTGAGGCTGGAAAATTCAAGAGGGAAATCAAGAGACATTATTTCACGGAAAGGGCGGTAGACAAGTAGAACACTACTTGAAGAGGTGGTTTCCTGTGGGATGGTGGCCTGCTTCAAGAGGGGTTGGGACAGAGTGGGGGGGGAATGACTGTGGGGAAGGGAAGGAGGAGTGGGCCAGCTTCAAGATGGGCTAGCTGCACAATCGAGCAGACTCGATAAATCACATGGCCAGTTTCTGCTGGTATTCCGTGTCTGCTGGCATTTTGTATGTTTGCATGCAGCCCATTAAACTTGTTTAAACCACGGGCAGGATACCGGTGTGAGCCTGAATATTAAAATAGTGGAGTGGAGTTCGAATTATAGTTACCTGACTACATCTAAGGAACAACAGGTCCCAAAACACTTTCTGTTTGGGCCTCCAGGCAGGTAGGCAACCAGGTCCACAGCTAAAATATATTCCAGCAAGTTTGAGTATGATCAAAGGCAGCAGAGTCAGCATCAGCACTTCTGTCCCACTGCCTTTGGCAGTCCCACAGGCTCAGCTGCTGCTAAAATTACCGCCGCTCACTTGGGGCTCTGTATTTACATAGCATGACCCGGAAGTAACTTGGGGGTTGTGTGCTTGTTCCTCAGTCAGAACAGCTTAAAGAATTTAAATAAAGTGCAGCCCACTAAACTTGTTTAAACCACGGGCAGGATAACGGTGTGAGCCTGAATATTAAAATAGTGGAGTGGAGTTCGAAATGCAGTTACCTGACTACAGCTAAGGAACTACAGGTCCCAGAACAATTCCTGTTTGGACCTCCAGGCAGCTAGGCAACCAGGTCCACAACTAAAATATATTCCAGCAAGTTTAAGAGCGAACAAGGCAGCAAAGTCAACACCAGCACTCATGTCCCAGTGCTTTTGGCAGCCCCACAGGCTCAGCTGCTGCTAACATTGATGGTTGCTGTTAGTCACCTCTCTTGTTGAGTGGGGACTCTGTCTTTTTTTGCGCTGTATTACTTCTGGGATGGACCTTGCTCCATCCCAGCAGGTCAAAGATGTGGTGGCTGATCTGTTCCAGGGTATTGTTGGGATTGCCAGGACCTCGAAAAGGCAGATTGTGAGACCCCTTCTCAACAAGTTGTGTTTGAATCCCAATATCTTTGCTAGTTATCAACCAGTCTCCAACTTGCCATTTTAGACAATTATTGTGGAGAAGGTAATGACGGGGCAACTTGGGTGGGACTCTTGGAAAGCCATTTCATCTTCATGCCCTTGCAGAATAGTTGCCTCCTGTGCCACAGCACAGAGATGGCCTTGCTAAGGGTGCGTAATGATTTTCTTCAGGCGAGAGATTGAGAGGGGGTTATCAGTGGTGACCCTCTTTGTTCAGCGTTCGATACAGTTGAGCATGGGGTCATGTGAATAGACTCTTGGAACACATCAGTCTGTCTTGGTTTCTGGTTGCTTGGCTCCGTTCTTTTCTAGAAGATTGAAAACAGTTGGAAGTGATGATTTTAACCGGTTGAGGCAGGGTGTTGTGCTCCTCGGAGTGGGGTCAGTCCTCTTTCCTTGCGTTACTTGCTGTGTGCATACTGTGCTTGGTGGAGATTATTAGGAAGTACTGTGTTGTGTATCACTGCCGTGCTTGATGATACCCATCTGTCTTTTCTTTTGCACCTAAGTTGGGCCAGGGCGATTGTTTATTGCTGTTACTCAAGCAGTGCTGATGGAATTGGAGGACATAATGTCCTTTGGATGGCTAGCCTTGAAGCTAGGTAATAAGGAGTTGCTTCTGGTGGGTTTTGATCGGCAGGCCAATACTTTAAAAAGCAACCTCAAGCTGTCCCTTTTGGATGGGGTACAGCATGTGGATGAAGGGTTTGCCACCTGGAAGTACCTTTTTTGATTTCTCGCCACCCCCTCACTTGATGGCACTGTCCCCATCACTGACCTTCTTGTGCACTTTATCTACCACTTGCTCAGGACCACGATAGTGGTATGTGGCTTGCCATGTCTGTTGTGAATGGACTTGTGTTCGGGGGTGGGGGTGCCGGTGCAACGGCTAGCCAGAGCTTTTCACTCCATCTCCTGGTTTTCTCCCTGAAGGTGAGAACAGCTGGTCTGGTCCCAATCTGTCGGAGCAGGAGGAACGCATTCCAACTAAGAATATGGGCTCAAATTTAACAGTATTCCGATGCATTTGGGATACCATTCTTCCGACCAAAATACTAAATGTGGGTCCTCTGTAATCTATCTGGATTACCATTTTCCTTCACTATTTTAATGCAGTTCCTGATCCTGGCCACCTAGTGATGCTGTGAATGAGGGGCAGTAATCAAGAAGAGCTGAGCTGAAGCCCAAGTACCACTGAACATTCCGGACGCCTTCCAGAAGCTACCGAGATTTCTTTGGTTTACAAGAACCCCCTCCAGATGCCACTGACTCTTTTTTTTCAGGTGACTGTCCCCCGAATGCTGCTGGTATTGGAAGAGCATGCATCAGAGGACTTGGCAGTCGTACAGCAGCACTTTTACACCATCAAGAGGGGAGTCAGAAGCGGGCTGCTGTAATCATTTTTCCCCGCAGGATTTGCTCTTGTATGTATACCTTTTACATAGCTTATGGAGGGATTAAATATACATTAATTCTTTTGACTAAGGCAAGTGCCTCCTTAATATTTCTGTGACGCCAGGTGACCTTATGTTACATGATGTGCCTAGCTATTGAGAGCCTTTAAAAGTGGCTATGTACTTAGCAACTAGGAACAAATATATAAAATTTTATTGAGTAAACATCCCACTTAGTTATATGAATTGGGGATTGCCTGTTCGGTATTACGCCTGATGAAATCCAAGGCATAATGGCCACAGTTGTGGCTACAACAATGGTTGCTTCTGTTGTTCTCCTTAGGTTGATTATTTGCTATGGATGGAGCTCCTTGTGCAGGATAGCTGCTAAGGTCTTTTATTAAAGTTCCTTCTTGATAATCAGTGAATCTCACTACAAGTTCTTTTTTTTTTTTTTCCTTTGGAATTGTTTAGCTATGCTGTGCTGTGCAGTTAAACATACTAACGTACTAAAATGCCAGCAGAATAGGCCTAACAGTCTTTAGTGTCTGCTCGTTTGGTCAGCCCCCACCCTGGGAGCTGACCTTACTGCCCCCCTCGCCCTGTGTGGCTTCTCCCTTCCCAGTCCTGGATATTCCTGCTGCACAGGACTTTGCTTCCAGAATCCTTCCCCTATACCTGTCCTACTCCCTCTTGAACCCCTCCACCGTCTGCTTCCAGCAGCCCCCTGGGCAGTGCATTCCATGGCTCCACCACCCTCTCAGTGAAGAAGCACCTCCTCCTTTCTCCCCGAATCTCCCCCAGCTTCCACCCATGCCTCTAGTTGCACCCCCCCCTTCCTTCGGAGCACCCTGACTGCTCCTTCCCTATTTAACCACTTCATGACCTGAAGACCTCTATCATGTCCCCCTGGTCCCTTCTCTCTTCCAATGTGTACATATTTAGCTCTTTGAGCCTCTCCCCATAGGTCCTGTCCCCCAGGCCCCAGATCATTTTGGTTGCCCTCCTCTGGACCCTCTCCAGGAGTTCAGTGTCCCTGTTTAAGTGTGGCCTCCAAAACTGCACGCAGTACTCGAGGTGCGGCCTCACCAAACAGTTATACAGAGGGAGTATCACATCCCTCTTTCTGGAGGTGATCCCCCTAGCGATGCATCCCAGCATACTGTTGACCTTGGCCGCTGCCCTCCTACAAGTCTCAGAGTTGTTCATCTTGACATCCACCACCACCCCCAGGTCCCTTTCAGCCATTGAGACTTGTAGCAGTCCCCCTCAGTGTGTACACTTGGCCCGGGTTTCTGGCTCCCAGATGCAGTACCTTGCATTTCCCTGCATTGAACCTCAGCTTCTGCTTTCTAGACCACCTTTCCAGAGCCTCTAGGTCCCCCTGTAGAGCCACCCTCCCCTCCTCCCCATCCACCACTGCCCCCAGTTTTGAGTTATCCGTAAAGAGACTCATCTCTCTCCTGATACCCTTCCATATGTCAGAGACGAGGCGTTGAACAGGAGGGGCCCAGGGACCATCCTGAGGGACCCCACTAATGACCCTCCTTGGGAATGAGACTATCCGCCAACCACGACCTCTGGGTCCGTCCTGGAGCCAATTGCCTATCCATCTAATCATCTGGTTCCTCACCCCATTTCTCCCAGCTTATTCAACAGGCCCCATGAGGGAACAGTCAAACGCCTTGCTGAAGTCAAGATAGAGGACGCCCACCGTCTACCCAGGTCCAAGGCCAGTACTCAGTCATAGAACTCTTACAAGGTTTGTCTGGATACAATTTCAGGATGAATCCATGCTGTCTGTCATCCAGGTCCCCTCCAGCCTCTCCTTGACAATGCCCTCCATCACCTTGCCCACCACCGATGTCAAGCTGACGGGCCTGTAGTTCCCTGCCACCTCCCTTGATTTCCCCCCTTCTGGATAGGCACTATATGCGCCACCTTCCAGTCCTGGGGCACCCGCCCTGTCCTCGGAGAGATGCTGAAGAGCTCCGCCAGGACATCCGCCAGTTCCTTCAGCACTCAGGGATGTCATTTATCCAGCCCCGGTGCCTTCTCCATCTTAAGGGACCTGAGGGCTTCCCTCACACACTGTGCTGTGATTTCCACCTCCGCTAGCTCGTCCCCCTGCTTTGCCTTCACCCCCTCCTGCCAGTGATGGCACCCCCTCTCCCCAGACCCGCCGATCGGCAAGGGTCCCTCCTCAGTTCACCATCTCCTCCCATGTGTGATGCAGCCCCCATTTTCCCTGAGGAAAACTGGAGGCGAAGTACTCATTTAGTACCTCAGCCTGCTCCCCTGGGTCTTGTGCCCATCCTCCCTGTTTTAATCCTGCTAATCTGCCCCTTCACCCTTTGTTTTCCCCCATTGTATCTAAAGAACCCCTTGTTCCCTTTCCTAATTTCCCTGGCCAGGTTCTGTTCCTTCCTTGCCTTAGCCGCCCTCACCACCCTAGTGGCCCTTCTGGCCATCAGCTCATACTCCCTTCAATTCCTTTCAAACAACATGAAGTCTTGCTATATTATGACATATGCAGTGAGTCCCAACCTTCGAACTGCTCCGGAGGTGAAAGAGTTAACTTTCCATGCCAGGCATGGAACCTTGAGCGCGAGCTCGGTTGAAAACTCTGTCTGTTGTTCTTCAAACTCAAACTGTCAGATTCTTTACTCCGCTACTGAACAGTCGCCCGAGATTTCTCCTTCTGCTTGGTTCATTTGTCAGTTAAAGTATTTATTTTTCGCTTTTAACCTAATTTAAACCAGAACCGTCGGTTCAAGCTCTGTCTGTGGTATTGTAAGTACTAGATAGGTTTACATTTACTTTTGTGTGGAACTTGTAACGGTATTATCGGTTCGGTTTGAACCGATCAGGTTGTTGTAAATACATTAATCTGTCTT
Organism: Neoceratodus forsteri; assembly: GCA_016271365.2. Classification (NCBI taxonomy): domain Eukaryota; kingdom Metazoa; phylum Chordata; order Ceratodontiformes; family Ceratodontidae; genus Neoceratodus; species Neoceratodus forsteri. Next base: position 1,042,803,213 of record CM028130.1, on the reverse strand, counting down.
TTAGAGTGCGGTTCCTGTTCTTATCGGTTCTAAAAAACGGATTTCATTACGTCTTTTTCCACGCACCCGTGACATGGTTGGGGACCCATAAGAGAGTCTTGTTGGCTGCCATAAAACGGGCAAGTTTGGGTTAGGCTGGCACTGTGTCTGAGAAACCCAAAAGAAAAACCGGGCCCACTGGGTTTCAACACTGCAGTGTTTGTGGGGAAGCCTTTGCCAAGGCTGACCCCCACACCACCTGTGTTTGTCTGGGGTTTGACCACCTCAGTGCAGACTGTCAGATTTTCAAAAATGTTCCTGCAGCTACCCTGGATAAGAGAGTTGGTAGGCTCAGGGAAAGGGAGGCCAAGAAGTTCACTGATCCGATGGCACAGCCCGGTTCGGTTATAACCGAACCGAGGGAGTGCCTCGACCAGGTGAGACTTTGGGCAAGGAGAGCGACTGAGGAGTCGGTTCCAGCAAAAAGGACTAGAAAATCAGCAAGTTTGAGCCAAAATTTCCCTCCAACCGCTGAAGAAATAGCCAAGCGATTAAAATTGTCCAGTCGCTTCGTTCCAACCGAACCGCACCATCAGGTAAGCGATCGTTCGGTCGGTTCCACCGTTCAAGAATATGAATTAGAGGAATTTTATGAACCGGAGGAGGGGGAAGAGGAGTATGAGGAGGCTGAATGTGATTTGAAAGTCTGATGTGCCCATTGAACCGACATCTCCCAGACAGACCTTCAGGAGTGTCTCCCCAGGCTTCTGAGTCCCTTCTCATTTTATCTTTTATAAAAAGTGGTTGAAACCCTCCAGCTCCCTATGGAGGAAGCTGTGGATGATCAAGAGGAGCCTGACTATGTAGAAATGATGGATATCCCAGAGTCTAGGAGACTGTCTATTCCTTTGCATAAATCTTTTGGGAAACAGACAGTAAAAATTATAAAAACTCCTCACACGATACCTCCTGTGGATAAAAGAATGGACAAGAGGTACACATTGTCAGGCTCTAATATGGAGTTCTTTACACAACAATGCAGCCATGTTGGGGTAGTGCAGGCTGCAGCCTGTGACAAGGCAAATATTCCCTTGGCTTCACACACCCCTGACAAGGACTCCAGGAGGATTGATGCCATGGCAAAGAAACAGTACATGGCATCATCCTTGGGACTCAGACAGGCAAATTATATGGCTTATGTTGCTAGATACCAAAAATCCAGATGGGATACTGTTATGGCTCTAGCAAAACAAGTCCCTGGCCAGCTTGCCAAGGAGCTGGAGCAGGTGGCTGCTGATGGTATTGAGGCATCTAAGGTGCAATTCCATGCTGCAGTGGACTCTAATGATGTGTCATCAAGAGTCATGGCTACATCTGTGCACTTCGCAGAATGGCTTGGCTCAGATGTATAAGCCTGTTACAGGATACCCAGACTAAGGCCATGGATTTTCCTAGTTGTGGGTAATTCTCTGTTTGGGGAGCAGACAGAGAATTACATGAAGAAAATGGATGAGTATAGGACCACCTATAGGAGTGCACAGGCTGGGAAAGGCAGGCCACCTCAAAGGCAGCCTTCCAGGGCAGGGGCAGGCTTTTCATAGGCCTTTACCAAGCCCAGGCCTCCTTTCAGCTTACGCCCAGAGGGGATTCTTTAGAGGGAGAGGCAGACTGGCACAAGCAGACCTGCTTCACCCTCAGCCTAAAGCCCCTGCCAAGCAGGCACCCTGATGGGGTGGCCAGGCTGATTCTCCACTACCTAGCAGGCTGGCTTACTTGTCCAGGACTGGATGCTCTTAACATTAGACAAGTGGGTCCTGGAAGTAGTGTCAGGGACTGGTTCTCAGCTTCAAAAAATTTCCAAAGATGAGAACCAGGTCCTTTCCACCTGCAAATCCATCAGAGGCACTTGCCCTAGAGACAGAAGTTTCTACCCTCCTGGCTCTCAGAGCTGTGGAAAGGGTTCCACCTCACACCAGGGCAAAGGGTTGTACTCCAGGTACTTCTTTACCCCAAAAAGACAGGAGAATGGCGGCCCATCCTGGATCTCAGATACCTAAACAATCACCTTTTAAACCAAAATTCAAAAGTGACTCTGGGAATTATTTCACTCTCTAAGGCCAGGGACTGGCTAGCGTCCCTGGACCTCAAGGATGCCTACTTCCATGTTCTTATCAGAAGCTCCCATCGAAAGTACCTCAGATTCGAACTGCCCTCAGGCCATTACCAGTTCAGAGCAATGCCCTTCGGCCTCACCTCTGTCCCCGAGGGTATTCACAAAATGCCTGGCAGTAGCAGTTGCCCACTTAAGAAGGCAAAAGATTGCCATCTTTCCTTACCTGGACGACTGGCTCATAGTAGGCCAGTCTCCAGACCAAGTCAAATTACATCTTCAGGTAACTCAGCAACTGCTCACATCTCTAGGTTTCCTTCTCAATCTTCCAAAGTCAGTTCTAGAGCCTGTCCAGGTTCTCACCTTCATAGGTGCAGAACTGAACACACAAAGAGGCCAGAGCCTTCCTTCCTCTGGAAAGAGCAAGACCTTGGTCTCTGTGGCTCCTCTTTCACCCTGCAGGTCTCGACCAGCAAGGCATTTTCTGCAGCTCCTGGGGCACATGGCTGCTTCTACAGCAGTAGTGCAGGGAGCAAGATTTCAGATGAGGGACATCCAGTTCCATTTGAGAGCCTTTTGGTCTCAAAGGAGAGACCTCTATCCAAATTGATCCTAGTGACTGGAACCCTGATCCAAGCTCCTTCAGTGGTGGCAGGACCAGAGCAGTTTGAGACAGGGGTCCCTTCGCCCTCAGTCTCACTTCTTAATCCTTACTACAGATGCATCCCTCTTGGGGTGGGGAGCTCACATGGGTGACCTCACTACCCAGGGATTGTGGTCCCCTCAGGAATCTCTGTTCCACATCAATCTGTTGGAACTCAGAGCAGTTTTTCTAGCACTTCAAGTTTTTTCTAAATCTGTTCAGAACAAAGTTATTCAGGTCAGAACAGACAATACCACCACAATGTGGTACATCAACAAGCAAGGGGGCACTCGGTCTACGGCCTTGTGCACGAGCAGTGAAGTTGTGGTCTCTGGCTTACTCTCTGAACACCTTCCTTATTGCAGTTCACCTCCCAGGCAAGGACAGTGTCCTGGCAGATGCTCTCAGCAGGATTTCCCAGGGCCATCACGAATGGTCACTGGATCCCCTAGTACTGGAGGTAGTATGTGCCAGATGGGGCACCCCGCAGATGGATCTTTTTGCAGCCCCAGACAATCACCAACTTCCCCTTTTCTGCTGCAGGTCCCCAGTGTTGGGCTCAGTCCCTCTGGATGCCTTCCTTCTCAGTTGGGAAGGGAAGTTTCTCTATGCTTTTCCCCCCTTCCCTCTTCTGTTCAAGGTGCTAGTCAAAATCAGATCTCAACCCTGCAAGATGATCCAGATTGCTCCAGATTGGGCCAGACAGCCCTGGTACCCACTCCTTATGTCCTTAGCAGTCCACCTTCCCCTGTGTCTTCCCAGGAATCACAACCTGTTAACCTGTGCTCAGGGGAGAGTTTGGTACCCGAACCTCAAATCTCTCAATCTCAAGGCCTGGCTCTTGAAGAGTTAGAGTTTGCTGACCTACACCTCCCAAGGTGTATTGGATATCTTGAAGGCTTCTAGAAAGCCTTCCACCAGGGCTACTTATAATTCCAAATGGAAGAGATTTTCCATATGGTGCTCTGACAAGCATATCTCCCAGAATCTGCTGACTTACCCACAGTCCTGGATTATATGTGCATTTGAATACCTGGGGCTGAGACCAGCTACCCTAAAAGTTCACCTGGCAGCCGTGTTCGCTTTCTTATCAGCAGGTAAACCCTCTTCTCTTTCAGCTCATCCTGTATTCTCCAAGTTTTTCAAGAGGTTGCTTCACACCAACCCCCCATTCAGGGACCCTGCCCCTGTCTGGGATCTTAATATTTGCATTGCCCAGCTTATGCAACCCCCTTTTGAGCCCTTGTCTTCAGCAGAGCTTAAGTACTTGACTTGGAAAACTGTGTTTTGTAGCCATCACTTCTGCCAGGCGCATAAGTGAATTACAAGCATTGTCAGTGGAGCCTGATTTTATCTCCTTTCATAGAGATAAGGTGGTCCTCAAGACTAACAGAAAGTTCTTGCCTAAGGTGGTTTCAGACTTCCACCTTAATCAATCTATGTCTCTCCCTGTGTACTTCACTGACCATTCCTCCTCTGGCGAGAGGAGACTGCACAGTTTGGATGTCAAAGAGCCCTTAGTTACTACATAGAACGTGACCATGGGTCACAGGTTTGACTCCCTCCAACTGTTCCTCACTTATGGTGAGGTTTGGAAAGGGAAATCTGCCACTAAAAGATCCATTGCCAGGTGGATTCTCTTGTATCCACTCTTGCTATGAAAAACTGGGTAAGGTTCCTCCCTCAGGCCTGAGGGCTCACTCTACCAGAGGTACAGCTGCTTCTGGCTGCTGCCAGGGACATCCCTATCCTAGAGATATGTCAAGCAGCTACCTGGAAAACAGTTCACACTTTTACCAAGCATTACTCCCTGGACATCCAGGCTAGGAGTGATGCTCGGTTTGGCACAGCTGTGCTTCAGAGCCTATTTCCTAAGTAGGTTCTGTTCCTCCTCCATGGAGGTACTGCTGTGTAGTCTGCATATGTCATAATATAGCAAGACTTCATGTTGTTTGAAGAAAAAATTACTCACCTTAGTAATGTTGTTTCTTCTAATGGAGTCTTGCTATATTATGACCCCCCGCCTGCCTCCCTCCTCTCAGAACCTCTGCTTTTGGGATGTGGGTGGCAGTGCAGTGTTGGCACTTAGTAGATGCCCACCTTTGTTTTTTTTTTCACCTCTTCTTGGAGTGATTGGTGTTAGGTTTTCATTTTTGGATCCCGACTTGAGTCTTTGTTTGGGACCAAAAATGTGTTCATATATTTAATAGCCAGTTGGCTAGTGTAGGTTTACAGCTTCCACACAGAACCTTGGTGAGTTTTGCTCGTAAAGATCTGACAGTTTGAGTCTGAAGAACAACAGACAGAGTTTTCAACCGAGCTCGCGCTCTAGGTTCCATGCCTGGCATGGAAAATAAACTCTTTCACCTCCAGAGCAGTTCGAAGGTTGGGACTCACTGCATATGTCATAATATAGCAAGACACCATTAGAAGAAACAACATTACTAAGGTGAGTAATTTTTTCTTCTCTCCTTGAGCACTTGAAATGCCTATAAGCCGTCTTCTTTCCCCTCACCACCTCCTGAACCTCCCTGGTCCACCAGAAGGGTTTCTGGGCCCTACCGCATTTTCGTCTTACTCTTGCACAGGTGCTGGTAGCATCCTACACCCACCCTCCTGATGATTTCCCACCTACTGTCAGCGTCTGTGTCTGGCCCAATCCCATCCAAATGCCTCTTAAGGATCCTTCCCATTTTCTTGGAATCTGCTTCCCTTAAGTCAGTTATCTCCGTCTTTGTGCAGCCTTCTAACCCTCTTAGGTCCAGGCAGAACCAGACCGTGGCATGGTTGCTCCCCGCCAACGGGTCCCTTACTTTCAGACCCCCAATCTGGTCACTGTCTGTCGGGACCACATCCAGTATCCGCGCCTCCCTGGTCGGTTCCCCCACCTGCTGAGTTAGGAATGCGTCCTGAAAGACATCCAACAACCTCTGTTCCCTGGCCACCGAGGATGTCATAGTCTCCCAGTCCATTCCTAGCATGTTTAAGTCCCTCAACACCACCACCACTCTTCCCCTGCCCAATCTGCTGTGTCTCCCAACATCTGCCACCAGACTCTCCTCCAGCCCCTCCGCCAGCGCAGGGGGTCTATACACCACTCCTATTTTTACACTCTTGCCCCCTTGTTATCAAGGTGACCCAAATTGCATGCACAGTTCCCTCAGCCTCCTCCACTCCTCCTATGCTAATGCAGTTTTTGACTATTCTTGCTACCCCTCCTCCCCTTCCATCCCATCCCCCCTGTCCTTCCTGAACATGGTGTAACCCTCCAGGTTCAAGTCCCAGTCGTGCCCTGTGGTGGCCCAGGTCTATGTGACCACTGCCACATCCACCTGTCCCTCAGTTAGCATTGCCTGGAGCTCAGGCATTTTATTGACCAAGCTCCTGGCATTTATCAGGACTGCCTTCCACCCTTTCTGTATATTTCCATTTCCCCTGCTCGTGTTCCCATGGGGATTCCGTCTTCCCCCGGTCAGCACCTTACCAGTCTGCCTTTTCTGCATTCCTCCAGCTCCCAGGAGGGTGGAGACAGAGTCCCTCCTTTATCTGACCTCGACAGCCTTTTCTCCCATCCCTCCCCTTCACAAGTTTAAACAACACCTTTCACTCAACTAACCCTTTATTTTCAACTTAAGGATTTCTCTCCCATCCAAATTGAGATGGAGCCTATCTCTGGCATACAGCCCCTTATCCTTCCAGGTCTCCCCCCAGTCTCCCATCAAACCATACCCTCTGGCCCCACCCCTCCTCCCTGAGCCACTGTTTTATCTCCCTAATCTTCCTCTTGTGTTCTCCACTAGCCCTTGGCACCGGCAGGATTTCCGAGAAGGAAATCGCACATCCTATGTCATGACAGACCCTAGCAAGCTCCCTGAACCTTGCCTGTATCTCTAGTTCACTATTTCCCTCAATGTCATTGGTACTCAGGTGGACCAGTATGTCCGGGGAACCTCCACAATCCTTTGCCAGCTGATATACCTCAGGCTTGGCCCTGTGCACCGTTAGTCCAGGGAAGTATTTTGTTCTAACCGGGCAGGCTTCCCCCTCCCTATCCCATTTGATACCGCTGATCACGGAATCACCCAACAGGAGCACACTCCACTACCCCTTTCTCCATTTCCCCTCCATGTCCCTCATCCTTTCTACTGGCCCTCCCCCAGCCGCCTCCTTGCTTCTCCCATCTGGGTGCCCCGGCACCCTTCCTTATTTACCCTGGCACCCCTCCCTCCCTCTCATCCTATGTCTCCTCCTCCTCCCGAGTATCCTTTTGTACCCTCTACCCCCCACCCCGTCCACTGCTTGCAACTGGTCCCTCCCATCTGTTAAACTGCACAGGCTCCTCGCCCTTTCCTTCACATCTCCGCTCAGCCCCATCTTGCCTCTGTGCTCCCTGGCATAAACCTTCAGCTGCCTTTACTGTATCCTCCTTGTACTCTGGTCCCTCCCTGCCTCCCAACTGGTCCTTCTCCTTGTGCTTTCCTCCTGTACCCCTTCCTCCTCCTCCTGCTCTGATCCACCGCCTCCATTTTCCCATGCTCCAGGTTCCCCTGTTCTTCCTATCTGGCCCTGCCCCCACTCCCTTTCCATCTCTAACCGCCCCTGTTATGACTACATACACCCCCATCCTCAGGCAGAAGAAGAGAATTGAAGCGTTACTGCTTAAGGTCCGATCCACCTCTCCTTGCTTCCTTCTGTCCAGCCCCAGCCATCTGCCTATTTCCCTGAGAATATCCTCCCTTTGGCCCCCCTCTGTGAGGGTCCACACATACCTGCCTGCTTCCTTGGTAGTGTCCTCCTTTTGGGCCCCCTCTGTCAGGGTCCCTATGCGACCCCAGAGTACTCTCCTGCACTCCTTTCCCCTGTGTCCCTGCCCCTAGTGCTTGGTGCAACCTCGTGGAGAGCCCCTGCCCTATTCCCCTAACCATACCTCCCAGCTGTCTCCTAATCCCCCAACCTCCTCCCAACTGTGCCAGCTGGTAGCACACTAGGCAACCAGCTAACTCCAAGCCCAGTCCAGTATCATGGCCACCCCACCACCCTCCCAAAGATGCCGGCCCTAATGACGTGTGGTCCCATCCCCCCTCCAAGTAGGATTCCTTGGGTGAACCACCAGGTTCCCCACTAGTCCAAGATACACCCCTACCTACTAATCAGGTCACCTGTTAGTCCTAGATACAGTCCCACAGTAAACAGGTACCCCTGTTACTAGGTGCAGTACCACACAGTAAACTTATAGGGGAAGTGTACAACTCCCTAAGCTCCTCTTTCCCAGCCCTTAAACCCACCCCCCAGTGGCTAGAACTATATGAGCTGCACGTGAAGCCTTTTCCTCCAAGTGCAGGGCAGGTGTTCCCCTATAAAGAAGGATTCAAGCTCGGGGGGGGAGCAGGGATCAGGCCTACACCCGACTCTCGAGAGTGTATCAGCCTCTGTGCCTGGCCCCCTCACTGCACCTCCAAGCACTACCAACTAAGAAAATCTTCAAGTCTCCTTACTCTCCCAGCATCCAGCTAGAAGCTTCTTCCCTCTTCCCCTCTAACTGAAGACTGATTGAGTTGGGAGTCCCACCTTACTTTCAAAACATCACTAATCCCCTGTAATATGATGCCTGCACTTACAGGCAAGATACTAACATACTAACATACTATTTGCCAGCAGATTAGGCCTTATGGCCTAAGATAGCAACTTTTAAACACACACAAACACCAAATAGTCTGCTAGAAACACACAGAAAACCAGCTAAGAAAATCTTTCAAGTCTCCTTACTCTCCCAGCATCCAGCTAGAAACTTCTTCCCCCTTCCCCTCTAACTGACAATGATGTTATCTGTTCTTAAAAAGTAATTTTAAATATCTAATGTGCCTTTGTAATTTCCCCAAGTTATGTGCATTTTAACATTAGCTTGAACTGCTCCAACAAAAATTATCGAAATGTTTACATTGGCTAGGAAACTCAAATGTGCAGTTAGTGTAAGCATTAAGCCACTCCAAAGGAGGGTTTTACTAAGGAATTAATGCCTTTTTTTATTTATTTATTTTTTTTGCGGGTGGGTGGGGTGACTGAGTGCCTCCAACTAGGTATTAATTCCCTAGTAGAACCCTCCTTTGGAGTGGCTTAATGTGCTTGTAACAAGGCAAGCATTTCCCTAAATAAGCGGATATTATTTGTAATGCTTGCTTCTAATGTAAAAAAAAAAAAAAGACAGTTATATTTATTTTTTAACAGTGTATTGATGGTGCACGTTCTGCTGAATGTAGACTGTCCTACATATATTGTGGATGTAGGGAGGCATTACTTTACAGCATTTTGATGCAAGTCCATGGTGTTGTTATTGCCAAATATACTTTTATAATTTTTACTATTATGGTACTTTTTTCCTAACTTACTGTCTGGATCAGTGCTAGGTACTTCGATTTTTATTTGTGTGTATTCCAAGATATGGGTTGCACTGCATGATGGGACCATGCTAGGGTACATTTTCATGTTTTTTTTTTTTCCTGCACTTCTCTTAGCAGGCCAACAGATGGCTTTGATTGCTGATAACTAATATCGTGAGTAGAAGCTGAACCATTTTCAGCCAGTAGTTCTATACATATTAGCTTTACATTTACTAATATGGTACTTTTTCTCCTAACTTACTGTCAGGATTGGTGCTACTTACTTCAATTTTCGTGTGCATGTATTAGCAGATATGGGCTGCACTGCATGATGGGACCATGCTAGGGTAGAGCTTCATGTTTTGTTCCTGCAGTTCCCTTGGAAGGCCAACAGATGGCTGTGAAACAATGCTAGCAGCACAGCACAGTTTTACAGCCATCTGTTGGGCTGCCATGGGAACTACACTGGAACAAAGAATTTACTCAGATTCACAAAGAGCAACAGGGCATTACACAGACTAGAGAATAATGGATGGGGAAGGGGTTGATATGAGAATTTAATGCACTTCCAAGTTGTGGGATGCTACATAAACCCTGAGGGTGAGCCTGAAGGGTTTATCAAGCATCCCTGGCGAGGTAATGGTAAATTCTCATATACTCTCCCATCTTTTATTTTTTATAATAAAAGGCCAGCAATTTTCTCCAGCAGTCTGTGTAGACTGGCCCCGCCACATACAGAATGTTGGCCAATGAGGCAGCAGCATAGTTTGACTGGCATGGCTCATGAATGTCATAACAACCAGCCGGTTGTTATGGAAAATATCAACCTGGTCAGTACATTGAGAGAAATTGCTGACCAGTTATTATTTGGGCATTAATGCATGGTTGCTCCTTGGTCAGCTGTTGCTGTTGCTCCAATAAAAAGTGCTTATTTCTGTCTAACATTTATTGCCATGTTACAAATTTAAATAAATTTGTGCCCTACTTTTCCCAACTTTGTGAGGTTGGGGGAGGTTTATACTGTAGCAAAAACAGTGTGTGTGTATTGTGTGTACATATATAGCTATTAAACATGTGAAAAACATAAGTAGTAAACCTGTCCAGCTAAAGTCAGGTAATTGTGTGTTTTGGGGGAAGGGAATTTTGGGGAAAAAAAAATTGACTTAGATGTTTATTTGTTTATATTGACAAAACCAATCCAGTAGTGTCCTTTGTGCACTTGTAAAAGGAAATTTGATGATACCGAATTTCTGGGCAGAATACCAAAATCCAAATCTTGGTAATATTGAATACCACTTTATTTTCTTTAATGCTACCTTTGTGGATACACACAGTCTAGAGGAGCATTGGAAGAATGGCTCATTCACCACATTTGTATATGCTGTTTTTTTTATTTTACTCTCAGTACTGTGATAAACCAGCAGTTCATGAGATTCTCTATCTTATCAGGGAAATCTTTACAAAATAAAACTTAAAACAACTTGTGTTTGGTGTCAATCTAGATTTCTGTATATAAATTGTCCGAAATTAAAACACAATACCTGAAGGGGGGGTGCTTTAACATGATTTGTAACAGTCGACATATTAACAGTTGATTTAATTTGCATTTAGACTCCAGTTGACTAATTGAAGCTCCCACTACTTATAGGCAACTGTACATGTTAAGTGGGGGCAGTATTACATGTACTACCCCCCTTAACATGAACAGTTCCCCATAAACAGTGTAAGTATCACATAAGGACCGCTGCTGCTCCATGTAGCATTATAATGCTGTCTATAGCCCTGCAGCTCCTTCTCCACTTTACATGATTAAAATGCGGTTCAGTGGGCGGGGCTGCAGCTGGTGCTCAGTGGCTAGTGAGCAGTAAGGAAGTGAGATTGAACTTCTTGTAAGTTAAATTACTTTATAACCCCTGCACAGAAAAAACAAAATTGTTATTTTAGGTCATGGGGCAAGCAGCTCCTAGCCATGAGTTGCCTGTCTGGACTGTATCGTGTCAGCTGCTCCTTAGGCTCTGTCTGTCCTGGCAGTATTACTTTAGCTCCGCCAGCCCTGGCCCTGTCACTTAATTTTCTGCTGTTATGTACAATGCTGCTGTTGTACAAATAGATAGTTCTGTATTTTTCCCCCTCAACACTTTATACGCCCCCCCCAAGCCTTGTCACTGACCAGTATGGTGGCCTGACTGATTATCCACCACAAGGATGGCTTGCCACCTAGGGTCATGCAGGACATGTAGGGGAAGCAGAGTGGCTGGAGGCTTTTTCTTCCAGTTTTTCTCGCCAGGACATCTGTATTCAGTTATGCAGGCATCTGCAGACTTCCCCTCACGACTATCTGCTCCCGCCATTCTTGCCATTCGACCTCCACCTGGTACCGGTCACATAGTGGGACACAAGTTCTCCCTTTTCCTGAGGGAGGAGAGCAGTCCTTAGGCTGTTCAGTCCTCCCAAACCCAAGTCGCCGGTGTGGTGTCAGGTATGTCATCCAGTGCCTCAACCCTAAGTGCCACTGAGCAGACCTAATTATTCTTTAAAAAGTTGCTAAACTATTTCCATTTTTATTTACTTACTGTTTGCTTTTTTTTTGTTTTTGTCTGGGTTGTAAGGAGGTTGCCAAATGAAATCCAGATTCATGTCCTATAGCAGTATTGCACTGTTTTGACAATGACATTTTTCCTTTGCAACCCATCTCCTGCTTCTTGAAAGTGACAGTGATGACATAATCGTGTGTTTGTGACATCACAATCTGTTGCCATGGAAATTGTGGCAATGTCTTGGTGTGCAGAACTGTTTACCTGGAGACCCAGGTTTGACCCCCCCCCCCCCGACATTTTAGCTCACTGTGACCTTCAACAACTCACTTGATCTTGTCCTCCCTGACCCTTCCCCTGTTCTTTCCTTCACAGGCTAGAGATGGAACAATGCAGGGTGACCATGACAATTCGAGACCAGGAAGGCAGATCCTGTGAGGATCAGTTGAGGGCACTCGGCACCTATTTACTCAAAACCAGAAGCGAGATTGTGGACATGATGGAGACCTGCAAGTTCCTGAAGGAATAAACAAGGTGAACTGTGAAGAGCTATTTACAAGGAACAAATAAGCTAGGACAGGGGGTCATGAGTGGAAGTTTAATATGGGGGGGGGGGGTGTTAAAACAGATGTGAGGAAGTATTATTTTAAAAATAGTAGTTGAGCCATGGAATGATCTGCTGGCAGAGGTGGTGAGTTCCAGAACCGTAAAGAGCTTCAAACATGGCTACGATCGCGCTAAATGGTATATAGTGGCTACTTGGTGAGATAGGGAGGCGGACACATGGAGAACAAAAGGGGGAATAGAGTAAATGTAGAACCCACTGAAACAATACATCTTACTTCGAGAGGGTTCCTGCAGTAGGTCTTCACAAATAGGACTGCGTCCCCTGGCGTCAGGACCGAACAGCAAACTTCTAGCTAGCAATCTATATTGGGGGACCGCCCTGGCATCACATGATGGGATGTTGGCATGACTGTATATAGAGGCGATCCCATGTCTTACTTCTTCAGTTCTTTCTCATTGGCCTGCCAGAATTCGTCAGACCTCGTGGTAAACTATGCTTCAGTCGCCCACCATTTTTCCGTATTTTTTCTGTTCATACTCTTAACATTTTATTGCATGTCTTCACGCAAAATTAAAAACAAGTGCTCACAGTGCTGCACTCAGATCCTGCATGGAGATGATCACTCCCGCCGCGTCCTCTTGTCTGAGCCCCAAACACCGGGTGGCTGATTGTGAAATCTGCCAGTCTTTTAACCAGGCCATGCACTCCTGGTGCCAGAAGGCCCTCGATGCCCATCTCCTAAAACAACCCCTTGCATCCATGTAAAAGGAGCTTCAGGAGATGCAAGAACGTTCCTCTTCACCCACATCAGAGAAAAAGAAGCAATGCTGGGAACGGGAACAGTCTCCCTCTATGCAACATCACCAGACAGCCGACGCTGCTATAGCTGGGGCCTCTACATCGGTGAGTACTCCTCCACCTGGGTCACCATTCGCTCCTGTGGATCAGATGCCTTCTCCCCTCCTGCCTCGGTCAGTAGGCAGCAAGGGGATTCCTCTCAGGAGGACTTACCTTTGGAACCTGTTGATGGCTCTGCTGATAAGCCTCCCTCCAGCTCAGCCACCAGGTGCCCGGCCTCGGCCGATAAGTTGGACGTTGGCTTCTCCAGTGCCCACCTGGTTGAAGCCGATCAGTCGGTCGCTGGCTTGCCCAATGACCACCCAGCTGAAGCTGTCCCATCGGACGCTTCTTTGGTTCCCGACGTCACGCAGAGCCAGCTTCCAGGTTCCCCTGTGTCCCACGAGGGTTCTCCCTCCCGGGCCTCACTGACCTAGCCTGGCCTCTTGTTTTCCCTGGACCCTTGAGACTCTAGTTCTGCTGTCAAGGAGATCTTCCTGGACATAAGTCTCCACCACTCATTCACACTAGTGGGATTAGCGCCGGAGGCACTAAGACCCATCGGGAGCAAACTTTTTGCTGGAGGGTCGGCGCGAGAGACGGCGCCGTGAGACACGGCGCCGCGAGCAGCGGCTCGAGCGGTAATGACCATCTCGGCGACGACCCTTCAACCGCCTCAGTTCCTTTTTTCCCGCCGTCAAGTGCGCTTCAGTGACGATTGCCGTCATTGTCGGAGTCAAACTTCAAACTAGCGTACAGTTTTCAGTTTTTTTTGTAACTTTATCACGATAAGTATCGCTTAATTTTATTCTATTTTCGTTACATTTTCTAATATTTAAATTTTACTTGAAGTCTCGGCCTACTGAGCGGAGTCGACCATGAGCAGGTCAGGTGGCGGTAGGGAGACTTCGATGAAAGCTGTTCAGTCAGCGGGATGGGTCCGTAGCCTCCTTCTCCTCAGCGGGTTCCGACTAACGGTCAGTCCGATGCCTGGGGATGGGCGGTCCCCCGCCGCATAAAATAAGCGGTCGCATTCTCGGCACCGTTCGGCCTCGACGCTCTTCTTCTGGCCCACAGGTCAAAGAAGGCATCACTCGAGGTCGCCTTCTGGTATGTTGCACGGCCGACGCCGGTTATCGCTAGCTAGTTGCCGTCTCCTCTTCGGAGTCGCCAACTTCCGGTAATCGCTGCCCTCGACATTGGAGTCCCCTCCGCTATAGGTAGGACTCCAGATGAGCAGTTTCATCAGTGGGCCGCTTATGGAGCAATGGGCTCGGAGGTTGGTTCTTCTGCCTGGCTCGGTTGCCTCGGAGCCCTCGGGCCCCTCCGGTGATCGGGTAGGGCGGTTGGACCTTCCTAGTCGCGTGGCGCCTTCTTCGGTGCCAGCGACTCCGTGCTTAGGTGTTCCCCCTCACATGGCTGCGGCGCAGGGGGCCTCACCGATGCCCTTATCTCCTGGTTTTTCCTTCTCTAGCTTTCCAGGTTCCTGGGGCTTTTCCGCGCTTCCGCAGGGTCTGTTGGCTTGTCGCGCCTGCTGTGCTGCTGGGTCTTGTGTGATGTGCCGCGGCGCGCTGGGTCTCGCGCGGCACCGTGGTGCCGGTTGATAGGGCGGCGGCGTCCACAGCGCGCCTATTGCGGCGCGTCTGCTGCTGCAGGCGTTGTCGTCCGGGCGGGGCGTCACTGGGACGCTTATGGGTCAACAGGCTCTTCGGGCGCGCTGGCAGCCTCGGTGCCGGGTTTTCAGTTCGCTTTTGCTGCCTCGCGCTGCAACCCTTGGGGACTTCTCCTTGTTTTTCTGCTATTTCTCCTTCCTAATTTTCACTCCTTTCCTGTCCAAACAGTCCTTTCTGGACCATCAGGAGATGATGTTGAGCCTGACCCAGACCTTCGGTTGGGTGATGAAGTGGAGGAAACAGGATCTTTCTTTGCTACAGAGCCTGTGGTCGAGGACCTGTCCTTTAAGTCTCTGTTGAAGAACCTGGGATCCACTCTTTCTCTCCAGACTACAAACATCGATCCTGGGAAGATATTAAGACTCCAGTATCTTCATGCTCGAGATCCCTACAGATTTGACTCCTCCGATCCAGCTTTTCCTTGAGACGCTGTCTCAAATGGTATGGAATAATCCTGCTCTTATTCCCTCAGTGGCTAAATCCATTGATAAGAAGTATTCAGCTCCCAAGGATCGTCCCTATTTGGCATCCCAAGCCTTTGTGGATCCTATTGTAGTCCTGGCAGAGAATGACAAGGTCGTTCTTCCTCAAACTACTACAGCTCGACCTATTAACAGAGTCTCGTAAGATTGATACATTAGGTAAGAGAGTCTTTGCTGCCTCCACTCTAAGTATGCGTATTGCCAGTTATCAAGGCTATTTTTCTCAGTATGAGTATATCCTGTGGCACTCTATGAAAAGAATGGTTGAAGCTCTTCCAGATTCGGACTCCAAGTCAGAGCTTCTTCTGACCGTTATTAGAGGTATTGAGTCCAATAACCAACAGGTCAAAGCCGCCATGGGACGCTTTCGACACTGCTTCTCCCGCCCAGCAGCGGGATTGTACTCGCGCCATTCCTGGCTGCGTGCTTCTGGCTTCACGAATGATGCTCAGCAGCAGGTGATGGCGCTGCCTTTTGATGGCCCTTTCTTTTGGGCCCTCAGGTGGAGCAAGCCTTAGAGGCCACTCAGAAGACTAGATCGGCCATTGTTGGCCAGACTCTCCGCCTGCCCCTCTGGGGCAT
Source organism: Neoceratodus forsteri (assembly GCA_016271365.2). NCBI lineage: Eukaryota > Metazoa > Chordata > Ceratodontiformes > Ceratodontidae > Neoceratodus > Neoceratodus forsteri. The sequence goes on along the minus strand of CM028130.1, from coordinate 1,042,787,428 downwards.
GTGAACAGACGCCAGTTTCATAGTCGTCAGTCCTTTCGAGGCAGAGGCAGGGGAAGCTTCCATAAAAGCCAACCTGCCCAACCTCAAAAGAAGACGCAGCAGAAAGCGCAGGGGCCTAAAGCTCCCAGCGCTACCTTATGAGTCGTTGGCCCAAGTTCCATCCACTCTGCCCGAGGTGGAACTTTCTCCTCCGGTGGGAGGTCGCCTGATGTACTTCTACAACCAGTGGAAGTCCATAACTCCGGACAAATGGGTCCTTCGGATAATTCATGAGGTTATTCTCTCAATTTCTTGAAACCCCGAATTGTCCTCCCAGACGACAACCCAGGTTGTCGGCCTCGTCAGACCTCCTCACCCGGAGATCCAGGGCCTTCTGAACAACAGGGCAATAGAACTGGTGCCCCGCATCTCGAAACACAGGTTCTACTCCCATTACTTTCTGGTTCCAAAGAAATCTGGGGATGCGCCCATTCTAGACCTCGGAAAGTTAAACAAATTCCTCCCAGGAGAAATTCAAGATGATTTCTAGGTACCTTGTTACCCTTGCTGCATCAGCACGACTGGCTGGCCTCTGGATATGCAGGATGCTTACCAGCATATCTCCCGTCCACCGACCCACCACAAGTTCCTCAGGTTTGTAGCTTTGGGTCAGCATTATCAGTTCAGAATCCTGCCTTTTGGGCTATCCTCGGCGCCGCGAGTTTTTACAAAGTGTTGTGCAGTTCTCGCGGCGCATCTCAGGAAAGTCGGACTCCGAGTGTTTCCTACCTGGACGATTGGCTTCTAGCAAGCCCTTCCGGCCAAGTGACTTTGAAGCCGTGCAAACGACTTCGTCTTCTCACCCATGGGAGTTCTGCTGAATTTGAAAAATCTCAACTGCAACCCTCCCAGAGGCTCCTTTTCATAGGACGCCTAGACACCTCTTCAGCGAAGGCTTTCCTTCCAGAGGACAGAAGACTCGACATCCTTTGAATGGCCGTTACATCAGGGAGAACCAATCGGTTACAGCTCTCTCGATGCAACGCATGTTGGGTCTCATGGCGTCCTCGGTCTTCACTGTCCCTCTGGCCGACTGCACATGAGAACCACCCAATGGATGCTCTCCACTCAGTGGTCCCCGACCTCTCACCCCCAGTCTTATCCCATCAAGGTGACGGAGCCCCTTCGAGGGTCTCTCACCTGGTGGTCTCAAGAGAGCAATCTCCTGGAAGGATTCCCCTTTGCTCCCCCGGATCATCAGATCTCCATCACCACAGACGATCGCTAATGGGATGGGAGCTCACTGTTCTCCCTCCACACTCAAGGTGTATGGACTCAGTTCAAACTCATCTCCACATAAATGTCCTGGAGATGAGAGCGGTCCTCTATGCAATCCGAGCTCTGAAGGATGTCCTTTGTCACAAGAACATTCTCCTTCAAACGGACAACAAAGCAGTGATGTATTACATCAACACAAGGCGGTGCTCATTCTTATCCCTTTGCAGGGAAGCAATGAGGGTGTGGGAGTGGTGCTTGAGCACAAGTCTTGATTCAAGCGGTTTATCTGCCAGGTATACAAAACGACCTAGCAGATCACCTCAGCAGAATGGAGGCAGACCTCACGAGTGGTCTCTCGATCCAGCCGTAGCTCGATCCCTGTTCAAAGAGTGGGACTCAGACCTGGACCTTTTGCATCCCCACTCAGCATAAAACTGCCTCTCTTCTGCTCCAGAAATCCAGGGCCTGGCATTTCTGTCAGGATGCGTTCAGGCTGCGGTGGACAAAGCGCTTCTTACGCCTTTCCACCGCTTCCTCTAATCCAGAGTGTACTCCTCAAGTTCGAGTCTCAGGGACCAAGATGATTCTCATTGCTCCTTCCTGGCCTCGCAACTATGGTTTCCTCTACTCAACAGTATGTTGGCAGCCTCTCAGAGACCACTTCCTTTGCAAATCAGTCTTTTGACTCAGAGTTCGTTGGTCCATCCCAACCTGAAATCACTTCACCTTCATGCTTGGCTTCTGAAGAGATAGAAGTGAATCGGTTCAACGTCTCTCGTAGAGTCTCAGACATCCTTCTGGCTGCTCGAAGCCAGCCACCGAAACGTACGCTTCCAAATGGAAACGTCTCTCTCTGGTGCAAAATCCTCTTGGAATCCCTTTCCTGTCCTCCTGGCAAGGTTCTGAGTATCTTTTGGACCTGTCAAACTTAGGTCTTCAGTACTCCACAGTTAAAGTTCACCTTAGTGCCATCTCAGCGTTCCATGAGCCGGTTTCTTCCTTAACTCTGGCTCAGTTACCTATGGTGAAGAGATTTCTTAAGGGGATTCTCCATACCAGACCCCCTGTTAAGCGTCCAGTTGCAGCCTGGGACATTAACCTGGTGCTGGACATGCTCACTCGGAAGCCTTTCGAACCCTTAGCTACCTGTGAGCTAAAATTTCTTACCTTGAAGACTGCCTTCCTGGTGGCCATTACCTCAGCCCGCAGGGTCTCTGAGATACATGCCCTGGTTACGGACCCTCCATGATACTGTATTCCATAAAGACAAGGTAGTTCTCCGTACTCATCCTAAATTTCTTCCCAAGGTTGTGTCAGAATTCCATCTAAACCAACCTCTGGTACTTCCTTGCCAGCTAATTTCCAAAATGAAGGAGACGAGCTCTTCATTCCTTGGATGTTAGAGAGCCTTGCGTTCTATTTAGATAGAACCAAGGATGTCTGCAAGACTCAGCAACTGTTCGTTTTTTTCAGCGACACCCGGCTGGGTCAACCTGTCGCTATTAGATGCATCTCTTCATGGTTAGTGGCATGCCTTCGTCATTGCTATTCCATGGCTCAAGTTAAATTAGAAGGTAGAGTGTACGCTCACTCTACTAGGGCGGTCGCGGCATCCCTAGCGGAAATTCGCAATGTTCCAGTTGCAGATATATGCAACGCCGCCACCTGGAGCTCAGTGCATACCTTCGTTAAGCACTATGCATTGGATGTTCATGCTAGGCGACATTCCACATTCGGCAGAACTATCCTTAATGGGCTTCTATCTTAGACGCGTGAGCTCTGGCTCTCCTGCCGCCCTTTTGGGGGATTATCAGCTTGGTACTCTCCCACTAGTGTGAATGAGTGGTGGAGACTTATGTCCAGGAAGATAGGAAAATTACGTACCTACCGTAATTCTTGATCTTCTTGGACGAGTCTCCACCACTCATTCACACGCCCACCCTCCATCCCCCAAGCTCACCGCTGTATTGGTCTTCACTCCCTCAAATCTTTAGGCCGTGAGGACTTCTTTGCTGACCCTTCTTACACGGGTCATACGGACTATCTTATGTCCGTTTTTTAATGTTGGGTTTACTCTTTACGTTAGTTGCGCTACACCTCCTTGGTAAAAAAGGTACTGAGGCGGTTGGAGGGTCGTCGCCGAGATGGTCATTACCGCTCGAGCCGCTGCTCGCGGCGCCGTGTCTCGCGGCGCCGACCCTCCAGCAAAAAGTTTGCTCTCGATGGGTCTTAGTGCCTCCGGCGCTAATCCCACTAGTGTGAATGAGTGGTGGAGACTCGTCCAAGAAGATCAAGAATTACGGTAGGTACGTAATTTTCCTATCTCTTCTGTGTCGGGCCTTACTACTGAGATCTCTGCTTCTTTAGCAGATCTGATGACGGGTATCAATTCCCTTACCCTCCTCGGATCAGACAGGTGTCTTTCGACCCTCGACGCCATGCCATTCTCCAGTCCTAATCCCCACTGATGTGGGAGTAGACTCTGGATTTTACATTCAGACGCCGGAGCACCCTCCTGGCTCGTTGAAGATCCCTATAGAGACCCCTGATCGGCCGACGGACCCACATGCTCCCAGTGGTCCCTCTGCTTTGCCGCCTTCAGCCCCTTCGCTGTCAGGCCCCTCCGGCAAGTACCCCGGCTACCCGACGCCACAGTTTCCATACTTCCTGATGTCAAGAGGGCCGTCGACGAGCTACCCATCGTGGGTGCTGATGGCAGGGTACCCGATGCCAGGCCACCTGTACCAGGGGTACAGTCCTTACCCCTACTGGTATCAGATTCCTGGCTACCCCCTGACTCTACCATGGGGTACCCAGGCTACCAGCCTCCTCCACCTCCTCAGCCAGAACTGCAAGGAACTGTTCTGACCTGGTGGAAGGGTGCTGGGACAACCCCATGTGGTTGTGGCTGCCACCCCGACCCATAGGACAGTGACGAGGAGCCCATCCCCTGTCGACCATCGGTCATCAGATAGGGACTCGGGCAGACACCCAATGGGGGTTTTCACTGGAGCTAAGGCCGCGGAGGCAGTACCAGACGTCTCCTCCCTTTCCAGCAGACTGGAGTCTTCTGATTCAGACTCTGACTCCCGACTCTGTCGGTCATTCAGAGCCTCATTTCCCCCATTGAGCCACAACCAAAGGAATCTCCCAAGTTCCTGCCGGAGGACCCATCCTTTGCGGAGCTCCTCGGGTCCATCCAGCAAACCTGTGGTTGGGCGTCACAGGAGATAGACCCAAATGGAAGAGGCTTGCAGAACATCTCGACCTCACTAATGTGACCCCCTCCCCATCCCAACTTGGATGGGGCCGCATGAGGACTTGACGTCAACTATATGGCAACAACAGTCATCCATACCTGCGGTTTCCAAGAAAGCTGACAGGACTTATCACCCACTGGAAGGGGCATGCCATTTGACTAGTCAACCCAAGGCCGACTCCGTCGTTATTACTGCGATCCTTGACAAGTCTGCTTAGCCAAAGCTCCTGAGTGCTTCCCCATCAGATAGAGAGACCAAACAGATGGACTAGTATGGCCGCAAGGTAAATGCTTCCTCTACCTGCACCATTAGGTCTTTAATTTATGTGGCCCACATGGTGTCTTTCCTGAAGTCAGCTTTATCTGACTTGGAAAAGGACAGGCTATTCTGGATGAGGACCTCAGGAACAAGCTTCTGGAAAAAGTAAGACTCAATAAGTCGTCTTGCCACCATGCTCTGCGGGCCACCTACAATTCTGTTGATTTGATGGCCCGGTGCACTGCTACGGGCATTTGTTTGAGGCGTCTGGTTTGGCTCTGGCTTGCGGGACTGGTGCAAGACGTACAAAACACTCTTCTGGATGCCCCCTTCAAGGGTTCCGTCCTTTCTGGAGGCGATAAGGACATCATAACACAGCTTCAGGAGAGCGGCAGGTCACTTAAGGACGTCCACTCCTTGTACCGCTTGGGCAAAAACCCAAGCAGTCCTTTTGTCACTTCCAGAAGGGGTGGAACAGGCAGAACCAGGGCAGACGACCGGGTAAGCGCCGTGCCACTGGTTCCGGTGCCCAGACTCCCCAGGCAAAAGCAAGCAGCCCTCTCCTCCGCGTCCTGACTCGAGGGGATCCCCTCCACCTCCTCCCATTTTTCAAGAGGAACTCTGGGGGGGGGGAGGTTCGCCCTCCATCTGGAAGGGTGGAAGGTGATGACCACAGATGCTTGAATAGTCTAGCTCATTGCAAGAGGGCACTCATTCAGGTTCCTGGACAGACACCCGGACAATCCACCGGGAAGGTCGTACTACCCGTCAGGCCATCAAGGCCTCATTCAGCAGGAAATCCAAGCTCTAATGGATAAGTCGGCCATAGAGCCGGTTTGTCTAGGGCAAATAGGAAGGGGGATACTACTCCCACTTCCTAGAACCCAAAAAGATGGGTGATCTGAGACCCATTCTAGATCTCAGCCTGCTCAACCTCTTAATGGAATACGAGAGGTTTTGCATGCTGATCCTCCAGGGACTTCTACCTCTGCTCCAGCAGAACCAATGGCTGTGCTCGCTGGACATGCAGGATGCTTACCTGCACATCCCTATCCTCCGTGCCCACCGCTGTTTCCTGAGGTTCTCCTTTTAGGAGAACCACTATCAGTTCAAGGCCCTCACTTTTAGCCTCACCTTGGCACCTCGGGTGTTCACCAAGTGCCTGGCGGTGGTAGCTACGGCATTACGCTGCAAGGGGATTTATGTATTCCCTTACCTGGATGACTGGCTGTCAGCTGTGTCTCAGGGCAGTCTGATGGATTCTCTTTCCTTCACCCTGGACCTCTTTTCCAGGACAGCAGAACAGAGTGCGCACTAGGAGTGCGGTGCTTTAGGAACAACACGAATAAACAAATGGTAAAGTTCCAAGCACACACCACCCTTAAGAAGGACGCTAGACCAAATTCTTCTTTAAAACTTCATAATTTAATCAAAATAAAAAACGAGCACACAGGCCCCCGTCTGACATGTTTAGAACTTCGTCCTTTATTAAAGACAGGGAAAACAGACCAATCCATTTAAATACTGATGTGGAATGAACATGTGACTTTTAATACTCTATTAGTGCTTCTCACCATTATTTTAAAGACAAATATTTTTCTTGCTTTATTTTGAACCTTAAAAACAGTGTTGAAACCTCCTGCCACATTTGAACAATGTCCCAAAGTGCAGTTGAAAGAGTACCCCAAACTATTAGTTTATAGGAAAAAAGGAACAAACAGACTTGTCAACATAGGAAAGGGGGAAGGGGAGAAGGAAAAAGTAGTTTGGGGTCGGGGAGGAATGGTTATGAAAGACTGAAAAAAGGATACAAGATCACATAGAGAAAGACAAAAAAACATTCTTTGTTTTAAATAAAACCTCTTTTCCAGACTTGGCATCACTGTGAATTATCCCAAGTCTCAACTATCGTCCTCCCAGTGCCTCCAATTCATTGGAGCGGTGCTGGATGTGGTGCAGGGTAGGGCCTTTCTGCCTACGGACAGGGCAGAGACTCTGATCCAGCAGGCTGCGTTGGTGTCCAACTCCCGCTGGACCACAGCGTGATCCATCCTCTAACTGTTGGATCTTATGGCGGCGGCCATCCCCGCAGTCCGTCTGGCCAGACTGCACATGAGGGTGACCCAGTGGATCCTCAGGGTCCAATGGGACTGATTGGACGATATGGACCACAGGGTCTTAGTCTCCAATAGCTTGAAGAGGGACCTCCTCTGGTGGCAAGACCCATCCAGACCACTCCCTGGGGATTCCCTTTCATCCCTCGTCCCCTTCCATGACCCTCACGACAGATGCCTCAGGTCAAGGTTGGGGTGCCCACCTGGGAGACCATTGGACTCTGGGGACATGGTCTCCACAAGAGGAGCATCTGCATATAAATATTCTGGAGATGAGAGCTGTGCTCTGCGCTCTCCAAGCCTTCCAGTCCCTCTTACTTCTGGGAACACTCCTAATCCAGACCGACAGCACAGCCACGGTCTGATACATCAAGCAAACAGGAAGGCACCCGTTCATATCCCCTTTGCAAGGAGGCGATGCGAGTGTGGTACTGGGCAGTCCAGCACGGCCGGTCTCTGATAGCAGTCTATGTTCCAGGAGTTCAAAACGTCCTGGCGGACAGTCTCAGCCGCACTATCATGCGGGCTCATGAGTGGGAGCTAAGGCAGGATGTGATGGAAGATCTGTTCGATCAGTGAGGTCAGCCAGAGATGGACCTCTTCGCCTCCCCATCCAGCGCAAAACTACCCAGCTTTTGCTCGCTCATTCCCAGGCATGGTGTTTTTTTGGCGAGACGTACCGTCTCTATCCTGGACAGGGAGATTCTGTATGCTTTCCCTTCCTTTCCAATCCTTCAGAAGGTTCTGCTGAAGCTTCAGGCAGAGGGGGCTCACATGATTCTCATAGCCCCTCTTTGGCCTCAGCAGATTTGGTTCCCTCTGCTGCAGCAGCTGACCTTGGAACCCCGGTACCACTTTCTCTCTCACGACCTTCTGTCTCAGGAGTAGGGCAGCCTGGTGCATCCGAGCCTCAAGTCTCTTCACCTGCATGCGTGGCACCTCTGGACATAGCAGTCGCACGTTTTTGGCGCCTCTGCTAGAGTTGCCCAGGTACTGGTGGAGGCAAGGAAATCCTCCACTAGATCCACGTATGCTGTGTAATGGAAGAAATTCTCTATCTGGGCCACTGCCAAGGGCCTGGACCCATTCTCCTGCTCGGCCCCCTAGGTCCTTGAGTACCTCTTGTACCTGTCCAATTTGGGCCTCAGTTATTCCTCTCTGAAGGTCCACCTTTCTGCAGTTTTCGCCTACTACCTTCCGGTGGGGGGCAAAACCCTTGCTCAGTTGGAGGTCTCAAAAACCTTTCTTAAGGGTATCCTCCACCTTAAGTCTTCGGTCCGTAATCCGGTTCCCCCCGGGATTTAAATTTTATTTTAGAGAAATTTACTTTGCCCCTTTTGAGCCGGCAGCAAGTTGCGACATGTGCTGTTTGTCTTGGAAAGCGCTCTTTTTAGTCACTGTCACCTGAGCTCGAAGGATTTCAGAGCTTCAGGCCCACGTCTGTAAGGAGCAGTATTTGATTTTCCACAGAGACCTGGTGGTTTTGCGGACTGACCCGTTCTTCCGAAAGTCTCGGAATTTACTTTGAACCAAGATGTTCAGTTGCTGGTTTATTACCCAGAGTATTCCTTCGGGGGGAATACCTCTTGCACATGTTGGATGTGCACATGTTTCTGAGATACTGTATCTCTAGGACCAAGGAGGCGCATAAATATGACCAGTTATTTGAGGCTTTTGCACCTAGATGCCAGGGTACAGCCATTTCCAAACGGGGCTTGTCTAAATGGTTGGCTAATTGCATCTCGTACATCTGCCAGAAGTACGAGAAGCCCCTTCCGGGGGAAGTGAAGCGCCACTCGACTCGTCTTATGGCTGCTTCAACAGCCTTCTTGCAGAATGTGTCCACGGCTGATATTTATGCTGCGACCACGTGGTCTTCCATCCATACTTTCACCAAGCATTATAGTCTGGACATTGCCTCTAGGCATAGGGCTGGTTTTGGCTTCGCTGTCCTGCAAGGCCTTCTGTCATAAGCGGCTTTCTAGTTGGCAGACTTTCTCCTCCCAGAACTTGGTCTCCAACAACTTTTTCTTGACTGCCTGGTATTCAGTCCTGTTTGTGAAGACCTACTGCAGGAACCCTCTCAAAGTAAGATATAAGAACTTACTGTAACAGTAGATCGTGGAGAGAGGTTCCTGCAGTAGGTCTCATTTTCCCACCTACCTTCCCCAGCTCCTGCTTTTTCCTCTCCTCGCCTTTCCTTTCCCAGGGCTTTTTCAGTTGCTCCAGGCTCCAGGAGTTGTACTCCTTTCTCCCATTTTCCTCCTCCTGGGGTCTTCCGGCAGGAGAACTGGAGGGCAAGCATGGGGACCGCCCCCTGTGTATGGTCACACCACCGTCCCATCATGTGACGCCAGGGGCGGTCTCCCGCTATAGATTGCTAGCTAGACATTTGCCTTGTGGTCCTGATGCCAGGGGGTGCAGTCCTGTTTGTGAAGACATACTGCAGGAACCTCTCTCAAAGATCTATTGTTACGGTAAGTTCTTACGTAACTGTGATGTCCTGGGGTGTGATAGGATAATATGGACAGACTAGATGGACCGCCCGTCTTTTTCTGCCATCATAATCAATGTTTCTGTGTTTACCTTTGTATACTTCACTTAACCTGCCTGTATGCTGTATGGCCACAGAAACTCATCATGCCCTCTAAAGCACTTGGGGATACAGTCATGTTTCAGAAATACTTTCCCTGATGCACATTGCCTTGATTGAAACTGTACATAAGTTTTTAACATTTACAACAACTTGGACCAACAGCAAGGATATATGCTAAAAGACAAGGAACCTCAGCACTCAAGCACTGCGGCAGTGGTTACCCCAAAGGGCACTGGCTGGGAAGTCAAGTTTCAAAGAAATGCAAAATCACACATTGGGATAATCATTTGCCTTAGTGCTTGCGCACTGAGGTTCTTTGTCTTTTAGCTTGTTTTTTGTTTTTATTGGGTTCACCACAACATAACACAGATAGACCATCTTAGGGTAGCTGGTTCATTCCACTGGGGTGTCACACAGACAAGGCACACTGAGTCCTGGTAGGACGAAACACGTGTATGTGTTTTCTGTTAGCATCCTTTGCAGACTCTGTGAGAGACCTTTTGGTACCATGCATTCTGCTTAAAGTTAAACCAGCATAATATACTGTGGTGATTTGCATATACAGCCCATGGTGCTTTGCATTATGGGGGTATATGTGATTTTGTATTTCCGCAAGAATATACGATTAGTACCACACCAGTGATGAGAGATTTTGTCAGATAAGTTTTTTGTGGAGGACGTACCTATTGTCAGAATAAAAAGACATGGGATAAATGTCACAGATAATGATTACATAGGTTAAATATGTATGCGAAAAGACACGACAGGTGTTGGTAGTTGTACCACAGCCAGACATCCCAGGGGTATAGCAAAGCACCTGGCCACAGGCAAGGGTGTCTTCTGCCCCTGGAAGTGTAGAACTTCCACAGAATGGTCTGATGCAGTAGGTAATTACTTCTGAAAGTTTCCAGCAGAGGGTGCTGTCGCATGGCAGCTCTTCTAGCAGTTTTCACCAGGGACCACCCACACATGACATCATCTTCCTGCTTTCTATACATGTGGACAGTCCCTGGTATCCTCAGTTCATTTTCCCGCAGTCTTCAGCTCGCACAGCAGCTAGTTCAACTTTTGTGTAGCAGTCATCAATGAGAAATTGGATTACAAAGAAATGAATGTCTAAAGATTCTTCTACCAAGCAAGCTCTATTTTGTTCTTGCCGTTGTAGTAGGAAGATATACCGCTTTGACAGTCACAGTTTTTGTGTAAGGTGTCTGGGACCCACACACGACACCAATTCCTGCAACTTCTGTCAGGAGTTTAATAGAGCAACCCATCGACAACGGTTGCTCGGAATTCAGCACCTTCTTACGGAGCAGAAAATATGTCTGTTGGAAAACCAGGGGCTCATACAAAGGCTCCCCCAGCTCTGGGTCCTCGTTCTTGGCAGGGTAAGGGAGGATAACTCCCCCACTCCGGCCAAAAGCGCCTGTCGATGGCAACTGTTTCTGTGCCTCCTCTCTCGTGGAGCATCTTTTACAGCTCCTTGTCAATGAGAGCACACCCTCTCATCGACAGCGCTTTCCAGCGCTTTGAATGCTGTTCAGGCTTTGCCTGCTCTATGGGGGGCATATACCCTTCCATCGACGACACTATCCAGTGTATTCAATACAGCCAAATGCATGGCTGCGCCGTCGACGGGGGCTCCTCTCCGTCAACATCTGACATCTTTCAGGATAATCGTTCCACGGGCTTGTCAATGATGTCCCGTGTTCCACAGGGCAAATTGGTGGCTTTTGCCGTAATGATTGCTTCCCGCCATCTCATAGAGGGTATGCAGACAGAGACCAGGACCATGGTTTATTTTTCCTGGTGGCGAGACCTGCGCACACTGCCCTGCTATCACCCCCATTGTTTCTCAGCCACCACTTCTCACCCCCCTTCCTCCCAAAAACGGGACATCATCAAAATTGTGACGCAGGTCTTGCATACCATGTGATATACCCAGCCCTCCGATCCAGGAGAGCTGGATGATCCTTTCCAGTGTCACTGCCCTCCGCCTAAAAGATTTCACAGTGATGGGGATACACTGCATCCCTGGTCGCCTCCTACTAATATGGAAGATTATTTGTCAGATGAACCTGAATTACCGGTGAATTCCAAGATCTGGACTTCCAGAACCTGGTGTCCCCCTACTCGGAAATCTTTTCCTTGGATGAGGACCTGCCTCTGCCAGTTTCCACCTCTCCTCCTGATGACCCATCCTTTAGCAAGATGATGATCCAAATACAAAAAGTCATGGGGTTCTTTAACACAGAACATGACAAACAACATAAGGATATGGCAGAACTGCCAGAGGAGCTGGCCTTAGTGGTGCCCCCACTAATTCCGACCTATCAGAATGCCATGCTGGCTGCCTGGCATCAACTATCAGCTATTACTGCTGTCCCATGAAAAGCAGATCACTTATATCAGGCTCCCATGCATCGTCCCTTTCTGTTCACCATCCCAGAAGCGGATTCAGTGGTCAGTACTGCCGCTCATGATCATACTAAAAAACCCAAACACATGAGTTCCTTACCACCTGATAAAGAATCTCGAAAGATTGACTACCTGGGGAAAAAAACGTTTTTGCTTCAGGTACCATGAATATTCGTATTATGAACTATATGGGACGTACGGTTAAATACCAACGTCCCCTTGGGGCTTCACCCATAGACATCAATAAACTTCCTCCTTCCCAGGAAAAGGACAAGTTATTGGCCACAGTGTCCACTAGTAGTTCTGTCTCTTGTCACCTGCTCAGGTCAGGATATGGTGCCATAGATACCTCAGCCCGACTCTCAGCTACTGGAGTCTCTCTGCGTTGCCATGCTTGGCTTCGCGTTTCAGGTTTTGCTCCTGATATACAGCATAAAGTAGCTAATGCACCCTTTAACGGGTCCAGACTATTCAGACCAGGTACTCAAATGTTGTTAGACTACCTGTTGGCATCAGGCAGAACCCTTCATACTGTACATGGTTTCTACCATACTCTGCAGCCCACCTATGGTACTCAATATTCCTCTTATTCCAAAAGAGGTGGAAAATATAAGGCCTCTAACAGAGGTGGTTTTCTAGGTTGTGCCCAGACCACAAGGGGCAACTCCTTTGCCACCCGTGGTTCCCATGCCCATCCCTCGGCAGGGACCGAGCAACCTAGTACCCAGTTACCTATCAGGGCTTTCCCCTCGCCTCCTCGACCAGGCCTCGGAGGCTGTAGGGGGTCGTTTGCCCTCCATCTGGAGGCCTGGAAAACTATCACTTCGGACAAATGGGTACTTCAGATAATCCAAAAGGGACACACTTTGGAATTTCCTTCCGCCCCACCCCGGCCCCCCTTGGGTAATTCATTACCCCCAGATCATGTACCTATCCTTCAAGAAGAACTGGGGGCACTTCTCGCCAAACAGGCTGTCTTACCAGTGCCCCTTCCAGAACATCAAACAGAATTTTACTACAACTTCTTTCTGGTATCCATGTGAACCTGAGATCTCAGACCAATACTAGACCTGAGACACCTGAATCGATGCATTTAGTTCAAACATTTTCGCATGATAACTCTTAACTGCCATCATGCCTATCCTAAAACAAGGAGACTGGTTGTGTGCCTTGGATATGAAGGATGCCTACTTACATATCCTCATTCATCCTGCCCATTTAAAGTTTCTGCGCTTCCACCTGCTCGGTCAAAATTACCAGTTTCAAGCACCCCCTTTCGGCCTCAGATTGGCCCCAAGAGAGTTCACCAAATGTCTAGCAGTGGTGGCTGCAGCCCTATGGAAAAAAGGGCACTTCGTCTTTCCATACCTAGACGATTGGCTAATCAAAGCAGACTCCAGAGGTGCTCTCCTTGCCTCCCTAGCCGCTACTTTGAACATGTTTCAATGCTCTAGGGATAACAGTAAGCTGGCTGAAGTCCAGTCCAAACCCTACAGCCTTTCCAATACATAGGAGCTGTTCTAGATACAGTCACATCCAGAGCTTGCCTTCCGCCTGCCTGTCAGGACACTCTTCTATCACAGGCTTAATGGATACAAACTCAGAAAATAGTTAAGGCCAGACATATGCTGAGCCTCCTGGGTCACATGTCAGCTGTGATTCTGATGGTGGCATCTCCCTTCACATGAGACCTGTCCAGTGGACCCTTCAGAATCAGTGGTCTCAAATAACTGGACAGTTCGAAGATAGATAAAATCAGGGTTATTCCTTCCTGAAGTCATCCCTGACGTGGTGGACAGCCAAAACCAGTCTGTAACAAGGAATGCCTTTCCGCTCCCTCCCTCGCAGACGTTAACCACGGATGCTTCCCTAGATGGATGGGGCGCGCACTTGGGTCCTTATCAGACCCAAGGTCAGTGGACCGCCTCTTCTCATCACTCTCATATCAGTCTCCTCGAGATGAAAGCGGTCCATCTAGCCCTTCAGGCATTCCGGCCATACCTCAAACTCAGAACCATTGCTGAGTTAGTCAGACAACACTGTAGTGGTGTTTTACCTCAGCAAGCAGCGGGGCACCAAATCGCACACCCTTTGCATGGAGACCCTTGCAGTCTGGCAGGAAACCATCAGACAAATAAAGCTAACGGCCATCCGTCTACCTGGACAGTGCAGTCAGTTGGCAGACCGGCTAAGCCGCCAGTCATCCACTCATGAATGGACACTTCACAGAGAAGTACGCCAAGAAATGGTCGACATTTGGGGAACTCCACAGCTGGATCTGTTTGCTTTCCCAGTCGATCATCGGCTCCCCAGTTACTTCTCCATTATCCCAAGCAACAAGAGACGATCTATAGATGCTCTGTGCTGACCTTGGACAGGCCTCTACTTATATGCCGTCCCTCTCTTGCAACAAATTCTACTGAAACTTCAGCTGGAGCAGGCCACCATGATTCTGATTTCACCAATGTGGCCTCGTTGACTGTGGTACCCTCTGCTGCACCAACTGTCAGTAAGGGAACCCATTCTGTTGCTAGTTAGACTGGACCTCCTGACCCAGTGTCACGGATCCTTCCTACACCCTAGCCTGAAGACCTTTCATCTTCATGCTTGGCTCCTGAGGACGCATTCATAAATAGACTTCAAGTGTCCTCCCCTGTTGCCAACATTCTCTTGGCTTCTCGGAAACCAGCAACCAGAGGAACGTATAATTCCAAATGGTCTGCTTCTCTCTTACTGGACCCTTACTCTTGTCCACTGATGAAGGTTTTAGACTACCTGGCCTCTTTATCGAAATCAAGCTTAAGTTACTCCTCCATCCGAGTCCACCTGGCTGTCATCTCGGCCTTTCATGAACCTCTTGATGGTAAAACTTCTGTACCAGCATCATTTAGCCAAGATCTTTTTGAGAGGAATGATGCATATTAAGCTTCCTGTTCGTAGACCCACTCCTCCTTGGGATCTCAATTTCATTATAGAAAAACGTACCCTCAAACCTTTCGAGGCAGCGGCCAGCTGTGATCTCAGTTTCCTTTCCTGGAAAACATTATTTCTAGTGGCTATTACTTCAGCTCGCAGTATTTCTGAGCTTCATGCCCTCATGTGTAGGGAATCCTACTTGATCTTTCACAAGGACAGGGTGGTCCTTCAAATCAGCCCATTCTTCCTTCCTAAAGTAGTCACTGAACACACTCTAAATCGATCTTTGGAGCTTCCGGTTTACTATCCTGACCACTCCAACCCCGGTGAACATTGATTACATACCTTAGATGTCCATCGTATTCTACACTATTACACTAATATTACCTAGTCGATCAGGAAAATGTCTCAGTTGTTCATCACCTTTGCCTCTGGCAGACAAGGGCTTCCCAATGCTAAACGAACCTTGTCTTCATGGTTGGCGAATTGTATTACCTTTTGTTACAAAAAGTACAAGAAGACTTTACCTGGACCAGTCCAAGTCCATTCCACTGGAGCTGTGGCCACTACTGCGGCTTGCTTCAAAGGTGCTTCCATTTCAGATATCTGCAATGCAGCTACCTGGTCTACAATTCATACTTTCACAAGGCATTACAATCTTGATATTGCCTCGAGGCGTAGGACAGCCTTCGGCCATGCGGTCCTACAAGGCCTCCTATCATAACTGTCCTCCCAGTTGGACATAACTGCTGGGGATTCTCCCAGAAGTAATTGCCTACTGCAAGAGACCATTCCGTGGAAGATGGTACAGTTACGTAAAATCTTACCGTAACAGTAGATCTTTGAGGAATGCCTCTTGAAGTAGGTACAATCCCGCCGTCCGCCCCCCTCCTTCTCTAACAGAGCAAATTCTGGTTCAGTGACTTAGGGTTGGGGACTCCTTGGTACCTCGGCTTCCCCTTGGTCCTCGCTTTTGTGAGCTGAATCAGGTGGGGGAACTGAGGATACCAGGACCGCCCACACTTATATAGGAAGCAGGAAGATGATGTGTGGGTGGTCCCTGGTGAAAACTGCTAGAAGAGCTGCCGTGCAACAGCGCTGTCTGCTGGAAACTCCCAGAAGTACTTACTTACTGCAAGAGACATTTCTCGAAGATCTACTGTTACGGTAAGATTTTACGTAACTGTACTTTGTGGTATATCTACCAACACCCCAGAGTGTCTTATTTCACTTATAAAATGTGTAGCTAGGCAAGTAAAATAAAATAAAAAAAAAATGTTGGTTGGCAGCCTCCAATGTAAGAAAAGGTAGAAAAGAAATGGGCAGACTAGATAGGCCGGACGCTCCTTATCTGCCAACAAATTCTATGTTTCTGCGTACGTCATTTAGACCAGTTAAAATTTATATATGGTATAAATGGTGGGCAACTGTGGTGTACAAGGAACTAACACCATCAGGAGGAGATCAGGAGGTAGTTAGCCACAAGCCCAAACGACTGTGCCAGTAATTACCTCATAGAGCTCACTTTGATGGTATATTTACTTATGCACCACAGTTGCCGGCTGTTTATTTCATACAATACACATTTGGATGGTTATTTAGTTTTGGCCACAGTTGCATATACAGGGAAAGGGTACACAGGGAAATAACTGATGACTGCTTCTATTGGGAGAAAAGTCCCATTCATGTACATAATTTAAAGCAGCAGTACAACAAAATTGTGGGGAAAAAATTTGACTGTACCTTTTTTCACTCTAAAAGATTCCAGGCATCTTTCGGCTTAATTTGGTGGTGCAGTTTTCTAATTCCATCGGAATTTGACTATTTTTAAAAAGTTTCAATTTAGTTTTTTCTCAGGAAAAAAAGATGGCTGCCACATTTTACATAGAAAATAGAATTGTAGACCTGGCAATGGTTATGATCGAGAAAGTAAAAAAAGGCTTGTGGTGCAAAGCTTAGAAGGTACCTAGATAAGTACCATTTGACAGGTATGCTGATAATATAATTGTAGCTGAAACTAGCGATTTTGGAAAACATTTTTCATTGCACTGCTGCTTTAACATAAATGATAAAATGGATTATAAAAAACTGGTCATATCAAACAACTTAATTGCTTACAAAACAGCACCTGACTTGATTATTTACCTAGAAACTGCACATTATTTACTAACCTGCCCTATTCTACCTAACAGCTACCTAACTAAATGAAAATAAAACCTTTTCCCATGAAGTAAAACTTTTCTTCACTTTTTAAACACAGAAATCCACAACCGTGCATAGGTTTCTTCACAATAAATGCATTTCCGGAGTTCATTCAAAGTCACATGGCCAACTCACATATTCAACCTAGGAACAACCCATCTAAAGGAAAATAAAGGCTTTTCCTTAACAAAAAAAAAAGTTTTATCAGCTCAGTAACCCACTCCAGGGTACGAGTTTCTTGAGAATTAATGCACTTCTCAGGTGTGTGTTAAGTCACTCAACCATTGGCTTTGTGCCTTCCAGTTCACCTGGGGCGTGCATTAATTCTGTAGAAATGCATGCCCTGTTGTGGGTTATTGCTTACATAGTTTTTCTGCTGTTTGGAGCCACTAGGGGGAGCTGGCAGATTTTACTATTAGTGTGCTAGTTGATTGCAGGAAAATGTTGCTGTTTAAAACCTGAGCATTCTAAAGGGTTTGTTTAAAGGACTCATAAACAGGGATGAATGTAATCTACCCAATAAAAACATAGCACTGTAAGTTAGGTTCTTACCTACATAATGCTGTGCTTCATTTGCCTTGAAATATGTATTAATCCATAGTTGCTACGATTTGATAGTCTCCTCGTCATGTAAACAAACCCTGGTTTGCCTTTTAAACTCTGCGCTGCAGTAGCTGCCTAAAATGGCCACTACTGCATTCGTGATTACGTCAGTGAAGCAACAGTGCTCCAGAGCAATAACATAGTCTGTAGCGGGACCGTTGTAATAAGCTACTGAAATAACCATTACAAAGCACTTGACCTCCAAATCCGTTATTGTGCAGGCGTGTTACACACACAAAAATGCCAGCAGAAACCGGCCATATGGTCTGTTAAGTCTGCTCTAGTGTGCAGCTCAGTCTAGTCTACTGGAGCTGCCCCTTCACTCTCCTCGGAGTTATCCTCCCCTTCCCCAAATCTTCCCTCCAGTTCTGACTTTTCTTTTTACCCTGTCCCACCCCCTTTTTAAAACTGCCCACCGTTTTCAATGAGACCATCTCATCTGGAAGTTCATTCCACTTTGACACCATCCTTTCCATGAAGAAGTGCCTCCTCATTTCCTTCCTAAATCTTCCCCCTACCAGTTTCAGACTATGACCTCTTGTGGTCCCATCCCTTAGTATTGTCTGCAAATAGGCAGAGTTTACTTTTTACCCCAACCGCTATGTCACCTATAAAGATGTGAAATAACACTGGTTCGAGTACCAAGCCCTGTGGGACCCCACTGGTTACAGGTCTAGGCTTTGATAATTTCCCTCCTACAATCACCCTTTGGTTCCTGTCTTGCAGCCAGCTCTTGACCCACCCTAGCAGCTTGTCCCCAACTCCCAGGTTGCTGAGCAGCCTACCACGTGGCACTGAGTGGAAGGCCGTACTGAAGTCTAGGTACAGGACATCACTGCCATGCCCCCGTCCAATGTCCTAATGACCCAGTCAAAAAAGTCTGTCGAGATTAGACTGACAGGATCTTCCCAAGACAAACTCATGCTGCCTATCATCCTGGAGACCATTTACCTCCAGAAAATTCACCAGTCTTTCTTTTAGTGGTCTCCATTAATTTGCCCACAATGGAGGTAAGGCTGACCGGCCTGTAGTTACCAGGTTCATCTCTGTGACCACTCTTGTAGAGTGGCACCACATGTGCCATTCTCCAGTCCCGAGGCACGCACCGTTTCTCCAGTGAGGCCAGCTAGGACCTCCGCTAGTTCTCTCAGGTGAACGCCATCTGGACCAGGTGCCTTGTCCACCTGAAGGGCCCTAAGACCCTTTAAAACCCTGTCCTCCTGGATCCTCCCATCTGTTTCATTCCCCCCCTTCCCCTTATTCAAACCCCTACTTTCCCCTGTGGTATAGGTCCATCCTTTTCCTGGTGAAGACCGAGTTGAAGTACTCATTCAGTGCCTCTGCCCGATCCTCACTACTTTCTGCCTATCCCCCCTCCCTCTTAATCCTGACAGTCCCATCTTTCCAGCTTCTTCTCTCCCTTACTTATCTGAAAAAGTATTTTTACCTCCCCCGATCCCCTGCGCTAATCTTAGATCGAGGGGGCTCTTACAGCAAGCAACACCATTTGGACTGAAGCCAGCAGGCACCAGGACCCCACGGAAAACTTCTGGCTAGCAGCACACAGCAGGGGACTGCCACCTGATGGCCCACCCTCAATGTCCCCCTATGGTATAAAAAGGGGCGGTCCTCCAGCCCAACTTCAGTTCTTTTCCTGCTGTTGACCTGCGCAAGTCGACCTCCATGGAAGCCTTCTGCTCTAGTCAACTGCCATTTTCTTCGCGAGTTAACCCGCACTTATTCTACTTAAATTTACTGTATTTTCTTGCATGTTTTTTTTCTCCTTCTTCTTCTTCCAAGCGGCGGCGGACAAAGTGTGCTTGTGGCAAACAGCTTCCTTACAAGGACGGCCACTCATCATGTCTGCTGTGCCTAGGCGCGGACTATGACACAGGCTTGCCAGGATTTCAACCAGTGCACCAGAATTCACAGCCAGAAAACCCAAGAAGCCTTCCTGCTACAATAAAAACTAACAGTGATGGAGAAGGAGCTCCAGGGAAAAATCACTTCTTTCCCTACTTCTGGGGCCTTGACTTCCTTGTCATCCCACAAGGAGAAGTTGTCTACAGGAAAGCACAAACACCGATCAGGTCCCCGCATTTGCTGGTGACTGATCCTGGGTCGTCGTCCTGAGGGAGGTTGACCTCCTCCACCCAGGCAGCCCTCTCTTCCTCCAGCCTCCCGTTGGTCAAACCACCCACTCTTATTGCAGTCTCGGGTGGTGGTTCTTCGTGACTTCTTCCTCAGCCTCTCCACCCCTTGGGGGCTCAGCCAGGTGGCTCAGCCGGGTGTTCGGGTGGCTGGTCTTTGCCCGTTGCCCTTTCAGTCAAGGTGTCTGCCAAGTTGGTCCCGACTTTAGGGTCCGGCGTCTCCAGGCGATGCATGGGGCATGTGCTCATCTCCCCCGCAAGAGTGACACCTCTGCCCCGCTCGGGAGTTAGCTCCCTGGCACAGGCCTCTCCTTCATGGCCGACACCAGCTGCTTCTCCTGTGCAGTTGACACTGGCCACCCTGATGTCTACTCCAGCCACTCCTCAGCTGTCATTGCCCGGCTCCCCTCGGATGCCGGCGGGCCCTGTTGTCGCCCTTCAACTGACACCCGGTTTACAGACTCCCACTAGATCGACGCCGGATAACGCTACATACGAACATATGAATCTGCCAGCAGAAACGGGCCACATGGTCTATCAAATCTGCGCGAATGTGCAGCTAGCACCCTTACTTTGCAGCTGCCCCACCCTCCCCTTCACATTTAATCCCCCTCCCTTTCACCCTGTCCCATCCCCTTTTGAAACTACCCACTGTCTTACAGGATACCACCTCCTCTGGCAAAGTGTTCAATTTCGCCACAACCCTCTCTGTGAAAAAGTGTCTCCTCATTTCCCTCCTATATCTCCCCCCAAGTCTAAGATCATGGCCTGTCATGTTTCTTCCCTGCCTTAGCCAAATAACCCCTTAGTACCTGTCTTGTTTATCCCCTTTAAGTACTTAAAGGTCTCCATCATATCCCCCCTTTCCCTTCTCTCCTCCAATGTGTACATATTCATCTCACTCAGCCTCTCCTCATATGGTTTGTTCTCCAATCCCTGGATCATCTTTGTCGCTCTGTGCTGTACCCCTTCCAGTAATCTGACATCCTTCTTTAGATATGGGCGCCAGTACTGCACGCAGTACTCCAGGTGTGGCCTGACCAGTGACCTGTAGAGAGGCAGGATCACCTCCCTGCTCCTGGCGGAGATTCCTCTTGCAATATATCCCATCATCCTGTTGGTCTTTGCTGCCGCCTTCCTGCACTGCTCTGTGTTGTTCATTTTCCCCATTATAGAAACATAGAAGTTGACGGCAGATAAGGACCGCAAGGCCCATCCAGTCTGCCAGTTTTTTTGTACCTTATAAATATGTAACCTCCCCTAGATCCTTTTCCCCTTTGGTGGTACCTAGCTGCACTCCTCTCAGCTGGTAACCCCACCTTAGGTTCTTTGCTCCAAAATGTAGCACTTTGCACTTTCTGTACCGAACTCCAACTGCCACGCTTCTGACCATTCCTCCAGTTTGGTCAGGTCATCCCGTAGCCCCTGCTACCCAGCTCTGTCGTCCACCGTGCGCCCCCCCCCCCAACCTTGGTGTCGTCGGTGAACAGACTGATCCTGCTCCTGATGCCTTTTGAGATATCCGCAATGAATACCCCCAAACAGCACTGGCCCACTACCGATCCCTATGGCACCCTGCTTGTCCCATCCCTTGGAGATAGCTCCACCACCACCACCCTTTGCTGTCTCCTCTTCAGCCAATTTTTGATCCACTTACCATCTTAGCCCCCGTCCCCACGTATCTCAACTTCCCCCCAACCTCCCACATAGCACTGAATCAAAGGCCTTGCTGAAGTCCAAATATATGATATCCACAGCATGGCCCTTGTCTAATTCCCTCATTACCCAGCCATAATACTCAGCTAGGTTGGTCTAACAGGATCTTCCTGAGACAAACCCATGTTGATGACCGTCCTGGAGCCCAGTGTCTTCCAGAAAGGTTACTAGCCTCTCTCTCAGGATTTTCTCCATCAGCTTCCCCACAATGG
Organism: Neoceratodus forsteri; assembly: GCA_016271365.2. Classification (NCBI taxonomy): domain Eukaryota; kingdom Metazoa; phylum Chordata; order Ceratodontiformes; family Ceratodontidae; genus Neoceratodus; species Neoceratodus forsteri. Next base: position 1,042,765,726 of record CM028130.1, on the reverse strand, counting down.
ATGTTAGGCTTACTGGTCTGTAATTGCCTGGTTCATCCTTTGGGTCACTTTTATGGAGGGGCACCACGTGAGCCATCCTTCAGTCTTGTGGTACGCACCCTGTGTCTAGGGAGGTATTGAATAGGTCTTCCAGCGGCCCAGCCAGGACCTCTGCCATTTTCTTCAGCATTCTGGGATGAATGCCATCCGGACCGGGTGTCTTATCCACCCTCAGAGCCCTAAGACCTTCCAGTACCCTACCAACAGTGATTACCCCATCTGTCGCCCCCGCCCACCCTCCCCCATCCTCTGCGGTAGTTGCCCACCCTTTTCCCTCATGAATACAGAACAGAAGTACTCATTTAGTGCTTCTGCCTATTCTACCTTTCTCTGCCCACTCCCCATCTTTCCTAATCCTCACTATCTGATCCTTGCAGCTTCTTCTCTCCCGTATGTATCTGAAGAAGTCCTTTTCCCGCCTTTGATGCCCTATGCCAGCCTCAGTTCTCCGGAAGCCTTGGCCTCCTGAGTACCCCCAAACTCCTTGTGACTTCCTCACGTACTCCTCCCTGTCCTCCTCAATTACAGATTTCCTGTATCTCCTGAATGCTGCCCCCACCGTCCCTACTCATCCAGCTTGGTTTCTTAGGCCTTCTCTTCTTGCTCTGGGATCTAGTACAGGTCTCAGTGGCCTCCACAAGCCCCAACTTGATTTTTTCCCATTTCTGGTTCACATCCCAACGTGGCTGAATTTGTCAGCTGCCCCTCCAAGACTTCACCCATCCTTCCAAAGTCGTCTGTCTGAAGTCAACCACCCTGGTCCCTGTAACCACTGCTTCTTTGCTCATGTTAAGCGTGAACCACTAGGCTGATGCTGGTTAACCTGGCTCCTCAGGATCTGACGCCAGGGTTACCTCAGCCTTTGGACAGATGCCTGGGCCTTCGACTCCTGCCCCCGACGCCAGCTCCCTCGTCATGCCTCAGAATCCGGCTGTGGATTTGAATGCCCTCTTTGCAGCCTGATGGGCGTACTTTAAAGATAAGGAACCACCGCGGAGACCCCCTACGGACCACCCTCATAACCCAGATAAGACTAAGGATTCCCCTAGGAGGCCACCGCCACCTCCTAGGACGCCCACCCCGCAGCCAGAAGGGCCTTGCGCCAGCCATCTGAGAAAGCACTGACGTAAGCACAGTCGCTCGCCTTCTCCATTCCCAGACACCGGTGAGTCAGACAGACATTCTTCCTCTTCATCAGATGAATTGGAAGGCTCTGACTTGCCTTTGGAACCGTAAGATCCCAGAGATACCCCCAGATCTCCAGATGATCCCTCGTTTATGGATGTAATGAGACACATCCAGACCATTATGGGGTGAGGACACAGAGGAATTGGACCCTGAGTGACGTCTGTTGGCTGCCTTTCTCTGTAAGAATGCGTCACTACCCTTGGTTGTTCCTCCCCTTATTTTTTTTTTCCTTGCTGTATTTATCACCGCCGACCGGCCTCCTTCCACCGCAACCCCCCCCATCACCGCCACTGGGCTATTTACTGGCTATTGCCTCTCGCCAATTTGAGGCACCAGTTGACCTGGTGCAGCAGGGAGACCAGCTTCGACCTGCCGGTCGGCTCTTTTTCTCCATGTTCCCCCCCAACCCGAGCACGCAACCAAGGCCTGCAATGATACCACTCACGCGTCGCTTCCGTCGCGGCACGCCAGGCGTCTAGCTCAGTCGCCCCTGTGGGTTCATGTCTGCCTCCAGCCACTGCTAGGGGCCAGTCAAGCAGCGGACTCCATGCCCACTCCTCCCCAGCCGACCCCCGATGACCTGCTCGCGCCACGAACACGGGTTGCCGGTGTGGTAGGAGGTAAGGCAACGCTGCCTCAGCCCTCCACGCCACTGGGCCAGCCTCTGTTCCTCCCCTTATTGACTCTTTTAAGGATGTCAATAGGGCAGCCTGGAAGCATTCATCCTCTACCCCGGCGATGTCCAGGAAGGCAGATCGCCTGTACAGTCCCCCCAGGGAAGAACCCTTTTATGGGGAGCATCCTGAGGCTGACTCCATAGTTAACACTACCCACGACCGCTTCGCGTCCTAGGCACCTTAGCATTCCGCCTCCAGATAGGGATTCCAAACAAGTGGACCAGTTTGGTTAAAAAGTTTATGCCTCGGTCACCTGCACCATCCATTCCCTGAATTTTCTGGTCCACATGGTCCAATACCAGAATGCCTTGTGGGAAAAGGCTATGGAGATGGTGCTAGCTCAGCCTGATTACTCTGGTAAGGCTGAGCTTCTGCATATCTTAAAATCAGGCTCAGATGTTGGTGTACATGTTCTCCGAGCCTCTTAATGATTCTGCAGGCAGGGCTGTAGCTACAGGAGTTTATCTTTGTCACTACTCCTGGTTCAGAGTTTCAGGTTCTAGGGACATGGATATGTTCATCCACACTGTCTGGCAGGTTCCTTGCTGCTTTAAATCTTGCCGGAAGGTCTTCAAGCTGGCTCCTCCCACCCACCCGGGTGGTAAAACTCTCGGCTCCGCCCCATGATGCCAGATCTTCCTTACTACTTGGAAGCTCAGGTTCCCTCCTTAACACTCTGTGTATAGACTGGATCCTAATTCTTCGGTTCGCCCGAAAATAATTCTAAAGTTTTCAAGACTTTGGTCTAATTACTCCTCGCGGCTTTTAAATGTCCAGGGCGGATCCGCGCTTCACGTGCATCTACTGCCGGCCTGAGTCAACCGCAGGCCTGCGAGTTATGTCGTTCGCTTAAGTGGCCAACGTCTGGAAGACCGTGCTGCCCGGTTACAGCTTGGGCACCCGAGAAGCGCCACCGGCCGGTGAAGTCCAAGGAGGCCCGTTGGGCGGTGTCCAGCGGCTGGCTCAGCTGAGCAACTCGAGCAGATGATCGCCCTCGAGGAGGAGGCGGCCCAGGCCGCATCCTCATCTTCCTCGGTCGCGGCACCCTTTCCGTAAGAGAGAGGGGCCATCTGGACACTCTTCTCGGTCCAAAAAGAAGGACTTGAAGGGTCAGTCCCACTGTCGGCATTCATGGGAGCGGGAGATGTCCCCTTCCCCGACAGTCGACACTCGACTTCGGTCGAGGTTGCGGCTAAGGCCACTGGCTTCACGGTGTCCCCGTCAGGTCAGCCGGCCGAGACACCCGTCGACACGGTCGAGATTTTTCTCGACCCATCGGATGGGCTGTCGACTGGTGAAGCCGACAGCCCTTCTTCACCGGTTCCCCCGGTGGAGACCGAGGACTTGCCTGCGCCTCATGTGCCGGAGTCCCCGGTCAAGGCTCCCGAGCCGAGGGAAGAGCGGGTGTCCCCTGCCCCTTCCCAGACCCGCCCTCGGAAACACCGAGGGTCTCAGTCTTGGACCTCATCTCGGTCCAGCCGATCCCACCGACATCGGCGGTCTCAGCACCGAGGTGCGTGAGTGCCGCCCCTCCTCGAAGAGGAGAGGTCTTTATGAATTAAGCCGGACATCTACGGGGTCTTAATGTGGCAGCAGTTACTTTTGTCCGGGAACAAGCCGACGCCTTCCCTGGCCATCAAGTGGCTGTCACCCGAAAGGCCGAAACAACCCCTCGCTGTAGTCAAGGTGCCGAAGCCTGGGCCGGTTGTTCGGCCGGAACCAGCTGCCCCACCGATTGTGGTGGAACCTCTGCCTCCACAACCGAAATCGGGGGCGCCGACCAAGGACTCTCGGTTGGGTCAGGGTCTGCCACACAGGTTGTCGGTCACCCTCACTCCCGACCGTCCTCGGCAGGTGGAGGGTGGCTTAGGCCCCAGGCAGCTCTTCGCGGACTCCTCGGAGTCTGACGACTCCTCCCTGTTCTCCAGGCCCCTTGACCTGGAATCCTCCCGGGGGGCAGTCGATGGACAAGAGCCCATCGTCATTTATGGGTCTTCGGCTCATCTCGGAATCCACCGGGATGCAGCTCGAGCCCGTATCCAAGCGGGCCAAGTATCCCCTGACGGTGATACTGGACCGAGGGGATTCGCCCACAGAGGCCTTTCCGGTGGCTGAAGCCATTGTTGGCCCAGCCTTGGAGCTCTGGCAGCAACCGGCTTCCTGCCCTGCGCCTTCGGCTAGAATGGCCAGGAAGTATGCGGTCCCTACCGGCTCTTTGTCCAGTTTTTCGGAGCACCCCTCTGCGGAGGGGTTAGTCACCGATAGCGTTTTCTGGCATTCCAGGAGCGCTAGGGATGCCGGATCAGTCCCCGACAAGAGGTCGAAAAAGCTGGGCTATGCGGCGCAAAGGTGTCGCTCGTCCTCCTAGCCCTCCGCCAGGCCAGCTCGGCTGTGCTGATGCACACTTCTCCCACGCCTCATGGGCTCCCTGGATGAGGTGATCATCTCCCGCCCACCTGCAGACCACGATCAACAGGTGCAGGACCAGGGAAGGCGGTGGCAAAACAGCAACTCAAACGGCTCTGGACATTGGAGACTCCTGTGCCAGATCAGTTGTGGCCGCGAGTGGCCATGCGCAGAGCATGGCTGAGGATATCCACCTTCACGGCGGATACCCAGCATAAACTGGCGAACGTCCCCTTCTTGGGGACTGACCTGTTCGGCCCTGGAGTGGAAGGCCACCTCCAGCGGATCGAAAAGTCCAATGCTACCCTGGACTCAGTCACCTCCGCCTAGAAGGACAAGGGCTGTCGTCAACAACATAAGTCCAGTCTCCCTTCTGCGCATGCGGCACGTCCGGCCCAACAACACCAGCATCAAGGCAAGCAGGCTCGCGCGTGGCATCCCAAAGCGAAGCCTGCGGCTTCCTCTAACAGGAAGCAGGGAGGAAAAGGCCCAGGAGGTCCCTCGGCCGGTCCTTCCTCCAAGCCTGCCCAGTGACGGGTTGAGGAGTGTCTCCCTCAGCCTCGTCACTCCCCTAGTTTCCCCGTGGAGGCCTCCGCCACTTCCTTTCCGCCTGGTCGCTATCACCACGGACGCTGGGTGTTGGAGGTGGTAGGAAAGGGCCTGCCCTGGAGTTCGAGCAGGCCCGCCCTTCTGAACCATCTCCCCTCAGGGGGCTACGGGGTCCGCAGTCTCTCTGTCGGCTCGCCGACATTGCCCTGCTCCTTGAAAAAGAGGTGATCAGGAAGGTGGCAGATCCTTCACCAGACCCGGGGTTTGTGTCCAAGTACTTCCTGGTCCCGAAACGGATGGGGGGCTGGCGGCCCATTGTAGACCTGCACGATCTGAACAGGTTCCTAAGGTCTCAAACCTTCAGGATGGTCTCGCTGGCTCAGATCATTCCATCCTTGGAACGAGGCTGTGGTTCTGTTCTCTGGACCGCCAGGACGTGTTATTTCACGTCCCAATCCGTCCGTCCCACCAGAGATTTCTCCGCTTCAGGGCAGAGGGATCCCTCTACGAGTTCTTGGCCATGCCCTTCGGCCTTTCCCTAGCTCTCAGGGTCTTCACCAAATGCATGGCAGTGGTGACAGCATTCCTGCGGCGCCGAAGGGTCCGGGTGTACCCCTACCTGGACGAAGACTGGCTGATTGCAGCCTCCTCCAGAATGGAGGTGGAGCGGTCCAGAGATCTGGCCCTCCAGGTTTGCTCTCAGGTTGGCCTCCTCATCAACGAGGCCAAGTGGGAACTCATGCCAAAGCAGGTGATACAATTCATCGGGGCAGAGCTCGACTCTCTACGAGCCAGAGCACGGCTCCCGGTGGACAGGGCCGAGGTTCTTTCCTCCTTTGCCCAGTCATTTCAGGTTGGGCAGTTGTGCCCTGCCCGGGACTTCCTGCACCTCCTGGGCCTCATGGCGGCCTGCACCAGTATGGTCCGTTGGACCAGTTGGTACATGCGCCCCTGCAATGGGGGCTGGCCAGCCAATGGTCACAGCACTCCGATCCCTTGGATCAGCTAGTGACAGTGACACATCCAGGGGATGTGGAACGCCCTCCAGTGGTGGACCGTTCCAGCACATCTGCAGGAGGGCATCCCGTTCGTCCGCCCGAGCCGACGGTCTCTCTATCGACCAATGCCACTCTGGGTTGGGGTGCCCATCTGGGGGAGCACAGAGCGCATGGCCTCTGGTCCCCTCGGGAGTCCTGATGCCACATCAACCTGCTGGAGCTTCGAGCGGTTCGTCTAGCCCTCACCGCCTTCGCTCTGTTTCTACGGGGTCAAGTGGTCCAGGTCCAGACGGACAATACCACGACCATGTACTACCTAAACCACCAGGGCGGGATGCACTTTATGCCTCTGTGCAGGGAAGCTCTCCGCATTTGATCCCTCGTGCGCAGCCTGGAGGCGGAGCTCCTTGCCATCCATGTGGCAGGAGCCTCCAGCATTCTGGCCGATGCCCTAAGCCGGATAGGGGCTGCATCCCACGAGTGGTCTCTCCTGCCTGAGGTAGTACAAGATCTGTTCTCCCACTGGGGCATGCCTCAGGTGGACCTGTTTGCCTCCAGGGAGAATGTGAAGCTGAGACTGTTTCATGCCCGCCCCCCTCAGCAGGGCTCGCTGCACAGGGATGCCTTCTCGATGCCGTGGACCCCGGGCCTCTTCTATGCCTTTCCCCCATTTCTCTTGATCCACAAGGTGTTTCTCAAGGTGAGGGACGACAAGGTGCAGGTGATTCTGGTAGCCCCAGACTGGCCCCGCCAGTTCTGGTATCCAGATCTCCTCAGTCTCAGCTCCAGGCTCCCGAGGCAGCTTCCAGCCCACCTGGACCTGATCTCAGTCAGTCAGGGGAAGGTATTCCATTCGGACCTTCAGTCCCTGCACCTGACTGCCTGGTTCCTGAGCGGCTAGAGTTCCAGGCCTTGGGTCTTTCCGACGAGGTCCTCAACGTTGTTGAGGCGTCCCGTAAGGAGTCGACCAGGAAATGCTACGCCTTTAAATGGAAGAGATTCTCCATTTGGTGTCAGGGCAAGGGCCTGGACCCTTCCTCCTGTTCCTTGGCAAGCATTCTGGACTACCTGTGGTCCCTTTCTCAGCAAGGGCTTCGGTCGATGACCCTCAAGGTGCACCTGGCAGCCATCTCTGCTTACCGGGCGCGGGCCAGGATGCAGTCGATGGTGCAGGAGAAGGTGGTCAGGCGCTTTTTCAAAGGCCTTGATCACATATCCCCTCCGGTGCGAGAACCTCCACCTCTGTGGGATCTACTGCTGGTATTGGTTAAGCTCATGGGCAAGCCATTCGAACCGATGCACAGGTGTGACATCTCTCACCTGTCATGGAAGACCGCCTTCTTGGTGGCTATCACGTCAGCCAGAAGGATGGGAGAGCTCCAGGTGCTTTCCATTGAGTCTCCTTATCTGGTCTTCCACAGGGACAAGGTTGTCTTGCGCCCCCATCCGAAATTCCTTCCGAAGGTGGTGTCGGAGTTTCAGCTTAACCAGGTGTTGACTCTGCCGGTGTTCTACCCCAGTCACACCTCTGAGGCCGAATATAGGCTCCATACTTTGGACCCTAGAAGAGCACTCGCTTATTACAAGGAGCGGACGGCTGAAGTTCGGGGAGAGGTTCGCCAGCTGTTTGTCACCTACGCTGAAGCCGCACCTGGCAGACCTGCAGCCAAGCGGATGATAGGCAGGTGGGTCACCTCCTGCATAGATCTCTGCTATAGGTTAGTGGGCATGGAGCCTCCCAGAGGGATAAGAGCTCATTCTACCCGCCATACCGCTGCATCGGTGGCTGCTTCCAGGGACGTCCCTATCCAGGAAATCTGCAGGGCTGCTACCTGGAAGTCGGCACACACCTTCATTACCCACTACCACATCGACCTTGAGTCGGTGGGGATGCTGGTTTTGGGGCCTCGGTTCTCCAGTCATTATTCCTTAAGTAGGGGGTGTGCGCCTTGCCTCCCTCCTCCCGGAGAACTGCTAGGAGTCTGCCAGACAGTGTGGATGAACAACATATCCATGTCCCTAGAAATACAGGTTACTCATCTGTAACAGTAGTTCTAGGAATGGTATATGTTCATCCAAACGACCCACCCAGCCTCCCCGGCTTCGATGCACAACCTGGCTTCCAGCGGGCTAGATCTGGCATCATGGGGCGGAGCCGACAGTTTTACCACCCGGGTGGGAGGAGCCAGCTTGAAGACCTTCCGGCAAGATTTAAAGTGGCAAGGAACCTGCCAGACAGTGTGGATGAACAACATATACCATTCCTAGAACTCCTGTTACAGGTGAGTAACCTGTATTTTTGCCCCATTCATGCAATCCAAGATTCTGGATGCAACTTTCTGGGGTCCAGTCCTGTTCGGTGAGGATTCTCAAAACATAGTCTCTCGCCTCCAGGCATCTGGCAGGGCTCTACACTCTGTACGATCCTTGTATCGGTCACAGAACCAACTCTAACCAGCGTCAGCCCTTTGAACGGTCCTTCAAGCAGCAACCCAAGGGACCACAGCCCAGGACTGCTTTTAAGCGCGAAGCCGCTTCTCGAGCCATTGTAAGTTCAGCCTTGAGGGCCCCAGACCCTCCCAGGCCTATCTGCCTGTTTCCGATTCCTCTACCGGTCTTCTTACCCGAACCCCTCACCCCAACCAAGACCCTGGGGGGGGTGGTGGGCAGTTGTTTCACTGCCTAGAGGGATGGCACATAATAACCTCAGACCAGTGGGTTCTTCAGTTAGTGGAACGGGGCACACACTAGAGTTCTTAGATATGCCCCTGGACAATCCCTCTGTACCCTTTTGCTGGCAGTATTGCCTAGAGGTTCGAGTAACGATTTGTGAATGAGCTTAGTTCAGCAGACCTGGGTTTGGTTCCCCCAGCCTCCACTTACATACTGTGTCACTCTGAGCAAGTCACTTGACCAGCTTAAAGCTCCCGGGTTGCCCCTGAAAACAGGCATTTGTGCTAGTGGACCTTACCCGGTTAACAAACTAATAATAATCCCATTACCCCCAGGCCCACATCATCCTCATCAAAGAGGAGATCCAGGTACTCCTGAGAAAACGGGCCATAGAATCCGTCCCACAAGCACAAAGGGGGAAGGGATACTATTTTCATTTCTTCTTGGTTCCAGAGAGAACTGGAGACATACGTCCTATTCTAGACCTCAGCAACCTGAATTGTAAATAGAGCACAAGCGCTTCAGGATGGTCACTTTCCCTGGCCTTCTCCCCCTACTTCATCAGGGAGATTGGCTTTGCTCTCTGGACATGCAGGACACTCATCATCACATCCTGATCTTCAAACATGAAGTCTTGCTGTATTCTGACATATGCAGTGATGTTCAACCTTTGAACTGCCCCGGAGAGGAAAGAGTTAACTTTCCATGAAAGGCATGGAACGCTGAGCTCGAGCTTGGTTCAGACTCTTGTCTGTTGTTATTTGAACTGAAACTACCAGATTCTTTACTCCGCCTCACTGAACAGTCGCTCCAGAGATTTCTCCTTTGCTCGGTTCAATTTAGTCGGTTAAAGTGTCGTTTTTTCCTCTTTTTCAACCGAATTTAATCCATTTAACCTGTCTGTTCAGTCTCTGTCTGTGGTATCGTGAGTACTAGATAGGTTTATTATTGTTTCTTCTGTGTGGAACTTGTAAACGTTGGATCGGTTTGGTTTGAACCGATCAGGTTTGTTCAAAAAAGTTTGTTCTACTTTTAGAGTGTGGTAACCGGTCCTTATCGGTTCTAACAAAAAAAATGGATTTCATTACGGTTTTTTCCATGACCCGTAACACGGTCAGGAACCAAAGGTGTCTTGCCTGGCGGATTGCCGAAAAAAGGGTAAGTTTGGTTAGGACTGGCCATGTCTGAGAAACCCAAGAGAAAAACCGGGCTCACTGGGTTTCAACACTGTTGTGTGTGTGGGGAAGCCTTTGCTAAGGCTGATCCCCACACCACCTGTGTTTGTCTGGGGTTTGACCACCTTGATTCAGACTGCCAGGTTTGCAAAAATTTTCCCTCGGCTACCCTGGAAAAGAGTTGGTAGCCTCAGGGAAAGGGAGGCCAATCCGCTGGCGGCGGATGGCCAGCCAGTTCGGTTCCAGCCCGAACAGGTGCCCTCTGACCGGGCTAAACTTCTTCGTCAAAGGAGAACTGACCTGAGGAGTCGGTTCCGTTAAAAGAAAGGGATAAATCAGCCGTTCGATCCACAGTTCTTTCCCGACCGTTGATGAAATAGCCAAAGCGATAAGGATTGTTCAGTCGCTAACCCCGGTTCCGACCGAACCGGCACCATCGGTTAGGGACTCGGTTCGGTCGGTTCCCGGTTCCAGATTATAATTTAGAGGATTTTTATGAACCGGAGGAGGAGGAAGGAGAGTATGAGGATAGTGATGGTGATTATGAAAGTCCGGATGTGCCCATTGACCCGGACATCTCTCCAGACAGACCTTCAGGGGTTTCTCCTCCTAGGCTTTCTGAGTCCCCTTCCCATTTTATGTTTTACAAAAAAGTGGCTGAAACTCTTCAGCTTCCTATGGAGGAAGCACTAGAGGATCAGGAGGAGCCTGATTATGTTGAGATGATGGACATCCCAGAGTCCAGGAGGCTGTCTATTCCCCTCCATAAGTCTTTTGGGAAACAGACAATAAAAATTTTAAAGACTCCTAATTCTATACCTCCTGTGAACAAGAGGTATACTCTCAGGCTCAGGCACGGAGTTCCTTACCCAGCAATGCAGCCATGTTGGGGTAGTGCAGGCTGCTGCCTGTGATAAGGCAAATATACCTTGCCCCCCCAATAAGGACTCCAGGAGGATTGATGCCATGGCAAAGAAACAGTACATGGCAGCATCTTTGGGACTCAGGCAGGCTAATTATATGGCCTATACAGCTAGATACCAGAAGTCTAGATGGGACACTGTAATGGCTCTGGCTAAACAGGTCCCTGGCCAGCTTGCCGAGGAGCTGGAGCAGGTGGCTGCAGATGGTATTGAGGCATCCAAGGTGCAATTTCATGCTGCAGTAGACTCCAGTGATGTTTCATCTAGAGTCATGGCTACATCTGTGGCCCTTCGTAGGATGGCTTGGCTCAGATGTACTAGCCTGTCTCAGGATATCCAGACTAAGGCCATGGATTTTCCTGTTGTGGGTAATTCTCTGTTTGGGGAGCAAACAGAGAACTACATGAAGAAAATGGATGACTACAAGACCACCTATATGAGTGCTCAGGCCAAGGAAAGGCAAGCCACTCCCCAGAGGTAGCATTCCAGGGGCAGGAGCAGGCCTTTTCATAGGCCTTTCTACCAAGCCCAGGCCTCCTCCTCCGCCTTTGCCCAGAGGGGGTTCTTCAGAGGGAGAGGCAGACGTGGTACAAGCAGGCCTGCTACCATCCCTCAGCCTAAAGCCCCTGCCAAACAGGCACCCTGATGGGTTTTCCCGGGCCGATTCTCCACCACCTGTAGGGGGCAGGCTGGCTTACTTTGTCCAGGACTGGATGTCTTTAACATCAGACAAACGGGTCCTGGAAGTAGTAAGCCAGGGACTGGTTCTCCGCTTCAAACAATTTCCCAAGATGAGAACCAGATCCTTTCCACCTGCAAATCCTTCAGAGGCACTTCCCTAGAGGCAGAGGTCTCTTCCCTCTTGGCTCTGAGAGCCATAGAAAGGGTTCCACCCCTACACAAGGGAAAAGGATTGTACTCCAGGTACTTTCTAACTCCCAAAAGACAGGAGAATGGCGGCCCATCCTGGATCTCAGATATTTAAACAAGCACCTTTTAAGCCAAAGTTCAAAATGGTGACTCTGGGAATAATTCTACCCTCTCTAAGGCCAGGAGACTTGGCTAGTTTCCCTGGACCTCAAGGATGCCTATTTCCACATTCTCATCAGAAGCTCCACGAAGTACCTCAGGTTTGAGTTGCCCTCAGGCCACTATCAATTCAGAGCAATGCCCTTTGGCTTAACTTCAGCTCCAAGGGTGTTCACAAAATGCCTGGCAGTAGTGGTTGCTTTCCTAAGGAGAAAAAAGATCTCCATCTTTCCATACCTGGACGACTGGCTCATAGTAGGTCAGTCTCCAGACCAAGTCAAGTCACACCTACAGATAACTCAGCAACTGCTCACTTCTCTAGGATTCCTTCTGAATATTTCAAAGTCAGTTCTAGAGCCTGTGCAGCTCCTCACCTTCATAGGGGCAGAGCTGGATACATTAAAGGCAAGAGCCTTCCTTCCCCTGGACAGGGCAAGGACCCTTGTTACACTGGCCTCTTCATTCACCCTCCAGGTGTCTCGACCAGCAAGGCATTTTCTGCAGCTCCTGGGCCACATGGCTGCCTCTACAGCAGTGGTCCAAGGAGCAAGATTTCAGATGAGGGACATTCAGTTCCACTTAAGAGCCTTCTGGTCCCAGAGAAAGGATCCTCTGACCAAATTAATCCCAGTGACTCGAACCCTGATCCAGGCTTTGCAATGGTGGCAGGATCAGGACAACCTAAGACAAGGAGTTCCCTTTGTCACTCAATCTCATTCTCTAATCCTTACCACAGATGCCTCCCTCTTGGGCTGGGGAGCCCACTTGGGAGACCTGACCACCCAAGGGTTGTGGTCGCCTCAAGAATCTCTGCTTCACATAAATCTCTTAGAACTCAGAGCAGTGTTTCTAGCACTTCAAGCTTTTTCCAAGTCTGTTCAGAACAAAGTAGTTCGGATCAGGACAGACAATACCACCACAATGTGGTATATCAACAAGCAAGGGGGCACTCGGTCTATGGCCTTGTGCACAGAGGCAATAAAGTTGTGGTCTCTGGACTATTCCCTGAATACCTCTCTCATAGCAGTGCACCTCCCAGGGAAGGACAACGTCCTGGCAGATGCTCTCAGCAGGATATCTCAGGGCCATCACGAATGGTCCCTAGATCCCCTGATTTTGAAGGTGATCTTCTCCAGATGGGGCACCCCACAGATAGATCTTTTTGCAGCCCCAGACAATCACAAACTTCCTCTTTTTTGCTGCAGGCCCCCAGTGTTGGGCTCAGTCCCCCTGGATGCCCTAGTTCTCAATTGGGAAGGGAAGTTCCTGTATGCTTTTCCTCCCTTCCCTCTCCTGTTCAAGGTACTAGTCAAAATCAGGTCTGAACCCTGCAAAGTGATTCTGATTGCTCCAGACTGGGCTAGACAGCCCTGGTACCCTCTCTTGCTGTCCTTAGTAGTCCACCTTCCCCTATCTCTTCCCAGGAATTACAACCTGTTAACATGTTCTCAGGGGAGGGTCTGGTATCCGAATCTCAAATCTCTCAATCTCAAGGCCTGGCTCTTGAAGAGTTAGAATTTGCTGATTCGCATCTCTCTCAAGGTGTTCTGGATATTTTAAAGGCTTCTCGGAAGCCTTCCACCAGAAACACTTACAACTCAAAGTGGAAAAGGTTTACTATTTGGTGCTCTGGGAAGCATATTTCTCCAGAGTCTGCTGGGTTGCCTACAGTCCTTGACTATATGATTCATCTCAATAGTTTGGGACTCAGACCCGCTACACTTAGAGTGCATCTGGCAGCTGTCTCTGCCTTCTTGTCAGCAGGCAAGCACTCTTCCCTTTCAGCTCATCTTGTATTCTGTAAGTTCTTCAAGGGATTGCTGCATACCAATCCTCCCTTCAGGGACCCTGCCCCTGCTTGGGACCTTAATGTTTGCATTGCTCAGCTTATGCAACCCCCTTTTGAGTCTTTGTCCTCAGCAGAGCTTAAGTACTTGACTTGGAAAACTCTGTTCTTGGTAGCCATTACTTCTGCCAGACGCATAAGTGAGTTACAGGCCCTGTCGGTGGAGCCTGATTTTATCTCTTTCCATAGAGATAAGGTGGTCCTCAGGACTAATAGGAAGTTTTTGCCTTAGGTGGTTTCAGATTTCCACCTTGACCAGTCTGTCTCTTCCTGTTTTCTTCACTGACCATTCCTCCTCTGGGGAGAGGAGGCTGCACAGCTTGGATGTGAAAAGGGCCCTTAGCTACTACATAGAGCGCACCAAGGGTCACATGTTTGACTCCCTCCAACTGTTCCTCACTTATGGTGAGGTTGGTAAAGGAAAACCTGCCACTAAGAGATCTATTGCCAGGTGGATTGTCTCTTGTATACAATTTTGCTATGAAAAATTAGGTAGGATCCCACCTCAGGCCTGGTGCCTCTGAGAGGTGCAGCTGCTTCCTGGCTGCTGCCAGGATATTCTATCTTAGAGATTTGTCAAGCAGCCACCTGGAAAACAGTACATACTTTCACCAAGCATTACCTCTGGATATCCAGGCTAGGAGTGATGCTCGGTTTGGCACAGCAGTGCTTCAGAGCCTATTCTCAAGTAGGTTCTGTCCTCCTCCGTGGAGGTACTGCTGGGTAGTCTGCATATGTCAGAATACAGCAAGACTTCATGTTGTTTGAAGAAAAAATTACTCACCTTAGTAATGTTGTTTCTTCTAATGGAGTCTTGCTGTATTCTGACCTCCCCACCCCCACCTCCCCTCTCAGAACCTGGGTTTTGGGATGTGGGTGGGCAGCAACAGTGTTGGCACTCTGGAGGTGCCCCCTTTTTCTCACCCTCTTAATTTGGGTGTGTGTGTTGTGTTTTGTTTTATTTTTGGGGTTTCCTGACTTGAGTCTTTGCCTTGGAACCAAAAAATCTTTTTATTATATTTAGTAGCCATTTGGCTAATGTGAGTTTACAGTTTCCACACAGGACACCCAGTGAGTATAGCTCGAAAAGATCTGGTGGTTTGAGTTCAAACAACAACAGACAGAGTCTCAACTGAGCTTGAGCTCAGCGTTCCATGCCTTGCATGGAAAGTTAACTCTTTCCTCTCCGGGGCAGTTCAAAGGTTGGACATCACTGCATATGTCAGAATACAGCAAGACTCCATTAGAAGAAACAACATTACTAAGGTGAGTAATTTTTTCTTTCAACCCCACAGGAGGTTTCTTCGCTTCCTCTTCCAAGGAAACCACTACCAGTTTCGGGCTCTGCCGTTCAGTCTGTCCTCGGCCCTGAGTATTTACAAAGTGCCAAGCAGTAGTGGCTGTGGCCTTAAGAAGGAAAGGCCATTATGTCTTTCCTTATCTGGACGACTGGCTTCTGACAGCCCACGGCAGGGATCAGTTTATCAGACCCATGGAGGCCACCTTATCCCTGTTTCGGGACCTCGGGATCACTCTCAGCCTTCCCAAGTCCTCCCCTTGGCCAAGCCAGAGACTTCAGTATATTGGGGTAGTTCTGGACACTGCCCAGGGCAAAGCATTTCTGCCCCCGGACACAGCAGAACACCTACAGGCGCAGGCTCAATTGGTGTCGTCTTCTCCACAGGTTCCTGCCAGGTCCTTTTTCAGACTGTTGGAGCATATGGCGGTGGCCATTGCGACAGTTCTCTTGGCTCACCTCCGCATGAGGGTCTCCCAGTGGAACCTTCAGGTCCAGTGGGACCAGCTCATGGATGATTTGGAGCAGCTGGTGTCGGTTTCCAACCCTGTCTGCCAGACTGTGACATGGTGGTGGGACCCATCCAACCTTTGCAAAGTGATCCACTTTTCGGACAGAGTTGCCTCGTCGGGTCCTGACTATGGCTGCGTCAGGCAAGGGCTGGTGTGCCCATCTGGCAGACCATCAGACACAAGGGACTTGATCGCCGCAAGAGCAGCATCTCCACATCAATGTTTTGGAGATGATGGCGATTCTTTACATCGGCAGGCCTTCCAGCTGAACCTGCTTCCTGGCCCTCTTTCGATTCGGACATGTCAGAGGTCTTCTGCATAAACAAACGGGGGTACTTACTCTTATCCCCTCTGCAGAGGTGCCATGAGAGTCTGGTGACAATGTGAGCATCACCTGGAGCTGACTGCGGTACACGCTTCAGGCGTGACTAACACCTTGGCAGACAGCTTAAGGCGGTCTCGGTACAAAGCAAACAAATAGGAACTTCTTCCCTCAGTGGTTGAAGATCTCTGACAGTTGGGGCCATCCCAGACTGGACTTCTTTGCATCCCCACTCAGCGCAAAACTGCCCAGTTTCTGCACGTTGGATCCAGGGCCTGGTGTTTTCTGACGAGACGCATTGTCCCTCTCCTGGACAGGGAGGTTTCTCTATGCTTTCCCTCCCTTTCCATTACTGCATAGTTTTCTTCTCAAGCTGCAGGCAGAGGGCAGAAATTATCGTAATAGCCCCTTTCTGGCCAAGCCAGATATGGTTTCCACTCTTTCAGCAACTAACAGTGGAACCTCCTATCCCCTCCCCCGCCCTTTTGCCCCAACTTTACTTTCACAGGAGCAGGGCACTCTGGTTCACCCGGACCTCGGGTCACTGCATCTGCATACATGGCTCCTGCAGACTTAGCAGTCACCCAATTTGGGGTTTCCTCCATTGTGGTGGACATTCTAGTGGTGGCCAGAAAGCCTTCCACTAGAGCCACTTATGCTATGAAGTGGAAGCGGTTTTGTATCTGGACCACCGCTCGTCACCTGGATCTCCTCACCTGTCCAGTGAATCCTGTTCTAGAGTACCTCCTTTCCCTATTGGACTCAGGCCTCCTTGATTAAGATGCACTTATCCACCATCTCTGCATACCATGCACTTATTGAAGGCAACACTCTTGTCCAGCTGGACCTTTCCCGCACTTTCTTGCGGAGGATTCTGCATCTGAAACCTCCCATTAGGGACCCCGTCCCTCCATGGGACCTTTTGTTTTAGAAAAGCTTACTTTGCCTCCCTTTGAACTGGCCACAAGCTGCATTTCCTGTCATGGAAAGTGCTGTTTTTAGTTGCTATTATTTCTGCTGGAAGGATTTCCGAGCTTCAGGCTCTGATGTGTAAAGAGCCTTAGTTAGTTTTCCACAAGGACAGGGTGTCCTTGCAGACTAATCCTAAGTTTCTGCCTAATGTGATGTCTTGAGTTTACATTGAATCAAGACATCCACCTGCCTGTTTATTTCCCAGAGTATTCCAATCAAGGGGAGGCCTTACTTCATACTCCAGATGTCCACTAGGTGCTTTGCTACTACTTGGACTGCGCCCAGCCCATTAGAAAGTCTGATCAGTTGTTTGTTTCCTTCGCCCCTAACAGAGAAGGGGCTCCAGTTTCAAAAGAGTGTTTGTCAAAATGGCTAGTTAATTGCATTGTTTGTTGTTACAGAAAGTATGACAAGCCTTTACCAGGCCCAGTCAAAGGCCATTCTGCCAGAGACATGGCTGCTTCCTTTGCTTCACTTAGGAATGTGTCTGCTGCTGATATCTGCACGGCTGCCACTTGGGAGTTCTGTCCACACTTTCATTCGGCATTGCAGTCTGGACCTTGCCTGTAGGCGTAGGGCAGGCTTTGGACTTGAGAGTTTTACACTGCTGTCTGCCTCCGCCCAGCTGACTGGGGTCAGTCTTTACACTGTTTTGGGACTCAGTCCTAATGGTGTTGCCTGCTGCAAGAGCCCCCTTGAAGTAAGATAGTACAGTTATGTAAGAACTGACTGTAACAGAAGATCTTCTAGAGGAGCTCTCGCAGCAAGCGCTGCTTTCCCTCCCTCCATCCCCTTGGTGACTGCTTCTCCATTATTACCTTGTTATCCTCAGTATAGAGGAACCACCTTATTTCTCCAGTTTCGTGCTGGGGTCTCCGGCAGGAGAACTGAGGTTGGGTTGAGGGACTGCCCCTTTATGCCATAGTGGACGTCGGGGGCGGGCCGACATCAAGGGGCGGCCCCCCACTGTATACTGCTAGCTAGAAGTTTTCCTTGGGGTCTTAGCACCTGCCGGCTTCAGTCCAAATGGTGTTGCCTGCTATAAGAGCTCCTCTGAGATCTGCTGTTACGTTAAGTTCTTATATAACTACTTTCTGTTGCAGCCTTTGCTGCCTGGACCACTCGTCCTGCCTCTTTGGATTTCCCTGAGTAATCTTCCCTGTCTTCCTCTGTCTTAATATGTCTGTACTTTCGAAAGACTGCTCTCTTATCCCTCACTTTGACTGCCACCTCCTTGGTGAACTAGCTTGGTTTCTTGGTCCTGGATTTTTTACTCTGGGTCTTTGTGCACGTACTTGCGGCCTCAATCAGACCCAACTTAATGACTGAACATTTCTGATCCACACCCATTTCCAGCCTGATTTTTCACAAGGTGCCTTACTAGAATGTCACCCATCCTTCCGAAGTCTGCCCTCCTGAAGTCCACCACTCTCGTCTTAATCTTGGCTGTTTCCTTGCCCATAGTGAGGTAAAACCACACCATGCAGTGGTCACTGCCTGCAAGGGGGTCCTCCACTGCTATTTCCTGGACATGCTGTCTGTCCAACAGCACCAGGTCTAGTATGGCACCATCCCTAGTTGACTCTGTGACCCCCCCTGCACCAGGAAACACTCCTGGAAAGCTTCCAGGAGCACCTGTTCTCTGGAACAGGAGGTGGCCTACGTTCTCCAGTCAACTCCAGGCAGGTTGAAGTCTCCCAATATTTCCTCTACTGCTTAGCTTTTTGATCTGATCACCCAACTCCCTATCTTAACTCTACGTCCTGTGTGGGTGGTCTGTACACCACACCCATTCGAACCTTTCTCCCTTTGGGGATCTCAAGCTGTAACCATAAGGCTTTAGTCCTGCCCTCCTCTTCCTCCCCCTGGTGCATATGATCCCTTATCTTTTAACCCCTTTTCCCTTCTCTCTGTCCTTCTGGTACAGTCTATATCCAGGGATCACGAGGTTCCAGTCATGGTATTGGGTTGCCTATGTCTCTGTGATGGCCACTATGTCCACCTCTCCCTCTGCAATCAGGGCCTGAAGATCTGCTGTCTTGTTCGTCAGACTCCTTGCATTCAAGGACACACTACCTTCCATCGTGATCCCTGTACATTCCTCACTGTCCTTTGTCCCTTCATTTGTTTCCTCTCCCTTCCATCTGATGACCTACCTGGGGGAGGCCTGTTGGTTCCCCTCTCCTGGTGACTGTTGGCATAGCACACCTTATGCCCCCCCCAAAATCATCAGTTTAAATTGTTTTGTTGATGCATATTCCTCCAGTTTACCTTTCAGGACCCTGGTGCCCTCCTTACTTAAATGTAGTGTGTGTGTGGTGCATATAGATCATTATTCTCCCATGTCCTATCCTACTCTCCCACCAGCCCATACCCATTAGCCTTGCACCAACCCCTCAACCAACTATGGAGTTCTTCAATTCTTTACTTCCTAACAGTGCTCGCCCTAGGGACTTGGAAGTACCTATTACTGATCTTCCTGCCTCACTGCAGATCTTTACTACCTCTTCAAACCTCTCCTGCACCACCTCTACCTCACCCTGCAAGGTCATTTGTATCCAGATGCACTACATTGTGAGGTTTCTCATGCTCCTGCCCCACACACTTGGGTATAAAAGGCCCCACCCTCCCTGCTGTCATGCCATACATATACTCTACCTACCTGCGGCAATTCCATGCACCCTTACCGCCCCATCTCACTCCCTTCTGTATGGACTGTCTCAGGATAACTGTTTTTTTCCCTTCCCATGCCCCTCCTTCTATTTTGCCTACCCTTTAGTACACCATCCCAAGCCCTCTCTCCTCCCATAAGTGCAGCATCCTCTTTCCCACTGCTTAGCCCCTGCGTTGCCACCCCCCTTGGCTCCCTTGCCTCTGTCCCACCAGTCCCCCACCCAGGCTAGCCCTGTCATCCCCAGTATATTCCCCCTCCTATCCCACTTTCCCCCATGGCTCTGTCACTGGCCTCTGCACTTGGTGTTTGTCTCTCTCCCCCAATTCCGCCAAGCTGACCAGTACCATGAACCTGTTCGAGGCAGCACCCCCCAGTCAGGACTTCTCATTTCCTCTTTGTACCTGTCTCCGATTTCCTTGCCCTGAATTCTTCCCCCCACCCTTGCTCCTGTTCTTCACCTCCCCGCCCCAGTTCCTTTAGGTCCTTGTGGTGAGGATGTGCCCGGACCCTGCGGCATCCTCTCTGGTTCTGTCATATGTCTGCCTGCCATGCTGACCAGAGTTGCCAACCCTTGACTCTTCCGCCCCTGAACAGGCCCCCAGTTTCTCTCTCCCTCGCCCTTCACAGCTCCCATCTGAGCTGCCCTGTCTCTCCCGTAAGTTGCCCAAGCTGCTTACATGCTGGAAATCCCCCTGCTGTCCACATAGTGCCTAGAAAGATGGCAGCCCCACACCCATTACAGCTGAAGACCCTGTCTTCCTCCCCCTGTGCCCTGCTACTCCATCCCTCCTCCATCTCCATGCCTCCCTGCTGTCCTGTTGCCTGCCCAGCTCCTTGGATCCCACATCCTTCCTGGTTAGCCTCTTTACTCTCCCTGCAGTATCCCTGAATACAGATTACACAATCTCAGATGCAATACTACATTCACTCTCCCAACCAGTAACACAGTGATGAAGACTTAACCTCCGGTTCAGAAATGCAACGCAGCTGCAGGGCTAGTGATGTAAATTTCCCCCAGGGTAATAACCCCTAGACGCACAAATTAACACAGTCTACAGGGAAGCGGTTTACAGATTTGTTATTGCTTTGTAAATTTTGTTTTTCTTTAAACACAAGTACATGGGACCCATAAGTCTTAATTTGAAAGTGTTTAAATGTATTTTATTTTTAAATTTCATTGGGTTAAGGCTAATGATTCTTGTTCTCATCATACAGGGACTTCCATCTGGGGAGAAGCTTGCATCCCATCATTAACCTTTGTCCAGCATCACCTACGCCAAAGAAGTGGCATGGATCAGTGCAAGCGCAGAAAATGATTGACTGCCAACAGTGATTATTGTAAATCTTCAGCCAACAGTGCTCAGCTTCAGCTGCCTGCTTCTGACTTCTTGCAGCCCGATAATTAGCTGAAAGGAGCTGCATTTTCAACTTGACCCCCTTAACCTCACTTTATTAGAGTTGGACGAAGTTTAATGTAAATTGTTCTCTAAAAAGAAAATGACTGAAAATTGGCAGCAACATCCAGCTGCTCCCGCCATTGCTGATGGCTCTGTTGCACAGGCCCCAGAAAACCCACTCGGATGTGCTGTGTACGGAATACTGCTGCAGCCGCCGGACCCCAGCCTGCAGCAGCACCACCAGCACCACCTACAAGCAGGACCAACTCCTCAAAAATGCGGGGTGTGCGGACACGACTTGAGCCACCTGGCCAACCCCCATGACCATCAGTGCATCCCGAGCCACGACCGCTCCTTTCAGTGTACCCAGTGTCTAAAGATCTTCCACCAGGCCACAGACCTCCTTGAGCACCAGTGCATTCAAGTGGAACAGAAGCCCTTTGTGTGTGGGGTCTGCAAAATGGGATTCTCGTTGTTGACCTCGCTTGCACAACACCACAACGTGCACAACAACGGCAGTGCCATGAAGTGCTCCATCTGCGAGAAAACCTACAAACCGCCGGAGGGAGAGAGGGCACCGCAGTTTTCTCTGGTCCATCTTCAGAGAAACCTTACAGCTGCACCATTTGCCAGAAGTTGTTTGCATGTCCAACTCAACTGGGTCACTTAACGAGTACGGCCAGAAGCCCTACAAGTGTACACACACAGGACAAAGCTTCAGTCAGTCATCACACCTGGTGCACCACAAGCGCACGCACAGCTCTGAGAGGCCATACAAATGCACGGTGTGTGACAAGTCCTTTAAGCACCGGTCACACCTTGTTCGCCACATGTACGCCCACTCTGGGGAGCACCTCTTCAAGTGCAACATATGCGAACTTCACTTCAAGGAGTCGTCCGATCTACTCCATCACCAGTGCACCCCTGTTGGAGAAAGGCCTTTCCGGTGTACAGAGTGCAACAAATCCTTCAAACGTCCCTCTGACTTGCGGCAGCATGAACGCACCCACAGTGAGGAGCGGCCTTTCAAGTGTGAGGTGTGTGACATGGGCTTCAAACAGCAATATGCACTCATGCGGCACCGTCGCACACACAAGGTGGACGCCCCATTCAAATGTAACCTGTGCGACAAGAGCTTCCTTCAGCCCTCTCACTTGGTGTACCACCAGCATGTGCACGGCATTGAGAACTTGTTCAAGTGCAATGTCTGCCAGAAGGGCTTTAATCAGTCCTCAGAACTCCTGCGACACAAGTGTCTCCAGAATGCAGACAAGCCGTTCAAGTGCAACCTGTGCAACAAGTCCTACAAACGGTCATCTGCCCTGCAGAAGCACCAGTCCTCACATTGTGCCGAGAAGCCGTTGAAGTGTACCTGGTGTGAGAAACGCTTCTTCTCCTCATCAGAGTTTGTACAGCACCGCTGTGATCCTGTCAGAGAAAAGCCCCT
The DNA here is from genome assembly GCA_016271365.2 of Neoceratodus forsteri. Taxonomy (NCBI): domain Eukaryota; kingdom Metazoa; phylum Chordata; order Ceratodontiformes; family Ceratodontidae; genus Neoceratodus; species Neoceratodus forsteri. The sequence goes on along the minus strand of CM028130.1, from coordinate 1,042,743,602 downwards.
GAAGTGTCCTGACTGTGAAAAAAGGTTCAAGTATGCATCCGATCTGCAGCGGCACCGGCGTGTCCACACGGGTGAGAAACCTTTCAAATGCACGACCTGCGAGAAATGCTTTAAACAGCGAGAACATTTGAACAAGCACCAGATCATCCATGCCCGTGAGCAGCAGTTCAAATGCATCTGGTGTGGTGAAAGGTTCATGGACTTGACTGCTCTCCAGGAGCACAGTGTCCAGCATAACAATGATGGATCATATCAAGTTCCGCTCTGCATGCAGTAGATGTAAATACCTGTAGTGTAGCCCTTTCCAAAATGATCCATTACAAATCTGCGGACTGTAGCAAACCAAACGGCGAACCAATACATATATGTGTGTGTGTATATATGTATATGTATGTATATATATATATATATATATATATATATATATACACACACACACATATATATGTATACACACAAATATGTGTGTGGAGGGGCAGACACTGATGTAATTCTCTGACTAAAGTTGGGGAAAAAATTGATGAAATATATGCAATATTGAGATATGAAGTGTCACAGTGGTATAAACTGGCGATGGTTATTGCCCCAGCACGTAAACTTGCCACTGCTTTGTTAGTTTCAAGATCCCCATCCCCAAGTTAACCTGTGTGGTTCTGAAGCGGGGTAATTTTTTGCAGACATACCACCACAGTCCTGAGCCGAGCATCCCTCGATCATATTTCTAATATGGGCCATCTTGAACTGCATGTTCCAGTTAAAAGTGTGTGTGTGTAATGGGGAAGGGGAACGCCCAGTGTGCTGCCACGTCTGAAGGGGAGCACTGAAAGGAAATGGCCCGTATGCATGGTTTCTCACATTGTGACGTATTTTACCTGAAGGCAAAGCATCTTTTTTGTTTTGTTTTTTTAAATATTGGGTCACCTTCCCAAAGAATATTGCTCCCTCATTATTCTGCCCCCTTCCCATCTGTATTTTTTTTTGGCTGTCCGTTTAAATCTGGAACAGGGATCTGTCTGGTTGACCTTAAACACACTAAGTTGGGTTGTCCTCTGCATTGCAGTTGATAGACTGTCCCATCATTTGTAAAGATGAAAGCTCATGGATGATGTGTTACCACTGGTGCGTTGGTCCTCTATATCTGTTGTTTGAATCCCATCTCCTCTGGTCATTTTGGCATGTAAACATACAGTATTTAGGAGTTGTGTTTGGTCACGTGAAACTAAGCGACTGGTAACTACAGCTGAAGCCATGTTTATCTGACTGTGCATCAGTCTAGTTGGCTTTCGTTTTGCTTCTCCTGATTCCCCCTGTCATCGTGGTAGAGCTGTGGCCAGCCTCCCGATTCTGCTCCTGACCTTTTCAGGTAGGAGTAACACAAGGCTGCCAGCCACAGTATGAAAATGCTGTCCCCCCCGCAAAGTTACCATAGTGGATTGTAAGTGGGTTTGCAACCCTTAACCATTTGATGACTTGATTCAGAACCAGCATAGCTCAGAAGCAGTTGACCTGATAAATGGTCAGTGGTTGATGGTAAGGTGTGGTGGCCTCAGTCCAGTTCCAAGTGGCACTAAAACCACTAGTGCAGTTTGCACTCTTGGTGATCACACATGGGGAACAAGGACTAAATAAATCCATGTCTCGCTTAAGGTGGTCTGTCTGTTGTAGGGCTGAGGCGTATTGACCAGACCCCTTGGTGTTCTGGGGGGAGGGATTGGAGCTTGGATTGCAGTATCAGACCTTTGATTAAACATAAGACTTTAGCCATTGTGGATATCAATCTACTACTTTTTTTACAAGCACTAAAAAAAAAAGTTCCTAAAAACGAAATATTTGCCCTAGGAGGTTCTAGTTTTTTTTCTTCCCCAAGCAGGGTTTTCTGGTGAGTGGCCAGCCCCTCCATGGGCATGTCCAGTGTAGATGAGGAAGAGGAATTTTGAAAGAACGGAAGTTCAGAAATAGTGATCGCTACATATGTACTGTGTACAGAGGTCAGGCTTCCATAAAGTCCCTCTTTCAGTGACCAAAATACCCAGTACTACATGTTAACTTAGCCATCTTTTCAGGAATCCTTTGTGTTAGACTTACAGAGCCTGAATGGGAGGACTGACCATCAATAATTGTGCCACCCCCCACCTCTCCCTTCAGTTAAGTCTTGCATTTGTGTGGGGGGGGTTCGCTCTTGTGGTTCTGATGGAATCGTAACCTTGTAGCTTAATACATAGTGTTCTGTTTTATTTGTTTGAACTTGTTATGCATATTTTAAGTATAATAACACATTCCAGTGTGTATTGTGCCCTGTAATAACTGCATAACCTCTGTGGTTGAAAGTCATCAGCTGTAAGTTAAACTTTGAGCCCACTAAGGACATCTGGTTATTAACCATTTCACACTCAAAAGGTTACAGTTAAGCAGTAAGGCATGTTATGGTGTGCATTATTGTGGGATAATGATTTGCTTGCGCACCTGAGAAATGCTATTATACCACAATTACGCATACACTGGAGTGCCTTATTCAGATTATAAAATGGCCTCCCTGATTTTCAATTTCAGAACCATGTAATGAACACTACACCCTCTCAACTTCCTGAAAGTCAGGAGTGTGAGACGAGAAATGGCTGAGACCTAAAAGTACCTCAGAAGGGTGAACAAAGTGTAAGAGGGGAGTCTTTTTTAGAGGAGAATCACGAGAACATGGGGGCATGCAGTGAAGCTTGGGGGGAGGGGGGAATTAAGAGGGATGTGAAGAAATACTTCACAGAAAAGGGTGGTGGTGGATGCCTGGAACAGCCTGCCAGAAGAGGTGGTTGGAGTGGAGACTGGGGAGCTTCAAGCATGCATGGGGATAGGCACACGGGCAAAATAGGTAGAGGAAAGGGAGGAGGGAGGAATATCTGTGTCTGAATAGGGTCAAGGGTGTAGTAATAGGCAGGGGGAATAGGGAAGACTGGATGGACCTATATCGTCCTTTTGTGCTGACACATTCTATGTTTCATAGTATAAATTTTATCTGTTTACTTAGCACCAGTAACCTCTATTCCTGTAGCAGTTCAGGATATAAATAGTTGCTTTAGGTTACCTTTACTAGTAATAGTGGTTTCCTGTAACTGTCTTGAGCGACTCCATTTTCAGACTGTTGAAATCTCATTTGTTCTTGAGATCTGCATTGGCAGTGAGGACATGTCACAGCATCCATTTATGCCTTATATCTCTACGCTGCAAGTACAGATAACCTGAAAAAACTCTCTGGAAACACACTCATTGAATGTAGTTTAAAGGAGCAGTGTCAGGTTTGCGCCCCCCCCCCAGCTTCTGACCACAGCTCAGCAGTGTGCCTGTAGGCACACACTTGTCAAGCTGTTACTCTAGAATATCCCTGTATATCCAAAAAGTAATCCTTTTTTTAACATGTTTTGATCATTTTTCAGCTATTTTCTGACCGAGTGGTCCGCGCTAATTCAGACAGCCGCTGGAAGCATATTCTCGCCAAGAACACGCATCTGTCACAGTGCGCTGTCTCTAAGTGAAACTTTTTACATGCCTGTCATAAACAGCATTTTGTCCTGTACATTATTTTATGTGGAATCACACTTGGTGTCTTTGTAGAGAAACCGATCATTGATAATGCTGCGAAATACATTTTAAAAATGAAGCCAAGATCCTGCACATGCACGTGTGCAGCTGGAACAGAGATCCCGCGTACACGCAAGAGCGCGCCACGCATGCACGGGATTTCGGCTCCAGTTTTAAAATGTGTATTGCAGCACAATCAGTGATCGGTTTCTCTACAGAGACACCAATTGCGGATCTACAGGATAAAATGCTGTTTACAATAGGCATCTAAAAAGTTTCACTTCAGAACAGCGCTCCGTGGCAGACGTGTTCTCGGCAGGGATATGCTTCCAGTGGGTGGCTGAATTGGTGCAGACTGCTCGGTCAGAAAATAATTGAAAAATGAGCAAAAGAGGTAAAAAGGATCACTTTTTGGATATACTGGTCCATTCTAGAGTAATAGTTTGTGGGCAAAGCTGACACTGCCCCTTTAAAAGGAAAAAAAACTGCACTACAACTCCTAATTTTTCTAAGCTGATTGAAGGTAAATGTGGTATGTCACACCTTGCTGCAGCTTATTTTGCTGTACTCTTAAGTAAGCAGACGGGCATACTGTAGTGTTTTAAAGAGTGCCGACTCATTTTGTTCTCATTTGGTAATGCAGCTGTCTGGGTCAAGTAGATTTCAACAACCAGAACATGAAGTTCCTAAGGATGATTAGAGAGGGACCAGTATGAACAATGAAAATAAACTAAAACATATATCCCTGACAGCCACAGAAAAATAATTTGACTGTTGACAAGCAAATAAAATTTATAAGAGGTGTAATAATACTTTAAGCATTTGTTACCTGTAGTGTTGTGCTGGAGTAACATATGATCATGAGTCAGACTCCACCAATCGCAGCACAGGACTTTTCCCAACAGTTTTAAAATGAGGCTGCAGTTCACTATACTAAAAAAAAAAAAGTACTGAAGCAATCCTTTCCTCTGCCAGTGAGCACTCTTAGGCCCAGTCCACACTTCGGTCTTGTAACATTACCGCCAGTCGGTAACATCATAAGACCAGCAAACATGGATTGCGTCCACACCTGCTATGAACAGTGTTTAAAAACCATGCTAAAACCCTGATCAGAGCAGGGTTTTAGCACAATTTTAGACCAACACGGTTCCCGCTTGGGAACTCGAGGAGGCAAGCATGGTGTCTGAGCACAGTGTGGATGCTCCAACAACCGTGATGAAACACGGAAAATCGAAACGGTTTGAATATGCAGGTCACTGTGGACAGAGCCTTATTCTGTGAAGTGTGTCACACACAGCTGCCCTGGAAATGGTCATGTCGGGCCCGTTTTTGTAGAATGTATTATTGATTACTTTTGATCAGTAATATATTAACATAGCCGCCAAGACCACTCTTATGATTTTAACAGTGGTCTCGCATCCTTAAGGTATCAGAACCCCTCACCTTAGGTTTGCGGTTCTCATACCCTAAGAATATGCAAACTATTCTGATACCCCAAGGATGTGAGTGAGACCACTCTTGCAACCTAAAGAGTGGTCTTGACAGCTTTATTAACATACAAAAAAAGCAGATCTGTAGTAAGAATGAAGAAAAGCATTAGGATGCTGTTTTTCTTGTAATTTGATTCCCTTCCCAAAAGTAGGATAGAGGTATTTGAAGTTTTTAAAAGATCCTGCTTCCTCGTGAGCCCACTGTTATTAAAGGGGAAACTGTTATAGCCCCTAAACTAATGTGCTGGGATCTACTGGTGCTGATTCAGAAATGCACCACATAAATTAATTTTTTTTTTATGTACTTGTTTTATGTAATGTATATCTGGTTGATCTTGTGAGCCTGCCCGCCATGCTGGATCACTACATCTCCCAGGGACCCGCCCCTCCCCACCCCAATGTGGCTGATCTTCCGATGACACAAGAGAGTAGTTCAGTCATGGGTGGACATCTGTGTGCATGCATAAGTATTGTAGCATGTTCCAACCTGACACTACTGATTCCAAGCTCACTTCCCAGCCTTGAGGGGTAGGGTTGCTATCGGCATTGTCAGTGTTAAGGTGCATCACGATACTTAATTAAAAGTTGCATGACCAGCCTTGGGTAGAGAAACACACTTGGCCCCTATCCTGTGACCAGTTGGAGGGCTGCACTAATGGAAGTGAGCAGCGTGGGAAGCAGGAGCTTCAGCATCAGCCACAGAGAACTGGCTCTAGTCAAGACAGACAGGTCTAAGGTTAGCTGGGGTTGTCTGCACTGTGCCCCAGCCATGTCCAACTGTGCTGAAATTGACCCCTGGGAATGTTCATGAAGAATTTTCCCAGCTAACTTAAACAGCTGCTTATAGCAGAAATGGCCTACCTTGAGGAGGCACGGAATGAGACTCACCTTTCACCTGAAGTATAAGCATTTGGCAGATGTACTAATTCCAGCTGTAACGTTCCATTGGGGGGCATTTTTTCTTTATATAAAGATATATACCACTGTGAATACACAGAATGTATGATCATAATATCAGCTGCGTAAATCCATGTCCAAGGGGCAAGGGGGATGATGAAAACTGGGAACACTTTATCGTCGTTGGTGGAAGACTGCTTGCTGGTGGGGTCTGAAATTTTATTTTATTTTTATTTAGTTTTTGTTGACTGGGTAAGTGCACTAGACAAATCCTGCCTATTTTCAGGCACGACCCTGGGGAGGGGGATACAGATGAATGCCAACTGACCTTGAACCAGATTAAGCTGTTGGCGGTATTTTGAGTGAAATGTTGATGGCTTCTGATGCTGAGTTGTGTACTAACTGATAAATGGCTCCATGCTGCTAGTTTTTCTGTGGGGGAGATTCTGGTCTCACCTTTTATTTAAGCGAAGAATGAAAGTGACCAAACAGCAGCATAGGTGAGAGACTTACTTTTGTACATAAATGTTTTTAGTAGTGTTAACACCGAGCTATCTGTCTGATTAGTAACTGTTTTCAGGAGAAGCCTTTGATGCTGAATGGGTATGTGAAGGCAGTGTGAGAGTCTTAAACTCTACACTGTCACACATTCCAACAGGACAAAGGAAAGACACAAGTTCTGCACCGGGGGGGGGACTTGGTAATCTGTGATGCTTGTCTAGGGAATACATATTTTGTCAAGCCTTGTCCTACAGTCCAAGTGTTTATTTACCCAGGAAAGCACAGCTGAGATCCAACATCTCGTTTTCAGTGGTAGTGACCTTTTATCGATTTTCTGCAGCTGGGTAGACTGTAGAAGTGGGAGGTTAAATGACTTGCTCGAGATCACACAGTGAGTGGTTCTAGTGGGGGTTTTAACCTGTGATCTCCTGGTTCCCAAACTGGTGCTGTAACTACTAGACCTCAGTGCCTGAAAATATGCAGTTTTTTCTTACCCTGTCTAATTTTAATGTGCTTGTGTGATGGTTTTGTCACTGATCTTAAACATTTGTGGCGGGGGGGGGCAGTGTGCACACAGCATTGATAAAATGTTTTTTTCTTTGTGAACTGTGTGCTATAAACTTAACCAAGTCGCAGAAATCCCATGAGCAAACTCTTAAAGGGCCAATGAACAGACCAACACTCCCCCCTCCCATTTTATTTATCCACTGACTGGACCCCTTCTAACCTGGTCCTGCCTATCTCACCAGCCACCTTCTCTAAGCTCATCTCTCATGTGAATCCTCTACAGATTACTACCTGTGGCTGGGCCATTGAGGCAGCCCTAATCCATTTGGCACACCATCCAGATCCTAGAGGAGGTTCCTAGTTGGTGGTGCAGGACCTGCAGAACACTGGTCTTCTTTTGGCCTCTATCAGGGGTTTTACATCTGGTTTTCCTCTTTGTGGCCTGCCAGTCATGCTGTGATGGACCGTGTGAGAGCATAGGGGTGCACACTTGTGTATCCGCATCTGAAGTATGGCCCTCTGCCCGAATGTATGTTTTCACTGTGTAGCCACCTGGTTTCTTCTGTATGTCAGACAAGCAGTGGGGCATTGCATCCCTTCCCTGCCAGCTACCTGGACGAGTCCATCCCTGAACATGACTCACTGACATAGTGAGCGATAGCGCTACTGCTGCACTACCTGGCTGGCCCAGTTCTTTTAATTTTAGCCCATTAGCTGGTGAAATACAACTGTAGTCTATCTATAGTTAAGATTGATGTGTGGTGCAGGTGGTGCTTGAATGACTTGAAGGCAGGGAGAGGGCATTCCTGGCTCACCAGTATCTTGCCTAGCTTGTATCTGTACCACAACAACATACCATTGATGGCTTCAAGCAGTCCCCACATGGAAGGTTCGGGTGAGGGGGATGACCTTGTTAGTTGAGTGGTAGCTTCCATTTCAAACAAATGCCACTCATGTAACAACAATGAAAAAAATGGAAATGATGCCCCATTTATTTGAATAAAGAGCACTGCAGTGCTCTATAAACTATATCTTTGGGGGTATCTTGATCATCAGGTAACACTGTAGGAACCTTGGCCGTCGGTGAAGTGGAGTCCACATGGAAGATTTTAAGCAGTACAACTGGGGCCCCGCTCCCTGCTCAGTTCTTTCCTGCCGTCGACTCTGTTGTATGGGTCTCTGCGGAAGCTTCGTCGCAGTATTCAAGCCTTTTTTCAGCCTACTGCTTTTTTCACTTACCTTGTAAAAAAAATATTTTTAAGAGATTTCTTCTTTTATGTCAAGAGTTAATCCATCTACCTTTCTCTTCTGTTGCCGCTGCAGAAAGAAGATTGCCTTTACAGATGGACATTCCATCTGTGTCTGCTGTCTTTGGTCCTGACCACGAAGTTTCTGACAGTGAGCTCTCCCAGAAGTTTGATCAAACAACCCTTCGGCAACTCAAAAAGACTCTTTAAAAAATTCCTGATAGACCAGCAGGTAGCCAGCTCCGGGCAGGGGTCCTCTATGGCCCCGGCCTCCCAGTTGCCAACCAAATCTACAAGCACCCAGGCCTCCCAAGGCCAGAAACAAGTCCTCGGGGGAGGAGGGAGTCTTAAAAAAGACCAAGATCGTGACCGCTCCCCCTGGCATTGATCTCGCACCCCATTGGCCTCTCCTTCTTCTGGGGGATCTTTGTCAGCTGTGGCTACTCTGATGAAGAGAACTGCTGTCCTGGTCTCTGTGCCCACCAGACTCATACCAACAGCACCTCCGCCTGATTCACGGTGCCTGGCGGTTGACCTCTGGGTCGTGTATCCCTCCGTCCCATCGTCGACGACTCTTTCATTGGGGCCTGCTTCTTCTACCAGGGCTCCAAGCTCATCGGGTTCTCAGGACACAACAGGCGGGTCGTCTATACCTGTGCCGGTGAACCTCCCTCAGTCGACGAACACCGACTTCAAGTGAAGACCTGCTCAGGTTCATCAGTGTGCTTGTGCAACAACTGGGTGCCTTAAACAGGCCCCTTCATCGACGCCAACAACAGCAGCTTTGTCTACACCAGTTTGTCGGCCCCAAGAAGCTCACTGTGGGCAGTTGACATGGCACCCGATGCCGGACCCAGAGACTGAGGAGGTCGACGTCGAGGAGGAGTACCATTCAGACCTCATTCTTCGTGAGGATGAAGAAGAAGAAATCCTGCTCTCTGACAGGTCTGCATCCTCCTCTGTCTGTGAGGATTCTGTGAAACATACTCCCAGGTCTGCTCCTGAGGACCCCCACATTTTGCAATGTAATGAAACCGCTGTCCCCTGCCATGGGCTTCCGCACTGAGGAAGCGGATTCCACCAGAAAGGATCTGGTAGACTTCCTGGAGATTCCAGAATCTCCCCCAAAGATCATTCCTCCAGTGCTCCCAGCATTGAAGTATGCAGTCACGGCAGCCTGGCATGGTCCAGACATTGTGCAAGCTATGCCACACAGGGCGGCAAACTTTATCACGCCCCTCAGGGTCTTCCTTTTTATGCTGCCTAGGCAGAAACTGACTCTGTAGTCATTAGTCATCAGGATGGATCTAAGGTGCCTAAACACCTTAGTTCTAGGGACATGGATATGTTGTTCATCCACACTGTCTGGCAGGTATCCTTGCTGCTTTAAATCTTTCCGGAAGGTCTTCAAGCTGGCTCCTCCCACCCACCCGGTTGGTAAAACTCGACTCCGCCCATAGCTAGATCTTCTTACGGCTTGGAAGCTGGGTTCCCTCGCCCAGCGACTCTGCGTATAGACTGGTTCCTAATTCTTCGGTTTTCCGAATTTAAAAGTTTTTTGCATTCTAGACTTCGGTCTTCTATCCCTCGCGGCTGCGATGGACAAATCAACTCCCGGTTTTCGGAGATGCCCTTGCGGGCAGAAGATGTCTCGGATGGATCCACACTCCACGTGTTTCTACTGTATAGGCCTTGAGCACGACCCGCAGGCTTGCAACCTGTGCTCTTCCTTCTCAGCCTACGTCCTCGAAGACCGTGCTGCCCGTTTACAACTGGGGCGCCCTGAGAAAACGTTTTCCTCTGGTGAAGTCAAAAGAGGCCCGGTTGGCGGTTTCCGCGGCGGCGGGCTCGGCGGATCAGCTAGAGCAGATGATCGCCCTCGAAGAGGAGGCGGCACAGGCCGCATCTTCCTCGACCGCGGCATTTATCCCACTCTCCCCGGGTTCTTCTTATACAGCTTCCTTTAAGGAGCTTTGTCCCTCTCCACTAGAGGAGAGGGACCAACGTCTGCTGGACCTTCTTCTCGGTCCAAGAAGAAAGACAAGGGTAAGTCCCTCCATTGACTCTCTTGGGAGCGGGAAAGGTTCCTCTCCCCGAGTTGTCGGCCATCAACTTCGGTCGATCGTTCGGCTTCAGCCACTGGTCTCACGTTGTCCCTGTCAGGTCAGTTGACTGAGACTCCCGTCGACGCAGTCGAGATCTTTCTCGACCCGTTGGACGGGTTGTCGACCGGCGAAGCCGTAAATCCTCTCTTACCGGTTCCCCCAGTGGGAGTTGAGGATCCCGTGGGCTTGCCAGTGCCTCCGGTTCCGGAGCCCTCGGGTGAACCCTCCTAGCCGAGGGGGGAGCTGGTTCCACCCGTCCCCTTCCCGCACCGTCCTCGGAAAAGCCGAGGTTCTCTGTCTCGGACTTCGCGGTCCAGCCGATCCGCCGTCGTCGGTGGTCACCGGCACAGCGGCAAGCGTGCCGCTCGTCTCGTCCTCCTCCTCAGGCGAGGGAGGCTTCGGCGGCGTGAGATGGACGTCCGAGACCTCATGTAACAACTCCTTCTGACCGGGGAACAAGCCGGCGCCATCGCCTTCCCAGCCATTAAGTGGCTGTCACCGGAGCGGCCGAAACAACCCCTTGTCTTACCCGAGGAGCCTGCTCCCAGGCCGGTTGTTCGGCCAAAACCAGCTGCTCCACCGATTCCGGTGGATCCTCCGCCTCCACAGCAGTTATTTGGGGCTCCGACCAAGAACTCTCGGTCGGCTCAGGGACTGCCCCTTAGGCTGTCTGTTACCCTCACTCCCGATCGACCTTGGCAGGTGGAGGGTGGCTCAGGCCCGAGGCAGCTCTTTGCGGACTCTTCAGAGTCCGACAGTGATTCCTCCCTTTTCTCCAGGCGAGTAGACTTGGAGTCCTCTGGAGGTCAGTCGATGGACAATAGCCCTTCGTCTTATCTGGGATTGCTTCGGCTCATCTCGGAGTCTACCGGGATGAAGCTCGAACCTGTGTCTAAGCGGGCCAGGTATCCCCTCACAGAGATACTGGACCGAGGGGATTCCCCTACGGAGGCTTTTCGGTGGCGAGGCCATAGTGGGCCCGGCCTGGAGCTCTGGCAGCGCCCTGCTTCCTGTCCTGTGCCTCGGCCAGGATGGCCAGGAAGTATGCGGTCCCTACAGTTCCTTCTCCGGTTTTGAACACCCCTCGCCGAGGGCTAGTTACCGACAGCGTTTTCGGCGCCGGAGAATGCTAGGGCGTGGACAAACCTCCCGACGAGGTCAAGAAATTGGACTATGCCGGGCACAAAGTCTACGCTCCGTCCTCCCTCGGTCTTCGTCAGGCCAGTTCGGCCGTACTCATCGCACATTTCTCTCATGTCCTGTTGGGCTCCCTGGACGAGGTAGTTCCTCATCTTCCGGCAGACCACGGTCAGGCAGGTGCGGGTCCAGGGCAGGGTAGTGGCAAAACAGCAGATTCAGACTGCTCTGGACATTGGAGACTCATGTGCCAGGTCAGTAGCGGCTGCAGTGGCTATGCGCCGTCGGGCATGGCTGAGGATATCCACCTTCATTTCGGATACCCAGCACAAGTTGGCGGATGTCCCATTCCTGGGGACCAACCTCTTTGGCCCTGGGGTGGAAAGTCACCTGCAGAGGATCGAGAAGTCCAATGCTACCTTGGACTCTGTCTCATCCGCACAGAAGGACAAAGGCCACAGGCCACAGCCTAAGCCCTTTCGTCCCTCTGCGCCCGCGGCACGTCCGGCCCAGCAATGTCAGGGCCAGCAGGCTCAAGCTTGGCATTCCAAACCCAAGCCTCGGCTTCCTCCTCCAGGAAGCAGAGGTAAGGCCCTGGAGGTCCCTCGGCGGGTCCTTCCTCCAAGCCTGCCCAGTGACGGGTTGAGGTGTCGCCCAACCCCGTCGCCTCACCCAGGTGCCCCCATGGAGAGGCAGCTCCACTTGCTTCTGCCTGGTCCGTTATCACCACAGACCGGTGGGTGTTGGAGAGTGTGGTGGGAAAGGCCTGCCTCTGGAGTTCGAGCAGGCCCCACCCTTCAGAGCCGTCGCACCTCGGGGTCCGAAGCCTCGCTGTCAGCTCGCCGAGCCGACATCGCTCTCCTCCTCGAGAAGGAGGTGATGAGAGGTGGCGGACCCTCCCTCAAACCCAGGGTTCGTGTCCAGGTACTTCCTGGTTCCGAAACGGACGGGGCTGCGCCCATTCTCGACCTACACAACTAAACAAGTTCCTAAGGTCTCGAACCTTCAGGATGGTCACTCTGGCTCAGATAATACCATCCTTGAACACAGCTTTGGGTTCTGCTTCCTGGACCTACAGGACAGCGTTCTTTCACGTCCTATCCGTCCGTCCATCAGAGGTTCCTTCGCCGAGCGGAGGGATCCCTTTCGAGTTCCAAGCCATGCCCTTCGGCTTATCTCCGGCTCCCAGGTCTTCACCAAATGCATGGCAGTGGTGACAGCATTTCTCTGCGGCGGCGGTCCAGGTTACCCTTACCTGGATGATTGGCTGATAGCAGCCCTCCAGACAGGGAGGTGGAGGTCAGAGATCTGGCCCTCCAGGTTTGCTCTCAGGTCGGCCTCCTCATCAACGAGGCCAGTCCGGAACTCGAGCTAAAGCAGGTGATTCTTTCATCGGGGCAGAGCTCGACTCTCTTCGAGCCAGAGCACGGCTCCCGGCGGACAGGGCCGAGGTTCTTTCCTCCTTTGCCCAATCATTTCTGGTTGGGCAATTGCCCTGCCCGGGACTTCCTGCGCCTCCTGGGTCTCATGGCGGCCTGTACCAGCGTGGTCCGTTGGGCTCGCTGGAACATGCGCCCCCTTCAGTGGGGGCTGGCCAGCCAGTGGTCCCAACGCTGCGATCCATTGGACCAGCTAGTGACGGTGACCCAGGGGATGTGGAACGCTCTCCAGTGGTGGACCGTTCCAGTTCATCTGCAGGAGGGCATCCCGTTTGTCCGCCCCGAGACGACGGTCTCTCTATCGACCGATGCCTCTCTGATGGGTTGGGATGCCCATCTGGGGGAACACCAAGCGCCGCGCCTCTGGTCCCCGTGGGAGTCCCGATTCCACATCAACCTGCTGGAGCTCCGAGCGGTCCGCCTTGCTCTCACCGCCTTTGCTCCATTTCTTCGGGGTCAAGTGGTCCGGGTCCAGGTGGACAACACCACAGCCATGTACTATCTAAACCGGCCAGGGGCGGGGACGCTCCATGCTTCTGTGCAAGGAAGCTCCACATCTGGTCACCGTGCGCAGCCTGGGCGGATCTCCTAGCCATTCATGTGGCAGGGCCTCCAACACCCTGGCCGATGCCCTAAGCCAGATAGGGCTCGTCCCACGAGTGGTCTCTCCTGCCGGAGGTAGTACAAGATCTATTCTCCCATTGGGGCACCCTCAGGTGGACCTGTTTGCCTCCAGGAGAATGCGAAGCTGAGGCTGTTCATGCCGCCCCCTCTCAGCAGGGATCGCTGCGGGGATGCCTTCTCGAGGCAGTGGACCCGGACCTCTTCTCGCCTTTCCCCTGTTCCCTTGATGCACAGGTGCTTCTCAAAGCAAGGAGGGACAAGGCGCAGGTGATTCTGATAGCCCCAGACTGGCCCCACCAGTACTGGTACCCAGATCTCCTCAGCCTCAGCTCCAGGCTCCCGAGGCAGCTTCCAGCTCGCCCGGGCCTGCTCTCAATCAATCAGGGGAAGGTATTCCATCCGGACCTTCAATCCCTGCACCTGATGGCCTGGTTCCTGAGTGGCTAGAGTTCAGGCCTTGGGTCTTTCCGGCGAGGTCCTCAACATAGTTGAGGCGTCCCGTAGAGTCGACCAGAAATTTGTACGCCTTCAAATGGAAGAGATTTTCCATTTGGTTGCCAGAAGCAAGGGCCTGGACCCTTCCTCCTGTTCCTTGGCAAGCATATTGGACTACCTTTGGTCCCTTTCTCAGCAAGGGCTTAGGTCGACGACCCTTAAGGTGCACCTGGCAGCCATCTCTGCTTACCGGGCGTGGGCCGGGAAGCAGTCGGTGGCGCAGGAGAAGGTGGTCTGGCGCTTTTTCCAAGGCCTTGATCACATTTGCCCTCCGGTGCGAGAACCTCCACCTCCGTGGGATCTACTGCTGGTACTGGCAAAGCTCATGGGCAAGCCATTCGAACCAATGCACAGGTGTGAACTCTCACCTGTCATGGAAGACCGCCTTCGTGGTGGCTATCACGTCAGCCAGAAGGATGGGAGAGCTCCAGGCGCTCTGCATCGAGTCTCCTTACCTGGTCTTCCACAGGGACAAGGTTGTCCTGCGCCCCCACCCGAAATTCCTTCCGAAGGTGGTGTCGGAGTTTCTCCTTAATCAGGTGTTGACTCTGCGGTGTTCTACCCCAATCACACCTCGGAGGCTGAATATAGGCTCCATACTCTGGACCCCTAGAAAGGCTAAACACTATAAGGAGGCTGCGGCTGAAACTGGGAGAGTTCGCCAGCTGTTTGTCACCTACAGCTGAAGCACCTGGCAGACCTGCAGCCAAGCGGATGATAGGCAGGTGGGTCACCTCTGCATAGATCTCTGCTATAAGTTGGCAGGCATGGAGCCTCCCAGAGGGATAAGAGCTCATTCTACCCGCCATACTGCTGCATCGGTGGCTGCTTCCAGGGTCGTCCCTATCCAGGAAATCTGCAGTGCTGCTACCTGGAAGTCAGCACACACCTTCATCACCCATTACCACATCGACCTTGAGTCACGCCAGGATGCTGGTTTTGGGACCTCGGTTCTCCAGTCTCTATTCCCAGTAGGGGTGTGCGCCTTGCCTCCCTCCTCCCGAGAACGGGCTAGAGTCTGCTAGACAGTGTGGATGAACAACATATCCATGTCCCTAGAAATACAGGTTACTCACCTGTAACAGGAGTTCTAGGAATGGTATATGTTCATCCACACGACCCACCCGACCTCCCCGGCTTCGACGCACAACCTGAGCTTCCAGCGGGTCAGATCTGGTGTCATGGGGCGGAGCCGAGAGTTTTACCACCCGGTGGGCGGGAGGAGCCAGCTTGAAGACCTTCCGGCAAGATTTAAAGCGGCAAGGATACCTGCCAGACAGTGTGGATGAACAACATATACCATTCCTAGAACTCCTGTTCAGATGAGTAACCTGTATTTCCCTTCCTCCAGACAAGGAACCCCGTAGGATTGACCTATGCGGAAAAATGGTTTATGCCTCCTCCACCTTAGGCTTGAGGATTGCAAACTGTCACACATGGTTTAAATACCAAAATGCCAACTGGAAGAAGGGCAAGGCTGCATCCCACGCTCTTCCTGATGGCACACAAAAGCAGGAACTGCTTCAGTATTTCCAGGTGGCTGAGAATCTTAAGCCGTCATCTCAGAGCATTGTATGACATGGCTGATACCGTTCCAGAACAGCTGCCACGGGCATATGCCTCCAGAGGCACTCCTGGCTCAGATTTTTGGGATTCGCTGGTGATGTGCAGCATATACCCCTTTCAGTGGCACTAAGCCCTGATGTCCAAGACCTCATAAATGATCTGCAGGCCTTGGGCACATCCGTCAAATTGGTCTATTCCCTCTACCACAACCAACCAAGGGGTAGAGGGTGGCCTCCCTTTCGTAAACAGAACAGTAGGCCTGTATTAGCTCCCCGTACCAAGGGAAAACGTAGAGCCCAGGCTGCCATACCCACCCCCTCTGGTGATGGAGTGGCAGCCAAGTACCCCAGAAGTGAAGGACCAGCCTCTGCGGCTGGCTCCGCCTCTGCTTGTCTCCTTGCCAAACCCCCCTCCCCTGGTCCCGGACCAGGAGGTGGTAATCAGAGGTCGGTTCTTCCTCCATCTGAACCAATGGAGAACCATAACTTCGGATGTATGGATTCTGCAGATCATAGAAAATTATCACACCTTGGAGCTCATAGAGCAACCTCCAGATACCCCGCCTCCACCCTCTAGTTGCCCCTGGCTCACTTGTCTGTTCTCCGGGAGAAAGTGCAGTCTCTTCTGCACAAGCCGGCCATCGAACCAGTGCCCAGGTGCCAGAGAATCCGGGGGTTCTAAGGTCGTGGATATGTTCTGTCCACGCTTGCTGGCAGTGTCCTTTCACTTTGTCTTGCCGGAAACTCTTCAAGCTGGCTCCTCCCACCCACTCGGGTGGTATAACCCTCGGCTCCACCCCATGATGCCAGATCTTCTTTCCCGCTGGAAGAAGCAGGTTCCCTCCTTACCGCTCCCGTGTTGTTAAGCCCTGGTGCTCAAATCTTTGGATTTACTTCCAAAACTTAAACTTGTTAAGAGTTTCGTCTTCAGCACGATCTTCAGTTGCAACTGTGATGGAGGAAAAGTCTTTGTCCGGATTTCTCCGGTGCCCATGCGGGCAGAAGATGTCGCACACCTACCCGCATGCCACGTGCATTTACTGCCTGGGCCACAAGCACGATCCCCAGGCCTCCGACATTTGCCGGTCGTTTCAGCTCTCTGTCCTTCAGGACCGCCTTGCCCGCCTGAAGTTGGGCTACCTGGAGAAACTGAATCCGCAGGTCAAATCCAGGAACGCCCATTGGGTGGTCTCTGCCATGGGGGTCTGCTGCTCAGTTAGAAACAACTCAAGGCCTTCGAGGAAGAGGTGACTTGGGACGCCGCGCAGTGCTCTACGGCTACGGCACTTGTTCCACTCAAATTGGGCTCCACCTTTTCGGGCTCCTTCAAGGGGCTGTGCTAGTCTCTCTCGACCAAGGTAGAGGGCCCTTTGGGTTTGCACAGCTTGCACTTCTGCAAGGAGTCTCGACACGACAAGAAAAAGACTCAGCGTTCTTGGATCGAGAACGATCTCTGTCTCCGGAATCCCCGGTTTTGACCACTGTCGAAACCACTGGCTTCACAGTGCATCCGTCGGATCAGGTGGATGAGATTTTTTTTCGAACCTGTTGCCCCATTGTCACTAGATGAGGCAGACAATTCTTTATTCAGGTCTCCGGCAAGACCGAAGAGTCGGCTCAACCTGCTGAACCAGACCCTCCGGTCACTGACTTAGACCAAGAGGAGCCCTGGCAGCCAAGGTCTAGATCTTTCTCGAAGCCACAGGAAGTGTCACCGCCACTATTCGTCGTCTTCGTCCTCCTTGGCTGAAGAAGCGTTTGAAACAGGGTTATTATTACGGTATCACGAACCTCATGTGGCAACAGTTAGTGTTGTCTGGTCCGGCCGACCCCTGCCTCACACACCAGCCATCACATGGCTATTGCCCGACAGGCCGATACAGATGCCTCCGAAAGGGCTGGCCGACACTGTTCCTCTGCCTGTGGAGCCAGTTCCGGCCACCTTGGTTCAGCTGAAGTTGGCCTCTCCACCAGTTGTGGTGGAGCTGCCGCCCCAGCAGCCTCCCACCAGGGCTTCGACCAAGGAGTTTTCAAGGAGTCTCTGACAGCTATGGGTCTTTCTCATTGGCTATCTATCACTCTTGCACCGAATCGTCCGCAGTGAGTTGAGAGCGACTCAGGTGATCAGCCGCTTTATGCAGACCCTTCCGAGTCCAAGGACTCCGAACTGCACTCCTGTCCAGTCGATATGGAGATGGAGGGGGGACCCACGTCTTTCATGGGCGTCCTCCATCTCATCTCCAAGTCCACGAAGATGCCTCTGGAACCCGTTCAGAAGCGGGCTCGCTATCCCGTCACAGAGATTCTGGATAAAGGGGACTCTCCGGAGACCTTCCCAGTGACCGAGGTCATTGTTGGCCCTGCCTTGGAACTTTGGCAGCACCCTGCCTCTCTTCCCAGGGCCCTCAACCTGGATGACCCGCAAATATGCTGTACCCTCTGATTCCCTCTCGGGGGTTACGGAACAGGTTAGTGGCCAATTCCTTGTTTCAGCGCTCGGGCAACACAGGTGTGTTGACAGGCCGCCAGACAAAGTCAAAGATATTGGACTACTCAGCCAAAAAGGTCTATGCTGCCTCCTCGCTTGGCCATCCTTGTAGCACACTTCTCACATGCCCTCTTGGGCTCTCTGGATGAGGTGATTCCGCATCTCCCTGCAGATCTCCAGATTACAGTCAAGCAGGTCCGAGTCCAGGGCCAGGCTGTGGCCAAGAAGCAACTCCAGATGGCTCTGGACATTGGGAATTCTTGTGCCTGCTTGGTGGTGGCTGCAGTCGCCATGTGCCGTAGGGCTTGGCTGAGGATCTCAACCTTCATGGCAGACGCTCTGCATAAGCTGGCAGACGTTCCCTTCCTAGGCACCGACCTGTTCGGGCCTGGTGTGGAGGGTCACCTCCAGCGTATCAAGAAGTCCAGTGCCAACTTGGACTCCATTACATCTATCCAGAAGGATCCCAAGGGCTCCAAGCAGCAAAAGCACAAGCCCTTTTGGTTCCCCCACTTGCTGCAGCAAAACCAGCCCAGCACCAGTCTGGCCAGCAGGCTCAGCCTTGGTGCCATAGGCCCAAATCAGTGGCTTCGATGGTCTGAAAGCCAGGAAGGAAGGGACCTGGTGGCTTCTCAGCTGGGTCCTCCTCCAAGCCTGCCCTGTGACAAGATGGGGGCTGCCACCCTCATGCCCGTCACATCTCCCTTGGGTCCCCCGTGGGGGGGCCAGCTCCGTCACTTTCCACCTGGTCCACTGTTACCATGGACAGGTGGGGTCTGGAAGTGGTTGGCCAGAGACTGCCTCTTGAGTTTGAGCAGTACACTCCAAGCTGAGCCCGTGCCCCACGGGAGGACTTGGTATCTGTAGACACCCTGTCGGCTCTTTGAGATGGCATAGCCCAGCTCCTCTGCAAGGAGGTCATGGTCAGGGTAGCGGATCCTCTGGAACACCCAGGCTTTGTCTCCAGGTACTTTCCTGATGCCAAAGCGGACGGGTGGCTGGTGCCCCATTCTAGATCTGCACGTCCTGAACAAATTCCTCCGGTCTTGCTCCTTTAGGACGGTAACTCTATCCCAGATAATATCTCTTGAGCAGGACATGTGGTTTTGCTCCCTGGATCTCTAGGACATGTTCTTTCGAGTCCCGATCCATCCGTCCCACCGAAGATTCCTCTGCTTCCAAGCTGAGGGAACCCTCTTGAGTTCCAGGCCGTGCTGTTCGGCCTCTCCTCGGCCCCCAGGGTCTTCACCAAATGCATAGCAGTGGTGGCAGCTTACCTGAGGTGCCCAGGGGTCCAGGTATACCCCTACCAGGACAACTGGCTGATTGATAGCAGGTTCCTCCAGACAGGAGGTGGAACGGTCCAGGGATCTGGCCCTCCAAACCTGCATCCAACTTGGTCTCCTTGTCAATGAGGCCAAGTTGGAACTCGTGCCCTCGCAGGTGATCAGCTTCATCGGGGCAGAGCTCGACTCTTGCTGAGCCAGAGCCAGGCTCCCGGCAGACAGGGTGGAGGTTCTCTCCTGCTTTGCCTGATCCTTTCAGGTTGGCACTTGCGCCCTGCCCAGGACTTCCTTCACCTTCTGGGTTACATGGCACCCTGCACCATCGTGGTCCGATGGGTCCATTGACATATGCGCTCTCTGCAGTAGGAGCTGGCCAGCCAGTGGTCTCAGTGCAAAGGTCACTTCGACCAGCTGGTCACTGTGACCCAGAGGATGTGGGATGCCCTCCAGTGGTGGCTTGTCCCAGAGGATCTGCAGGAAGGGATCCCATTTTTCTGCCCCAAGCAGACTGTCATCCTGACTACCAATACTTCTGTCTTGGGCTAGGGTGCCTATCTGGGGGAAAATGAGGTCCACGGGCTTTGGACACCCAAGGAGTCCCGATGCCACATCAATCTGCTGGAGCTCCGAGCAGTTTGGCTGGTGCTGACTGCATTCGCTCCGTTTGTTCGGGGTCAAGTGGTTCAAGTCCAGACGGACAACACCACGACCATGTACTGCCTCAACAAGCAGGGTGGGACTCCTTGCCTTTGTGCAAGGAAGCTCTCTGCATATGGATCCTTTTGCGTAGCCTGGAGGCGGATCTCCTAGCCATCCATGTTGCAGGAGCCTCCAGTCAGTTGGCAGATACCCTCAGCTGAGTGGGTGAGGCATCTCACAAGTGGTCTCCCCATCTGGAGATAGTCCACAGCCTGTTCTCCCAGTGGGCACCCCTCAGGTGGGCCTGTTTGCCTCCAGGGAGAACGCAAAGCTGAGGCTGTTTAGTGCCATCCCCCATAGCAAGGCTCTCTGCAGGGGGATGCCTTCTCGAGGCCATGGACCCCAGGCCTCTTCTATGCCTTCCCTCCACTTTCCTTGATCACAAGGTGCTTCTCAAGGTCAGGAGGGACAAAGCACAGGTGATCCTGGTGGCTCCGGACTGGCCCTGTCAATTCTGGTACCCTGGTCTCCTCAGCCTCAGCAACAGGCTCCCGAGGCGTCTTCCCATATGCCCAGACCTGTTCCCCATCAGTCAGGGGAAGGTACTCCACCCGAACCTTCAATCCCTGTGCTTGACAGCCTGGTTCCTGGGCAGCTAGAGTTCAGGATTTGGGTCTCTCCAAAGATGTCCTCACTGTCGAGGCATCTGGAAAGGAATTGACCAGAAGATGCTATGCCTTCAAATGGAAGAGATTCTCCATTTGCTGTCGGGGCAAGGGGTTGGACCCTTCGACCTGTCCAGTGGCTAGCATTTTGGACTAACTGTGGTCTCTCTTCCAAGGAGGACTTCGGTGGACAACCTTTAAGGTGCACCTGGCAGCCATCTGTGCTTACTGGGCGTGGGCTGGTCAGCGATCAGTGGCGCAGGAGACAGTGGTCTGGTGCTTTTTCAAAGACTTGGATCACATTTCTCCTACAGTGCATGAACCACCACCATGGGGTCTGTTGCTGGTTTTGGCAAAGCTCATGGGCAAGCCATTTGAACTGATGCACAGGTGTGAGATGTCACACTTGTGGAAGACCGCATTCCTGGTAGCTATCACATCAACCAGAAGGATCAGTGAGCTCCAGGCACTCTCGGTGGAGTCTCCTTACCTGGTCTTTCACAGGGACATGGTTGTCCTCCGCCCCAACCCGAAGTTCCTCCCGTAGGTTGTGTTGGAGTTTCACCTGAATCAGGTGATTACTCTTCCCAGTGTTCTTCCCGAATCACACCAAGGAGGTCGAACACAGGCTCTATATTTTGAACCTGCGGCTAGCACTCACTTACTACAAAGAGTGCACGGCTGGAGTTCGGGGAGAGGTTCGCCAGCTGTTTGTTACCTACGCTGAAGCCGCACTTGGCAGATCTGCAGCCCAGCAGACGATGGACAGGTGGATCACTTCCTGCCTTGATCTCTGCTATAGGTTAGTGGGTAGGGAGCCTCCCGGAGGGCTTAGGACTCATTCCACCTGCCATACCGCTGCTTCTAGGGACGCTGCTACCTGGAAGTAGGCACACACCTCTGGTTTTGGGGCCTCAGTTCTTCAATCCCTATTTCCTAAATAGGGGGTGTGCGCCTTGCTGCCCTCCTCCTGAAGAACTGATAGGAATCGGCCAATAAGTGTGGATAGAACAATATATCCATGTCCCTAGAAACACAGGTTACTCACCTGTAACAGTAGTTCTAGGAGTGGTATATGTTGTTCATCCACACTGACCCACCCAACTGCCCCTGACTTTGCGCACAGTACTGCTTCCAGCGGGCAAGATATGGGATCATGGGGCGGAGCCGAGAGTTATACTAGCTGGGTAAGTAGGAGGAGCCAGCTCGAAGACTTTCTGGCAAGAATTAAAGGGAAAGGACACTGCCAATAAATGTGGATGAATAGCATGCCACTCCTAGAACTACTGTTACAGGTGAGTCATGTGTGTTTTTATTCCAAGTTTTTTCTGGTCCCCAAAAGACCAGAGATCTGAGGCCCATCTTGGATCTAAAGGACTTCAATGTATTTGTCCAATACAAAAAGTTTTGGATGGTAACTTGGCCAGGCCTAATGCCCCTCCTCAAGGCCAGGGACTGGCTCTGTTCACGGGACATGCAGGATGCATACCTGCGCATCTTGATCTTTCCTCCGCACAGGAATTTTCTCCATTTTGCCTTTCAGGGCGAGCATTATCAGTTCAAAGTGCTTCGCTTTGGTTTATCCTCTGTGCCGCGAGTCTTTACCAAGTGCTTTGCAGTTGTCAGAACAGCTCTCGGGAGAGAGGGACTATACGTCTTCCCTTACCTGGATGATTGGCTGCTAAAGGCTCCATCCAGGGAACAGCTTTTGCTGACTCTTGAGCGAACTCTCCAGCTCTTCCACACTCTGGGCATTACCGTCAACCTGCCCAAGTCTGTTCTAGTACCGTCCCAAAGGCTGCAGTATATAGGTAGGGACGGTTCTGGACTTATTGCATAGGAAGGCCTTCCTGCCCCAAAAACAGGGCAGAGTACCTCATAGCCCAAGCTCGGGAAGTTGCTCAGTCGGTACATTCCTGCCAGGGTGTACCTCAGATTGCTGGGCCTCATGCAGCTGTCATACCCACCATTCCGCTGGCCAGGCTTCATATGCATACCCTCCAGTGGACCCTCCAGGTATAGTGGGACCAGTGCATGAACGAGTTAGACCATCCAGTCCTGGTCTCTTCCGAAGTACGCAAGTTACTGCAGTGGTGGATGGACCCCTTGAATCTGCTTCAAGGCATTTCATTCCAGACATCTTCCCCGCATCAGATCCTAAGCACAAAGGCATCAGGTCTGGGCTGGGGAGCACACCAGGGCTCTTGGTCCCAGTGGGAAGCCCCCCCTGCATATCAAGTGTCCTGGAGATGAGAGGGGTGCTCTTCACCATGCAGGCTTTTCAGGCGCATCTTGCTCCTGGTCAGCTGCTTGTGCAGTCAGACAGTTTAAGTGTAGTTATACTACATCAACAAGCAGGGCAGAACTCACTCATAACCCCTTTGCCGGGAGGCCATGAGAGTGTGGTACTGGGTACTGGATCACAGTCTTGATACTCTCTCTGGTCCACGTGCCAGACGTTCTAAACACCATGGCGGACAGTCTCAGCAGGACTCAGTCCAGCATGCACAAGTAGGAGCTTCTCTCATCCGTTGCAGAAGATTTATTCGACAGATGGGGTCGTTCAGAGCTGGACCTTTTTGCATCCTCGCCCAATGCAAAACTGCCCAATTTTTGCTTGCTAGATCCAGGGCCTGGAGTTTCCTGGTGAGATTCATCCAGCTGTTGGAGCAGGAGGTTTCTTTATGCATTCCCTCCGTTTCCTCTGATACAGAGGGTGCTAATCAAGTTGCAGATGGAGGGGGCCATCATGATTCTGGTGGCCCCATTCTGGTTCCCTGTACTTCAGCGGATGGTGGAGGAACCTCTGGTTCCTCTTCCTGTCTGCAGTAATCTACTGACCCAGGATCGGGGACCCTGGTCCATCCCAATCTCGGGTCCCTTCATCTGCATGCCTGGTTCCTGAGAACGTAGCCATCGCCAGGTTTGAGGTCTCTAACAGGGTAGCGGACATCCCAGTAGCCGCCCAGAAACCTTCTACTCGAGCCACGTATGCCATGAAGTGGAAGCGGTTAGCCATCAGGGCTGCCAGACACGACCTGGACCCTTTCACCTGTTCGGTGAATCAAATCCTGAACTATCTGATCTCACTGTCCGACTCTGGTCTCCAGTATTCCCTTTTCATGGTCCACCTTTCGGCTATTTCTGTATTTCATGAGCCCGTGGGTGACTGAATGATTGCTCAGCTGGATGTCTCCTGTACCTTTCTTTTTTTTAATTGTGCTTTATTCTCCTACCGCCAACCGCCCAGAACCTCAGCCCGGTCATGGACCTCAGGCTTCCACCTCCAAATCGGCCGCAACCTTCTGATACCCCCTGGCTTTCCCCCCTGGGCTGGGCTGCAGCACAGGCCCCCAACAGTGCTACAAATGACAGAATAGGTCAGAGGGTCAGCCTGTAGGCTAATTGAAGCTGAGGCAGGCTTCATCTAGGGCATCCGGCAGCTGAGATTTTTTCCTTTGTTTTTCTGGGGGCGGGGACATGCAGTGATGTCCTGCTTCTGCTCCACCCCCTGAACATTCTTGCGCTGGTCTGTGTAGTACCCCAAGCCTCCTCCAGGGGTCTGTCAAGCACCGTCGTGATCCCCCCCAAAAGAAGGTGAGCAGTCCTCATGACGCTCCATCCTTCTCCCCACAGCCGGCCCTCTGATGTCGCGGGTCCGTTCCTGATGACGGGTCATCCGCGTCGCAAGTGGAAATCCAACCTCCGCACCAATGGGCTGGCTCCCATACCTTTCTAAGGGACATCCTGCATCTGAAACCGCCAATCCATTCCCCTGTCCTGGCTTGGGACTTGAATTTTGTTTTGGAAATGTTGACCCTGTTTCCTTTTGAGCCAGTCATGACTTGCGATTTATGCTTTCTCTTTCGGAAAACGTTATTTTTGGTTGCGATTATTTCTGCTCGAATTTCAGAGCTTCATGCCCTCTGGTGCAAGGAACCTTATTTGATTTTTCACAAAGACAGGGTGTCTTTGTGCACAAATCCTAAGTTTCTGCCTAAGGTGGTTTCAGAGTTCACACTCGGTCTAGCCACCTTCCTGTTTATTTTCCCAAGCGTGACAGTCCAGGGGAAGCAGTGCTCCATATGTTAGATGTACGCAGAACTTTGAAGTACTACCTACTTAGGATTAAGGAATCCAGAAAGTCACGGCAGTTTGTTTCCTTTGCCCTAGGTAGAGAGGGTGTCTGTTTCTAAGCAGTGGTTATCCAAATGGTTGGCTAATTGCATTGTATTCTACTACTACAAATATGGCAAAGAATTGCCTGATGCTGTCGAAGCTCATTCCACCAGAGGAATGGCTACCTCAGTGGCCTGTTTTGAAGGGGTGTTAGCCACTGACATTTGTGCGACTGCTACCTGAAGTACAGTCCATACTTTCACCAAGCACTGAAGTCCGGACATTGCCTTAAGAGCCCATGCAGGATTTGACAGGGCTGTGTTAAAGGGACTCCTGTCTTATGTTTATGGAGAGCCCTTCTCCTAGACTGTTTGCCTTTGTAACTGCTAGGCACTCCTTCCTACAGTGTTATCTGATGACTGAGATACCCCCCGAAGAAGACAGAACAGTTAAGAATTTACTGTAACAGTAGATCTTCGTGGGGATCTCAATCCGGTATATTTTCCCTCCCACCATACCTCTTGTTGGGGCTCCTGTCTAGGAACTGGCTATCTGGTGTATCCATCTCTTTAAATCCAATATTAACTGCTCACCCTTGCTCATTCACAAACTAAATGGGATTTTAAATGAGGGGTGCTACTGTGTATGGCATACAGCAACAAAAACAAGTCGGAGTACATCCTGTCTCCCAACTGCAGTGTAACAATAAACATGTATTTTTCAGCCTGGATTGTGGCACCTTTATTTTGATTTCAAAGTGGAGGGGTCTCAGTATTCACCCCTTTGGCCCTGCTGTGAAGTCACCCAGCTACCAATGTTGAGGTAGACCACCCATCAGCTGGGTTTCTACTCTAAACTCCATCTGCCTCAAATGGCTTACATTTATAGGGTGAATACTGAGACCCCACTCCTTTTGAAATCAAAATAGTAAGTTGCCAATCCAGGCTGAAAAATATATGTTTGTTGTTACATGCGGGGGAGTCTGGGTGTGCTCTGACTTGTTTTTATCCAACTTTACTTGGGCTTGGGTACCTCTTTCTCTTCTCGGTTCCCCAGGGTGAGAACCTTGCTCCCTTAGTCTCCAGGGGGTAATAACTGAGAAGGGAGCGGGTTCGCCCACGCCTATATAGGGTTGGTGACTGCGTGGATGGCCTCAGTTGTACTGCTGAAAATATTCCGTGTGGATTCCCCTTCACCAACAGCAAAGGTTCCTATGGTGTGACTGAGATCCCCTTGAAGGTCTGCTGTTACGGTAAATTCTTGCGTAACTGTTCTTTCATCAGGGAATATTGGCATGTGGGAGGGTGTCTGATAGAAATTTGGAAGGGATTGGCTTGCTGGCTCCATTGAGCTCAAATATGATCCTTTCAAAATCTGTATTACTGTAACAAATAACTGAATTACTCTAGCAGCTTTGGTGGGAGGTAAGGCTACTTGTGAGTATTTTAGTTGGCAACAAAATTTAATCGTATAGTTTTGTTTTGGCAAAAATGTATCGCTGTCATCTTAGATACATTGTTAATTCCCTTGGATATTTTTAAAATGGCTTCTAGAGCTAATTTTGTAATTACTCAGTCATGAATGATGTCTGCCACTCACAATTTTTCAAAATCTCCCAGTGTGGTTACCAGTCCAAGGTACATACTAGATAGATTCCTATTGTTATCCTTCTGATAGTTAACAGTGTGGCACTGTAGTGGGATCTTTTTAAAAACTTCAAAATCCCGTATCTCAGTGTAGGAATGAAAGAAAAAGTACAAGAAAAATTGGTATATTGTTGCCAGAAATACTTTATTGCTGGAAAAAAGTACATGGTGACTTTTTTGTTGAAAATCTATTCCCTGTATTTTTTTTATTCCATTTTAGATGGCCCCTTTTTCTCCTGGTTTGTAATGTGCACTTTTCCCTCCCGTCTCAAGTCTGCTTTGCTGTATTGTTTTAGATTTTAAAATAATTAATGGTGTGATCATTAAATATGTGGATGTCCCCTCATTGTCATCATTATTCTCTGCTTATTTGTTAAAAGGGGAAAGATATTTGAGAACTCTTTTACAGATTGGTCCCCCATTTAGTAACGTTTTGTGCACACATAAAATACAATTATTGACACAAATTACTTTGCTATGAGGACGTAATATAATCCTAGTAAATACACTTATACAGTTCAGCAGCACATTTTAAAGGATACTTTTCCAGTTGATACCCACAGTTGTATTACAGTAAAGTTGTTTGGCAAGTTTTCGGATGGGATACTTCGAATTCTGTACTGCTCACAGTTCTAAGATTAGTTGGCATTTTGAAATATTCCAAATTTTCTAACGGATTGTTTGAAGCTTTCCCCTTGTGTGACAGTTCCTACTGCCAGATAGTGGAGACCACTTAAGTGTTGATCGAGAACACAAGTAGACGTTCCTCCGCGCACCCAGGATGTATCCAGGCACATAATATCAATCTTCCCAAGTGCCAGTGACCGTACTTCCACACAGGCTGTCTCCGTAATCGTGCAGCAGTACCTAGCATCTGTTGCCAAGTAAATGTGGGACAGTAGTATTCAAATTTTGACCAGAATTAAGAGATACAACGGGAAAATATTGCCCCCCGTCTGGATGAACTGCTGACTGACAGCAGTACATTGCCCAAAGGCTGAGGGTGATATGACCATTAGAAGTCGGTTGTTCTTCCTGAGGGTGTCAGGAGTTTCCCACTATATCCCCAAAGAATTCTGGTTGATGTCAGCTTTATTTAATCTTGCCTTTGCCACCCCAGTAACCTTGAACACAAAAAACCTGCTTGTGCCAGTGGTACGTATCCCACTCCCTGTTTAAAAAAAAAAAACCCTGGTAGTCCAGTGGCAGTTATTGGTGATCTCCTTAACACTCCCTTTCCCCCAGGATGGTAGACTACACTTACTATTCCCTGCCATCCACCACCTCACACAAGGACAGTCATTTGTGTTGTACAACTGTCTTTATTGTGCTAATGCAAGTATAAATATAGATGAAGTTGCTTGTAAAATAAATATGTGACTACTTTGCATGAGATGGCATCCAGCAGTGGAGAGTAAAGTACTGGATGTTTCGGGGCCCGGGAGTTGTGTGCATGCATGACAGTGGTAAATATGTTGAACTATAGCCCATTGGCAGGTAAATACTGGCTGATATATACAAATATTGATCAGTTGAGGAATGTGGGAAAATTTTGACCTGCAGTATGAACTGTTGGGCTGGCAGTAGTTACAGCGTCCAAAGGCAGAGGGCAGTATGACTGTTCAAAGTCAGTAGTTCATCCTGGGGGTCAAGATATTCGACTTTATCTTGTCAGTATCTTTTATGGTGAACCTTGTCCAAGTAATGTCTCCCCCATAGTACTGCTGTGTCTGCCCCCACACAATTTCAAATAATTATTTTCCTGGTAGCCCCAGTCATCCCTCCACTCCCCCAAATCGCTCAGAGACAGTGACTGGTATTAGCCCTCCTCTGCTGGCCACCATGTCACGTAAGTATTCTGACTTGTTATTCATTACGACTTTATTGCTTTTGTACTTAATACAGATACAGTGTTGACAAAAGATATTTCAGTAACTGGTGTCAGTGTTCTTGCGTGAGACAGTAGCCGGCAGAGAAGGTGAACGTGGAGTGAACACCTGTAAACAGAAGCGGGTTACTAGGTAAAGGTGCATCACTGTACCTGGGCATTAAAATCCCGCTCAGCTTAAGTAGATTGAAACCAATATTGCCCTTCTAGCCTTGCAACTAACAGCTGACCTGAAACATTGCCACACATTTCCTATTGGCCTTATTCGGAGAGTGGATATGATCCGTATGGTAACCCTCCTGCGTTGTTTTTATATATTTCAAAACGTCCCTGTCCCTATTCCCACACAAACCTGATGGCAGTAGCAGGACTGAAGAAGAAAAATAGTAGGACAAAAATCCCATGTACCATGAGTCATCTAAATGGCAGTCACTGGCACTCTCGAACTCCACTCCATGTTGATCCTCCGTTGATTGTGGTGGGAGTAGTGGCAGGCAGGACTTTGAGCTTGCCAGTGTGGAACCACAAAGGTAGAAACAGTTGAAAGGATGGGGGAGGGTCAAGAGCTGGAATAAAAAAAAAAAACGCGAACATACGAAAATGCCAGCAGATAACCGGCCAAATGGTCTATCGCGTCTGCTCAATTGTGCAGCACAGTTGGAGAACTGCTGCTGCCCCCTTCACCCCGTCCCACAGTTGTCCTCTTCACCCCCTGCTGCTTTCCCTACCCCGCTCAGCTTCCCATCGACTAGTACTTTGCCCTTTACCCTGTCCCATCCCGTTAAAGCTCCCACTGTTTTTAGAAATATCACTACTTAAGGCAGCACGTTCCATCCTGCTACCACTCTCTCCATAAAGTAGTGCCTCCTCATTTCTCTCTTGAACCTACCCTCCACCAACTTCAGACTGTGCCCCTAGGAATCCCCTCTCCCTTTAATTGAAACCTGCCCTTTGTACTAACCCTGTTCATGCCCTTCAGATACTTGAAGGTTTCGATCATATCACCCCTCTCCTCCAGTGAGTACGTTAAGCTAACACAACCTATCCTCATAAGGTTTCCCCACCATTCTTCTAATCATCTTTGTCACCTTCCGATGGACTCCCTCTAATAGCCTGATGCCCTTTGAGTTGGGGTTCCAGAACTGCACACAGTACGTTCAAGTGTGGCCTCATCAGTGATCTGTACAGTGGCAGAATAACTTCCTCCCTCCTACAGGTGATTCCTCTAGCGATGCACCCCAGCATTCTGTTGGCTTTGGCCACTGCATTCCTGTACTGAGACGAGTGGTTCATATTCCTTGTGACCATTACCGCAGATCCTTTTCCTCCTCGGAGACTGATAGTTTTCCCCCTCCCAACTGGTAACTGTACCCTGGATTCCTGGCTTCAAAGTGCATGACCTTGCACTTCTTAGCATTGAAACCCAGCTGCCAAGTATCTGCACTGCTCAAGCCTTACCAAATCTTTCTGGAGATCTTTTCCTCCCTCCACATCATCCACCACTGCACCTGTCTTGGTGTAGTCAGCGAATAGGCTTCTCTTGCTCTTAACCCCATCACTTATATTGGCTATGAAGACGCAGCACTGGCCCCAGCACCAATCTCTGCGGGACCCCACTGATGACTGCTCTGGGAGTTGAGAGTCCCCCCAAAAAAAACCACACTCTGCTGTCTGTTCCTCAACCAGTTACTAACTACTTAACCAGTTTCTTCCCCGCTCCCAGCTTCCTCAATTTACTAGTTAATCTGCCATTGGGCACCAAGTCAAAGGCCTTACCGAAGTCCAGAAACAGAACATCAACCATCCGACTGCTATTGAGTACTTTTGTTACCCAGTCAAAAAAGACCACCAGGTTAGTTTGACATGATCTGAGATGAACCCATGCTGTCTGTCATCCAGAAGACTGTTCACCTCCAGGAAGGTCGCCAACCTTTTCTATAGGATGGTCTCCATGAGTTTACCCACAATAAACATAAGACTGACTGGCCTATTGTCACCCGGCACATCCTTGGGGCCACTGTTATGCAGGGGTTCCAACTGCGCCGTCCCCTAATCTTGAGGCACACACCCAGTCTGCAGGGAGGTATTGAACAAGTATGCTAGTGGTGCTGCCAGGACCTCAGTCAGCTCCCTCAGGACTCTAGGATGTAGCCCATCCGGCACTGATGTTTTGTCCATTTTCAAGGCCTTAAGGCCCTCCAGCACTCTGTTCACAGGGATCTCCCCATCTGTTAACCTTTCCCCTTCCCTGCTTGCTTTGCTATGCCCCTGTGGGATTGGCCCATCTCTCCCCCGGTAAAAATTGAAGTACTCCTTGAGTGTTTCTGCCTGTTCAGCCACCTTCTCTACCCATCTTCCGGCTTTCTTTATCCTGGTGATTTGCTCCTTGCCGCTTCTCTTCTCCTTGATGCACTTAAAGAAGGCCTTGCCACCTTCCTTTATCCCCTGTGCAAGCTTTAACTCCCGTGAAACCTTGGCCGCCCTCACAACCCTGCTTATCTCCCTGGTTTTCTTTGTGTTCTCCTC
This sequence comes from Neoceratodus forsteri, assembly GCA_016271365.2. NCBI lineage: Eukaryota > Metazoa > Chordata > Ceratodontiformes > Ceratodontidae > Neoceratodus > Neoceratodus forsteri. The sequence continues at coordinate 1,042,712,768 of CM028130.1, read as the reverse complement.
CCTGTCCTCCTCTCTGTTGGACCCCTTCCATGTTCTGAATACCGCCTTTTTTTCTACCTCACTCTTTTCTGCACCTCCTTGGACCACCAACTTGGCTTTTTGGTACCTGCCTTCTTACTGCAACTCCTTGGGCAGGCAACTGTGGTCTCTACTAGACCCGCCTTCAAGATGGCCCATTTCTGGATGATATCCATGTCTGTGCTGATGGTAGCTAAATGTGCCCTAAGGATGCCAGCCATGCTGCCGAAGTCGGCCCTTTTGAAGTCCACTATCTTGGTTTTTGTAGATATCTCCTCCCTACCCAGATCCAGGGAGAACCACACTGTATGGTGGTTGCCGCTTGCTAGAGGGTCTGCAGTCTCTACTCCTTGTACGTGGTCACCATCTGCCGACACAAGATCCAAAATGTTCCCCTTCCTCGTCGCGCCTCCACCATTTGCAACAGAAATACATCCTGGAAGGTTCCAGAATGACCTGTTCCCTACTGCTCATGGTAGACATAGTTCTCCAATCCACCCCTGGAAGATTGAAATCCCCTACCACCACAGTACCACCCCTGCTGCAGTGTTTCCATATCTGGTCTGCTACTTCCCTGTCTGTATCCTCTGACTGTGAGGGTGATCTATACACAACCCCCAGTCTGACCTTTTTGCCCTTATGGGTCTGCAGTTGAACCCATAAGGTTTCCACCTTACCCTTGTCACCCTCCTCCTCCTCCTTACTACTCACTGTCCCCTCCCTCACAAATAAAGAAACCCCTCCAGCCTTCCCTGTTGACCTGTCCCTTCGATACACTGGGTATTAATAAATGTTGAAAATGTGTATACTGACACAGTGGGAGTATAAATAGATGTTGCAGAAGTGTATACTGAAGTACAATAAAAATTGTTTTCTCATTTTTTTCCTCACAACTCCAACTGGTGCCCCCATCAGACGAAATCCCAAGCCCTGTCACCCTGCCAGCCCCCGGGCTTACCTGCTCCAGTTACCTCATGGTGATCCCCCTCCATTGTGAAGCCTTTGGGCATGGGGGAGCCAGATCCCCTGGCAGTAACCGAATCCATGATCAGAACAGAGCCTGGTTGGTCGTATGGGCTCCTGTAGGACGCCACAATCATCCTACATCCTGGCCAGTTTTTTTCAGAATGGTTTTTTGGCCTCCCTGTAGTTGGCAGCATTAACGTGCGTGCAACAAGCCAATCTCCCACCTATGTCGGTGTGGTGAACCACATTAGCTCAGAAGGCACACCTGCAGTGGCTTCGACAGCCACGCTCCCCAGGAGAGGTAGAGTGTCTACTGGGATGCTCAAGCCCTCTCTCCCCTGCTGGCCCTCCAGCGACTTGGGGTTGTTATGAACCTGTGGTTTTTTGGGACCCCAGATTCCAGCTTTGCTCTTGAGGTGTATGAAGTTACTAGAATTCCTTGATGGGTTTACAGCATCCTAACAGAGAGATTGCTGTTTGTTACTCTGAGACGCCTGATTTGCCTGTAAAAGAATCTCGCTTGTTGAGCTACTGAGTTATTCTGAATCATTCCAGGAGGCTGTAAAACTTCTGACTACCTGGGGAGCTACCGTTGTCTCCTGAAACATATTTCAGTTCTTGCTGTGGTTGCCCCCTTAGAGAAGACTGTTGCCACGGTGTGGGATTGGCAGTTTTTTTTTTCCCTGCTGCATTTAAAAGTTATTTGTTTTTCATTTTGCATTTATCTAGCTGATCTTGTGACTATTGGGCTATGTTCCTGCTAGTCATTCACCATGTTGCCAAAAACATGTCTTCAGTCACTAGAGGATTTCTAACTAATTCTCCACAGCAGCAAGGCAACACATTTACTTCATTTAATGTTAAAATATACATTCTTTGTCAGGAATTTGATTTCAGTCATAAGTATTCTTGTGCAGCTAAAATATTGGAAAAATCATTGTGGGAAACAGCTTTGTGTCTTTTTAACATACTGGGGATGAGGGGTGGGATTAAAGCTTCTTTAGCATACCCTGCATGCATTATTCCACACTGTAGCCTGCAAGAATGGGGCTTCTTGCCCATTTGCAGGCTGAGCATCAGCACATCTGCCCTCCTGAAAAGATGTCTGCTACTCCAACTTCATTCTAGTGCCAGCAAGTTGCCACTTTTATAGATTCAGAAGTATTTCCAATTTATTTCAGATGGGATACTAAAATCTTGTTTTGTTACTCCATCTGAACATCTTGTGTATACCATCTTAGCCTAAACATAGAAACGGAGACAGTGACAGCAGAAAAAGACCAGTGGTCCATCCAGTCTGCCCGTGTTCCCTGTTTAGCCCTGGGACTGTTCCTTCAGGATCCTAGCCCTCTCCATCCTTTCCCCCATGCTCCTCCCAGTTTCAGCTGCCATGAACCCGCACTGTACCTTTCATTCTGTCCCAACTAGGCGTGAAATCACCAAAGGTTTTAGCACCTACCACTTGAGCTGGAAGATTTTTCCACGACTCCACCACCCTTTCTGTAGAATACTTCTTCCTCATTTCCCTCCTGTCAACGCAGCACTACATTTCACTAACATTAATTTTTAAAAAGTTGGTATTCAAAATGGTATACCAGCAGATGTGAACTTGCACCACACAAACCATTGGCATATGCAGAATATCTAATTAATGTAGCAAGTCGTAGTGCCTCTGTACCATCTCTTACAAAAACAGTAAGACTGTTAACTGCTGACAGGTGCACTCCAGCAGTGCTAGCAACTTTGGGGTTTCTGTAGAGCTGGAACACACCACGGGGTCTGTGATGCTGCATTCCAGAGCATGGGAATCTTGTGGGTATTTCTCTGTGAAAGGCAGTCACCCCTCTCCAACGCATACTCGGCTCCAAGGATCAAGTTGCTTGCAGAGAGAGAGGTAGGTAGGTGTGTGTGTGGGGGGTGCCATTTCACAAGGGCTCCCAGTGCAGGTGTGTATTGAGTCATCACTGGTTTGGGCAGGGAGCCACAGCTCGCATTTGGGGGTACCAATGGTCATATTTGTCTGTTTCATGGGTCTTTGCCCTATTGTTTAGCTGTGTGACTTACATACTTTGACCCCATAAGATGAGGGAGCTTCAGACACTCTTCTTTCAAAATCTGTAGCAGGAGTTAGGGGTGTTACGGTATCACAGTGCTGTGGTATACCCTGGTAGCGGTAGTCATGTTATTGATACTGTGGGCAGTTTACAATACCATGATAACAGTGGTTCATGGTATACTGTGGTATTTGGATTTTCAGTGATAACTGGCCCTTCCACTCCCAAATCTCCCTGATGCAAGAGTCTGGGGAGGCTTCTTTTTGTACAAAAATGACAACTTCTGTAATACCACGGTATAGCAGTAACCACAGTATTACATGTGACACTTATCATACCGTCAGAATTTCATATGGTGATACATGAGTACAGCCACAGCACAGCACTCGTGGATCTTCCCCAGATAACCTTATTTTAAATCTGAGCCTAAACTAGCAATCCATTGGCAGTGTTGCTACAAGGTCAACAGTACCAATTGAGCTGCACAAAATAAATGGCTACAAGTCCCATTCGACGATGTGTGGGGAATGTCACTGTATTATAATGCAGTCCTCTCTCCCAGTTTACAGTACTATTTTCCAGCAGCCCTTTGATCCATGATGACTTCAACCCATGAAACACAAAATCGAGAGCAGAAGTTCAAGTTGAGCTTGCTGTAGATACTTCCCTCACCTAAGTGAATTGCACTGTCCGTTCACTGAAGACGTTCCATTTTTTTTTTCTCCTCTCCATCATCATTTGGTGCCACCATCTCCAGTTTTTGTCACCCAGCTGTCTGATGTGAAGAGCAGTAGGCCTTTTGAAAACTCTTTCAGCTTAACAGCAACACCAAATACCAGAAAGGAAAAAGAAATTGTTCAAAACAGACATTTTTAATACTGAGGACGAAGCAGAAGAGAAACTGCCCACTATGGGTTACCCGGTGATGCAATACTGTATGAAAAACTTGACTCTACTTTCTAACCTGTAAAGCAGTTTGCATGCCTGTATGTGTGAAACTGAATTTTACACTGCCTCCTAATGTGGCTTCAAAGAAACTTGAATTGTTAAAGCCATTTGGCGGTGTAGTTCTTTTTCTCCAGTAGGGGAAGGGGGAGACTTCTGGAGTGTGATTCCTGCTGTTGCTAAAACACTAACAAGAGAAGCAGACCTGAACTCTGTTTGAAACTGTTCCCAAGTGAGAGATTGTCTCTAATCATCTTTGAGGTTTTCCAAAGGATGTCACCTGCATTCATACCCGGAGCGACTTCATTTTTTTTTTCCTTTTTAGACAGCAGTCTGTTTTTTAAAAAGAAATTGTATCATCATGGTCCCTGACATTAAAGGGACACTGTCAGCTTTGACCCTTCGTTTTGCATCACAGCTGAATGATGTGCCTTTTGGCACACACCTATCTAATTCATTCTTTAAAATTCCCACATAATATGTAAAAAAATTTTTGTACATGCTCTGCTGATATTTTGCAAAAATCGACATTTGCTCGGGTCCAACTCAAAACGCCCGCCACCGGAAGCATCTCCATGTTCAGAATGCGCGACATGCACGAGAGCAGCCCTGAGATATATTTTCACCATGCCACTAGTAAATGGTAGTTTCAGGAAAGTTCAGAATTCTGAACAGTTTTGGTGTTTGAGAACAAAATGTTAATGGGGTATAATAATTTACATTTTAATCCAGAGCCGAAATGTACATGCGCAAGAGCATGCTAGTCCTGCACATGTGCGGGATCTTGTACATGCCTCACTTGCGCAGGCGCGGGATTTCAATTCCAGATTAAAAATGTAAATTATTATACCCCCATTGCTCGTTTTTTGTTCTCAAGCACCACAAACTGTTCAGAATTTCTGAACTTACCAGGGAAACATTTTACTAGTGGCATGGTGAAAATATCGTATTTCGGGGCTGCGCTTGTGCATGTCACGTGTTCTGAACATGGAGATGCTTCCAGTGGCTGGCGTTTTGAGCTGGACCCGAGCAAATGTGGATTTTTGCAAAATATCACCAGAGCAGGTACAAAAACAATTTTTTATAAATATATGGGGAATTTAAAGAATGAATTAGGTGTGTGCCCAAAGGCACGTTATTCAGCTGTGATGCAAAACGAAAGTGCAAAGCTGACAGTGTTCCTTTAAGAAAGGTTGAAAACGTTCAGTCTCTCTCCCCCCCCCCCCAACCATATGGGTAAAACTTTGGCCTTCCCGCTTCCTGCTGTTCTCTAACCTGCAACTGGTGTCCAGTCGGTGAGGGGGTGGGGGGGCCACAGCAACAGATCATGACTTACTACTTGCAAGGGTCTGAGCGGGGATGAAACAGAAAAAGTACAATAAATTGAAAGGGGGGAAGTAAGAAAGCACATTGCTACAAAGCAACTGGTACCGTAACACGAATGGCTGCTACTAGATACTCTTCTCATGAGTTTCATGGGGGGGGCAGAGGAAATTCAAGGCACACTGTTTTGTCAGTTTCTGGCAAGCGCATCTGGTTTGAGGTAAGAGCTGGGATTTTTTCTTGTGCACCAGGTTTTGCTCTTGGTATTGATTTTTGATTGTGAGCATGCCCTCTAGCAGCCTTTGAGTTGGCACATCTGAATAAAATGTTTCTTCAACGAAAAGGCATGGGGAGGACCTAGCAGCCTTTGAGTTTGCACATCTGGGTAAAATGACTCTTAATTTAATGAAAAGGTGTGGGGAGAAGGACAAAATGTGAGGATTGTAGTATGTTTTGCATAACATTTTCCTCATTCACAGGTCCACATTTGAAGGGTGAGGTCTGCTGTAATTGATCAACCTTGTGTAACCCTTGATCAAGCTAACTCGCATCCATTTTTTTGTTAACCTCTGTAGATCTGCACAGTATGATCCCCTCTTGTTTGGTCTTAAACACCCCCCAACCCCACTCCAGTTACAAACTGTTAGATCAGTGAAAAAAATAGAGCATTGTTTTTATATTGTATAGGAATAAGACTCTCCCTGTTTCACGTCTGTTTGGATCATGCATGTTGCTCCAAGACTAAATAGCTTTAAACACAATATATAATTTTGTATATAAAATGGCACTAAGTTCCTAAATGGCTTGAACTGTTGAACTTTTGTTATGCCACGTGAATCATGGCTGCCGTTAGCATTTCAAGCTGTGTTTGCTCATTTAAGTTCTCTGTGAAAATGGCGTTAGTTACTGTTTTCTTGGTGCCAGTTGATGCACTGGGTTTCTGTACAGAAAAAAAATTAGTGTGCTGTTAAATGGGAATGTAGACTTTCAAATAGAGACTTTTACCAGCCCCTCCCCCCTTGCCAAGACTTCGTAATCACCCTACAAGGGCAGGTAGGTGTGACATTGTATTCTTATAATAAACTAGTAACAGCATTCTCTGACTGGGCAGTGCAGTTGTTGCAGTCTGAGCACTCTGTGATGCAGCTTTCTCACCAGCTTGCACCCATACAGCTGTCCGGATGGGAGTTTGCAGGGCGCTGACATCATGTAGAGTGAACCCAGACTTTTCCTGGAAATGGTGCTGCCCAGCCCGTGTACAAAACACGCCTATATCTTAACAAAGTGCATCCTGCCTGTCTGCTCTCCTAGCACAGTTTAGGAATTTGGAGAGGGTGGAATTGTGTATATTGGATTTTGTTTTTGCATTTATATTTTGAGATTCAAAGCAGATTTGAAAATGTTAAGGAAACTGCATAAATCAGGAAATAAAAAATGCAGATTTACTCGACTAGGATTTTCTGTGTGAAAGTAGGCATTCTCTTTAGGTGGCTGTGGTGGAATTCAGTGCATTTGAACTGTACAGATTTAACCATGTTATTGGTTCAGTACTTGGGTGTTTACACTGTAATTTCAAATGGGGTGGTGCAAAACTACCCTAACTGCAAGCACTGGCAAACACTGCCTAGTACACGCTGAAGCAGCAGTGTTGGGCGACAAAAATGTAATTGTATACTGTTCTAGTAACAGTGCTTTCCTGGCCAAAGTATCAACATAATCCTGAGATATGTAGTGTTGAGGTTTTCATAAGTTTTCTTTCTTGCTACACCCAACATAAAATAAACAGCTTGGTGTGGTACTGTGCTGTTTACCAACAGAAACGTTTGCTAACACTACCCTGCTACATCCTTTGTATGAATCAAGCAGGTGCAATCAAACGTAGCCTCGAGAGAGAAAATTTAAAAAAATTGCTGGTGGCCATCTTTAACTTGTGTCAATTTCAAAATGAGTAGCAAACTTGTTTTAAAAATTTCTTGGGGGAATTTACATTGAGGAATTTTAAGGATACTAGAACTACCTTACTGCTAAAAACAGTGCTTTTTTAACCGCCAAAAAACACTGCTGCTGTAAAAACTGCATGATCAAATTGGACCCGGGTTTCATTGGCACTGGGGCTGTCATGGCTGGTGCCAGACCAACATGACAAGCAAAGATGAGAGCAAGTAAAGCCACATGGCAGCAACACCTGTATTAAAAACTGTGATCGAGTCTTGTGGTGCTGCTGCACATCTGGGCAGCATTTTCTTATGCCAGAAATAATCGTTATGTAAGTTGACCCTTGTAACAGAATTAATCATCCATATCATTAGAAAATGGGGCCAATGGCATCAGAAATGACTTTAAATCATTGTAACTCATTTTTCCAGAGCCCCCATGGCTCCGGGGCATCTGTGAGCTGCTGGCAGAAGACCCCGATAAACCTGCAGTGTCAGTGCTGAGGGAACAGCAGTCACTTGCCTCTTCAAATGGTGTTCAAGGCCTGCTTCAAATAATGTTTGTTTTTAATAGTGTTTTTCTTTTGTAATTGATGCTTACTGTATTATGTGGTGTCTGAGAGACGTAAATCCTAAGTTAGTATGTCAGTTTTTTTAAACAAAATCTGTTAAATATTTAAAATGTGTATTTTAAGTTCATGTACCCTTAACTCTAAAAAGAAAAAGTTAAAATTTTATAATGGTATAGCTTTTCATGTACAAGAGTTTCTGTTAATAGCATATATATATATATATATATAGCGTATGCTATATGTGCTCATATAGTTTAATAAAGCTGATTTATATTGGCTGTATTTGTATTTTTTGGTGTATTGCATCGGGTGTGGTAGTTCATTCAATTCTTTGCATAACATCTACCTTGTAACCGCCCCCCCCCCATGCACACACCCAAGGCAGGTAGTCGAGTGCATTGCTTATCAATGTATGGATAATACATGACAGGGTGTGTAGTTATATACGAAGAACCCAGCAGAACCTCACCCATCTTTCTGAAGTCCTTTGTAAAATCCAGAATTTTAATCTTAGTGGGGGACTTTTCCCTGGCCATGTCCAACTGAAATCGCACTGTATGATGGTCACTCCCACCTAACTGCTTCTCAACCTTTATATCCTGAACATGGTCCCATTCATCAACACCAGATCAAAGATTGCCCCCTTCCTGGTGAGTTCTGTGATGCCCTGTGTCAGGGATCCATGTTGCAGCGCATCTATGATCACCTGACTCCTGGCACAGGTCATGGCCAGTACCCTCCAATCCACCTTGGGCAAGTCGGTCTCTCACTGTTGCCACCTCTCCATTCCCTGCAGTTGACTTTATTTGTGAGCTCAGTTCTCTGTCTCTTTCCTCTTCCTGGTTTGGTGGTCTGTAAACCACCCCCAAAACCTCACCTTTCTGCCTCTATTTGACAGTAAATGAATCCACATTCCTTCCATCCTCCCCTCTACTGACTCCTTCCTTGTACAAGTTATATTCTCCTTGATGTAAACCACCACCCCTCCCCCTTTTTCCTAGCTCCCTGTCCCTCCTGTATAATTTAAACCCAGGGATCGAGAGGTTCTAGTCTTGGTTAGGTGTGGTCCATATCTCTGTGACTGCCACTGTGTCCACTTCCCTTTCCGCCAACAGTGGCCTGTGGGTCATCCATCTTGTTTCCAAGACTTCATGCATTCAGGGACACCACCTTCCACCTAGAGTCTGAACCCCCTTCCTGCCTATCTGCCTTTCTTCTTAGTCCCCTTTGCCTGTACCCCACCCATCCCTGCTAACCCCCTCACTCCCTCTCCGCCTCTGCCCTCCTGTTCCCCTCTACTGGTATGTGTAGGGGGTCTGCTGACATTCTGGAGAGTTGGGGCTTGTAAGCCATCTCCCCTCTGGTAGTTTAAATTGTTTATATACCCCCCCGAGCTCTTCCCTGTGGACTTTTTCGGGCCCCCCCCACACACACTGAGGTGCAGTCCGGTGGAAGAAGTGTCTTGTCTAGCCGGCGCAATGGTTGGTTTTCCACTTGTGACGCCGGTAACCCGGGTTCAGGAATGAACCTGGGTCATTGGAGGGCCGACCAAGGGAGAAGGATGGAGTGTCCTGAGGACTGCTGTCCTCCTCTTGGGGGGGGTCAGGAGTACGTTCGGCACTTGACAGACTGGGTACTGCAGCAGCCAACATCTGAGTGTACTAGGAGGTGGGGTGGATGCTGGACATCATTGCATATCCCACATTCCAGAAAAACACACAAAAATACTTGTCTGGCTGGATGACACCGCCCCTCGCCTGGCCTCTATAGCTCTGTGCCACTCCCCCACACCAACTAATTGCGGCTCAATTGGTACCACTGTGAGCCTCAAACCCAGCCCTGGGGGAAGCCAGGGAGGCAATGTTGGCTCGCTGACACCTTACCCGTTGCAGATTGGCGAACAGTGGAACCATGGCCCCACCCTGGGGGGGAAGCCAGGAAGTATTGGTGGTGGTGGAAGGTGGTAATTGGAGAGCAAGGTAAGCGAGGAGTGGGGTTGATGGATGCGAGATTGTGGCAAAAAAGCATACTAAACAGGAAAAAAGTGTTTTATCTGACCAGGTCTCCCCCTCCCAGCCCCCAATATAGTCATACCATTCCTCTTTGCACCACTGCTTCAGCCAGTTATTGAACTGCTGTATTTTTCCCCCCTTGACCATGCTGGCTCTTGGTACTGGCAACACCTCCAAGAATACAATTGATCTGGCTACTTCTCTGCAGGTCTTCCCCACCACTCTGAATCTTTCCTCTACTAACCCCACTCCCTGGCTAGATCATTTATACCTCTCTGTATAACTGTGTGGTTCCCCCAAATTCCCCTAACCAACTTTCCAGTCTTACAGGCACATCTCTCCGCCATCACCCGTAGCATGCAAATTTCTTTCCTACTTGTATTTAGGTCTTCTTTCCTCCGTGAATTCCCTTAACTGTGTAGTACACCAGGATTACCAGCCTTCACCCCCCATTCCTGAGACTCTTTTACTTCTCTGACTGCTTTCAAGCTTACCTCTCCCCTTATCTGCTGCCCCTTTGTCATGGGCACCCCACTGTCTTTGTTTCCAACCCCTGCTTGACTGATCACCCCCAACAGTCTCTACTCGCCTCCTACATTGGCCTCCCCTCAGTCTTTCTTTCCTGGCTAGTCACACATACTATCTCTGTTCCCCTGTCAGTTTCCCCTCCTCCCCCACCTCCAACTTCCCTCTCCACGCACAGTGACTGTTATACTGTCCTACCCCCTTCTGTTGTCCAACTCCCCCACCACTTTTCCTGTACCCGACCTTTCTTCCCCCACCTCCTATTCCCCACTCCTTGCTTCCAGACAGTGGGTGAAATCTATTCCATAAGGGAACCCCTTTCAGTGCTCCCACTCCTGTTGCATCTCTTGTGATCCCTCCCACTTCCCATTCCCCCTCTCTGGGCTCTCCTTTCCCTGAGGTAGGTGTACCACGCAACTTAGGTGACTACACCTGTCCCCTGCTTAGTGACCTCTTTCATCTGGGCATACTCTGTCTGCCTTTCTCTCCCCCCTGTCTGCTCCTCCTACACTCCTTGCCAGCCTCCCCAGCTCCCACCTGAGCTGCCGAACGTCTGCCCTTCTAACCCCAGGAAATCTTACTGTATTCTGACATGTGCAGTATGGTCTCACCATAGGAGGTCGCACCTGTAAACAAGCTTTCAGTTCAGTGTGTGTCTCCTAGTAAAATAAAAATAAATAGGACTGCCCCAGAGCTGAAATGGTTAATAGAACCTTTGCAAATGGTAGAATGCCAGGCTCGAGCTTGGTTTTCAAACCATTGTCTCTGATAAACATCTTGCAACTGTCAGATTCTTTACTCTGCTTGCCTGAGTCAGACGCCTCGGAGAGCTCTCCTTCATCTTTTCCTAAAGATCTTATTTTTATCTCCGTTTTATACAGTTCTGTTTTTTGTTTTGTTTTTTGAACTGTTGTCTCTGGTATTCAGATAGACTACTCTAGATTTAACCCTATGTGGGTAAGTTTCTCAGTTTCAGTCCGGTTCTTGCAACCAGGTGGAAATTGAGCCTTTCACCTTATTTTGAAGTAAAACTCCTTTTTATTTACCTTCTTCTCTGGTAACCGCTGATCGATTTTGTTTGTTGGGATTTTTAACCGGGCTGATACTCTGTTTTTCCCTCGGTTGCTGATCCAGTCAGGGGGGGAAAAAGCAAAGCACCAGGGAAGTCTGATATTTTTATTCAAACATGAAGTCTTGCTGTATTCTGACTATATGCAGTTTGCCCCAGCACTTGAACTGCTCTGGAGAGGAAAGAGTTAACTCTATGCCAAAGCATAGAACATTGAGCTCAAGCTCAGTTTTCAAACCTCTGTCCCTGGTACTTTCTAATGTAACTGTCAGATTCTTTACTATGCCTACCTGTGAAGACGCTACAGAGAATTTCTCCTCACTACTTCGGTTTGGTTCTTTCGGTCGGTTTTATCCAACCGTTTATTTTTTCGGTCATCAGATCTCTGTCTACAGTACAGTAAGTGTATTTTAGGTAGATCGTGGTAGAAATTTTTTTCTTCAGTTCTTTGCTGGTCCGTCCCCCCGGGTCTTCCGCTCCAGAACCGCCCGTGGGGCCTCCGGCCGGTCCATCTGCTTAGGCAGCTCCTCTGGCTCCCGGGTACCCGGCCCTGTCGTATCCGATGTCGCCATACCTGGGACTGCAGTATCCAGAGCCGACATATCAGACGCCGCAGTACTCGGCTCCTCAATAGCCGATGCCGGGCTTCCTGCCGTCGGGTTATGGATATGCGCCCTTTGGGTATAGTCCATACCCGTATCTCCCTCCTCCTCCACTGCCCCTTCAGCCACTGGTGGACTTGCAGGAGACTCTGGCTTCCTGGTGGGCTGTGGCCAAGGCTCAGCTCACCAGAGAGGCGGAGAGTCGTCTTCCGATGACAGTGCCGGTTCCGGTTCCCATACGCCCACGACGACACACTCCCTCCCCACCTCTGGACACCAGGGCTCAACCCTCTGGGTCCAGAGCGGGGCAGGACACGCTTTCCTGAGGGATTCCCAAGGGGTCCATTCCTCCCCCTCGTCGGGAGAGGGAGTCTACCTTTTCCTCAGCTTCTTCTTCCTCTGACACCTTGGATCCTTCCGACGGTTGTTCTGAGCAAGACAATGAGCCACGCTCTCCGTCCAAGCCCCAGCCAAGGACTCCTCCGAAGTCCCCTCCAGAGGATCCTTCCTTGACAGAGTTGCTACGGAAGATCCAGGAAGTACATAAATGGCAATCCTTGGAGCCAGACCCCCAGCGTTAAAAAAAACTCGCTGAGCATCTGGATCTGCCCATGACAGCTCCCACTTTGGTGCCACCCTGGATCGAGCCTCATGCCGACCTTATTACCACCATATGGAAACAACCATCGGCCTTAGCCCCACTTCCCAGGAAGTTGAACAGGCTATGCCAGGCTCCAGAGGGTGTTGATTTTTTAAGACTCCCACCCCTGTGCTGACTCGGTTGTGATTAGCGCTGCTCATGGCCGGTCAGCTCAACCCAAACATCTTGGCTCATCTCCACCTGACAAGGAGTCCCGTCTTCTGGACCAGTATGGCAAGAAGATTTTTGCTTCTTCCACTCTGGGTATTAGGGCCCTGAACTACGTTGGCCACATGGGGATTACCAGAAGGCTATTCTTAGTGAGGTGGAATCGGAATTGGACTCCCTTCTGGACTCTCAGGTCAAGCAGGAAGTGGCTGACCTCGTCTGCTCTGCATGTTCAGCCAGTCTGCACATTCTTCATGCAGCCTACGATGCAGTGGACACTGCTGGGAGGAGCTCAGCTTTCGCTGTAGGTTTACGGCGTCACGCTTGGCTCCCGAGTGTCAGGGTTGGTCCCGAGAGTGCAGTCCACTATCCGGGAAGCGCCCTTCCAGGATTCGGTGCTGTTCGGGGGTGATGTCAAGGACATCATCACCGACCTGCAGGAGAAGGGGACGGCACTAAAGTCTGTTGACTATGTACCATCCCCATCAATCGCAGCGCCGTCCCTTTCGCAGATGGAATCGGCCCAAAGCGAGACCACAGGGAAAGAGGGCTACTAAACATTGGGTCCCCAGCTGCTGTCCCCGCTGCCCAAAAAAGCAGCGGGAGCTTCAGCTGCGGCGCTGCCCCACACCACCTGACTCCTTCCCTCTCCCACTACCTCTGGGCTTCCCGGAGGAACCGGTAGGAGGGAGGTTTTCTCTCCACCTTCCGGGCTGGGAGAGGATAACATCAGATTCATGGGTGATGCAGCGCAGAAGGACACTCAATAGAGTTTCTACAGAAACCACTTCATCACCCTCCCCCAACGTCGTCATACTCTCGGGAACATCTTCTGGTCCAGGAAGAAATTTCAGCACTTTTGCTGAAAGAGGCGATAGAACCTGTCCCCCTTCCCTTGCAAGGAATGGGTTACTATTCCCACTTCTTCCTGGTCCCGAAGAAGACAGGAGATGTAAGACCTAGTCTAGATCTCGGTTCCCTAAACCTTTTTGTGGAGTAAGAGGTTCAGGATGCTCTCACTGCAGAACCTTCTGCCCCTCCTCCGCTCGGGCCAGTGGCTGTGCGCTCTGGATATGCAGGACGCTTACCTGCACATAGCTATTCACTCGTCTCACCACAAATATCTTCGTTTTGCTTTCCAGGGGGACCACTACCAGTTCAAAGCACTTCCATTTGGCCTGTCCTCAGCCCCTCGAGTTTTTACCAAATGCCTTGCGGTGGTGGCGGCCTATCTGCATACCCGGGGGGGTACAGGTTTTCCCGTGCCTGGACGATTGGCTCCTGGCAGCCTTGTCCAGGGAGGAACTCCTGCACTGCCTCTCCCTCACCCAGCAGGTCTTTGCCTGTCTGGTTATTACCATTAACCATTCCAAGTCTCACCTGATCCCATTCCAGAGGCTTCAGTTTATTGGGGCGATACTGGACACGACCCTAGGCAGGGCCTTTCTGCCTCTGGACAGGGCGGCCACACTCCAGACTCAGATAAGCCTGTTGTCCGGCCGCAGATGGGTCAGTGCAAGGTCAGATCTTACTTCGAGAGGGCTCTTGCAGTAGGTAATTACATATTGGACTGATGCCGGCAGGACCCCACGGAAAAATTTCTAGCTAGCAGTCTCTAGCGAGGTACCACCCCCATGTCAGGTGACCGGCATCAGGAGATGTTGGTATAAAGGGGCGGTCCCGGACGCCCGTCTTCCAGTTCTTTCCCGCCGTTAGCTCGTGCAGCGCCTCGCAGAAAAGTTTGTGCTTCGTTAGCCCTACCTTCGTCGGTTTTTTACCGAAAAATCATTATTTTTTTCGACTGTCAGTACTAGCGTCGGTGTATGTCGTCCCCTACACCCTCCGAGCACAAGAATAAGTGCGATTCATGCAGCGCCCAACTACCGCACATGAACGGCCATTCCCTGTGCCTGTTCTGCCTAGGCCCCAATCACCCAGTCGAGAAGTGTCAGCACTGCCTCAGTTTCAACGCGGCTACCCGGAAAAGGCAGCAGCAATCCCTGGAAGCCCATATTCTAAAGAAGAAAATGAGTTTTATGGAGAAGGAGCTCAAAAAACTGAGGCAGGCGTCCACTTCCCCCGAAGGCCATCGGAAGAAGGAGAAGGAGAGGCACCGGGACAAGGGCTCCTCTACCACGTCTCCCTGGGGAGTCGCTGGGACACAGGTAACATCCCCTCCGGGGGATCGCTCCTCGATAGCCGCTGCTGAGGTTTCCGAGGGGTCGTCGGCCCGCCCGTCTGGCTCGCGCTCGGGCCTTGCGGGCGCCTCTGGGCAGTTGGAGGCCTCCGCCCCTGGTTCGGCCGCAGGCTCGCGGCCTACCACTGTGGGCAACTCCAGTAAGCCGGGTGTCGGCTACTCTGACGTCCGCCCGCAGAGGGCTGGTAAGACGTCCGACCCTCCAGGGCGACGTGCAGCCTCCACCCCACCAGTCCAGGCCGATCACTCTACCCGGCCTGCCTCCGGTGATGGCTCTCATAAGTCTGACGTCGGCTCCTGCGCCCGCCAAGAGCTCGCCACTAAGCCTCACATCGACTCGTCTGACGTCCGGCCGGCAAAGGAACAGATGACTGACCCCCCCCACGTCCGTCGTACCCGGTTCCCCGCAGCCTTCGTTGCCATCTGGGGAACCAGAGTCTCCCTAACCCGACCTCGGGGACTTTTCCCCTCCATCCCCGGGCAAAGCTGGGGATCTTTTGCCTCCATCAGTCCTTCCTCTACCTGGGGCGCCGGACCTCACATCGGCTCCCTGGACGCCGGCTCCGACGCCGACCCCTATGACGTTGGTACCTCCGGTGCCAGGGCCTCCGGCGTTGGCCCTGACGTCGGTCTTACCGACACTGGGAGACATTCCATTCCCATCGGGCCCTCCGGGTTCTCCACTATGGACCCGCCCGTGAGGCCTCCGGCCGGGCCGTCTGCTCCGGCAGCCTCCCTCGGCTCCTGGGTATCCTTCATCCTATTCAACGCCTATGTACCCGGGACCGCAGTATCCAGCGCCACAGTACCCGACGCCGGGCTTCCCGATGCCGCAGTACTCAACGCCACAATACCCAACACCGGGCTACCCGCAGCCGGGTTTTGGATACGCTCCATACGGTTATAACCCATATCCTTATCCCCTGCCTCCTCCTCCTCCTCCTCCACTGCCCTGGCAGCCGCCGGTGGACCTGCAGGAGACTCTGGCCTCCTGGTGGGGTAAGGCCAAGGCTCAGCTCACCAAAGAGGTAGAGAGCTGCCTTCCAGCGACGGTGCTGTCCCAGGTTCCCGTACATCCGAGGCGGCACACTCCCTCACCACCTCCGAACTCCAGGGTTCTTCCGTCTGGATCCAGAGAAGGGCAGGACACGCTTCCCCGGGGACTTCCCAAGGTGTCCGTTTCTCCCCCGGTCGGGAAAGGGAGTCTTTCTCTTCTTCATTGTCCTCTTCACCCTCGGACTCTTCCGATGGTTGCTCCGAGAGAGACAAGTCTTGCTGTCCGTCGAAGCCCAGGCCAAGGACTCCTCCGGAGGATCCTTCTTTTACGGAGTTGCTTAGGAAAATCCAGGCGGTTCATCAGTGGCACTCCCTGGAACCAGATCCTCAGCATCTGAAACTCGCTGAACATCTGGATCTGCCTGTGACAGCTCCTACCTTGGTGTCACCCTGGATAGAGCCTCACGCCGACCTTGTTACCACAATATGGAAGCAGCCGTCGGCCTTAGCCCCACTTCCTAGGAAGTCGAGCCGGCTATATCAGGCCCCAGAGGGTGTTGATTTCCTGGATTCTCACCCTTGTGCCGACTCGGTTGTGATTAGCGCTGCTCATGGCTGGTCGGCGAACCCCAAACATCTTAGCTCGTCACCTCCTGATAAGGAATCACTCCTTCTGGACCAGTATGGGAGAAAGATTTACGCTTCCTCCACACTGGGGATCAGGGCCATGAATTATGTCGGCCATATGGGGGACTACCAGAAGTCCATCCTGACTCAGGTGGAAGCCAAACTGGACTCCTTGCCTGACTCCCAAGTCAAGCAGGAGTTGGCTGATCTCGTCCGCTCTGCTCGTTCAGCCAGTCGACACATGCTACATGAGACATACAATGCCGTGGACACTGCTGGGCGGAGCTCAGCTTTAGCTGTAGGCTTACGGCGTCATGCTTGGCTCCGTGTGTCAGGTTTGGTCCCGGAGGTGCAATCGGCTATCCAGAAGCACCCCTCCGGGTCGGTGTTTTTCGGGGTGATGTCACACATCATCACCGATTTGCAAGAAAAAGGACGGCTCTGAAGTCAGTTAATTCCATGTACCATCCCTATCAGCAGCAGCGTCCCTTTCACAGACTGAATCGACAAAGGCGAAACCCCAGGAAGGCGGGCACAAACGCCGGGCCCCGTGAGCTGCAAGCCCCTCACCCAAAAGCAGCAGGTGCTTCAGCTGCGGCGCTGCCCCACACCACCTGACTCCTTTCCTCTCCCACTGCCTCCAGACTCCCCGGAGGAACCGGTAGGAGGGAGGTTTTCCCTCCACCTTCCGGGATGGGAGAGGATAACCATAGATTATTGGGTGCTCCAGCTCATAGCAGAAGGCCACTCCATAGAGTTTCTTCAGAAACCACCCCGCCACCCCCCTCTGAAGTTGTATTCACGGGAACATCTTCTCTTGGTCCAGGAGGAAATCTCGGCTCTTCTGCTGAAGCAAGCGATAGAGCCTGTCCCCCTTCATCTGCAAGGGATGGGTTACTATTCCTATTTCTTCCTGGTCCCAAAGAAGACAGGAGATCTCAGACCAATTTTGGATCTCAGTTCCTTGAATCTTTTCGTAGAGTACAAAAGGTTCAGGATGCTCTCTTTGCAGAGCCTTCTACTCCTCCTCCAGCCGGGTCAATGGCTTTGTGCTCTGGATATGCAGGATGCTTATCTGCACATTCCCATTCGCCCATCTCATCGCAAATACCTTTGTTTTGCGTTCCAGGGAGACCACTACCAGTTCAAGGCGCTCCCGCTTGGTCTCGTCATCGGCTCAAGTATTTACCAAATGCCTGGCAGGGTGGTGCTCACCATGTGCCAAGGAGTGCATAAGTTTTCCCGTACCTGGACGACTGGCTCCTGGCGGCCTCGTCCAGGGAGGAACTCCTGCGTTTCCTCTCCCTTATCCAGCAGGTTTTTGCCTGCCTGGGTATTACCATCAACCATTCCAAGTCTCATCTGGACCTATCCCAGAGGCTACAGTTTATTGGGGCAGTCCTCGATACGACCATGGGCAAGGTCTTCCTGCCTCCGGACAGGGCGTCCACCCTTCAGACCCACATAAGTCTGTTGTCCGACCGCAGGATGGTCTCTGCAAGGTCGGTCCTTCGCCTTCCCGGGCTCATGGCAGCTGCTATCCCGACGGTACCTCGAGCTCGACTCCACATGAGGATCTCTCAGTGGACCTCACGCCTCAATGGGATCAAGCTAGTGGACGACCTAGATCACTCAGTTCTGATCTCCTCACCAATGATGCGAGACTTGCAGTGGTGGATGGTTTGAGAGAACCTGTTTCGTGGAGTTCCTTTTTTCATCCTACCCCCTCCCAGACTCTAACCACAGACTCCTCAGGCAAAGGTTGGGGAGCCCATCTAGGCCCTCATCGGACCCAGGGCTGCTGGTCCAAGCTAGAACAAGCTCTCCACATCAATGTGCTCGAGCTTCGGACAGTGTTGTACATCTCCAAGCCCTTCACCAATACATCCTTCCCGTCACCTAGCTGTCCAGATGGACATGTGCGTGGTGTGGTACATCAACAAACAGGGAGGGACTCTGTCCTACCCTCTATGCAGGGAGGCAATGAGGGTTTGGGATTGGGCAAAACAACACGACCTTCACCTCACGGCAGTTCACGTTCCGGAAGTCGACAACACCCTGGCAAACAAGCTAAGTCACTCCTCTGCTCTGGCTCACGAGTGGGAACTGGACCAAGGGGTTCTAGACAATATCTTCCAACTTTGGGGAACACCGCAGGTCCACCTGTTCGCATCCCCCCTAAACGCAAAATTTCCCATCTTCTGCTTGTTCCAGAGCGAAGCACTTTTGGGCGACACTTTGTCTCTAGACTGGAAGGACAGATTAAATCTATACCTTTTCCCCAATTCCACTTATCCCACGAGTCTTGCAGAAACTAGCTTCAGAAGGAGCGAAAATGATTCTGATCGCTCCTTTCTGGCCCAGGCAAGTCTGGTTCTCTCTTCTACAATATTCAGAGGATCCTCCTCTTCCTCTTCCTCTGTCTCAGGGTTTGTTGATCCAGGATCAGGGGGACCCTCGTCCATCCAGGCCTCAAATCCCCTCAACTGCATGCATGGCTCCTGCAGACATAGCCCAATCTCATTTTGGAGTGTCTCCCAAAGTCGCAGAGATTCTAGTGGAGGCCAGAAAAACCCTCCACCAGATCCACTTATGCCATGAAGTGGAAAAGATTCACTATCTGGGCAGCTTCCAAGAACGTGGAACCTTTCTCCTGTTCAGCGGGGCTTCTGCTGGAGTATCTACGTCATTTGTTTGACCTGGGTCTCAGTCATTCTTCTCTGAAGGTACACATGGTGGCCATTTCGGCCTATCATGTTCCCTTCGCAGACGAGGCTTTTGCTCAACTGGAAGTCTCTAAGACCTTTCTCAGAGGGGTCCTTCACCTGAGGCCCCCCATCCGTACTCCTGCTCCCCCTTGGGACTTGAATTTTGTTCTCAAGAAACTTACTCTCCCTCTCTTTGAACCTGCAGCTTCTGCGGATTTGAAGTTCCTTTCCTGGAAGACTCTTTTGTTGGTGGCCATTACTTCGGCTCGGAGAATCTCCGAGCTCCAGGCCCTGATGTGTAAAATCCCGTACTTGATTTTTCACAAGTAATGAGTTGCTCTTCACACGAATCCTAAGTTTCTCCCTAAAGTAGTAGCCGAGTCTACTCCAAATCAGTCCATAGAGTTACCTGCCTTTTTTATGCAGTACTCTAATCAAGGGGAATATTTACTCCATACTATGGATGTCCACCGGATTCTGAAATACTACACCAGTAGGACGAAGGATCTCGGAAAGACTGATTAATTGTTCATCTCTTTTGCTCACAAAAGGGAAGGCAATGCTGTTTCCAAGCAATGCCTAAGTGGTTGGCTCATTGCATCACTTTCTGTTATGACAAATACAAGACCCTCCCGGGGTCAAGTCAGAGGCCACTCTACAAGAGGAGTAGTTGCCTCAGCGTCTTGTTTCAAGAATGTGTCTGCGGCAGACATCTGCGCTGCCGCCACCTGGACTTCCATCCATACCTTTACGAAACACTACAGTTTGGATGTTGCCTCTCGACTCAGAGCAGGCTTCGAGCTGGGTGTTTGCAAGGCCTTCTATCCTGAGTCTTGCACAACCAGAACTACCTTTTGAGTAGTTTTCCTCCTCCCGGTGCCTCTCTTTGTTCCAGACTGCTGAGTTCAGTCCCTACGTATATTTGCCTACTGCAAGAGCCTCTCAAAGTAAAGATAGTACAGTTATGTAGGGACTTACCATAACATTAGATCTTCTAGAGAGGATCTTGCAGTAAATGTCTTCCCGCCTCCATCTCTCTAGGCTTTTCATCTCCTTTTCCATTGAGGAAATAGCGCTTTCTCTCATCCAGCCTCTTTTGGCCTGTGGCGGGAAAGAACTGGAAGGCAGGTGTCTGGGACCGCCCCTTTATACCGACATCTGACGCCGGTCACCTGACGTGAGGGCGGTCCCTCACCAGGGACTGCTAGCTAGACATTTTTCCGTGGGGGCCTGCCGGCGTCAGTCCTATATGTAATTACCTACTGCAAGAGCCTCTCTCGAAGATCTACTGTTAAGGTAAGTTCTTACACAACTGTACTTTCTTCGCCTCCTCGGGTTTATGGTGGCTGCTATCTGACAGTCCCTCGCACTCGGCTCCACATGAGGGTCTCTCAGTGGATGCTTCGATCTCAATGGGATCAGTTGGTAGACTACTTGAACCACTTGGTCCTAGTCTCCTCTCCCATGATTCGAGACTTACAATGGTGGATGGTTTGAGAGAACCTTCTTCGGGGAGTTCCATTCTTCCTTCCTCCTCCCTCCCAGACTCTGACCACAGATGCCTCGGGCGAAGGTTGAGGAGCCCATCTCGGTCCACATCGGACCCGGGGCTGTTGGTCCAAACTCGAGCAATCACTGCAAATCAATGTGCTTGAGCTTCGGGCGGTGCTCTGTGCTCTCCAGGCCCTCCACCTGCATCTTCTTCCAGACCACCTAGCCGTCCACAGACGGACAATATGTGTGTGGTATGGTACATCAACAAACAGGGCGGGACTCGGTCCTACCCTCTCTGCAGGGAAACTGTGAGAGTCTGGGATTGGGCAGCACAGCACGACCTTCACCTCACGGCAATTCATGTTCCGGGGGTCGAGAACTTCTTAGCAGACAAACTAAGTTGCTCGTCTGCTCAAGCTCACGAATGGGAGCTGGATCAGGGGGTCCTAGACGAAATCTTCCTATGTTGAGGAACACCTCAGGTGGATCTGTTCACTTCACCTGTAAACGCAAAGCTTCCCGAATTCTGCTCGCTCGTTCAAGAGTGAGGCATTTTCTGGAGAGAGACTCTGTCTCCAGATTGGAGGGACAGATTCGTCTATGCCTCCCCCTCCTCCCGATTCCTCTGATACTGCATGTTTTGCAGAAACTAGGTTCAGAAGGAGCACGAATGATTCTGATCGCTCCTTTCTGGCCCAGGCAAGTTTGGTTCTCTCTACAACAATACTCAGAGGAGCCTCCTCTTCCTCTTCCGCTGTCTCGGATTCTGTTGACCTAGGATCAGGGGACTCTGGTTCATTCAGGTCTCAAGTCCCTTCAACTGTATGTGTGGCTCCTGCAGATATAGCTCAAGCCCGCTTTGGGGTTTCTCCCCAGGTGGCTGAGATCTTGGTGGAGGCTAGGAAGCCCTCCACTAGGTCTACTTATGCCATGAAGTGGGTTCTCAATCTGGGCCACTTCAAAAGGCTTCGAGCCTTTGCCTTGCTCAGTTGGGCAACTGCTGGAGTACCTCGCGTCACCTCTTCAACCTGGGTCTTAGTCACTCGTCTCTGGTGGCCATTTTGGCCTACCATATTCCCTTCGCAGATAGGACGTTTGCTCAACTGGAAGTCTCTTAAGACTTTCCTTAGAGGGGTTCTTTACTTGAGACCCCCTATCCGAGTTCCTGCCCCTCCTTGGGATTTGAACTTTGTCCTTGAGAAACTTACTTTGCCTCCTTTTGAACCAGTGGCCTTGGCTGACATGAAGTTCCTTTCATGGAAGACGCTCTTCCTAGTGGCCATTACCTCTTCTCTGAGGATTTCTGAGCTCCAGGCCCTGATGTGTAAAATCCCGTACTTGATTTTTCACAAGGAACGCGTGGCTCTGCGCACCAATCCTAAGTTTCTCCCCAAGGTGGTAGCAGTATCTACTTTGAACCAGTCCGTAGAATTACCCGCCTTCTTTACACAGTACTCCAATGAGGGGCAGTATCTACTTCACACTATGGATGTTCACCGCATTCTGAGATACTACACTAACAGAACAAAAGATCTCAGAAAAACTGGTCAACTTTTCTTCTTTTTTGCCCCCAAAAGAGAAGGCAATGCTGTTTCCAAGCAATGCCTGTCTAAATGGTTGGCTCATTGCATCACCTTCTCTTATGACAAGTACAACAAAACCCTTCCGGGTCAAATAAGAGGTCACTCCACTAGAGGGGTTGCTGCCTCTGCGGCATGTTTCAAGAATGTGTCAGCGGCAGACATTTGTGCTGCCGCCACTTGGACTTCTGTTCATACATTTACAAAACATTACAGTTTGGATGTTGCCTCTCGCCATAGAGCAGGCTTCGGGTTCGCTGTTCTGCAAGGCCTTCTTTCTTAAGGCCTTCACAGCTAGAGGATCTGCTTCGAGTAGCTTTCCTCCTCCCATGTGCTTCTTCTTGTTCCAGACTGCTTGGGACTCAGTCCTATATGTAATTACCTACTGCAAGAGCCCTCTCGAAATAAGATAGTACAGTTGCATAAGAACTTACCGTAACAGTAGATCTTGAGAGAGGCTCTTGTAGGTACAAGTCTTCCCACCCTCCATCCCTAAAGCTTTTCAGCTCCTTTTCCAGTGAGGGAAATATCTCGCTTCTTCTCATCCGTCTCTTGTGGCCTGTGGAGGAAAGAACTGGAAGGAGGCGGGCGTGAGGGACGCCCCTTTATACCGACGCCTCCTGATGCCGGTCACTTTGACGGGCAGTCCTCGCCAGAGATCTAGAAGCTAGAAATTTTTCCGTGGGGTCTTGCCGCCTGTCTACGTCAGTCCTATATATAATTACCTACTGCAAGAGCCTCTCTCGAAGATCTGCTGTTACAGTAAGTTCTTACGTAACTGTACTTTGCTGCTCCTAAGGGCTGTGGAGCAGGTATCTCTACCTCACAGAGGAGAAGGATTGTATTCAGGATACTTCCTTACCCCCAAAAAAGACACGGGAGTGGTGACCCATCCTAGACCTAAGATATCTGAACAAACATATCACAGAATCAAAGTTCAGAATGGTGACTCTGAGAATCATTCTTCTCTCTCTGAGGCCAGGAGACTGGCTAGCTTCCCTGGACCTCAAGGATGCCTATTTCCACATCCCCATCAGGTGCTCCCACAGAAAGTACCTCAGGTTTGAGTTGCCTTCAGGGCACTACCAGTTCAGAGCAATGCCCTTTGGCCTGACATCTGCACCAAGGGTGTTCACAAAATGCCTGGCAGCTGTGGTAGCCTTCCTCAGAAGGCAGAGCATTTCAGTGTGTTTCCTTACATAGACGACTGGCTCATTGTAGGCCAATCAGACCAAGTCAAGTCAGCTCTGCATTCTCTCGGATTTCTTCTCAATCTAGCCAGATCAGTTCTGGAACTTGTTCAGCTTGTCACCTGTATAGGGGTAGAGCTGGACACCCTTCAGGCATGAGCCTTTCCACCTCCCTGAAGGGTAAAGATCCTTACAGATCTGGCTTCTTTCAAACCTTTGGTTTCTCATCCAGCCAGACATTTTCTCCAGCTTCTAGGCTACATGGCAGCTTCAACTGCAGTGGTACAAGGAGCCAGGTTTCAGATGAGACATTCAGTTCTATCTCAGGTCCTTCTGGTCTCAGAGGAAGGATCCTTTCACCAAACTAGTTCCAGTGTCCTGGACCCTTGTCCAGGCTCTCCAGTGGTGGCTGGAGGAGGACAATCTCAGGCAGGTTGTCCCATTTCTGCATCAGACATCCTCAGTTGTTCTCACCACAGATGCTTCCCTCCTGGGTTGGGGAGCCCATCTGGGAGACCTCACTGCACAGGGCACTTGGTCTCAACAGGAGTCTCTTCTTCATATCTTTTGGAGCTCAGAGCTGTGTTTCTAGCTCTTCAGGCTTTTTCAGTCAGTTCAGGGAAAAGTGGTGCAAGTCAGGACAGACACCACCACCACCACCATGTGGTACAAAAACCAGCAAGGGGCACTCGGTCCATGGTCTTGTGCACAGAAATCATGAAAATATGGTCATTGGCTTACTCCCTCCAGACTTCCTTGGTAGCAGTGCATCTTCCAGGGAAGGACAATGTGCTGGCAAATGCCCTCAGCAGGAGTTCACAGGGTCACCATGAATGGGCCCTGAATCAGCATGTCCTTCAGATTATTTTCAAGAGGTGGGGCATTCCAGAGATGGATCTCTTTGCAGCCCCGGACAATCACCCAACTTTCTCTGTTCTGTTGTAGACCTCCAGTCCTGGGATCTGTTCCCCTAGATGCTCTCCTGTTAAATCGTACAGGCAGGTTCCTTTATGCCTTTCCTCTGATCTTCAGAGTACTGATCAAAATCAGGTCTCAGGCCTACACAGTGATTCTGGTGGCCCCGGACTGTGCCAGACAACTTTGGTATCCACTACTGTTGTCTCTTTCAGTAACACTTCCTCTGTTTCTGCCCAGGAGGCACGACCTCCTGTCCTCCTCTCAGGAGAGGATTTGGTACCCCAATCTACAGACTCTTAGACTCAAAGCTTGGCTCTTGAAGAGTTAGAATATGCAGGCTTACACCTTTCTCAAGGTGTTCTGGATATTCTCAAAGTTTCCAGGAAGCCTTCCATTAGAAAGACTTAAAACTCCAAATGGAAAAGATGTACTATTTGGTGTTCCCAGAGAAATATTGAACCAGATATGGCTGGCATTGCTACAGCCTTAGATTATTTGGTTCATCTGAATAGCTTAGGCCTCAGGCCTGCTACTCAAAGTTAATTTAGCAGCCGTGTCTGCTTTTCTCTCAGCAGGGAAGGTTCCTTCCCTGGCTTCTCATCCTGTGTTTAGTAAGTTCTTCAAGGGTCTGGTTCGTATCAACCTTCCCTTTAGGGAGTCTACTCCTGCTTGGGACCTGAATATCTATATTGCACAGCTTATGCAGCCCCCTTTCGAACCCTTATCTTCAGCTGAGCTAAAGTACTTGACTTGGAACACTGTTTTCCTGCTAGCCATTACTTCTGCCATGAGGTTCGGTGAATTGCTGGCTTTGTCAGTGGAACATGACTTTATTGTCTTTCACAAGAATAAGGTGGTCCTTAGAACAAATAGAAACTTCCATCCTGATGTAGTTTTGGATTTTCATCTTAGCCAGTCTTTGACTTTGCCTGTGTTTTTCACTGACCATTCTTCTTCAGGCGAGAGAAGATTGCACAGTTTGGATGTGAAAAGGGCACTTGACTATTACATACTAAGGGCCACAGGAAGGATCTACCCAGTTGTTTCTCACTTATGGTGAGGTGGGAGAAGGTAAACCTGCCACGGAAAGATCTATTGCCAGGTGGATTGTTTCTTGTGTTCAGTTTTGTTACTGGGAAAAGAGCCTCCCTCAGGCCTGAGAGCACACTCGACCAGGGGTACGGCTGCCTCCTTGGCAGATGCTAGGGATATTCCTCTGTCAGAAATCTGTAAAGCAGCCACCTGGAAAACAGTTCACACATTCACCAAGCATTACTCATTGGATACCTAGTCTAGAAGTGATGCTAGGTTTGGTATAGCAGTACTGCAGAGCTTGTTCCCAAAGTAGGTTCTGTATCCCTTCCTCCAGGGGAGAACTGCTTGGTAGTCTGCATATAGTTCGAGTGCAGCAAAACTTTGAAGAAAAAATTACTTGCTATGGAGTCTTGCTGTATTCTGATCTGCCTCCCCTTTCAGAACCTAGTTTTTGGGATGTGGGTTGGCAGGTACAGAGGTGCACCTTCTTATTCCTCCTGGCCAGGTTGGGTATTTCTGATCTATTGTTATTATCTGCATAAGGTTCTTCTTGAGTTTTCTGGACCCAAGTTTTTTGTTGCCCATTGCCAAAATTTCAAAACAATTTCTATAGCTGTTATAGTGCTCGTAAGAATCTGACTGTTACATTAGAATGTACGAGGGACAGAGGTTTGAAAACAGAGCTTGAGCTCAACGTTCTGTGTTTTGTCACAGAGTTAACTCGTTCCTCTCCAGAGCAGTTCAAGTGCTGGGGCAAACTGCATATAGTCAGAATACAGCAAGACTCCATTAGAAGAAACAACATTACTATGGTGAGTTTATTTTTTCTTATGTCTCAGACTCCCAAAAGGAGAACCTACCCTACTGGATTTCAGCATTGCACTGAGTGTGGTGAACCATTTGCAAAATCTGATCCACATTTGTTTTGCGTATTCTGCCTAGGGTTTGACCACCTGAAGGCGGACTGTGAAATTTGTAAAAACTTTCCACAGTCGTCACTGGATAGGTGACTTAATCGGCTGAAGGAAAGGATGTCCTAGAAGACTGCTGACCTGGTTACAGACAAATAATCTTCTCATACTGAAGAAATAACAAAGGAACCGGAGGGATCACCCTATGACAGGGGTGATGGTTCACACAGTAAAAAGCGAACCATGGAAACTGCCACTGAACTGGCAACTGCATCAAAGAAGGAGAAGGAGAAACATCTGGAGAAGGAACTGCAACTGACGGTTCTGACCACAGAGGAAATTGGCAATGCTAAAAGTATAATCCAGTCTCTTTAGACCGCTGCCAGTTCAGTTCCATGGTCAGATCCTTAAGTTTCCTCTGTTCAGACACCAGGTTCTTCCTTGGTTTCTGGTTCTTTTGAGCTTTATACCAAGGGTTATAGTGAGGGTGAAGGTGAGGATGACAAGGAAGATTTAATGGAACCCGATGATTCCTCTGAGCCTCAGCATTCTGATTCCCCTGACGAGGGATCAGAAAATTTCACCATGCACTGCATTCATGGAACAGGTGGCACAGGCTCCCGACCACCCCACTCAAGAGACTACAGAGGAGGAGCCAGACTAAGAAATGATGGATGTGCCACCAGCTAAGAAGCCGTTGTTCCCTATCCATAAATCTCTAAAGAGGCATGCCTCTAGGATTTTGCAGACCCCTACATCTATTCCTCCAGTAGATAAGAAGCTAGATAGGAACTACTGAGTGGCCAAGTCTGGGCCTGAATTTCTTTTTGGCCACCCCAGGCACGAGGAGGTGGTTCAGGCTGCTGCTTGTGACAAGGCTGGCATCCCATCCGCCAGACAGGGGCTCCAGAAAGATGGACTGTATGGCTAAGAAGTCCTATTTAGGCTCCTCATTGGCCATCAGGCAGGCTACCTACATGGCTTATGTGGCCAGGTTTCAGAAGAGTCTTTGGAGCACAGTTATGGAGATTTCCAAAGCTTGCCCTGCCCCCATGGCATCTGATCTGGCAGAGGCTACCAAGTGGGGTATAGAAGCCTTCAAGTTCCAGTTCAGGATGGCAGTGGATGCCAACAACACTGCTGCTAGACTTATGGCTACCTTGGTGTCCCTACGAAGATTTGTCTGGCTCAGGACTACTAACCTTTCCCTGGACAGCCAGACAAAGGCTTGGATTTTCCCAGTGAGCCCACATCCTTCTTTGGGCAGCAGATGGAAGCCTATAAGAAGGAATTGGATGAATATAAAGTAGCCAGTAAGAGTGCTGCTGCTAAAGAGAAGGCAGCTACCCCCAGAAGCAGTAAAACAGAGGTGGCAGAGATCGAGTCCACTATAGGCCCTTCTGCCAAACCCAGGACCTCCTGGCCTCCCAGCCACAGAGGGGTTAATTCAGGAGCAGCAGTAGGGGTGTCCCCAGCCAACCCCACAGGCTAAGCAGACTCCCTGAGGAGTCTACCAGGGTCGCTTCCTCTCTTCCAGTAGGGGGCAGATTAGCCCACTACCTCCAGGCCTGGAAGTCCATTACAACAGACAAGTGGATCCTGGACGTGCTGGGCCAGAGTCCTACCCTCAGCTTCAAGGTTCTGCCCATGCTGAGGGCAAGAGTCTTTAGACCTGCCACTCCTCCTGAAGTTCAGCTGCTGGAGGAGGTGAAAAATTGTTACAGAACAAGGCAGTAGAGCCTGTCCCACTGGCCCAAAGGAGGAAGGGTCTCCACTCAAGATACTTCCTCACAGTAAAGAAAATGGGGGTGGTGACCCATCTTGGATCTCAGACATTTAAACAAGCATTTGACAAAGCCAAAATTCAAAATGGTTACTCTTGTCTACCATACTACCTATTCTCAGACAAGGAGACTGACTGGCATCAGTAGACCTGAAGGTTGCCTGTTTTCACATCTGTTGGGCAGTCCCACAGAAAGTACCTCAGCTTCAGGTTACCATCAGGCCATTACCAGTTCAAAGCCATGCCTTTCGGCCTTATGTCAGCACCAAGGGTGTTTACAAAATGCCTAGCGGTGGTAGTGGCCCACTTAAGAAGGCGGGGGGGGGAGGGCACAGTCTTTCTGTACCTGGACAGCTGGCTAATGGTAGGACAGTCCTCTCAGCAGGTTACAGTGGCTTTAACCACCACTCCAGATATCCTGCAGTCCCTGGGTTTCTTGGTAAACCTCAAGAACATAGAAACATAGAAGTTGACAGCAGATAAGGACAGCAAGGCCCATCCAGTCTGCTCATTTCTTTTTCTACCTTATAAATGTGACATCGGCCTTTGCTCTGTCAGTGGCCTATCTAGTCATACTCATCTGTATTGCTCCCTTATGCCTATCCCATGCCTGTTTGAAGCCCTGTACTATATTCATAGCCATCACTTCCTGAGGTAGGCTGTTCCATGCATCCACCACCCTTTCTGTGAAAAATAATTTCCTCACATTCCACCTTAATCGACCTCCCTATAGTCTCATGCTGTGTCCTATTGTCCTGCTATTTTCCTTATACTTAAACATGCTAGACTCTTTCACCTTGTTAATGCCCTTAAGGTGTTTGAATGTTTCGATCATATTACCTCTCTCCCTCCTTTGCTCAAGGGTATACATATTGAGCTCCGTTAATCTGTCCTCATATGTCTTCTGATGCAGTCCCTGCACCATTTTGGTTGCCCTTCTCTGGACTGCCTCAATTTGGTTAATGTCCTTGTGGAAGGTGTGGTCTCCAGTGCCTGCACATGATACTCCAGATAGAACCCCTAACCAGTGTCTTTGTAAAGGCCGGATTACCTCCCTCTTGCGACTTGTGATACCTACACTAACATCACCTAGCCTTACCTACTGCTTTAGAGGTCTGCTTGGATGATTTCGGCCATCGGTGATGATGATGCCCAAGTCTCTCTTTCTTCTTGTGACTGCCAGCAACTCCTCCCAGCCTATAGGTGGCTTCAGGGTTTCTCTTCTATGTGCATGATCTTGCACTTCTTTGCATTAAATCCCAGTTGCCACTCTTCTGACCATTTGCTAGTTTATCCAGATCTCTTCTCATTCTGCTCACCCCATCTGGATCATCTACTCTGTTTGCAGATCTTGGTGTCATCTGCAGACAGACAAAGCTCTTTCCCTCTAGTCCATCTGCAATGTCACTTATGAAGATATTGAAGGGGACTGGCCCCAAGACGATCCCTAAAGAATTTTATTTGTGACTTGCATCTCTTCTGACTGTATACGTTACCACCACTCTATGTTTTCTGCCTGTCAACCAGTTTGCCACAGTTGACCAACTTCAGCCCACCCTGAGCCTACACAGCTTATTTATCAATCTTCTATGTGGAACAGTGTTGAAAGCTTTGCTGAAGTCAAAGTAGAGTGACATCAACTGCTCCCCTTAGTCCACCACTCTGGTTACCCAGTCAAAGAAATCTATGAGATTAGTTTGACAGGACCTTCCTTTGTGAAGCCCATGCTGTCTTGGATCCTGTGCTTCCTATGGTTCCAGGTGTTGCACTATCTCTTTCCTTATAGTGCCTTGATAATCTTGCCCACTACTGGTAAGACCCGACTGGTCTACTGTCTCTGCCTCTCCCTGCTACCACTCTTGTGGAGCGGGATCACATGAAACCTTCTCCAGTCTTCTGGGACCTCTCCTGTGCTCAGAGACTCACTAAACAGTTCTGCTAATGGCTCCTGCTAGTTCCACCCTTAGCTCTTAAGTACCCTGGGATGTATGCCATCAGGTCCATTGCCTTGTCCACTCTTGAGCTTAGTGAGGAGCTCTTGTAGAATCCTTTCTTTGTGAAGGGAGTAGTGCTCACCTCCTCCCACTGTGTCCATAGTGCTGAGCTGTGGGCCCTGCCCCACGTCTCTTCAGTAAATACTGAGCAAAAGTATCTGTAGGATAGATGCTTTTGGGGTCCTCCACCTCATGCCCTTTTTCCTTTGAGCTTGCAGTCCCTCTTTCTCTTCACCAAAGTATCTATAAGTCTTGTCACCTTTTTTACTGTTGGTATGATGTTCCTCAGTTTGGGACTTTGCCTGCCTTCCTTGCTTCCCTCAGGGCAGTTTGGATGCTTCCTATCTCGTCCCGCTGTGTTCCTTTATAGTTCCTGAAGGTGAGCTTTTGCTCTATTTTTCTGCTACTGTATTTGAGAACCAGTGGTTTCCTTCTTCTTTTGCACTTCCTTTCTGTTTAGCATAATGATTTGTTTCAAGTATTCATCCTTAATGCTTGCCCGCTGCCTGTTCCCCTCCCCTGTGTTTCTTTTGCCAGGGCCAGCTAACTCTGTTGGCCATCTTATCAAAGTCAGCCCTCTGAGTCCCATATTTTGGCCTTGATGGAATGATTTAGATGAGTGTGATTTGAACCATACCATGTGCTGGTCACTGCCCCAGGTGATCTTCTGGCGATCTGTGATGCTCCCTGTTGGTCAGCTAGATCTAGGATAGTCCTGTTCTTGTGAGTTGTTGCAGTTGTTTGAGGCCTCCTGCAGGAATTCACCATGTGTTTAGTTCTGCAGATGTTCGCTGGTATTTGCCAATCTGTATCCAGCATGTTAAGTCTCTCATCAGACCTCTTTTCAAACAACATGAAGTCTTAAATTATGATAATGTCGAATGACCGAGGTTAGAACTGCTCCGGTGAATAGTTAACTTTCATGCAGGCATGGAACTTTAGAGCATGAGGTCGGTTGAAAACTCTGTCTGTGCTTCAAAGACAAACTGTCAGATTCTTTACTCCCACTGAACGGTCGCCCAGTTCTCCTCTGCTCGGTTCATTTGTCGTTTTAAAAGTATTATTTTTCGTTTTTGGCAATTAACCGCAACCGGTGGTTCAAGCTCTGGTTGGTAATGTAAGTAATAAATAGGTTTTACATTAGTTTTCTGTGTGGAACTTGTAATTTGTTACTGTCTGTTTGGGCCAATCAGGTTGTGCTAGTCCTTTTAAGTGCGGTTCCGGTTCTTGTGGGTCAAAAAATAGATTTCATTCTGTTTTTTTCCACTATCGTGACACGTTTGGAACCACAGGT
Organism: Neoceratodus forsteri; assembly: GCA_016271365.2. NCBI lineage: Eukaryota > Metazoa > Chordata > Ceratodontiformes > Ceratodontidae > Neoceratodus > Neoceratodus forsteri. The sequence goes on along the minus strand of CM028130.1, from coordinate 1,042,681,213 downwards.
GTCTGCTTTTGGATTGCCGTCATGGGGTGTTGGTTGGCTGGCATTATGTCTAAGAAACCGGACCCACTGGGTTTCATACTTGTGTTTGTGGGGTTGCTAAGGCTGACCCACACACCACTGTGTCTATTGGGGTTTGACCACCTCAGTTGTGACTTCTTGGTTGTCACACTTCGCCACCATAGATAAGAGGTTGGCATTAGGCAGGGAGGCTAAAAGTCCTGACCGGATGGGCAGCCGGTTCGGTACCAACGGGCCGGAGGGGAGTGCCTCTGCCAGGCGACTTCCTGCACGAAGAGCCGGTTCTGAGGGCGGTTCCAGCAAAAGACTAGAAAGCTGCGTGTTGGGCCAAATTTCTTCCCAACTGCAGAAATAGCTGCCATTAAAATTGTCAGTCTCTCCGGTTCACTGAACCGGCACTTCTGTGGGTTGTTCGTTCGGTTCACTGGTTCAAGATTATGATTTGAGGTTTTATGAACGGGGAGGGGGGGAATATGAGGAGAGTGGATATGGTTTGAAGATCTGATGTGCCCATGATCCAGACATCTCCAGATAGACCCTTAGTTTCTCCTCCAAGACTTTCTAGTCCTTCTCATTTCATTTTATAAGAGGTTGTTGATACTCTGCAGCTCCTGTTGAGGAAGCTGTTGATGACCAAGAGGCCAGACTATGTAGAAATATTTATTCCAGGCGTCTAGGAGACTGCTATTCCTTTTATAATCTTTTCAGGCAGACAGTAAAGTTTAAAATTCCCTCACTATACTCCTGTGGATAAAAGGATGACAGAGGTATACTATCAGGCTCGACATTTATTTCCCTCAGCAATGCAGCCATGTGGGGTAGTGCAGGCTGCAGCCTGTGATGCTAGGCTAATATTCCCTAGCTCACACCCCCTGGGAAAGGACTCAGGAAGATTGATGCTAGCGAAACAGTACATGGCATCTTTGGGACTCAGATACAAATTATAGGTTATGCCTGGGTATTAGATCTAGTTGTATACTGTGCTGCCGAGTAAAACAAGTCCCTGACCAGCTGCCAGGGAGCTGAAAGGTGGCTATGGATGTATTGAGGCATCCAAGGTGCAATTTCATGCTGCAGTGGACTTAATGATGTTTCATCAGGAGTCATGGCTACATCTGTGGCGTCAGGGCAGCTTGGCTCAGATGTACCCTGTCTCAGGATACCCCGTCTAAGGCCATAGATTTTCCCTTTGGGAAATTCTGTTTGGGGAACAAACAGAGATTACAGGAAGAAAATGGATGAATATGGGACCACTTATGGTGCAAGGCCAGGAAGGCAGGCCACCCTCAAGCATCTCTAGAGGCAGGGGCAGGCTCATGGCCTTTACCAAGCCCAACTTCCTCCTCTGCCTATGCTCAGAGGGGTTCTTTAGGAGGGAGGGCAGGGGTACAAGCAGGTCTGCTTCCACCCTCAGCCAAAGCCCCTGCCAAGCAGGCACCCTGATGGGATTGCCAGGGCGATTCTCTCTTCCGTGTTGTATTGCTTACTTTGTCCGGACTGTATGTTTCATCAGACAAGTGGGTCCGGGTAGTAGCCAGATGGTTCTCGCTTCGTGGTTTCCAGCTGAGAACCAGACTTTCCTGCAACTCCATCAGGGTACTTGCCCTAGAGGCAGAGTCTCTACTCCTGGCTCTGGAGCTGTGAAAGGTTCCTCCTACACAGGGCAATTTGTACTTCAGGTACTTCTTACCCCAAAAAGACAGGAGAATGGCCCATCCTGGATCTCAGATATTTAAGCAAGCACCTTTAAAGCCAAAGTTCAAAATGGTGACTCTGAGGTTGTTTAGACAAAGAACCTCTGTGTGAACACTGATGGAGGGAAGGTTACCCAAAGGGCATTTGGTTGTAGCTGTTTCAAGAAAATACAAATCCACACATGCTCCCACAATGCAGCATCATTGCTGCAGTATATGCCAATCACCACTGACTCTGGGAATTATCCACCTCTCTAGGGCCAGGACTGGGCTAGCTTCCTGGACCTCAAGGTGCCTACTCATTTCCATCAGGCTCCCATCAATACCTCAGGTCTGAGCTGCCTCAGGCCACTACTGTCAGAGCAATGCCTTCGGCCTCACTTCTGCCCCAAGGGTATTCACCAAATTCCTGGCAGTAGCAGTTGCCTACCTAAGAAGGCAAAAGATTGCCATCTTCCTTACCTGGACATGGCCTAGGGTAGTCCCAGACCAGGTCGATTACACCTTCAGATAGCGGGCAACTGCTTACCTCTCTGGGTTTCTCTGAATCTCTCAGTCAGTTCTAGAGCCTGTCCAGCTTCTTACCTTCATAGGCAGACTGAACACAGAAGTAGGGCCTTCGCCCTAGACAGGGTAGACCTGGTCTCCTGGCCTCCTCATTTGCCCTGCAGTCTTCCGGCCAGCAAGACCTTTCTGCAGTCCTAGGACACATGGCTGCTTCCCACAGTTGTGCAGGGAGCAAGATTTTCAGATGAGGACATCCAGTCCATTTGAGGCTTTTTGTCCAAAGAAAGGATCCTCTGCTGTTGTCCGTAACTTGACCTGATCCAGTCCTGTAGTGGTGGCAGGATCAGACCAACCTGAGACAAGGGGTTCTTTTGTCACTCAGTCTCATTCTCTAATCCTTACTACAGATCGCCCTCTTGGGCTGGGGGCTCACATGGGCTACCCCACCCCCCAGGTCTGTTGGTCTCCCTGGAACTTTCCCATGACCTGTTGGGCTGGAGCAGTTTCTAGCATTCGTTTTTCCAAATCTGTTCAGAATAAGAGTATTCAGGTCAGACAGACAACACCACTACAATGGTATATCATCAGCAAGGGGGCACTGTCTGTGGCCTTGTGCACTGGGTTGAGATTGTGGTCTCTGGCTTACTCCTGCAGACCCCTCTTGGCAGTTCACCTCCAGGCAGGACAATGACTGGCAGATGCTCTTAGCAGATTTCGGCCACCACGATGTCACTGGATCCCCTGGTCTTGGGTGTGTTGCCAGATGGGGCACCGCAGATATCTTTTTGCGGCCCTTGACAACACCAACTTCCTTTGCTGCAGGCCTCCAGTGTTGGGCTCTTCCCGGGTCTGCTCAGCCTCATTTGGGAGGAAGTTTCTATGCCTTCCTTCCTGTTCCTCTCCTGTTCAAAGTGCTAGTCAAAATCAGATCCCAATCCTGCAAGTCATTCTGATAGCTCCGGATTGGACAGACGGCCTGGTATCCTCTGCTGCCTTGGCAGTCCATCTCCTGTGCCTTTGGGACTCTGATCTGTTAACCTGTGCCCAGGAGGGTCTGTTTCGAATCTCAAACTCTCAATCTCGGCTGGTTCGAAGGTTAGGGTTGCTGATTTACACCTTCCAAGGTGTATTGATATATTGAAGGCCTCAAGGAAGCCTTCACAGGGCTACTATAACCCAAATGGAAAGGTTTTCCATATGGTGTCGGAAAACATATTTCTGATTTCTTCTGTCTACCCACAGTCCTGGATTATATGGTCCACCTGAATTCTTTGGCTGGATTAGCTACTCAAGGTGCACTTGGCAGCTGTGTCTGCTTTTATTTCCTTGGTAAACTTCTCTCTTCAGCTCATCCTATTTTCCAGTTTTTAAGGGTTGTTTCACACCAACCTCTCTTCCCAGAGAGGGCAAAGACCCTGTCTCTGGCCTCCTCATTTACCCTGCAGGTCTTCCGCCAGGAAGACATTTTCTGCAGCTCAGGACACATGGCTGCTTCCACAGCAGTTGTGCAGGGAGCAAGATTTCAGATGAGGGACATCCAGTTACTTTTGAGAGCTTTTTGGTCTCAAAGAAAGGATCCTCTTACCAAGTTGATCCTGTAACTCTTAACCCTGGATCCAAGTCCCATAGTGGTGGCAGGATCAGACCAACCTGAGACAAGGGGTCCCTTTGCCCACCAGTCTCATCTCTAACCTTACTTCACATAGACTAGGGCCCTCTTGGGCTGGGAGCTCACATGGCGACCTCACCACCCAGGGTCTGTGGTCTCCCCAGGAATCTCTGCTCCACATCAACCTGTTGGAGCCTCGTGAGCAGTTTTTCTAGCACTTCATGCTTTTTCCAAATCTGTTCAGAACAAGAGTATTCAGGTCAGGTTGTGACAACACCACTACAATGTGGTACATCATCAGTTAGGGGGCCCTGACTATGGCCTTGTGCACCCGGCTCAGGTCTCTGGCTTACCCCTGAACACCTCTACGGGCAGTTCACTCCCAGGGCATGATGCTGACCCAGCAGATGTTTCAGCAGGATTTCCTGGCGCACACCACTAATGGTCACTGGATCCTGGGTCTTGGGAGTAGTATTTGCCAGATGGGGCACCTGCAGATAGATCTTTTGCAGCCCCAGACAATCACCAACTTCCTCTTTTTGCTGCAGGCCCCAGTGTTGGGCTCTCTCCCACTGGATGCCTTAGCTCCTCATTTGGGAGGGAAGGTTTCTGCTTTCCTTCCTTCCCGCTCCTCTCCTGTTCAAAGTGCTAGTCAAAATCAGATCCCAATCCTGCAAAGTCATTCTGATAGCTCCGGATTGGACCAGACAGCCCTGGTATCCTCTCCTGCTGTCCTTAGCAGTCCATCCTCCCTGTGCCTTCCCAGGACTCACAATCTGTTAACCTGTGCCCAGGAAGGGTCTGGTACCTGAATCTCAAATCTCTCAATCTCAAGGCTTGGTTCTTGAAGAGTTAGAGTTTGTTTTACACCTTCCCAAGGTGTAATGTGATATATTGAAGGCCTCAAGGAAGCCTTCCACCAGGGCTACTTTATAACTCCAAATGGAAAAGGTTTTCCATATGGTGCTCGAAAAGCATATTTCCCAGTTTCTGCTGATCTACCCACAGTCCTGGATTATATGGTTCACCTGAATTTTTTGGCTGAGACCAGCTACCCTCAAAGGTGCATTTGGCAGCTGTGTCTGCTTTTATTTCCAGCAGGTAAATCCTCTCTTTCAGCTCATCCTGTATTTTCCAAGTTTTTTAGAGGTTGTTTCACCAACCCTCCATTCAGAGATCCTGCCCTGCCTGGGATCTTATCAATGTTTGTATTGCTCAGCTTATGCAACCCCTCTCGAGCCCTTTGTCTTCAGCTGAGCCCAAGTACTTGACTTGGAAACTGTGTTTCTTGTAGCTATCACCTCTGCCAGACGCATAAGTGAATCGCTTGTTTCAGTGGAGCAGGAGTTTATCTCTTTTCACAGAGATAGTGGTCCTTCGGACTAACAGAAAGTTCCTGCCTAAGGTGGTTTCCAGATTTCCACCTTAATCAATCTATTTCTCTTCCAGTGTACTTCACTGACCACTCCTCCTCTGGGGAGAGGAGGCTGCACAGCCTAGATGTGAAGAGAGCCCCTAGTTACTACATAGAGCGTACAAGGGTCATAGGTTTAACTCCTCCAACTGTTCCTTACCTATGGCTAGAGTTGTAAAGGAAGCCAGCCACCAAAAGATCCATTGCCAGGTGGATTGTCTCTGTATCCAATTCTTCAGGTAGTTGGGTAAAGTTCCTCCTCAGGCCTGAGGGCTCACTCTACCAGAGGTACAGCTGCTTCTCTGGCTGCTGCCAGAGACATTCTATCCTCTAGAAATATGTCAAGCAGCTACCTGGAAAACAGTTCACACTTTTACTAAGCATTACTCCTGACATCCAGGCTAGAGTGATGCTCGGTTTTGCACAGCCTAGCTTCAAAGCCTATTTCCTAAGTAGGTTCTGTCCCTCCTCCATGGGGGGTACTGCTGTGTAGTCTGCAATTGTCATAATATAGCAAGACTTCTTGTTGTTTGAAGAAAAAATTACTCACCTTAGTAATGTTGTTTCTTCTAATGGAGTCTTGCTATATTATGACCTCCCTCCCTGCCTGCCCCTCTCAGAACCTCTGTTTTGGGATGTGGGTGGGCAGTACAGGGTTGGCACTTTTTTGATGCCCACCTTGTTGTTTTTCACCTACCCTTTTGGGTGAATTGGTGTTGTGTTTTTTTTTGCATTTTTGGGTCTCCTGACTTGAGTCTTTGTTTTAGGCCAAAAAATGAGTGTTTATGTTGGTAACCAGTTGGCTAGTGTAGGTTTACAGCTTCCACACAGAACCTTAGTGAGTTTTAGCTCAGAAGATCTGACAGTTTGTCTTTGAAGCACAACAGACAGAGTTTCCAGCCGAGCGCCTTTAAGTTCCATGCCTGCATGGAAAGTTAACTATTTCACCTCCGGAGCAGTTCTAACCTGAGGCCATACTGCAATTGTCATAATATAGCAAGACTCCATTAGAAGAAACAACATTACTAAGGTGAGTAATTTTTTCTTAGCTGTCCTGTTTTGTATATCTTCTAACAGTAATGTGTCTATGTCCTCCCCCTGGTCTGGGGGCCTGTAGACCACCCCAGTTCTTATGGCTGTCCCATTTCCTGTTTCCAGGGTGACCCACAGTTCTTTTGGCTCCTTATGTGTATTCTGAATTTCTGTAGTTTTGATATTTTTATTGACATACAGGGCCCCCCTTTTGCACCTCGGTCTCTTCTGAACAGTACATAGCCAGGTACTGAAGTCTCCTAAGTGTGATTGGTAAACCACGCCTCACTAATTGCTACTATGTCCAGCTTAGCTCTGACATTATTGCCTGCAGGTCTGAGATCTTATTTCCCAGGCTGTGAGCATTTGTGTACATGATTTTCCATTGGCCAGATTTCGGTGTGTTAGTTGTTGGGTGAGGTTTGGCATTTCTCCCATGCGTCGTATGGGGAGACGGACCTTTTTTTCCTACCTGGTGATGCAGATGAACTGCAAACATGCTGAATCCCTGTTTGTCCACTAGCTGAGGGGGGAGGGGTGTTCTTCCCATTTGACGTATGGGGTGCTGCACCCCTCTCCCCATTTTCTAGTATAAATATTTTGCAAAGACGTCAAACTTCTGCCCCAATGCACTGACTCCCTCCTTAGTCAGATGCAGTTCATCAAATTTAAAGAACTTTTGCTCCCAGTTCCCTACAAATCTATATCTTTTTTTCCTGGCACTAGCCCTTGAGCCACATGTTTAGCTCCCCTATCTCCACTTCTCTGACTTTCCATCCATCTGCCCCCCTCTCCCAGACTGGCAGGATCTCAGAGAAGATGTCTGATGAAATGGATGATAGTTTGTCACCCAGCCTGGTCAGGTGTTCCTTGGTCTCCACAACTGACCGGCTGACGAGATCATTAGTCCCTATGTGTACCAGGACGTCAATGTTTTCTCCTGCTTTGTGAAGTATTTTAGCAGTGCAGTCAGTGTCTCTCCATGCTGATGTACCTGGGAGACATCTGACTGTTACCCCTGGCTGGAGATGGGTATCAACTCCCCGAATCATGGAGTCTCCTATGATCACAAGTTTTTTGGATTTCCTTTTTGCTCTTTTTGTTTTGGTTCCTGATTTGGGAGGGTTTTGTTGTGCTAGCTCCTGTGCTGCAGCATCCTGCTCTGCAGTGTCCTCTGCCCCTTTGTTTGATTTCGGAGATAGAAGCAGATACCTGTTTGTAGTGTTTATATGGTTTTTGGAGGTAATATGTTGGAGAGCACAGAGTGATGGGGCACCCGATTTGCCCCTCCTAACCACCTGCCAACCTCCTGGACCAACTACCCTCTGTGGTCGAGGTTCTTCTGTTGGATGTTGGGGAAATGGTGGGTGGTTCTTATAATGTATTTCCTCTTGAATATGAAATTTGAGGCACGCAATCTCTGCCCATGTTTCCTGGAACTGAGCCCTAAGATCTCCAATGGCCCAGCATGTAGGACAGTGTCCTAAATCCTGTAAGCATGTCATTCTGAAAAGTGTTCCACAGTACCTGCAGTTAATGATATCCATTCCAGATAAGTTGCTGGGTTTATAACCTGGTCAGAGTAATTGGAAGGGAAAAAATGCAAGTAATGGTTTGATTTTGTGTTTTGTTTTCGTATAACTTGTTATAACAAGTTAAATTATTAGTGCCCCTGTAGATAAGCTCACCATTGTGGATGCCCCACTGATCCGCTTCTTCCTGCTTTGCCACAGGAAATGTTACAACGGTGGTACCCTATAAAAAGGAGTGTAGTGTGGTGTGATTGGGGATGGGGTGGGTGGATGGGCCCTTCCCCTGCCAAAAAAGAACCACAGATGAAAGAACAAGGAGGTAAGAGCAGAAACAGTCAATAACAAATGCAATAACCCAGAAAGCTTATCCTAATGTTAGAAAAAACTGTAAAACCTGTAAAAATTTCAGAGAAGATATACCCTGTAAGAAACACTTTGCTACAGAGAAAAATAAAGCAGTAACAGAAGATATACCTTGCAAAAGACAATTTGAATCAGAAGATTACAGCAGTAATCTGTTAGCACACACCTGTAGGTACACCTTGTAATAATGCAGAAGGTGGTATACCAGCAACAACAATTTAAATCAGAGAAAAATAAAGCAATGAAATGTTAGCAACAAACAGTAGCAATCCCTGCGAGTACAAAATAAAAATAACAACATACAGTAAATCTGCTTAGCCAAAAGAAGTCTTAATCCTTTTCCCTCGCTCTGGTCTTTCAAGCAATCTTAGAAGGAAAGAGCTCAGGTGAAGCTAGGTGCCTTGGCCAGCAAACCAAGTCTTCTAGTCAGTGCTGACTTCTGTTCAGCTGTTGAAATTCATAGGGGCAGAGCTGGACACTGTAAAATGAAAAGCATTCCTCCCTCAGGGAAGGGTAGAAATACTGATGCAGTTGACCAGCTCTTTTCAGCTGTATGCCCCCAGGCCAGCAAGGCACTTCCTTCTGCTGCTAGGTCACATGGCTGCTACAACAGTGCCAGGCTCCAGGTTCCAAATGAGGGACATTCAATTTCATATCAGATCCTACTGGTCACAGAAAAGGGACACTCTGTCCAAAATGGTGCCAGTCACGAGAACTCTGCTCCTAGCACTTCAGTGGTGGCAGGAAAAGGAAAAATCTAAGAGAGGGAATGCCCTTCCTGCAACAGCCACCTTCAGTGGTGCTAACAGATGCTTCTCTCTTGGGGTGGGGTGCACACCTGGGAGAGCAGACTGTACATGGGACCTGGCTTCCACAGTAATCTCTACTCCACATAAATCTGTTTGAGCTCAGGGCAGTCCATCTGGGCATTCAGTCCTTTGCTCCAATGCTGCGGGGCAAGGTGGTTCAAAGCAGAACCGACAAGACAACCACAATGTACTACATAAACAAGCAAGGGGTACAAGGTCATTCCTTCTGCATGGAGGCCATGAGGATATGAAGGCTGTTATATTCCCTGGGCATCTCTCTCTCAGCTGTCTCTCTCCCAGGGAAAGACAGTGCCCTTGCAGATGCCCTAAGCAGGATCAATAAATCACCATGAATGGGCTTTGAACAGGCAGGTCCTTCAGGCAGTGTTCAGGAGGTGGGGCACCCCAGAGGTGGATCTCTTTGCAGCCCCAGACAGTCATCAGTTGCCACAGTTCTGTTGCAGTTCTCCTGCAGTGGGCATAGTGCCAATGGAGCACTGCTGCTGGACTGGACAGGGCAGTTCCTATATGCCTTCCCTCTGTTTCCCTTGTGCTAAACAAGCTCAGAGTACAACTGGCAACCATGATCCTCATTGCTTCAGATTGGGCTAGGCAGCCCTGGTACTCCCTGCTTCTGACCCTGTCTGTGAGCAGACCAGTCTCCCTTCCCAGGAGGCACAACCTGTTGACATCCTAACAGGGCAGAATCCTTTACCCCAACCTCCAGTCCCTCAGGCTTAATGCCTGGCTCTTGAGGACTTAGAGTATGTCAGCCTGAGTCTTTCTGAAAGGGTTCTACAGGTACTCAGGGTCTCCAGGAAGCCATCTACTAGGAAAACGTACACCTCTATGTGGAAGATGTTTTCAGTCTGGTGACAACAGCAGGGTACAGGCCGTGACCAGGCTAACCTGTCAGTTGTTCTGGATAATCAGGTATACCTTCATTCCCTTGGCCTTAGGCCATCTACCCTTAAGGTGCAGCTGTTTCTGCTTACCTCTCAGCGGATAGGGGCTCATCCCTGGCATCGAACCAGGTGTTCAGAAAATTCTTCAAGGGTCTGATACATTTGCTTCCCCCACTCAGGGAGCTGACTCCTGCGTGGGACCTCAACCTTTGTATTGGCCAGCTGATGCAGCCACCCTTTGAGCCCATGTCTTCATCAGACCCCAAGTATGTGACATGGAAAACAGTATTCCTAGTAGCTATCACTTCAGCCAGGAGGATTAGTGAGCTGCAGGCCTTGTCCACAGAACCGAACTACATCTCATTCCATAGGGACAAGGTAGTCCTTGGGTCTAACAGAACATTTCTCCCCAAAGTGGTGTCTGATTTCCGCTTAAATCAGTCTGTCACTTTACCAGTCTTTTTCACTGATCCTTCCAGTTTAGGGGAACGTAGACTGCAAAGCTTGGATGTCAAGAGAACTATCAGCTATTACCTAGATCACAGGCAGAATGGGACCCAGCTTTCCTTTTTTTTTTTTGAGAAAAAGAGAAATAGATCTGTAGTACATTTGGACCAAGCTTTTCCTAACATATGGCAAGGTGGGAAAAGGAAGGTCTGCCTCAAAGAGAACTATCGCACGCTGGATTATTGCCTGTATCCAGTTCTGTTACAGCAAAGCAGGCAGGGAACCCCCTGTAGGCCTCAGGGCCCACTCTACAAGGGGCACAGCTGCTTTCATAGCAGCTGCAAGGGATATCCCTTTGTTGGAAATTTGTAAAGCAGCTACCTGGAAAACTGTTCACACATTTACCAGGCACTACAGCCTGGATACTCAGGCCAGGAGTGATGCCAGTTTTAGCACAGCAGTACTGTAGAGCATGTTTCCTAAATAGGTTTTGTGCCCACCTCCAAAGGTAATGCTTGGGTTTTCTGCACATGTCAGAATATAGTTAGATTTCCTGTGGTTAGAAGAAAGCATTATTTACCATAATAATCTTGTTTCTTCCAAGGGAATCTTACTGTATTCTGAGCTCCCGCCCTACCTTCCCTGCTAGAACCTAGGGGAACTGCACTACAGCTGTGTTTGCTATTAGAAACATCTAGATTGTTTTTCTCTGAGACATCTGTAACTTGAGTCTTGGTGATGTCTATTTTTTTGTTTTGTTCAAATGTGGAAGATAGTTTATTGGGGGGGATGAGTTTATGCTTCTAGGTTAAGTTAGATAGTTTAGATAGCCTCTTCTTATGCACGCTTTGTAAGAATCTGATGGTTGCAGGATGTTTACCAGAGACAGTGGTTTGAAAACCAAGCTCGAGCCTAGCATTCTATCATTTTCATAGGTTCTATTAACCATTCCAGCTCCAGGGCAGTCCTATGATGAGACCATACTCCACATGTCAGAATACAGCAAGATTCCTTTGGAAGACAAGATTACTATGGTAAGTTATTTTTTCTTGGGTGCTCCAGGCTTCTGCTCATTGTACAGGCCCCCCCCCCTTTTTTTTTTTTACCAACATCATGCCCAGGAATACTGCTGCCCCACAACCATTACAGCACAATCCTTTTGCCACTATCCTGATGGTCTGTACATGTTCCTGTTCCACTACATCCTCCTGGCCCACTCACCCTCTGGATAGGAACTTCCATATGTAATGTGGATGGGGATGGCTGCAAAAGCTGCAATTCCCCACTATCCTAACCAGCTAACCCTAGATTTTCCAATCCCCTACAGCTTCCTTCATTTATTTGTTAACCGGGTAAGAGCACTGGGCAAATACATACCCTTTTTTCAGGCCTGACCCGAATACATACAATCCAATGACATAATTTACAACAATTATTTATATAACAAGTGACATTTACAAATATATTCAACACAATGGCATTAATAAATGCATTTACATTCATCCAGATAAGACAGGTATTCTTTTAGCATAGATTTAAACATAGTGAATGACATTGAGGTACGTAAATTATTAGGAAGATTGTTCCAGAAGGCTGGAGAAAGCACAAAAACCCTTTAGATTTACATAGAAAAATTGTGAGTAAAGTACCAGTAGTGGATCTAAGTCCCAATCCAGGACTTCTAACTTTAACAAGATCCTGCAGTGGGTAGTAATGACAACTATTAAGCGCTTTAAAAATTTGACATCTGAAGAAAAGAAAGCAAATTTGCAACTAGGAGCTAACCATCCCAGACTAGAATGTAATAAACAGTGGTATAAACGACAAGAAGGGGCCAGGACAAATCGACAAATATTATGATGCGCTTTCAAAATATTACTTAGCCCCAAGATTACAATAAAGACTTGCATTATAATCTGAATGTGGCAGTATTGAACCATTCGCAATAGCTTGCTGAAAAATACTTTAACTTATATATCAAGTTTGTTATTGATTGTGCAACTTACTTGAGGCAACAAAGTCAGACTTGAGTCTAGTATGAAACCAAGATATCTAAATTCAGACACCCGTTCAATAATATTACTAAACAAATCTTGTATCTGAAAACTAGAATAATTCTTAAGCATAGAAGGTGTACCAAAGATCATAGTTTTGTTTTTTTCTTACATTCAAAACCATAGCGTTTTGAACAAATCACTGACAAATATTTTGAAATTGCATTTCCATTTGAGATGCAAGTTGATCTCCATCCTTAGACTGATGATAAACAAATCATCAGCATACAAGAGCGAATCACACGAAGTACATAAAGATGGAAGTTGGTTAACAGGGAGAAAAACAGGGGCCCCAGTATGGACCCCTGAGGTACTCCACACTTAAGTGAACATGCCTCAGATTGAACTGAGTTTATAGAAACTACCTGTGTATGATCTAGAAGATAGTCTGCAAACCAATTAATAACACCTGAGAAAAATCCCAAATCAAGAAGTTTGGCCTTTAAAAGAGAAAGATCAATCAGCTCAAATGCTCTCGTCAGATCTACAAACACCGCCGTTGTCATAACTCCCTGATCAAATCCTCCAAGGACGGTGTTGGTGAATCTGACCAGAGCAGTGCTAGTTCCAGTGATGCTTTCTGAAGCCGTGCTGCTGTGGACACATTAATTTGTAGGTCTCTAAATAATGGGTAATCTGATTAGAGACCAATTTGTCCAAACTTTTACTCCATGGATTTAAAATAGAAATAGGCCTAAAAGTTTTCAGCAAGCATGGCTCCAGATTTCTTTGGGACAGGCACTACACTTGCTCATTTCCAATCTTTAGGAAAAATTCCAGTAGATAAACAGACACACTCCAGTGAAAATTAGTCTTCCAGTTTGTAAGAGGTGCAAATTGACTGCAGTGCTTTGATCTGTAACCTGCTAGTCTAGGCTTCGAATCCACATCCAACCTTTACAGTGGCGTGAAAAAGTATTTGCCCCCTTCCTGATTTTCTCTATTATTGCATATTTGTCACACTGGATGTTTTCAGGTCTTTAGACAAAATATAATATTAGATCAAGGGAACCTGAGTGGACAAATAACACTTTTTTTTTTACTTATTTCATTTATTTAATGAAAAAGTTAATCAACACCAACTGGCACTGTGTGAAAAAGTATTGCCCCTAGTTAAATCAGCCCAATTAAAGGGATAATTAGAGTCAGCTGATTGAACACAGCCAGGCTTGATTACATCCAGCCCTGCTCAATATAAACCTCCTTATTTTGGCCCTTACCATCAGAGTCACATTGCCAGCACAAAGATTCAACAAGCACATTATGCCATGATCAAAGGAAGTTCCTGAAAAGATCAGAAAAACATTTTGTTGCCCTCTATCAGTCTGGAAAGGGTTACAAAGCTATTTCTAAGGCTCTGGGACTCCATCGAACCACAGTGAGCCATAATCTCAAATGGAGAACACTTGAACAGTAGTGACCCTTCCCAGGAGTGGGGCCTGCCAAAATTACTCCAAGGGTGCAGTGTAAAATCATCCAAGAAGTCTCAAAGGATCCTAAAACAACATCCAAAGAACTGCAGGCTTCTCTTGCCTCAGCTAAGGTCAGTGTTCATGACTCCACAATCAGAAAGAGACTGGGCAAAATGGGCTTCATGTGAGAGCAAGGCGGAAACCACTGCTAACCAAGAAGAACATAAATGCTCATCTCTCATTTGCCAAGAAGCACCTGGATGATCCACAAGCCTTTTGGGAAAATGTTCTATGACAGATGAGTCCAAGTGGAACTTTTTGGACAACATGGATCCCATAATGTCTCGCAGAAAGCAAACACAGCATTCCACAGTAAGAACACCATACCAACAGTCAAACATGGTGATGGTAGTGTGATGGTGTGGGGATGCTTTGCTGCCTAAGGACCTGGATGACTTGCCATAATTAAAGGAACCATGAATTCTGCTCTGTACCAGAAAATTCTTATGAGAATGTCCAGTCATCCTTCTGTCAGCTGAAGCTGAAGGTAGTTGGGTCATGCAGCAAGACAATGATCCAAAACACAAAAGCAAGTCCACATCAGAATGGCTAAAAAGAAGTAAAATTAAAGTTTTAGAGTGGCCAAGTCAAAGTCAGACTTAAACCCAATAGAGATGCTGTGGCAGGACCTGAAACGAGCAGTTCATGCTCGAAACCTACCAAATGTTACTGAATTAAAGCAGTTCTATGAGGAAGAGTGGGTTAAAATTCCTCCACAGTGATGTGAAAGACTGATATTGAATTATAGGAAGTGTTTGGTTGCAGTCATTGCAGCTAAATGTAGGCGTAACCAGTTATTAAGTGTAAGGGGCAATTACTTTTTCACACAGTGCCAATTGGTGTTGGTTAACTTTTTTTCATTAAATAAGTGAAATAAAAAAAAAAAAGTGTTATTTGTTCACTCAGGTTCCCTTTATCGAATATTACATTCTGTCGAAAGACCTGAAAACATCCAGTGTGACAAATATGCAATAATAGAGAAAATCAGGAAGGGGGCAAATACTTTTTCACGCCACTGTATATCTGTCATACTGCTCAGCTGTTTTCACTTTTGACCTGAGGAAGAGAGTTTCACCTCTCGAAAGCTAATCTTAAAAATAATTTTGTTAGTCCAATAAAAGGTATCACCTGCAACATATTTGTTGTATTTTTTTCTCTACATTGTTGACTGGACTAACATGGCTACCACATTTCTCTATTTTTTTTTTTTTTTTTACAGTAGATAAATGCAAATTAAAAACTCTTGACAGAGGACCTGCCACATGAGAAGAGTCCAATTTAACAAAACAGGCATCCAGGCCCCCACCACAATCTCCAAGTTCATCAGGCAAAGCACAGAGCAATCTGAGAACATCCATGCTCATCACTTGACAAAAGTAAAAGGATGGATCATCCAGAGAGCCATTGTTATATTCTGAGTGGTACATGACCCATAGAAAAGTTGTATAGCAAGACAAGTCAGTAAATTTAGTATTTTAAACATTCACTAAAACACCTGGATCTGTAGCCTCCTGATCATGCACTTTCAGAGACTTAATTTGTGGTTAAGAATGAATTAACAGTATTCTGAAAGGTTTGGGAATCTGCCAAACCAGAGTCAAATTTGTGCCTATATGTGGTAGTGAACCCCACCCCCATTATTTTTCCTGTCAAGGCTTTCACGGAATGTGCCCCAAGATAACTGGCTACCACCCACGACACCATAGTAAGCCTTTTTAGTTTCCAAGACCATCTTACTTACTTGGTTTCTAAGTGACCTGTAAATATTCAACAAAGGACCTGACTGAGAGTGTGACACTTGGCCAGCTGGTTATGATTGTTGTATGATATTTGTAAAATAAAAATATAGCATGTGATTGTCTCACATAAGATAGCCTGTGCTTCCATGGCTGCCCCCCCCCAGTTTCAGTGAAGCTATGTGATATGTAAACTGACCAGATGATGTATGAAATTGACCAGTAAAGGGGAAATCTAGAGTTTCCTGTCTGTTCTGCCAGAGGATAAGCTTAATAAACTTTTATGATTTCCTAGAGGAACCTATTGAGAACAGCAGTGTGTTAAACTATTGTAAAACCCTTTGATCTCCTTGGGAAAACAGGAACCAGCTATCAGTTCAAAGGAAAGGCTTGATTAGACTGTCATAACTTAGGAAATGTCTTTTTACTTCTGATGTCACATTATTTAAAATGTCTTCTGATAGGAAATCATTTTTTGTAATTTTATATTCTAAAAGGAGGAGCTAGGTGACTCTCAGAATGGGTGTAGAGACACCGAGTTTAAATTGATACTTGTGTCTGAAATATTTGTCATACTATCTTGGGACTCTAGAGAAACACAGCTCTCTGATCTAACTTTAAAATGTACTTCCAGAGATACCTTAGATAGCAAAAATCTAACTATTCTGGTAGGAGTTCTGTTTTGTAATCTGCCCTAGTTCTTTTATGTGATTGTGAGCTCTTTGATATATGGTTATGTGTTTACATTTTTCATATTTTTATCTTTTAGTATGAATCTTTTTTTCAAGATACCGCCTGGGTGTGTCTTGCAATTTCTTTCTGCATGTGATGTATATGTGGTTAAGTCTGACAGCTGTTTTGAAGGGCTTGATGGTGTTACTAAACTGGGAAAAGGTAAGAATAGGTTTAAGGGTTCATTGCCTGGCTTGGTGCCCCTGGTGAAAGATTGTACTGCAATCCCCAAAGAGGGTACGTATCTGAGCCTACACATTGGGTACGCTAGCATAAGGTTCACAGTTTGAATCTCCCCAGAACTTGAGACAAAAGGTGATTCGGACCCAAAAGCAGACAGGAGGGTTACTCTGTCTGTTACCTGTTCACACTATTGCGTTTGGAGGTTGGCACTGTGGGAGCAGTGGGCCTGACCTGCTGAGTGCGTTTGTGACAGATTTGGTTGGCAGCGGTGATAAATTTGGTAACACAAGCTTTAAATGTTCAGTGTGTCAGCTCAATACTGTACAGCTCACTTGCAAAATAAAGCAGTGATTTAATTTTAAGAGAAAACAGAACAATATTATTTTGCTTACAGTCAAAGTTCCTACCTGTTTTTTTTTTTTTTCCAAAGTGCAAGTTAGAGTAGCCGTAGTTAGGGATGAAGATGTTTTCCAACTACAGTGAGCACACTGCAGACTACCTGAAGCAGTTGTGTAAGTAGAGAGGAGTTCTGCACAAGGGGGAGCCACCAAGCAGAACCTCATGGATGCTCTGATGACCAATGATGCCCAGAGTGTCGAGTCACAAACTGTGACTGTAAAGGACCAAACCTTGGACGTGGAGGAGCCAGCGGCCAGCACAGTGTCCAGATCTGGTGAGGACAGCAGGGCCAGTGCAAGCCAAGGGCCACAGCAACAGGAGAAGGTCACCAGCATTCTGGAGCCAGAAGCAATCAGGCTGCAGATTGAGTTGTGCAGGATGGAGCTGGAGTTCCAGGGAGAAGAGAAGAGATGCAAGGGCAGTGAGCTGCAGAGGAGAAGAGGGAGCAAGAACAGCGACAAGATGTCCAGGAAGAGCGTGAGCACCAGAGGCGACATGAACTGGGGAAGCTACGACTCCAACTGCCAGCATCAGAGCAGGTAAGTGGCCTGGATTTAACTGGAACTACAGGACTGGGTTACAAATTAAATTCCAAATTGATAGCTGAATTTAAAGAGGGGGAGGATATGGATGCCTTTTAAAATTCCTTTGAAAAGTTTTTATGCAGGCAAAGATTCCTAGAGGGTCCTGGAGCTTCCTGCTATCCCCGCTACTTGCCAGGAAAGCTCGGGATGCATTGGGTCAAATGGACAATGAGGACAGTAATGATTACAGTAAACGTAAAGCTGCAGTTTTAAAAAAGTTTGATTTAACTGCAGAAGCATACATAGCTAAATTCCGTAAGCTCAGGAGAAGCTCTGGCATGAGCTATGAGGAGCTAGCTACGAAACAACGTCAGTCTTTAAAACGTTGATGGGAAGGAATTGAAGCAAACAAAGTAGATAAAATTGAAAATGCTGTATTGTTAGAACAGTTTTTTGGGCATGCCCAGCAGAGCTGAAAACCTGGCTGGAGGACCAAGATCCCAAAACCGTGCAAGAGGCTGCTGAACTCTTGGACCACTATGCCAAGAGCAAACCTGCCCTGAGAGTGAATGGGGTGGGTGTGGCAGTGCAGAAAAGGAAAAGAGCGCCTTCAGGGCAGCTAAAATACTCACTGCCTCCACCGAAGCCAGTTAGCCTCAGGTTTCAAAGAAAGGATTTTTCTGAGAAAAGAAATGAATGTTGGGTTTGCAAAGAAACTGGGCATATTGCCAGACAGTGTCCCAAAAGGTTGAGCAATATGCAAAATGGGGCTAGGAAAGAAGTGGATTGTTTGGGTGTGTCCTTGGAAGCATGCCTGTGAACATGAGGGAACACATGCACCTAGTCACTGTGAATGGTGTACAGACACAAGGGTTAAGAGACAAAGAGGCATCCCTGATGTTGGTAAAAGGGGACCTGGTAGAGCCTGTGGCATGTGGACAGCTGGTTCTGATTTCAATATAATATTTTTTCTGCAAAATAAAATATGTAAGGGAATGTCTTTCAGGAGAAAATACTGTCTTGCTGAAATTCACACATCAAACCCCCCAGGGATAAGTTCAAAGGACAGGAGGTAGCTTAAACTGCAGATATCTGAGGTGCAGTTATCTTGTTAGTTTGCGTTGAAGGCAGGGACCAAGATATCCATTCATGACGTCCTCCGGGAAATCCTTTGATTTGCACTAGGTGTCGAGAGAAAAAGGGCATATGCATTTGTTTGGGGTGGATCCCAAGATAGCCAGTGATTACATCAAAGAGGCTTTGATGCCTGTGTGAAGCACATCACAGACCGGTTTTGGCAAGTCACATTTATGTCACCTATGTTTTTTTAAATATCTTAGTAGGACATCCTTTGTTATAACATATAACATTTAATACACCAAGATGGAGTTAGGTGACCTCAGAGAGAAGGCCAACTCAAGACTGCTTTTAAAAATACTGAGCAGACCTTACAGAGGGACATTCATTATCTGACTGAGAAAAGAGGAACATCGAAGCACTGAATGATTAAGAAAGTAAGGACCTTAGATAAGACCAGTCTGAGTGTATGTGTTGTAGGAATTTGCACTATTAAACCTGTTTTGTTTTTAAGGCTGTATGTGTTGGGATATCTTGTTCTGTATTTCACTGTTTTCCTATTTTACCTATTTTAAAGTAAATATATATATTTTAAAAACAGAAACTGCCTGGTGTGCCTTGAAACTTCTTTTTTTTATAAGTGAAGCTTAGATGGTTATAGTTGACACAGTGCATGAGCTTATCGTGGTACCAAACTGGGAAACAGGTAAGAGTTCTCCAGGTCTTGCATAGAGTTCTAAGGGTTCATTTTGTAATATCTGATTAGGTGCCAGTAGGCAAAGATATCTGGCCCTCCGAAGACAGAATTATCCGAGCCTGACAATTGGGTATGCTAACAAGAGTTTATCAGTTTGAATCCCTCCAGAACTTGGGACAAAGGTGTCTCAAACCCACAAAACAGACAAGAGGGTTACCGTGTTCTGTTAAACTGTTCACAATTCTACATTCAGAGGTTGGCACTTTGGGAGTAGAGGGCTGACCTGCTGAGTGGATTTGTGACAGAGCCTGGTCAGCTTATACTCAATAAATGTGTAACTGTACAAGGGTTCACTGAGGAGGAGAAAACATTGCCACTTGCTAGTGTTCTAGACTGGGGTGAAATGGAGAACAGTGCAACAGGTGACTTTAGCCAAAACTTTAGTAGTTGACGTCAACCTTGGCAACAATCTCAAATGGGATAGTGTGTGCAGTTACCCATAGCCAAGTAGCAAGGGAAATTTGTAGTTCCCTGGACCCTATAGAAGCCACTGTGGAAACCACTGGGAGGCTGGTTCCCCAGCCTGTGTCTTCTGATATGGAGACTAATGAAAAGGGGGTAGTTATTTCCCCAGTAGCAGTTAACCAAACAGCTACGGAGCGTTACTCCAAAGAAGGAGGGGTGACTCATTGTCGGAGGGTTAGGGATGACAGTGATCCAGAGTGCCCTGATGCTAGAGCTAGGGACTCTAGTTTAGATACTGATGGGGACCTGTCCCATGCATTGGGAATGTGTAAGGAGTTTGCAGCTGCTCATAAAAGTGATCCTAGACTAAAGAAGCTGAGGGCTTGGGCAGACCCTGATGGAGCACAAGGAGGTGATGGTAAACATGATGTTTATTGGGAAAATGGACTGATGTATACTCAGGATGCTAAGACAGAGGGAGGGGTGATAGGCAGGCAGCTTGTCATTCCCCAAAGGTACCATGAGCAGTTGCTCAAGATTGCACACGATATTCCCTTATCTTGTCATCTGGGAATCACACGCACTATGCAGCGGTTGGCCCAGAATTCCTATTGGCCCAACTTCACCCCACAGGTGAAGGAGTATTGCAGGTCCTGTCACCAGTGCCAAGAAATAGGGAAGGGGCTAAGAAAACCCAAGCTTCCCTAATTTCATTGCCCATAGTGGAGAAGTCATTCCAGAGGGTGGGAATGGATATTGCGGGGCCTTTAAATACCCCCAGCTCCTCCTGGAAGAGGTTCATCCTGACTGGTGGATGATGCCACCCGGTATCCAGAGGCAGTCACCCTATCCTCACTGAGGGCAGACAAAGTGGCAGATGCCTTACTTGGGATTTTCTCCCGCGTTGGGTTTCTGCAGGAGGTTATCACTGATCGAGGGGGTTCCTTCATGTTGGACCTGATGAAATGTTTGTGGGAGAAGTGTGGGGTGGTGCAGACATGCACAGCTCCTCATCACCCGCAAGCCAATGGGCTTGTGGAAAGATCTATCGGTACCCTGAAGTCAATGCTCCAAGCGTTTGCAGAACAGCATGGGAGGGACTGAGAGAAATACCTTCCCCACCTGTTGTTTGCATACAGGGCGGTGCCCCAAGAGTCAGCAGGGTTTTCCCCCTTTGAGCTCTTATATGGACACCTAAACTTGATCTGGGAGGACTGGGAAGGCAAGCATGCAACCCAGGGAACTCCTATAGTGGATTATGTCCTTAGGTTTAGGGAAAGGCTGAAGGAGCTTATGGGGACATCCCAGAGCAACCTGGCAGCTACCCAACAGAGAACAAAAAGTGTGGTATGACTGCAGAGCCAGAGCTCGCTCGTACATGGTGGGTCAGGAAGTCATGGTCCTTATTCTGGTCTGGAAAGACAAGCTGCATGCTGAGTGGGCAAGACCATACAAAGTAGTGAGAAAGGTAAATGACATGAACTATATCATAGAGTTACCTGACAGAAGACCTACAGAAAGAATGTACCATGTCAACATGATGAAGCCATATGCTAATAGGGCTGACATGGTGTTTGCGGTATGTAGTCCTGGGGAGGGGACGGATGAAGGAGGCCCCCTTCTGGACTTGCTGAAAGAAAGCAAGTGGGAGTCCTCTGTGGAGGCACTTAAATTGTTACCCCAGCTGTCCCCGGACAAGATCCAGGAATTAAGGGCGGTTTTAGCAGACTTTGCTCCACTGTTTAGCGCCAAGCCTGGACTAACCCACTTAGCAACGCACGATGTGGAGACTGGGACACAGATGCCCATACAGCGGACAGCATATCAGTTGTTGCAGTCTGTCCAAAAGGACATTAGGAGGAAGGTGGAGGAAATGCTGGATTTAGGGGTAATCCAGAGATCCCACAGCCCCGGGTCTCCCCATAGTCCTTGTGCCCAAGCCAGATGGCTCTATTCATTTCTGTGTGGACTATTGTAGACTGAATGCAGTCACAAAGTCAGACACGCACCCAATGCCCCGGATGGATGAACTCCTGGACAAGTTGGGAGGGGTGACCTACCTTACGACTATTGACCTGACAAAGGGGTACTGGCAGGTAGAGTTAACTGACAGACCTAGGGAGAGGTCGGCCTTCATCACTCCAATAGGCTTATTTGAATTTAAAGTAATGCCTTTTGGAATGAAGAATGCCCCAGACACTTTCCAAAGGATGGTGAACCAGGTGTTAAATGGAGCTGAGTACGACGCCATGGCATACCTGGATGACATTGCCATCTTTAGTGCCAGCTGGTAGGAACACCTGTCCCACCTTAGGCAAGTGCTGGGCAGGATACAGAGGGCCGGGCTCACTGTCAAAGTTGAGAAGTGCCAGGTGGCCATGGCTGAAGTGGCATACCTCGGGCATGTTGTAGGCTGGGGGCAGTTCCGTCCTAACTAAGTAAAAATAGAGGCGATTAAGGCATGGCCCAGACCAGAAATGCAGAAGCAGGTCAGGAGTTTTCTAGAGACAGCAGGGTACTATAAGAAATTTGTACCCAATTACAGTGCCCTGGCTGCTCCCCTATCTGACCTGGTAAAGAAAGAGATGCCTAATAAAGTTACTTGGGAACCAGCCTGTGAAAAAAGCTTTACCAGAATGAAGGAGGCACTGTGCAGTGCTCCTGTATTGATAAGTCCTGACTATAACAGAAAAATTCAAAACAGTTCAGCAGGTCAGGGAGTGTGTGGTTGCAAAATCAACAGAGGAAAGCAACAAGAAACCGCACTACTCAAAAATAGCTTCCAACTTGAGCAGCTTTATTATAGAAAAAGTTTAAAACACACCGCCATAAGTGCAGAGTGGCATCAGAAATGCTGCTAAGAACCCCTACCAATTTTGCATTCAAACATGCGTCATCAGGAGGATTTGAGTTGTGCAGTTTCTTGTTGCTTTCCTCTGACTGTAGCAGACCCTTTATAGTCCAGACAGATGCCTCAGATGTGGGTATTGAGGCAGTACTGAGTCAGACATCCAACTAAGGGAAAGATCACCTCGTAGTGTACCTGAGTAAAAAGTTACTTCCCAGGGAACAGGCTTATGCCACTGTGGAAAAAGAGTGTCTTGCCATAATGTGGGCCCTAAAGAAGTCAGAGCCATACTTATATGGGCAGCATTTTGAGGTGCAAACTGACCGCAACCCCATGGTTTGGCTGACACAAATGGGGAAAAACTGATGGTAGACTATTAAATGGAGTCTCTGCCTTGCAAGGGTGTGACAGGGTTAGTCCCTGCCACTTCCTAAATGTACCAATTCTTTATCTTGTCTTTGGTTGCAACCACTATCTTTCCCTCTTCTGAGGCTATCCATGTGACTTTCTGTATGGAGACTGGCCACCTCCTTATACATACCCCCAAACTTGTTCCCCTTTTCTTATTTTTCTCTAATTTTTCCAGCTTGGTACATTGGAATAAGGTAATTTGATGGTGGTATGGGCAAAAACCTTGGAGGCAAACAGGAAGGACAACAAGAATGTCTGCTACAATATTTTTTAATTTTGCATCTAATCTGTTTAAGACTAGAGCAAGGTTTGTGTGAAGTAAATAAATACCTCTGAACAAAGGATAACAAAATGGAGGGCTTCTGAAATAGAGAGGCATTTTGCAGTAGAGTTAGCCTGTATATAAATGGCACCTATATTACAGACTGGGTTACCTGTTGTTCTTAAGTATTTTTGTTCATATTCCATTCAAGTAACCCAGCCCCCCCCCCGCCTAAGCAGCAAGCAACACCCTGAACAAACATTGAAGTAGCTCTTGTTGTTTGGCAGAAATGTTTGTTCCTTGTTGATAGCACTTATTTGTCTTTAAAGTAAAGGACTTGAGCCACATTTAGGCTCTTCTTGGAAATGTTTCCCCAAGAAAATCGCAATGCCATTTTGCTTAAAGAGAGAGCTACAGCTCTCTGAGTTTGCTCTGCTACTGGGGAGAAAGCTCAGCTAACAGCTTAATTTTGCAAACCGACAGTTGTTCTCTGCCAGTAGCTTTGAGCTAATTCAAATTGTCCAAAAGCTGGAAAACCTGAAGCCCTTTTACCAGACTTTTATTAAGAGGGTTCCTTTTGTTGTCCTGCAGTCTGAGTGTAATATAATTAAGGCTGTCTTTAGCCAAGTACATTTAGGTAGGTCCAAGTAAGGTTTTAGCTGTTTGTATCATTTACAACTGCAAGACAAGAAGACACACCTTAATAAAAAGGGTCTGCATAACTGGGAGTTGGTGTTCTACACCAACCTAAGTAATGTTAATTTACTACATGTGGTTTTCTCCGCAGGTTTAAAAGTTAATATGGTTTAAAGGAAATAAAATAAGCAGTCATTTAAAACAAATACCTTTGGTTAGTAGCTATAGTTGAAGCAGAGCTCTTCTCAACCCCAGAAGTCTGTTTGTGGTGAGAGTCTGCTGCATTCTGGCTTGGACTATAGTGAATCAGTGGCCCTTTGTGGGCTATTTTTATAATTAAGAACCTGTCACTCAAACACAGGGGAATGTGCTATGGGATAGAAAAACCTTAGCACAATACATTATTTTGAGAGAAATATTGCAATAGATCACTTAGTGTGAATATAGCAATCTAACATGTGTACAATATTGTTTTTAAAGCTATTAAAAGAGTTATCTTTCTGTTGAAGATACAGTGTCACCTGATCAGGTGGGAGGGAATAAAAGCTTTACCTGATCAGGTCTCAAGGGATAGTGGGTCAGTTGTTGCTGATCAGTGGTGGAGGAAGGTTCCACCATTTTCGAGTATAGACCATTTGTGTATTTTTCTCTTGTTCTACCTTTTGAAAAACTGAAATTTTGTAACAAGCTGGTTCAAGATGAAGTGAATGCTGAAGAAGGTGCCAGACATAAGACTGAGTTATATATTTTTTCTTTACAATAAAATTCCCACATAACTAGGTGGGTTGCACCTTACTGGAGTTTTGTCCATCTTTAATATTCCCACATCGTTACAAAGGGTATGACATGACAATCTTACATAGGGCCGGAACAACAAATCAGAACACAGATGGCTTGTCACGTCTATATAAGGAATTAACTGACTTGTGGAGCTCAGCCCATGTAGGGGATAGAGCCCCCAAATTCAGTCTAGGTGAGGAGGAGTGTGACACTTGGCCAGCTGGTTATGATTATTGTGTGATATTTGTAAAATAAAAATATAGTATGTGACTGTCTCACATAAGACAGCCTGTGCTTCCATGGGTGCCCCCAGGTTTAAGTGAAGCTACAGGATATGTAAACTGACCAGAGGATGTGTGAAATTGCTCAGTAAAGGGAAAACCCAGAGTTTCCTGTCTGTTCTTAATTAAGGCCCTGGCCATCTGCCAGAGAATAAGCCTAATAAACTTTTATGATTTCCTAGAGGAACCTATTCATAACAGCAATGTGTTAAAACATTGTAAACCCTTTGATTGCCTTGGGAAAACAGGAACGAGCCACCAGTTCAAAGGAAAGGCTTGATTAGACTGTCATAACTTAGGAAATGTCTTTTTCTTCTGATGTCACATTATTTAAAATGCCTTCTGATAGGAAATCATTTTTTGTAATTTTATATTCTAAAAGGAGGAGCTAGATGACTCACAGAAGGGGTGTGAGACACAGAGTTTAAACTGATACTTGTGTCAGAAATCTTTGTCATACCATCTTGGGACTCTACAGAGACACAGCTCTCTGATCTAACTTTAAAACGCACTTTCAGAGGTAATTCCTTAAATAGCAAAAATCTAACTGTATTGTGGTAGGAGTTTTGTTTTGTAATCTTCCCTTGTTCTTTTGTGTGATTGTGAGCTCTTTGATATATCGTTCTGTGTTTAAATTTTTCATATTTTTATCATCTTTTAGTATGAATCTTTTTTCAAGATACTGCCTGGGTGTGTCTTCCAAGTTCTTTTTGCATGTGATGTATACGTGGTTAAGTCTGACAGCTATTTTGAAGGGCTTGATGGTGTTACTATACTGGGAAAAGGTAAGAATATACCTAAGGTCTCTTATAGAGGTTTAAAGATTCATTTTGGAAGCCTGGCTTGGTGCCCCTGGTGAAAGATTGTACCGCAATCCCTGAAGAGGGTACTTATCTGAGCCTGTAAATTGGGTATGCTAGCATAAGGTTCACGGTTTGAATCCCACCAGAACTTGAGACAGAAGGTGATTCGTACCCAAGAGCAGACAGGAGGGCTACCCTGTCTGTTACCTGTTCACACTGTTGCACTCAGAGATTGGCACTGTGGGAGCAGAGGGCCTGACATGCTGAGTGCATTTGGTGACAGAGAGCACTTATAAGTTGACTAAGCCTGGTTTCTTTATCTAATGCATTTTTTATTTCCAAAGTAAATCAGCTCTTCTCAATGCCTCGAACATGTACTTTGCGTAATGGGAACAACTGATTTTGAATTTCCAGCAAATGAGAACAAAAGAAATCCACAGCACAATCTGGATCAGATAGTAAGCTCAGTAAGGACCAATTAATCTTACTAAGCTCTGCCTCCAACCTCGAGAAATCAACTCTTGAATGAACGAGAGAATATTACACAAGAGGGAATTTTGTGCCTTTTAAAGTTCAGGACACAATAAGTGACCATATGATCACTAACTGAAAGACTTGAAACATCAGCTTGAGAAACAATATTTGGTTTGTTAGTGACAACCCAGTCCAATAATGAATGATTCTCAGAGACTGAATTCAGCCTTGTAGGTTTTCTGATCAACTAAGCCAAGCTGTACAAATTCAAGCATGTATCAATAACTAAAGTCCCACAACTTAGCCAGTTTACATTCATATCCCCCAACAAGATGAAATCATGATTATGAACTAGTTAATTGGCTATACCCAAAAACTGTCTTAATCCCTCAAGTACACATTTCGGGGGGTTATATAGGCCACCAACTATGACCATCTTACAGCCACCTAAAATCCATTGTAGAATTAACCATTCAGAATCAGACTGAACGTTAGCTCTAGAAGCCAACATTGAAACCTCCAGATGCTCCAAATAGTAGATTACAATACCCCCACCCTTCTTTTTACCTGGGCGGTCTGCTCATACCATATTGTAACCTGAAATTTGGCATAGAACATCAGGAATTCCAGGTTTTAGCCACGATTCAGTAATAATCAACAGTTCCGGCCTGTAAGTCAAAATTGCCACTTCCAGATTGGCCATCTTTGACGCCAACCTTCTCACATTCAGATGTAAAAATTTTTAAACCATATGTGGCCAACCAGGAACCGGCACAACTTGTGGCTACTTTTGAAGACCCTTTTACCTCAGGTCCAGGGTTCATTTCAACATCTCCAGCTAACATCAGTAACCCAATTATCACAGCAAACTAAATAAAATATAATAATTCCAGCTCCTTTGTAACACATAAGCAAAGAAAAAGACATTAAAGGCCATTCACAAATACGTACCACTTTCTTCCATAGACAAAAAACAATAACAACAGTCACAATTAATCTGACCTACCAAAGGATTGGACATA
Source organism: Neoceratodus forsteri (assembly GCA_016271365.2). Lineage (NCBI taxonomy): Eukaryota > Metazoa > Chordata > Ceratodontiformes > Ceratodontidae > Neoceratodus > Neoceratodus forsteri. The sequence goes on along the minus strand of CM028130.1, from coordinate 1,042,654,027 downwards.
TCAAATTCATGTTAGGAGTCTACAGGGACTAGCCAGTCAATTTCATTTGGCCCATCAGACAGTAACATAAACACCATAAGGATACCAACCCAACCTAGCAGACTTATAGCTAAAGCCATTATGTATACTAATTAATATAATCCCTCACTGCATCCCATTAATAACTGTTAGCACTAATATTACAAGGTAATCCAATAACAGCACAGCTATTACTTTACCAGCCCAGTCTCCCACGGACTCCCTTTTGCATTCTGCCACACTCAGCCACACAGGCCACTGTTGAAAGACGCTGCTGCATCTAACTGCTCAGCTGTTTAAGCCCCAAAACTCCATCCAACTGGGCTGCCACCACCAATCAGGGGAAGGGGCGTGGTCAGACACAGAGCAGCAAGGCAGTGGTTAGTGTACAGTTGCCGTAGCAACTGATAGATTCAGCCCCAGATAAAACCAAGGAGCCCAATTAAATACAGCTACACTGCAAACGAATTGCACAGAAACACAATTAAAGAACGACTTGTCTTCAGTCGCAGTAGGAAGCAGCAGTAGCAGAAATAAAGTGCAGAAAAGCAGTTATGAAATTTGGCAAGTCCACTCAGTCACATACAGCATGCAGCTCTCAATTAAAAATTTGCAGCAATCAAAACATTTCGCAGCACAGAGAATCACACATTGCTTAAAGCAGCTAGGACAAGGACAGTCACACTCTACTTGTTAAATAAAGCAGTCTCTGCACTCACGAACCACCAACTTGCATCGGGATGCACAATACTCTTTCAGTGGTACCAGTTCTCCCGGGTGTTAGTCGGAGATGCAAGGCACGTGTTTTCAGCAGATATTCAATTATGTCAGTATTGAACCTCAATACTGACATAAGCTGGCCCTAGATAGGGACCAGCTGCAACCTTATTGATTTTCCTAGTGTTTAGTACAAATATGAGCTGACCCTAGATAGGGACCAGCTGCTCTCCCTTACCTGTGGTACCCTTGTGGGATGGTCCCAGATAGGATCCGGTTGCTCTCCAAAGCAACCCCCTAATCTGCTGCATACTTAAAAGCTGACCCTAGATGGTATCACCTGGAAACCCTTACCAACACTTGGCAGTGTATTTTCCGCCCTCCCTTTACACTAACCTACCCACCCTTCATTAACCAGTGTGGCCTGCTATCCTCCTTGCAGAGTTCTGCTGATGCTTCCAGATGGTACGTTGCTCTCTGCATCCAACAATGTTGGAAGACTGGAGTGCTTGGCTTCTTTTAGGATCCCCCCCGTTCACACGAAGGTCACCCATTGGGCGGTCTCTGAGGCTGTGGAATCCGCTAAACAACTTGTGACCTTTGAAGAGACCATGGCTCGGGTCACGGAGCATGCCTCTTTGGCTTCGGCCTTCGTGCTGCTTATTTTTGGTGCCACCTTTTCAAGGGCATTTCGTGATTTGTGCCAGTCTGTTCCAACCGTTGGGCAGGGCCCTTCTCAATCAATCAACTTTATTTAACCAGGCATAAACACCATTGTGCAAGCTCATTTTCAAAGTGGTCCAGGACATTAATACAGTACAATACAATACATAGTTACAGATATGATAGCCAACAATGTACCAACATTGAACAGGTATAGGCCAAAATAGGCCTATACATACAGGTCTAACATAGTTACATGCAACTACATTCCATAAAGGTTTACTGGAGTGAGAGGAGATGGCAATCCTAGCCTGTCTCCACTAAGTAGAAGTTATTACCTTTTTAATCATAAGTAAGGAGAGAGGGGAAATAGAATAATAAGGGTGGAGGGAGGGAGTGAGAATGTGCTAGAAAAAGGGAATAGACTGGAGAAGACTGGGTTTAGGGGAGATAAGCTAGTAAGTGCTGGATAACCCTTGCTAGGAGTGTGAGGCGGGTGAGATTCAGAGTGTAATATTTGTGGGAGGGACCAGTGGCTAAGGGTTCATAGCCGTCTAAAACAGCTGCATGTTTCCTTCAAAAAATCCGTTATCAGAGCTTTGAATGTGAAAATACTAGGGAGTGAGGAAAGCTTTAATGAACTTTGCATAGCATTCCACAGCGTCGGGAGTGAAAAATTGATTGCTGCCGAGCCATAGGTTGTTTTCACACTAGGAATCTGGAAACAAAGTATGGAGAAGCGTCTCAAGCCGTAAGATCCCTTGGCACATTCAAAGAAGCATGAAATGTATGCAGGTTGATTATCAGATTGTGCTCTAAAGAGCCAGAGGAGAGCATTTCTTTTCCTCCTGGTTGAGAGTGAGGGCCATCCCGAATCCTGATATAATAGACAGTGATGAGTACAACAGGGTAGGTCAAGGATAAATCTTAGGGCCCGGAGGTAAAGAGTGTCAAGTTTGTTAAGCATCGTTACGGGGCAATGACTGTAGAGAAAGTCAGCATAGTCCAGTACGGTTAGGAATATGGATTGTACTAGTCTCTTTCTGGCTTCTAAGGTAAGCAGATGTTTAATACGATAGATTAAGCCTAGCCACTGCCTTCGTTTCTTCGAGATTTCATGCAGGTAGCATAGAAAGTTAAGCTTATTATTCAACCAGAACCCTATGTATTTAAAAGTATCAACTATTTCAAGGGGTTCCTCAAAAAAGTGTTAGTACCTGGGGGATATGTGTAGATCCGGAGGCAGATTTTGGTGAGAGAATCATGGCTTTAGTCTTTTTGGCATTGAGGAGGAGTTTGTGTTTGATGAGGATATACTGGAGAGTGGTGAAGTCTTGCTGTAGGTTCTCGTGGGCCAAGTACAGGGATGAGTTTGTAGTGTAGAGTACAGTATCATCTGCAAATAAGTGCACATTGGCTGTGCACAGATGCAAGTCCAGGTTATTGATATAGATTGCAAAGAGGATTGTGCCCAAGATGGAGCCTCGTGGGACACCTTGTAAAAAAGATTTTTGTGGGGACAGATGACCTATAGCTTTGACTTGCTGTAACCTGTTGGTTAGGTAGCTGGTGAACCATTTGATGGCAGAGCTATTGAGACCGATATTACCCAGTGCAGTAAGCATGATGTTATGATCCACAATATCGAAGGCCTTACTAAGATCCAGGAAGAGGGCAACTACATGCTTCTTAGAATCCAGGGCAATTTGCCAATCAGTGGTTACTTTTGCAAGGGCTGATACGGTGCTATGTTTGGCTCTGAAGCCAGACTGAGCCGGGTTTAGCAAATTTTGTGAATCCAAATGTTCTCTAATTTGGATGTTGATGATTTTTTCAAGTAATTTTGAGAGGATGGATAAAATAGAGATACGCCGGTAATTGTTCAGATCACTCGGATCCTCAGAATTGAATAAGGGTAGGATATGAGCAGTTTTCCACGACACAGGTAGTTCGTCCTGTTTGAGGGAGGTGTTGAATAAATGGGTAATGGGGCCGTCAAGTAGAAATAGCCAAGCTTTAGGAAGTAAGATTCGATATTGTGTGCACTGGCCTCTTTTTAGTGTCCAGAGACAGGAGGAGGTCCTCTACTTGTTTAAACATGAATGTAAGAAAGCTGAAGTGGGCAGGATCCGGGTAGTTTGGGTTGAGGTTAGCAATAGTGTTAGCAGTGGAGCCCCCTGGTGGGCTGAGTTTGTGATGGGCAAGGTGTCAGAGGCAAGCCCTGCAGTGGCAAAGTGTTCATTGAGCTGCTCTAATATAGCAGCTCTGTCTGTGTAGGTAGTTCCTGAGGACACAATTTTGGTTGGAAGGGGTTAGTCGGTAGACTGACCTTTGACCTTCTTACAGATGTTCCAAAATTTGGCAGAGTCGTTTTTGTTGTTTTCTAGTTCAGTTTGGAAATATCTAGGTTTTTCAGACCTAATTAGTTTGGTGCAGGCATTTCTAGAGGTGTGAAATGCTAGCCAATCTGCCTCCAGGTGAAATTTTCTCACTTTCTTCCACCAGTAGTCCCTGTCCTTAAGTGCTTTCTTCAGGATGGGAGAGAACCAGTCATGAGGTCTTTTTTAGATCTGATCATTCTTAGTGGGGCGTGTTTGTCTATTAGCCCCATTAGAAGGCTATGAAAGATGTTAAAGGCCTCGTTAAAGGTGTGGCTAGATAGAAGTCCTGCCATCTGATGTTGCTTAAATCTTTTTAGGAAAGTGTTCTGGCAGAACTTTTTCAGGCATCTTTTCAATTTGAATTTAGTGGCCGGTTTCATTTGGGGAGAATGTCTGATACAAGTAGTAGTGCAGTGGTCACTTATGTCATTGAAGAATACTCCGGTATGCGAGATGTTATGTGGCTTGTTTACTAACATGAAGCCCAGAAGGGAGCTGCGCTCAGGATTTTTTCTGTTTGGTCTGGTGACTGTAGTCGTCATTTGTACCAGTCCATTTGCATCTCAGAGATCCTTCAGCTTCTTCGAGCTGTCATCATTCCAGTTTTGATTGAGATCCCCCATTATAATACACTCAGTGTAAACTGAGTCAAGTAGGCTTTGGAGGTGTGACAGGATTGCCATGCCACCAGAAGGCAGTCAGTAGCATGCTGCTATAAGGAGTGACTTCTCGTTGGAAAGGGATAGTTTTAGAGCCAAACATTCAAATTCTTTAGCCTTTGAGGTACAATCAAAGACTGTGGCTGTGAATTTGCTCTTGACATATATTATGACCCCTCTCCTCTAGGTGGTCTATCACATCGGTAGGTATTGTATCCGGGTATGTAGATAGATTTGTCTGGGGTCGAGGGCGTGAGCCAGGATTCCGTTATCATGAAGAAATCAGGCAATGCATTTAGAGCCCAGGTCTGTATAGGGTCAAGCTTCTTTAGTAAACTACAGGCATTAACATGGAGAAAGCTAATGCCTTTATATTGTGGGAGGTCTGCGGGGGTGTCCAGAGAAGTAGGTGGGCCTGGGTTTAGTTCAGTATTTCCCCAACAGAGTAGGAGAAGTAGTAGTAATTTTTTTAGGTAATGTCTTAGTCTGCTAAGTAGTCTTTTGTTACTCCTTCTGGTATACGTTGTTTTTGTGGCAGCTATTTTATGGGCAGTATCGCAATTTGGAAGGGATAGGACATAGATGACTGTTAAGGCCGATAATGTCAAAGGCATTCACACCTGTTCTTTAGTCAATGTCTGGTGAGAGGAGGGGTGTGAACATAATGGAATCATCCCTGTTATGTGATATCATGGTTTAATAAAAAAGGGTATATTGTGGTAGACGTTAAAGGAGGAGTTTTGGCCTTGGTGTGAATTATAAACTTATATTTTGATTGGGGAATAAGTTAGTAGAATGAGACAATTATACAGGAGAGTGTCCGAAAAAGGCATTTTTAACAGGGAATTATCTCCTTGTACTGGTATCATGCAGGGGTTGGCCGGATTGGTCAGCAACAGTTTCTTTATATAAGGCTAGTACTGGTGTCTTGCACTAGTTTAGCAAGGCTGGTCAGTTGCAACTTCTTAAAAGTATTGGTATCTTGCACTAGTTTAGCAAGGCTGGTCAGTAACAACTTCTTAAAAGGGAGGGTTATCTAGGGGTGGGGGCTAGGCACTGAGCGTGGCTGAATGTACTTGGTCCAATAGGCAAGTAGAGGGTTGGCCTAGCTCTCAGAGTAAGAGCATTTAATAGGCAGGGGTCGGGGCGGGTGGTGTGGGAAGAAAATTCACAAGAAGTGTATAGTGAGCAGGCGGAGGCGCCCAGAGCAAAAAGCAAGTTTAAAAAAGAGTGGAGTCGCTAGGCAGCCAATCCCAGGCAGAGCCGTAGTAACAGCAACCAATCGTTGGTGAGGCAGAGAATTACTGTCCAATCAGGGCACCAAGGTATTCCCCGAGGATGAGAGCAGGCTTATCCGGTATGGAAGCTCCTAGGTGGGCAGGTGTAGGGTGCATGGCCAGCTGGCTTCTCCAGCCGCGGCACCTCAGAGCATATGGTGGTAGCCCGATCAGGGGCTCTGTGAGCTGGAAGAGAATAAAGTAGGGGTTTTTAGGTGAGGCAGGCAGAACAAAAGAACCTGAGAAGATTGCAGGAGTTAAATTGGAGGGTGGGGGTGCGATTCTGTGAGAGAGGAGTTAGACAAAGCAATGGGGGGGGTGAGGGGCAGAGATCCAATGGCAGTGCAATTTAGTGCGGCGCCGCTTAGCCCAGGGTGTTGTGGGGAGAGAGGAAATAGTTTAAGTGTGAGAGGGAGAGTAGCTAAAGGAGGTTTGGGTAGATAGAAAGAAAGAACAGAGAACAGTAGCAGTAAGCACTTTGTACAATAATACAGTCCCAATAAATTTTGATACTTCTACATAAAACTGAAAATTCCCCACAATAGGCAATCACATTTAGAGAGAAAATTCACAAGAAGTGTATAGCGAATGGGCGGAGGCACCCAGAGCAAGAAGCAGGTTTAAAAAAGAACGGAGTCACTAGGCAGCCAATCCAAGGCAGAGCCATAGTAGCAGCAGCCAGTCATTGGTGAGGCAAAGAATTACTGTCCAATCAGGGTTCCAAGTTATTCCCTGAGGCTGAGAGCAGACTTACCCGGTATTGAAGCTCCTAGGCTGGCAGGTGTAGGGCACGCGGCTGGCTGGCTTTCCAGCCGCGGCGCCTCAGAGCGCGTGGCTGTAGCCTGATCAGGGGCTCTGTGAGCTGGAAGAGAATAAAGTAGGGGGTTTTAGGTGAGGCAAGCAGAACAAAAGAACCTAAGAAGATGGCAGGAGTTAAATCGGAAGGTGGGGGTGCGATTCTGTGAGAGAGGAGCTAGATAAAGCAATGGGGGGGGTGAGGGGCAGAGATCCGACGGCAGTGCAATTTAGTGTGGTGCCGCTTAGCCCAGGATGATGTGGGGAGAAAGGAAATAGTTTAAGTGTGAGAGGGAGAGTAGCTAAAGGAGATTTGGGTAGATAGAAAGAAAGAACAGAGAACAGTAGCAGTAAGCACTTTGTACAATAATACAGTCCCAATAAATTTTGATACTTCTGCATAAAATTGTAAATTGCCTACAATAAGCAATCACATTTAGAGAGAAAATTCACAAGAAGCTTATAGCGAGCGGGTGGAGGAGCCCAGAGCAAGAAGCAGGTTTAAAAAGAGCAGAGTTGCTAGGCAGCCAATCCCAGGCAGAGCCATAGTAGCAGCAGCCAATCGTTGGTGAGGCAGAGAATTACTGTCCAATCGAGGCTCCAGGGTATTCCCTGAGGCTGAGAGCAGGCTTACCCGGTATGGAAGCTCCTAGGCGGGCAGATGTAGGGCATGTGGCTGGCTGGCTTCTCCAGCCACGGCGCCTCAGAGCGTGTGGCGGTAGCCCGATCAGGGGCTGTGTGAGCTGATATGGAAGCTCCTAGGCGGGCAGGTGTAGGGCGCGTGGCCGGCTGGCTTCTCCAGCCACGGTGCCTCAGAGCATGTAGCGGTAGCCCCATCAGGGGCTCTATGAGCCGGTATGGAAACTCCTAGGTGGGCAGGTGTAGGGTGTGTGGCCAGCTGGCTTCTCAAGCCGTGGCATCTCAGAGCATGTGGCAGTAGCCTGATCAGGGTCTCTTCTAAGGACAGAAAATCAAAATCCTCAAAGAAAGAGACTAAAAAGAAGTCTCATGTCAATCGTGGGATCGTGAACGCCCTCAGGCCTTGGATTCCTGCACTTCTTTGGAGGTTTCGACTATTGTCAGTCCTTCAGCCCAGGCCACAGGCTCCATGGTCTCCCTGTCGGGCCAGTTGGTTGAGACGCCCGTCAACCAACCTGCTGAGATTTTTCATGACCCGGTCAATGTGTTGTCACCAGATGAGTCTGACACCTCCCTTTCTAGGACTCTGGTCCTGCTTCTTACCTCGCAGGATGGGTCAGACCAGCTGGCTGATCCAGTCTCAATCCTCAGGATCCAATTATCCAGGAGGTTTCTTGGCTTTTGCCAGCTCCCTCTGAGTCCCACTGTCTGCATCCCCAGTAGTCGAGGTTGAGGTCTCAGACCCAAAGTCCAGAGTTGAGCAGCCCACACCCACATAGGCAATCCCGTTCTCAGCACTCTGGCAGGTTCCACCACCACTGCTCCTCCTTCTTCCTCCTTGGACAAGGAGAGTCTCCATCGCAAAATGTGTCGCACTATGAGAAGCTCATGTGGCATTAAATCATGTTTACCGGGGTTAAGTTTCATCCGGCCCCCACCCCAGCTTTTTCCATGGCTCCCACCACTCAGGCCTCAGCCTGTTCAGGCCTCTGTACCGATTCAGGTGAAACCACTGCCCAAACAACTGCCTTTGGGTCTGACCCTTATGGATGCCTGTACCGCTTCCAGGCTTCCTTGGCGGCTGTCAGTCACCATGACTTCCGATAGGATCAGCAGGGACTCTGGCAGTCAACCACTTTTCGATGAATCCTCGGAGTCAGAGAGCTCCTCCCTACACTCCCATCCGTTGGACACTGAGTCAGGTGAGGATTTGTTGATGGAGCAGGGTCCTACTTCTTTCACGGGCCTTCTCTGGCTGATCTCCGAGTCAATGGGTCTTCAGATGGAGCCCATCCAGAAACAGGCTAAGTACCTGCTGACCAAGATTCTCAACCAGGGTGACTCTCCTGGGAAGGTCTTCCCGGTCACCTAGGCCATTCCTGGCCTTGCTCTGGAGCTTTGGCAGCATCCAGCCTCTTGCCCTGTGCTGTTGGCTTGGATGGCCCGCAAGTACATGGTTCCTACTGGTTCCCTGTCGGGTTTCACCCAACACCCCTCGGCCAAGGGTCTGGTGGAAAATTCAGTCTTTCTGTGCTCGGGCAATGTCGGAGACATGGATAAGCCTCCTGACAAGCAATCCAAGAAATTGGATCATATGACTAAAAAGGTCTATGCTGCCTCCTCTCTTGGCCTTCAGCAGGCGAGTTCGGCTCTTTTGATGGCCCACTTTGCTCATGCCCTATTAGGTACACTCAATGAGGTGCCTCCCCAGCTCCCAGCTGACACACAGACTACTGTCAAGTAGGTCCAGAACCAGGGCCGAGCTGTGGCTAAGCAGCAGCTCCAGACAACCATAGACATTGGTGACTCTTGCACCCATCTGTGGCTGCCACGGTCACCATGCACCACAGGGCTTGGCTGAGGATATCGACCTTTATGGTAAATACCCAGCACAAGTGGATGTCCTCTTCTTGGGCACTGACCTGTTCAGGCTGGGGGTTGAAGGGCACCTTACTTACATTGAGAGGTCCAGTACAACCCCGGACTCAGTGATCTCCACTGAATGGGATCCCAAGGGTGCTAACCCACAAAGGAAAAAGCCCTTTCTCCCCCTCTCTGCCCCTGCGGCCAAGCTGTCCCAGTCCCTGGCTGGGCAGCAGACCCAGGCTTGACGTCCCCGGCCAAAGTCAGTTGCTTCGGTCATCCAGAAGCCAGGAGGATGATGCCCCACAGGTTCCTCAGCCAGTCCCTTCTCTGCCTCCAAGCTTTCCCAGTGACGGAATGGGAGTGACTCCCCCATGCCCATCCTGGGTCCTCCCATATGGGGTCAGCTCCACTATTTCCTTTCTTCCTGGTCTGCTGTCACTACGAACAGGTAGGTCCTTGAGGTGGTTGGTCAGGGTCTACCTCTGAGTTCGAGGCTTACCTGCATTGCTGAGCCTGTGCCCCACGGAAGGACGGGATGTCTGCCAACATGCTGTTAGCCCTTCGGGAAGACATTGCACAGGTCCTCCAGAAGGAGGTAGTGGCCCCTGTCTTGGATGCTCCAGTACACCCAGGGTTTCTCTCCAGGTACTTCCTGGTGCCAAAACGGATGGGTGGTTGGCACCCCATCTTAGATGTGCATGACCTGAACAAATTCTTTTGGTCACACATTTTTAGGATGATCACTCTGTCTCAGATCATACCATCTCTGGAGCCGAGCATGTGGTTTTGCTCTCTGGATCTTCAGGACGTTTTTTTTCATGTCCAAATCCATCTGTCCCACCACTGGTTCCTCCAGTTAAGTGCAGAGGGGATTCTCTGTGAGTTCCAGGCCATGCCGTTCGGCCTGTCCTTGGGTCCCAGGGCCTTCCCAAATGCATTGCAGTGGTGGCGGCCTACCTGAGATGCTGAGGGGTCTTGGTGTACCCCTACCTGGGTGACTGGCTCATAGCAGGTCCCTCCAGGGAGGAGGTGGAGCCGTCCAGGGATCTGACCCTCCAGACCTGCTTGTCCCTGTCCTCCTGGTCAACCAGGCCAAGTCGGAACTCATACCATCGCATGTGATACACTTCATTGGGGCAGAGTTCAACTCTTGCAGAGCCAGGGCTCAGCTTCTGGCAGAGGCTTTCTCCTCCTATGCCCAATCATTTCGGGTTGGGCAGTTGTGCCCTACTTAGGACTTCCTGTGCCTCTTGTGATATATGGTGGCATGCACCAGCATGATCCTTTGGGACCGGTGTAGAATGTGCTCTCTGCAGTGGGAGCTTGCCCAATGGTCTCAGCACCAGGGCCACTTTAATCCGCCGGTCACTGTGACCCAGCCAATGTGGGATGCCCTCCAGTGGTGGTTAGGCCCTGAACATCTACAGGAAGGTATCCCATTTGTCCTGCCAGAGATGACAGTCACCATGTTAACCTATGCCTCCCTGATGGGCTGGGGTGCCCACCTGGGACACCACAGAGTCCACAGGCACTGGACCCCCAAGGAGTTCTGATGCCATGTCAACCTGCTGGAGATTCATGCAGTTCAAATGGCGCTGTCAGCCTTTGCTCCACACATCCAAGGTCAGGTCATTCAGATCCAGAAAGAAAACATGACCATGTACTACCTCAACAAACAGGGCAGGACGCACTCCCTTCCTCTGTGCAGGGAAGCTCTGCGCATCTGGACCCTCGTGTGCAGCCTGAATGCCGACCTCCTGGCCATTCATGTGGCTGGCATCTTCAGCCAGCTGTCAGATGCCCTCAGCCATGTCGGCGAGGTGTCTCACGAGTGGTCTCTCCATCCAGAGATAGTAAACTGCCTGTTCTCCCCAAGGGGCACCCCTCTGGTGGACTTGTTTGCCTCCAGGGAGAATACAAAGCTGAAACTGTGTTGTGACCACCCACCTCAGCAGGGAACACTGCAGACAGATGCCTTTTCAAGACCCTGGACCCCGGGCCTTCTCTCTGCCTTTTCTTTGTTTCCCTTGATCCACAAAGTGTTGCTCAAGGCCAGGAGGGACAAGGCACAGGTGATCCTGGTAGCTCTGGACTGGTCCCACCAGTTTTGGTACCCCAATCTCCTCAGCCTCAGCAGTAGGCTCCTGAGGCATCTCCTCCTATGCCCAGACCAGCTCTCTTGCATGCAGGGGAAGGTACTCCATCCAAACCTTCAATCCCTGCACCTGATAGCCTGGTTTCTGAGTGACTAGAGTTCTAGGCTTCGGGTCTCTCCAACGATGTCCTTACTGTGGTAGAGGTTTCTCAGAAGGAGTCAACCCAAAAATGCCATGCCTTCAAATGGAAGAGGTTCTCCATTTGGTGCCAGGGCAAGGGCCTTGACCCCTTATCTTGTCCAGTGGCTAGCATTCTTGACTACCCCTGGTCCCTCTCTGTCAGGCCTTCAGTCGACGATGCTCAAGTTGCACCTGGCTGCCATCTCTGCTTATCAGGCACAGGCTGGTATGCAGTCGGTAGCACAGGAGAAGGTGGTCTGGTGCTTTTTTAAAGACCTTGACCATATTTCACCTCGGGACATGTTGCTGGTTTTGGCAAAGCTCATGGGCAAGCCATTCCAACCAGTGCACAGGTATGAGATGTCTCACCTATCGTGGAAGACCGCCTTCCTGGTGGCTATCATGTCAGCCAGAAGGATCAGTGAACACCAGGCGCTCTTGGTGGAATCTCCTTACCTGGTCTTCCACAGGAACAAGGTTGTCCTTTGCCCCAACCCGAAGTTCCTCCGGAAGGTTGTGTCAGATTTTCACCTTAACCAGGTGATTAATCTCTCAGTGTACTTCAGCAACCACACCTCAGAGGCTGTGCTCAGGCTCCATATGTTGGATCTGCGGTGAGCACTAGCCTTCTACAAGGAGTGCACGACAGGAGTTCGGGGAGAGGTTCACCAGCTATTTGTCACCTACGCTGAAGCCACACCTGGCAGACCAGCAGCTAAGTGGATGATTGGCAGGTGGATTGTCTCCTGCATCAACCTCTGCTATAGGTTGGTGGGTAGGGAGCCTCCTGTAGGGCTAAGGGCTCATTCCACCCATCATGCCATTGCCTCGGTGGCTGCTTCCAGGGACATCCCTATCCAGGAAATCTGCAGGGCTGCTACCTGGAAGTCTGCACACTCCTTCATTTCCCACTACCACATCGACCTTGGGTCATGCTGGGATGCTGGTTTTGGGGCCTCAGTTCTCCAGTCTCTGTTTCCTAAATAGGGGGTGTGCGCCTTGCCCCTCCTCCCGGAGAACTGCTAGGTGTCTGCCAGAAGTGTGGATAAATGCACCATATCCACGTCCCTAGAAAAACAGGTTACTCAACCTGTAACAGTAGTTCTAGGAGTGGTATATGGTGTACATCCACAGTGACCCACCCAACCTCCCCTGGCAAGTGGCACACTGGTCTTTCTTCCAGTGGGTAAGATCTGACATCATGGGGCGGTGCCAAGGGAGTTACCAACTGGGTGGGTGGGAGAAGCCAGCTTAAAGATTTTCCGGCAAGCCTTAAAGGGGAAAGGACACTGCCAGAAGTGTGGATGTACACCATATAAAAAAGACAAAGAACCTCTGTGCGCAAACACTGAGGCAAGGGTTACCCCAAAGGACATTTGGCTGGGAAGCCAAGTTTCAAGAAAATACAAAATCACACATGCCCCCACAATGCAAAGCATCATGGGCTACATATGCAAATCACCACAGAATGTTATGCTGGTCCAACTTTAAGCAGAATTGCATGGTGCCGAAAGGCCTCTCACACAGTTTGCAAAGGGTGCTAACAGAAGACATAGACACGTGTTTCATCCTACCAGGACTCATCAGTATGCCTTGTCTGTTTGACACCCCAGTGGAATGGACCAGCTACCCTTAAGGCAGTGTGCCTCGGATATATTGTGGTGAACCCATTAAAATAAAAACTATTTAAAGACAAAGAACCTCTTGTGCGCAAACACTGAGGCAAGTATTACCCAAAGGGCATTTGGTTGGGAAGCCAAGTTTCAAGAAAATACAAAATCACACATGCCCCCAATAATGCAAAGCATCATGGGCTACATATGCAAATCACCACAGAATGTTATGCTGGTCCAACTTTAAGCAGAATTGCATGGTGCGAAAGGCCTCTCACACAGTTTGCAAAGGTGCTAACAGAAGACATAGACACGTGTTTCATCCTACCAGGACTCATCAGTATGCCTTGTCTGTTTGACACCCCAGTGGAATGGACCAGCTACCCTTAAGGCAGTGTGCCTCGGATATATTGTGGTGAACCCATTAAAATAAAAAACTATTTAAAGACAAAAAAGAACCTCTGTGTATGAAACACTGAGGCAAGGGTTACCCAAAGGGCATTTGGCTGGGAAGCCATGTTTCAAGAAAATACAAAATCACACATGACCCCACAATGCAAAGCATCATGGGCTACATATGCAAATCACCACAGAATGTTATGCTGGTCCAACTTTAAGCAGAATTGCATGGTGCCGAAAGGCCTCTCACACAGTTTGCAAAGGGTGCTAACAGAAGACATAGACACGTGTTTCATCCTACCAGGACTCATCAGTATGCCTTGTCTGTTTGACACCCCAGTGGAATGGACCAGCTACCCTTAAGGCAGTGTGCCTCAGATATATTGTGGTGAACCCATTAAAATAAAAAACTATTTAAAAGACAAAGAACCTCTGTGCACAAACACTGAGGCAAGGGTTACCCCAAAGGGCATTTGGCTGGGAAGCCAAGTTTCAAGAAAATACAAAATCACACATGCCCCCACAATGCAAAGCATCATGGGCTACATATGCAAATCACCACAGAATGTTATGCTGGTCCAACTTGCTGTGCCACTTGCCAGGGGAGGTTGGGTGGGTCACTGTGGATGTACACCATATACCACTCCTAGAACTACTGTTACAGGTTGAGTAACCTGTTTTTCTAGGGACGTGGATATGGTGCATTTATCCACACTTCTGGCAGACACCTAGCAGTTCTCCGGGAGGAGGGGCAAGGCACACACCCCCTATTTAGGAAACAGAGACTGGAGAACTGATGTACACCATATACCACTCCTAGAACTACTGTTACAGGTGGGTAACCTGTTTTTTTTTCACATCAAATTATAAGTGCTGTGCATTTGTATAAAGGTACTCGCTGCAAACTGCAGACTAAAATAAAGGCTCTGTAAATTGATCTTTTCTCTAGATATGCGTGTAATTCAAGCCCTACGTTTAATCAAGGCATTCTTATTGCACCTAACAGTTTCCCGTTTTAGCAATAGGTTATGGAAATTGCCTCCCCTGGGGTTTGGGCTGACTTTATCAATCACTGTGAAAGAGAAATTATGTTCAAAATTGTTACTGGCCCTTACTGCATGTTCTGCTGTGGCATATGTAATGTCACCAAGATCAATTGGTCTAATATGTTCCCCTAGTCTTATCTTAAATTTTCTTGTGGTTTTACCTACATAAAAAGCATGACAAGTGCATTCTACTAGATATACTACCCCCAATGAGTTACAAGTTGTGAGTTTGCGAATTTCAAATTCACATGTATTCACACTAGTGAATTTTTTGCAGGTTTTTACATGTCTACAGTAAATGCAGTTCTTGCATTGGTAACAGCCCTTGTTTTCATTGAGCCATGTAGTTGGTGTCTTATCTACAAAGTGACCATGCATGAGCATGTTTTTCAGTGTTGGTGTTATATATTAATAATATATGACATTCTGGGGTCTGCTGTACCAACAATCTTAAACCGGTATTGCTAGATAGAACATGCCAGTGGCTGTTTAAAATCCTTTCTAAAAAAGGGATGTGGGTTGAAAACATAGTGGCAACGTTAAATCTATTAGTCGTGTTATCATTTGTTCTCATTTGTAAGAGCTGAGACCTGTCTTGTTAGGACGCGAACTGTTTAGCATCATTAATTCTTCTGGTACTGTATCTCCTATCTTGTAACCTGTTTTGCTGAATATGTAGCACCTTGTTGAAAGGCTGTCTCAGTGCTACAATTTTGCCTCACTCTAACGAATTGACCTTTGGTGACATGTTGTGGATGGCAATTCGAGGATAACAAAGTATTGCTACGTACTTTCTTTCTGTAAATATCAGTCTCCACATTACCATCCTCATTCATAGTAAGTGTTGGATCCAAATAAGAAATCGTTTCACTGTTGCAACAAAGGATTATTTTCATTTAATACATGTTGTTGCTCCCAGTAACCAACACAAAGATTTGCCTCAGATGGTGCACAAGTGGCACCCATAGCAGTCCCCTTTATCTGTAGAAACCGCTTCTTGTCAAAAGTCAAAACGTTGCTTTTCAAAACATGTTCCAATAATTTAAGTAAAAATTCTGTAAGGGGTCCTTCAATTACATTCCTGGAATTTAAAAAAATGTGCGATGGCATCGAGCACACCGTTGAGAGGGACATTGGTGTATAAGGCTTCGACGTCAGGTGTGGCCAGAATTACATTTTCTTCCAAAGTCACGTTTCTTTGCATATATTCAAACATGTTTAGTATTTTTGATGTATGATGGTAGACTTTCAACTAGTGGCGATAGAAAAGATTCAATGTATTGTGACAGTAGCTCTGTTAACTGTTAAGTTAATCCAAGCTGTATCGTTCATTGTAATGTACCTTTGCTTTCCCCTATTGTACTTTGTTTTGCAATCTATGACGTGGAACCTTTGTAAAAGAGCTTGTGCCCAAAGGTCTTTTCCGAATCACTAAATAAATAAAAGGAGCCAATGCCACTCACGATTGGTTGGCCTGGTGGCTTTTCTCTGCACTTGTGTACGTTAGGTAAGGCATAAAAATGTAGCTCTCACTGGGTCCATGGTCGTTAAGAATTCCTTAATTTTTGTGTCCATAAAACCTTCTCTAAAAGCCCAGGAAATGGTCTCATCGATTGCATGCTTATAATCATAAGTAGGGTCCTAATTGATTTTCAAATAAAACTCTTGATTATCCAACTGTCTATGAATCTCTGACACATAATCAGTTTTATTAAGCAGAACTACACTAGCCCCTTTGTCCGCTTCCTTTATTACTAAATCATGGTCATCCTGCAATGTTTTAAGCACATTTCTTTCACCACTTGTAAGGTTAGAGAAGGAGGTTGTCAAGTAAATGTTCCAAGTCTTTTTCAGCCAGATTCTTAAACACGCTGACTGCAGTGCAGTAAGGAGGACAAAATTAGGTTAGAAAAAGGGTCAATTCTTTCATGTGTTCTATTCGACTTTGGTCTCTTCATTTCTGTATGTTTTTCCTTATCCCCCCCACCCACCCACCCACACCCACACCCACACCCACACCCACACCCACACCCACACATCCACACTTTTTAAGTTCTCTAGCTTATCTACTCTTAAATATTGTCTGTCTCTGTCCACTTAACCTTCACCCTACTTGGGTCACAGTACTGAGATTCAGCATTGACAAATGTGTGAACATTTTAACTGATTTTTCTGAATGCAATTGAATGGTTTGACCTGTCAATTCAGATTTTAAACGTGATGTCATAACTTGTCAGTTTGGATTTTGACTATTTGAGATGTCTGTATGGTGTTCAGCCTTAGTCTTTAATAAAGGACAGTACGTCTGAAATGCATTCGGTGGGCACAGTGTGTATTACTGCGTGTTTTTTTATTCAACATTGGTGTTTGAAAATAAAAAAAAATTTAATTTGAACAGTTCTGCTGTTGTGTCCTACTTCAAGAACTGGTGGTAAGTGCCCGATTCGCAAGTGTGGATTCATATTGACTTTTTGAGAGCACAACCTGCCCTGTGTGCACTTTTCTGTATGTATGTTCTCTGAGGAAGATATTGCTAATTTTACTATCAGGATTGGGTAACTGTGAGCAGGTTGGGGATACCTGGTGACAAGAAGCACCGCCTAATTTAGAATCCATGCTATGGCTTTCAGATTGACTAATCTGCTAAATTTTTCCCTTTTACCATTGCTTTTGTGCATGGATTGGGGACCACGTGCCGCTGGCTCAATAGGGTGTTGTTCAGATCTCCGTTTTTTGTTTTTTCAGTACTGATGTCTCAGGTAAGTGATTTCCAATTTTATTTCATGGGAGGGACTTGCTTAGTCATGACAAAACCTTTACAAACCCTTTTCCTTTTTCCCTCTTTTCCACAGTGCTCCTCTTGAACAACTGACTCCCCTTCCCCTTTCTATGAATAATTCAGCATAGTGTTGTGCATAGGTGTAGAGGCTTGCATTTTAACCTGGGCTGCATGGGTCATCATCGTCGTTTTTGCTGATTTATTGTGTTCACCCTGAGCTGTTTTTTTACAGTTTTAGGTGCTGTTTTTACTTTATTATCTTGTGGACCTCTGACCGTTATTTTAGTGCTTAAAAGCACTCTGTTACTCACGCCTCTGAACATGTTTTCCAGGCTCTGTTGAGCCACACAGGGATTCAGCCATTGCTGACAGTTATCCAGCAGGGACTTGCACCTTCTATAATGGCCAGGTGCTTCTCCCTCTTCACTTTTGTTTTGCACCCTTGCCCTGGGCATGTTCCTGATGACATGGCGATGTCACCTGCTCCAGCATGACGTCACCCAATGCACACTCCATATTGCACGTTCTGTCAGCTTTTTCTGTTTTTATTTTCCTAGGCAGCCCATAGGAGAAAGTATTTAACTCTGCATCTTGAGAGCACTTCTCCAGCCTTGAGAGGAGGAGTTTGGGGAACATTTACTGAGTGTTTTCAATTAGAATTTTTTTCTCATATTTCCAGTCTGATATACTTTCTCTCAGGCAGCCCCACATAAGCAGTTAGTATTTAGTCAATTGTCAGTTATCAGGGAGGATTAAAGGGGATCAACACAGTAAATTCCCCACTGTTTTAAAGAAGGCATTACAAAGCCTTATCTGCATTTCCATATTTTTTATGGAAATTCTACATTTGTCGGTGTAGTTATAATTAAAGCCAGTGGCACCATGGCTTACCGGAGGCCTCTGGTATTCAAGTGATGTAAGATTTGCAGAAGGGTGATGAGACCCTTGCCTTTAGACTCTTATTGCCCTAATTGTGTAACACCATCTAATATGTCTATTTTGGTCCTCCCAGTCGAACCCTAGAGCTGGGGGTACTTGGAATACCGATTGGCAGTGGCAAGGCTGAGTTACACAGATACTTTGTTACTTCTAAATGAGATACTGAGGCCAGTGGTTCCACAGGACATCCCCTTCAACACACCTGAACCCAAGGCAGACCCCTCAGGTAAGGGGAGGGGCCCCATACAGGCGCATTCAGGTGTGCTGGAGCAGGACAAGACTGCTCACCCAGATCTGCAGGCAGACCCTGATCTTAACTATATAGAGGGTCAAGATGATGATACAGGGGGACAGGAGGAAATTCATGACCTGAATGTGCTTTTTGATGAGGAGGAGGAGAATAAGTGGACAAAGCCTAAGAGAAAGATTACAATCCCTCCTCTGTTTGATATAAAACTTCTATCCTGTCTCATAACTGAGGCTTGTAGGACATTACAACTGAAGAACGTGCAAATCATGGAGCCCCTCAACGTGAATCTGGTTCTGTCTGTGTCGTTCTCCACACTGAAGTGTTTTCCAAACTTTGTGCACTGCGACCAGATTATTGAACAGGAATGGGCAGGCGAGGACAAGTGAAAACATCTACCCAAGCCTTGGGTGAGATGTTATCTGTATATGGAGGGGAACTCCCAGAAGTGGGAATCCCTTCACCTGGCAGATAAGGCTGTGCATAATTTTGTTAAGCAAACAACCATACCTATTGAAGGGTCACTGGCCATAACTGATACGCATAATTTTTTTTTTGTGAACTTTATTTCTTCACCGGCTTGCTAGGGAACTCTCTCAGGCATACCCCCGCACCAGTGCTGCTTTACCACCCTGCCTGAAGCCACCCATTGGGAATTCAGGGGTTGATACCCCCACCCACATCCGACCCAATGAACCCCACTGCTCTGAGCCCCCCAAGGTATGGCCGCCTTCCACCCTGGTGCTCTATCTAGAATCGAATGTGCTGGGCTATGGATCCAGAGAGCCAACAGACAAACCTAGCGTTGTGTATGTTGCTGCAGGGCTTTGAGGGGGCCGCCATCACCTATCCCTGGGGCCGGGGCTTTTCTTATGCAGCTTTCCCCCTGGAGCGCAGACGTGCAATGACATCTGTGCACCAACCTGCTGACGTCCACCGCCGCTCCACCCCCTAACTGCATCACTCCATGTAGGACCCCTAATCTCTATCAGAGGCTACTACAGAACGATGAAGACTGCAACCCACCCTGGGAGAGGAGAGCAGTCCTCTGGATGCTCAATCCTCTCCCTCCCCTGCTGACCCCCGGCAACCCAAGTCTGTTCCTGAACCCGGGTCACCGGTGTGGCACAAGGTGTGGTGTCCAGCACCTCAACCCTCAGCGCCACCGGGCCGGCATAACCGATCTGCATGATAAGTGAGTGGATGCTGCATGCAGGAGAGCCTTTACTTCGAATGAAGTAAATCTCTTTGCACCTCCTATGCATCTTTTATTGTTTCCAGAGCCCTAAACTCATGGATTACAGCCCTAGGTAGTTTTGTTCCCCTGGACTCTGAGGGGATGAACATTTTGCAATGGTTATCCATGGCTTCTGCCTTTCTTGGTGATGCCACAGTTGACTGCTTATGAATGTCAGTTCACTCTGCTTATCACATTGAGGCAGCCATGAAGGGTGTATGGCTCAGGCATTGGGTCGCAGACCGGGCTTCAAAGGCCAAACTGTTTTACCTACCCTTTGAGGTTGTGCTGTTATTCAGATCTGACCTGGATGACATCTTAAAGGATGTCCAGAATAAGAAGGTACAATTTCCGATGTCAAAGCAACAACAGAAAGCAAGTTTGATGCCAAGAGGTCAAGGCGGCTGCCACCAGCAGGCTCAAGGTGGATTTTGTCCCTTTTGGAATTTCGGAAACCAAAGGAATAATGGAGCTGATTCTGGATAAAGGCAATAGTAACAAAGGATCCTTTGCCTGCATGCATAACAGGGGTGCAGGACATAAAGGAGATAGCTCCCAGTGAAGGTACACGGGCCCATCTGTGCCTTCTTTCCCTTGGTGGAAGACTGTAGAACTTTTATACAAGGTGAGCCCAAATGATGTCAGATGTATGGGTGTTAGAGATACTAGCACTTGGTTACACAATAGAATTTTCAGCCATACCCACAGTGGGGCATTTCCTGCAATCCTCTGTGTCAAAGACCCAGTGATGAGACATGCAGTGTCTCAAACCTTGGATTACCTCAGACAAATTTGGGTAGTTTTGTTGGTGATCCTCTCAACGAAGAAGTTCAGGGATTCTACTCAATTTATTTTATGGTTCCCAAGAAGTCGGGAGGGGGGTCAGACCCTGGATCTAAAGCACCTAAACAAGTTTGTCTGTCACATAACCTTTCAGATGGAGTTCCTGCACTCAATCATAAGAGCTGTTCAGCCAGGGGATTATCTCGAATCCATAGATGTGAAGGATGCATATCTCCACATCCCAATTCGCCAGTCTCACCAGAAGTTTCTAAGGTTAATGATTCAGTGGCAGCACTTTCAGTACAGGGTGCTACCCTTTGGGTTGGCAACAGCACCCAGGGTGTTCTCAAAGGTCCTCATAGTACTTGTGGCTCAACTGAGACAGGAGGGACACCATGTATATCCCTACCTGGAAGAATTACTCATCTGAGTGTTATCTGCTTAGATGGCAAAGAAATCCATATCCAGGACCCTGGAGGTGCTAGAGAGACATGGTTGGGTAGTAAAGGGGAGAAGAGCTCCCTCAACCCATCAGAGTCTGGAACACTTGGGCACGGTGTTCAGGATGGATGAGAGGAAAGTTTTCCTCTCTTCAGCCAGAAAGGAGACCCCTGAGATGAGAGGCTCAGTGCTTGAGAAGCCAGTCATTGGCGTCTGCTCACAGACTGCTCCAGATTTTGGAGCTGATGACTACAGCAATAAAGGTAGTGCTGTGGGCCCACTTGCACATTTAGAACAGGGTGCTAGCAAATTGGAATCTGGCCTCAGAATACTACTAAGCCCTGATCTCACTTTCTTGGTCGCTTTGGCAGTTACAATCGATGCCAGCCAGTGATCTGAAGCAACGTCCTGGACCAAGTTCCGGTCCATGGCATTTGTACTGCGCAGGAGCAACAGCTACAGTACAGCTAAATGTACTGGACATGAGGGTAATACGGCTTGCTGTCCTTCACTTTCACAATCTGGTTTGGTCAAAATCCATAAAAGTGAGGTGGGACAACACCACCAGTGATGTACATAAACAACCAAGGAGGCATAAGAAGCAAGGGGATGCTAGAAGAAGCAACTGAAGTGCTGCTGTGGGCAGAAGAGAACCTTATATCACTCTCGGCAGTTCATCTGGCTGGAGAACTGAACATCCAGGCAGACTGGCTGAGTCATGAGACTGTCCACCCAGGGGAATGGATGTTGAATCCAGAGATGTTCGACCTTCTGTGCAGAAGGTTTGGTTATCCTCAGATCAACCTGTCTGCCTCAAGTCATAATGTTCAGGTACCCAGGTTCTTCAGTCAGTACTGGTCTCCACAGGTGGAAGCAGTGGATGCTCTGTCCCAGACGTGGGATTTCTTCAGACCATATTTGCTCCCTGCTGTGCCACTCCTTCCCAAGGTCATTCACAAAACAAGGTAGGTAGATACAGCAATGACAGTGGTGACTGCAGAGGCTCACGAAATAAGGCACTCAAAAGGAAACCTTCTTCTGATGGCACCAGAGTGGCCAAGAAGTCCGTGGTTCTCAGACCTAGTGAATCTAGCTTGGAATGCTCCATTTCGACTCCCACTCCCGGGGGACCTTTTCTCCCAAGGACCAATTCTGCATCCAAACCCAGATGTGATGCAGCTGGCACCTGGCTTCTGAGAGGAGGAGATTAAGGCAGAGTTTTTCCAGGAAAGTAGTGGTTACCTTGATGGCCTCCAGGAAGGGCTCTATATCTGCAGCTTATGATCTAGTGTGGATCACCTTCTTGGCTTGGGCCAGAGAGAGCGAGAGAGAAAGTTGTAGGGCTGTCTAAAGGTATGGTTCCCCATATCTTAGATTTTTTGCAGGCAGGAATAGACAAAGCTTGTGCTGAGTACCCTGAGACGTCAGGTGTCGGCTATAGGAGCAGCACTGGGAACTTCCCTGGGGACTAACTGGGAGGTTATCTTATTTCTAAGAGTAGTTAGCAGAAGTAGACTGCTGTTTTGCTCCTCGGTATCCCCTGGGATCTGAATCTGGTGTTGAATGTTCTTTGTAGAGCAGCCTTTGAACCTCTCTCATCAGTGCCTCTGGACATTCTGTCATTCAAAGTGTGTTTTTTAATTACAATCTGCTCAGCCAGAAGGATTGGTGAACTTCAGGCCTTGTCACACAAAGAACCTTACCTTGTCATTCCTAAGGAAAAAATGGTCCCGAGGACAGTTCCAGCTTTTGTACCTAAAATACCTTCTGCATTTTATGTAATTCAGGAAATGTCTGCCGTCCTTCTGTCTGAAACCGGATCATGCAACTTAAATTTGCTTAGGGCAGTCAGGATGTACCTCAAAAGAACTGCAGAGTTCAGAAAGTCTGAAGGGCTGCTTGTTCTCTTCGGAGCAGCTAAAAAGGGTCAAAAAGTCTCCAAAGCCACCTTGGCTAGGTGGATGAGGGCTTGTATCGCCAAGGTCTATGCAGCCGATAAAAAGCAACTCTGGTTCTCATCAAGGCTCACTCCACCAGGGCTCTGGCTACTTCCTGGGTGGAGAGGGGGGAGGCATCTGTGTTAGAACTGTGCAAGGCGGCAATGTCATCCTCCGTCCACACATTCAGTAAGCGCTACAGATAGAATATTCAGAGTTCAGCCAGTGCGGCCTTCAGTCACAGAGTTTTGCAGGCCGTGGTTAGCAGATAATTAATTTTTGTCCATACAGGTTATATATGGGTCAGTATTCTTTCTCACCCAGGTCAGAAATAGGTACTGCTTCTTAGAACCCGTATGTGAAAGCTTCCTATTGACAACACGGAGTGATACAGAAAGGAGAAATTCCTTCATACTTACCGTAATTTCCTTTCCTGTTAATTCCAGTGTTGTCAATGGGGCCTCTCCCTGGAGTCACTGGCTTCTTCTGGAGAATGTTATCTGATATGTATCTAGGATGTAGTTTTCTCAGAAATTCTGGTTTGTAAATGTTGTTGACATCCTATCCAGATTTATCTACTAACGTACAAACAGGTTACAGTTTATTGGATTATAGGCATGCAGGTTAACAGGCTGCTGTTTCTGAACATGAGATGGTGCCTCCTTGTTACGAGTTAGTGCTTATACTGATTCTACAGCCATGCTCATTATTACTGTTATACATTTTCTTGAAAGCAGTACACCAGTACTGTTAAGAGGCTACTAATAAGGCAACACTGAAGCAGGAAAGGTTGATGCAGAACGACAAACAGATCTCCAAAGTGAGGTAGGACATAAACGTTTTGTGTTTGTGACGACAGTTTTTTGTATATATACTTTTTGGTGGTGCTGCAAGGAGAGAATCAGATTCTTGGGTGTTTCACAGAATTTTGTTTGCATATGACTATGTAGGCACTGCGATGACAGTGGTGACTGGAGAGTCTCTGCTAGTTAGAATGTTCATGTACCCAGTGTTCTATGCTGATTCACAGCTTTGGGTTGTGTCACTATACTACGTAGGGATGCACATTACCCATATGTAAAGACTTCCCATTGACAACGTTGGAGTTAACAGAAAAGGAAATTACAGTAAGTTTGAAGGAATTTCTCCTTTCGTCAATCTAAGGAATGGACTGCAAGTTACAGGCCTTTTATTCAAAAGGACTACAGCTGCATTATTGGCTGGCTGCAGCCTTGGGACCTCCAGTCACGCTATCTGGTCTGGCTGTGTACCCACCCTTAACCCTCCCTGTGCTGATATCCTCCCTCCTCCCAGAACCCAGTTCCACACAGAAGCAGTATCACAAAATATCTTTTTAACCCAACTGTATCCCAGACAAGTTCTAGAAACCCCTGACACTTAACTTGAGATGGCCGCTTCTCCGCTCCCTGTCATAACACTTAGCAGTGTCTCCTCAATCTAGGGATCAGATTACAAGTTGCAGGCCTTTTATACAAAAGGACCACAATGGTCCTATTGGCTGGCTGAAGCCTCTTGGTCCTTGGGGACCTTTAGTCATGCCATCCTATCTGGCTGTGCACCCACCCTCAGTCTTCCATCTGCTGACACCCTCCCTCCACCCAGAACCCAGTCCCACACAAAAACAGTGAAACAGTATCACAACATACTTTTTTAAACTCAGCAGTGTCCCAAACAAGTTCTAGAAACCCCCAGCATTTAACTTGAGGTGGATGTTCTTCCATTCCCTGTCAGAATTCTCAGTGGCGTTTCCTCTGTCTAGGGAATGGACAAGTTGTCGGCCTTTTATTCTAAAGGACTACAGCTGGCCTATTGACTGGCTGCAGCCACATGGTCCTTGGGAACCTCCAATCATGCTGTATGGTCTGGCTGTGCACCCACCCTCAGCCCTCCCTCTGCTGACATCCTACCTGAACCTAGTCCCACACAGGAACAGTGAAACAGTATCACATATTTTTTTAAACCCAACAGTATCCCAAACAAGTTCCAGAAACCACTTAACTTGAGATGGGTGCTCCTCCGCTCCCTGTTTGAATGCTCGACATCATTTCCTTGATCTAGAGAATGGACTACAAGTTGCAGGCCTTTTATTCAAAAGGATTGCAGCTGCCCTGTTTACTGGCTTCAGCCTCAGGGACCTCCAATCATGCTGTCTGGTCCAGCTGTGCACCCATCCTTAGCCCTCCCTCTGCTGATGTCCTCCCAGAACCCAGTTCCACACAGAAGCAGTATCACAGCATATCTTTTTAACCCAACCATATCCCAGACAAATTCTAGAAACCCCCAACACTTAACTTGAGATGGCCGCTCCCCTTTGGAATGCTGGGCAGCATTTTCTTGACCTAGAGAACAGACTATAAGTTGCAGACCTTTTATTCTAAAGGACTACAACCCCTCTATTGGCTGTAGGTTATAAGGAAATAATGCATGCCCTGAAAGATTGTTAGACATGAGGCATTGCCAAGTGCCGCAGCTAATTCAGGAAGTGCATTCCCATATGACTGCACACACTTATAAAATGGGCATAAGTGCAGAAAAAATTGCTGTGGAATTTTCGCATTTCAGGAAGTTTGTTCAGCACCACAAAATGTTTTCAAAGTACGCCGAATGTGGAAAAATTCATGAAAATGCTGAATACCTGTTTAGATTATAGTGGCGCAGTAGCACCACTATAGTTAGGGTTGGGCAGGGATTTCTTCTATATGTTAAACTTCAAACTTTGCACAAAATTTTGCATGCGTGGTCTCAGGGGGATGGAGGGGTAGTTCTCTTGACTTGTCAAGCTTCATTCCAGTCAGATGTGTGGATTCCAAGATGTGGATAGCAAGAAAAAGTTTAAAAATCTGTTTGTTTTGCTGTTTTTTTTTATCATTGCCTAGCGCCCACACGGTTTGGAATTATGGTCTGAAATTTTTAGAGTAGAAAGGGTTTGGCCCACAAATGTGCTTTTCACTAATTTGGTAAAAAAACTATCAATCCATTCCAAAGTTATTACATTTTAAAATGTTGGTTCTGAGCATACTAAGTTCAGTCTTTTGGATAGCTGCTTGGAACAAAAAAATAATTTGGTCCTTACGAAAAAGGATTCTTTTTTATATAAGGGTCATCTTTTTTCATGAGGGAAAAAATCCTTTTTCATATGGCTGCCATCTTGTTTCCATTTTTTTTTCCAAAAAAAAAATGTCAAAACCCACGAAAACGACATCCTGGACAGACACCAACACATATATCTTGGTCATCAGGACCCCACTAGGTAGATTCTACACTTAACTGTTGGAAAAGTGACCCCCCCCCAAATGTGTGGGGTTTTTTGGTTGTTTTTTTTTAATCCTTTTCATGACTTGCTTCCATTTTTTCATATGGCCTTACAAAAAAAGAATTTGGGTATATGAAAAAAGATCCCTTCATACAAAAAAAAAGAATCTGGAAAAAAACAGTACAAATTCTTTCTTCATGTGAGGGCATCCTTTTTCATATGAAAGAAAAAAACTTATGAAAAAGGATGCCCTCATATAAAAAAGAATTTGGACAGTTTTTTTTTCTGATTATTTTTTCGTATGAAAGAATCCTTTTTCGTGAGCTTTTTTCATTCATACAAAAAAGGATGCCCTCATATGAAAAAATAATTTTGACTTAGTTTTTTTCCCCATATTTGAACTTCAACAAGCCATAACTCCCTCAATATTTGGACTTAAGGGACAATCTGTATATTAAAACAAAGGTCTTAACAAGTACTACAAGAATAATGTATACTCCCCCTCAAAAAAATACCTCAAACATTTAAGGGCAATATAAAAAAACAATAATTTCCATAGGATTACATTAGAACTTCAACAAGCCATAGCTCCCCTCAATGTTTGGACTTAAGGGACAATCTATATATGAAAACAAAGGTCTTAAAGAGTAGAAGAATAACACATATCCCCTTCCCCCAAACATTTAAGGGCAGTATAAAAAAGCATAAAAAATACCAATTTCCATAGGATAACATTGGAACTTTAACAAGCCATACAACGAAGGAAAGAAGTTGCTGTTTTGGCAGAAATGGAGGCCCTGTGCTTCCACAGCAACATACAAGTTTGCATCTGTGGAGGGATGGAAATGTAGGGCCCAGAGGGTCCTGTGCTCCCACAGGCAAATGAGGGTGCAATTATACTATCGCAAAAAGTAAGGAAATTCATTACAAACAATCTTTGTTAATGCACTACTTAAGGTCATTAACAAAAGTGACCACCATAAACAATAAGTGACCACTCGCCTGTCATCTGCTCCTGGTCAAACAAATACCACAAGCCCTCTCCCAAGCTTATCTATGCCAGGGTTATCAAACAAGGGCACCTCCAGCTGTTAAAATCCCATCTAACCAGGCTGAACTGGGAAGTGCTTGACTCCCTCAATGACACCAACAAAGCTCTGGACCTATTTATCAAACGTTTCAACGAAGCCTGTGACATCTATGCACCAGTGAAAAAGATGAAGGTCAAAGGACAGACCAACCCCTGGGTTACTACTGACCTTTTAACTCTGCTCAAGCACAGAGACCACCTCTGGCATTGTGCTCATGCAACTCCGACACAAGTAAACATACAATTATACAAAGCAGCCAGAAATGATTGCACTCGAAGAATACGGAATGCTGAATGCAGCTATTACAAAGAGGCTCTGACCAACTCTTGGGGCCAGGGAAACAAATTCTGGAACAACATGAAAGAACTCACAGGCAAGGATACTAAAGCACCACCCACTATGCTCAACCTTCATGGCACTCCTACACTCGACCTAGGTATCATCACAAGCACTTTTAATAATGCATTTACAAACCTGGATAGTGTCCTTCCACCAAATTTTTTCGACGACCTCCCCTCCAGCTCCTCCCAAGTTACCCCCCAACTAGAATGTACAACCCCAAAGTTTTTTTTTAAGGAGGTCCCACCACAAGTAGCTAGAAAATACATTCAAAAGGCCATCGGCAAACAAGGGTACAGTGGTGACTCCCTTGACCTGAAACTGCTGGCACAAGTCCTCGATGAAATCTTAGAACCACTTGCAAAGATCTTTAATCTCTCACTTAGATTGGGCCATTTCCCCTCTCTCTGGAAGAAAGCCACTGTCACACCAGTTCACAAAAGCGGAGATAGGACACTGCACACCAATTACAGACCTATCTCACTCCTCCCCCCACTATCCAAAGTGCTAGAGCGAATAGTGTCGGACCAACTAGTTGAATTCCTGGAGAAGTACAATGTACAGTGCCCAGAGCAGCATAGCTTCAGAAAAGGGCACAGCACCACCACTGCACTACTGGAATTTACAACCTTCATCCATGCCACGCTTGACAAAGGGAATTGTGGAGGGGCAGTATTTATAGACCTTACCAAGGCATTCGACACAGTTAACCACCCCCTACTGCTCAAGCAACTGTCCTCCATTGGGATCTCCAGCGATGCCCTTCCATGGTTCACCACCAGCTAGATAATCGGATCCAACGGTAAGGATTGCAGGGATCTCTTCGGATGAGAAACCGTCCACTCGGAGTCCCCAGGGTCTATTCTGGGCCACCTACTTTCTCCTCTTCATCAACAATCTCCCCAGTGCCTGCCACCAAAAATATTACTATACACAGACGATGCAGTCCTGTTTTCCAGCCACCATGACATTACAGTCCTTGAATCCCAGCTGCAGCTTGACTTCAATCGCATCAAGACTGGTTCAATTCTCATAAACTTGTCCTGAACCACAGCAAGACTAAAGCCATGTCCTTCTGTAACCGACAGAGCAGGCACAACTCTCTGTCCCTCACCATCAAGAACCACACTGGGAACCCACTGAACATGTCAAGGAGTTCAAGTACCTTGGTATTACCTGGATAGTACCCTCTCCTACACTCGGCATATTGACACTGTTGCCAAGACCGCCAATATACGGATTGGACTACTACACAAACACAAGCACTATATGCCTGCGGATGCCCTTAAACTAGCCATCTGCAGCTCTGTCACCTCTATCATTGACTACGGCCTTGCCATCTATGGTCCTGCCTCAACAAGTGCCCTCCGCAGGATCTCAGTTGCTCTCAACAAAGCCTGTAGACTACTGACGGGTGCAGCCTGACAAACTCACACCTGTGACCTCTATGCACAGGCCAGCTGGCTACCCCTATGCAGCAGAATACAATACTAGACCTGCTTACTTACCAAAAAGATTCTCCTTGGTCTCATGCTACCTGGTGTTAGCTCACTCCTTACTACCTACAGTGGCACTCAACAAACACGTGGTGCCCAGTCTCTAACCTTTCAGGTTCCCAGATGTCGTACCTCCATGGGTCAGCTGTCCTTTATCTATAGAGCCGTTCAATGGTTCAATTCCCTCAATAAAGAAGCACTTTCCTCTACTACACTTGGACCCTTCAAAAGGAATCTCAAACTTTACCTCACCTCTACCACTCAATGTGACTGCTCCTGTGAACAGAGATCTCTCTAAACACCTCCCAGCTCACTCACGTCTCACAGCCCACCCTTTCCCAGTCTCATTCCCTCTGGCACTGAGCCTTCCTTGTGACTCCTTTCCTGCTTCACATCTCCACTGGTACAAGACATTTTCCACCACCATCAGACAGAGGCCCATTAGCCTGCCAACTTCCTCTCCCAGTCGCATGCCTGCAATACTAACTGCCTATGGTGCCCTCTATCTCTTATTGTTACCGCAGCCAGCTGCCTACTCAAGCTGCTCGTTTTATGAATATTATCTCAAAGTATGTTATAACTGAGTATCTTTATTTTTTCTTTTCGTTGTTTTGGTTGTTTATTGTGCATTCTTTTACTACCTCTGTATGTATGTTGACCCTCATCCTTTGACGTGGAACCTTTGTAAACGAGCAGTTTCTGCTCAAAGGTATTTGTAATCCGAGAATTTAATAAATAAATAAATAAAAACTGACAAAAGTAGGGAGATGTAGCGTTAGGGTTGCCAACCCTAACACCCCACCCCCAACCTGCAGGCAGCAACAGGAAAAAACATTATGGTTTGACCTCTTCTGCATCTTTGCAAATCAGGCATGTCATGTGCCTTGGGGTTGTCAACCCTAACACTCACCCCATTCTCATATGGTGAGTGCTAGGGTTGACATCCCCAAGGCACACGTCCCGCCTGATTTGCAAAGATGCAGGAGAGGGCAAGCAGTAATGGTTTTTCCTGTTGTTGCCTGCAGGGTGGGGGTGGGGTGTTAGGGTTGGTAACCCTAACACCACATTTCCCTACTTTTGTTGGTTTAACCCTAACTAGTGCATTAACAAAGTTTTTTGGCAATTAATATTTTTCTACAATACAAGGACTCCACATAAAATAAATTATTGTGCATGTTATGTTATTTGAACATGGGTAAAAAGTAAGCAAATATTACAGAATGTGGAAAATACTCTGTTCTACATAGCAACCTTTCCTTTTGGGGGGGGGGCTAGAGGGGATATTAAGTCACCATAGTGCGACTACCATTTTTGCTCAAAGTTCCCAAATTGTGGGAAAATCTTTCTGCAAATCAGGAAGTTGTACGCAATTGTAGAAAAGCATGACAACCCCAAATATTTTGGCTAACTGAGATGTCAGTTTGACTTAGAAGATGTTTTGATTGGAAATATTGTGCATATCAAGTTATTTGAATACAGGGATAAAAGTAAACCAGTACTTACAGAATAGAGGGGAACCTGAAATGGGGAGGGAGGCATTGGTCCTTATAGCCACCTGGACCTAATATTGGGTAGTGGGGATATTGTCAGGCTGCCACAGTACGACTTCTGTTTTTCTTCCAAGTCCCCAAATAGACTCTTCTGCAAGTTGGGGATTTGTATTCAATTGAAACGTAGAAACATAGAAATTGTCAGCAGATAAGGACTGCTAGGCCCATCCAATCTGCCCATAGGCCCTATACATTGTATGTGGCCACTGACCCCATGTGATCAATGGCTTATCATCACTTCCTCCCCTCTCAGGCTTCCCTTGTGCCTGTCCCAAGCATGCTTAAACCCCTCCACTGTGCTTGCCCCCACTACCTCCTGTGGCATACTATTCTATGTGTCGACTACCCTTTCTGTGTAGAAATACTTCCTCACATTACCTCTTAATCTACCACCTTCCAATTTCATATTGTGCCCTCTTGTTCTAGTACTTTTTCTACATTGGAAAAGCTCCCCCGCTTGCACCTTGTTTATGCCCTTGAGGTACTTGAAAGTTTCAATCATGTCCCCGCTGTCTCCTCTCCTCCAGTGAGTACATATTGAGGTCCCTTAGTCTCTCCTCATATGTTTTGTGGTGTAAGTCCTGCACCATCTTTGTTGCCCTTCTCTGGATAGTCTCCACCTTATCTATGTCCTTGCACAGGTGTGGTCTCCAGAACTGCATGCAGTACTCCAGGTGAGGCCTTACCAATGTTTTATACAATGGCATCGCCACCTCCCACCTCCTGCTAGTGATACCCCTGCCTATGCACCCCAGCATACCACTGGCCCTCCCTGCCACCTTTGTACACTGCTTTGATACCTTAATGTCATCAGGGATGATAACCCCTAGGTCCCTTTCCTCTTTGGTGACAGTCAGCTCCTCCCCCCCCCAACCTGTAGCTCTCCCCAGGGTTCCCTCTACCCAGGTGCATTATTTTGCACTTCTTTACATTGAATCTCAGTTGCCACATCTCCGACCATCTTTCAAGCTTCTCCAGGTCCCTCTTCATTTTCTGCACCCCTTCTGGAGTATCCACCCTGTTACAGATCTAGGTGTCATCTGCAAACAGGCAGACCTTTCCTTCCAGCCCCTATGCAATGTCACTAATGAAGACATTGAATATGACTGGTCCCAGGACCTATCCCTGTGGTACCCCACTGGTCACCCCCCCAGATTGTACCCCATTGTACCCCATTTACCACCACCCTCTGTCTCCTGCCTGTTAACCAGTTCCTAACCCAGTTCATCACCTTGTCTCCCATGCCCAGACTACCCATTTTGTTAATCAGCCTTCTATGTGGGACGGTGTTGAAGGCTTTGCTGAAATCCAGGTAGGCGATGTCTACTGCCCCTCCCTGATTAAGTTCCCTAGTCACCCAATCAAAAAAAAAATTAGATTCCTTTGACATGACCTTACTGCTGTGAATCCGTGTTGAGAAAATGGAGAAAATATTTTCCTGTAGTTTGTTGAAAATGGTAGGTATGTTGGTAGCCAGTGTAACAAGGCCTATAGTAAGGCTAATAGGATGCTAAGGTGTAAAGGAAGGAGTACTGACAGCAGGAAAAAGGAGGTACTACTACTTCTGTATAGGTCACTAGTGAGGCTGCATCTGTAATACTGAGCTCAGTTCTGGAGTTCTCACCTAAGGAAGGACTGGGACAGGCTGGAGATGGTGCGACGCAGGGTGACCAAGATATTTCAGGGCCGACAGGGCAGCTCTTATGCAGATTGTCCCAAGGCAATGAGCATGTACTCACTGGAGACCATGCAAGAGATGGATCTGATAGAGACCATCAAGTTTCTGAAGGGAATAAACAAGGTGAACTGCAGGAAACTTTAGCATGAGTATAGAGTCAAAAACCTGAGGTCACTAGTGGAAACTGGCGAGGGGGTGGGGAAGAATGTGGAATGTGAGGAAGTTTTATTTTACAGAAAGTGTGGTAGAGCTATGAAAAGTCTGCCAGAAGAGATTATGAGCATCAAGACCATAAATGGTTTCAAGCATGGCTGGGACAAAGTGAAAGGTTTGGTGATTGCTCAGATTGGTAGCAGTAGGGAGGGGAGTGGACCTGGAAGGATAAAACCCTGCATGGACAATAGGTCCTGGAGCAGATAGGAAACTCTAGGCAGACTAGATGGACCCATAGTCTTTTTCTGCCATCGTTGTTTCTGTGTAAAATTTATTTTTTACAGGCAATAAAGTCCTTGGTGAAGTCCTATGTACAAAACGTGTCCTGTTTAACATGTATACAATTTAGATAAAAAGTTACATTTCATTAAATTTTTTATCATTAGGAAATGTCTTTCTGTAGCGCTCCACATTGTCAATGGGAAGTCATAATAACTGAGCATTGTGCACCTCTACCAGGGGAATGGCACAATCCAAGCTTTAAAATGCTGGGCATATGAGTATTCCAAGCAGCAGCAACTCCCCAGTTCAGCTGTGCCATTCACAGGGGACAGAGCTTTTTCATTCTTCTCTCAAGATTCTTCAAGACTTTCAGTTGGGGCTGCAATTCTGCATAACAGGTTGGGGCTACCTGGTTTCAGGGAGCACCCCCAAATAAAAATTGTGCCTGTTAAGCTGCAGCTTTCAAATTGACTAGTCTGCTCCACCTATTTCCATACGTGGACCAGGGGCCACATCTGACTAGCATTAGGGTGTTTAATGGTCTCCTATTTATTAAAAAAAAATAAGATAAAAAAGGTGCCTGGGTAAGTACAATTCTTTTAATTTCTGGGGTAGTATAAGGCTCCTGGGTGGTTCCCTTCAGCTTCTTTGTTTACCTCCCCCCCCCACCTATGAGGTTCTGTTGCTGTTGTTTTAAAAAGAAAAAAAATACGTTTTTTGTATGTTGTTTGGGTATTTTATTGCTTCTTCCCTCACAGCTGGTTGCAGGCATCTCTCTTAGGCAGCATTTTTCCTAGTGGGCTGCTGGAGCCTCAGTGCTGCTGTTTGAGGACCTGTGTTTTCTGTTGCTTCTCATTTATCTGTTTTGACTTGTTGTTTGCCTTATTCTTCATTCAGAGTGCTTGCAGTGTTTATATTTTTCCTCAGCCCTCTGAACGCCTGACGTTCTGCTGTTTCACCATTGTGGCGGTTGGGCATGTGCTGCCTCCCAAGTTTAGTTTTCTAGTGCTTGTTTGCACGTGCCAGAGGGTGTGTGCAAGTCCACCTAGTGCAAGCACATTAGGCGTGCATTCCCCTTCTCCCTGTCATTACGCTTGTGTCTAGCATGACCAGAAGGGCACACACGTGTCCGCTCAGTGCAATTACATCACGTGGGATGTCGTGACTTTGTGAGCATGCCCGCTAGTGAGCCCATGCATCTAAGAGCTATAGAAGTATGGCTCTTTATTTTCCTTTTTGTATTTTAGGGGAGAGCGCACAACTTTTACGCTGCATAGTAGAACCTGTTGCTTGGTCACTCACAGCACTGGCAAACTACTAGTCCATTTCTTTATCTAGCACTGTAAGTATTGTTTTCTGTCTTCACAGCTATACAGGCTGTTCTACCTAACAGCTTGGCTTATCGGAGACCATTAATTATGAAAACATGTAAGATCTGCAAAAGGATGATGAGGCCTTCCCCCCATGGGGTCCTATTGTCCTCATTGTGTTGCCCAGCATAATATTTCTCTAACGATTCCCCCCAGCCAGTCCTCAGAGCTGGGAAGAGGGGTACATGGTTCTTCTTTTGGCAGTGGCAAAGCAGAATTGCGAAAATCACTTTTGTTGTGCCTTGGTGAGCTTTTGGGCCCTGATGTTCTGTAATACATTCCAGCAGACACACCTGAGCCCAAACCGGGCCCCTCATGTCAGTGGAGGCCCACACGGGCACATCCAGGTGCATCACAGCGAGAAAAAGCTGCAGAGACAGATGTACAGGCAGACCCCAACCCTGACTACTTAGAGGGTCAGGGTGAGGATTTCTGGGATTGTAGGGAAACTCCTGTCCTTCAAAAATTGCTCACTGATGAAGAGGAAGCTCCCTCTGAGGAGGAGGAAGAAGGAGAGTGGACAGGTTAAGGATTCTGATACCTCTATTGTTTGACAACAAGTCTTTGTCTTTTTTGATAGCTGAGGCATGTAGGTCCTTATGGTTCTAGGAGTAACAGTTCAAGGAGACAGTGGATTTCAATCTGATTCTGTCTGCATCTTCCTCTGCTCCAAAGTGTCTTCCGAGTTTTATTCACTGTGACCAAATTATTGAGCAAAAATGGGCCAGTGTGGATCAGAGAAAGTATCTTCTAAAACTGAAGACACAGCCTTTTCCCTTTTTAGTGGAAAAATTTCACAGGTGAGAAGCTCCTCCACTGGCTGACAAGGCTGTCTATAATTTGGTCAAGCACACCACTATTCCTATCAAAGGATCTCTGACTTTAACAATTCCCACATCAAAGAAGTGGATGCCGCATGTAGAAGGGCTTTCACCTCTAACGGCACAAACCTACGCACTTCCTATGCCTCCTTTATTGTTGCCAGAGCCTTAAACTTGTGGGTCACTACTCTGGGCAGCTTTGTTCCCCCTGATTCAGAAGGTGTGAGCATTTTGCAATTAGTTGCCATGGCCTCCACTTTTCTAGGTGATTCTACAGTGGAAAATTTGTGCATGTTGGCTTGTTCGGCCCACCACATTGTGTTGGCCATGCGGGGTGTGTGACTCAGACACTGGGCCGCTGATCAAGCTAAAAAATATAAGCTGTTTAACCTCCCCTTTGAGGGAGGCCTGGTGTTTGGTTCCAGCCTGGATGCTATTTTAAAGAATCTACAGGACAAGAAGGGTCATCTTCCATTGTCAAAACAACAGCGTAAGACTGTCTCAACGCAAACGGGTCAAGGTAACAGCCAGCGCAGGCAATTTCGAGGAGGGTTTCATCCCTTTTGGAACTTCGGTAGCCAGAGAAATAGAGGAGCCTACTCGGGTAACAAGGGTCACCGTAATAGAGGGGTCCTGGCCAGACGTCATGCAGGAGGTCCAGCCCAAAAGTCTGGTACCTCACAGTGGGTACACAGGCCCATCCCTGCCCCCCCCCCCTTGGTGGAAGACTGCAGGTTTTTTACTCAAGATGGGCCAAAACAACATCAGATGTTTGGGTTTTGGAAATTCTAGATTTGGGCTATGCAATAGAATTTTCAACAATCTCTTTAAGGGGTTGTTTTCTGCCATCCCAAGTCTCCAAGGACGCTGCAAAGAGACAGGCAGTGTCAGAGACCCTAAATCACGTAATTCAAATTGGGGCAATAGTGCCGGCTCTGCCATGCGAACAAAGTCATGGATTCTACTCGATCTGTTTTGTAGTTCCCAGAAAGATGGGGTGCTTCAGGCCCATTTTGGATCTGAAGCATCTCAACAAGTGCGCCACATGACATTCAAGATGGAGTCCCTGAGGTCAATCACCCAAGCTGTCCAGCTGGGGGATTTCCTAACTTCAATAGATCTGACGGACGCCTACCTTCACATTCCCATCTGTCAATCTCACCAGGAGTATCTCAGGTTCTCAATACTGGGCTGACATTTCCAGTACAGGGCACTTCCTTTCAGCCTTGCAACATCCTCCAAGGTCTTCTCGAAGGTGTTGATAGTCCTGGTGGCTCACCTTTGACAGGAGAGGTATCATGTCTATTCTTATCTGGACTACCTGCTTATTCATGCACTGACATTGTCCTTGGCAAGGAGGTCAGTGCTTAGGACTCTGGAGATGCTCAAGTCCCACGGCTGGGTGGTGAACCAGGAGAAAAGCTTTCTCGAACCATCTCAGACCTTGGAACACCTGGGGGCAGTCTTCAGCAGGGAACAAGAGAAGGTCTTGCTCTCGCCTTCCTGAAAAGAGACTCTGTTGAAAGAAGTTCAGTGGCTCAGGGCTCAGCCATCAGCCTCAGCCCTCAGCCTGCTATGCATCCTGGGCCTCATGGCAGCAGCGATAGATCTAGTCCCGTGGCCTTGTTTTCATATGCTGCCCCTTCAAATGGGATTGCTGACTGACTGGGATCCGACATCAGAAGATTATAAAGATTATAAAGCCAGAATTGTCTTCTCCCCTCAGCTACGACACTCCCTGAACTGGTGGGTGAGTGTGCAGAATCTGAGCAAGGTGTTCCATTGGAACTACCCCCAGAATTGATTCTAACAACGGATGCCAGTCTGCATGGTTGGGGGGCAGTCCTGAACCAACTACCTACTCAGGGAACTTGGTCAGTACAGGAACAGCATCTCCACATACATGTTCTTGAAATGAGGGCTATTCACCTAGCTCTTTGATTTCAAAATCTGCTGCAGTCAAAAGCAGTAAAAATACAATCAGATGATGTGGTCACAGTGGCGTGCACAGACAATCAGGGTGGCACAAAGAGCAGGGAACTGCCGAAGGAAGCCTCCTATCTTCTTAGGTGGGCAGAGGAGAATCTTCTCTCTCTGTCAGCAGTACACTTGGCAGGGGAGTTGAACATTCAGGCAGACTGGCTAAGTCGCAAAAATGTTCACTCCGGGGAGTGGAACTTGAACCCGGAGGTGTTTGACCTTCTGTTCAACAGGTTCAGTCAGCCTCAGATCGATCTGTTCGCCTTCAGCTACAGTGCTCAGACTCCAAGGTTTTTCAGCCATTATCGGTGTCCGTAGGTGGAAGCAGTGGATGCTGTGACTCAGGAGTGAACCGTCAACAGAGCATATGCATTTTCTCCATGACTTCTTCTCCCCAAGTTCATACAAAAAATAAGACACTCAAAAGGAAGTTTCCTTCTAATAGCTCCAGAGTGGCCAAGAAGTCCATGGTTCCTGGACTTAATGAACCTAGCTCAGCAAGCACATTTTCACCTTCCAGAACAAGGAGACCTTCTGTCTCAGGGTTCCATTCTGCACCCAAATCCAGGAGGGATGCAGCTTGTAACCAGGGTCCTGAAAGGCGGAAACTCCTAAAATTAGGTTTCTCTAAGGAAGTAGTACTGTAGATACTACAATGGCTGCCAGGAAAACTAATACTTTCACAGCTGATGCCTGTGTATGAACCACCTTTTCCACTTGGACTAGGGAGAAGGATCTTTGGCCTTCCAAGGTCTCAGTTTCACAGATTTTGGATTTTCTGTAGGAAGGTGTGAAGAAGGGCTTGGCCCTAAG
Source organism: Neoceratodus forsteri (assembly GCA_016271365.2). NCBI lineage: Eukaryota > Metazoa > Chordata > Ceratodontiformes > Ceratodontidae > Neoceratodus > Neoceratodus forsteri. The sequence continues at coordinate 1,042,616,468 of CM028130.1, read as the reverse complement.
CACTCTGAGATGCCAGGTTTCCACCCTTGGAGCATCCTTGGGCATTTCTCTAGGGACTACTAGACAGGTTATTCATTTTATGCGTGCGGTTAGCAGGAGTCATCCTGTATTCTGATCCCCGGATCCAAATCTGGTTCTGAATGCGCTTTGTAAGGAGCCTTTCGAACTGATGTCAACCGTTTCGCTGGATGTGTTGTCTTACAGGGTGAGTTTTTTGATTGCTGTGTGCTCAGCCAGGAGGATTGGCAAGTTCCAGGTTTTATCCCACAAGGAACTGTACCTTGTCATGCATAAGGACAAGGTGGTGCTTGGAACAGTCCCATCTTTCATCCCAAAAGTGCTCACGGCTTTCCATGTGAACCAGCAAATATGTCTTCCGTCTTTCTGTCTGCAACCATCTCACCCTAAAGAGAAGAAGTTGCACAAGTTGGATTTGCAACAAGCCGCTTAAAAGGACAGCTGAGTTCTGGAAATCAGATAGACTGTCTGTTTTTTTTGGAGCAGCCAAGCAGGGTCAGAAGGCTTCCAAGGCCACCCTAGCTAGGTGGATGAGGGCCTACGTTGCCAAGGCTTATGTCACAGAAAAGAGGCCTCTGGCCCTCATCAAGGCTGGTTCCACCAGTGCTATGGCCATGTCCTGGGTGGAGAGAGGTGAAGCATCTGTTTTAGAGTTATGCAAGGCAGCTACATGGTCTTCCATCCAAACTTTCACTAAACACTGCAAATTGGATGTTCAGAGTTCTGCTGATGCAGCTTTTGGTCGCACAGTGTTGCAGATAACAGTTTGCAAGTAATCTCTTTTCAGTACTTGTTTTGACATATGAGATAATATTCCCCCCGGCTGTTCTGGGTACTGCTTTTTAGAACCCAGTTGTTATGACTTTCCATTGACAATGTGGAGAGTTACAGAAAGAAGAAATTTCTTCATCCTTACCACAATTTCCTTTTCTATTAACTCCAATATTGTCAATGACGCCCACCCAAGAGCCTTGCTCCTGTGGGAGAATATTATCCAATATGCCAGTGGGGGCTGTCCTTTGTTTAATCAAAGTCCCTATTACGACTTTACCTGGGCATCCCTCTATTTTTCTGCTGTGCTGTATGTCTACAAAAAAAAAAGAAGAAAAGAGATGTTTTCGATCAAACTGCGAGCACGCATGTTAACAGACTCAGTTGTATATCACTAAGGGTGTTTGCATTGCTGCAGGTAGTTTCACTGCGTAAGTTTTGCTTGCCAAGTTCATTTTTGTGTTTGTTATTGTCAAAGTTGCAGAAGAGTTTGCTGGTGCAGGACAATACCTATTAGCTGTCCGCCATTTCCACAAAGAGGACCAACTCGACCAAGCCTTGTGTCCAATATGAAGTATGCCTTCTTTCAGAAGTCTTCCAATAAGGTAAGACAGTTTCTACTTACCATTTAGAAGAAAGGTTACATAAAAGTAATTAGTTAATTGTTTTCTTTTATCAAATAGGCAAATATGGTAGTAAAGTTTATTGAGGCACTGCAAGGTCAGTAGTGACTGGGGAGTTGCTGCTGCTTGGAATCCTCATATGCCCAACGTTCTAAAGCTTGGGCTGTGCCATTCCCCTGGTAGGGGTGCACTATTCCCAGTTGTTACAACTTCCCATTGACAATGCTGGAGCTAACAAAAAAGGAAATTACAGTAAGTATGAAGAAATGTCTTTGAGCACAAGTACTTGTTTTCAAAGGTTCCATGTAAAATAAATTACAGTAAAACAATACAAAGCAGGTAAAACAGGAACATAGAAATTACAAGATAATTATTTACAGTTACAACAAACTTGTTTAAAGAGTGATGCATGAAATGACCTTTTAAGTTGAGCTGAACTTAATATATTAAATAACCTGTGAGGTAGATCATTCCACCAATCAGCAGCCCTTACAGAAAAAGAGTGCTGACCCTGCTTTGTTCTGCAGAAGGGCTTCAATAATCTTTTCCTAGTCCTGCTCCTAGTATGATACTGATTGTGAACATATCAAAAGCATTTTTTTAATGTGTGTGGGTGGGGGTGGGGGTTAGGAGAGGGGCCTTTTTCCCCTAATATGCAAGTATGATGCTTGATTCTACTGGTTAAAGATAACTAGTTGGTTTAAATATATAAATCACGACTGTGGGTTACATTGCCTGCATCCAAAACCAATCAGCAGGCTTAATTAAAAATAATCTTTATAAATTGTTGAGTACCTAGAGGCCAGCAGGGCACAGGACCCAAAGCAGCATGGATTTACAGCAGGAAGGTCATGTCAGACGAATCTAATAGATTTCTTTGATAATAGATTTCTTTGACTGGGTGACCAAAGTAATAGACCAGGGAGGGGCTGTGGATATGGCCTACCTAGACTTTAGCAAGGCATTTGACACAGTCCCGCACAAATTATTAATAATCAAGTTAGCCAGCTTGGGAGTGGGTCCCGGGGTGGTAGCCTGGGTTGCAAACTGGCTGCACAACAGGACACAGAAGGTAATAGTGAGTGGAACACATTCCGAAGAAAGGGGTGTCACTAGTGGAGTACCTCAGGGCTCAGTACTGGGTCCAGTCCTCTTTAACATCTGTATAGGTGACATTGCAGAGGATCTGGAGGGAAAGGTATGCCTCTTTGCAGATGATACAAAGATCTGTAACAGAGTTGATACACAAAGGAGGTAGAAAGGATGAAGGGACTTGGCAAGGTTGGAGGAATGGTCAGACATATGGCAACTTAGATTCAATGCAAAGAAGTGCAAGTAATGCACCTGTGAAACAAAACCCAGGAGAAGAGTACACTATAGCAGGAGGCACTAACAACAACAAAATGGAACGGGACTTGGGGTAGTCATATCAGATGATCTAAAGGTGGGTAAGCAATGTGAGAAGTCAGTAAGGAGAGCCAGTGGGATGCGGGATGCATAGGAAGGGGCATCACAAGTAGAAAAAGGGAAGTGGTTATCCCTCTGTGCAGACAGTTGGTGAGACCCCATCTGGAATACTGTGTGCAGTTTTGGAGACCTCATCTACGCAAGGACATACAGGATGGAAGCAGTCCAGAGGAGGGCAACTAAAATGCTGCAGGGTCTGCATCAGAAATCATATGAAGAGAGACTGAGAGAGCTTAATATGTATACCCTTGATGAAAGGAGGGACGGGGGGACATGATAGAAACGTTCAAGTACCTCAAGGGAATCAACAAAGTCCAGGAGGGTAGCTTCTTTCAGAAAAAGAGATGTGTAAGAACAAGGGGACACAATTTAAAGATAGAGGGGGGACGGCTCAGAGGTAATGTGAGGAAATCTTTTTTCATGGAGAGAGTGGTGGATGCTTGGAACTGCCTTCCTAGGGAGGTTGTTGGGGCTAAAACAGTGGGGGAATTCAAACATGCATGGTACAGACACAAGGCAATTGTAGTGGGGGGTGGCAGGAAGTAGGCTGTTGGTTAACTAGAATCTGCAGCTTATCCAGAAGTAGGCAGACTGGGTGGGCCAAGTGGTCCTTATCTGCCGTCAAAGTCTATGTTTCTATATGTTTCTGTCTAATACAGAATCACATGCTGCAGAATAGATAATAAGGCCATGATAAAGTAGAACTTGACACAATTGAATGTGTTGCATCTAGTGTAAAACTATTCTGGTTACATAGAAACATAGAATCTGTCAGTAGATAAGGACCATACAGCCCACCTAGTCTGCCCATTTCCCTACTCACTGCTGCAGCCCCAGATCCTATTTGATATGTGGCTGTCCTGCTCTGCACATCTCCAGGGTACCCTTATGCCTGTCCCATGCACTCTTGAACCCCCGTATTGTTTTCACCCCCACAACTTCTGCTGGAAGGCTGTTCCATGGCTCCACCACACTTTCAGTGAAAAAGTGCTTCCTAACATTACCCCTGAGCCTTTCACCCTTCAGCCTCTTATCATGCCCCCTTGTTATTGTGCAGAGTTTTTTCTGAAATATGCTTTCCATCTGTACCCTGCTTATTCCCCTAAGGTACTTGAAAGTCTCTATCATATCTCCCCTCTCCCTTCTTTTCTCCAGTGAATAGATATTAAGGTCTTTAAGTCTTTCCTCTTATGGCTTCTGATGCAGTCCATGTACCATCTTTGCTGCCCTTCTCTGGACTGCATCTATTTTGTCAATGTCCTTCTGGAGATGTGGTCTCCAGAACTGGACACAGTACTCCAGCTGAGGCCTCACCAGTGATCTGTACAGTGGTCTCACCACCTCTTTCCTACTGCTTGTTATGCCCCTCCCTATGCACCCCAGCATTCTGTTTGCTCTCCCTACCGCCTTTTCAAACTGATTGGTCACATTCAGGCCATCAGATATGATAACCCCCAGGTCTCTTTCCTGACTTGTAGTGGCCAGAATTTCCCCACCCATCCTGTACTCCTCCCTTGGATTCTTGTGACCCAGGTGCATGATCTTGCACTTTTTAGTATTGAAACTCAACTGCCAGGCACCTGACCACTCCTCGAATAGGCTTAGGTCCTTTCTCATTTTTTCCACCCCCTCCGGTGTGTCCACTCTGTTGCAGTTCTTGGTGTCATCTGCAAAGAGGCACACCTTTCCCTCCAGATGCTCTACAATGTCACTAATGAAGACATTGAATAGGACTGGCCCCAGCACCGACCCTTGTGGCACCCCGCTGGTCACCTCCTTCTCCTCAGATTTCATGCCATTTACCACCACCCTCTGAGTCCTGTTCCTCAGCCAGTTCCCAACCCACTTTATCACCATAGGAACCACTCCTAGGCTCCCCAGTTTATTTAGCAATATCCTGTGTGGGATGGTGTCGAAGGTCTTGCTGAAATCCAGGTAGGCCACATCCACCACCCCTCCCTGATCTACCACCCTGGTTACCCAATCAAAGAAATCTATAAGATTCATCTGACAGGACCTTCCTGCTGAGAATCTATGCTGCCTTGGATCCTGTGCCTCGCTATCCTCCAGAAACTTCACAATCCTCTCCTTAAGTAAGGACTCTATTAGTTTCCCCCACTACTGAGGTCAGGCTTACAGGGCTCCCAATCTTAACTAAATTTTTCACATGGGTGACAAAAGATAATGCATCATTCAAGTAGAGCCCAAGATATTTAAAGACTTGTTCCACTTTATTCTCCTGATACTGTAAATATACTAACATACTAATTGCCAGCAGATTAGGCCTTACGGTCTATCGAGTCTGCTCGAACTTCAGATCCCTAGTTGGGTACCGAGGCCCCCCCTTGTGTTCCAGAAACCCCTATCATCCATCCCCACCCCCCTGGGCCAGGCCATCATCTGATACATCCGCTTTCTGTGTCTGTCTCTTGAAGCCCTCCACTGTGGATCTCTGAACCAGCTCACCAGGCAGCACGTTGCAAGGATCCACCACCTTCTCAGTGAAAAACCTCCTCCTCTTTTCTCCCCTCACCCTTCTACCATCCAACTTCAAACCATGCCCTCTGGTGATACCTCCCTGCTTTAGTCTAAAGATCCCCTCCGTGTTTACTCTATTTATTCCCTTGAGGTACTTGAAGACCTCAATCATGTCCCTCCTGTCTCTCCTCTCCTCCAATGAAAACAGGCAGAGCTCCTCAAGTCTGTCCTCATACATCAAATCCCCTAGTCCTCGTATCATCTTAGCTGCCCTCCTCTGTACTCTCTCCAGGAGCTGTATGTCCCTCTTCAAGTGTGGTCTCCAGTACTGTACACAGTACTCAAGGTGTGGTTTAACCAATCCATTGTACAGCGGCAGAATCACTTCCCTGCTCCTAGAGGTGATCCCCCTTACGATGCATCCCAACATCCTGTTTGCTTTGCTAACCGCTCTGCTGTTCTGCTCGGAGTTATTCATACATGCATCCACCATGACTCCTAGGTCTTTTTCCCCTGTTGAGGCCTCCAGTGCCTCCCCTCCCAGGGTGTACCTGTGTTTAGGGTTTCCCCGCCCAGGATGTAACACCTTGCACTTGGTGATATTGAAATTTAATTTCCATCTGTGAGCCCACCTTTCCATGGTGTCCAGGTCCCATTGCAGGGCCAACCTCCCCTCTTCCCCCTCAATTACTGCTCACATCTTGGAGTCATCAGCAAAGAGACTCCTTTCACACCCTATACCCTCCCTGATGTTCGAAATGTATGCATTAAACAGGATTGGACCCAGGACCGAGCCCTGCGGTACCCCACTACCGACCTCTGTAGGGTTCGAGAGCTCCCCACCAACCACTACTCTCTGAGTGCATCCAGCTAGCCAGTTTTCAATCCATCTGACCATCAAAGGGCCTACTCCCAACCCCGTCAGTTTCTCCACCAGACCATTGTGGGGGACAGAGTCGAACACCTTGCTGAAGTCCAAGAATAATACATCCACAGGCTTTCCCCTGTCCAGTTCTGATGCTACCCATTCGTAGAACTCCACAAGATTGGTTTGACATGATCTACCTGGCACAAACCCATGTTGCTGACCATCCAGACCTCCCACCTCCTCCAAGTACACCCCCAATCATTCCTTTAGTATACTTTCCATTAATTTTCCCTCCACCGAGGTCAAACTGATGGGTCTATAGTTACCTGGTACTTCCCTCAACCCCCCCTTTATGAATTAGCACCACATGTGCCTCTCGTCAATCCCTAGGTACCCTCCCTGTCTCAAGCAACCTGTTGAAGAGCTCCGCCAGGGGTGCAGGCAGTATGTCCACCAATTCCCATAGTACTCTCTAATGAATGCCATCCGACCCAGGAGATTTATCTTTCTTTAGGCCCTTAAGGACTAACCACACCCTTTCAGTGGAGATAGCACCATCCGTTCCCTCCACCTTACTGGCCTTTTTATCCTTATCCTGATGAAAATATCAAATGAAGAAACTTTTTTCTTCTGATATGTACTACTGAAAAGTATGATATTCCCTGAATCAGTCTTCACCATTGGTTCATACATATGAATCTATGCCTGGAGGCAGTAGGACCCCGTGGGAGCTTTTTCTGCTAGGGAGGAAGCAGACGTCAGCTACTGGTACTGCTCACATGCAGCACATACCTGCATGATGCCACATGCCAGCTAATAATCGTCAGCTCCCTCATGCACCTCAGTTCTGTTCATCCCACTGTTGAATGCACACCATGGGATTAGAGCCTCAATTCAACCGTTGTTGAATTTCAGATCCTTTTTTTTTAAACTTTATTTTTATTAAAACATTTAATACAAGAAAAGAACAACACAACTATTCTTACAAACACAGAAACAGTAGCTGCATTCAGATTAATGGTGAACAGAATTCCCCATGTTATGCTCTTATAAATCAGGAGGAATACAAGTGAGAGGAGCCTTGTTTATATGAAATTTACACTCTAACTTGTTTCTCCTGTTTTTCTTCTTTAACTGTTTTAAAATTGATGTTGAATTATTACATAATAGATGTCAGCTATTTCAGAAGGCAAGATTAGTGGAGGAGCCCCTGCCATACAGAAGTAAGAAAGGACAGAACACTACCCCATACAAGTTTACGCAGTGAGTCCTGAACCCACCTAGGGGGAAAAAAGCCCTCTGTTGATTCATAATATACTGCACCTAGCGTCTCCAAAGAGTTTCAGACTTTTCTAGCTGCTGATTGAGCTGCACTGTAATCTTCTCCATCTTATAAATGTCCATTGTTATGTCCTGCCAGAGGGAAACTGTAGGGATAGTGGGAGAGAGCCAGTTCTTCATAATTGCCTTTTTGGCTGCTAATAGACAAATATTCAGAAGTTTTCTAGTAGGGGGTGAATGTAGTTCCCCTTGAAATGGGAGAACAGCACTACAATGCACATTCAGTTCTATCTGAATCCAAAGATTTCCAAAAGGGCAGTGTTCAGGTCTGTAAACAAGGGCAACAGTAGTGAACACTCCCAAAACACCTGTCCATGTGTGGCTGGGGAATGACCACAATTTCTCCAGCAAGCAGCCGCTCTGCCAGAGATGTACTTATGTTGTATTGCAGGAACATGAAAATATCTAATAGTGACTTTCCACAAAAATTCCTTCCACACATGGGAGGCTGTTATGGGATGTATCTATTGTGGGTGTTTAATCCACTCCTGTTCCTCTGTGTAACTATGTATATCTTCCTTCCATGCCCTTCTAATGGAATCTACAGAATCTTCATTTAGCTGCTGTAGTGCATCATATATGTAGGAAATCATGTGGGAGGGTAGCAGTATCTCTCATTGCTAATTGCAAGGTTGTGGCTATTTGAGAGATTTCTACCTGGCCTTGTAATGGGGTCAATAGTGTTTTAACAAAATCCACTATCGTAGGTAGCAGAATCTGCCTTGAGGCCTCAGTGAATACTGTTTCTGTAACTTTGTAAAGGACTTCAACTTCCCTTCGCTGATAAAATGTGCAACCAAGTATAGACCTAGTCTCTCCCATCTCTGAAACACATAATCTAGCCTAGCTGGAAGAAAGGCAGACAGATATGGAAGGGAGCAGAGCAGGTACCTAAACCCCTACAACTGCTTATTTTCCCATAAGTGCCCTCTAACTCATAAGGGTGTTACTGGTATAGGGATTTATTGTTATTGTGTTGGGGGCAGTAATATTTTATTAAGGTTGGGGGAGATGTCAGTAATATTTTATTCAGGTTATGAAAGTCTTCCTCTCTCAGTTCTAAGGTTTTCCAATGCACCATATAGTCTCTATTTAACCAATAGAATATCATACGAAGCCATGCTGCCGAGTGATACTGTGCCAGATTTGGCAACGCCAATTACAAAGGACAACAAAAAAAATAAGTTTTTTCACTTACATAAACAATATCAAAAAGGGAACTTCATAAATTGGACCTTTAATTAATAATGATGTAACTATCAATAATCCAATGGAAATATTTAACTTATTTAATAATTAGTTTTGCACTGTTTACAGCAACAAAATGGAGTTTCCCAACCCAAATCTTATACATGACACAAACATCGAAGAGTTCACAATGTCTGAAGTAAAAACAGCCCTAGATACACCTAAAACCAATTTGGCCCCACGGTTAGATGGAATTAACCCACGTCCTTTAAAGGAACTTTCTAGATCAATGAGAGTCCACTTAAAAATCCTCTACAAGTCCCTAAGATCAGGTGAGGTTCCATCTGACTGGAAAAAAATGGTTGTTACCCCTTTACACAAAAAGGGAAGTAAGGTAATACTGGGAAATTATAGGCCTGTAAGCCTCACCTCCATCCTCTGTAAGGTAATGGAGAAACTAATAAAAACTAGATTAGAAAAGGAGGCAAATAGCAAAGATCTATTACACTCTACACAACATGGTTTCCGGCAAGGCATGTCATGTACAACAAACATGATAGTCTTCTATGAGGAAATGAGTATGGCACTTGATAATGGACTGCCTATTGATGTAATTTACCTTGATTTTGGAAAGGCGTTTGACACTGTGCCCCATTATGAACTATTAATTAAACTAAAGAACATGAGTTATAGCCAATACCTGGTTAACTGGGTTTGCTCTTGGCTTTCAAACAGGACACAGCAGGTCCGAATCAATGGTAGTCTATCCAGGGAGGGTCTGGTTATGAGTGGGGTGCTGCAGGGGTCCGTTCTGGGTCCAAAGCTATTTTGTAACTTCATTAATGATCTTCATCATGGCTTGTCCAATAAAATAGTAAAATTTGCAGATTATACTAAACTATGCTCTGTGGTGGACACACTAGACACATATGAAATATTAAGAACGGACCTTAAACTCATAGAAGATTGGAGTATAAAGAATAAAATGGAGTTCAACATAGATAAATGTACAGCACTTCACATGGGTAAACACAGTCCTAACTATGCATATAACCTAAGGGGGTGGGTGTTACACTGTCACCTGTAACAACAGAAAAAGACCTGGGGATTTTCATTGATAATACCTTTAACTTGCATGCTCATGTTAGACACACAACCCAGCAAGCAAACAGATACATTAAAATAATTAAGAGAGATTTTACTACTAGAGATGAGAACTGTCTTGTGCACCTATAAAGAAACTATGTTCGCCGCGATGTTAATTACAGTTCACCCTTCTGTTCACCTTATATGATAAAGGATGTCAAACTCCTCGAGGGGGTGCAGAGAAGGGCAACTAAACTGACTGCCAGGCTAAGATCAACATCATATGAACGTAGCCTAAAAGAGTCTGGATTAATGAGCCTTGAACAGAGAGGAACTAGAGGGGATCTTCTATAGCTATACCAGATGATAAATAACCCAAACTTAACCAAATCAGAATTTCCAAAATTCAGAATAGATCAATTAACCATAGATGCCATGAAAGACAAATAGATATTCCTAAAGCTAAAACACAGAAAAGGGAATATTATTTTACAATTAGAGCATCCAGAATCTGGAACAGACTACCCCTAGTATTGTTAATATATCTACCTTTCCCAAATTCAAAGCCGAACTAGACAAGCACCTGGGAATAAATTAACACTTGGTTCCCATAGAGAGTGTGGGAGACAGTATTATGGGCTCATGCCTTCTTCTGTCTTATTGCACCAAGTAACTGTATAGTCTCTGTTTAACCAATAGAATATCATACGAAACTGTGCTGCCCCGTGACGCTGTGCCAGATTTGGCAACGCCATCCCTCACATGCATTTGGGTAAGTGTAAAATGGAAAATCTAATATGGGGTCTTTGAGCATCCCATACATATCTTGAGATTTTCTTATTTAATTCTTTGAATAAACTGGGGGGAGCATGACAGGAAAAGTCTGCACTAGGTATAAGAACCTGGGGAGAAGGTTCATATGAATTGTTTCTATCCTTTGTGTCAGGGAGAGAGGGATATTTTTCCAGGTCCCCATATCTGCTGTGATTTGTCTTAATAGAGGGTCATAATTAAGGCTGCATTATATTCACGGTAAAAAAGAAATGATTTCATGGTGTTTGCACGGAAAATCTAAATAATTACACGGATACATCGCTAATTTTAATTTGCGTTTTTTACTTCGATAAAATTTGTTAACAGCAGTTAAAATTGGTTACATCGTGTACAAAAGTGCATTTTTGCAAATAAAAATACCCAAATTATTTTGCTGCAGCATTGAATACATCTTTAGATTTTCTGGCTTTATACTTCATCGAATATCAGTCAGCATAGAACCGTAACGTGAAAATGATCTCTCAACACTGGCACTATTTTGTGTGAATAGTCAGATAAACATTTTTTAGTTTGCGAGTTAATGGCAGTTTCTGACTTCACCTGAAGGAAGGTAGCAAAATCAAGCAGTTCGTCGTATACCAAGTGTGCTCTCACATCTTCACCCTCGTACTTTTCCAGCATATGAACTAAAGGAGGAGCGTTCTCTGCAATTTCTTGGATACCTGTGGTCACAATTCCATCAGCTGACATTGCCACTACATCCTCACAAGCTCTGCTTTCGTCTTTAAAAAATTCAGTATACTCAGGGAGGTGTTCAGCATGATAGAAAACTGCCTTGAACCAGGTGTTCCACCTTGTGATAACAGGCATTGGTAGTAAGGCAACTGACAGGTCTTTGCTGGCTAGGTACTGTTTAAAACGAGCCTGCTGTGAATGCTTTTTTTTACAGCCACAACAAAATTGTTGACATCAGTAAAAGTTTTACGCCAAATGTCTCTGAGAAGATTTAATAGATGGGCAGAACATGTAACGTGGACCCCATTTAAAAGTACATGCTTTAGACTCTGTAGCCAACACTTATTCATGTACATAGCATTGTCTGTGATGTATGCTGCAACTTTGGTGTATGGGACTTCATATTTTTGCAAACAATTCAGGACAGCTTGAGAAACTGTTTTAAAATTTGTAGCTTCATGCACAGTACAGTCTAGTAGTATAGGTTCTAATTTGGTCTCAGAGGGATTACTTGTTTGCAAGCGTAGTGCACTAATTGCAGGTATAGCCACAATGTTCAGTATATAGCGATCCTGTGCATCAGTTGTCTCGTCACATGTAATAGAAATTGTTTCTGCCTCTAACACTTTTTTTTTTTTTACCTCAGCCACATGAAATGAATACACTTTGGGCAAATATTCTGAACGCAGCCACTGCGATGCAGGTATCAATCCAACTGATTTTAAATTGGTTTCAAGGTAACAGTGTAGGCTGTGGTTATCTAGAGCATTCAAAGGAATATTAGCAGAAGTAAAAGCTTCTACTAGATTAAAAAGTGCAATTTTCTGGCTTTCCTGATGTTCCGCTTTGGTATGAAACAGCTCTCATACAGTTACCTGCTTCTCAGCTACAGCGCTTTTGCTTACATCGAGTTTCCCTTTCTTGGCAACATGAGAAGAGGCTTCGAGGTGGCGATCGCAAGAGGCTTTTCGTTTATGGTCTATGGGTATATTGCAGGTTGAACAAAATAAAATATCACCCGAAACGTGAAAGGTGCCTCTATCATACTGGGAGCACCTATGTTTGGCATAGACTTTACCGAGTTTAGACGCAGAGGTAGGCTTTTGAGGCAAAGACATTGTGCGGCATACTGGAAAACTGGGCTACTAACTTGCAATTTCAAACAGCTGTAGATCAAGAAATCAGTCACATAATTAAACTATGCTATTAAGTGCTTAAGTGCTTAAGCAATGCTTGATTTCAGGATGTTATACATAGAGTTAGCAATTAGGAAATGACTGAATGATTAGAAAGCTGTCAATTTAAGTGTTTAGGAGATGATTAACTAAATGTCGGGGTAATCAGAAATGAAAGAAATACATTGACACCATTTTTGCCCAAATTCATGGAACCTGCTGATTTTCACGGTATCCGTGAATTCCGTGCGGACCATGAATTAATTACAGCCTTAGTCATAATTTAATGAAACCAGAAGGTCATGGTCTCCTACCAGGTGTATCCCCAAATACTTCAAGGAAGGTGGGTCCCACCGAAAAGGGTAAGTTCTCCGAACAGCAGAAGAGGGGGTATAATTCAATCTTAAAACTTCTATCTTTGCCATATTTAGCCTATAATCCACCCAAGTTTCCAAAAGTTTTAGGCTATCCCATAAATGGGGTAGAACCTGATCAGGGTCAGTTAAATAAATCAACAGATCATCGGCATACAAGGCCAACGTTTGCTGTGTCCCCCTAGAGTAATGCCAGTTACTGCCTCATTTTGTCATGAGGCCTGTGCTAGTGGCTTCAAATATGTAGCAAATGGGGGAAGAGAGGGCAGTCCTGTTGAGTGCATCAAAAAATGGGAAAGGGTGTGAAAAATGCACCCACTAACTTTAAAATATGTCTTTGCATTGTCATATAAATGTTTTATGATGTTCCCAAACTGTCTAGAGAAACCCATCTTCCCTAAGTTTCTGCTAGAAAGGACCATACCACCCAGTCGAAAGCCTTCTTGGCATCAAGACTAAGCAGAAGGAAAGGAAGTTTTGGCTGGGCGGTGTGGTGGAGGATGTGGAGGGTCCTTTTTATATTGTCCTGTGTTTTATCTAGCTGCAACGAATCCCGTTTGGTCACCATTGATGAGGGAGGGTAAAATTTTGTCTATTCGTTTGCCAAACTGGTTGTAAACAGTTTATAATCAGTATTTAAGACTGAGATGGGTCAATGTGATGTAATTGAGTTTTGTCGTTACCCGGTTTAGGAATGGTTGAAAGTTGCCAATGCTCAGGTGGGTGGGGTTCATTCTCCCTACATCACCTGTCTGCAGGTATTCAAAAGAGGGGGCAGGAGCTGATCCTGAAATATCTTTTAGAATTCTCCTGTATACCCGTCAGGTCCAGGGCCTTTTCTAGTTTTTAAATTCTTAATTTCTGACTCCAATTCTGCTTGGCATATTGGAGTTTCCATAAAGAAAATCTATTGCTGGGTCAGTTACAGGAGATTCAACTTATCTAAATATGTGAAATGACAAGGGCAGCTCCAACAACCATGGTGCTTTGTTTCAACACCACGTACTTCTCGACAAAGCGCACACGTGCAAAACATTGGAGCCTTTCTGTGGCAGGGCACCACTGTTTTGGCACCATCTTGCAAAATAAAATTATGCACAGCAGTATTTTCTGGACTCCAGAGCATGGTTTCTTGTTTTCCTCTTATCTAAATAAGCCTTAAGTTCCAATGGGCTGGGGTCAATGTCAGAGGAGTATAAATTCTGATAGTATTTCTTAAAGGAGTCCAAAATGTCATGTGGCAATTTTAATAATTGTCCAATAGAGGAACAGTGAATTTGGGTGATTGTAGTTTGTCCAATTTTTTTGCCTAATCCTGTAAGTCAGGATTCAGGCTGCATGTGACATATTTTTGTCTCGAATACCACAATGCCAATTCTTAATGTCTAGAATTTCATGAATTCTTTGTCTTGTTATTGTATTGAAAGGAACTACCGTCTTGTCACCTTTAGCATGCTGGTCCTGTAAAATCCTTAAACTGACTCTGCAGTGTATCCAGCAGTGCCATTTGAAATGTTTTCGGTGAGAAGAAAATTTAATAATGTCACTACACAAGATGGTTTTAATAGTGCCCCACAGAATGCTCTCCTTCACCCCCACCTGTCTGTTGTCTGCAGTGATCTGCATAATTTTCTTTTTGATCATATCTTTAAAGGCAGGTTAAGTAAAAAAAATTATTAAAGCACCCTAGGGTCTCCCCTTGTCAGGAACCCCAGTTTAGTTTTAAACCAATGGGGCATGATCAGAGAGCAAAACAGGATGCAATTGGCAGGCAAGAGCAGATGTTGGTGCTCCTTGGATACATGACAGAGATCTATATGTGTGTATATGTTATGGGGTGCTGAATAATGTGTGTATCCCCAAGTGTGCAATAGAAGACCCTCCAGGCATCGATCCATCTGACCTCTTTAAGGTATATCTTCCCAGCTTGCTTGGGGCAGCTAAGGTATGTATGAGGATGGTAACCAAAAAGAACAAGTTCAAGAGACCATTATGATTCCCAGCAAGGGTCAGGGAAGTGGTGAAGGCCAAGAAAAAAGCCTTCTACAAATATAAAGAAAATCAGGGGGAGAAAGAATGGGGAGAATATTTGTTGAAAAATAAGGCGGCAAAGAGGGTGGTTAGGGAGGCAGAGGGAGACCGAAAGATGCATATTGCAGCCCGGCCCAGTGGCACTGGATGCCACACCTTGCGCCATGCCAGAGATCCAAGTTTGGGATCGAGCTTGGGTTGCTGTGGGTCAGCTGGGGGGGAAGGGGGTGAGGAGTTGGACTGAGCTGCTGACAGGCAGTTCTCCTCTCTCGGGGAGGGATCTGTAATCTCCCAGGCTCATAGCTGGTGGTAGCACCAAGTCCAGTGGGAGACTCAGCATTAGGTCAGGTGGGGGGGAAGGGGCCATCACTGGACATGAGTGCTCACCTTCACAGGCATGTATGACCATGTTCTGGGGTCCTGGGAATAGGAGGGACAAAAATTAAAAAAAATGCTAATATCTCCCCATTGCTGAAGCAAGCAGGAGGAGGCAACGGGGAGCAAAAAGCTCTATGGAAAAAAGAGATGCATATTATGGTGGGTGTCAAGACCAGAGAAAAACAGTTCTTCAGGTATATTAGAGAATCCCACTAGGAGTGATCTTGACTATAATAGAGGACACCCTCTCCGAGAAGAATCGAGTGAATTCCTCACATTTGAGTGAAAATGCTCTCATGGACTCTAGACAGACCAGATGGAGAAGCCTATCCACAGTCCAGAAAAGCTTAGCCAGTCAGTTCTCCCCAGCAGCATCTCCCTAGACAAAAAACTCTGCCTTTTTACAAGTGATTGCCTTCTGATACTCACCACAGTGCGTACTCAGAACCATGTTATCCTCCTGGGCCCTGGATCTCCTCCAATGATGCTCCAACCTCTGTCCTTTGGTTTCCAATTCCCTCAGCTCACCATCAAACCATGGTGAGCCAAGGAGCAAAAAGAGTGGGTGTACACAAACTGGTGCCACAAAGTTAAAGGCTGCCACCACAGCCCTATTATAGGTTGCCACAGCTGCCTCTGGACCCCTAGCCCAAGCTGTTAACACATCTGAGGTGTCCAGAACTGGCAAAGTCTCTCTGGTTGATGCACTCTTAAAGGGCAGAACTGGACTACCTCCACAAGGGGTGTACTACAAGGGGGAAGCCCGAGAGTGAACCCGATAGCGCACCGATCTGACTAGCTTACCTGATCAATGTCAAGAATATCAATCTCAAGCCCCAGAGTGAATACCAAATCCAAGGCATGGCCATGTTGGTGAGTCACAGAAATAATAACTAGTGTGAGGCCCAGGGATTCCATACCCCGGAGGAAAGGTTCACCAAATTGTAATCATTCTTCAATGACCCAAGCATTGAAGTCACCAAAATTAAGCCACCTCGGCAACTCCAACACTTTGTCAGTGACAAAGTCCATGATTTACTGCAGAAACTTCCCCTGCAACCTGGAGGTTGATACATGAGGAGGATTCTGCAACCTACAGCCAGACCCCAAAGCACAGCCATGCATTCCAATGATGAGGTATCTCCACTGGGTGCACCACCAGTGTTGCACCTAGGTTATGCCCCCTATCATCCCACATACACGGTATACTGTATTCCTGGTCTGTTATACTGTGATACTGCTATTTTGCACTAACATGTAGATTTTAGGCACCCATCATATAAGCATGAGTGCCAGAAATGTGCTTTGCTGCTAATATATGCCAATGTTTACATCCTTTCATAGGATTAGATTATGCATGCCTATTATACCTCACTATAATGCATTATGTTTGTCTTTTACATATATTCCATATATAATCTACCTAATCACTAATAAGATGTCTCTGAGGGATCATCAGTGATTACTTTATATACTATATATATATATATATATATATATCTTATATAGTCATATGTAGTAGTGGCCAGTCAGCACTTTTCTTTGTCTAAGTAAGCTAGCTGACAGAGAGAGAAAACCTTTGTTATGTCATATATTATACATAGGCATGAAATGCCATGTGTAATAGAGTCCAGTCAGCATTTCTTTTGTCCAAGCTATAATGCTAACCAAAGCATATTATTTGCCTCCTATGATACTCATTAGTAATTCTGTTTCTTAAGTCATCATCCAATGGAGAATGACTTAGGACCAATACATATTGTTTCTAATATCTGTAACTATGAGGTAATCTCTACTGCTATGCTGTTATCTGTAGTATATAAGTCTGTGTATCCTAGTTCCATGGGGAGAAAGAATGAGATCTTGGAGAACCTGACATCCTACAATCCTGGAGATTATGTACATTATTCAAGACAGTGGTGAGAACCCCATCTCCTTTGTGATTTTCTCTGTCACATGCTTGGCGTAAGTAGTATAATAAACATTTATTAGTACTCTTGCTTATTTATGAATGTTTCTTGACAGACTCCGAAGACATAATAATCTGTATTATTATTATTATTATTATTTGCTCTACACACTGAGTGCTTAGGCAACAAAAATGGCGACCACGAATGGAGTCTGGGTGTTTGCCAAGGTTACAGTTTAATTTCCTCTGTAAATTAAAACAGTGGGTGTAAATTCCCAGTAACAGGCAGCTGAGAGTGTCTTCTGTTTAAATTTTCAGTCAGCTGTGTACCACAGTGCTGACAAAACAATCTCTTGGCAGAATATTCAATCTCTGTGTAATGAGTTGTTTTATTTTTAGTTTTTTCCCTCTTCTTTCTCTGTGAGAACACACAACTGTAAAAGGATCTGATCAGACAGATAGACTGCTTTCATTTGTGGTTTCAAATCCTAATGGGTCTATACTCATCTAGGAGTCCACATACACCAAAGGCTGTTTGTGTCCTGTCGTGAACTTTGGTTGCAAACAAAGTTTTTGATCCACAGACAGCTAAGGGTTTCTTATCTTAAATGACATGTCTAAAAATATCAGTACTGAGTTGAGGCTGAATGCTTTAACATACCAAACTGCTTACGGTGGTTTAGAAAATTTTGCCAATGTGGCAAAAAACAGAAACAATCCCATGAGGGTGGTTTCTGAACACTATGGTGTATTGGAAAATGGTACCAAAAGAGTTGATCCTGAAGGATTATTAATTGCAACGTTGTTTAAATGTTTTGATGCTGTTCTAAATAAACTATCTGTTTTGGAATCTGAGTATGTTGCTGGCAAAATGGAGAATGCTGCTTGCAAGCAGGAGATTAGTCTGATAAAGGTTTCTCATAAAGAAAGGATAGATGGACTGTAGTCTCAGCTGCAGTCCCTCCATCAAGAAAATGAGTTTCTCTTTAATGACAGAAGCAGCTAAGACCTGCATGCCTTAGGAGATAATGCTGAAAAGGCAAAACTTATTAGAAAAAAAGTTTTTCCAGTGAATGGTGTTTTGGCTAATAACACTGATTCCTTATGTTTTGAAAGCAAGGAACTTAGGGATGATAATTCTGAAGTAATTACTGAAAGAGTTAACATGCTGGTATTTCAACACCAGACCTTGACTGAACAGTGTGAATTATTATATTTTGAGTACAGTAGACTTGATATAAATGTTTTGAATCAAAACTGTGACACAGCTTCTGTTGATAAAAGGCAAGTTTTACAAGATGAGAATGTCTTGCAATCTGAAAACAAGGCACTTTACAGAGTGCTAACTCCTGTATCTGAGCAGTTAGAATGTAGGAGTAAAAAGTCAGATATGATGAACTTGTGCCGTCAGCCAGAGGTATTGGCAGGGCACATTAACTTAATGCCCAAAGACCTTGCCTATTCTCATGTTGAAGAGTTTGATTTTGAACACTCACAGTATGCTGAGGGGTGGACTAGAACAAAGGCTAGCTACCTGTTTTTCTGTGATTCACAAAATGGAGAATTGTTAGAGTCTCAAAATGGTGGACACACATGTCATCAGGTTGTATCTCCATACCATCCCCAAGATCGCCACTCATGGTCATGTGATGATGATCATAACACAGTAACCCAAGATGCCTATGAGGTAATCCAAAATGGCTGACCACCACATCATGGAGGTTCAATCGTGCAGTCACAGGGATCTGTGATTGCTGCCATAACCAAACAAAACATACCGGAGGTTTTTGGCATGATTAATATTGTTATCAGTAAGACTAGTGTTTCTGAGGGACAGAAGATTCTCATTAAAAATGATGTTGACGTACTTTTGAATGAGGCTGGTACGTAATCTGTCTTGAAGTTAGTGTCTGATGCTGCAGAAGAAGCTGCTGTTAATGTTTACTATATTAGAATGACCTTGGTTAAGGAACACATTTCTGTTAATTATGTTAAATATGAAATAACATCAGCTTTCCCTGAGAAGACTGAATGTACTGCTTTTCCTATGCAGTGCATTAATACCTTAAGCTGTAACATTAAAAACAATGTTGCTACTGTACAGCAACCTTCCGGTGGGGAAACCCACTTTACATGGGGGAGGGGACAACCCTGATTCTAAATGCCCTGTGGCTGTGATATTTTCAGCATCACAGACCATGTTGGGGGGGGAGGGTTACAGGTTTGATTTCTGAACCTGGGCTGACAGCTGTTTCAGTACTGCTTTCTCCACCACTGAGAGCTACTGAACCACAGTCCATAGCTGGAGAACTATGTGCAGCTTGCACAACACTTTTCTCCACTGTGCAGGCACCTCTGATAGTGCCAGCACTCCCTGCACATGATGCAGAACCCCCTCCACCAGTGACACCTGGATCATCCCATACTGTGGCTGCAATAGCAGGCACAAGCCAGGAACAGTCTGGATTATTCCCAGCACATGCAATAACAGACACAAGTCAGAAACAGTCTGGGTTAGCCTCAGCACAAACAATAGCAGGCACTTCTAATAAGAAAGTTCAAGGTATCCTAATACTGATATTATTGTATTTTCTTTTGTGATCACTGACCATGGTCCCAGCATTGGTTAATTCTAACCTAGCTTTAGGGTATACTGAAACTGCTACATCAGAGATAGCAATCTCAGCAGTTTTCACCCAAAAATACAATGGACACATCAGACCCATTCCTTATGCATCCCAAATGCTTGCCCCAGTGGAGTTGAAATACAACCATTCTGAAAGGAAACTTTTGGCTACATACTAGGCAGTGATATACTTATGGACATCATTGGATATGCACCCATTGTGCTGCATTCCAATCATTTGCCAACTAACTTTCTGTTGTCAGACAGCGTAAAAGATGACTCTGTATCCAATGACAGACTTACACACTGGTCTCTCATTTTACAGGATCGTGACATCACTGTCCTTTCTATCAAAACTTCATTCTTGTTGGCCCATGGCCCACAATTTACAGGAGAGACCCATGATTGTTCACTCCAACCCTCTGACCTACCTGTCCCAGGGCCCTTTCTGACAGAACCTTAGAAAGTGTTAAAAGACACCACTGTGTGCTATGTTTTGACTGATGACTCAGCCACACATACCAATGAGGGTCAGATAACAGGGTTTGGAATTATTTTACATTCTGGTGATGACAGAGTGTGCATGGCTAGTAATTGCATCATCGTATATGTATGATTCACAGGCATTGCTAAAACACGCCTGGCAAATAAAATGAAAAACAGGGAGGCAAGGAGTCTCCTAATTACCACAAATGTTTGTGGATGGTTTAGAGAGCTGGTAAGTCCTTGAGTGAAACAGGTTGTGATAATAATGAGGAATAAAAAGATTTTTTCTTACGTAAAAAGATACCAGCATTCCATGAGAGGGTTAGATTCTGCACGCTTTAAGAAATGGCCTTGATCTAATTACAGAAAGTGCTGCAGACACTGTTTTATTATTACAGATTCTAATTGGGTCTGTTTGTCTCTAAACTGAATTTCTTTGGAAGAAAACAAACTTTTGTTCCAATACTCCTAATACTACCTCTGTGAAATACACAGACTTGTTTGTGTACATCACAACCCTAACCTAACCAGTTTAAATACAAACTGTATATTCATAAGGTTCGAGCATATTCTAAAATGTGAACCCTGTGCTCCAAAAGAAGAACCCTTATTTGAGGGCAGTGTATAGGTTCCTTAATAAAGGAACTTAGGAATAACTTCCAGAAATAGCTCTTATAGAAAGTGAAAATGACATTCACCTATCCAGTGATGACCTACTCATTTGGAACATCACTACTGTAACACTCATGAAACGTTATGGGTAATTCCTGAACTCTTGAGAGTAGATTTTATCTACTGTACCAAGAACATAATACTCCAACTGGTGGACACCAGTAAGTCAATAAAATCCTAGACAGACTGACATCCTCTGTCTGGTGGCCACACATGAGAAATGATGTAGAACACTACACTAGTAACTGTTTGATCTGTGCACAGAACAATCCTATACCAGCTAGGAAAGATAAATTGTTACCCTAGAGGTAATCAGGCCCCTGGAACAACATCCAGATTGACTACATTGGCCCTATACCAACCACTAACGACGACAATAAATTTGCACTAGGGATTACCAACTTGTTTTCCAAATGGGCTGAAGCTATCCCACCACAGAGCAACACAGCCAAACTGACTGCAAATCTCTTGGTAAACCAACTATTTACCAGGCAGGGCTTTACACCTAAAGGTAAATTCTGATTACAGGGATCCAACTTTATAGCCAAAGTAATGCAGAAAATTCTGGATTTGTTATGGGTAAAACAAAAGTTTCATATCCCTTACCACTCACAGTCATCAGGACAGGTGGAATGGGCTAACAGGCAGATCAAAATTATGTTATAATAAACTTGATCAGAAAACCCCAAAAGGACTGGTATTCATTATTGCCTTTACTCCTTATGGCAATAAGGGGGACACCCTCTGCAGGTACACAGCGTACCCCATTTTTAAAATCATGACCTGACGGTCCATGAGACTCAGAGAACAGTTACTTCTGGACGTTTGTACTGCCACTGCTGATGGAGCATAAGTAGATAAATATGTTAAATATCTCAAACAAGACATCTGAAAGGTACTCTCATTTGCTGTACAATGTATGGACAAGGCCCAACAGGCGCTATCCCATTGTAAAGAAACTCAGTCTAGCAGTCTACCAAGATGGACTGCCTCACAATAACAGTCATTGATAAATGGCTAACGTGCCAATCAAATGAACCTGTTTAAAGGAGATTAAATTTCTTTTCCATACCCCAATGGGCAGAATAGTACTAAACTAACTATGTTTTTCTTTTCTCTTTCCTTTTAGGTTCCAGAGAGCGAGAGAGAGAGAGAGAGAGAGAGAGAGAGAAAGAGATGCTTGCCTTTATGCTTATTATTCTTTTTAGAAGTATGGGTCTTCTTACAAGCCCAATCTACACATTGTATTGCAGATAAGAACCAGTGACCTAAACCTAAAAAGCTTGTTGAGGCAGAGTACCTCACATGCCCACATGATTTAATTGCATCCTGTGGAATTCACACTAAAGTCCTAAAAGACATGTTCATCATCCAGAAGAGTAGTGAGGCCCTACTGAATGTTATGATCATTGTTTGGATCAATTCAAGCAGCTAGACTTGATCTGGACACCTATTAACATTTTATTGATAATCAGGAATTTTGCATCCAAAATGTATATGGCAATAAAAGTCATTAGACCTTAAGGTTTTACCCAATGATGCCCCATAATTTGAGACACTTAATAATACTGAGTGCCCAAAATAGAACCCTGGCCCAAACAGTGGTCTAACAGCCACTTCCCAACCAGGTACCCTAGTTAATAATGTGCAGCTCATGTACAACCCAGTGATTTTCAAATCTCACCCTTTAGAACTTGGAATGATTTGTTCCATGTTTCACAACAAACATTTCCCACTTTTTTTTTTTTTTTACTAATGATGTGATTGGATACCCTAGCAGCATACCAAGTAGTCATTAATGACCCCTCCCCCATACAGGGACTGACACCACACACACACACACAGGAGTTTCACATCCTGACCACTAGTGGTACATCTTATAACAGTAAACCTACCCAAACACACTAGGCATTTTTTTTCCTCATTTGTTTAAAAAACAAACACAGGTTTAGACTCAGGCCTATTTGGCTGTGGCATATCTATTTGAAATCAGGCTGATATAGCCATTGTTCAAGTACATATGTTAAAGGTTCATGACAGTATGAAATATAATATCATACCCCCCCCCCACCCATTGCATGGTATACATGATTTTGCTCGTGAAAAGTGATTTACATTTACAATAGTAAGGATATTGTGAAAGGGTTAGACCTGACAAATGTTATTAATGAATTAATTTCTGCTCACATTAAGGAAGCAGATGAGCATCACATAGCTAGGAAAGTCCTTTGCACTGCCTACAGTTATTATGTTCTTACAACCCTTTGGTTATCTCTTCTGGGATCTGGAATTAGGACATATCCTTGATCTCATACATGACAGACGTATGGGTCAGTGGCATTGCCATATAATGCACTTCTATTGTATGTGTTAAATGTTTATTTTAATTTAGCACTCTTCGCCTGTCAATGGCAAGGAACCTTGGATATGTCACCACACACACCAGTATTGCTCCATGTTTCGAAACTTACTCCTGCACAATCCAGGAAGCCACGTTTGTGACTCTCACAGTGTCATTGCCGCATTTTCATCTGGCAACATCCATCTTTGATCGTCTGGAAACTGTCCATTCTATTGGTCATCTTGATGGGAACGTTTATGATGAAAGGTTGAAACTACCTCCTTTCCTTGTTTACCATGAGGTCTTGGAATCGTGACTGACTCCGAACTTTGATTGTCGTACCTGAAAGGATCACCACCTTTTTATGCAGATATGATGTGAACTTTCAAACAAACTGTATTCGGGCCAGCCAATTAAGATTCTACACTCAAGCTTATTGTTATGCATACTATGAAACAAGTCTGGGGTGGAGTCAATCCCCTAACTTCAGCAAGAAGACTCTTCTTCATTTGATCTACAATCAAGAAATCAATTTTCTTCACTGCTTATTTTCCAAGCCTGGCTGGCACCTCATACAGACTGAGAACTGAGTACTGTCATAAACATTTTACACTTTGTGCAGCCGTGTGATCATCTTCAACTGAACACTGTTGCTATTCTATTATAAAACTCAATGTGCAATCTAATGCACCCACTGCTGAAGCCTCTGAAAATACTGCTGCCTTCTGAACATTTGTATCTACCATTGGAAAATCTGAATGCATCGAATTTGAACTATGAATCTTCTTCTAACACTTGAAGAAACCCTGGATTTATCCCTGGACTGTTCATAGTTTATGCCTTGTGGACATTGACATTTCGTGTCCTGTCTGACTTACCAACTGAAAAATGCCATCCTTCAAGGTGGTATATTCTGCTGATGTGGAACATTGTGTGGTGACCAACTATACATTCTTCTGATATGGACTAAAAGTTATGCAAAGTGAACTTTTCAAACTTCTATTTTTACTCCCTAAGCAGGTAATAGACTATATGGTAATCACACCTGTTTCTGTCCCCGAACCAGATACCATTAAGTCTAGTCCTAACTATCTTGATGCTCTATCTCAATTTGTATTTATTTTTAATATCCATACAGGCAACTTAAGTTTGTCTCTGCAATTTCTTCCCAATAGGATAGATAAACACCTGATAATATCAGTGATGATATTGTTTTGATATTAGAAAACCCCATTGTGAAGTTTTATTCCAAATGTTTATAGTAATACAAGGTTTACTAACATTTGCCCTTATAATTACATTCTGTTATTCAAGGAAAACCCTGAAACACCACTGTGACCAGTTAAAATTCCTCTATCAGGCTCGTGCCTCGGGCCTATAGATAAATGGTGCCTAACCATCATCTTTTTGTTGTGTTGCCACTTTTGCAATTAGGGCAACAAAGAGGGGACTGTTGCACCTGGGTTATGTCCCCATTATCCCACATACACCTTATACTGTATTCTTGGTCTATTATACTGTGATACTGCTATTTTGCACTAACATGTAGATTTTAGACACCCATCACATAAGCATGAGTGCCAGGAATGTGCTTTGCTGCTAATATATGCCAATGTTTACATCCTTTCATAGGATTAGAACATGCATGACTATTATACCTCACTATAATGCATTATGTTTGTCTTTTACATATATTCCATATATAATCTACCTAATCACTGATAAGATGACTCTGAGGGATCATCAGTGATTACTTTATACACTATATATATATATTTTCTCATATAGTCATATGTAGTAGTGGCCGATCAGTACTTTTCTTTTTCTAAGCAAGCTAGCTGACAGAGAGAGAGAACCTTTGTTATGTCTTATATTATACATAGGCAGGAAATGCCACATGTAATAGAGCCCAGTCAGCACTTTTTTTTGTCCAAGCTATAATGCTAACCGAAGCATATTATTTGTCTCATATGATACTCATTAGTAATTCTGTCTCCTACATCATCATGCAATGGAGAATGACTTAGGACCAATACATATTGTTTCTCATATCTGTACCTATGAGGTAATCTCTGTTGCTATGCTGTTATCTGTAGTATATAAGTCTGTGTATCCTAGTTCTATGAGGAGAGAGAACGAGATCTTGGAGAACCTGAGATCCTACAATCCTGGAGATTATGTACATTCTTCAGGAGAGTGGTTAGAAAATCCATCTTCATTGTGATTTTCTCTGTCACATGCTTGGCGTAAGTAGTATAATAAACATTTATTAGTACTCTTGCTTGTTTACGAATGTTTCTTGACAGACTCCGAAGACATAAGAATCTGTATTATTAGTATTATTATTATTTGCTCTACACACTAAGAGTGCTTAGGCAACACCAATTACAACTCAGCTCTAAAACAGATGGCCACCCCACTCCCCTGCAATCCCTCCTTGGACAGTGCACTACTGAGAACACGGTTGGGACCGATTACTTCAGAACCAGGCCAAAATGATCCCCCAACCATGTGTCTGTAATGCAAGCCAGATCAACTGAAGAAACAAGGTCTGCCATAATTGTAGACTGGGGGTCCGATTCTAGAAGGTTGGTGCAAGTCACCACCAAACGTGACTTGTGCCAATCGCAACTGCAACATTGACCCTGCACCCTTTTCTAGAATGGGTAGGGTCACCGCGTCTAAGTCCTGTGACTTGCGACATGCGGCCAGGTATGCCGAACAGAGGGTGCACCTGGAAAGCATGTCGCAAGCCACAACAGGTACACTGCAGGTTGCAAGTGCCCTACCCATGCCCAGCAAGCCACAGTAGGTGCCCCACAGGGCTGCCCACACCCCCTGCCCCCGAAGTGTAAATAAAGAGCCCCACAGGGCTGCCCACACCCACTGCCCCCAAAGTGTACATACAGAGCCCCACAGGGCTGCCCACACCCCTGCCCCTGAAGTGTACATAAAAAGCCCCACAGGGCTGCTCACACCCCCTGCCCCAAAGTGTAAATAAAGAGCCCCACAGAGCTGCCCACACTCACTGCCCCCGGAGTGTACATACAGAGTCCCACAGTGCTGCTCACACCCCTGCCCCCAAAGTGTACATAAAGAGCCCCACAGGGCTTCCCACACCCCCTGCCCATGAAGTATACATAAAGAGCCCCACAGGGCTGCCCACACCCCCAGCCCCTGACTCCCGTATTGCGATATGCCCTGCAGGGTGGCACAGTCAACCCCCCACCTGTGCCCTGACCTTGAGTCACCACCACAAATGCGGTATATACCCAATCCAGCCTGGGTAGTCTAGTGGCCCCCCACCCAGCCATGCCAGTCCACCCAGCACCCCCCACCCATCCCCAGCCAGTGACTGGCACAGCCCACCTCTCACCTCCATGGCCAGCCGCCGATTGAGTTCTGTAGGGACACTACTGTAAGATGCACTCAGAAATTAATTTCTGAGTGTGTGCTTCCCAGTAAGCGCTCTCAAGAACTCAGTCGATGACTCTTCCCGTCAAATAAATGGGCTGTCCAATCTAACTGAGATAGGAAATGCTAAGTGGACTGACATAACTGAGTGAAATGTGAACCTCTGACTACCAGGGGCTGGACTGGGTATATACACATTTGCGGTGGCTGACTCGGTCAGAGGCAACGGGTGGGGTTGACTGTGCCACCCTGTGGGGCATATCACAAGGGAGAGTTGGGGCTGGGGGTATGGCCACACGGAACTCTCTTCTGTACACTTTGGGGAAGGGGGTGGGCAGCCATGCGGGAACCCACTGGGGTATGCTGGACATGGGGGGAGGGCAACTGTGGCATGACTGCTGGACTGCTGGCAGGTCTACAGTACCCCTTGGGGGTGTCTATAAGTTTCACCAGCTAAAAGCTGGTGTAACTTACGTTGCCAGTTCACCTCCGGGGGTTCCTGTAGAATCCTGACATTGGGGGCTTTGTTGCTGCCCTTCTGGAATGGGGCACAACAGCTGCCGTAAACCCCCTATCACCATGTCACAGGGGGTTTATGGTGCAACAGCCGGTGTAATAGCTGTTCAGCCATGGCGCAGGCCGCATTGTAGAATTTTCGCATGTCGCAACTGCTGTTGTAAGTTGCTACGTGCACCATTCTACTTGGCACAAGTGCTGTTATGCCAGATGTAACTGTACTAGAATCGGGGCCTAAATCTTTATTAGAAAATGGGCTTTTTATTTCCTGGTCTCTGATTGGCTGATACCCCTGGCAGAGGGGTACATTAACTTTCAATAGACGACCAGGAAACAAAAAGCGCCAGCCCCAGTGCCCCTTCTCCCATTGAGGTATCTTTGTGCCCAGCCTGCTTTCTCATTGGTGGAAAGCACTTAATTAAATTTTAAATCACCGCCATTTTTTCTCTTGCCTAGGGAAAGAAACTGACCCCCATGTCTCCATAGTTCAGTGCCAATTGCCTGATTAAACCTCATACAACCTCCTCAGAGATAATTTCTCACTACTCATGTTATTTATTTATTTATCTTTTTTACAGTACCATCATCTCCCATGAATAGCTTGGCAGAAGACAACAGGAGAAAGGACTGCTGTGTGACTGAACTTCTCTGCTGGGACTATATTGCCCTTCCCTCCACCCAAAGCTAGTTCTATTTTTATAGGCACAGGATTTGACTGACAACAGGAACTTCCTGTTTAGGGGCCCTCTCCCCTTCCTTGCCCACCTAGGGACAAATGACCTGGCTAAGAAAGGGATTAGAGAAGTGCAGGAAGAGTTTGTGGAATTGGGGAGGGGCCTTAGTCAAGTAGCACGCACGTAACCTTCTCAGAGGTGCTACCATCTATGGCATAGAGAGGCTAGGGTGTTCGTGCCATGGGATTCAATCAGTGGTTGAAAAACTGGTGTGGAGCTCAGGATTTGGCTTCATTGGGGACTGGGGTCCACCTGGAGTGATGCAAGCCTATACTGGCATGATGGTCTGTATCTGTCCAGAGGGGAACCAAGATCCTAGGTGATAGGTTTAAATGCTTCATTGGCAAGCTTTTAAACTAGCCAAGGGAGGTACTGGAAAGGAGCAGGAAAATCCTAGCCCCCAAACAATCACGGTAGTAAGTGTGGCAAACACCAACATGGAGGTGTCGATAGGGAGAAGGGCAGGGTAAATGGAGAAAGTGACAAAGCAAGAAGGACAGAGATGGGGCTAAAGGGGTAAGGCCATCAGGAAATGGAGGGTAATGAGTACCAATGCCGTAGTCTGAGCAACAAGCTCCCTGAGCTGGTGGCCTTAATGGAAGAGGATGCCTGGATATCGTAGCAGTCACAGAAACATGGTACACAGAGAACCATGACTGGGATGTTAACATACCAGGGTACATAACCTACAGAAGAGACAGGCAGGGGAGAAGAGGGGGAGGAGTAGCTCTCTATGTAAAGAAAGGGATAAAAGCAACTGAACAAAGAAGTAAACAGGGAGGAGAGGAGGCACTGTGGGTCACCTTGGAGACTGGAAAGGGCACCACAATCCGCACAGGGGTTGTGTACAGACCCCCATGTCAGGGGAAGGAATGGACAAGGATATGATGGAAGGCATTCTTAGAATGGCAGAGAAAGGGGAGATACTGTTGATGGGAGACCTGAATATGCCAGATGTTAACTGGAGCACATTTGCTGCAGCCACATCCAAGAGCAGGGCCATTCTTGATGCCCTACAGGTGGCAGGCATTAGACAGCTAGTTTCGGGACCCTTTCGTGGGGGAGCAATCTTAGACCTCGTGCTCTCAAGCGGGGCAGTGAGAGGATCTCAGATCTAGAAGTGGGTTGCCATCTGGGGACAAGTGACCATCAAACAATGTGGTTCATGTTAAACTCAGCTACAGAGTCAAGCCATACAAAAGTGAGGGTACTGGACTTTAGGAGGGCTGACTTTGCAAGATGGGAGAGTGCCTCAGAAAAGCACTAGCAAACAGGCTAGAAGGAGGTGTGGAGCAACAATGGGAATTATCAAACTGCCATCACAGAGGCAACAAGCCTTTGTGTGAAGCAAATAAACAAATCAAATGAAAGAAAAAGCCACTATGGTTCTCAAGAGTAGCTGTAGAAAGTCAGGAAGAAAAAGATAGCATTCCGAAGTATAAGGAAACACAAAAGGAGCAGGGCAGAGGCTGTACCAGTTAAGGCAGAAAGAAGCAGGAGGGAAGTCAGAATAGCAAAGGCCCAAACTGGGAAAAGATAGCCAACTCAGTTAAAAGGATAAAACCTTTTATAGGTACATCAACAAGCGTGAAGAAGACAAAGGGAGGGATAGTGAGGCTGAATAGAATGAACGGTGGGTGGGCAGAGGGGACAGTGAAAAAGCAGAATACTGAACGAATATTTCTGCTCAGTATTCACAAGAGAGGGGAAGTGCCTAATCCAATTAACAGAAGCACTCTTGATAGGGGTTGATCCAGTCCTTTCACAGAAGAAAGGGTTCTGCAAGAACTCCTAAAACTGAAGGTGGACAAAGCAATGGGTCCTGATGGAATTCACCCAGAATTCTAAAAGAATTAAGGAAGGAACTAGTGAAACCACTGGCTACTCTTTTAATAAATCATGGGAGGATGGTGTGGTACCCAAGGACTGGAGGAAGGCAGATGTGATTCCCTTCACAAAAGTGGGACCAAGACAGAGGTAGGAAACTACAGACCTGTCAGTCTGACCTCTGTGGTAGGGAAAGTGATGGAGTCACTTCTGAAGGAAAGAATAGTTGAGTACCTAGAGGTCAGTGGAGCACAGGATACAAGGCACCATGGGTTCACAGCGGGAAGGTCATGTCAGACGAATCTTATAGATTTCTTTGACTGGGTGACCAAAGTAGTAGACCAGGGAGGGGCTGTGGACATGGCCTACCTAGACTTTAGCAAGGCATTTGACACAGTCCCACAAAAGATTAATAGTCAAATTAACCAGCCTGGGAGTGGGTCCCAGGGTGGTAGCCTAATAAAACATTGGCTGGACAACAGGACACAGAAGGTAATTGTAAATGGAGTCCACTCTGAAGAAAGGACGGTTACTAGTGGGTACCGTAGGGTTCAGTATTGGGTCCAGTCCTTTTAATGTCTTCATCAGTGACATTGCAGAGGGACTGGAAGGAAAAGTATGCCTTTTTGCAGATGACACAAAGATCTGCAACAGGGTTGATACACAAGGAGGCATGGAAAGGATGAAAAGAGACTTGGCAAGGTTGGAGGAATGGTCAGACATATGGCAGCTAGGATTCAATGCAAAAAGTGCAAATAATGTACCTGGGAAACAAGAACCCAGGGAAGAATACACAATGGGTGGGAGGTAGTAACAACAACAAAACAGGAAAGGGACCTGGGGGTAATCATATCAGATGACCTTAAGGTTAGCAAGCAATGTGAGAAGGCAGTAGGGAGGGCCGGGGGTATACTGGGATGTATAGGGAGAGGCATCAGCAGCAGAAAACAGGAAGTTGTTATCCCTCTGTACAGACAGTTGGTGAGACCCCATCTGGAATACTGTGTCCAGTTCTGGAGACCCCATCTCCGCAAGGACATAGACAGGATAGAGGCAGTCCAGAGGAGAGCAACTAAAATGGTGCAGGGTCTGCAAGAGAAGCCGTATGAGGAGAGACTAAAGGAGCTTAATATGTATACCCTTGAGGAAAGAAGGGAGAGGGGGGACATGATAGAAACTTTCAAGTACCTCAAGGGAATCAACAAAGTCCAAGAGGTAGCATCTTTCAGAAAAGAGACTTGCTAGAACAAGGGACACAATTTAAAAGATAGAAGGAGGGCGGTTCAGGGGCAATGTGAGAAGTATTATTTCACAGAGAGGGTAGTGGATGCATGGAACAGCCTTCCTGAGGAAGTTGTGAGGTCTAAAACTATGGGAGAATTCAAGAATGCATGGGACAGACATAAGGCAATTCTTGTGAGGGGCAGGAAGATATAGGCTGTTGATTAACTAGGATCTGCGGCCTATCCTGTAGGTAGGGAAATGGGCAGACTAGATGGGCCTAGCGGTCCTTATCTGCCGTCAAAGTCTATGTTTCTATGTAACTCTTCATAGCTGCACTCACACAGAGCACCACACTTTTGCTCCATCAGCCTGCCATCGCCTCGCACCCCGAAAAACAAAGCTGCTTCTGATTTGCATGATTCACTCGCTCCACTACTCACACACCCCTCCCACTTGTATCCCAGTAGCCGTATTTGTTTTCTTTTTTTGTGCTGTTTTCTCATTCCCGATGGTCCATCCACAGAGTCTGTCTCTCTCTCTAGCTCGCACACACACCGCATGTCAGTTCCCGATCTTTCACTCTCTCACATCACCACACAATTTAACTGCTTGTCTGCAAATAAAAAAATGTTCTTACTGACTATCTAAGCTGTCGGATCAACTTTTCAAAGTGACACAGCTCTCCATAGACTCTGTGCTCCTAAGGTGAAGCCCCACTAAAGCTTGACCCATTCAAGAAGTGTCTCGCTCTCTCTCCCGGCATCCTCTTGCATCTGACACAGCGCTTCACTAGATGGACATTCTCTCCCTTAAATTATCATCCTCTTCTTACTAAAAGAACTACCCCACTCCCAAAAAAATAGACATAATAGTGTGAAGGGAAGAGGTAAACTTCCTGGTGCCACTATGCCAGTAGAATTACCGCGATTGTATGAGTGGCGGGGGGTGGCAGATGACAGCTTGTAGAGGTGAGGGAGAGAAAGAAAACAGAAATGCAAAACAAAAACCTTAGCAGAAAAAAAAAAACAGGACTTTAACACACACACGTGAGTGAGTGTGAGTGAGTGAGGTGTGTGTGTGTGTGTGTGAGAGTGTGGAGGGGTAGATACTTAACCATGACAACCAGTACAAAAGTAAAAATGGTGGATGCTTGAGTAGGACAACTAGGTTGGTGAAGGAACTATTTTATTCAAAAAAAAAAATTATTTTAACATTTACACATAAAAATAATTTTTTTACAAACATAAAATACAGTTGCCCATTTTTTAAGCGCAATAATACCCTCCAGGGTGGGTGGTATGGGCAATACGGGACCGCCCAGAGGCTATAAGGCCCTCCGCCTGCAGTGTCGGGCCTCATTACGCCCCTTGGCAGTCCGGTATTGCCCAATACCACCCACCCTGTCGAGTATTATTGCTTGCTTGACCTAGCATTGCACAGCACTGCCCAAAGTGGATGAAAGGTGGCAGCGAGCCCCTTAGCTACCTGTCCACTCAGTCCGGTGGGATCCTGGCTATGGCAATTA
Organism: Neoceratodus forsteri; assembly: GCA_016271365.2. Lineage (NCBI taxonomy): Eukaryota > Metazoa > Chordata > Ceratodontiformes > Ceratodontidae > Neoceratodus > Neoceratodus forsteri. The sequence goes on along the minus strand of CM028130.1, from coordinate 1,042,583,887 downwards.
AACACATCTGGACTTTCTCCAGCCCCCATTTCACCCCAGGGTGTCTCCCAGTCCTCACAACCCTTACAGAGCCCTCACCAAGTCACCTGCTACCCCCTCCTCCTTCTCCTGATCCCCACTTCTCTTCATTGTTGCTATGCAGCACCTGGTGAGGGAGTTGTCATGGAAGGGACGTAGGTCCCAAAGCAAGGATGGGAAGTAGCTGAACCTGGGGGGGGGGTTCTGTCTCAGGTGACACATCCAAGATCAACTAAAATAGACACCAACCATGCCCCCAATATCCACCCACCCTCACATTCACTTCACACACACTAATTAAATGCCTACACAGCCAGCACACCTAAATATACATATAATAAATTACAAAACTATCAGACACATGCATTCCTCCACATACACATTTCCACACACACCAAAGCAACAATTACAATTTCAAAATAAACTAAAATATTATAAATACAATGTATAGTAAAACAGTCTTTAGTGCCAAAGTAATGAAAACTGCCCCAGATTAAGCTGCAGTTCTTGGAGAAGTGGAACACAGTCTGGCTCTCACAGGAGTAGTTGCCACTTCAGTAAATTTACACTGAGTAGTCTGCAAATCACGTGCAGTCTTACTCAAGTACAGAGGTATTATTTACTGAGGTCCAAAAAAGTTCTGTACAGTTCAGATGCAACCGGGAAGGAGTTAACCCCCCTGTTAGGGTTGCCACCTGTCAGGTTTTTTACCTGGTGGTCAGGTTTTCAGGGTCCTTATCAGGTAATCTGGTTTTGCTCTGTGCTGGTCAGGTTTTTGAGCTATTTTGAGTGCTCACATACTTTTGAAACATATTTTGTCATCTCATTCATTGTTTTAACTACATGTCCAGGTTATAAACAAGTTCTGTTGTCAGTATAGCCTTTTGTTTGTGAAAACAGTCAACCTGGGAGGTGTAAAGTATGGCCATTAACACCATTAGCACTTACTTAACCTAATGTTTTCCACTGTATCTTAAAGTGGCATAGCAGCAAAGCTGTCCCCACCTTTTGTAACAGCAACACAGCCAGTTGTCTTCCACTTTCATTTGCTGGTAAACATTTTCATCTGTAACAGAATTTAGGCATTTTTTTTCCTCAAGAAAAAAATGTGACCACTTCTTTGACTTTGAAATATTACTGTGGACATGAAAAGGAAATGGAGCCAGAAAAATATATAGTGCACATTATAGAAAACAATTTCTTTATTATGTATTATTATATACCAAGTATACTGCTCTTACCTCCTTGTTCTTTCGTCCGTGGTTGTTCTTTTTTGGCAGGGAAAGGGCCCAGCCACCCAACCCCATCCCCAACTACCCCACACTACACTCCTTTTATAGGGTACCACAGTTGTGACATTTCCTGTGGCAGAGCAGGAAGAGGTGGATCAGTGGGGCCTCCACAAGGTGAGCTCATTTACAGGGGCACTAGTAATTTAACTTGTTATAACAAGTTAAACAAAACACAATCAAACCATTACTTGCATTTTTTTCCTTCTAATTATTCTGACTGGGTTATAAACCCAGCAACTTATCTGGAATGGATTTCATTAACTGCAGGTACTGTGGAACAATTTTCAGAAGGACAGTCTTACAGGATTTAGGACACTGTCCTACTGCTGGGCCTTTGGAGATCTTAGGGCTCAGCTCCGGGCAGCATGGGCAGAGATTGCACGCCTCAAATTTCATATTCAAAAGGAAATACATTATAAGAACCACCCGCCATTTCCCCAGCATCCAACAGAAAAACCTCGACTGAGAGGTAGTTGGTCCAGGAGGTTGGCAGGTGGTTAGGAGGGCAAATCGGATGCCCCATCATCTCTGCTCTCCAACATTACCTCAAAACCATATAAACACTACAAACAGGTATCTGACTCTATCTCTGAAATCAAACAAAGAGGCAGAAGACACTGCAGAGCAAGACACTGCAGCACAGGAGCTAACACAACAAAACTCACCCAAATCAGGAACCAAAACAAAAAAAGCAAAAAGGAAATACAAAAAACTTCTGATCATAGGAGATTCCATGATTCGGGGAGTTGATACCCATCTCCAGCCAGGGGTAATGGTCAGATGTCTCCCAGGTACATCAGCATGGAGAGACATTGACCGCATTGATAAAATTGTTCACAAAGCAGGAGAAAACATTGATGTCCTAGTACACATAGGGACTTATGATCTCACCAGCCGGTCAGTTGTGGAGACCAAGGAACACCTGACCAGGCTGGGTGACAAATTATCATCTATTTCATCCGGCATCTCCTTCCCTGAGATCCTGCCAGTCTGGGAGAGAGGAGCAGATGGACGGAAGGTCAGAGAAGGGGAGATAGGGGAGCTAAACACGTGGCTCAAGGGCTGGTGCCAGGAAAAAGGACACAGATTTGTAGGGAACTGGCAACAGTTCTGGGAGCAAAGTTCTTTAAATTTGATGGACTGCATCTGACTAAGGAGGAGTCAGTGCATTGGGGCAGAAGTTTGATGTCTTTGCAGAATACTTAAACTAGCAAATGGGAGAGGTGCAGCACCCCATACGTCGAATGGGAAGAACCCCTCCCTCCTCAGCTAGTGGCCAAACAGGGATTCAGCATGTTTGCAGTTCATTTGCATCACCAGGTAAGAAAAAAGGTTTGTCTCCCCATACGATGCACAGGGGTAATGCCAAACCTCACCCAACAACTAACACACCAAAATCTGGCCAATGGAAAATCAAGTACACAAATGCTCACAGTCTGGGAAATAAGATCCCAGACCTGCAGGCAATAATGTCAGAGGCTAAACTGGACATAAGTAGCAATTAGTGAGACGTGGTTTACCAGTAACACACTTGGGAGACTTCAGTACCTGGCTATGTATTGTTCAGAAGAGACCGAGATGCAAAAGGGAGGTGGCCCTGTATGTCAATGAAAATATCAAAGCTACAGAAATTCAGAATACACGAAGGAGCAAGAAGAACTGTGGGTCACCCTGGAAACAGGAAATGGGACAGCCATAAGAACTGGGGTTGTCTACAGGCCCCCAGACCAGGGAGGACATAGACACATTACTGTTAGAAGAATACAAAACATAACAGCTAAAGGGAGGTTCTAATAATGGAGACTTCAACATGCGGATACAGATTGGTCAATACCAGCAGGAACATCTGCCAGAACTAGACACATAGTGGATTCCTCACAGGAGGCCTCAAACAACTGGTACAGCAACCCACAAGAGACAGGGCTATCCTAGATCTAGTACTGACTAACAAGGAAGGGATCACAGATCTCCAGGTAGAAGGTCACCTGAGGGCCAGTGACCATCACATGGTATGGTTCAATTTGGCTACTACATCTAAATCATCCCATTCCAAGGCAAAATATGGGACTTCAGAGAGCTGACTTTGATAAGATGGCCAACAGAGTTAAGCTAGCCCTGGCAAAAAGAAACACAGGGAGGGGGTACAGGCAAAGTGGGCAAGCATTAAGGATAATACTTGAAGCAACATCCCATTGTGTTAGACAGAAAGAAGTGCAAAGAAGAAGGAACCCACTTTGGTTCTCAAATACAGTAGCAGAAAAGGTCAGAGCCAAAGGCTGGCCTTCAGGAAATATAAGGGACACAGCGGGATGAAGATAGAGGCATACCAAACTGCCCTAAGGGAAGCAGGAAGGCAGTAAGGCAGGCAAAGTCCCAAACTGAGGAAACACTAGCACGAACAGTAAAAGAAGGTGACAAGACTTTCTATAGATACATTAGTGAAAGGAGAAAGTCCAGAGGGTATTACTAAGCTTAATGGAGAAAAGGGAGCATGTGAGGAGGAGAACCTGTAAAGGCATCTATCCTAAATAGATACTTTTGCTCAGTATTTACTGAAGAGAAGGTAGGGCAGGGCCCACAGCTCAGCATCATGGACACAGGGGGAGGAGGTGAGCACTACTCCCTTCACAAAAGAAAGGGTCCTACAAGAGCTTGCTAAGCTCAGGGTGGCTAAGGCAATGGGACCTGATGGCATACATCCCAGGGTACTTAAGGAGCTAAAGGTGGAACTAGCAGAGCCATTAGCAGAACTGTTTAGTGAGTCTCTGAGCACAGGAGAGGTCCCAGAAGACTGGAGAAGGGATCATGTGATCCGCTCCACAAGTAGTAGTGCAGGGAGGAGGCGGGGAACTACAGACCAGTCAGTCTTACCTCAGTAGTGGGCAAGATTATGGAGGCACTCTTAAGGAAAGGATAGTGCAACACCTGGAATCCATAGGGGCACAGGATCCAAGACAGCATGGGTTTACAAAGGAAGGTCCTGTCAAACTAATCTCATAGATTTCTTTGACTGGGTAACCAAGTGGTGGACCAAGGGGAGCAGTTGATGTTGCCTACCTTGACTTCAGCAAAGCTTTTGACACTGTTCCACATAGAAGATTGATAAATAAGCTGGGTAGGCTCGGGTGGGTCAGAAGTTGGTCAACTGGGTGGCAAACTGGTTGGCAGGGCAGAAAACAGAGAGTGGTGGTAAATGGTATACAGTTAGAAGAGATGCAAGTCAAAGTGGGGTACCTCAGGATCAGTTCTGGGGCCAGTCCCTTCAACATCTTCATTAGTGACCTGCAGAATGGACTAGAGGGTAGGCGTGTCTGTTTGCAGATGACACCAAGATCTGCAACAGAGTAGATGATCCAGATGGGGTGGGTAGAATGAGAAGAGATCTGGATAAACTAGCATAATGGTCAGAAGAGTGGCAACTGAGTTTAATGCAAGAAGTGCAAAATCATGCACATAGGGAAGAGAAACCCTGAAGCCACCTATAGGCTGGGAGGGAGTTGCTAGCAGTCACAAAGGAAGAGAGAGACTTGGGCATCATCATCACCGATGGCCTGAAATCATCAAGCAGACCTCTAAAGCAGTAGGTAAGGCTAGGGGTGTTAGCGTGATAGTAGGGTATCACAAGTCATAAGAGGAGGTAATAATCCCTCTTTACAAGACACTGGTTAGGCCCCATCTGGAGTACTGCGTGCAGTATTGGAGGCCACACCTTCACAAGGACATTAACCAAATTGAGGCAGTCCAGAGAAGGGCAACCAAAATGGTGCAGGGACTGCATCAGAAGACATATGAGGACAGATTAACAGAGCTCAATATGTATACCCTTGAGCAAAGGAGGGCGAGAGGTGATATGATCGAGGCATTCAAACACCTTAAGGGCATTAACAAGGTGAAAGAGTCTAACATGTTTAAATATAAGAAAAATAGCAGGACTAGAGGACACAGCATGAGATTAGAGGGGGGCCGATTAAGGGGGAATGTGAGGAAATTCTTTTTCACAGAAAGGGTGGTGGATGCATGGAATGGCTTACCACAAGAAGTGGTGGCTATGAATACAGTGCAGGGCTTCAAACAGACATGGGATAGGCATAAGGGAGCAATACAAATGACTATGAATAGATAGGCCGCTGCCAGAGCAAAGGCCAATGGCACATTTATAAGGTAGAAAAAGAAATGGGCAGACTGGATGGGCCTTGCGGTCCTTATCTGCCGTCAGCTTCTATGTTTCTATACTGTTGTATGCTATTTGAAGTATTTCCCTTGTCTCCCCCATATCATATCTGTAAATGAGATTTATTTTATCTCTGTATGTTTATCTGGTAAACTAATGTTAATAAATCAATCAATACATACATGAGTAAATAAATAACTAGGAAGAACCTAGGAAAGTAACTTTAACAGGTACAGTACAGTATTTTAAGATTTTTGTTGAACTGCTTTAAGTGTTATATTTTATTGATATAGCCATTGGCTTTCTATGAGGAGCAATGCATAATGAGTCATGAAAAGGGGTGGGACTAGGGGCGGAGCTTAGGATCCAGTTTTTGCCTCACCCAAAGGTGGCAACCCTACTCCCTGTAAACTGTTCTGCTTCCACCAGAACTGATCCTATATAAAACAGCAAAGTTTACATCAGCAGTCCTCTCACTACTGCCAGATATAATACATTTTTTGCAAGAAAACAGACTGAGTTTTTGAGCCAACTGGTTCTCTCACCACCAGCAGGCCCACTCATTCCAGCACCCTTCAGAAAATCCCTCATGACACCAACAGCCTCTACCATATCTATGTCCTTTCAGAGATGCAGCCTCCAGAACTGGACACAGTACTCCAAATGAGGCCTCACCAATGACCTTTGCAGTGGCATCACCACTTCCAGCAGAAGAAAGGAGGCGGTGATGACACTGTACAGGTCATTGGTGAGGCCCCATTTGGAGTACTGTATCCAGTTCTGGAGGCCGCATTTCCAAAAGGACATAGATAAGATAGAGGCTGTTCAAAGTAGGGTAACAAAAATGGTACAGGGCCTACAAAAGAGGTCATATGAGGAGAGATTGGAGGAACTCAATATGTATACCATGGAAGAGAGGAGAGAGAGGGGAGACATGATTGAGACCTTCAAATATCTAAACGGAATAAATAAGGTACAGGAGGGCAGCATATTTCAGATGAAAAGATGCTCTAGAACAAGGGGACATGACATGAGACTGGAAGCAGGTAGACTAAGGGGCAACGTGAGAAAGTACTTCTTCATGGAAAGGGTGGTGGAGGCATGGTACAGCTTTCCAGTGGAGGTGGTGGGGGTCAAAGTCGGTGGGGAATTCAAGACTGCTTGGGACAGACTTGTGGGAACCCCAGCGGTTCAAGAGGGGGTTAAACCTTAGATCAAGTATGATCTCTGAGGCATTCTTTGTAGGTAGGGGAAAAAGGGCAAACTAGATGGACCTTGGCAGTCCTTATTGTGATGCTTGGCCAGCTGGTTATGATTGTTGTATGATATTTGTAATATAAAAATATAGTAGGTGATTGTCTCACATAAGACAGCCTGTGCATTATGGGTCCCCCAGATTTCAGTGAAGCTACATATATTACACTGACAGGAGATCTCTGTAATGTAATTAACTACCTTGAGAAATTGCATTTTATAGCCATTTTATGATCTGTTGCTGCTCTGAAGCTGGGAAATTAAAATACACATTTTATGACTTCAGAAACAGGACACCATTAAGTCGATTCCTGCCAGATATCTTGAACCTAGGTGAGAGAATTGCAGGGTTGTACACTTAAAAGGAACTGCTGGATTAAAAGACTCATAATTTGGGAAATGAGTTTTTGCTGATGTCCCCTTATTTAATATACCTCCTGATAGGACATTGTTTGTATTTTTTTATATTTTAAAAGGAGGAGCTAGATGACTCACAGAAGGGGTGTGGAGAGACACAGTTTAAACTAATACTGGTGTCTGATCTATTTGATATTATCTTGGGACTCTAGAGAAAGACACAGCTTTCTGATATAAGGCACTTAAATAGTTGATACATTGGATAGAAAAAGTCTAAATGTATTGTGGTAGGAGGTTTTGTTTTGTACTTTTCCTTGTTTTCTTTTAAGTGATTGTATGCTCTTTGATATATTGTTCTGTGTTTACATTTTTATATATTTTTATCATCATTTAGTAAAATACCTTTTATTTTAAAGACTGCCTGGGTGTCTCTCAATTATTTTTGTGTGTGACGTATAGAAGATTAAGTCTGACAAAAACAGTTCAAAAGCTTGATGGTATTACTAAACTGGGAAAAGGTAAGAATATACCTAAGGTCTTTTACAGAGTTTTAAGGGTTTGTTTTGGAAGCCTGGCTTGGTGCCCCATCAAAAGCCATTCCAGAGGGTGGGAATGGATATTGTGGGGTCTTTAAAAACCCCCAGTTCCTCCTGGAAGAGGTTCGTCCTGACTGTGGTAGATTATGTCACCCGGTACCCAGAGGCAGTAGCCCTATCCTCACAGAGGACAGACAAAGTGGCAGATGCCTTACTTGGGATTTTCTCCTGTGTTGGGTTTCCGCAGGAGGTTATTACTGATTGAGAGGTTCCTTCATGTCGGACCTGATGAAATGTTTGTGGGAGAAGTGTGGGGTGGTGTGGGGTGGTGCAGAGGCACACAACACCTTATCACCCATAAGCCAATGGGCTTGTGGAAAGATTTAACGGTACCCTGAAGTCAATGCTCCAAGCATTTGCTGAACAGCATGGGAGGGACTGGGAGAAATACCTTCCCCAACTGTTGTTTGCCTACAGGGAGGTGCCCCAAGAGTTGACAGGATTTTACCCCTTTGAACTCTTATATGGACGCCGGGTACATGGGCCCCTAGGCTTGATCCGGGAGGACTGGGAAGGCAAGCACCCCACCCAGGAAACTCCCATAGTGGATTATGTCCTTATGTTTAGGGAAATGCTGACAGAGCTTATGGGGACAGCCCAGAGCAACCTGACAGCTGCCCAACAGAAACAAAAAGTGTGGTATGACTGCAGAGCCAGAGCTCGCTCATACACGGTGGTTCAGGAAGTCATGGTCCTTATTCTGGTCTGGAAAGACAAGCTGCAGGCTGAGTGGGACACTTTCCAAAGGTTGGTGAACCAGGTGTTAAATGGTGCTGAGGAGTATGCCGTGGTGTACCTGGATGACATTGCCATCTTTAGTACCAGCTGGGAGGAACACCTATCCCACCTTAGGGAAGTGCTGGACAGGATACAGAGGACCGGGCTTACTGTCAAAGCTGAGAAGTGCCAGGTGGCCATGGCTGAAGTGGCATACCTTGGGCATGTTGTAGGCCAGGGACAGCTCCGTCCCAACCAAGTAAAAATAGAGGTGAGCAAGGCGTGACCCAGACTGGAAATGCAGAAGCAGGTCAGGAGTTTTCTAGGGACAGCAGGGTACTATGGAAACTTTTTACCCAATTACAGTGCCCTGGCTGCACACCTATCTGAGCTGGTAAAGAAAAAGATGCCTAAGAAAATTAACTGGGAACCAGCCTGTGAAAAAGCCTTTACCAGACTGAAGGAGGCACTGTGCAGTGCTCCTGTATTGACAAGTCCTGACTATAGCGGACCCTTTATAGTCCAGAATGATGCCTCAGACATGGGTATTGGGGAAATATGGAGTCAGACATCCAACCAAGGGAAAGATCACCTCATAGTGTACCTGAGTAAAAAGTTACTTCCCAGGCAGCAGGCTTACTCTACTGTGGAAGCATTTTGAGGTACAAACTGACGAAAACCCCTGGTTTGGCTGACACAAATAGGAAAAACTAATGGTAGACTATTAAGATGGAGTCTTGCCTTGCAAGTGTATGACATGACGATCTTACATAGGGCTGAAATGACCAATCAGAACACAGATGGCTTGTCACATCTATATGAGGAGTGAACTGACTTGGGAGGCTCATCCCATGCAGGGGATAGAGCCCCCAAATTCAGTCTGGGTGGGGAGGATTGTGACACTTGGCCAGCTGGTTATGATTGTTGTATGATATTTGTAATATAAAAATATAGTAGGTGATTGTCTCACAAAAGACAGCCTTTGCATTATGGGTGCCCCCCCCCCAAGGTTTCAGTGAAGCTACATATATTACACTGACAGGAGAGCTCTGTAATGTAATTAACTTCCTTGAGAAATTGCATTTTATAGCCATTTTATGACCTGTTGCTGCTCTGAAGCTGGGAAACTAAAATATACATTTTAAGACTTCAGAAACGGGACATCATTAAGCTGATTCCTGCCAAGTATCTTGCACCTAGGTGAGAGAATTGCAGGGTTGTAAATCTAAAAGGAACTTCTGGATCAAAATACTCATAATTTGGGAAATGAGTTTTTGCTGATGTCACCTTATTTAATATACCTCCTGATAGGACATCCTGTATGTATTTTTTTGTATGTTCTAAAAGGAGGAGTTAGATGACTCACAGAAGGAGTGTGGAGAGACACAGTTTAAACTAATACTGGTGTCTGATCTTTTTGATATTATCTTGGGACTCTAGAGAAAGACACAGCTCTCTGATATAAGGCACTTACAGAGGTGATACATTAGATAGAAAAAATCTAAATGTATTGTGGTAGGAGTTTTTGTTTTGTACTTTTCCTTGTTTTCTTTTAAGTGATTGTATGTTCTTTGATATATTGTTCTGTGTTTATATTTTTCATATTTTTGTCATCTTTTAGTAAAATACCTTTTATTTTAAAGACTGCCTGGGTGTGTCTTAATTCTTTTTGCATGTGACGTATAGAAGATTACGTTTGACAAAAATGGTTCAAAAGCTTGTCAGTGTTACTAAACTGGAAAAAAGGTAAGAATATACCCAAGGTCTTTTATAGAGTTTTAAGGGTTCATTTTGGAAGCCTGGCTTGGTGCCACTGGTGAAAGATTGTACCGCAATCCCCAAAGATGGTATGTATCTGAGCCTGTACATTGGGTACGCTAGGATAAGGTTCAGAGTTTGAATCCCCCCAGAACTTGAGACTAAAGATGATTCGTACCCAAAAGCAGACAGGAGGGTTACCCTGTCTGTTACCTGTTCACACTATTGCGCTCGGAGGTTGGCTCTGTGGGAGCAGAGGGCCTGACCTGCTGAGTGCATTTGTGACACTTATCTGCCATCAAATTCTATGTTTCTGTGTCAATAATGGGCTAGGTTATCCAACTCCAGTAATGGCAAATGAATGACTAGTGATCTCAGGCCAAATCTGGTCTTTTCACAGTCAGACACCTGCTGCCCATTTACCTCTCAAGGCAGGTCTCTTCACAATGTTAACACTTTCTGGCTAGGGAGGAAAGATCCACTGCTCAACTGACCTTTGTAGCCTATGGCTGGCCACACACCCCAGCCACAGCTGAGAACCTGTGACTCTAGTCCAACCCCTAAGTAGTCCTGATGGGAGATGGACCAAACAGTGGATGCCACATCTCAGCCACTGACTCCTCTGCTCACTTGCTATATTCAGGGAGCCAGAATGGCAGTCAGGGCAAGTGACAGCTTACCAAACTCCAGGCATCTTCTTCCACGGACCTCTGGCTTCTTATCCCAGCACAATAACCTGAGACCACACTGAAGCTTCCATCGGGTTCATGTAAGAAGTTTATAGGATGTTTGTAAAATTGGGGAAACCACAGCTCTGTTCTACTTAACACTACTAAAAAATAAAAATAAAACTGCTAACACTATCTCACTTCTTATGCATAAACTACTACTAATTACAGACCTACCCCTCTCTATAACAAAATAATTCAAAACCCTACATAAATACTATGGTTTCCAAGTACAGCAAACACTACATCTGTACTTTATTCTTTGGTAACCGGATAAGGCCCTCTAGGCACAAGTCCCTGTTTTCAAGGGCAACCCGGGACCACTGGGGTGGTTGTGTCTTTCTCAGAGTCACACAGTATGCAAGTAGAGGTTGTGGGAATCAAACCCAGATCTGCCTGATGTACCAAGCTCCCTCACAGCTCGTTACTCTAACCTCTAGGTCTACAGCTGTACTTTCTCAGATGCAGTGCCTAAATTCAGGGGAGAAATCAAGAACTAAAATCACAGAGCTCCTGCAGACAGTCTGGCCATTGTGGTGGACCACGGTCACTTGTACCTACTGTTGAGGGATGCAGTCCCACTGTGGGCTCTCACTGTCTGCTTTGCCCAGCTTACAGAGGCTCCATTCCAGCCTATGGACAACTGCTGACCTAATACATGTCACATGGAAAACCACATTCCTGATTGTCATGACCTCTGCTAGAAGGGTAAGCGAACTGCAAGCCGTATGTACAAAGCCTCCAGTCCAGGGGCCCAATATTCAAAACTTTGCCGGGGGGCAACATTAGCACTGCCCAGCAGGCAAATTAACCCACAGCCACAATAGCACACAATATTCAAAGAACTAGCCCGGGGTTAAAATTGTTGAATATAGCAGGCAAATGAAGGTGGACAAAACATGAGTATGAGTGCAATGCAAAGATAGCCCTGAAAAGAACATAGCTCTGAATATAGCAACGAGGCAGTGCAAATGGCAACAGCAGCCCAGTGCACACAGAGGTGGAGTCAGGCAAAGGTGAACTATGTGGCCGGTGGCCCAGGGCAAAAGTTTGCCATATTCAAAACAGATATGCAAATAAGCCTACTTACGCATTCAGAGGGCAAACAGCCACGTTAGTGTGTCATTATGGCCTGATTTGCAAGTATTTCCGTGTGTAGATTGCCTGGGCTATTTCAGGATGCACACAGCACCACCTGTATTTCAGACTGTAACTACAGGTTGGTATCTGCAGGCTAAGTTTCTACACAGCAGCACAGACTATTTGCTAGAATGCATATCCTCAAAAAATGTTGCAACCTTTCATCAAGGATATTAAATCTCTAAGTGGGGACACTGAACAGGCAACAAAAATATGAATAAGTTCTGCAAATGTCAGGAGACAGCAGAAAGGATTTGAATTTACAGTAGTGCTAAGGGAAACCTTTGGGAGCCAGTCAGAGACTAGTGGGAAAGGGAGAAAACATGCCTGATCCTGCTAAACAACAAAATAGTACACTTCAGTTCGCTTGTCTAAATATTAAGAAGTTTTGCAAATGCAAAGCTATTTGCCAACACAGAAAGGATTTGAATTTACAGTAGTGGTAAGGGAAATGTTTGGGAGCCAATCTGTCAGAGACTACAGGGGAAGGAAGGGAGAAAAGCATGCCTGATTCTGGTAAACAACAAAATGCTACACTTGTCCAGGATTTAGCAATGATATTTGAAAATAGTGGAAGAAATAATAGTGAGTTTATGCTGTAAAACAATACGGGCACTGTCTGGTTAAGGGATACCCCAGCTGAACATACTAGTCATACTCATGATCGGGAATATGTACAGAAACATAGAAACATAGAATGTGACGGCAGATAAGGACCGCTTGGCCCACCTAGTCTGCCCATTTTCCTACCTAACAGATAAGCTGCAGATCCTAGCTAACCAACAGCTTATTTCCTCCTACCCCCCACTAGGACTGCTTTATGTCTATCCCATGCATTCTTGAATTCCCTCACTGTTCTTGACTCCACGACCTCTTCAGGGAAGCTGTTCCATGCATTCACAACTCTCTCTGTGAAAAAAAACTTCCTCACATTACCTCTGAGCTGTCCCCCTTCTATCTTCAAATTGTGCCCACTTGTTCTTGCACATCTCTTTTTCTGAAAGATGCTACCTTCTTGGACTTTGTTGATTTCTTTGAGGTACTTGAAAGTTTCTATCATGTCCCCTCTCTCCCTTCTTTCCTCAAGGGTATACATATTAAGCTCCTTTAATCTTTCTTCGTATGTCTTCTGGTGCAGACCCTGCACCATTTTGGTTGCCCTCCTCTGGACAGCCTCCACTCTATGTCTTTGCAGACATGGGGTCTCCAGAACTGCACACAGTACTCCAGATGGGGTCTCACCAACTGCCTGTACAGAGGGATAACAACTTCCTGTTTTCTACTATTGATGCCTTTCCCTATGCATCCCAGCATCCCCCCAGCCTTCCTTACTGCCTTCTCACATTCCTTCCCCACCTTTAGGTCATCTGATATAATTACCGGTCCCGTTCCATTTTTACTCTTGTCAGTATCTCACTCCCCATTGTGTAATCTTCCCCTGGGTTTTTGTTTCCCAGGTGTATTACCTTGCACTTCTCTGCATTGAATCTGAGCTGCCATACATTTGACCATTCCTCCAACCTTGCTAAGTCCCTTCTCATCCTTTCCACTCCATCTTGTGTATCAACCCTGTTGCAGATCTTTGTGTCATCTGCAAAGAGACATACTTTTCCTTCCAGTTCCTGTGCAATGTCATTTATAAAGACATTAAAAAGGACCGGTCCCAGCACTGAACCCTGCGGTACCCTGCTAGTAACCCTCCTTTCTTCACTGTGAACTCCATTTACTACTACCCTTTGCATCCTGTTGTCTAGCCAATTTTTTATCCAGGCTACCACCTTGGGACCCACTCCAAGGCTGGCTAATTTGTGTATTAATCTTTTGTATGGGACTGTATAAAATGCCTTGCTAAAATCTAGGTAGGCTATGTCCACAGCCCCTCCCTGGTCTACTACTTTGGTCACCCAGTCAAAGAAATCTATTAGATTCATCTGACATGACCTTCCCATCGTGAATCCATGCTGCCTTGGGTCCTATGCCTCACTGGCCTCTAGGTACTCAACAATTCTTTCATTCAGAAGTGATTCCATCATTTTTTCTACCACTGAGGTCAAACTAACTGGTCTGTAACTTTCTGCCTTTGTTCTGCTCCCATTTTTGTGAAGAAGAATCACATCCACCCTCCTCCAGTCCTCAGGTACCACCCATCCTCCCATGATTTGTTAAAGAGAGTAGTCAGCGGTGTCACTAGTTCTACCCTTAGTTCTTTTAGAATTCTTGGGTGAATCCCATCAGGCCCCATTGCTTTGTCCACGTTCAATTTTATTATTTCTTCAGAACCCTTTCTTCTGTAAATGGACTGGTATCGACCCCCGCCTTCAGAGTGTTTCTCTTGGTTTGGTTTAGGTACCTTCCCTCCTCTTCCTTTGTGAATACTGAGCAGAAATATTCATTCAGTATCCTGCTTTTCACTGTCACCTCTACCCACATTTCCTCCCCTTTATTAAACCTCAGTATACTCCTTTGGTCTTTCTTCACTCCCTAATGTACCTATAAAAGGTCTTATCCACCTTCTAACAGAGTTGGCTATCTTTCCTCGGTTTGGGCCTTTGCTATGGCTCTGACTGCCTTCCCAGCCTCTTTCTGCTTTAACTGATACAGTTCTCTGTCCCTGCTCCTTCTGTGTTTCCTTATATGTCCTGGAATACTATCCTTTCTCTTCTTAACTTCCCTGATCACCTCTTTTGAGAACCATAGTTTTTCCTTCCGTTGTGTTTTGTTGATTGTTTTACACAAAGGCTTGCTGCCTCTGTGATGGCTGCTGTTTGACATCTCACATTGTTCCTCCACCCACCTCCTTCTTGCCTGTTTGCTAGTACTTTCTGAGGCGCCTCTCATTTCCCGTCAGCCCTCATAAGTCTAATACTCTTTGCTTTTGTATGAAGCTTGATTGTAAGGATGTGTTTATAGTGGAACCACAGTTGGTGGTCGCTTGTTCCCAGATAGCTACCCACTCTAAATCTGAGATTCTTTCTCGTCCCCATTTGAGAAGTACCAGGTCTAAGATTGCCCTCCAGGTGGGTTCCAATACACTAGCTGTCTGAGGCATGCCCCTGTAGGGCATCAAGAATCACCCTGCTCTTGGATGTGCCTGCAGCAAAGTTACTCCAGTTAACATCTGGCATATCAGGTCTCCATCAACAATATCTCCCCTTTTCTGCCATTCTAAGAGCTTCCTATCATTTCCTTGTTCAGTCCCTCCCCTGAGATGAGGGGTCTGTATACAACCCCACGTGATCTCTGGTGCCATTTCCTGTCTCCAGGGTGACCCAGAGTGTCTTATCTGCTCCTGTTTACTTTAGTTCTGTTGTTTGATCCCTTCTTTTACATAGAAGCTACTCTCCTCCTCTTTTACCCTCCTGTCCCTCCTGTGGATTGTGTCCTGGTATGTTGACATCCCAGTCATGGTTCTCTGGATACCATGTTTCTGTGACTGCCACAATATCCAGAACAACCCTCTTCATCAAGGCCACTAGTTCAGGGAGCTTGTTACACAGACTATGGGCATTGGTACTCATCACCCTCCACTTTTTGATGGCCTTACCCTTTGAGCCTCATTCCTGTCCTTACTTCCTTTGGCTTTTTTTACATTTACCTCTGTCCTGCTCCTAATGACTTCTCTACCTTGATTGTTTTCACTAATTACTGTGTTTTGTGGGGGAGGCTGGGATTTCCCTCACTCCTTTCAGTGCCTCCCTTGGCTATTAGTTTAAACGGCCACAATGAAGCATTTAAACCTGTCACCTAGGATCCTGGTCTCCCCGGACAGATGCAGACCATCGCACCAATATAGATCTCTGCATCCCCCTAGGTGGCTGCCCAGTCTCCAATGAAGCCAAAACCTGACTCACACCAGTTTTCAACCTTCATTGAATTCCCTGGTGAGGGTACCCTAGCATCACCCTTGCCATAGACAGGCAGCACCCCGAGAAGGTTACCGTGGTCTGCTGCTTGTGTAAGGCCCTCCCCAACTCTACAAACTCCTCTTGCACTGCTCTGATCCCATTCCTAGCCAGGTCCATTTTGTCCCTAGGTGGACAATGACATCCAACTCCCTCTCTCATGCAGCTGCTCCCACAATCCTGAGATTGCTTCCTGTCCTCCAAGTCGTGGTGCCAGGCAGGCACCCACCTCTCTCTCCCTTCCTCCCCCATTTCTACCCCGAATGATTGGAGTCCTCACCAGGAGTTGCTCTTCCCCTGTGGGGTCCCATGCCACCTCCTGTGGGTCTCCTTTGTAGAAGGTTCCCAGCATCCTTCTTGGTCTCCACTGCAGGTGCCTCCATAGAGGAACCACTATCACAAGAAAGAGCCGAATGGTGTGGAGAGGAGTACAGCTGGAGGGATGCAACTCTGTTTCACCACCCTCTCACCCTGAGCCCACCCTGGTCCAGCCTCTCTCTTTCTTGGCAACCTCTGAGGTAGTGGCATTGGCCTGGTGGTCCCTGGAGTGGGGGAGGAGGCTCACAGTCTAACCAGGTCGGCCTGGGGCAGGCAACCTCTCCCTCCAGACCAGAGGGGTGCCTGTGAATAGGGTAGCATTGCAGCCTCCAAGAATGCCTCCGGAACACTGCGACCCCACAGCCATTGCACTGCACCCTCCTATCATGTCTTATTTTGTGTCACCTCTCCTGTTTCTCTGTATGCTTACTCTCGCCTTACAACTCTCACCCTTCCTGTTCTGGAACAGCAATTTCCTATATTCTTCAGAAGCCTCCTTCTTCCTTGCCCAGTGTCAGACCACCAGCAGCTGGGGGGGGAAGAGTGAGCTACTTTTTTCCTTTAGGGTTGACAAAACCAATGTTTCTCTATGATCCTTCCCTTCCTACTGCCAAACAGGAAGTTCCTGTCGACAATCAAATCCAGTGACTATAAAAGTAGAACTGGCTTAGGGTGGCTGGGTGGAGGAGTGGGATGGAGGGCAATTAGTAAGAAAAAAGGCTAGCAACAGAAAGTTGTAATTTGAGTCACCTGCTTTTATAGTGTCTAAGCCACACCCCCAATTAAACTCTCTCTCCTCCTACTGGTTTAGCAAAGTAAGTTGATACAGTACCCTTTCCAGCACAGAACACATCTGACTTTCTTTCTTTCTTTTTTTAACCCTAAATAAGACCCCTTCTACTTCTAATAAAGTATATGGCTGCTTAGTCTCAAAGACACTGACTCCTGCTGAGATATAGGTGTTAAATTAACAAGAAAATGTAGCTTCTTTTAGTTAGCTGCTTTCTGCTCTACAAGCAAGGCTAGCAACAGGAAGCTGTAATTTGAGTCACCTGCTTTTATAGTGTCTAAGCCACACCCCCCAATTAAGCTCGCTCTCCTCCTACTGGTTTAGCAAAGTAAGTTGATACAGTACCCTTTCCAGCACAGAACACATCTGACTTTCTTCCTTTCTTTTTTTAACCCTAAATAAGACCCTTTCTACTTCTAATAAAGCATCTGTCTGCTTAGTCTCACAGACACTGACTCCTACTGAGATATAAGTCTTAAATTAATAAAAAAATGTAGCTTCTTTTAGTTAGCTGCTTTCTGCTCTATAAGCAAGGCTAGCAACAGCATGCATTTACATCAGTGCTGTGCTACACTGCACTACTGCTGCCAATGAGCTGAGTGGTGGAAAAGAAAACTGCAGTCTGTGGAATGCCGGAACAGATTCATTCAATCACCCCTAAAGGCTGCGTGCAAGCCCTGCTTGTTGTTGACTGGCAGGGCCCTGATCCAGAGCGTTTCTTGGGGGTGGGGTGTGGGATATGCAGGCCAATGGCTCATGGCTGGGAGGAGACTGATGGAGGGGTGGGCCTGGGCAACCCAGCTAGCTGGCTGAGCTTAGCTGTTTGTGACATCATGGTCTGATGTTGGGAAGGGAGAAGGCAGTGGCCTGCAATGGCGAGGCACAAAGGCAGGAGACAGTACAAATTGGATGGGACTGTAGAGCGATTGGTTCAGTTATCAGTGCATAAGCCATGCACGTCGGACCTGGGTGGAGCTCTGAAACAGCACTTGAGTGACAAGTCGACAGCAATGGATCTGATGTGGTTAGTGGATAAAGCTTCCTTCCTTCCTTACCCACACCAAACCAGGCAGGACAGGGAGGTAGAGCCTCCGGGAAGGAGGGGAGGCTCAGGCTGTGGCCCCGTTGCACTGTAGAAAATCTGCTCTGATATTCTACCAATTGGGGGTGCAGGAGTCGAGTTCGGCCACTGGTTCCACTCCAACCAACTTCGGGTCAACACTAAAAAAAAAAGAGTGTCCATGACCTTTGGCCCCAACCAGAAATTGGCCAGTCCCATCCCTCCGTCTTCTCCACTATGAATGGCATCCCCCTCAAGGCAGTTCCATCCTTCAAGTACCTTGGTGTGTGGCTAGATAGTAAGCTTGATTTCTCTGCCCACATTGATGCCCTCCATACCAAGCTTGGCCCCAAACTTGGTGCTTTGTACTTCAACAAAGACTGCTTGTCTCTGCAGATCCGTCAAGAGCTTGTTACCAGAATGGTGCTCCCAGTCCTGTATTGTGTGGATGTGGTCTGCGGCATCACCCCCTCCTCTTCCCCTGCTAGACTGGACACCCGCTGCAATGCCTTTTGTTGCTTTGTTACCAATTCCCCCACTCAAACTCACCACTGTTCCTTCTGCTCCTCTCTAGCCATCCTCCCTCCCTCTGCTTTCATGTCGCCAATCCCACTGTGGCTTCTTCATCTCCAAATACTGGTTTGGGTCCCTTCTCTTTTACCTTTCCTCACTCTTCTCTCCCATTCTTTCTGCCTCATATGCCCTCCACTCCAGGGATCCTTGCACCTTCTCTCTTTCCCACCCTCACTCCTCTGCTAAACAGTCAGCCTTCCATTGCCGTTCTTCCCCCTAGAACCTGCTCTGCTCCAGTCAGCCCTCTCCCTGATCCTTCCCTGTCAGAGCCGCTTTCATCCCTGCTGTTGGCAGTCATGATGGCAGTTGACTGCCAGTCCATACTTGGTCTCAATATAGCACTGAGACCTCTAAATCACAAACCAGAGCTATTAATAGCTCTGTACATAGACTGACACTATACACACTCCTGCGGCTGCTCTCTGGCTCTGACATCAGCTGCTGGAGATTGTGAGGTCCACCGCTAGAGGTGCACTTCCCAAAATGCCAACAGGAGGGATGGCAGGATCAACCAGGTAAAATATAAATAAAAACAGCAGTGCAGTAAGTAAAAGTAAGGTACACTGTGTGACACTGCTAATTGGGGGTGTTGCACACAGAGGTGTGGGACAGAACTCAGTGGCTGTATCCCTTTAAGTTATTTTAGCTTTCAATACTCTGTGTCACTTAGGTGTAGTTTTATTTTTTTGTGTATTATTAATCTTTTCTCTGGTTCCCTTTCGGTTCCAGGAACTAGAGAAATCATTATTTAGCTTGGTTCCTGCCACGTGATGAACCGAGGCCCAGATATTCAAAAGGGTTGTGCCATGCGCATCAGGGATGAGCCAGCGCAAGTCCGAAAATGCTCCATTGTGCGATATTCAGCGGGGAGGCAGTCCGCCCCCAAATCTGTGCGCAGAACACAATGGTAATGAATGCGTGCACAACTGAAGGGGAGGAACCATGAATAAATGGCGCAGTGCGATATTCAACAACATGCGCCATACGCAATAGGGGAGCAAACGGAAGTTGCGCAATAGCGGAAATTATCCAAAATAAAAAGGAACAAGAGAGAGAGGTGCAAGAATGCTACAGGAAAGCCACATGTGGGAGAACTGCAAGCAGGCACACAGCAACTGTGAGCAGGACAGTGCAGGAGCAGGACAGAGCACCTGGAACCACCAGGAACAGGGAAGGAGTGGGTAGCCTCTGCCACTGCGCAGGACAAAAGGGGAAAGTGCCACACAGCACTGAGGGCACGGACAGTGGGCAGTATGGCCACTACTGGGAGGTGTTCCTGGTGCAGGGGGAGTAGCAGTAAGGACAGCGGGGGGAACGGCAAAACAGCTGCCGGGGGGTTAACACAAGCCAGGAACATGGCCAGTGCCACCATTCAGATGGAGGCAGTAATGAGGGGTGTGAGAAGGCAGGCAGCAGGGGGGCACGGCCTTGGAAGGGCCCGTCGATGGTATGCCCCCAACAGGCAGTACCGAGCCCGCACCAGCTTCGAGCTGTACACTGACACTGAGATCGTGGGCCGGTACCACCTGAACCGGGCGATCCTGAGGTGGTTCTATGAGCTGTGCAGTGATGTGATGCAGGCACCCACACGACGGAGCCATGCTCTGTCAGTGGAGACCAAAGTGACAGCTGTCATGTGCCTGCTCGCCACAGGTACCTTCCAGAGACCAACAGGGGACACGACAGGCATAACCCAGTTGGCCGCATCACGCCTTCTCACCCAATTCCTCAGTGCACTGCTGCCACATGCTGCGGAGTACATCCATTTCCCCAGCACACTGGCGGAGCACACAGTAAACATGCAGGAGTTCCACAGGGTAGCACGTATGCCTGGCATGCTCAGGGCAATAGACTGCACCCATGTGGCCATCCGCACACCACCTGGCCCCGAAGGGGCTGCATACATAAATCAGAAGGGGTATGCAAGCATCAACTGCCAGGTGGTGTGCGATGCCAGGGGGTGCATAATCAATGTCTGTGCCACGCACCCTGGGGGAGCACATGATGCCTTCATCTGGCACTAGTCTGCACTGTGCCACAGGTTCAGAGTGGACATCTCCACTGGCCACCTAGTGGGTGAGTATGCAAATCACGCAGAAAGACATGGAGCTTGGGAGGGGCATAGTCAGAGGTGACATGATTACTGGCCTAGATGGCCCATGGCAGGGCGACGCTGATCATCAAACTAATGTCCACCCTCTACACACAGGTGACAGTGGATACCCACTCCGTCCCTGGCTGCTCACACCATACCGGCGGCCCGCAACCCCATCACAGCAACGCTACAATGAGGCACATGCCACCACACGCAATGTCATCGAACGGGTGTTCAGGATGCTGAAGGCACATTTCCGTTGCCTGGACATGTCTGGTGGTGCCCTACAGGACAGCCCCTCAAAGGCCTGCGGGCTATTCCTGGCCTGTTGCATCCTGCACAACATGGCCAATGACTGTGGGATAGCTGTTCAGGTCGAAGAGGGGGACAGCGATGGGGACGATGAGGACGCTGATGAAGATGGTGATGGGCAGCCCCCCCTTGGTCGAGGGGACCCCCGACTGATCCGGATGATGCAGCTGCACCAGGACACCATCACAGAGGAGCACTTCAACCAACCCAGGTAAGTCATGGGGCCATGTGCAGCCACCAATGGCAAGGGCACAACCCACAACACGCATGGACAAACCCCAGGGGTGCATGTCGTAAAGGGATTGGCTGAGCATGGAACCACACGCTGTCAGGGATGGGCAGGTCTAACACGACACGCGGTCACACACACACCCCACAAGACATGCACAAAGGGTAGGAGGCACGCCGACCCCAACTGCCACCCCTAGCCACACACACATATCCACAGACCACCACGCCCAGTGCCTGTCATTGTGCGTGTGTCAGATGCTGGGCACCATTGCACAGTGGCGGACAGTGCAACGCAGGCATCATCATGCACACGCCACAGCAGACAGCAGCCGGGAGGGTGTGCAGATGGAACGTGTGTGTGTGTGTGCAGGGCCGGGTACCCCACCCGTGCCTTGCATGTTGAACAACACACTGCACACAGGGCAGCATCAGACAGTAGCCTTGGTGGGAGACAGGTCAGTCACGTGCCACAGTGCCACGGCCACCACAGATGCGTGGGCAGCCCCGCCGAGACCCGCCAGCAGTGACAGGCTGACCAATGGCCTCATGGGGTGGCACCGACGGTCCCCCAGGGATTCTGCTGCATGAACAAGACCGTGCTCGTGCAGGGGTCTGCAGCACACCGAACATGCCTGCGCCAGGCGCGCTTGGGATGCTCACAGCTGAACCCAGTGTCAACAAGGAGGGTGTCACACGACACCGGGAATGGGGGGTGGACATTGCACTGCGCGGTGTCTGCGATGTATGGGCAAATGACTGTGTGCCCACTGTGGCCATGACAACTGTGATTGTCTGTGTCAGCCTGTCAATGGCAGCGGTCATATCCTCCCGCAGCTGGTCCATCCCTGCCAGGAGCAGACCGGTGTCCCCGCTGTGCCACTCCTCTGCCTGGCACAGGGCTGCACTGAGTGCATCCACTGCCATCACAAGCCACAACTGCTGATCGACTGAATCTTGGAGTATGCGGGTGTATTCATCTAAGAGGTCATCCGCCTGATCGGCATGCTATCCCTCACGGTGTTCATGGCCATGATGGGCAGCACCCCTTGAGGGTGGGCACTGCACACCAGGGCCATGCCTGGGCATGTCCGCAGGTGGTGCACTGATGCCACCCCCCGACACTGTACCCCCATGGCCATTGGCCGACTGCTGACACTGTCCCTCCGGCTGCCGCTCTCCAGGGCTCAGCGGTGCTTTCTCAGCAGCCGCACCAGCCCCACTGTCCTGGACACACACCAGTGCTGCCCCACTGGTGCAGACAGGCACAGGCTGGGACTGTGATGTCATGCAGGCCTCCACGGCGGCACCACCCACGGCTATGCCCGTGCTGTAACCTGCTGTGTGGCCATCCTGCAGCCCACACATATCACTGTCCATGATGTGAGCTCCATCGTCATCAGTGACGGATCTGGCACCAGTCCAAGTCTCAGCATGCTGGCATCCATGGACGCTGGCACACTGAAACATGGGCAGGGCCTCCTCCACACCTGCTCCACCAACATCAGTCCGGACAGCCAGGTGGGTCCACTGTCGCCCTGACCCTCGGACACCTGTAGAGGTGGATGGGCCCTCCTCTGTGTCCATGGTATCGCCCTCAGTGGACAAGCCCACCACCGTTGACCCATGTAGATGCTTAGGAGCTGTAAGGGAACACAGTAGCATTAATGTATCTGCCCTACCCTGTCTCATCCCTCCCCAGTGACAGATCAGGACCTACCATGCAGTGACGGGCTACCACCCATCTGGAATCCACCACCTGGAACACCCTCACTGGCACAACGCCGCATGCTGCCAGCAACCCACTCTTCTTGTGGGGTCAGGTGTTGCAAGGCCGGCTGTCCCCCACTGGTCGCAGCCCGTGCTGCCCTGATGGCAGCCACCTTATCCTTAATCCTCCTCCTGTCCGTGCCCACCTTCTTCTTGCACTCCTGCACGGACCACTGGTGGCTGCCATGCAGGTTGACGGCATGCGCCACCTGTCCCCATGCAGCAGCATGGGCCTGTGGTGTTCCCCGCTGTCCACTGAGCAGCGGCTCCTGGTCAAGGTAGGCCTCAAACAGGGCATCTGTTTCTGCCTTGGTGAAGTTTGGCCTCCTCTTCCTCCCATGTCTCTGTTCCTCTTCCTCCACCTCACGATCGCTCATTATTGATCCTGTGGGAATGACAGGTGTTACCTCTGACTGTGTAGTCCCATGCATGTCCCACACACCACAGTCCACACTCCCAAACAGCATGCAACTCACCACAATAGACTGCAATATCAGACTATGGCCTCAGTAGCCCAATGTCGCATTTAAATAGCGCAACGCATGAAAATGAGGCGAGGCGCAATTTTAAGTGGATGCTAATGCAGTATCTGCGCCATTGAATAGCTGATTAGCTGATTTGCATATGCTGGCTGAATATCGCTCTGTTGTGCCTTGCGCAATTGTGTTGAACGTGCTCAGGCAAGGGCGCATTTCTGTGACATGCGCAGTGGACACCGAATGGCGCATGCCCGGGGTGCTGACACCGACGCCTGCCATGCTGCTGATGTGCTGTGCATGGGAGGCAATGCAGGGCACGGCCACCATTGTGCCAGTGGTGCTACTGCACTGTTCACATGTATGGCACTCTGGCACTGGGGCGCCATAGGCGCACTGGGGCCACAGCGCGGTAGGCCGCTACAGGAAGTGGCATACAGGCACCCTACTGTGCTACACGCAGTGAGTACCAATCGCGCTGTGGCGGTCCGTGCGCAAGAGACCCCTGACCCTGTGCCGACCTTTGCCCCTAGGCGCCATGCATCCGCATGGGTGCACCTCTATCGCGCTGTTCGGTGACAGCGCGATGAGGAATGGCAGCACAGTACTGTGCAGCATCCGCAGGTAGTGGACGTGCGCTAAAGAGTGTCATTTTGATACTGAAAGATTGGAGGATGGCACAGAGACGGGCCCCGATCTACAGCCAGGTCAAACTGGCCAATCTAGTGCAGTTGGTGGAGCCCCATGCTGCTGCCCTATTTGGGGAGGCACCCCTGGACAGGGCCAGGAGTGCTGTGTGGGAGGAGATGGCAGTGGCCCTGGAGGAGGCCACAGGCATGGAGTGCATGGTGGAGCAGTGCAGGCACCGCTATGGGGACCTGCAGCGTTGGGACCCAGACAGGCTTGCCCGCCTGCGGACACGCGCCAGGAAGGGCATGGTGCCATGGCCAGGTAGGTGCCCCATCCATATACTGATAACGTCCATAAGGGTATCATGGTGGCATGTGTCCAGCACATAGGGGGGCCGTCCAGTGTGGGCCGTGGTGGTGGTATAGGGGTGGGGGCAGATGGGTATGGCTGTGTGGGATTGCACACACATGGGGGGGGGGGGACTTTGCTACCAGATTGTACTGATGTTCCTCTCTCCATGTTTGCACCCTAGGCCCTGAGGAGCGCCGGCATGCCAGGGTGGGGAGGCTGCACCGTGAGCCACAGCATGCGGCAAGGACGGCTGGACCAGACCACCGCAGGGACCAGCCTGATGATGGTGAGTGCCTTACATCCATGATTTTTGCATGCTGTGTAACAGGGCGGGCAGCAGGGCATGGCCACCATCCATTGACACCACTGCCATGCACGCAACTTGGTACAGTCAGCACTGTCCAGTGGCACTGCATGTCTGGGAGTGCATCAATGGCGGTCCATGCGTGCACCAGGTACATGGCTGTGCCACTGCCTTCGCACCGCATAGCCATGTCACTGTACAGCCACGGTGGTGCTGTGTGGGACTTGGCCGGTGGGTGTGTGCAATGGTCTGCATGGCTGTGTGCACCTGGGTGGGCAGGTCTTGTGGACACGATCACTGTGGGTGGTCACACACCATCACAGAGGCATGTCCCACAGCCGTATGCCATGCACAGTGGGTGGGCTGCAGGGGGCTGTGCATTCACACCTATTGACTCTGCTCCCTTGTCCTAGGTGGATGGCAGTTGCAGGCGATACAAGAGATGCTGTGGGAGATACTGCAGGTTGCCAGGGCCTCCCTGGAGATCCTGGAGAGACTAGACCGTCTGGGAGTCCGACGGCGGCATGGCGGGAGGCACAGCCAGAGCGGGAGCGGGCCCCATGAGCATTCTATACCCCATGATTTCCTACCCCCTGACCCACCCTCACACCCCCTCCTCCTTCCTCTACCATTTGTTCACCCCTGCCCCTTACCCACCCCCACCTTGTTTGTGGCCCTCCCCAACCTTTTTTAAATAGCTGTATATAGTTTTGTTTGATCTTTTACAATACATTTGCTTTGTTATGCCTACTGTGGTTGTCTCTGATTTGCAGCGGGCTATAGGTGATCAGCTGCAGTGGTGTGCATGGCGTCAGGGGTGGTGCAGTCATGTGCGTGTGTGTGTGTCCGTGGGGAAGTGACTATGGTGTGGGAGTAGCTATCAGTCACTGTCTGTGGTTTGTGTGTTGTTCCCTGTGCACTGGATGACTGTGTGCAGTGGTCCACGGTGCATGCTCTGTGTCCATGGTGCACCTATCAGACCGTCCATGGCCTGTGCAGCTGACACCCTTGTATGTCTGTGACCTGCACAGTCCACTGGCATGTCAGTGGTGGCTGTCCATGTTGGACAGCCACTGTACCCGGCACAAATGCCGGATTGCCTCCTGTTACTGGTGTGGTGCATGTCTGCCTCGGGTGACACTGTGGCCTCCGCTGTTGTTGTCCCACCTCCATGCTGTCGCTTGTGTGTGTCGCAGGGGATGTGCACCACTGTCTGTCACTTGTGTTCTTGGCGCATGCTGGTGGCGTACAGCTCCATGGTGCCTGCACAGGGTGGCTAGCACTCCTGTGCCATGGAGGGGTGCTGGCCATGTGTACACGGTTTCTGTGGCCACATGCTGGGGGCTTGGTTGCCCCGCTACTGTATCCCTATGTTGGTGTGCCCTTGAGTATGGGTGGGTGTTTGTCCATGCACTGTGTTGCATCCTGTGTGGTGCATACTTCCATGCACCACTGTGGGTGTCTGCGCTGGTTGTTGTGGCCAGTGCTGGGCCAGGGTGTGTCCTTGGGAGAGTGTGCAGGGTGATGTGCCACTGGTGGTGGGGTCCGGGGCATGCCCTGTCATGTGTGGGGTACCTCGTGTGCTGACGCATGGTCAGTCTCTCAGCTGTACCTCAGGGGGGACGTGCATGGTGGCACTGTGTATGCAGTTGTTGCATTGCTGTCTACTGCCACCCACTGATGGGTGCTCATAGTGAGGCTACCTTGCATGGTTCTGTGGTGCACAGGGTTGCATTGTCACAGTGGGGGTGGTGGCATGCATGGGGTGTCCTGCACTGGTGGACGCTGTTCCTGGGCAGGGTGTCTGGGGATCATAGTGCAGGGTGTGCTCTGCATTGGTGGGATGGTGTGGCACGGGGTGGTCGGACCTCCTTGTGTGCCGGTCACAGCTTGCCAGGGGGTGTGCTGGGGCACCATGCCCTGGCTGTGGGTTTGTTGCTGGTATCCATGGGCCGGTGGTTATTCCAGCTCTTCACTGGTTGTGCAGTTCATGGGGGTGTGGGGGGCAATGTCTGTTCTGCTGTGTGCTCCTCTGCCCATCTGTGGCATGGGTGGTGGGCCCCTGCATCCTGTCCCTGCGCATCCCTGGTTGTGCTGTTGCACTGCTGCCCTGCTCCACTGAGTATTCCTGGTTGCGCTATGGCACATCTGAACTGCTCCACTGAGCATCCCTGGTTGCGCTATGGCGCATCTGAACTGCACCATTGCACATCCCTGGTTGTGCTATGGCGCAGGTGGTGCAATATTCAGTCGTGTGCCGCATGCGCATCTTGGCCTGCGCAGTTTTTGAATATCGCGCTTCTTGCGCATGGGCGCAGTGGACTTGCGCTTGCTCCTGCTATTGCTCACTTTTTGGGTGCAGTTTGAATATCTGGGCCCAAGTGTTTTCTACTAGTAAAAAATACTTAAAATGTTATAAAATAAAAAGCTTTGTTAGTGGTTTTAATTTGCTATATTTGTGGAACTGAATACATGATTTAGTAGGTGCTTCAATTAATTGACATGACTGAGAAACCTAAAAAGAAAACAAGGCCTACAGAATTGAAAAATTGTAAATCCTGCCACCAGCTTCTGGCAAAAAACAGACTGCCAACAGCTGTATTTTAACTGTTTGAGTCCTGACCATGATTTTAGAAATAGTGATTTATGCAGATAGTTTTGCCCTTAAACACTAAAGAAAAGGGATGCCAAAATAGAAACTTTTACAGCTCCTCAGTCTGCTTCAGTGTCATCAAAAAGCTCTTCAGTAAAAAGCTCAGAAATGGAGGTGGTTACCAATGGTGGTGGAAAGCATGCATCAACTGGTTCCTCACCTCAGCAGAAGCCCTGGACATTCATATTTGTGACTGACAAATGCTGCCAGCAGCAGTCTCTGTCCAAAGGGACTGATAAAGCTGCTAAGCCATCTTTGAAACCCGATAAAGAGGAGGGGGTGTCCGATTGAGGGCACCCTGATGCAAATGATGGTAAAAGTGTTAAAAGAGCTTCTGACCAGCTGCTGCCTATAGTTTCTGCCAAGAAAAACAAAAAGAACATGATCTGGCTTGTGCCAACAAGGCCAATCTTGTTTTTTTTATGTTGTTACCTTTATTTATATTTAATAGGAGAACTTACTGTCTCACCACTCTCACTGTTACAATTATATTATATGAGAATCACATCCAACATCAGTTTTACAGATTTTTTTTGTATACGCTGCCCACAGGGAGGGCTTTGATGCAGCAACACTGTTTTCCAGTAATGAGCTCTGCACTGTACACACCGGTTCAAGTCTATCAGATGCCAGGCAATTAGTTTAAGCCCTCCAGTGCTAAATTCACTTAATAGCCCTCACCATATTACCATTTTTTTATTGGCTGATGGTCCAGGTTGAACACTGGATCCATCAGGTAGTTGGAGGGGGAGCGCCAATTTGTTTAGTCCCTGATTGGACCAGGTTGCGCTCCAGATCTGTCTGGTATATGGGAGGAGAGGGCTGATTTTTTTCCCCATTCCCAGATTGGCCAGGTTAGGCATCAGACCCTCAGACCCTTCGTGGTTAAAAATGCTACAAAAACCCTACAAGAAGAGAGAGAGGGAACTCTACATGTACACCTTGGAAGAGAGGAGAGTGAGAGGAGACATGATGGAGACCTACAAGTAGTAATACAGTACAATTTATATGGTACCCACAATGAATTATTTCTCCAGTGCAGTTTATGTAACATAAGTAGCATAAGTGGGACCCTGACAAAACATCCCTGGGTCTTTGTCCTTTGAAAGAGACTCACCACCTGCACCCTGTTCATCCCTGTGAGGTACTTGTAGGTCTTCATCAGGGGGGCATGGCTAATACCAGGTAAGAGGCCCTTTAAATACCATAGAAATTGTAATTAGTCTGTCTTTAAATGTGTAACCCCTAGATGGCGCTATCCCAGGGGCTACTACCCCTGCCTGATTTGCCACTAACAGGTTGAGGGGCCTGGATCCAATGGCGGGTGCCTCCACCCAGAGGTCAGGGTTTGCAATAGTTAAACTAACTTGGTCACAGCCCTCTGGGACACTGCAACCCCCCTTTCTTCCCACTAGTGGCCCACACAATATATCAGAATTACCTTCACAGTATACACTTACCCCAGGTCTGGTTCCGCACTGGGACCTCCTGTGAAATGAGATACAGTGCAACAATCACAGTACAGTACTTTAACATAGACAAATACCTCAGGCAGTATAACTTTGCTGAAACAAGCAGCTCTGATTTATTTAGGGGATATAACAAGGACAGGGGAAATCAGGTTAATTAGCTTATCACTCTAATAATCTACCTTATGGCTCTGTGCACAGGCCTATCCCTATCAGTTACTGTCCCTGGGTACCCAAGCCCTAGTGGCTAGTCCAAACCGTGGCAGCTGGTAGGGGCCCTTTCACACAGAGAAAAGGAGAATTAAAACAGTCAGCAGTACAGTAATTCCATTTGGATTTAATGTGGCAATTCAACAGGGAGCGACCCTGAATTAGTACTCACGACCTCCAAATAAGATAGGGTCCTTCAATGTCAGCAGGGCTCACTTGAGGTACACAAACCTCTTCACACATCCATATAAAAGAAAGCACTATACCAGGCAGGCTGCATCTGTATCCCGATCGCAATTACTGCACAATACCCGGGAGAACACACAGCAGATTCAGTTCCTGACAGACCGAGTGCAATTTTCAGCAATTCCTCCAGTCTTCTACAGGGTGAGCCTGGTTTCTACTCTTCAGAGATTCTTTGATTCTTTTCACAGGACGGATTCAGTCCTAACAAGCTGTTACACAAGCTGCAGACCGAACTCTGGGCCTTATACACGTTTTTGACTAAAACTGCACACTGAAAAGCACAGGGCTCCTTCCTTCTTCACTGCCAAAGCTCAACTGAAACTCCAACCGACAAAACTGGCACTTCCTTTGAGTTCCTCCCAGTTCTTGACTGGATTGGCTGTCACTCACAATAGACTGCTGCTGTTGGTCCAAAAGGCACTGAAGTCTAAACTACATCTCCCAGAGTCACTGCCCATACAATCCTCTTGTGGCTGGCTCAGATTATGAGTCCAAGTTCTGATTCATCCAAGGCACCATTTTAGAGCTAGCTTACCCATGCTGATTGGTCCAGTTCAGCAGTTCAAAACTAGAATGGGGAACTAGCAGACACAGTTCTGACTGCAAAGAAAGCAGGTTAGGCAAACTGTAATTTCATTATTACTCTAAATAATTTCTGGCAAACAGTTACATCTTTCAGATAGGTTCCCTTTGCACTCTAGTGACTGCAAAATGAAGTGAATTGGCAGCAGCTTGAGTGGTACTCAATCAAAGAAACACACAGTCCCCCATACAAACTAATTATGTCTGCAAGCAGACAGCTCTTAAAGAGACAGTACCAGAGGTTCTAAAAACACTCACTGATAAATGGCTTAAACCCCAAACACCATTCAGGCTTGGAGCATTCAAGCAAGCTCCTGGAAGTCTTTTGGGAACCCCCATTTGCAGGGGGGTTACAAATGCATTGTATTTAAAGGAGAAAGATCACCATGACCAAAGGATCTGTGATAAAGCTGTAGGGGTGAGTTAAAGAGGGATGTGTGGAAGTACTAATTCACTGAAAGAGTGCAAGATGCCTGAAATACACTGCTGCCAGCAGAAGTGGTGGAGGTGACAAACAGTAGGGGCCTTCAAACATGCATGCGGACTGACAAAAGCGAAATAGTAAATAGGTAGGGAGGGTCACCAGAGACCAAGTAGGAGCTGTGGAGGCAGGAGAGGCAGAGACCATCTTGGCAGACTGGGTGGGCCAAGTGACCCTTTTCTGCCAATAAAT
The DNA here is from genome assembly GCA_016271365.2 of Neoceratodus forsteri. Classification (NCBI taxonomy): domain Eukaryota; kingdom Metazoa; phylum Chordata; order Ceratodontiformes; family Ceratodontidae; genus Neoceratodus; species Neoceratodus forsteri. Next base: position 1,042,553,214 of record CM028130.1, on the reverse strand, counting down.
TCTGTGTTACTTGAGTTACTAGAGATCTTAACAAATATATATATATATATATATATATATATATATATCCATTTCAAGAACAGAACAAAGTCAATGTCCTCATTCAGACCCCCATGGTTTATATGTTTATAAATTTACGATCCTGTGGATTTTTTTGTGTAAAAGTATTGTAATGCAATCTCCTCCCCTTTTATAGGGTTGAAATTAGGCAATTTTATATCCTGGATGGAAATGTTAGAAATTTATTAATGAAAGTGCATAGTGCTAAGAATGCTGACCAGCTAACCCCAAGGTATCATCTTGACTAGAGGCTTCCTCAGGGGCATGGCTACCTTTAACGTGTACACTTTTATAGTATCAAAATATAGGTGATAAATGTTATTACTTTTGCAAGTAGAAGTGCAGAATACAATTACAAGGAGAATGCATGGAAAAGAACGTCAGTGCTAATGTGACAATTAAAATAAATCAAACAAAGAAATTACATTTCTACAAAAGAACCAGGGAAAAATTCATGGCAAAATGTTATTGCATATATAGTTTCCATTTCAGAAACAAAATGCCACATGTATTCACTCCTGTCAAAAGTTAAGAAACAGAAATTGGCACTCATATCTATTTCTGTGCCTGGGGATGTGTGTGTGTGGTGGGTGGGGGGAGAAAATAGCCTTCAAGGGTTCAAGGGGGGCATAGACACCCCGAACAGCATACACTATTCATTTATTTGAAATTTGGTAACTGGATGAGCCCACTGAGACAGTGCAGTCCCTTTTCTCAGCGTGGCTCAGTTGGTAGCACATCCGCTTCTGGACAAGAAGGTCGTGGATTCTCATCCGACACCGGGATTGGACTTGCACCTAAAATGCTGGCATCTGAGTGCAGTATTGGGGGTACTGTACTGCTGGGGTGTGCCATCCTTCGGATGAGACATTAAACTGAGGTCCCTTCTACCCATCCTGGTGTTGTCCTGGTGGGTAGCCAGGTGGAAGTAAAAGAACCCAGGGCACTCCTCACAAAGAGTAGGGGACATTCCCGGTGTCCTGGCCAACATTCCCCTTCCCATAAACTGGTTCATGCACTTGTACAGGCTGTGTGTGGGTGTTGATGTGTGATATGGCCACCACTACACATTCAGTCACTTCACTACCAGTCTAGCATTGCTTGTAAAGTGCTTTGGGATACACTGTGTATGAAAAGCACTATATAAATGCTGATTCTTCTTTTTCTCCTTCTTTTTCAGGAGTGACCCGGGACAAGGGTACAACATTTAACACAACGTGCAGTAGATTATAGACAGTACGTCAGACATAGTATGTAACAGCATATGTACACAGAAGTATGTAGCAGATATATGTGCAACCTATATACATTGGAGCATAATTTACTATATATATATATATATATACACACATACACACAAATTAGAGTCTCATGAATATGGTACAAACATGCAACATCTAGGTAAAGCAGGTGCAGGCCATAGGATGAAGTAGATATTCAGAGAGAGAATACTTGAAAGTTGCAAGAGAGTTAAGGGAGAGAGCAGAAAAAGGGAGTGAGTTCCAAGTGGAAGGGGCAGAGTAGGCAAATGATCGCCTGCCTATGGCAAGACGAGGCAAAGGAGTGGACAGCAAAAGAGAAAGGGAGGATCTAAGTAGCCTTGGGGAAGGTTTAAGAATCAATAAGTCACTCAGGCATGGGGGAGAGAAGAGGAAGGTAAGTTTATAAGTGAAGCAGAGGGAAAAAAATGTAGTTTTTGGTCATAATTAGGCCAGCTTAGTGCTGCTAGAACTTCACAGTGATAGCGTTGAGAGTTGGTTCCAAGAGCAAATCGACCGACCCTGTGGTAGAGCATTCTAAGTCAGAGAGAATGGAGGTTTTGGCTGTGAGAAGGAGAGGGGTGCCATTGAAAAGCAGAGGGTGGAGGTGGCAATCTTTTGACAGGAGTCATGAGACAGGAGAGGGCGAAGGTGGAAAAGCAATCTGAGCTTCTGGTTAAGCTTTTTTGTATTCATTGTCACATGTTCTTCAAAGGAGCGACAGGGGTCCAGCCGTATACCAAGGTATTTGAATGACAGAATGGATTCAAGGGAATCACCTGAGACAGACCAAATAGGAAGTGTACAATTGGAAACGACTTTCTCGGAAAGGTTGTGAAATAACATAGATTTGGTTTTCTTGGTATTCATATGAATCATAGGAAATTTCAAACTTAAGACAACTTGTCCATATAGTTTGCCATTCTTTATTTATAAAATTTGGTGTTCCTATCTTTATAAAACTCATCCAACCCTCTTTTAAAGGCATCCATGTTTGGGCTATCAATTAATGACTGAAGGAGTTTGTTCCATTCTACCAACACTCTCTGACTAAACCAATATTTTCGAAGATTTCAGTTCCATCTAGATATATAAAACTGTTTATTATGCCTTCTACTACCATCCCTAATATTTCTAGATATAAATCCCAACTGAGATTGAGAGCTAGGTGATTCTTATGGAACCAGTTCTCAAGTATGTGGAAGTCTGCTGCCAAATTATGATTAAGCCATTGAATGTCGCTGTGGAACCGGTATAAGAAGGCATCATCAGCATAGAGTTGTACTGGGGGCCCGCTGCAGTGAGCTGGAAGATTATTTATAAATAGCGAGAACAGAAGGGGTCCCAAGATGGAACCCTGGGGTACACCATGTGTTATGATTCTAAATGAAGAGAGAGCCCCAGACCGTTTTACCCCTTGGTAGCGGCTCGATAGGTCATTTTGGAACCAGAATATAGAATGAAGGTCCATGCCCAGAAGGTGTATATTATGCAGAAGTAGGGTATGATTAACGAAATCGATGGCCTTGGTTAAATCGACAAATATGGCTCAAGTGTAGAGTCCTTTATCAGAGAGTTGAAGATATCAGAGGTCACCTTTGTAAGGGCTGTGAGAGTGCTATAATTCTTTCTGAAGCCATGCTGGCAATCGGTAATGAGATGGTGATATTCCAGATAAGACTGAAGCTGGTTGAAGTTGAGATGCTCTTGAATCTTAGCTAGGGGGCAGAGGATCGAAATAGGCCTAAAGTTTTCAACTGCATGCGATCCTTCTTTGTGTAATGGTATCACAATTGCCACTTTCCATTTAGCTGGCACAATCCCACTGAGGAGGGATTTATTTATCAGGTCATGAACAGGAGTAGTAAGAGCAAGAGCACCTGACTTTAGAAAACGAGGCTCGAGGGAGTCGAAGCCCAGGAAACTGTCTTCTTTGAGCTTGAAAGCAGCTGCAGTACTTCTTTGTGGGTAACCATCTTGAGGTGAAACTCGGGATGGGAGAGAGAAGTTGTCTGAGAGGGGGGTAGGGGGATCAATGTCAAAGGTGTCGGTAAAGTGCAAGGTGTAGCTAGAGAGGTCAAAGAAGAAATGGTTTAGACCATCCACAATAGATTGTGGATCAGAGAGGATAGAGCCGCCAGCTTGTAAGGTGCCGGGGTACACTGGGGAGTGACCTTTGATGAGTGTATTGATTTGTTTCCAGAATGCTTTTGGGTTGCTGAGGCTTTTGGTTTGCAGTGAGCAGTAGTAAGTACGCTTGGCACTGTGGAGCTTGCTATTGCATGTGTTTCAGAGATATCTGAAGGTTTGCCAGTTGGAGGGGTTACCACTTTTCTTGAAGTTTTTCCAGGCAGAGTCCCAATGCACCATAAGATGCCTTAGGTCCTTACTGAGCCAAGGAGATTTTAGACCTTTGGATCTCCTTTTTGTGAGGGGGGTGTGCAAGTTAATTATCGCATTTAAAGTATTAATAAAGTAGTCCAGGGCCTGATCTACATCAGGTAGGGTAGAGATAGGACACCAGTCGGCAGAGGCGAGGGATGCCAGGAGGGCTTTCAGATCAAAGCGTGATAAATTTCTAGTTTCAGTGATTTGGGGAGGAGGGTTCGGGCAGTTGTTATGCCAAGTACAGAGAATTGGGGAATGATCGCTCAGGCAATCAGAGAGCACTTCAACAGACTGCACCCTATGAGAGCAGTTGGAAACTAACCATTCCAGTAATGTGTGGTTTCCTGACTTGATATTCAGTCTAGCAGGATCCGAGATATGTTGGGTCAGGTAGTAGTCAGATAAATATCAAATGAGCTTTTTTATAGTTTAGCCAGTCGATATTGAAATCGCCACAAAGGAGGAGATTATAATCATGGAGTTCAGAAAGGAAGGCAGTTAAGGAGGGGAGAACATTGTTAGCATCCTTCGGGGGAAGGTAGATGCAACCTATAGTGAGTTGTACAACATTGCCCAGTGTCACGGTTAGGAAGATGCATTCAGCAAGAGAAGGAACCATCGCAAGGGTGACCTCCTCAGAGACTACAAATGTAGATCTGGTGTAGACAAGGACTCTATCTCCTTTTTTACCAGGCCAGTCCCATCTATGACAGGTGTAGCCTTGTAATGCAACTTCATGCTCAAGTATGCTAGGCTTAAGCCAAGTTTCGGTGACTCCTATTACATCTGGGTCATGCAAAGTAACCCATGCCTGAAATTCAGCCAATTTTGGGTGCAGACTGTGGGTGTTTAAGTGGGCAACCTTCAGACCCTTATGATAGGGACTATTATGACCTGAGGAGGCAGAGGGAACAAACTGAGGACCTATGAAATCAGGGTTTGACTCGACATCTCCAGCAAGAAGAAGGAGAAGGAATAAGGACAAGAGCTGGGTGAGAGAGTTCTGGGGGCGGAGTCATGGGAGGTTGAGGGCATATCAGGTGCCAAGGCAAGCAATGTCTTTGTTAGAGAGAGGAGGAAATGCTAGAAGGCAGGGTAGAGGTTTGAAGTATACCGACAATGGAGGTTGGGAGGCAGGACCAGATGGAGTGGTGATGACTCCAAGGGCCCCCAAGTGGTCTGACAGAATGAAAGAGAGGATGTAAATCAAGGCCAAGAGACATCCAGTAAGCTGCCTGTCTGGAGGCATTTGTGGATCTGGTTTAGCGAGCAAGGAGAAATAAAAGAGGGACGGCTGAACTATACAGTTAGACTGAGGACTGTGATCTCATGAAGATTAGACCTGGCTGGAAAAAGTTTTTTTTTAATTTTTTATTTATTTTTGTTACAGAGCAAGATGCCAGATCTGGTCAAACTGTTAAACTCATAAAACACTGGAAATAGGAAATGTTAAAGTATCAGGACAGCAATAGATGAATGTGCAACAGCAGGGTTAAGTTACTGGCAAAAGTGAAAAATTGGGATAAAATTATAATCTATGGGATGCAGGACTCTAACTGGGGTCAGATATGAAAGTTACAATCAGAAAAATTTGGTAGGAGAAATAGAGGGAGACACACCAGCAATTAGGTTGTTAGCACTGAAGTCAGAAAGAAGGAAAAAGGCAAAGATTAATGAATTAGGGGAAACTAGTCTTTGGCAGCCATGTTATGCAACACAAAGGCAATCTTGGGAAGGTTTACAAGGCCACCTATTGACAGCTCGGTATAAGGAGCAAATGGGGAATTGGGGAGATAGTCTTACATCAGGAGAATACACTACCTGCGCCTATAAAAGTCAGCACAGCCAAGGGTGGGCAAGGAGATGATATTATTAACAGTGCTCAAAGAAAAATTAGAGAAGTGAGCGCTTATTCACTCAGTGAGATTTTTGGTAGAGCCAAGGAGTCCAGTCAGGGGAGCTGTTGGAAAAGGCGCCGGAATTCGAAAAGCCTATCCAAGAGGTAAAAGTTGTATTGGGTTAAGAAGCAAAGCTGTTTCAGCTGAGGGGTACCTTAGAGGCCAATTCAGTGGCTGGTTCCTGTGGCAGGGAGGGGGACAATCAGACAGAGTCCAGCAGGAGCCTTATAGTGTAATAAATAATAGGGCGTTCTAGATAGTGTAGCCTAATAACAATCTTTATAACCGGGTCTCATTACCACAAGAATATTATCAAAAATTCATATTGTATTGGGATATAAGTTAACAGAATTTTTCATAATTAGTCAAGACAAGTACTGCCCCTACCATTATTGCAAACTAGTCAGGCAGATCATAGTTTAACTGTTTTACATGAAATTTACATAAATATGAAGCTAAACTAGTCTTGAAGTATCCAAATAAGATAAAGGGGTTGGGGGAAGGGATGTCCTCTTAGGCTAACCCATAGAAAAGTACTTTAAAATTTCATGATGGGAAAAAAAATATTGTGTTAGATAAAAAAGTCTTCTGACACGTGCCAGATAACCGGTACTGACAATAAAGATGAGCATACATGGAATAAAGACACCTGCGCAATAGAAAGCGTGGTCTGTTTACATGACAATTCATTTCTAATTACATTGCACTAAAAGAAACGGCCGGGGGGGTGGCTTGACCAGTGAACAAAATGGAGTGCTAATCCTCTCGCGCTGCTGACCCGGAGCATAGTCTTCAAAATATACCCAATCCAAAGAAGAGCTAATAGTACTAAATGTGATCTGAAGCTATAAGAAAACCTGCTGTACCTGTAGTTCATTTTTTCCAGCGATCCGATGAGGGATTAAGCATAATTTGATTCCAGGCCCGGAGCACCGCCAGCATGGCGCACAAAGCTAAAGGTAACAGAGAGCCTTCGGTGCGGTACTTATTTTTCTCAATCATGAGCCAGATTGAGGCCTTAACTGTGGCCACCAACAATGCTGCCGGCACACTGCAGCAGCTGGACACCAGGGTGGGGCGCACAGAACAGAAGGTGGACATACACGAGGAGACCTTGCAAGGCCACTGCACGACCATGCGGGAGCAGGTGGCTCAAATTAGGATCCATAGAAGTTGACGGCAGATAAGGACCACAAGGCCCATCCAGTCTGCCCATTTTTTCTACCTTATGAATTGTGTCATAGGCCTTTACTCTGTCAATGGCCTATCTATTCATACTCATCTGTACCCTTATGCCTATCCCATGCCTGTTTGAAGGCCTGCACTGTATTTATATCCACCACTTCCTGAGATAGGCTGTTCCATGCATCCACCACCCTTTCTGTGAAAAAGAACTTCCTCACATTACCCCTTAATTGGCCTCCCTCTAATCTCTGTCCTCTTGTCTTGCTATTTTTATTATATTGAAACATGTTAGACTCTTTGACCTTGTTAATGCCCTTAAGATGTTTGAATGTTTCGATCATACCACCTCTCTCCCTCCTTTGCTCTAGGGTATTCATACTGAGCTCCGTTAATCTGTCCTCATATATTTTCTGATGCAGTCCATGCACCATTTTGGTTGCCCTTCTCTGGACTGCCTCCATTTTGTTAATGTCCTTGTGCAGGTGCAGCCTCCGGCACTGCATGCAGTACTCCAGATGGGGCCTAACCAGTGTCTTGTAAAGAGGGATTATTACCTCCCTCTTATGACTTTTGATACCCCTAGTAATACACCCCAACATCTCTCTAGTCTTACCTACTGCTTTAGTGGTCTGTTTGGATGATTTCAAGGGAAAATGGACGACATGGAAAATAGGAGTCACCACAACAAATTATGACTCCTGGGCTACCTGGAGGGATGTGAGGAAGGCAGAACACTGTACTCTTCCTCCAGCAAGCCTTTCTGGAGATCCTGTGGCTACCACCTAACACCAGAGTTGTCATCGAACATGCCCACTGTTTCTTACAACAGAGGCCTGCCATGGGAGAAAGGCTCAGACCTATTTTGGCACGCATTCTTAACTTTGCTGAGAAGGAAGCTATTCAAAACAGGGCCAGAGAGCTGGGAGCTCTGACTTGGCATGGACACCACATAATGATTTTTCAGGACTATTCACGGTAGCTGGCCACCAGAAGGAAAGCCTATACAGAAGCACAGCACAAACTCCACGATCTCCAGGTACCTTTCACACTTCGATACCCCGCGGTCCTAAAAATAACTTACAATGCGTCCCCACCCAGTTTCATACTCCGGAGGCTGCTATGGGCTTTATTAACGCAACCTGGCCTCCCTCTAACAACCGAAGCTGCAATCCTAAGCCAAGTCTGTCAGGCCTGACAAGTAGTGCACATCTGGACCACAGATTTCCATTGATAAGAGACCAACACACCTCGATAGAAGGAGCTCAGAGATCTGATAGACCCTGCAGAGAGCTGGAGCCTCGCCTTCCCAAAGGCCACAAGAGACTACATCTGTAGCCCATAATAAAAGGGAACACCCGGAAGACAGAATGCGGATGGAAGAATACTCCTATCCCCCTGAAATAAGTACCCAGTGAAATGGGATACAGGACTTGGAATATACCAGTCCCTATTTCTCTCAGAACCATTTTGCTCTTCTTGCTCCACTGAACCTGAATGCAATTGAAGACTATCTTAATGACATGGACTTATGGGTGCCTGAACTCCAGGAACAAGACTAAGAGAAGATACAGCAGTCGTGGGCGGCTGACACCGACAGGGCCTTGCCGCTAGGTGACTCTGAACTTTCGTCTGTGGCTGTGGGCCCTCACCCAGGAGTCTTGCAGTATCCGGAAGATGATGGCAGAGAAGAAGATCCCAACAGAGTGCTACCTGTGTGACCGCCTTTACAGATAAGTCCCTACTAGGTTTTGTTTCATCAGGGGAGAAAATGCTGAGATGGACTATAAGGAGTTTGGGGGAAGAGAAGAGAAGAACCGGGGCTCTCTTATAACTACTCCATATAGACATCTTCTCTAACCTTATTTACAAGTGACAATAAGACGAGTAGTGTTGCTTCTTACCTGACCCCCCCCGACACGTCTCCTCTTAGGCTATTTGTAAAACCTGTACAATGCTGTTTGGTAAATGATGACGTTGTCTTGAGGGCATGTGGGGGAGGGAGGGAGGGTGGGTAATGGGGTAATACTCTTGGACTTAAATTAACACGTCAGCTCTGATGTACTGATGCACTGCTCTTGAACTCACATCCCCCCTTATGATCCCTCGTGATTAACCCCTTGCAGGCCCATTCTCCCTCCTTAGTACTAGGAGGAATGATGGTGTGAACCACCAAGGACTCCCCTCCTCCTTATCCTCCTCCGCAGCAACACAAGTGGTGAGCACAAGGGATTCATGTCCTCCCCCCTGACCTCCACTACACCACAACTACCATCGTGACCATTTCAAATTTATAAATCCTTGGACCCCCCCCTTCATCCAGTTGATAAAGGTACACGAGGGCACAATGGTCACTAAACCCTGTCAAACAATTTTGTATATAGTGTCACAAACCCACTCAGCAGGTCAGGCCCTCTACTCCCAAAGTGCCAACCTCCAAGCGCAGTCTTGTGAACAGTTTAACAGAACAAGGTAACCCTCTTGTCTGTTTTGTGAGTTCAGATCAACCTTTGGTCTCAAGTCTTGAAGGGATTCAAACTGTGAACCTCTTGTTAGTATACCCAATGCACAGACTCAGATATTTCTGTCTTCAGGGGGCCAGATATCTTTGCCTATGGGCACCTAACCAGGTGTACAGAAATGAACCCTTAAAAACTTTAATAAAGACCTCAGATTTAAAACGTTTCTCTTTCCAGTTTGGTCTCACCATTCAAGCTTATAGTGTCTGCTATAACCATATATACTTTTCTTACAAATGAAAAGAAGTCAAAGATGGACCAAGTATGCTCTAAAAAGAATTTTACTACAATAGATAAAAATATGTTAAACACAAAATACAGAACTGTTATATCACAAGACATACAAATATTTTAAAAGAACAAGGTTTAAACAGTGCAATTCCTACTTACAGTACTTAGATTTGACTCTCTTTCTAAATACCTGTTTACAGTGCTCACCGATGTTTCTTTGTCAGAGTCTAGATAAAAGTGTCAGTGAAGTAAAACAGAATATTCCTTAAGCAAACAGTATTTGCCAACCCCTTTTTGTGTGAGGTCACCTAGCTCTTCCTCTGTCAGAATATATAAAGAAAATATGTATTTAATAAAAAAAACAGGATGTCTTTTTCAAGAATTAAATTCTGCAATCCTCAGCATGACTCATATGTTCTTCAAATGACATCTCTTTTATCTATGCTGCATCCTCTCTCACACAGGCTTCACAGGAGCATTTACAACTTCGCACCCCTGTGTAATAACCTGGGTTCCCCCTCTAACATCATAAACTTTTTTTATGATTTCCCTCTTAACAACAACATCTATAATTAACTTAGAAAAGTCTGTAAATAGCTTCTGGCCTGCCATGTAACACCTGGTATCTAAACCGGTGTGTGTGTGATCTCACATGCTGTTTCAGCATTTTCTCATGGCTTTCATCTCTCAGCTGAAACCTGGGGGGTGAGTGAGGTCATTTCAAAAGTACCACATTTCTCAGCAGAGACAATCAGTAATATATTTTTATATTAAAAAAATGATACAGCACTCAGAACTGGCTGTCTACATCACATATAGCTTCAGCCTATGCGGCAAATACAGAAACTCATGAAGGATCTGATACACCCCTTTAGCTCTGGGTAGTAGCTAAATGAAGGGACTGTATTATTTGATCTGTCTAACCCACCTATAACTCAGGTTTGTTGGTTCTACACCTTTGAGTTTCATACATGGGGCAAGACAGCCCTTATACGGACCAGTTTCTAACCCCCCCTCAATAGGTACAGTGGGGCAGGCCTTGGCTGGGAGACCAGCCAGCTAAGCTCAGCTGTGACCTCAACAGGATTTTATTTTCTTGTGTTGATAAGATTGTACATAGGTTGATACACTGTTCTTAGATTTCATAGTTCTACTCAGGCTCCTCCTGACCAGGACCCAACGATCTGCTGCTGGACCACCTGAAATACTTACTGTCTGGTGGGAGGAGGAGACTTGGGATTTTCCTATCAGTACTTGCATCTGGCACGTGGAGCACAGACCTCCCTTACAATAGCTCCAAACTACACACACGATATAGGTTGAAACTACCCTTCCTCTAAGAAGTATGGCTGAAACTATTTTTCACAGTTGGAATGTCCGAGAGCTGAACTCCCCCATAAAACAGAAAAAAGTCCTCTCACATTTAAAGCATTTGAAATCTAAAGTGGCCTTCCTTCAAGAGACCAAATTGACCAAGACTGACCATCTTAGTATGATAAAGGATTGGGTGGGTCAGGGGGTCCACTCTGCTGCCCCCACTAGAAAACATGGTGTGCTTATGCTCCTTCACAAATCACTCCAATAGACTTTGCCTGACTCTGCTGCTGACTCGGATGGCAGATGGGTTGTGGCCACCTATGATACTCCATCAGGTCCCCTTACCCTATGCAATGTATACACTCCTAACACTGATGACCCCCACTTCTTTCACACACTGGCTGAAACAATCAGTACCTTCCTGCCCACTAATTGTCCTCTACTCCTCAGCGGGGACTTCAATTTGACATTGGTCCCCTCCTTGGACAGACATGACACAGGCAGAGAGGATCATATCAGGGGAGGCAGAGCCCTACACCAAATGATAGCAGACCATGGTCTCACCGATGTCTGGAGACTTTTTCACCCAAGAAAAAGAGACTACACATTCCACTCAGAACCCAATGTGACATATAGTAGGCTAGACTACTGGCTAACGTCCCCATCCCTGTTATGTAATGCCCTAGACGCTGCTATCCTCCCATGGGTTATCTTGGACACTGCACCCGTCCAGCTGATGATACAATGGAACCCCTCTTCCCCTCTGTCACATCACTGGAGACTTTATCCCCTCCTTATACGAGACCCTGACTTCATCCCCTGGGCCAAGTACAAGGCCTCACTTTTCCTAAAATACAGCCTCTCCTCTGACACCTCAGTAGGAAATACCTGAGAGGCCTTTAAGGCCACCATGCAGGGTAATACTATGGGATATGCAACCGCCAGGTGCAGGGAAAGGGAACTATGCCTCTTAGAGCTTGAAGAAAAAATTACTCACCTTAGTAATGTTGTTTCTTCTAATGGAGTCTTGCTATATTATGACAGTAGCAGTTTGTCCCACCACTAGAACTGCTCCGGAGGTGAAATGGTTAATACTATTCCAAAATAGAACTTTGAGCACGAGCTCTAAGAAGCAGCTCTATCTGTGTAATTTCAAACCTGAACTGTCAGATCTTTACGAGCAAAAACTCACTAAGGTCTGTGTGGAAGCTGTAACCTACACTAGCCAAATGGCTACCTAAATATTAACAACCATTGCTGGTCCCAACACCCAAGACTCAAGTCAGGGCCAGAACTACTAACACAATTCTAACAACATGAGAATAAAACAACAGTATAATAAAACACACACACCCCAAACTCCCAAAAGGGAGAAACGCTAAAAGGGCATAAAATAGTGCCCACACTAAGTTGCCCGCACCCACCCAAGTAGAAGTTCTGAGAGGGCAGGCTGGGGAGGTCGAGACATAGCAAGACTCCATTAGAAGAAACAACATTACTAAGGTGAGTAATTTTTCTTCAAACAACATGAAGTCTTGCTATATTATGACAGCAGACTACACAGCAGTACCTCCATGGAGGAGGGCAGAACCTACTTAGGAATAGGCTCTGAAGAACAGCTGTGCCAACCGAGCATCTCTCCTGGCCTGGACATCCAGGGAGTAACGCTTGGTAAAAGTGTGTACCATTTTCCAAGTAGCAGCCTGGCATATCTCTAATATAGGATGTCTCTGGCAGCAGCAGAGCACTGGCTGTACCCCTGGTAGAATGAGCCCTCAAGCCAGAGGGGATCTCTGCCCAGTTTCTGATAACAAAATTGGATACAAGAGACAATCCACCTGGCAATTGATCTCTTAGTGGCAGGTTTGCCTTTCCCAACTTCACCATAGGTAAGGAAAGTTGGAGGGATTCGAACCTGTGACCTTTGGCACGCTCTATATAGTAACTAAGAGCTCTCTTAACATCCAGGCTGTGCAACTTCCTCTCACCAGAAGAGGAGTGATCAGTGAAAATACTGAAGGGAGATAGGATTGGTTAAGATGGAAATCTGAAACCACCTTAGGTAAAACTTCCTATTAGTCCTAAGGACTACCTTATCCCTGTGGAAAGAAATAAAGTCAGTTTCCACTGACAAGGTCTTGCAACTCACTTATGCGTCTAGCAGAAGTGATAGCCACCAGAAAACAGTTTTCCAAGTTAGATACTTAAGCTCTGCAGAAAACAGAGGTTCAGGGCATTGCATTAACTGGCAATACAAACATTGTCCAGGCAGGGCCGGTTCCTAAAGGGTGGATTAGTATGGAGTAATCCCTTAAAAACTTGGAAAACACAGGGTGAGTGGAAAGAGGGGATGACTTTCCTGCTGACACAAAAGCAGATACAGCTGCCAAAATGGACTCTCAGGGTAGCTGGTCTGAGACCCAAGGAATTAAGATGGACCATGTAATCTAATACAATGGGCAAATCAGCAGATTCTGGGAAATATTTTCCAGCACACCAAATGGAAAACCTTTTCCATTTAGAACTATAAGTAGCCCTAGTGGAAGGCTTTCTGGAAGCCTTTAGATTTCAAGAACACCTTGAGAGAGGTGTAAATCAGCAACTCTAACTCCTCAAGAGCCAGGCCTTGAGGTTGAGGGATTTGAGGTCCGATACCAAACCCTTCCTGGGCACAAGTTAACAGGTTGTGAATCCTGGGGAGGCAAAGGGAAGATGGATTGTCAATGACAGAAGGAGTGGGTACCAGGGCTGCCTGGCTCAATCCGGGCAATCAGAATCACCCTGCAAGGCTGAGATCTGATTTTGACTAATACTTTGAATAGGAGAGTGAAGGGAGGGTAAGCATAAAGAAACTTCCCCTCCCAATCCAGGAGAAGGGCATCCAGGGGGACTGAGCCCAACACTGGAGGCCTGCAACAGAACAGAGGAAGTCTGTGATTGTCTGGGGCTGCAAAAAGATCTATCTGAGGGGTGCCCCATTGGGCAAAGACTATCCCCAGCACTTGAGGATCCAGGGACCATTCGTGATGGCCCTGGGAAATCCTGCTGAGAGCATCCGCTAGGACATTGTCCTTCCCTGGAAGATGAACTGCTATGAGGGAAGTGTTCAGGGAATAGGCCAGAGACCACAACTTCATTGCCTCGGTGCACAAGGCCGAAGACCGAGTGCCCCCCTGTTTGTTGATGTACCACATTGTTGTGGTGTTGTCTGTTCTGACTTGTATCACCTTGTTGTGGACAGATGCAGAAAATGCTTGAAGAGCTAAAAGACAGCTCTGAGTTCCAGCAAATTGATGTGGAGCAGAGATTCCTGGGGACCACACTCCCTGAGTGGAAAGGTCGCCCATGTGGACTCCCAACCCAGAAGGGAAGCATCTGTAGTGAGAGTCAAATTGTGAGCAGGGGAATGAAGGGGACCCCCAATCTTAAATTGCTCTGATCCTGCCACCACTGGAGGGCCTGGATCAAGGTTCGAGTCACTGGGACCAACTTGGAAAGGGGGTCTCTTCTCTGAGACCAATAGGTTCTCAAGTGAAACTGAATGTCTCTCATCTGAAATCTTGCTCCCTGCACAACAGCTGTGGATGCAGCCATGTGTCCCAGGAGCTGCAGAAAGTGTCTTGCTGGTCGAGAGACCTGCAGGGTGAAGGAGGAGGCCAGAGTCACTAAATTCGTCACCCTTTCTAAGGGAAGAAAAGCTCTGGCTAGCTTTGTGTCCAACTCTGCCCCTATAAAGGTGAGTACCTGGACTGGTTCCAGAACCGACTTTAGTAGATTTAGCAGAAAGCCCAGGGAGGTGAGAAGCTGCTGGGTAACTTGCAGGTGAGATTTTACCTGTTCTGGGGACTGGCCTACAATGAGCCAATCGTCTAGATAGGGAAAAACAGCAATCCTTTGCCTCCTTAAGTGAGCCACTGCCACTGCTAGACACTTTGTGAATACCCTTGGGGCAGAGGTAAGGCCGAAGGGCATTGCTCTGAACTGGTAATGACCTGAGGGTAGTTCGAATCTGAGGTACTTTCGATGGGAGCTTCTGATTAGGATGTGAAAATAGGCATCCTTGAGGTCCAGGAAGACTAACCAGTCCCCTGGCCTTAGGGAGGGTAAAATCATTGCCAGAGTTACCATTTTGAACTTTGGTTTCAAAAGATGCTTGTTCAGATATCTGAGGTCTAATATGGGCCGCCATTCTCCTGTCTTTTTTGGTGTAAGGAAGTATCTGGAATACAGACCCCTGCCCTGGTGCAGGGGAGGAACCCTTTCCACTGCTCTGAGAGCCAACAGGGTTGAGACCTCTGCTTCCAGAGCAAGGGTCTCTGAAGCACTTGCAGGTAGAAAAAGTCTGATTCTCAACTTGGGAAACTTTTTGAAGCTGAGAACCAGACCCTGGCCTACTACTTCCAGAACCCACTTGTCTGAGGTTAAAGAAGCCCAGTTCTGACTGAAGTAAGCCAGCCTGCCCCCTACCGGTAAAGGAGAATCGGCCCTGGGCACCCTATCAGGGTGCCTTCTTAGCAGGAGCTTTAGGCTGAGGGGTGGGAGCAGGTCTTCCCACCCGTCGTCTGCCTCTGCCTCTGAAGAAGCCCCTCTGAGCATAGGCAGAGGAGGCCTGAGTCTGGTAAAAAGCCTGTGAAAAGGCCTACCCCTACCCCTGGGGGTATGCCTCTGAGGAGTGGCTTGCTGCTGCTTAGCTTGGGCACTTTTGTAAGTAGTCCTATATTCATCCATCTTTTTCATGTAATTCTCTGTCTGCTCCCCAAACAGAGAATTTCCCACCACAGGAAAATCCATAGCCTTAGTCTGGGTATCCTGTGACAAACTAGTACACCTGAGCCAGGCCAACCTACGAAAAGCTACAGATGTGGCCATGACCCTAGAGGAAACATCATTAACATCCACAGCAGCATGAAACTGTACCTTAGAAGCCTCAATGCCATCAGCAGCCACCTATTCTAGTTCGCTAGCCAGCTGGCCATGGGCTTGCTTGACTAATTCCATAACAGTATCCCATCTAGATTTCTGATACCTAGCTACATAAGCCATATAATTTGCTTGCCTGAGTCCCAGAGAGGCTGCCATATACTGTTTTAGCCATGGCATCAATCTTCCTGGAATCCTTGTCAGGAGGATGTGAAGCCAGGGAATATTAGTTTTATCACAGGCTGCAGCCTGAACTACCCCAACATGACTGCATTGCTGAGAAAGGAATTCTGTATCAGGACCTGACAATGTGTACCTTCTGTCCATCTTTTTATCTACAGGAGGCACAGAATTAGGAGCTTTTAAAATTTTTATTGTTTGCTTCCTACAAGACTTATGCAAAGGAATAGACAATCTCCTAGACTCTGGAATAGCCATCATTTCTACAAAATCAGGCTCCTCTTGCTCATCCACAGCTTCTTCCAAGGGAAGCTGGAGGGTTTCAGCAACTTTTTTGTAAAACATAAAATGAGATGGGGACTCAGATAGCATAGGGGGAGATTCTAGAGGTCTGTCTGGGGAAATGTCCAGTTCAATGGGCACACCCAGACCTTCCCAGCCACATTCATACTGTTCATAATCATCCTCCCCCTCCTCTGGTTCATAAAATTCCTCAACATCATATTCCTGAACCACTGGAACCGGACGAACCGACCTTTTGCCAGACAGTGGCGGTTCGGACGGAACCTGAGACAGTGACTGGACAATTTGTATGGCTTTTGCTATCTTTGCAGCAGTTGGAGAAGGGGTTTTGGACTCCAAACCTGCTGACTTTCTTGTTTTCTTTACTGGAATTGGTTCCTCAGAACCAGCTTTTCTTTTGGCCGAGGAAGTCTCGCCCTTTTCAGAGGGCACTCCCTCCGGTTCGGTTGGCACCGAACCAGGCTGGCCATCTGGGTCAGCGGACTTTTTGGCCTCTCGTTCCCTGAGCCTGCCCAATCTCTTTTCCAGGGTGGCTGCAGGGAAATTCTTACATATCTGGCAGTCTGACTGGAGGTGGTCAAACCCCAGACAATAGACACATGTGGTGTGTGGGTCAGCCTTGGCAAAGACTTCCCCACAGACATCCACAGTGTTGAAACCAGTGGGCCGGTTTTTCTTTGGGTTTCTCAGACATAATGCCAGCCTAACCAGAAAACTTGCCCTTTAACGGCAGTGCCAGGCAAGACACCCTTATCGGTTCCTAACCGTGTCACGGGTATTGGAAAAAACCGTAATAAAATCCGGTTTTTAGAACCGATAAGAACCGGGAACTGCACTCTAAAATGTTAAACTTTAAAGTTAATGAGTTTTAAACCCAGCTGATCGGTTCAAAACCGAACCGATAAACTTACAAGTTCCACACAGACAAAACCTTAAATTTACTTACGATTACCACAGACAGAGCTTGAACCGAACGGTTTTGCGGTTAAAATAAAACTATTCTCGGTGAATCGAACCGAGAAAACACTGTCTAAACCGAGAAATGAACCGAGCAGTAGGAGAAATCTCCGGAGCGACTGTTCACTGAGGCGGAGTAAAGAATCTGACAGTTCAGGTTTGAAATTACACAGATAGAGCTGCTTCTTAGAGCTCGTGCTCAAAGTTCTATTTTGGAATGGTATTAACCATTTCACCTCCGGAGCAGTTCTAGTGGTGGGACAAACTGCTACTGTCATAATATAGCAAGACTTCATGTTGTTTGAACAACAACTTGCATCAGCAGAGGCCTTATTTAAAGTGATGCCCGCCCCCTTCCCCAGTTCCCCTACTGGTAAGGCTATCCTAGGCTTATGCTTTGAGATAAACCAGATGTTAAACAGGAAGATGGAAGTGGCCACTCTCCATCTCCAGCATACCTTCTGGGAGGGAGGTGACAAAGGGGATAAGGTGTTGGCCTACCAGCTTAGACACCAACAGATTAGCCAGCACATTCCTGGCCTGAAAAACACCCAGGGGCCAGTGGCTACTACCCCGCAGGTGATAAATAAGATTATGTCATCCTTTTATGAGGGGCTCTTCTCCACTACTCACTTGGAACTGGTCATGAATACCCAGCTTTTCCTGAATAGTCTTCACCTCCTCACACTCTCCCCACAACAGTCCCGTGATTTGGAAGCCCCAGTTACTCAAGAGGAGGTGGGTGATGCTTTGAAGAGCCTTCATCTGGGTAAATCCCCAGGGAGTGATGGCTATACTGCTGATTTCTACCAGGCCTTGGCCTCAGTGATCACCCCACTTCTTACAGGGTCTTTCAAGAGGCTGAAGCCAGGGGACCCTCCCACCCTTTGAGAAGTGACTATCATAGTTATTCCAAAGAAAGGCAAGGATGCTACTAGCCCGGGTTGTTATCGCCTGATATCTCTTATAAACCTGGACAGCAAGGTTTATGCCAAAGTACTGGCCTCTAGGTTGAGCCCCCTACTCTCACACCTAATTCACCCCTCCCAGGTGGGATTTGTACCAGGCTGACATAGTACTGACCATCTCAGAGCATTAATAAATCTTATGCACACAGCTTGACACCTGGCCACCCCAGCTGCAGCCGCCATAGCTGCTGATTTTGAAAAGACCTTCGATTCCATCGAATGGGATTATCTTTACTCGGTCCTATCCCATCTGGAAGTGGGTGAAAGATTTACAGCCAAGGTTCAGTCTATATATAGCAGCCCAATAGCCCGGGTTACCACCAGTTCCACACTTTCCCCCTCTTTTCCTACTTGAGCGAGGGACCAGGCAGGGTTGCCCCCTTTCGCCCCTCCTCTTTGTCCTTGCAGTTGAGCCATCAGCAGCAGCCATTAGACAACATCCAAATATCTGTGGGATCAGAGTTGGGGGTACTGAATATCCCACTCTGATGTATGCTGATGATCTACTTCTCCCCCGGCTGATGCACAACTTTCTGTGCCCCATTTACTAGCCCTACTGGACTCCTTTACCACCTAATCTGGCCTGAAGCATAATCAGACCAAGGCTGAAATGCTTCCCCTTAATGAGCACTGTCTCCAATATATAGCAACAAACTCTGGACTTCTCTGGGCCCCTACGAGGATCACCTACTTGGGCATCAGCCTCACCCCCAAACTAGAGCACCTCTGGCATGCTAATATACAACACTTGCTGAATACCACCAAGACTGAATTTGACAGGTGGAAACTGCTCAAACTTACCCTTGCAGGTAAGATAGCTGCCATAAAAATGGTGACCACCCCCCGGTTCCTCTACCTCTTAGCCCATATACCCATTTCCCTTCCCAAACATTGTTTCCAACCCGTAGACAAACTGATAGGAGACTTCTTATGGGAGGGATACAAACCCCACTTCAGCCACTCTAAAGTCAGGGCTCACTGGACACAAAGGGGATAGAACCTCCTGTGGATGGAGGGGTATAAATGGACATCTCAGGTGGCACAAACGGTCCAGTGGTTCCATACTGCTCCCTCCTCACCACCATGGTGGGTACACATAGAACTAGATATGACAAATACCCTATACCCCACATCCCTCCTGTATCCTCCTGAAGGGAACAGCTCCTCACATGTACTTCTACCTGTTAAGGCCTCAGTCTCCCCCTAGTGGAGCTGTCCAGGAGAGCCTGGCATTATGTACACACTAGACTGGCCATAGCCCCACTCCCCCTTCCCCATGTACTGCTCCGGCAGAACCCTGACATTACTATAGGTAGAGAAAGGGTAACCTGGAAACAATGGTTCAGCAAAGGCATCCAAACTGTGCGAGACATATGCGACCCCGGTTTCAGGCAGGTCACTACCTTTCAGAACCTACGGTAGAAATGGGGTCTCCCTCATAAGGACTTCTGGATGTATCTCCAGATCCGGGCAGCAGTCACACCCCTTCTGGAGAACCCTATACAGTACACTAACCCCCAACCCTGGAAACCTGGATACAACACCCAAAAGGCCTGGCAGGTAGAATATATGCTATGCTTAGGGACACCCTTCCCTCTCAGTCAGGGTAATCCAAGACAAGATGGGAAACAATGCTTCAGCACAATATCTCTAACACCCAATTGGGTCAGGCCTGGAAAGGTGCCCACAAGTGGTACCAAGATGCACTGTCTAGGCTGATCCAGAACAAAATCTTACACTCTTGGTAGAAGACCCCCATGGCACCCTACAAAGCCAAACTCCTTGACTCCGACCAATGCTGGATATGCCAGACCAGATGAGATGACCTGGTTCATATACTATGGTCATGTCCAAAGATACAGAACCTCTGGAAGGGGGTGGGCTCCATGGTGTCCCACATACACCACAAGCAGATTCCCCTGATGCCTATGTTCTTTCTCCTATGGATTCAGACAGATCTCCCACTGTTGACTCCGCAGGAATACAGACGCTTAGCCTTATTTGCCATTCAAGCCAAAAGGGCCCTTTTATGTAAATGGCATACCCAGACCACCCCCACAATTCTTGAAGTAGAGGCCTTCCTCTCAATTCTTGCAAAACTGGATAGGATGGCCAATCTTAGATCATACCAAATGGCTAAATTCCAACAATGCTAGGCCCCATATCTGAGATATGTCAACTCCTCAGAGGGTGTGGGCTGAAACCCCACATTTCAGGTTGAATCAGCAGGGTTTATACATTACCTACAAATAAAGTTAAGTTGTATGACTGGGAGGCCCTGAAATGAAGGTGGTCCCCCAGGCATGTCATTTCAGGCAGAGCCTTGGATCTCATACAAGGTCCAAGCTAATACTTTACTTAATCAGGTTCTGTCACCCATGCTATTTGCACCTAGGTTAACAGGCTGTTTCCCATGTTTGGGGCAATCACCTATGACTATGGGATTATGTTATTCTTATAGGATTACAGTAGCGTTGGCACACAGATTCTTTGTGTATATCTCTGTTCTGTTTTAGAAAAGTGCCCTTTAAGTATGCTGGAACTAATTCACACCTATCCGGATCACCAGATGCCATGAAGAGTTGTGAACCCCTTAGAAGGATAAGTGCGTCTCTGGTCCTACATAGCAGCTGACTCACATAGATCACAGTTTGGTGAGTAACATCTATTATTCTCACATTCTACTGCTAGTTTCCCCTCTCAATAGTGTCTCTATAGTGCAATCTCCACCCCCCCGCTCGTTAGAAGGGGAGAGGACTACAATATTACAGACAACTTATATTGTGCTATGGCTTTATTAACTTACAGTAAATGTACTGCACCCTGTAACCATGAGCAATCTGCTGATTGGTATATCTCTTCCTTAAACCCTCCCCTAACTCCCTTCCTTCCTTCCCACCCTCCTTCTGCCTTCCCCTTCCCCTTCATAACGAAGCTGTTTCTTTTTTTGTGAAACTGACTGCTAAGCTTGTACTGTACTGAGATAATTTTGAAAATAAAAACATTTTCAACAAAAGAAAGGGCCAGGAGATAAAGATGCAAGCTTTTTAAAGAGCTCTCACACACCAAGCAGAAGTGCCATCATAGAGGAACGGTTTGATGATCTGTTTGGCCATTTAGACCTGACGGGCTCAATGCAGCTAACAGTGTAATCCACTTAATTTCTATTTGGAGTAAACTCTGTAATCTGTCCACCCCCCAAATGGGCAGGGGGACATGTTTGAGGGGTCTGAATGAATCTAAACACAGATGTGCAGGACCCACTGGCCTCTCTGAAGTGAGCACTCAAGGCATTATTCTCATTTTTATTGATTATAGCTCATATATACTTCTGGATGTAGCACTTCAGGGGGAGGATTCTGTGCCCAACATAAACAAGATTACATGAACACCAACAGCCGAAAACACAAAAAGCCGTCTGGCAATCTATGTATTTGTTCAACCAGAATAGCTCTCCTGTCTTAGGATGTGCAGACGTATTGCCTGTAAGACAACAAAATTAAACAAATAATTCACAAAAAAAGGGCTGTATTAATGGTAGATGACAACTGCCACCCCCACCCCATGGGATCAGCTTCCCGTGTAAGGTTCAGAGGAGGAAAGACTATAGCAAATCATGCGGCTAATGCTCATCTGTTTCCAGCTGTCAAAGAGTAGGATTTAACCCGTAGGCTGCTAACAGAATTAGAACGTATAGGAACTTTGGACTGATATATCAGTGTATTGCACAGCAATGGTTAACAAGTGCGGGCATTGCAACCTCTGCAGTTATGCTTTTACAGGCAGTAAGTTTGAACATCCTAAGACAGGAGCGGTGCTGTGGATGGCCATGGGTCCCATGGGTCCTCCACATCTGTGTTTAGAATGATACCCTTCGAACACCCCCCCCCCGCCTATTTGGGGAGGAGACAGGTTACGCAGTTCACTCCAAAAGAAACTAAGTGGATTACACTGTTAGATGCATTGATCCCATCAGGTTTAAATGACCAAATAGAGTCCAAGTCATTCCGCTAAGAGGTTTATTCTGCTAGGCGTTTGCGAGCTCTTTGAAAAAGGTTGTGTCTTTATCTCCTGGCCCTTTCCTTTAGTGCAGTATAATTAGAAATGAACTGACATTTAAACAAACCATGCTTTCTATTGCGCCAATGTCTTTATTCCATGTATGTAAATCTTTATTATTAGGAAGGGTTATTTGGCACATGTCAGAAAACCTTTTTTTTAATCTAGCACAGTATTTATTTCCCATCATGAAATTTGAAAATACTTTTTCTATGGGTTAGCCTGGGAGGACAGCCCTCCCCCCATCCTCTTTTTCCCATTTGGATACTTCAAGACTAGTCTAGCTCCACCGTTATATACATTTCATATAAAGTAATTAAAATATGCTCTACATAACTAGTTTGCAATACTTGATATTATGGTAGAGGTTATATTTGACATGTTAGGAAAAATTTATTTAACTTATATCCCAATACAATATGAATTTTTGATAATATGCTTCTTGTAATGAGACCCGGTTATAAAAGTTGTTATTGGGCTACACTACCTAGAACACCCTATTATTTATCATACTATAATTTATTTAATGAATGCTGATCAGGTTGTTTGTGTCCCTGATTACACCCTTGAATGCCATTGCCACTTTTCCTTTTTCGACCTCCCCAGGCACAGAAATATATATATATATATATATATATATATATATATATATATATATATATATATTTATATGATGAGTGCAGATTTCTGCTTCTTAACTTCTGGCAGGAGTGCATACATGTGGCATTTTTTTCTGAAATGGAAACTATGTATGTAGTAACATTTTGCCATGATCTTTTCTCCTGGTTCTTTTGTAGAGACACAGTTTCTTTGTTTGATTTATGTTAACTGTCACATATTAACACTGACGTTCTTTTCCATCTACTTTCCTTGTAATCGTATTTTGCGCTTTTAACTACTTGCAAATGTAATAACATTTATCACCTGCACTTTGCTTAATGAATGATACTATAAAAGTGTACAAATTACAAGCTAGCCATGCCCCCTAAGGAAGCCTGTAGCTGTGGTGATACGTAGGGTTTAGCTGGTCAGCATTCCTAGCACTGTGCACTTTTCTAACAGTTCCCTGTAGGTGTATGCACTGTTTTTCTTGTTTTGGTTCCAGTCAGTTTGTAGCATCAGCACCTTTAGAAGCAAGCAGTGCTTTCCTTCCCTTTGTTCCATCTATTCGGTATCCTGTATTGCAGCTTTTGTTCTTTATACTGCTTGGTGCCCTTGTGAACAATTTCATATATAATGTACAGTAAGACCTCTTAAAAAAACAACTCACAAGAGCATATTAAGGCTATAATCAATGCAGATAAATCCAGTGCTTTGGAGCCCATTTTGCAATCTGTCATGCTTCAAACTCTGCTACACTACAATTTACTGTACTTGAGCATATACCTCCACCTAAATGGGGAAGAGATCCCTCTAGAATGCTTTTACAAAGAAAAACTTGCTGGATCATAAATCTGAAAGTACGTAAGCCATGGGGCGGGGGGGGAGTCTAAATGAGGACCCTGATTTTGTTCCTTTCTTGTAATGGGTATGTATTCGATAAAGGCCACCTTAAAATCTATGGTAACTCAGACATGAAACAAGGCAACAGAGATATGTTTGTTTAATAGATTTAACATATCAGTTTGTATTTTCATTTTCAGTGAAAAGGAATGTTATTTGAAAACAGCAGTATGACATCTACAGCGCTTATCAAATGTTTATTAACCGCTTTGATTATCTTCATATTTTTTTTTAAGAAACTACCTGCATTCATTATGACTGTATACTAGTCCAGTGGTTGCCTGAGAGAAAGACTGTGTGTCTTTTGGATTTCACACCCTTCCCTCGGCAGAAATGCCCTCCCTCCCCATTTTTAGTATTTCTGGTTCCAGTTGACTTTAGCCTGCATTCAGACCCTTGTGGACTTCTTGGTCTTAGTTCTGGTAAGAAATATAGTGGGACCAATTTGGATGCTACTCTTGACATTAGATATTAATTTTGGTCTACTTAGCTTCTGAGCTTTGTCACCAGTTTTGCATATTTGCAAATCATAAAGTACAGTTCTGTAAGATTGAACTTACTGTAAAAGTAAATCTTTGCAGGAGGCTCTTGTAGTTGGTAATAACTGTTAGGACTAGAGCCGTCAGGCACTAGGACCACATGGAAAACTTTAGCTAGCAGTGTCTGGTGGGAGACCGCCCACCCGATGTCACTTGATGGATGACAGTATGACACTATGTAGTGGGTGGTCCCCATGCCTGCCCTCCAGTTCTCCCGCCAGAGACCGAAGAAGGCTTGACTGGAGAAAGGAGTGGGCTCCTGGAGCCAAAAGAAAGGCTAGAAAGAAATAGTCACAGAAGCAGGGGGAAGGAGGGAGGGGAAAAAGGTACGTACTGCAAGAGCCTCTCTCGAAGATCAACTGTTACAGTAAGTTCTTACGTAACTGTACTATCTTACTTTGAGAGAGCTTTTGCAGTAGGTAATAACCATTAGGACTAAGCAGTGTAATTCAGACAAAGGTTGAAGCACAGGAGGCAGGAAAGGTCTGCAGTAGATACCAGATTAAGACAGAAGACCCTGAAGGACAGCTAGTCCAAAGCCTGCCCTACACCTAGAAGCAATGTCCAGACTGTAGCGTTTGGTAAAGGTGTGGACAGAGCTCCAAGTGGCTGCTGCACAAATTCCAGCAGTAGAAACATTCCTGAAACAAGCAGTAGATGCAGCCATGCCTCTGATTGAATATCCCTTGACTTCCCCCAGAAGGGGCTTGTTATACTTCTGATAAAACAAAATGAGGTTTGCTAACCATTTGGATAAGCATTGCTTGGAAACTGCCGCGTCCTCTCTTTTGGGCTCAAAAGAAACGAAAAACTGATCCATTTTATGGACTGACTTTGTCCGGTTCATATAATAATGTGAGGTTCTGTGCACATCGAGGGTGTGCAGAATGGCCTCCCCTTGATTAGAATGCACAGGATAATACACCGGCAAGTGCATAGTCTGATTCAAAGTGAAATCAGACACCACCTTAGGTAGAAATTTAGGATTTGTACGCAGAGCCACCCGGTCTCTGTGGAAAATCAAATAAGGCTTCTTACACATCAGGGCCTGAAGCTCGGAAATCCTTCGAGCAGAAGTAATGGCAACTAAAAAGAGAGCTTTCCAGAAAAGGTAGTGCAGGTTGAAACTCATGGCTGGTTCAAAGAGAGGCAAAGTGAGTTTCTCAAGGATCAAGTTCAAATGCCACAGAGAAACGGGATTCCTGACCGGGGGTTTCAGGTGGAGAATTACTTTCAGAAAGGTTTTGCAAACCTCCAACTGCTCCATAGTTTTGCCATCCACTGGAGTGTGGGAAGCAGAAATGGCAGACAAGTGAATCTTCAGCGAAAAATACCTAAGGCCAAGGTCAGAGAGAGATACAGCAGGTATTCCATGACCTGTGGGACAGGGCAAGAGGAAGGATCCCATCCTTTATTGGTTGCCCAAATGGAGAACCTCTTCCATTTCATAGCATATGTGGTTTTGTGGATGGCTTTTGGGCCTCCACAAGGACTTGGGCCACTCTGGAAGAGACTCCAAAGTGTGCAACAGCTACATCAACAGGTGCCACGCATGAAGGTAAAGGAACTTGAGGACTGTATGGACCCAGCTTGCCCTGGTCCTGAGTCAGCAGATTCTGGCAGAGAGGCAGGGGAACCGGAGGTTCCACTTTCAACTGTTGAAGCAGAGAAAACCACACTTGGCGAGGCCAATAAGAGGCTATGAGGATCATGCTGGCTCTTTCTTGCTGTAGTTTCAGAAGTGGAAAGGAAGGAAGGTGTACAAGAACTTCCCTGTCCAGCAGAGAGACAGTGCGTCTCACCAGAAAACACCACGCCCGGGAACAAGCGAGCAGAAACTGGGTAGTGTTGTGTTGGATGGGGAGATGAACAGATTGAGATCTGGGCAAAATCATTGATCAGAGATGTCTTTGACTACTGACTGCCTCAGTTCCCACTCATGTGCCCTTACCTGAGTGTGGCTGAGGGTGTCCACCAGGACATTTTGAGTGCCTGGGACATGCACTGCTGTGAGCTGCAGGTTGGGTTGTATTGCCCAGTGCTACACATGCATCGCTTCCCTGCACAGTGGATATGACCGTGTACCTCCCTATTTGTTCAGGCACCAGACCATGTTGTCAGTCTGTACCAGTAGGAGCCCAGGGAGGAGTAGGTGCTGAAAAGCCTGAAGGGCGTATAGTACAGCCTGCATCTCCTGAACATTGATGTGCAGAAATAGCTCCTGCTGAGACCAGGATCCCTGTGTCCTGTGGCTGCCCAGATGGGCACCCCAGCCCTGACCAGAAGCATCTGTTGTCAGGGTCTGACTCAGAGGGAGCATCTGCAAAGGAACACCTCTGGTGAGATTGGACAGATCCTGCCACCATAGGAGATCCGCATGGGGCTGGATAGCAGAATCCTGTGACCCAGGTCATCTGATTTCTGGTCCTACTGGACCCGAGGAGTCCACTGCGTAATTCGCATGTGGAGCCTGGCTAGGGGGACAGTGGGAATAGCCGCTGCCATCAAGCTCAGAAGGCATAATACCAAACGGGCCATGATCTATTGGCTGGCTGCCACTTGGATAGCCTACTGACGCAAGGTTTCCACATGATCCAAAGGGAGGAAAGCTTGACCCTGAGCAGTATCCAGCACTGCCCCAATTAATTGGAGGCATTGTGAAGGAACAAGGTGAGATTTGGGTAAGTCACCATGATCCCCACTTGCCTGAATAGATTCAGGGTAGTAGTCAGGGAGGCCACCAGACTGTCCCTCAGTGGTGCTGAAAGGAGCCAGTCACTGAGGCACAGGAAGACATATATTCTCTGGTGGCATAGAGCCGCCGCCACCACCGCTAGGCACTTGGTAAACACTCTGGGTGCTGAGGAGAGGCCAGAGGGGGGACACTTTGAACTGGAAATGTTCCCCCAGAAAGATGAAGTGGCAGTAAGATATTTATTTATTTGTTTAAATTTTGGTAACTGGGTATGCATCCTGCATATCCAGAGCACAAAGCCAATGACACTGGTGCAGAAGAGGCAGCAGACCCGGTAGGGTCAGCATGTGAAACATCTTGTACTCTACATACAGGTTTAGCGTGCTGAGGTCCAGGATTGGACAGACATCCTCTGTCTTTTTGGGGACCAGGAAGAACTGGGAGTAATATCCCTTTCCTTCCTGGATCTGAGGAATGGGCGGTATAGCTGATTTTGTCAGAAGAGCCTAGATCTCTTCCCTTATGACAGAAATGTGGCCTACTGGGTAGTGAGAAAGACCTGGAGGATTTCTTGATGGTCTCTCTGTGTATTCGATGGTGTGGCCTTGAGCGATGAGCTGCAGGACCCACATGTCTGAAGTGTTCGCCTCCTATCCAACCTGGTGGTTGGTGAATCTGCCCCCTACTGGTTCCTCCACAGCTGGTGGCGGAGGCTGGGGGCCCTGCCACAAGTAAAGAGGCAGGGGGGGGGGAGCGCTGCTCCGGCAGCCCTTTGGGACTTAGCTGGGGGAGTGACTCCTACCGACAGGGCCCAATGTTTGTTCTGACATCGAGCTGACTGTTGCCTATTCTGGCACCATTGTTGATGACGAAATGGTTGTTTTGGTTTGATGTTAGAGCGATACATAGACTGGACAGAGCACAGTACCTTAACACTGTCCTGGAGCTCAGTGATTATGTCCTTGATGTCACCCC
Source organism: Neoceratodus forsteri (assembly GCA_016271365.2). Lineage (NCBI taxonomy): Eukaryota > Metazoa > Chordata > Ceratodontiformes > Ceratodontidae > Neoceratodus > Neoceratodus forsteri. The sequence goes on along the minus strand of CM028130.1, from coordinate 1,042,525,261 downwards.
CGAAAAGGACTGGTCCCCTGAAAGTCGCATCCTGGATGGTCGACTGGGATGTCTTGGGCCAATCCGGATACCCTCAGCCAGGAGTACCGGTGCATGCTGATAGCCATGGCTTCAGTGTAGAGGCATCTACCACATCATATGTTGCTCTGAGGGAATGACGGCAGGAGGTTCTGCAGTCCTGACAATCTGGGAAAATTTGGCTTTAGCCTTGGAATCAGGCAACGCCTCTAATTCTGATTTCAACTGTCCCAGGATAGATTTCCGATATACAATCATGTGTGCCAGGTAGTTGAAAGTTCTGAGGGCCAGAGTGAAGGAGGAATAAACATTACGTCCAAACTGGACTATTTGCTGTAACTCCTTGTTTGGAGGAGAGATGCTCATGTGTTTAGGTTTAGCCATATGGTCATGGGCCGCATTAAAGGGGACAGGAAATCTGTGCTAATTGGCAGCAGTTTGCAATGTTCCTAGTAAGACAAATGATAAACTTGCCTCCAAATGAGCCATATTTAACTGTACCTCGATAAACGTTGATGTGAAAAACTGTGTTTTCAATTGTTTTCTTTTTATGAACAATATTCTGAACAGTTCTTTTCCTGAAACCAGTAATTTGGAGTGTTTAATATGTCATGGTTTGAGTACAGAATGCTAAACATGAGCTATTATCCTATCGGAACCATGCTTAGAGCTCTTTCCTCAAACTGTGACAAAGTTAAAACTCCAGATCACTGGTTCCGTGAAGAGAACTGCAACAGAATGCTGCCCATAAAAACGAAACACTGTAAAATACAGTTTTTCATATGACTTTTTATTCAGGTACAGTTACATATGGATCATTTAGGTTTATGAGTATCATTTCTGTAAACTGGAACATTATAAATAGCTACCAATTAGAAATCATTTCCTGTCCGTCTTTAATGACCACCAAGTCCACTTTGGGGTGAGAACTAAGGTGGTCTTTACCCTTGGGGGCTTGATACAGTCTATCAGCCTTTTTGGTGACTGCGGCCACCAACGAAGGTTGCTGCCAGGCTGTGGAGGCCAGATCCTCATGTGGTCCTATCCACTGAGGAATGAGCAGAGGGGACAGTTCAGGCATATCCAGGTGTTCCACCAACATCTTGCGCTAGGGATCCTGATCTTCTGTCTTCCACCCATTGGCCTCCTGAATCTTCTGAAGGACCTCAGTAAAGGAGGGGACATCCAGAGGAGACTTAGGAGACTCTTTGGGCTTTGGATCCACCAGAGAGGGGGTCTCAAAACCCAAGGTAGAGGAGTCTGTGGTGTCTGAGTCTGACAACAGGCATCCATCCAGGGACAGAGCCTGTAGGAGCAGGATCTCCTGCAGTGAGACCGCAAGGCCCCTGCCGACACCGGCTACCATGGTAGAACACGAGGTCTGCCCCAAGGTAGAGGGGTGAGACTCCACTGGAGAGGGAAATCTCAGTGTAAGGTTGGTGTGGGCTGTCATGGAAGCTGTGACTGGTTGCCACCAGTCCAGTTCTGAGACCAACTGCATCCTAGGTTTGGACCACCAAGACTGTAATGCCGCCCTAAAATCCATTTGAGGCAGAGGTGGTGGAGGGGGCAGAGAGGAGTAGGGGGATGATAGATGAGCCGGTATCCTGGGAAGGTAAACCCTCGGTGTAGTATAGCCCGGCATTGGGTAATGGTAGCCTAGCAGGCCATAGGGCAAATAGCCTGGCGTCTGATACCTCAGCGTGGGGTATCCTGGTTTGTGATACCCTGGCGGCAGGTACCCTGGTGAAGGGTAGTGAGGCGCAGGGTAGCCTGGCATTGGGAGACCTGGTGAAGGGCCTGAAGGCAGAGCCAAGGGACCAGCTGGAGGCCCTGATATTGGGTAACCCGGTGTCGGACCCGACAGAGGAGCCAAAGGTCCTATTGAGGGCCTGACAGTGGGTAGCCAGGCTTAGGCCCTGGAAGGGGGGCCTGAAGGAGCTGACAGGGCCCTAATGGAGGGTTAGAAGGGTCTGATAACATCAGATCTGATGCTGGAACATCCAGCGAAGGTTCCAGCATCAGCCCCAAAGGTTCCACTGGAGTCTGGGGTCGGGGGGCTGGCCCAGATGGGGGAACCTACAGTGCAGGAGACACTGGCTCCCAAGGGAGGTCCAGTGTCGGGCGTTCTGGTTCCAGCACCAAGGCTGTGAAGGGCGGACACTCATCCGACTCCAGCTCCAAGTGTGCAGGAGAGCTAGGAGACATCAACAGGGGAGGTGGCGAAGGAGGATCCCGAGAGGGAGAACCCTCTGGGGACGGCTGCAACTGGAGCAGCAGCATGCACTGAGCCAGAGGATCAGTGTTGAGCTTGTTATCGGGGCCCAGTGGAAGTGCAGTGGCTGGGTGGATGCCAGAGGAGCTGGTGTGCAACTTATCAGCCGTGACCAGGCGTTCATCAGAGGGGCTAACGACTGACTTATCAGCCGTGCCACCAGACTTAGGCCCCGGGGCCTTGAGGGGTCTAAGGGTGGCAGAGCTCTCCGATGGATCGGAGGCGCTCTCCTGTACTGTGACCAGCTCAGGCAGGGGGACCAAGGGCTGTTCCCCTCAAAGAGGGGCAGGCTTGGTTGGAGGAGCGGTACCCATGGCAGCGGGACGCCGCTCTTCGCCCATGGCCCCGAAGGAGGCTGCGGGTGGGAAGACCGACTGTGGTCCTGGTGCTTCTCCTTGTCCTTCTGCTTCTGCTTATTGGAGTACGAAGAACCCCCTGAAGAGGAGGATGATCCCTGTAGCTTCTGCAGCACCTTCACCATGGAAGCCATCCTTAGTTTAAGAACATGGGTTTCCAGGGCCTGTTGGTGGCATTTCCATGTGGCCTGGTTGAAATTCTGGCAAGCCTCACAGTCCTCAGTCTTCTGCTCTGGTCCCAGGCAGAAGAGGCAGAGGGAATGGCCGTCCTTATGAGGGAGCTTAGTACCACAGGAATCACACTTCTTATGCAACTCGCAAGGCGTCGGAGAAGACTTGGATGAAAAAAGTAATATTTTTCAAAGATTTACAGAAAGAAATAAAAACGATGAAATACTTATCTGAAAATGGCAGTTGACTGAAGCAGCGTTCTCCGCGAGGTTTGTGCGCAGGTTGATGGCGGGAAAGAACTGGAGGACGGGCATGAGGACCACCCACTATATAGTGTCACACTGATGTCCATCACGTGACGTCGGGTGGGCGGTCCCCCGCCAGACACTGCTAGCTAAAGTTTTCTGTGCAGTTCTAGTGCCTGACGGCTCTAGTCCTAATGGTTGTTACCTGCTGCAAGAGCCCTCTCAAAGTAAGAACAGTAGTGTTATTAGATGAAGACCCACTCACTGGAACCTTTTGCAAGCCCTTTTTTTTAGCACATCTTAGTATTTTCATATTTACTCTTGCCCCCCCCCATATTACCACACCGCCCATCTCCCAATTATTCCTCCTACTTTCCAGTTACTTTTCCCCATACTACCCAAATCCCTCCCCAGCCCCTCCCTCTTACTCCTTACCTTGAGATGAGCCACTTTTATGCCCTGTAGTCATCAGTGGATTGAATACAGACCACTTCCTCTGTGCAGTAATTTGTAATACTTTAGTAGAATTGGATTAATTCATTCAGCTAGTCACAAATACATATTTTTTCCAGTTTTGTTTAACAGTTGGCTTGAAGTGTTACAAGTTCCGTTTGTTTAACATATGGCTATTACTTGATTAAAGATTGATACCCACATATTAGGTACTTATGCTACATAAATTGCATTGAATAAATAATTAATTGTGGGTAACATATAAATTGTAATTAGTCTGTCTTTAAATACATGGTATTTAAAGGGACTCTTACCTGGTATTAGCCACATCCTCTGGTAAAGCCTCCCCCCGCCCCACCGTGGGTGAAGTGGCAGAACTGTTTTGTCAGTGTCCCACTCAGTTTGTTCTTTTGCTCACCAATAAATGTTGCAGTTTGGAATAATACAGCATTTTATGAAGAATTTGCTTTAGCAAGCAAGCAAGCAATCTTTATTTTTATAGCACCTTTCAAAATCAAGGCGCTGTACATAGTATAAAATTACAGTATAAAAACAGACAATACAATAATTATTTAAAATCAGTTCATTAATTAATCAGAGAAGGCCAAAGAAAATAAATACGTTTTCAGCATAGATTTAAAACTATTGATGGTCAGGCATTCTCTTAACCGACGAGGTAGAGAATTCCACAGAGTTGGTGCTGCAAATGAAAAGGCACGTGCTCCAGATGTTTTAAGACAAACCCTGGGAATCTCTAGCAATCCCTCGTCATCGGATCAGAGAGGAAAATTGGGGGAGTAGGGAGTCAGGAGATCTTTAAGGTAGTCAGGTCCCTGGAGCTTTCATCTCCTGGAGTGCTACCAAGTTTGTGTGAAAGGAGTCTGTAAATGACCAGCCATCCTGGTTTTGCATCTACACCATATTTCTGGATGTATTGCTTTTTGTTTGGATTGTAAGAAGCCTCCCAAAAGCCTAAGGGCGCACTCTACTAAAGCTACTTCTGCCTCTGTGGCAGCCACAAGGGGCATTCCCCTCAAAGAGATATGAAAAGCGGCTACGTGGGATACAGTCCACACCTTTACTAAGCATTATTGTCTGGATATCCAATCCAGGAGTGATGCCAGGTTTGTGACTGCAGTCTTGCAGAATCTTTTTCTTAAACAGGTTCTAGAACAAGCCTCACAAGGTGCTGCTAGTGAGCCTGCAGTTTTGAATGACATTATTGTTTGATTCCTGTTGTTAGAAGAATTAATTACCCACCATAGTGATGTTTCTTCTAAGGAATCCAACAACAAATTGTACAATCCCTGACCCTGCCTCCCCTCCTAGAACCTGACTTCTCGCAAGAATCATATGATTATTTATTTTGTACTTGAACATTTGTTGTTTAATCCCTTTGATCTTTGGAAACATTTGAAACATTTGTGGTTAATTCATTATAAAAAATGGACTGCTATTTTATAATTGAATGTATTTTTAGTTTATTTTTTTTATAGACTAGGTATTGGTGGCCACTGCTCCCCTTGCTTTCCAGATACAAATCTATTGTTAGAACAGCATACAGAGAGTGACCACAGGGCAGAGTTTGAACAAAATTCTAAACTCTATGAACATTCAGATCTTCTTTGAGGATATCTCTTTCAACAGGCCACACATATGGAACATACAGCCGCCAAGCACTAGGTCCAGATGGAAACTTTTGCAAGCAGTCAGCCAGGGGCTGCCCACAATTAGAAATGCAGCAAATTTAAAATCCGCTGGCGAAGTGAACGCGAAGTGGCCACTTTGCGTTGGCACTTCGCTACGCAGAGTGCCCCATAGGAAAGGCTCACTTCGCCTTGTTATTATTACTTCACGTTGTCATTCCACCTTAAATGCAAAGTAGGGTGGAGTGACAACAATATTGGCAGCATCCCACCCACACAGTCACCAGAATGAATGTGCATCCCCAAAGTGCTACTGTCTTGTGTCCAAAAAACTCCCCAGTGCTGATGAAGTGAAATGAGAGTGTAACAAGAAATGCAAAGTCTCACAGAATTAATGGCATACTCAGTCATGTGCGCAGTGGTCAGGTCACACACAGAGTCACCAGAATTAATGTGCATCCCCAAACTGCTACTGTCTTGTGTCCAGAAAATTCCCCAGTGCTGATGAAGTGAAATGAGAGTGTAACAAGAAATGCAAAGTCTCACAGAATTAATGGCACACTCAGTCACGTGCTCAGTGGTCAGGTCACACACAGAGTCACCAGAATTAATGTGCATCCCCAAACTGCTACTGTCTTGTGTCCAGAAAATTCCCCAGTGCTGATGAAGTGAAATCAGAGAGTAACAAGAAATGCAAAGTCTCCCAGAATTAATGGTGCCATGCAAACGCACAGACAGATTAAGATTGCGCTGCACACTCAAGGGATGCATATGAAAAGGCACAACAACACCTAACCAGTGCTCACAAGTCACAAATCCAAATCTGGAAAGGTACATTTTGCCAGTTGGGGGATTAGTGCACGGCAGTAATAATCCACTACCAGTAAAGATACCACAAAGCAGTATAAAAAATTCATGCAGGTGCGGTGGATAGCAGGTTCACACCGCTGCAATTACTCTGAAACACAACAAAAGGTGTCTGATTTAATGGCACGCATCGCACACACACTCATACGCACACTCAAGTAATGTGTAGCAAATAGAAAACCTTTAGTAATATAGCCAAATGTTTTAAACAGACAAATTGTACACTCCTACACTACAACAATCAGCAAAAAAATGTCAAAAATTACTGAAAATATTACTGTGTGTACATTAACACAGTTATACAAGAAAAATATAACCAAAACAGAAAGACTGGCTTTTTCTCCCAGTTAATCTACCTACACCACAAATACGCCCCTCCCCCAAAGCACTCTTCGCAGAACACAGACTGACTGTTCTTAATTAACATTCAAAATCCACACACAACAATAAACACTCGATGATATGGGCACAGAAGGGTTTCCTACAATCGATGTACTAAATTTTGAGGAAAAAATATTACTCAAAAATGCATTTTAAACAGCTTTTAGAGGTTTTTGAATCGCAGAGCTCTGAGAGCAAACTGTCTCCAGCTACCAATGCACACACACACTACCCAGGCCAGAACTGAGGCTGTGCTGAACAATCTAGAGCCCATGTGACCTGCAATCCCATGAATAACTGCAGAATTTCATTTGGAGCTCAATTACAGGGCGAAGTGAGGCGAATTACACTGATTTCAATGTACTTCACCTTAAAATTGGTGAAGTGGTTTGGGGAAGGCGGAATAATGCAAAGTCATTGGTTTCAATGGACTTCGCGTTCCTCATTTTGAAGCGAAGTACTCCACTTAACATTGTGGAGTTCTCTGTAGATTCCACGTTACTCAGTGAATCACTTCACGGAGCAAATTGGGGCCACTTCGTCCACCAGTACCTACAGTACTGTAACTCACATGCTGTACGGGAAGGAATGCGAATGCCTATGGCTGTACTTCCCCAATGGGCTGTAGCACAAAACTCCCAGACTTAAAAATGTTTATTAATGAGTACAATGGTGGAGTGGTGAAGCCTGGAGAAATACTACAAAACATGCTTAAAATACATCCAAGTAACTAGCAAAAAAATGAATGATGTGATTCATGACATGATCATGAATCATGATTTGTGACTGCATTTGTGACTGTGATGATGAAGAACGTGATTCGGTGTCGACGGTGTGAGATAACCAATGTGAAACTGTAATGGGAACGCGAATGCCTACGGCTGTACTTCCCCGATGAGCTGTAGCACAAACTCCCCAACTTAAAACCGCTCATTAATGAGTACAATGGTGGGGTGGTGAAGCCTGGAGAGATACTACAAAACATGCTTACAATACATCCAAGTAACTAGTCAAAAAATGAGTGTTGTGATTTGTGACGTGATCGTGAATCATGATTTGTGACTGCATTTCTGACCGTGATGATGAAGAACGTGATTTGTATCACGAGTAACTCGTGATGAAGGTCCTGACTTAAAAACACGTATTAATGAGTACAATGTTCATGCAGAATTATGCATCACACCTGTCCAGTACTCTGAAGGGAAGCCATAGAAACAACTGTGACTTAAGTTACAGATGGAGATTGGGCCCTAAAAAGATGCAAATGCACAGACAGATTAAGATTGTGCTGCATTCTGAAGAGATGCAGATGCAAAGGCACAACACCTAACCAGTGCTCACCATCAGAAATTCAGATCTGTAAAATAATACCTTTGTCGGTTTGGGCGGGCCGCGGGGCGGGGGGCAGTCACTAGTACTAGTACCAGTAAAAATACCACAAAGAAGTACAAAAATCACACAGTTGCAGTGGATAGCAGGTTCACATTGCTGAAATTATGTAGCACGATAAAAGGTGTCTGATTTGATGACACGCGTCACAGACATACTCACACACACACACTAAGTAATGCGTAGCAAATTGAAAACTTCAGTAATATAACCACATTTTTTTTAACTTTCTTCTGTGCCTCTGCAGGGTCGTTGTATTGGAAAGTTTTACCCCCGTAGGTCATCCAAAGTCGAGCCGGTGCGAGGAGGGAATGAGCAACCTCCAGGCCCCGAAGCTGTTTCCTCAAGGGGTCAAACAGTTCGCGTTTCAACCGGGTGGCATAAGACCAGTCAGGAAATATCTTGAAATCCTGTTCCTCGATGTTCACAGGATGATTGGCTTTCGCCCACTGCAGTACTCAGTCACGGATTGCTGGACCTGTGGTTATGAGCATAATGGTGCGCTGTGTGTCTTTATTGGCCTGCAATCGACGAAAGTTAATTCGGAAAGCTTAGACCAAAGATTCCTTATCCACTTGCAGCTCAGTAGGTAGGCTGTTTTGGAGCCAGTTCTTTAGGAACTCCAGCAAGTCGTCACCTTCAATGCCTTCTGGGACCACTACTAACCTCAGATTCATTGCCCTCGCTATATTTTCCATTGTTTCCATGCAGGCCTTAAGGTGATTCAGCTCCATTAGTGATTTAACGAATGCCGCTTGTGTCTTCTGTGATCGATCATCCTCCTCCTGGGCTATTTTGGACGCAGTTTCGATTTTAATATCTTGTGCTCCTAAGCGATCCAGGACTTTCTCGAGTTTTCTGTCCATTTCCTTCACAAAAGTCAGGACAGTGTCCCACGGAGGTACCTCTTTAGCTCCACTTGAACCCGTTGCTTGGTCAGGCCCACCATGTGGAGCCTGCGTGGGTTGTGTCACTGATTTTTGGCTCAGTCCTGTCGCTGTCACTGCAGCCTTCTGCCTTCCCATTACTTTTTTGGTCTCTTTCTAATCACAATCGATAGAGCTGTCGGAGGAAGTAAGTTGGTTTATAATATTTTTTATAAAAATTACATTTTGCAAAGATGTTAGTTTTGCAGTGCACAGAGCGTCAGGAAGGTGCTTCCAGTCGAGAACGTGGTTCTCTAGCGCCCCCATAACCACATATTTTAAACAAACTAAAATTATCTACTGCTGCACCACAACAATCAGCAAAAAAATGGCAAGAATTATTGAAAATATTACTGTGTACATTAACACAGTTATACAAGAAAAATATCACCAAAGCAGAAAGCACTGTCTTTTTCTCCAAGTTAATCTACCTACACCACAGAAACGCCCCTCCCCCAAAGGACGCTTCCACTGTCTCTCAGTACACAGACTGAATGTTGTACATTAACATTCAAAATCCACACACAAACAATAAACATCCGATGATATGAGCACAGGAGGGTTTCTTATAATCGATGAACTAAAGTTTCAGCAAAAGTGACTCAAAAAGGCTTTTTTAACAGCTTTTAGAAGGTTTGAATCACAGAGAGCTCTCAGATCAGATTGTCTCCTACAGCTTCCTACACACACTACCCCAAACTGAGGCTGTGCAGAACAATCTAGAGCCCATGTGACCTGAAATCCCATGAATCACTGCAAAATTCACTTTTGGAGCTTAAAAACAAGGCGAAGTGAGGCGAAGTACATTGTTTTCAATGTACTTCACCTTAAGAATTGGTGGAGTTTGGTTTGGGAAGGCGGAGTAACGCAAAGTAATTGTTTTCAATGGACTTTGCATCACCCATTATAAAGCTTTCACTCCGCGAATCGCTTCGTGGAGCGAATTGGGGCCACTTTGCCCATCACTACCCACAATGACGTCAGATGTTAGCGTGTACATAAGTGTGAGCAGCGCCTCCTCTCCTCAGTTCTTTTCCCGCCATCTATCATACTTGTCGGACCGCTGTGGAAACTCCAATGCAATAGCCGCTTTTTATTTGTTTTCTTTGTATGAAAGTAATCCCTTTCATAGTAATTTTCAATTACCTGTATGTCGTCGAAAGAACCAACAGAACTCTTCTGATATTGTGAATGCAGAGAGAAGATCTAAGCTGGGGACTCCCACGATGTCTGTGTATGCTGTTTTGGCCTAGATCACATTGTAAAAGCCTGCAAAATTTGCCGGGCATTTAATTCAGCAACCAGGTAATGCCATAAAGGGGCTTTGGAAACATTTATTCTCCAGAAGACTGTAGCTAGAATGGAGAAGGTGCTTCAGTAAAAAATGGCAGTGTCACCAGCCCAGTTGACTGAATCATGGCTGTCAAGGTCCCAGAACAAGGCGTCAAGGAGTAGTCACAAGCACCAGGACAAAGGCAAGGAGAGAGCCTTCCTAGTGCATTCCAGGTTGCCCCTCCGTTCCTCAGTATGACCTCCACTTTGACATCATCCACTCTGGTGGTGGTGCTGGCTCTTCCCCTGACCATTGACATGTCACCAAGGTGAAGGCTTGGTGCAGGCACTGCCAGGCCTATTACAGCTGGTACATCACCATCAGTGTCGGGGACTCAGCCTCTCTGATCGACTCCTCCCATCGCACCCATTGACCACAGTGGCACTGATGTTTAGGCAGTTATTCTTTTCCAACAGGATAAGATGCTTACTGCCTGGCCTCCCTGTACCAGGGGGCCCATTGAAGGGGCTTGTTACTAACCCCCTAATCAATGCTGCAAGGTACTGCCTTGCCTCAGCCGTGTGTTCTGCCAATATCGACATCACCAGTGTGTTTCCCCCTTCCTGTTGATGATGAGTACGAGTACAATCCTGATCTTATGAGGCAAGATGACGAAGAGGAGACTTAGGATTATGCTGAAAGCCCAAATGAAAGGGGCACCAGCTCCACTGTTTCTGCATGCATTGAGAACTCTGTGGTGAACACGCCATGGTCCTCTCCAGAGGAACCCACTTTCCTCACATTGATGCAACAGTTGCAAGCTGCCACGGGTTTGCCCTGGAGGAGCAAGACACTAACGAGAAAAACTTGATAGAATTCTTGGAACTGCCTGAGTCTCCTGCCATTGTGGTGCCTCCTATGCTTCCAGCTTTAGAGTATGCCAGCTTAGCTGCCTGGTACAAACCAAACAACATACCTGCTATCCCCAGGAAGGCAAACAGAATGTATATGGCCCTTTCTGGGAAACCTTTCTATGTCACACAACCTGAGACTGACTCGGTGGTCATTAATGCTGCCCACGATAGGTCTTGGGCACCTAAGCATCTCAGTTACCTTCCTCCTGCTAGAGAATCCAAGAGGTTGAATGTCATAGGCAAAAGAACTTTTGCCTCTGCATCGTTAGGCCTTTACATTGCCAATATATCAGGCCTATGTGATGAAATATCAAAACACCCTCTGGAGGAAAGCCAAGGCAGATGCACAAGCCTTGCCTGAGGGTACCCCTAAACAGGAGATATTGAAAGCTCTTACTGCTGGGGCTGATGTGGGTAAGATTTGCTCTGCACCACCTATGATGTCTCAGATACATCTGCCAGAGTGGCAGTTTCTGACATTTGTCTCAGGAGATACTCATGGCTTAGGGTGGCAGACAATTCTAATGATGTGCAGCACACCATTCTCAATGCCTCATTCAGAGGACAGAAATTGTTTGGTCATGAGGTCCAGGAGACTTTGAAGGATCTCTAGGCTGTTGGTAGAAATTTGAAGTCTATACAGTCCCTCTACCATACCCATCCGAGGGGTAGGAGCAAGGGTACTTTTCATCCAGCTGGTTTTAGCACCCAGCCCCTAGACAGCAAGGAAGGGTCAAAGGAACCATGGCCTTGCCGGTCCCTGGTACCACCCCTATGTGCCCACTCAAGAGCCCCTCGAGGTGGTGGAGCTGGTGAAGCCATCCTCACCAGCTCAGCCTGACTCTTTATACACCCCCTGACCTCCTTTACCTCCAGGGGTGATTGTCAGGGGTTGACTATCCCCTCAGATTAATCAGTGGAGGGAGGTGACTTCAGATCATATTTTATTTATTTATTTGCTTGGGTTCTGGAGATTATCGAAAAGGGGCATGTTCTGGAACTTCTGGACAGCCCTCCAGATTATCCCCCACTTCTCACAACATATCCTCCAGGGCATCTGCTCCTGTTGCATGAGGAAGTACAGACTCTACTCCAGAAATGGCCATAGAACTTTTTCCTCTAGAACAGAGGAACACAGGGTTTTAGTCCCGGTACTTCCTAGTCCCAAAGTGGACAGGAGACCTGAGGCCTATTCTGGATCTAAGAGATCTAAACTTCTTTATAGAATATAAGAAGTTCTGCATGGTCACTTTACAGAGTCCCCTCACATTACTACAAACATGGGATTGGATGTATTCCCTGCATATGAAGGATGCCTACCTCCACATCAAAATCCAGAAACCTCACAGAAAATACTTGAGGTTCCTGTTTCAAGGGAAACACTACCAATTTAGATTGTTGCCCTTTGGTTTGTCTTCTGCGTTATGGGTCTTTACCAAATGCTTGGCAGTGGTGGCAGCAACCCTTCACGAGGAAGGCCTGTATGTTTTCCCTTACCTGGATGATTAGCTATTGAAGACCCACTCCAGGGACCACCTGCTGAAGACCTTAGCTTGAACCAGACAACTGTTTGATCCTGCAGGAGTGACAATCAACATACCAAAATCAGTGTTGACACACTGTCAGCGAGTGCAGTAAATAAGGGTAGTCCTGGCCATGGCCAGAGGCTCAGCCTTCCTGCCTCTGGACAGAGTAGAACATCTGATTGCCCAAGCACAGTTAGTTCACGACAGCCATTGTGTCTCAGTAAGGATGTTTTTATGCCTTCTGGGACTCATGGCAGTGGCCATTGTCACAGCACCACTGGCAAGGCTGTACATGCAGATTCCCCAGTGGACCCTGAGAGTTCAGTTAGAACAGATGGTTCTCATCATGTCCCCTGTGCACAAAGTGCTCAAGTGGTGGATGGAATGCAGCAATCTGCTCAAGGGGTCCATTCCTGATCCCCTCCTCTCTTCAGATCCTCACCATGGTTGCCTCAGCACTGGGCTGGGGGGGCTCACCTTGGCCCTCATCAAACACAGGGTACATGGACCCAGGTTAAGTGCACTTTGCATATTAATCTTATGGAAATTAGGGCTGTCCTATACGGAATCAAGTCCTTCCAGAACCTCTTGTCCCCAAGTCCTCTGCTCATACAATGTCAGTGTGATGCCTTATATCAACAAGAAAGGGGGCACTCATTCCTATCCATTATGCTGGAAGGCAATGAGGGTTTGGTATTGGGCTTTGGAACACAATCTAGAACTATCAGCAGTACATGTTCCAGATGTCCAAAACATCTTGCAGTCAAGCTCAGCAGGTCACAAGTGGGAACTGTTGACCTCAGTAGTAGATCACCTCTTCACAAGATGGGGTCATCCAGAGTTGGACCTTTTTGCATCCCCACAGAATGCAAAGATGACGCTTTTCTGCTCGCTCATTCCAGGGCCTGGAGTTTTTTGGCAAGATGCGTTGTCCCTCTCTTGGAAAGAGAGGTTTCTGTATGCATTCTCTCTTTTTCCTTTGATCCAGAGAGTACTACCGAAGCTGAAAATGGAGGGGGCAACTGCTATTCAGTGCACCCCTGTAGCCTTGACAGATGTGTTTCCCCCTCCTGCAACAGGTGGCAGTGGAACCCCTAGTACCTCTGCCCCTGTGCAGTGGTCTACTGTCACAGGAACAGAAAACCCTAGTCCATCTGGACCTAAAGTCTCTTCATCTGCATTCATGGCTCTTGAAGACATAGCTATAGCCCATTTTGGAGTTTCTCAAAAAGTATTGATGTTCTGGAGACTGCTAGAAAGCCGTCCACCAGGTCTACTTATTCCATGAAGTTAAAGCAGTTCATTTTATGGGCGCTTCTCACTAACTGTACCTGTTTACCTGTCCAGTTAATCAGGTTCTAGAGTACCTGCCGTCCTTATCAGATTCAGGCCTCTCAGTATTCCTTAATCAAGGTACACCTGGCTTCTGTATCAGTTTTCCATGTGCCTATAGATGATCGTATAGTGGTTCAGCTGGAGGTAGCCTGTATGTTCTGAAGGGGCATTCTACATTTAAAGCCTCCTACAGGGTTTTAAATAATTGATTAGCAGTTTTTTTCTTGGGAAAATGCTAACTGTACAGAAAGTATTTATATAGGTTTTCTAGAAGTGTTATGCTTGTTAAACACAATGGTGCAAGTGCTATGCATTTTCACAATGTTTTAGCACTTTTATGAGCAAAACGCTAATCAAATTTTGGAGTTAAATAAAACCCTGCTCCTATCCTCAATCCAGTCCTGGCTTGGGACCTGAATTTTATTTTGGAAAAGCTCCCTTTGACTCCTTTTGAGCCAGCCACGACTTGTGGCCTACGTTTTTCTTTTGGAAAGCATTATTTTTAGTTGCAATCACTTCTGCTCGAAAGATTTCAGATTTTCTGCAAAGACAGGGTGTCTTTGTGTACCAGCCGTATGTTTCTACCAAAGGTGGTGTCTGAGTTTACTTTAAACCAAACCATCTACCTGCCAGTGTATAACCCAGAGCATGCCAATCCAGGGAAAGCATTGCTCCACACTTTAGATGTGCATTGAATACTCAGGTACTTTACACGCCATACCAAGGACTGCAGGAAGTCATCACAACTTTTTGTTAAATTTGCCTCTGGGAAAGAGGGCACCTCAGTTTCTAAACAATGCTTGTGCAAATGGCTAGCAAACTGTATTTCTTTTTGTTACATGTAGTACGGTAGGAACTTTCTGGTGTGGTTCAGGGTCGTTCCTCTAGAGGCATGGCCACTTCTGTTGCTTGTTTCAGAAAAGTGTGCGCTGCAGAAATCTGTGCAGCTGCTACCTGGAGTACTGTCCACACATTCACTAAACACTACAGTCTGGACATTGTTTCTCATAGATGGGCTGGCCTTGGCCAGCTGTACTACAACGCCTACTTTCATAAGCCTATAGGCTCCAGCCTCCCAGACTGTTAGTTTTTCTGTACTGCTTGGTACTCATTCCATAGGTGTGGCCTGATGAAAGAGATAGCCTCAAAAAAGATAGAACAGTTACGTATTTACTGTAATAGTAGATCTTCAAGAGAATCTCTTTCTTGAGGCCATGCCATCCCTCCCTCCTTCTCCCTTTTTCTTTTGGGCCTGCAACACTGGACTTCTTTGTGCTCCTATTTCCACTACTACATTTTCCAACCCTCTGCTTTGCCTGGTTGCAGATTTCTGGGTTCTCACCTGGTTTCCAACAGGGAGGTTCTCAGAGTATGATCACTGGCAGGGAATTGAGGAGAGGAGGGGCCACCCACGTTTATTTACATGCTGACATCTGACATTGTCATAGGCAGCCCCTGGCTGATGTTTCCATGTGGTCCTAGTGCCTGGTGGCTATATGTTCCATAGGTGTGGCCTGATAAAAAAGATTCTCTTGAAGATCTACTGTTATGCTGAGTAAGTAACTGTTCTTTGTATCTCCAGGGAAGCACCTCTGGATGGAGATGATGCAGTTTCGTATGGCCTACTGTTGGATCCCTTAGAAGAAACATCATTAGTGTGGTGAGTAATTATTTCTTATGTTTCAAGGGTGATGTCATTTTGGCTTGTGGATGTCTCTTAATCCCCCATGGCTCAGAAGTGGAAGGTCCCCTGTCACTCTTATATACAGGTACAACTTTCCTGGTAGATGCCACATATGATCTGCAGATGTCCATAAAATCTGCCCTTTATGTAGTTCTAGCATGCAGAGCTCGAAGGCTTCAGCCATGGTCAATAGACAACTCTTCCTTGGCCTCCTTCCTGAATATGCCATTCCAGGGGGGTTTGCTATTCAGCCAAGAACTGGAGGCAATCATTGAGCAGATATTGGACTCTAAAATGGCTTTCTTTCAGGACTGAAATCCAACAGGAAGACAACCTTTTCGTAAGGTGCAACAGTACCATCTTGGATGCTGCATTAATGTCTTGCAAGGCAAAGCACACATTTCATACAAACTAGGGTCTTTTTGCTACAACAGAGGAGGCAGAGGTAACTGCAGAGAGTGTAATGACAATCAATCTGAGGTCAGTCCTGCCCCTGGTCACCAGCACCCATTAAGCCCCAGATTGTTGTTTTTTGTGGACTGGTGGGCCACAGCCTCTACAGACTAGAGGAGTTTGAAAGTTGTATTCAATGGTTATGCCATCAAGTTTCAAACCCCCAGCTTGGGATGTTTTCCCACAATTTCCAGTATCCCACTTTCTGGCCAAAGTAGGGTGATTCACACCACCACCATAGACTACCTCAAAAGTATCAGAGCTATTCAATAGGTACCATTAGAGCAAACCAGATTGGGCCTTTACTTCGTCTTCTTGATTGTCCCCAAGAAGGCTGGAGTTTTCAGAGCTGTGCTGGATCCCAAATGCCTCAACAGATGGATCAAGGCTGCACGCTTCAAAATGGCAACACAATAATCCACTCTAGCAGCTGTGCACCCAGGGAATTATCTGGCATTTCTGGATCTTTAGGACACATATCTTTATATTGCTATTCATCCATCACATCACCAGTTTCTGTGCTTTTGCATGTGAGGACAGCGTTTCCAGTACAGAGCCCTACCATTCGGGCTTTCCACCACACGGAGTGGTCACCAAAGTTATGGCAGTGCTGGCAGCGCTCCTCAGGGAGAAAGGCATTCATGTTCACCCTTATCTGGATGACTGTCTCAGCCATTGTGTTGCAGTATCCTGCTGACATTTGTAAGTGTCAGTTGTGCAGCATGGAGAGACTGCGCCCTGATAACACTTACCAATGTCAGCAGGATACTCCAACACTGTGGCTGAGTAATAAAACCACAGCAAGAGCACGCTACACCAGACTTAAATCCAGCACCCGGGGGACAATGTTAGACCCAGCAAAAGCCACAGTGTCGCTCACAATGTAAAGAATGCAGTCCCTCTTGCAGGCCTGTGAATGGCACAGACACAAGGCTGCAGCAGCCACAAGGACAGTCCTACATGTACTGGTCCTAAAGGCAGCAAGCTTCAACTTGGTGCAATGGGCCAGGCTTCACTCACACCCACTTTAGCTCTACCTACTACGACTGTGGGATCCGCAGTGGCAGTCTCTGATGTACTCTGTGAAATCATCCCTCAAGTGCTAGACACTACACGTACCTAACTGGAGAGTGTCTTAAGAGAAGTGCAGTACATCACCCTAATGACAGATGCTAGCCTGTCAGGCTGGGGAGCAGTGCTAGGCATGGCATTGGATCAAGGGACTTGGTTCCTCACAGAGAGAGTTTCCTATCAATATCCTCGAGATGCAAGCAATAGTCTGGACAATGCTTACCTTGAAAGGCAGAGTGAGGAATCAGCATGTCCTGATCATGTCAGACAATGCAGTGACTGTGGCATGTATCAGACACCCAGGAGGAACAAAAAAGCAGAGAGCTGATGGTGGAAGCATACAAGTTACTCCACAGGGGAGAACTCAACATGCTATCTGTCTCAGTGATTCATCTGTGGCCACTCTCAACTGTCAGGCTGACTGGCTAAGTCAACAGATACTCCATCCAAGGGAGTGGGAGCTCAATCAGGAAGTTTCCCGCTAGATTTGCTGGTGCTAAGGAAATCTAGTTCTACACCTAATGGCAATCAGGGCCAACGCACAGCTCCCCAGGTACTTCAGCAGATACAGAGACAACCAGTCACAGGGAACTAATTGCTTCTCCCTGTCTTGGCCAGACACCCTACTATAAGCATTTCTGCCATGGCGGATGACACCAAAAGGTTCCAAGAAAACTTCAAAAAGAACCTGCAACTCATATTCTCAGCAAGCCATGTTGGCCTCAAAAAGTCTGGTACTCGGTACTGATGCAGCTGTAGCTGAAAAGGCAACTACCTCAGTTAAACAAACCAGACCTTATTCAGGGACTGATTTTTCATCCAGAGTCTCAGACGTTCCATCTCTCAACTTGGCTCCTGAGCGCAGATGTTTTGCAAAGGCAGGATACTTGGCAAGAGTGATCCACATCCTGATGCAGGGAATATCCCAGGGCCCCACACCCTCCTAGTGTGTCCCCATCATGATCCCCAGATTTAACAGTGATTTACATAAGATGCCCCCCGATCCCTTCCCTAGATCTGCACTGCTGTCGTGAGCCTGTCCCTTGAGGTTTTGCCCCACAAAGGAGATGCTTATTGGGAGGGTCTCTACAATGGCACCTCCCTCTTTGACTTGGACCCCAGTCTGGACTCTTGGCTGCAAGCACCCAGGCTCCCAAACCCAGGTCTCTGTATTTATGTGAAAGGCACACATTTTGGGTCACCTGGCAGTCCTGCAAAAGCAATTTTTAAGACCATGGGAATTTTTTTGTATGTTCTATTTTTTTAAATTACGTTCTTGTTCCTCTGTCTGGTGGGGCAGATGTACTGCTGATCTGGCCACATAAGCAATCTTGGAGTCGGATGGAGGGAGAGAATTTATCCCTTAGTTCCCCCCACTGCAATTTCCATCCACACTGGGATGTTGGCTCCAGGGCAGCTGTCAAGGCATCACCCCACCACATGCTTGGCAACATCCCCCTCCTTTCATCCCATCTGCTGCAGTACCACCTGTACTCCTACAGGTTGTGATGACAGAGGAAGGTGATGCGTCCCTCCTTCTTCCTGCAAGGAGAGCATCCTCTGGGATGCGCAATCTTCCCCCTGGCCATCCCCCAATGTCCAAGACTTCTACCCAAACCCAGGTCACTGGTATCCCAGGTGATAGCCCTGCGGCTATGCCAATGGACCAGCCCCTTATTTTCTATTTTTGCCCCCTATTTTGTACTTGCCTGCCACCAGGTGCTCCTTCCACCTACTCAACCCTTCTGCCCACCAGAGAAGTCCTTCGAGATTCCAAACCACTGCCAGCCTCTGCTTGTCACCCCTTTTTGGAACCTTGGACTGTAACTCACAGCTTATCACCTGTGGGTGGAAACAGTTGTTTTTTTTTTTCATTGAAGTCTCAGAATTACAACACCTTTGAGCCAGGGGCTCATTTACAAAGGCTCCACGTCAAGGGAAGAGGGGAACAAAGGGACAGTTTACATGGTACAAAGGCAAAACAAGTGTACAAGTTACACATATTACATGATACATACAAATTACATATAATAAATTGTAAGTGCATAGAAGTGCTGCTAGGTTACATGTGTTACAGGGTTACCGTTAAATTATGCTTAGTATTAGCGGTCAAAGAGAATGACCTTGTCAATGAACCTCAGAGGTTGAGGGTAGTTATAGGAGACTTCCAGAGTAGGGGTGAGAGTAGATAGGCATTGTATAGAAAGGGGTGATGTTCAAGCAAACTACTTAAGAGCAAGGTTAGGGGGATGAGATAGGAGGAAGTCACAAATGATGTGCAAAAGAAGGGGGGATTGACTAGGGGTGGTGTTGGGGCAGGGGGTAAGTGGGAGATGGGATGTGATGTGTTATTGCTGGGGGGGGGGTGTCAATGGAAGAGCTAGGTTGTAGGGAACATACTCATTCAATGGTCAGAGCCCGAGAGGAGGAGTTGGAGAGAAACATGAGGAGTCAGTAGGGCCCAACTGAAGTGTTGGGTATGAGGCAGCTTCATCTGTCTGGGGCTGCTGTAGTGTTTTTCCCTCTAAGTTCCTCCCCTTATCCCACACCCTAGGGTACTATCCTGAGGAGCAACCTGACAACAGCCAATCAGGGCTGTTGGAGGTGTGGGTAAGCCCCACTCCACTTCCCTGCCAGCCCCCCGTGTGTGTGTGTGTGTGTATGTGAGAGACCTCCATGTCACCAGACAAATAGGTGTGTGCCAATTTAAGGCTGCTCCAAAGGAACCACTGTGTTCCTTTCAGTATGACACCCTCCCCCTGGGCCACAGCAGTGGAAGGTGGTGCTGTCCCTTTCTAAGGCAGGAAGCACCCAAGACAGATGCTAGAAACCTGCACTATTGTACCAGATGCCCCAGAGATTTTTGTTCTAATTGAAGACAGTAAGATATATTATAATTCCAGGACTCACACTACCTAATCTTCAAAAGGTTCCCAGCTCGTCCGCACATGCTGATGGTCATTAAAAGCTGCAGAGTGCCCCCTGCATGCAGGATGTGCACCATCGGGGCATGCTATGGCACCTTCAGTGATGGATGCATGCCTCCTCTGCACCTAATCCCTGTCCGCTTGTGTGGCTGTGGGGGTGGGAGGGCCAGGGTGGGCCAGGGGTCATGGTCAGGTATGCACCCAGTCCATAGAAGGTTGTCCATAGTGTGGTGATTCAGAAAAGGGTGGAGCTACACACCCCTCTGTCCTACCACATGATAACTCTGGTCCCAATCGACCCTCCCGCCTCCAGCCACCAGTGCTAGGAGCCTCTATGGTGTACTGGGGGTATCACCGGCACCGCATACTGTGTTTAAGTAAAATGCATTTTTTTCCAGTAAGGATACAGCAGTCCTGGAGGATCCCAACATGCCCTGTGTAGGCAGAGATCCACTGGCGGAGTGGTATGGGCATCTGATGGGATGTCCATGGTCTGGACCCGAACTTCCCTCTGCCGTCACACGTGGCTTCACACTGGTTCTGGGGTCTGTGGATGATGTCTGGTGCAGACAGGCATTGGGGTGCAGAGCTGTGGTCGAAATATGCTCATTTTAAGCATATCCTGGACACCTGTGTGGATTGGGCCCTAAATCATTAGAATGTCGTCTCTCAAGTTCATAGCATGTGTGAACTATGAATTAACAATTCTGACACCTTAAGGGTACAAAAGAGACCATTTCTATCAGCATACAAGAAATGCTGGTGTTTCCATTAACATAAAGATCTAGTTTATATAAAAATAAAATCCTGTTTTTGTGTTGTGCTCCTTACTGTTAACATGGTGACAGAAGTCCTGCTCATAAGTGACTTTTGTCACAATAGGAGTGTCTCACATATAGGCAAAAAGAGAGCTCCACTTGGTCAAGAGCATACCATTGGTCTACAGTTACCCAACCACTGCACTGCACTAGGTGGTCACGTGACTCAGCAGAGCCAATCAGGTGGCCGAAGTCAGTACACCAGTCTCAGGAGGCCAGGTGACCCGCAGCGTGAGCAACCCGCAGCATAAGTGCAATGCAGCAGGAGTGTGGCATCTGACTAGGTGGTGTCTGCAGGGCCATCCACAGGGAGGACCACAGACCAAGCTGGGCAGGGCCAGAAGTAAGGAGAAGCAGCAGGGGAAGACAAGAAGAGGAGAGAAAAAAAATATAAAGAGGGGACAGGGAGGATGTGGAGGCAGGGGAACAGAGGCAGGCAGATGCCCTGTGGGGGGGGGGGTGGACAGGTCGGAAGAACTGGAGTGGAGGATTGGGGGGCTGGGAGGTTAGTGAGCTGCAATGGGTGTGGAGCAGCCATTTTCTTGGGGACCATGTGGAGGATGGAAGGGTGTCCAGTATGTAGTCAGTTCAGCCAACTTAGGCAGGAAATAGGAAGGTTGCAATGGGAGCTGGGGAGAGCAAGCAGGTATGACTGGGGTGGGCTAAAGGAGGCCAAGGAGGCAAGGAGGGCTCCTCCACAGGACACATCAGGCTGGCACAGGTCACAAGGGGGAGGGCAAACAAAGGGGCCAGGAGCACCAACTCCTCAAAGTGCAGGGGGCACTGGGATGGGAAATTGACAGGTGGTAGGGGACAAAGAAAGAGGAAGGAAGGATAGGGAGCAAGTCCAGGGAAGGCAGAGTCAGGGAGGGGTTTCAGGGGAGGACACGGGCAGGGGGGTTGAAGACTGGGAATAGCTTCTCAGTGCTGACTAAGGTGGGGAACAGGATGGTGGGGCTGGCAGCATAAAAGAGGGGAAGGGGGAACATGAGGGAAGGGGAGAGAACAGTGTACAAGGGGAAGGGAAGAATTGTAGGGGGAAAATTGGAGGAGTCAGGGAAGCAGAAGGGGGTGTCATAGAACCACTAACTAGAGGATGCGGAGGGGCAAAAAAGGCAGAAAGGGGTCAGGGGACGCACTTAAGAAAGCAGCAGAGAGGAGGGGTAAATTTAGTGGAGGGGAAGAGGGTGGGCTGGGAAGAAAACACAGAGGTTTGAAGGAGGAAGAGCACAGGTGGAGGTACAGTCAGAGGGAGAAATAGGGAGGAGGGAACAGGGGAATGGGGGAAGGGACACTGGAGGAAAGGGGCCAGAGGTAGGACAAAACATGGGGGCAGAACAGGAGGTAGAGGAAAGAGTAGTCATTCTGGGGGATTCAGTTCTAAAAGGGGTGAGATGGGGAGGTAAGGGAGCGAGGAAAAGCCGTGCCTGGGTGAAGTGTATGCCAGGTATGACAGTGGGGATGGTAGGATAGTTAATTCAGAAGTGTGTGGAGGGGGGGATAAACATCATATCATGGTACACCTCGGTACCAATGACCTGGAGGGGAGTAAAATGGAGGAAGTGCAAGAGAGGTTCAAGGAGGTAGGAGGAATCTGCACTAAGGTGGGCAGATCAGTTGCATTCTTGGAGGTACTCCCAGTACCTAGGGCAAGCACTACAAGGAAGCAAAGAATAGAGGAGTTCATCAGGTGGCTGGGGTGGTGGTACAAAACAATGGAGTACGGGGTAGTAGATGGATGGGACGAAACATGGAATAAGAAGGAACTCTATGCACAGGACAGACTGAATCTCAGCAAGGAGGGTACAAGGACTTTGAAACAGGGGCTGGAGGATTATATTACAACTAAAATAACTTTAAACTAAGGAAGGGGGGCAGAGGGAGACTGCAAAGATGAGTCACCAATCTAGGAGACGAAGGCTCCCCAAACAGGAAGGAGGGGAGGAGGGAGGAGGGAATCTATCAAGGAGCAGATGCAGGGGTGAGGAATGCGGTGGACTTATAGTTTCCTTGAATGCAAGGAGCTTGGCAAACAAAGTAGCAGAATTCCAGGCAATGATGGCAGTCGGGGAGGTATATATTGCAGCCATCACGGAAGCCTGGGCCACCCAATAGCATGACTGGGATCTCATGATCCCTGGATACAAGATGTACCCCAAAGACAGGGAGGGGGGAAGGTAGGGGGGGTGACTATTTACGTGAGGCATGGAATACTGTGTGCAGTTCTGGAGGCCATATCTTCGAAAGGACATTAATAGACTGGAGACAGTCCAGAGAAGGGTGACTAAGATGGTACAGGGCTTGCACCACAAAACGTATGAGGAGAGATTAAGGGACTGCAATATGTACTCACTGGAGGAGAGGAAGGAACGAGGGGACATGATTGAAACATTCAAGTACCTCAAGGGCATAAACAAAGTGCAGCGGGGAGACATCTCCCAATACAGGAGGAGTACAAGAACAAGGGGGCATGACATGAAACTGGAAGGATGCAGGTTAAGAGAGAATGTGAGGAAGTTTTTCTTCACAGAGAGGGTGGTAGACTCATGGAATAGTTTGCCACAGGAGGTGGTGGGAATGAGCACTGTGGCTGGATTTAAGCATGCATGGGACAGGTATAGGGGAACCATACAGGTAAAGCAAGGAGAGGGTCAGAAGCCGTAATCAAGTACAGGGCTTACGGGCAGACTGGATGGGCCTAGAGATCCTTATCTTCTAACAATTCCTATGTTTCTATGTTACTAAGTACCACGGAGGAGGGGAAGCCAGAAGTCATATAGGTACCGCTCCAAAATACCAAAGGTAAGAAGATTAGGGTGGAGGTGGTGTACAGGCCACCCGCACAAAACAAAGAGATTGACAGAGAGTTGGGGGAGCAAATCAGGAAGGTCAGCGACTGAGGGAGTACAGTCATAGTGGGAGACTTCAGCCTACCTGGGATAGACTGACAGACCCTGGCTTCCACAAGCGCCAGGGAACAAATACTGCTTGAGGCTATCCAAGATAGCTACTTGGAGCAGGGGGTGACAGAGCCCACCAGGGAGGGGAACATGCTGGATATTGTGTTAGCAAATGGGGACCAAGTCCAGGATGTGGTCGTATAAGACCCACTAGCAGGAAGCAATCACTGCTCAGTGTGGTTCTTCCTCAACATGGGTGAGGGAGTAAGCTAAGACCAAGACGAGAGTGGCAGACTTCAGGATGGCAGATTTTGCCAGGATGGGCAACATGCTACGGGGGCATCTTGCTGAAATTTGCCCAGAGATGGATGTTGAACAGAAATGGTCTATCATAAAGAAGGGTCTGACAGAGGCCACAAACATGTGTGCCAAGTCAGGGAGTAAGCAGTCCTGATCTAAATAATCTAGTTGGTGCAGCAGGAAAGTGGCGGGAAAAGTGAGGGAGAAGAGAGCGGCCTTCAACAGGTACAAGAAATCAGGGTGAGGGGAGAACAAGGAGGAGTACTAGAAGAAATCTAGGGAAATGAGTAAGACAGTCAGGGCAGCTAAAGCAACAAGGGAGCTGAGATTGGCTCAGGGGATCAGAGAGTAGGATAAAGATCTCTTCAAGTACATAATGGAGAAGAGGAGTTGTAGAGGATGAGATTCTCAGAATCAAGAGGGAGGGGGGGATGGGCAGAAAAAGGGGAAGACCAGGTGGTGGCACTCAATGAGTACTTCTGCTCGGTGCTCATGAAAGAAAAGGATGGGATGATATTACAAGAGAAAGAAGGCAAGGGCGAGGAGTGGGGCAGAGGTAACGGATGGGGTGGTCATCCAGGATGATAGGGTTCTAAAAGGCCTTAAAGCATTGTGGGTGGACAAGGCACAGGGACCTGATGGTGTACATCCCAGAGTCCTGAAGGAATTGGCAGGGGTATTGGACGGCCCTCTAGCAGACCTGTTTAACACCTCCTTGGAGATGGGGAGTGTGCCCAGGGACTGGAGGGTGGTGCACGTGGTACCCCTCCACAAGAGTGGTCCCAGGGACGAACTGGGCAATTAAAGGTCAGTGAGCTTGACTTCTATGGGGGAAAGCTGATGGAGACCATTCTGAAGGAGAAGTTGATAGCCTTTCTGGATAGTAATGAACTCCAGGATGAGAGACAGCATGGGTTTGTCTCTGGAAGATCTTGTCAGACTAACCTAATCGACTTCTTTGATTGGGTCACCAGATCAGTTGATGAGAGGCACGCTGTGGATGTCCTGTATCTAAACTTCAGTAAAGATTTTGATTTGGTGCCACACAGAAAGTTGTTGGGTAAGCTGAGGAACCTGGGGGCAGGGGAGAAACTAGTGGGGTGGGTTAGAAGCTGGCTGCAGAGCAGACAGCAGAAAGTAGTTGTAAGGGGGAAGACATCCAAGCCAAGACCTGTGACTAGTGGAGTACCACCAGGTTCAGTGCTAGGTCCTGTTTTATTCAGTGTCTTTATCAGGGACATTGCAGAGGGGGTCAAGAGTAAGATCAGGCCTGTTCGCCAGTGACACAAAGATATGTGCAAAAGTGGACAGTGAGGAAGGTAGGCAGGCACTCAGGGAGGATCTAGCTAAATCTGAGCACTGGTCAGATATGTGGCAGCTGGGGTTTAATGCTAAGAAGTGCAAGGTCATGCACCTCGAATCCAGAAACCCCAGGATCAGCTACTGACTGAGGGGAGTGCAGGTATCAACCTCAGAGGAGGAGAAGGACTTAGGGGTGCTAGTCATAGGGGACATGAAGGTAACAGCAAAGTGCAGGAGGGTGGCAGCAAGGGCCAGTCGGATGCTGGGGTGCATTGCCAGGGGTATTACCGCAAGAAAAGGGGAGTTATACTGCCCTTGTACAGATCACTAGTGAGGCCGCACTTGGAGTACTGTGTGCAGTACTGGTGCCCTTACCTAAAAAAGGATGTAAGATTGTGGAAGGGGGTGCAGTGTAGGGTGACAAAGATGATCATGGGGCTAGGGGAGAAGCCATATGAGGAAAGATTAAGGGAGCTCAACATGTACTCCCTGGAGCACAGAAGGGAGAGGGGGCACATGATAGAGATCCTTAAATACTTAAAAGGCATAAACAGGGAAGGAACAGGAGGATTGTTCCGCTGCAAGGGAGGAAGGGTCACAAGGGGGCACAGTCTGAAGTTGGAAGGGGGAAGATTCAGGAGGGAGATGAGGAGGCACTACTTCACAGAGAGGGCAGTGGCAGGGTGGAATGCAGTTGATCGAACTGAAGATAGTGGACAGTTTTAAGTGGGGATGGGATAGAGTCAGAGGCAAGTTAAGTACAGACAAGAACAAGAAGTGGGAAAGTCTGGGGGAACAAGATGATGGAATGGGAGTAGTGGGGGGGGGGGCAGCTGCAGGAGTATTAAACTGTGAGCTGCACACTCGGGCAGACCTGATAGACCCATGGGCCGGTGACTTTGTGTGTTCGTAACCAAGATTGCTTCATCCTGGGTTTCAGCAGAGATTTGGTGGTAGCTAGGGAAATAATCAAGGCACCGCATAAGTGCTGCTCATCATGTCTTTATTGCATGTCATTCAGAAGCAGTACGGAAGGATTTCTTAACAGCAAGCACACACATACACACACGCATGCATGCGTGCATGCAAAAGAAACTCCTCTTCTTGCAGTCCACTGTCAGGGCTTGAGGTAGGAAGTATATCTGGAAAACAAAAAAAGGGTTGAATGTCAGACAGGCAGTGTATACAGTTCTGCACACCAGCACAACTTACCGTCCTGGACAGACCACACAAGCTGACACTTCAGGGCTTCAACTTATCTTTTTTTTTTACTTATACCTCTAAAAGATTTTAATCTCAGTGGAATCCCTTACCTGGATAGGTAAAGGTAACCATGATGATTTACAGTTTCTTCACTGGGGAGAGACCTTACCCTCAGATCCCACCAGCTCATCTCCTAGGATCTACTGTCCCCTACATAGCATCATGGTTTGCCTCATGATGGTTTTTGCATGGGGGGGGGCAGGAAACACATATCCTTCTAGTGGGGGCCATGGTAGCATCCATCATCATGTCATCCTCCCATTTTCCCTGTTCTGAACCCCATGCACTTCAGTGTAGCATGCCACAATTCCCTGCCCATCAGCACGTCTTGTCACCCTGTGACTGCAGCTTCCTCTGAGGAGGAAGCCCCAACACATGTCTCAAACCTCTTTCTTACCCATTACAAGGGTTGCTGCAGGACTGACTCACCCACGCTTCCTTTCCCAGAGCAGAAGGCACTGCCACCTACAGCATGTCAGCTCCATGATAGCCAAACATGCAGACACTGAAAATAAAAAAAATTAAAACTCCTTGTCCAGTGCTTTATCATAAGCACCACTGACTAATACATTGTAGTCTATGGGTCTGCAAATGACAATATACTATCCCGTGTGGGGGATCTGCTGAATATTTAAAAATAAAGTTCAGTTTTGTATTTGTGTATAAATAAATAATGATTATGTTGAATATGTTTTTGAATCAGATAATGTTTTACTTCTTGGCTTCACTTTCCTTGCTAAACTGCTTTGTTAATATAGGTTTCCATGGTGTGATTTCTCCACAATATCAGTTTGACCTTTTGCATCCTTTCTGACCTCTCACTATTATTTTCCTGTTAACAGTTTTTTATTCTTCTTCTTCGTTGGTGCAGGTTTACAACATATAACTATGTTTAGATGTCACAAATGACCTTTTGCATCTAACGTTGACCTCCCCCTATTTTCTTACTGTTAACTGTGGGCTGGCAGTATAGCCTAGAGGTTAGAGTAACGAGGTGTGTACAAGCTTGGTACTTCCAGCAGACCAGGCCTGGGTTTGATTCTCACAATCTCCACTTGCATACTGTGTGACTCTGAGCAAGTCACTTAACTGCCCAGTGCTCCCAGGTTGCCCCTAAAAACAGGCACATGTGCCTAGTGGACCTTACCCGGTTACCAAAGACTAAAAAAAACAAAAAAAAAAAAAAAAAAAACTTGGTTTACTGGCGGGGCTTAACAGATATGTGACAGATATACAAGAAGCAATAGAAATAGCCCAAATGTGACTCCTGAATATGAATATTAACAGAAGCAGCTTTTTCTACTGTTTTAAAAAAGAAAGTAAAATTAAATCGAAAATCTTATAGGCGCCTTGCGACTAATGGCGGCCTATACAGCTATATACTTTGGAAATTGCTGCTTGTTTTTGTTTCTCATTTTTTTTTTATTCAACACTTTGACAAACACAAAATGTATTTGTTTTATGAATGTATGTGATGTGGGGCTAACTGTTGAATATTCATGAGGGGTTGATATAAAATAAGCACCATCACCTGTTTGAACCATGCCCCCTGAGGAAGGGTCTTGTGATCCGAAGCGCTGGGGAAGAGAGTGCTATTTTGACTTGCTCTCATTTGTTACATTTATTTGTTATTTTTTGTAATACATTGGATTTAAATTCATTTTTGGCTCCAGTGATCTCTGAGTGCGCTGAATTGTGGACTGCAGTCTACTGAATAGGGCCTGCCGCTTTGTGCTAGACCTCAGATTGGATACTCATACCTGCGACCTTGTATGGCAAACTGAAGTGGCTCAGCCGCAACTCGAGGGTGCTATACCACATCTTGGTCTTAGGCATAAAGCTTTACTAAGTCTGCTCTTCCCTGGCTTGCAGACTATGTTCAAATACATTGACAATAATTATGCAATCAGATGTGTGGCTTGCCACTCCCTGCTGCTACCCCCCAGAAGAATCTCACTGGGTCAAAATTTCCTTTTTTTTGATTTGTCAAATGTTGGAGTGATGACAGACACATTAGGGTGCGACTCTATTGCATCATTTGAAACTCAGCTGTTGACTATGCTTACTGCCTCTGGGTTATGCAAATGCTTCCAGTGAACATATTTGAATCTTGACAATGTAGTTTATGTGTAATGTACATATTTGCTTAAAAGCCTCTAACCTGTAACCTACTCTTAAAACTATACAAAGTCATTACTTATAATCAAGGCCACTGTTTTTCGGTTTCAACCGGAAAATCCAGTAAAATTCCGGAATTAGGGCTGCCTGAAGACTGGTAAAAAGGAAGATTTCATGGAATCTGGCTTTTTCTATGCGATCAGTAAATCTATAAAAAAGTGTGTTTTTCTTTTAATTCCTTCCTGTACTATTTTCAGTTTGCTTTATTTAATGATCTGTATATTAAGCCTTCTTTAATTCTGATTATTTATGCACATACTAAAAGAATGATAGCAGAACTAGAAAGTAAAATCCGGAAATTAGAGTAACAATCACCGGTGAAATTCCGGAATCTTAAGTCTTGAAAATGGAATTTAATTGTTTTAATCACCGAAAATCAGTGGCCTTGCTTATAATCACTGTATGGACCTCATATGCCAACCAAACTCCTAACAATTCTGCTTGGCTTTCTGCTTCTCATAGCGGGTGACATAGGGCCAAATCCCGGCCCCCCAGGGGTCAGTATCTCAAGCCTAACACCCACTATGCTTGAGTGAGTCAATGCCATGGGACTGAGGATGGTCCATATGAATATTAATAGTCTCAGGCCCAAGATGCACGAACTTGAAGCCTAGACCAGCCTTTACTCCCCCAACATAATTGGTATCTCAGAAACCTGGTTGAAGACAAATATACTTGTGCACGAGGCGGAACTGCAGGGCTTTAATACATTTAGGAAGGATAGGAAGGAGAAGTGCTGGGGGGTCCTTCTCTATGTCAAGTTCCATCTCAGTGCTACAATGGTGAATACCCCAGATCTTGAAGATATGGGATGCGAGGCAGTGTTTATTAAATGTCTCCTAGTCACTCTGTCAGTGGCTCAGCAGGTAGCACACTCGCCTCTGAGGCCAGAAGATCAGAAGGCTGTAGGTTCTATCCCCACACCAGGCACTTGGGTTAATATCCCAATACTGACACTGTAGTGCAGCATGAGGGGGGTGCTGCACTCTGGAGGTGCTGTCTTTCGGATGAGATGTTAAACCGAGGTCCCATCTGCCTGTTCTGGTGGTAGTTCAGGTAGATGTTAAAGATCCCATGGCACTTCTCGAAAAGAGTAGGGGAAGTTTCCCCGGTGTCCTGGCCAAATTTCCCTCATTCACTAAAAATACCACCAACAGCTTAATCTGGTTTGAGGTCAGCTGGCATTCATCTGTATCCCTCTCCCCGGGTCGTGCCTGAAAATAGGCAGAATCTGCCTAGTGCACTTACCGGTCAACAAAAACTAAATAAAATAAATAAATAAATAAAGCCACTCCTGATCAGTTGTACTTACAACACTCCGAAGAAAGCTATGGAAGCCTAATAATCCTCACAGACACCATGATTTCTCTGTCTGGTACTGAAAACACTATACTAGGTGACTTTAACCTAAATTGGAGCAAAAAACTAAATGGGGAAGTTAAGAACTGCTTGGAGGGAGCTAACCTAACACAGTTAATAAGAGAACCTACCCAGATCACCAAAAAAACAGGAAACCTCACCATCCTTGATTGGGTGCTAATTTCCAACCCAGATAGGGATAAAACAGTGCGGACTTGCGTCGACTCACTTAGTGACCATACGCCAGTCTTTCTGGTGTGGAGGAACAACTGCTCTAAACAACCCCCCAGAATCTTCTGGTCCAGAAACTGCTCTGCCTTAAACGAAGCGTCTTTCCTTCAATCCCTATCAGAAGTGGACTGGGCACAGGCTCTAGATACTTTAACGTAGATGAAGCTCTAGAGGGCTTCACCAAACATTTTTTATCAGTAACTAACAAACACGTGCCCTAAAAAAGATTAGAGTCAAAGGGCAGGATGCCAGGTGGCTTAACCCAGTTCTAAAGAATAAGATGAGGGAAAAGGGACAAAAAATTGGGAAAATTTAAAGTCTCTAACCAGCACCAGGACTGGGTAAATACCGGGAAGCTAGAAACACTTGTAAAAGTGAGCTTAAGAAAGCAAAAAAGTGTTACCTGCATGGGCTGCAATCCAGGAACCTGTCCGATCCAAAGAGTTTTGGGGGCATGTAAACTCGCTTCTAAAAGGAAATAAAAGTAAAGGGACTGGGGAAATAAAGACAAAAGGGGTATCTCTCTCCACCCCAAAAGCCACGGTCAGTGCATTCAGTGACTTCTTCTTGGATCTCCAGAGGTTCAAAACCAGCAATCCCAGACAAAGCCAGGTAAATCAAGTGAGTAGAGGGAGCCCCCCCCCCCCCAGGGCCCTGAATTTCACCTAAAACTGGTCTCAGCAGGTGAAGTTCTGAAGCTGCTCAAGGGCCTAAAACCAGAAGGGGCTGTAGGCCACGATAATCTTGAGCCCAAGCTGCCAAAGATTGGAGCCCCTATCATTGCAGGACCTATTGCCCAGTTATTCAACTGGTCCTTGATTGAAGGAAAAATACCCGCCCTATGGAAAGTGGCACTAGTGACCCCAATCCCAAAAATTGGGATGCATGAGGACATGAAAATTTTCAGGCCAATCTCCATTCTCTGTACCTTAAGCAAGCTGCTGGAAAAGGTGGCCTACCAACAGGTTAATAAATACCTGGAAATGCATAATCTGCAGGTAGATCAACAACACAGTTTTAGAAAGAGACACTGCATTGAAACAGCCCTCATACACTTCACCACTGACGTGTATAAAGCCTTGGACCAGAACAAACTCCTTGGGGCAGTCTTCATCGACTTAACATAGGCATTTGATCTAGTCGACCACCAGCTACTTCTAGAATGCCTCAGGGGACTAGGTCTAGATATACTAGCCCTAAATTGGCTCACTAATTACCTTCACGGGAGGACTCAAATGGTCTGCTGGAACAGTTCAAAATCTGATAAGCGTCCGGTATAAGATGGGGTTCCACAGGGTTCTATTTTAGGCCCCCTTTTTTTCTCCTTGTTTGTCAATAACTTACCCCTATGCTGCGGTGGGGTGAAGGTCACGCTTTATACTGATGATGCAGTGCTGTACAGAACTGGGAGGGATGCTGGGTCCCTTAACCTAGAGCTGAATCAAGACTTCGCAACCATTGAAGAATGGTGTCAGGCAAACAGGCTGAATTTAAACAGCAAGAAGACCAAAGCTATGCTCTTTGGTCCAAAAAAACTTGGCCCAAAGAGATCAAGTCTTCTATCTCTCTCCACCTTAAATGGTACAAGGATAGAAGTAGTGGACAGTATTAACTACCTAGGAATGTACCTGGACCAGGAGATCTCCTTCAGAACACATATAGACCACCTTACAAAAGCAGTCAACCAAAAACTGGAACTCCTTTATAGGCTGAATCCCTGCTTGACCAAAGAAACCAGAAAAGCGGTCAGCAATGGGACAGTCCTACCCACTCTCTTTTACGGAGCAACTATGCTCCAGACACTGAGGTCAGCAGAAAGGCTGCGTCTGAGCACTCTGTACCATAGAGTCAGCCGGTATACTGTGGGGGCACAACGGATAGAGCACCATGGCAATGTGCTCCAAGCCCTAAACTGGCCTTCACTCAAAGCCAGACTAGCATATCCCTCCCTGTGCCTGGTATATAAGCTACAACAACCTGATGCCCCCCCACCCCCAAGTCTGTGGGACCTGCTTGCCTCCAAAACCAATAGAAGAGAGCTCAGGTCTACTGATCGGAAACTACTCAAAATCCCAAGAGCCAAAACATCCCTAGGTCAACGGTCAGTCAGGGTAGCCCTATCCAAACTCTGGAACGATCTTACAAAAGAGTTACAGGATAGCACCTCACTTGGGGTTTTAAGAAATGGATAAAGTTACACCTAAGCCCTGGGTCTCAGTGCTGCTGCCCTAGCTAAGGCTTTCTGCTGGGATTCAACTAAGGGTGATGATATTTTAGGGAACTCAGTCAAAAGAGATGCAGGGACAACAAGATTGAAAATTAACTACCGGTTCTTGCACTTGTCTATGTGGCTTGATAAATGTGAATGTCCGTTCCTAATAAAGATGTGTACACTATGTTGTAAATGTTGTAATATACTCCATACTGTTGATGTATATACCTATACACTATGTACTTCTTGCTGTATTGTATATATCAAAGCATTGGTTTTCTTTTTCCCTAGGTACATGTAACTAACCCCGGGTCTCCCCTGGAAAAGGGACCATCAAGGTCTCAGTGGGTCCACCCGGTCACCAAAATTTAAATAAATAATAAATAAACTTAAATGTCTGTGTATCTGACTCTGAACCCTTTGAAAATAGACACCAGCCTAAAGGGTTTTATATGAAATAAAACTAAACTAACTAAATCTGGGCTTCTTCCAGAATCTGGGTCGAATGCATTATAACACAACACACTGCCATTGGGCTCTTGGGC
This sequence comes from Neoceratodus forsteri, assembly GCA_016271365.2. Lineage (NCBI taxonomy): Eukaryota > Metazoa > Chordata > Ceratodontiformes > Ceratodontidae > Neoceratodus > Neoceratodus forsteri. The sequence continues at coordinate 1,042,492,243 of CM028130.1, read as the reverse complement.
ATTCATTTGTTTGTAATTTTTTTTTCCATTCTTTTTTCCCGCTGCTGCTTTCTGCAGCATCCCCATCCACTTATCAAGTGACCTCCCAGCCTCACCTGTTCCTTCTCTGACACTTGCCATTATCTCCTCTTACACAGAAACATAGACAATGAATGCAGAAAAAGACAGATGGTTCGACCAATCTGCTCCTATTTCCCCATCATACCCCAGGACATATTATTTCTGTGGGGTCTTCGCTTATACTAATCCCCCATTTATTCTCTGTGTTTGTGCCTCCCTGTCCCACTGAGTAGCCGCCATGTCCTTGATCTTATTCCAGCTGTGTGTGAAGTCGTGCATGGTTTTGGCACCCACCACCTTTGCCAGCAGATCACTCCTGCTCAACCACTCTTTCTGTAAAATAATACTTTTTCACATTCTTTTTAAACCTTCCCCCATTAACCTCCACTCACGACCCCAGTCCTAGCTTTTCTGTTCCAGGTAAACAGTTCCTCACCGTCCACCTTATTAATTCCTTTCCGGGACTTAAAAATCTTTATCATATCCCCCCACCCTTCTGGTTTCAAGTGAATACATGTTTCGCACCTTAAGCTGCTCCTCATAGGAGCTGCCCTCCTGACTCGGAATCATCTTGGTTGCCCTGCATTGTATCTTCTGTAGCCTGTCCCTGTCCTTTTTAAGGTGGGGACACCAGAGCTGGGCACAGTATTCCACATGTTGTCTCACCAGCGACCCCTACATGGACTTGGTCCTGGCTACCTGTCTGACCTTCTAACACCTGCCACTAATGCCCGCTCCCTCCGCTCCTTCACTAGGGGCCTCCTTGCAATTCCCAGGACGAGGTTGAAAACTGCCGGTGACAGGGCTTTTAGCGTCACTGGTCCCGCCCTGTGGAACTCGCTACCACCATCTGTGAGGGAGGCCCCTTTGGTCGAGGTTTTTAAGACCCGCTTCAAGACCTATTTATTTGCCTAGGCATTTCCAGACATTGATCCTTAGGGACATCAATATTTATTTACTCATTAGCTAATGTTGATATATGTTTTTAAGCTTGCTGTTTTTATCTTTATCCTGCTTTCATTTGTTATTTATGTATCTATGCATGCATTGTCTCACTTTAATGTTTATACCTGTACGGTGCCCAGAGCCTCTGGGATTGGGCGCCAAAGAAATAAAAGTTGCCTTGCCTTGTCTATGCAGCGGTAACAGTACCTCCTGCTTTCTACTGTCAAGTCCTCTTCTGATGCACCCGAGCATCCTGTTAGCCTTTCTGAAGGCCTTGTTACATTGGTGTGTAGGTTTAAGGGGGTCACTAATGATTGTCAGACATTCATCTGCGGGGTGGGATTGGAGGGGAGCTAACCAGACCCCCCAAAACAAAAATACACAGTTCTGAGAGACAGAGAACAGTCAGCATGTCTGGGCCCAAGAGTACTAGCAGCTTCATCCCATGAGCATGCAGGGTAATTTGTCTTTGTTTTCTTCATCCCCTAGGGACACCGAACATAAGGGCTTATTGACGTGCACATGTGCTGATGTGTAGATGCGCCCGTCAAAGCCAGTCAATGTCCCTCCATCCCTCAGAATAGCTCCAGCTGTACCATCACCTGTGGTCATCTAGGTGGCAGTGTTGCAGTGAAGACTGTTACTCAATCTGCCCCCGAGCAGGAGAGCATCCTCTGGGATCCTCGATTCCTCCTCCCCCAGCCAGCCCTCTAATGACTGAGCCTTGTTTGCAAACCCAGGTCACTGGTGTCGATAGCACTATCACTGAGCCAATGGGCCGGCTCCTCACATACACTTAATATTATCAGCCTTTATAGATATTCACCACTACCATCTGTATAGCAAACTGTGATGGATTTCCCTTGTAATAGAGATAGTGAAAATACTGCATTTTGATTGGTCAGCAGCCTTGCTTGGAGAGACTACTACACATGGTTAAAAAAGTGCTGGCAATCAGGATACAGTACAACCCCCCAAAAAATCAGTTTGCTATGCTATTGAAATTTTAAATTAAAAATGATGCCTACCCCCCCCCCAAGTAAAATCCCAAACTACTCCTTCCCTTACTTTCCTACTGTAACACAAGGGCCCGCGAAACATGGCAGTTTAAAAGATCACATGTACATTTGTGGATCACAGTCCTACATGCCCAGTTGCTAAACTTTTTGTAGCAGGTAACAGCCTTGAAAGAAAACTCACTTAACTTTCAAAGCCTCATTACTTGATTTTAAAATTAAAGATCAGGGGAACCATTTTAAAATTACAATAAAGCACTCCAGGGTGGGAGTACCTAGTTATGGATAATGGCACTTCTCGTTTGTATAAGGTCCTCGGCTTTGCCTCATTCCTCACTTCTCATGGTGAGTTGTTATCCCACTTTAACCACACCCTGTTTGTTGTTTCTAAATGCTTTATTTATATTGTTTTTCAGTATTCAATCATTGTCTGTGCTGATACATCTAAGATTAAATAATAATATAAAAGTAGACCATATTAAAAAAAAAAAATCTAATTAGCCCTTTCCCTGTAGAAAGTGAAGCAGAAAGCAATTCATTCCTATATCAAGAGTCAGGGCAACCATCAGCATTGGAAAATTCCTATTAATATAGAACTTCAAAAGAAAACAGTTTGTCTTAGACTATTAGCAAACATTAGTCAGCTAGGGGTGTAAACATTCAGGCTCTGTTTCACTGTACAGAATGGATTACAAGGATTCTCCCTTAAGGAGAAGTTAGCAAATCCTCTAATAAGGAATAATAATGACATTAAAATAATGAAAACATTGATTTATGAAGAAAAAGCAAAAAACGGACAGCTGGCTCCCATTTCATCTCTTTCACTCAGCTTACCTTCGCTGTTGCGTAAAGGTAAAATATGTAGACAACAACAACAAAAGAAATTAACATTGAAAAGCAGCAAAGATTGCACTTGACGTTATTGTGTGGAATGATACTGGATGTTTGACTGGGTTGGGCAGGGCAGGTCCCATGAGATTAAGTGAGAGGGGTGGTCACCTTCGGTTTCCTTGTGAAAGGAAGAGCAAGGACATCAAAGAGCGGAAAGTCTGCTGGCGGCAGGAAGTCAACAACAATTCCAAGATTCCAGGGAAGGAAAAATGCAGTGTGTGCTGGAGAGAGGAAGGGTGCTTAACCAGTGTGTGTCAGAGCTCCACTGAAAGGTTTACTCAGGGAGTACTACTGTCAGACGAAGCTTATTCTCCCTGTTTACATTGTCAGAACTCTACCAAACTCCAAATGTGGAGGTGAGCCAACAAAATCAGCACTCAGGGATAACATTGCATTGTTTTCATGTACTACAGTATTATTTAAAGGGGACATAAACCCTGATGTTCACATTTTTTTTATTGTAAATTTGGACAATGTGAAGTCTGTTAAATAATCCCAGTGTGTTGTTTTGTGTTTTTTCATTTGACATAGTCCTAGATGTTCCTTATTTAGGGTACCACAGTAATGCAGCATTTTCCCCATCCAATATTCATTTTTAATTTCTTAGCAGTTCTCGTACCCTGTGACATCAGCTGAGCAGAAGCCTATAATGAAGCAGAACTCAGTAACAACAGCTGAGCTGCAGACTGCAGTGAAGCATGACCTGGTGACATTACTTGAAATTGAGACTGTATTCAGACAGGACCTGGTGACATCACCTGAAATGGAGACTGTATTCAGGCAGGACCCAGTGACATCACCTGAAATACAGACTGCAGTGAAGCAGGACCTGGTGACATCAGCTAAGCTGCAGACTGCAGTGAAGCAGGACCATAGAAACATAGACTTTGATGGCAGACAAGGACCACTTGGCCCATCTAGTCTGCCAAATTCCCTACCTATTGGATAAGCTGCAGATCCTAGTTAACCAACAGCCTACTTCTTCCTACCCCCCTACCAGAATTGCCTTATGTCTGTCCCATGCATTCTTGAATTCCCCCACTGTTTTTGACCCCACAACCTCCTCAGGAAAGCAATTCCATGCGTCCACCACCTTCCCTGTGAAAAAATACTTCCTCACATTGCCCCTGAGCTGTCTCCCCTCTATCTTCAAATATATCCTGATATCCTGAGATATGTGATAATCCATAAACCCTGAAAGAGTGAAGTTTGAGGGATTTATGGATTATCACATACCTCAGGTGTATGAAAAGTCCTCACAACACACACCTGCGCAGGCATTATTTTTTATAATAACTGGTGCAAGGTTTCAACAGAAAGAAAAACTGTGAGCTGTATTTGTGCAAACAAGGGTGTCCCTGGGCAGCCACCATACTCGCACAAATACAGTGAAATGAGAGTGTGAGGAGGAAAACGCTGTAATAACCTGTTATTGAGTTATTATGGAATTCTGTGGATTATTACAGCATTTTATCGGGAATGCTTTTCCAGCCATTATGGGGGGTCACCAGTTATTATATAAGAATAAAACAGGACGTTTTCAAAACAAACATGAAACAACACACTGAAGTTTTTAAAGCTGCAGTTAGACGGCAAAAGCATAGAAACTGATGGCAGATATGGGCCATTAGGCCCATCCAATCTGCCAATTTACATTGTGATTGCTTTCGCTGCAGAACCTCCTTGGTCTACGGCACTGTCTCTTCCACACCCTTCCTTTCCCTTAAGATTCTCTTGTGCCTATTCCAGGTTTCTTTGAGTCCCACCACTGCTTTCATCCCCCCACTACCTCCACTGGAAGACTGTTCCAGGCATTCACCACCCTTTCTGTGAAGAAGTATTTCCTCATATCTCTCCTGAACTTAACCCCCTACAGCTTCATACCATGACCCCTAGTTCAAGAGCACCCTTTCCTCTAAAAAATACCTCCCACCTGTACCTTATTCACCCCTGTGAGGTATTTAAAGTTCTCGATCATATCCCTTCTCTCCTCCAGGGTATACTGTACATATTGGATCTTTTAGCCTCTGCTCATAGGGCTTTTGGTAGCCCTCCTCTGGACTGCCTCTACTCTGTTTATGTCTTTCCTGAGATGTGGTCTCCAAAACTGGACACAGTACCCCAGATGGGGTCTTATCAATAACCTATATAGGGGCAACACCACTTCCCTCTTCCTGCTGGTGATACCTCTACCTTTACACCCCAGCATCCCACTAGCTCTCCCAATCACTTTTCACATTGTCTGACCACCTTCAGGTCATCCGATATGATTATCTCCAGGTCCCTTTCCTGCCTGGTCATTGCAAGTATCTTTCTCCCCATTTTGTACTCCATCCCCAGGTTTCTGTGACCCAAGTGCATTATTTTGCAAATTTTTGTATTAAACCTTAGCAGTCAAACTTTTGACCACTCCTGCAGCCATTTAAAATCTCTTGCCATCATTTGTACCCCACTCCCAGAGTGTCCACTATGTTGCGGATCTTGGTGTCATCTGCAAAGAGGCAGACCTTCCCTTCCAGTTACTCTGCTATGACACTAATGAAGACATTAAAGAGAACTGGCCCCAGTACTGACCCCTGAGATACCCCACTGGTCACTCTCCCCTCCTTGGAGTGAACTGCATTTTCCACCACCCTCTACCGCCTATCCTCTAACCAGTTTCTCACCCAGGTTACCACTTTATTGCCCACCCCCATGCTACCCAACTTGTTTACCAGTCTCCTATAAGGAACAGTGTCAAAGGCCTTGCTGAAGTCTAAGTAGGCCACGTCCACCGCCCCTCCTTGATCCAACACCTTGGTTACCCAGTCACAAAAATGTATTAGATTTGCCTGGCATGACCTTCCCACTATGAAACCATGCTGCTTGGGTCCTTGAGACTGTTGGATTCCAGGTATTCCACAATTCTTTCCTTACTTAGTGTTTCCATTAATTTTGCTATCACCAAAGTCAGGCCTATAACTGCCCACCTCCTCCTTGCTACCACTTTTGTGAAGTGGGACTACATCTGCTCATCTCCAATCCTTCAGGACCATGACAGTCTCAAATGAACTGCTAAACAAGTTGGCTAGGGGTGTTGCCAGCACCGTCCTGGGTTCCTTCAGCACTCTTGAATGCACTCTGTCTGGCCCATTGGCTTTGTCCACCCTCAAATTAACAAGTGCTTTCCTGACCCTCTTCTCAGAAAAGGGACTGGTGTCCACTTCCCTCCCTTCAAAGCGTTTGGTGCTTATTTGTGATCCCTCCCCTTCCCCTTCTACTGTGAACACTGAAAAGACGTATTTGTTTAAGATGTTTGCCTTTTCTTGGTCCTCCTCCGTACAGTCCCCCCTTTCTTTAACCATTCAGTCCCTCCCTCTGTCTTCCTTTTCTTGCTAACATACCTGAAAAATGTCTTGTCCCCTTTTGATACTGCCTGGGCTATTTTTAACTCAGTTTGTGCCTTTGTGCTCCTTACTGCTTTGCCTGCCTCCCTCCATTTCCCCAGATACACTTCCCAGTCTTCCTCTCTCTGGGTCTCCTTATACCTTCTGAATGCCACTCTTTTTGCCTTTACCTTTTCTGCCACCTCCATTGAGAACCATAACAGTGTCCTCTTCCTTCTGCTTTTGCTTACTTTCTTGACATACAGGTTTGTTGCCTTTACTATGCCCTCTTTTAATCTGACCAATTTGCCCCCCCCCACCCAAGACATCCCCTTCCCCGCCAGGTCCTTTTGGAGGTATTTCCCCTCTTTGTAAAGTCAGCACTTCTAAAATCCAGGACTCTCATCCTTATGTGGTTGGAATCTGCTGCTCTTCTTATATTAAACCAAAGTGTGCGATGATCACTGGTCCCCAGATGACTTCCCACCCTAATGTCTGCAACACTGTACCTGTTAGTAAGCACCAGGTCCAGTATTGCCCTAACCTGAGGAATGCCCCTGCAGGGAGTCCAGGATGTCTCTACTTCAAGCGGATGCTGCAACAGGGAGGCTCCTATCTACATCTGGCAGATTAAAGTCCCCCACCTGTACCACCTCTCCCTTCTCAGCCATATTACCAATGTCTTAGAAACATAGAAACATAGAATTTGACGGCAGATAAGGACCGCTTGGCCCACCTAGTCTGCTCATTTTCCTACCTAACGGATAAGCTGCAGATCCTAGTTAACTAACAGCCTACTTCCTCCTACCTCCCACTAGAATTGCCTTATGTCTGTCCCATGCATTCTTGAATTCCCCCACAGTTCTTGACTCTACAACCTCCTCAGGAAGGCTGTTCCATGTATCCACAACCCTCTCTGTGAAGAAATACTTCCTCACATTACCTCTGAGCTGTCCCCCCTCTATCTTCAAATTGTGCCCCCTTGTTTTTGCACATCTCTTTTTCTGAAAGATGCTACCCTCTTGGACTTTGTTGATTCCCTTGAGGTATTTGAAAGTTTCTATCATGTCCCCCCTCTCCTTCCTTTCCTCAAGGCTATACATCTTTAGTTTCTTTAGTCTTTCTTCATATGTCTTCTGATGCAGACCCTGCATCATTTTGGTTGCCCTCCTCTGGACAGCCTCCACCATGTCTATGTCTTTGCAGAGATGGGGTCTCCAGAACTGTACACAGTACTCCAGCTGTGGTCTTTCCAACTGTCTGTACAGAGGGCCAACAACTTCCTGTTTTCTACTGGTGATGCCTCTCCCTATGCATCCCAGTATCCCCCAGCCCTCCTTACTGCCTTCTCACATTGCTGGCCCACCTTTAGGTCATCTGATATAACTATCCCCCAGGTCCCTTTCCATTTTTGTTGTTGTCAGTATCTCACCCCCCGTTGTGTACTCTTCCCCTGGGTTTTTGTTTCCCAGGTGCATTACTTTGCACTTTTGCATTGAATCTAAGCCGCCATACATTTGACCATTCCTCCAACCTTGCCAAGTCCCTTTTCATCCTTTCCACCCCACCTTGTGTATCAACCCTGTTGCAGATCTTTGTGTCATCTGCAAAGAGACATACTTTCCCTTCCAGTCCCTCTGCAATGTCACTTATAAAGACATTAAAAAGGACCGGCCCCAGTACTGAACTCTGCGGTACCCCACTAGTAACCCTCCTTTCTTCACTGTGGACTCCATTTACTATTATCCACTGTGTCCTGTTGTCCAACTAGTGTTTTACCCAGGCTACCATCCTAGGACCCACTCCCAGGCTGGCTAATTTGTTTATTAATCTTTTATGCGGGACTGAGTCAAATGCCTTGCTAAAGTCTAAGTAGGCCATGTCCACAGCCCCTCCCTGGTCTACTGCTTTGGTCACCCAGTCAAAGAAATCAATTAGATTTGTCTGACATGACCTTCCCGCTGTGAATCCATGCTGCCTTGGGTCCTGCACCCCACTGGCCTCTAGGTACTCAACAATTCTTTCCTTCAAATGTGATTCCATCATTTTCCCTACCACTGAGGGCAAACTGACAGGTCTGTAGTTTCCTGCCTCTGTCTTGCTCCCACTTTTGTGAAGGGGAATCACATCTGCCCTCCTCCATTCCTCAGGTACCACCCCATCCTCCCATGATTTATTAAAAAGGGTAGTCAGTGGTGTTACTAGTTCTTCCCTTAGTTCTTTTAAAATTCTGGGGTGAATCCCATCAGGCTCCATTGCTTTATCCACCTTCAGTTTTAAGAGTTCTTTCAGAACCCTTTCTTCTGTGAAAGGACTAATATCAACTCCCCTATCCAGAGTGCTTCTATTGACCGGATTAGGTAGTTCCCCCTGCTTTTCCATTGTGAATACTGAGCAGAAGTATTCGTTCAGTATCCCTGCTTTTTCACTGTCGCTCTCTGCCCAACCCCCTTCCACTTTGTTCAGCCTCAGTATCCCTGCCCTAGTCTTTCTTTGCTCTCTAATGTACCTATAAAAGGTTTTATCCCCCTTCTTAACCGAGTTGGCTATCTTTTCCTTGGTTTGGGCCTTTGCTATTCTGACTGCCTTACCCGCTTCCTTCAGTTCTCTGTCCTGCTCCTTCTATGTTTCCTTATACTTCCTGAATGCTGTCTTTCTTTCATTTTGATTTGTTTATTTGCTTCACACAAAGACTTGTTGCCTCTGTGATGGCGGTTTTGATGTTCCCCATTGTTGCTCCACCCCACCTTCTTGCCTGTTTGCTAGTGCTTTTCTGAGGCACTCTCCCATTTTGACAAAATAAGCCCTCCTGAAGTCCAGTACCTTCACTTTTGTGTGGCTTGACTCTACAGCTAAGTTTATCGTGAACCACACTGTTTGGTGGTCGCTTGTTCCAAGATGGCTACCCACTTCAAGATCAGAGATCCTCTCTCCATCCCCATTTGAGAGTACCAGGTCTAAGATTGCTTTCTCCTGAGTGGGTTCCAAAACTACCTGTGTGAGGCATGCCCCCTGTAGGGCATCGAGAATGGTCCTGCTCTTGGATATGGCTGCAGCAAAGGTGCTCCAGTCAACATCTGGTATATTCAGGTCCCCCATCAGCAATATCTCCCCTTTCTCTGCCATCCCAAGGATGCCTTCTATCATTTCCTTGTCCATTTCCTCCCCCTGAGATGGGGGTCTGTATACAACCCCTGTGCGGATTGTGGAGCCATTTCCAGTCTCCAGGGTGACCCACAGTGCCTCCTCTCCTCCTTGTTTACCCTTTACTTCTGTTGCTTTTATCCCTTCCCTTACATAGAGAGCTACTCCTCCTCCTCCTCTTCTTCCCTCCCTGTCCCTTCTGTAGATTGTGTACCCTGGTATGTTGACATCCCAGTCATGGTTCTCTGTGTACCATGTTTCTGTAACTGCCACAATATCCAGGCATCCCTCTTCCATCAAGGCCACCATTTCAGGAAGCTTTTTACCTAGACTACGGGCATTGGTACTCATTACCCTCCATTTTTTATGGCTTTATTTCTTTTTGCCCCATCCCTGTCCCTACTGCCTTTGTCTTTTTCTCCATTTACCCCTGCCCTTCTCCCTATCGACTGCTCTATTTTGGTGTTGTAACATTTCTTTATCTAAGTCCTCCCCTTGTGTTGGAGGCCTGTAAACCAGTCCTATCCAAGTAGAGGTTTTGTTTCCTGACTCGAGGTTGACCCACAACGTCTTGCCCCGCCCTCATATTCCTTGTACCTCCATCTCTTTAATGTTTCCTTAACATAAAGCACCACTCCCCCCCCTTTTCCTTCATACCCTGTCTCTTCTAAACATCGTGCGGCTAGGTATGACCATTTCCCAGACATGGTTGTCAGTGCACCATCATTTGGTAATGGCCACAATATCCAGGTCTGCCTCCCCCATGGTGGCCTCAGGATCTGCTATCTTATTTCCCAGACTTCTAGCATTGGCATACATGGCTGCTTAGATTTTGTTAGCCTGTCTCTTGCCCCTTCCCTCTTTTTCTAGCTGTTCCCCATCCTTACTTTTTTATTTTGCCTACTCATCTTCCCCTTCTTCTCCTTTGCTGATCCCTTGCTACCTTGATTGTCTTGCTTCCCAGTGGGAATCTCTTGTCTCTGAATTTCTCTACCCTCGATCACAGCCTGCGGGGGGGGGGGTGGAGGCAGATGCTCCCTGCCCTTTACCTTCTGCCACCACCTTCAGCTAGTTTAAATTTCCATAGAAGTAACATTGAAACCTTCCACTGAGTACTGCTGTTCCCTTCCTTGATGGACATAGGCCATCCTCCAGGTGGAACCTCAGTCCCCAGTGTAGCCATACCCTCTTTCCCGGCACCATTCCTTCAAACAGGAGTTGAAGGCCTTAGTTTCATGTCATCATGTAGTTTTTTTTTTTGTTTGTTTTTTTTAGCAAATATTCATTTCTGGAATCCTTAGATTCAGCCTCTGTGTATTTTTAATACACTCAAATATTTTTAACACAGCTTTTATAACAGTTTTGTAATTAATGACTCAAGCCATTAGAGATTACCCCATTTGCAATCAAAACAAAACAAAGCCTCTTCCCTTGAGGTTTTCTTTGAATGTACGGGACCATAATGTTCCCAGAGGTTGCCAGAATAGTACAGTGGTAGGGAGTCTGACTTTGGTGTAGAAGGTTGAGGGTTCGAGCCTGGGTAAAGGAGTGAATAAAATGAACACCTGGTAACAGGATGGACAACCAACAGTAAAGATGTTCACAGATAATGTGAAACTTTATGTAGTGTTGTCTCTGTGGTGCAGTCAGGTAGTGCATTGGATTCTTAATCAAAAGGTTGGTGGTTCAAGTCCACCTAAGAATAGTTTGTACATGAAGGGGGTAAATAGGGGAGGACCAGTCAGGGTGCTCTGAAGGAAGGAAGGAGGGGGGCAACTAGAGGGCATGTGTGGAAGCTGGGGGGGAGATTCAGGGGAGAAAGGAGGAGGTGCTACTTCACTGAGAGGGTGGTGGAGCCATGGAATGCACTGCCCAGGAGGCTGGTGGAGGCAGAGATGGTGCAGGGGGTTCAAGAGGGGGTGGGACAGGTACAGGTTTCTGGAAGCAAAGTCCTGTGCAGTAAGAATATCTGGGACTAGGAAGGGAGAAGCCAGAGAGGGCGAGGGGGGCAGCAAGGTTAGCTCCCAGGGTGGGGGCTGACCAAAAGAGCAGACAAGAAAAACCGTTTAGTATGTTAGTATAATAAAGTAAGAAAAAGAGTCAGAGGGCAGGGGCACACAGAATCAGCAAGGGGCAGAAAATTGAGGGGGATAGGAGAGGACAAGGGGAGAAGTGCTAAAAAGAAGTAGAGGGTATATGCACATGATGGAAGGCAGTCTGCCTAAATGCCAGGAGCCTGAGGAACAAAATTAGTGGGCTTCAGGTGATGGTGGTAGCTGTGGGATTAGACCTTGTAGCCGTTACATAAACAACTGTCACTGAGAATAATGGCTGGGACTTAGCAATACCAGGATACACCATACATAGCCGAGATAGGGGTTCAGGAAAAGCAGGTGGGGTAGTCCTTTATATCGAGGAAGATGAAGTGGTTGAGGAGTTATCTTTTAAGGGATGGAATTGGGGAACAGGATCACTGTGGGTGCAACTCACAAGCACATCGAGTAAGAAGCTGCACATGGAGGTGGCCTACAGACTGCTGGGATGGGGGGAGGGGGCAGGAAAGATGGGGAACTGGAACAGAGATACAGAAAGGTGCAGCAAAGAGGAAGATGGTAGTGATGGGGATCTCAATCTACCAAACATAGATTGGGGCATTCCAGTAGCTAAAAGTAGCAGGCTTCAAGCCCTGCTAAATGCATTGCAGGACTGCCAGTTTGTATAGTTCATCAAAGAACCCACAAGATAAACTGTCTTTTTCAACACGGTGCTCACAAACTCAAAATAGTAGGTGGAGTAAGGATTGGGAAGTCTCTGGGATTCAGTGACCATAACACCATATGGTTCGAACTGGCCCTGGATACCAGTATATCTTCGTCAAAGGCTGTGGTTCTAGATTTCAGAAGAGCACACTTTGACCAGATTAAGAAGCCAGTCAAGGTTAAGATGAGGTGGTGGACGAAATCAGAGAGATGGAGACGAGAGGGGGGGTAATTAAAGGGACCATTTTAGAGGCAACTAAGTCGTGCCTGAGAATGGTTTCCAAAAATAACAGGCACAAGATACTAATCTGGCTCTTGAAGAAGGTCAGGGAGGCAGTGAAGGGTAAAAAAAGGCCTCCATGATACAAAGAGAAACAGGGAGATGAGGAACGGGGTGAATACCAGGTAAGGATGAGGAAGGTCAGGAAGGTGATCAGGTACACAAAAGCAGACACACAACTGCATACTGCAGCGGGGATCAAGGAGGAGGGAAAAATAAAAGTTACATACTTACCGTAACTGTTGATCTTCCAGAATATCTTCATCATTGATTACCGCTTATAGGTCTAGTCCAGAGGCACTAGCACCCAGTGGGAACAAAGCTTTTGCAAGAATGCCAGCCATGGTTGCTGGCCATGGTGCCTGTACACCCCCCACATGGTGCCGTGTGCCAGCAAGTAATCATTGCAGGCTCCCTCACTAACCTCAATTCTGCTCGGCAGGAGAGAAACGAAGTGGGGAATAAATATAAGAGGGCTAAGAACTTTCCTAGCCCAAAGGGACAAGGAAAGGATATAGGAAATATAAAGAAACAACAAAATAAAACTCATCTACCACAGCAGCTCTGAAGCATGTGGCTCTGGCAGAAAAGCAAAAGGGGATGCACAGAACTGGGACCCACTTGAAAATGAGATGGCACAATGTACCAATAGGGGATGCATCATATAGACTCCTAGAAAACCAACCCCCATACTTCCTAATGGAGGACTGACTGAAGAGCTATTCAAAAAATGTCTCTTTTTTCCCCCCTTCAGGGAAAAGGAAGGACTCTCAGGTGCAGGTGGAGCTGTATGGCAGAACAATTGAAAGGAGTCAAGATGTGTTCATCTCCCCTGGCACCCTGTAGGGTAGTGGGCCAATAGCCTATCTGGCATAACAGAAGAAGAAGGGCATACCAACCCAAAATAGTCTGGCATGGTAAGAAGACAAGCCATCAGAGAAAAATCCCTGCTTCTCCTGCAACAACAGGGGCGTACCCTGTGTAGGAGCTACTGTAACTTGATCCAGTCCAGCGCACAGCACTGTTCCACAGACAGTGCCACTACCAAGTGGAGTTAGATTGGCTAGTGCCCTAAGGAACATAGTGCATTTAGCAACTAATGAGGATACATGCCAGGAAAGGGATGTACCCTGAGCAGAGAGAGACGGAGGACAAGAATGAAAAAGAGAGCTGCCTTCTTTCACTTTTTTTTTAGCAGAGAGGGATTGGTATGAGGGCCCTAAAAGGATCCTTGCCCCAGTTTTGATTTGTTTTTTGGTTTTTACAACTACTCCATATGAAGTACAACTGGGGCGATGCCATAGCACAAGATGATGCTGGCCAGCACTATCAGGGTGAGCTGCCCAGTGGTCCTGGCTCTGCTGGAGCGGGTGATAGTGGGCAGGTGTGGTAATCAAATGTGAAGATATTCTGGAAGATCAACAGTTACGGTAAGTGAGTGACTTTAATACTTTTCAAGAATCAGTCTTCACCATTGATTCCCATTTACAGGTCTGAGTACCAAGCTTTCCTTTCTTTCTGAGGGAGGAGCTGGCTGTGCCTGAGGGTAACAGATATTCTCAGCCCTCTACATGGGGGATAACACCTGAGAGCAGGAGCTTCTTACAGGTCCGTCGATATCTAAGACCAGGCAGGGCCAGATGGGGGCTCCTGTTGCACAGGAGCAGGAAGGTTCCTTGACAGTTTCCGCTTGACCCCACGGGAGAAGAAATGAGCCCCATGGAAGTGCGAGTTAAGCACCTTACACTAGGCCAAAGGTGTCAGTCTGCATAGGCAAAGTAATGCTGTCTACCTGATGCAGACTGCAGTTCCTGCCAACCTGGAGGCTACCTCATTGGCATTCGTAAAATGCCCTCGGTTTGTGCTAAGCTACTTCCAACTCTGCAACCATGTACCTAAGATTGTGCTTAGCTGCAACTATAGGTGATGGTTATAGGTCACCATATGTGCCTGGTGTACCAAGGAAAAAGTCTTCCTTCCATGGGCATTCATCTGAGCAGAATCTGCCTCTAGAGGTCAGTCGTGCATGAGGTGTCATGGCCCCAACAGGGTCTGCAATATTTCAAGCCCTGAGGAAGAGTAAGGTACATCACCAGTGGACCCTGTTGTTACATAATACCAAATGAGAAGGTCCCTGGGGATGACTGGAATGGAGAAGGGAATGACTCCACACTATCCTGCATGCCTTCTCAAAGGCTCTAGGCCATGGAAGAATGATAGTAGTATTGAGATTAGGAAATCAGAGTTCCAATGGCAGGCTGCCAGATTGTGGCTTGTAAAAGCATGTAACTTGAGCGTCTGGAGCATCTCCACCAAGAATTGCTTGTGCAGGGCATACTCAGCAGCTGAAGGAAGGTGGACAGATTATTTATTATCCTCTGAGTAGCACGTCGATGGAGATGAGGTGCTGACTCTGGGAACTGTTGGGGTTGGGGAGAAGAGCCTGTACTGGGCCTTGTCTAACTGTCCATGCCAGCTCTCTAAGGCACCAATAAAATCCTGTTGCTGTTCCCATGTTAATGGCCCCACAGGGCCTATGAATGAGGGCAACCTGTCAAGGAAATGGCAAGGCCCTGCTAGAAGGGGTTGAGACTCCTGCTTTCGATGATCTCAGCCTTGGCTACTGAACTGTGTAGGGGCCTGGCCCAAGGGGAGGGCCTAGCAGATTCTCTCAATTGGTGCCATCTTACGTTCAAGAAGTGGCCCAATTGGTGCTCGTAGGGGAGGTGACGAAAGCTGAGCCATACAGATTCCACTGGGTGGCCCCGGTCCTCACCGGTGGTGGTGACATCCAGCGGCTCCTGACAAACTCCATCTCCATACCACCATCTGACCCTGAGTCTCTACCTCCAGCACTGGAGTCAGGATTGGCAACAACCTCAGAGACAGCATCATCCCCATCACCAGCACTGCCCTTGATACTGTGCTTGGTGCCGACTTTGACCTCACTCCTGGAGCTATCATTCTCCTTGGTGTCGTGAACAACACCAGAGTCAGGGATGACCTTCAGGATTACTTTGTCATCAGCACCTTCCTGGAGTTGGACCCAGGACTGACACCTTAACCATCACCACCAACGTCACTGTGTCCGGAGTTGTCACCTTCCTCTGTGTTATTAGCAAAACTGTGGACAGTAATGACATTGGAACTGGCAACAATGCAGACAACAGCCTCAGTGCTGGTCCCTCTCTTATACCGTACAGCAGTACATATTTTGAACTTCCAACCTTCTCTGTGACTTTGTCATTGCGCTATGTGAATTTTTTTACCGAAGGCTTTGTGAGTATCCTTGTACACATAATACATACTGTTGCTTTAATGAACTGAAGTGAGCTACTCTCAGTCTGCTCACTCTGCATTACAAAGTTTGTTGCTACTTAGCATAGTTGAATTTGTTCACATAACAAAGTGCTGCTTTTTTTTCCTTTCAGTTCTTTCCGCTCTCAGGCTTGGTGGGGATGTGACTCCACGACCACAAAGAGAACAGCTACAGGACCGACCAGCTGAGCTACACCGCATAGCACACTGAGTAAAAGTCCACAATAAGAAGAGCTCAGGCCATCCCCGGTAATGAATTCCAGATGCTTGAATGTCTGATATAAACTGCTATTGCTAAATCGGCAACCAAAACCTGATGCTGCCAAACGTTTTTGAGTCACACTAGACTCTTTCTCAAGGCATAGCACGTATGTGATGAAGCAACATTTAAAACCAAGATCCCTAAAGTGACAGTACCATAGCTCATCCTGAATACATAAACATATGCAATATCACAATTTAAACACCATTTGTTATAAATACCAATCATACAGAAACACACAAGATGTGAAACAACTGTGCTGACAGACCACACCTAAGGAAAAGGGACAAAGGAAGGCAGGGAAAGGAAAGAGGGGAAGGGGCAAGAGAAAAGGTAAACTAGTAAACATATTAAACTCATGGGGCCCGATTCCAAGAGATGTTACGCCTGGCACAGGGCGATTTACGCCAAGCCCCATGGCACAAATCGCACCTTTACACCAGGCATAATGCAAGTTGCAATCCCAGAAGGCGCCTTGCACCATGCCATGTGCGGGTTGCGCCAAAGGTGGGTTACACCACCCACTATGACTGCAACTCACAGTGGTATGGCATAAGGGTCGGTTATGGCAGCAACTGCGCCCTATTCCGGAAGGGCAGCTGCCGTAACCCACTTACGCCATTCCAGGACCCAGTATGGCATAGCGGGGTTAGACCAGCTAGGAGGTAGTCTAAGGGGCATCCGTCCTGGCACAGCAACAGATGCCCCCCCTCGCAGCGCCATTGACATTACATGGATGTGCTCCCCGTGCCTCCTGCTCTGTCATGCTCCCCCACCACCCCAAACTTCGTGGACCCCTGGGTCTGTTTTCAGACATGCCCCCCTGATCACCTGTGCCAACCGGCCAGCCCCCCCAATGCCCCCAGGTGCGTGTGGGTGCATTTTGGGGTTGGGGGCTCTGGGGGGGCAGTAGATTGCGTGCCGTGACTTGCGGCACCCTGGTCTGGTGTGCCATTCCTTTGGCGCTAGCCTGGGTCTGCCGCAGGTCACAGGCATAGGTGCCAGGGACCCTGCTTGTCCTGGAATATGGCACAGGGTCCCCAGCATAGCGCCGCATGGTGCAACTCGCACATGCCCGCGAGTTGCGCCATGCGTCTTGTAATCGGGCCCCTTATGTCTAAATAGTGCAAACCAGATATACTGCACATCTTTCAAGTTCATAAAAAATACAAAATATAAATACTATTCTCTACACATGAATTCATGTTGACACACATTTGATAAGTACATTGGTTCCCATCTATGTATCTGTCTCTTTGGAGCCACCTCATGTACGCATCTAAAATACGATATTAAGTAAAGCCAATATACATACAGAAAATTTTATATATATACACATCGACTATTCATGAAGTCTATAGACAGTGATAGGACACGAAGCACTACAGTTACTATATTAATTTAGGGTACAGCAAATGTTATGTTTTAAAAAAAAGGTTTTAACTGAAATCTATCATTAAGTCCCTGGCCATGGCCTTTTATAGCCCCCAATGTGAACTGCCAGAAACTTTCCTTCTTTAATAGTACATTATCCATGTCACCCCCTCTTGACATTGGCACAACACTGTCTATGCCCTGAAACAAAAAGACATGTCCTGGACCCTTTACTTTCCTGTGTACAGCCAAAGCATTCTTCACATCACCCTTTGCTATTGCTTTCAAATGTTCCCCAACGCATAATATTAGTTTCCTAGTTGTCTTCCCTATGTAAAAGCAACCACATGTGCAAGTCTCCTTATACACCACATACTCAGTGTTACAATCCACATAACATTTAACCACATCATTTCTATCGGTATGTGGATTTTGAAATCCATCTCCCACTTTAAGATGTTTGCTAAATGAACAGTTATTGCACTTATATGTCCCATTAGGCAATTTGAGAGACATTCCATCTTTTTCTGTTCTCAGCTGGCTTGTAATCACACGGTCCCTGATGTTTTCCCCCTTCTATATGTTATCCTAGGGGCACTTTTTGTCCAGGTAGTCAGTTTTGGCTCAAGTTGAAGTACATGCCAATGTTTCTTTAGAATTTGGTGGGGGTGTACCCCATATCTTGACATTGGTGCTCCGCATTCCCCCCACCTCTCCCACCCAGCATCACCTGACTGCCCAGACCAGGAGGTCTGTGACTTACCCCTTGTGGTGGGGCTCCCTGAAGGGAGAGACCAATATCCACCTGGAGGCCCAGCTGAGACATAGGTCGGCGTCATTCGGACAGATCGAGGTTGCGGTCCCTGGGCTGTCATGCTGAGGAAATCCTGAGGAAGTTTTTCATGGTTTTCCCTGTAGTAATGCAGTCATTCTAGGTGCTGCAGTGTATGCACCCATGCACGGAGCGCCAGTGTCAGCCATGACCTCCCACCTAAGTCTCATGGACCCTGGCTGCTGAGTTCCCAGCCTCTGCTAAGAGTCAGTCTACCTCCCCCCCCTCCGGAAAAGGAGAGCTGTCCGGATGCTCATCCTACCTCCCCCTGAATGGCCCTTTGATGCTCCAGGCTAATTCTGAAGTCCATCGCAGACTGTAGCATTACCGCTGTGCCGGTGGGCCGACCAGTAAACTGCTGCTTTATTGAACTGAAATTGGCAACTTTGAATTTACTCCCTTTGCATTACAAGCACGTTTGCTGCTACTGTGCACTGAAATGATCATTTGTAAATCTGCTCTTTCCACATTTTAAGAGAGTTTGCTGTTATGTTGATATGAAATAATTATGACTCTGCTTTTTGTACATGAGCATTTGTACATCTGACTGTTTCATCTGTAGCACTTTGTGGCTCTTCACAGATTAAAGTTCTAAGACTGTTTACATTAGTTTGGATTTCAGGTGTGCATTTTACAGCTGTAGACTTGAGTGTAGTTGTCCCCCACTTTTGATCTACTTAGAGGACAGCGAGCCCTTGCCTGAAAATGGGGAGGTGGTGTTTATAGGAGAAAGGATCAGAAAAGGGCTACCAGCCCTGAAACTAGATAAGGCTTCAGGGCAGGATAGGACTCACTCCATGATGCTGCAGGAATTGGAGCTGGCTGAACCCCTTGCAGGACTGTTTATTATCTTTTCACAGTCAGGGGTGATTCCAAAAGATTGGAGGGTAGCAGAAGTAGTCCCACTACACAAGGGAGAGGACAAAGAGCCACCAGGAAACTACAAATCTGGTAGTCTTACGTCCATTGCAGATAAACTAACGGAGATACTAGTCAAAGAGGACCTAATGGACTACCTGGAAAGAAGTGGACACCAGGATAGTAAGAAAGTTGGGTTCATGACTGGGAGATCTTGTCAGACCAACCTGGTAGTATTCTTTGACTGGGTAACTAGGGCAATGGACAAGGGACAAGCAGTATACTTTCTACTTCAGCTTCAGCAAGGCTTTCGACTCTGCCACACAGAAGGCTGCTGAAGAAGTTAGAGGATCTGGGAACATCAGAAGATCTTGTTTGATGGGTGGGAAGCTGGCTGGGGGAAGACAGCAGAGGATGGTGGTTAATGGGGTTAAGTCAGAGCAGAGAAAGCAGTCACGAGTGGGGTGCCACAAGGTTCAGTCCTGGGCGGTCATTTTTACGTTCATCAGTGCCAAAGGAGAAAGAATACAAGGCAAAATATGCCACTTCTTAGTGTCACCTGCAGAGACAGATCTGTGAAGAATACTTGCCTTTGTGACATCCAGGCTGGATTACTATAATGTCTTGTACCTGGGGCTAATGGGAAGAGCCCTGCATCATCCGCAGCTGGTGCAGAACACGGCAGCCAGGCTGTTGGTGGGCATTCCCAGGTCCCGTCATATAATGCTGGTCTTACATGGTTTTCACCAACTGATGGTGAGGTGGTGGATTGCCTTCAAGGGTTCCACTTTGTGTGGGCGGATGACTCGGTCGACCTCAGGGTCTCATCCAACTCGGGTGGTGTTATGCAATGCCAGGTCTATTAAAAACAAGATGGCAGTAATGGCTGATCTTGTTGGATCATCAGACCTGGACTTGCATCACCGAGACTTGGCTGGATGAAAATTCTGGCCCAACTTTGGAGTCAGCAATTCCAGCTGGGTTTTCGGTGATACACCGCCTGAGGTTGGATCGTAGGGGCAGGGGAATGGCCATTGGTTTTAGATCAGAATTGAGCCTTGTGGAGGTGCCAGTGGGGGAGACTCTGTCCTTTGAATGTATCATGGGCGCAGGTGTGAGGTGCAGGTTTCTTCTCGTTTACCGTCCACCCGGGGGTGAGAAGCAATTCCTGCAGGAAGTCGTGGACTTCATCGTTGACATGGTGTTGGAGTCCCCCAGATGGATGGTGCTGGGGGACTTCAATGCCTGGGTCAACGATGAACTCTCATAGTTTGGTCAAGACTTCCTCCAGTTGATGAATTCACTGGGCTTCTCACAGGTGATTACCTCTGCGACCCATAGTCACGGTTATTCCTTGGACATAGTCTTCCTTCTGGGTATGGAGACCTCTGATTTGGTGGTGGAGCCAGTCAGTTGGTTGGACCATCACACCATAAGGTTCAATTTCCAGGCCCACCCCATAGGCCTACCCCTACGGAGATGGTCCAGTACAGCTCTTTAAGAGGTTTATCCCCGGATGGCCTATTGGCGGTGCTGGACCTATCGGGATGGCCCAGATGCCCTAGTCCGGGGTTATAATGATGCTGTGACTGGGGCTCTGGACTGTCTCGCTCCTGTCTGCATTCGTCCCCTTACCCAGTGCCCTTGGTCCCCTTGGTTTGATGGGACCTTGAGGGAGCTGAGGAAAGTGGAATGAAGGCTGGAGCATCACTGGCGAAAATCAGGCCTGGATGACGACAGACTTAGATTGTTAGCCCATTATAAGGACTATCAATTGGCTATTTCCCATAAGAAGGCAGTGTTCCTGTCCAGGGAGATTGCTGTGACACAAAATTGACCAGCTCAGCTCTTCCGAACTGTAGACAGACTGTGCAGTCCAGTCTGTCTGCAGTCTCGGAGAGTATTGTCACAAGGGAAGTGCGACGAGTTCACTCGTTTTTTTGCAGATAAGGTTGCTGACATCAGGCCTGAGATTCGCATGGGACATCCCAATAGGGCGGATGGTGATCAGTGGGAGGTGGCAGCTCCTCAGTCTGCCTGGTCTGACTTTGGCCAGCCGGCAATCAGAGATGTCGTGAAGATTATCCAGTCTTTGTGGCTGACCTGCTGTGGTTTAGACCCTGGCCCAACGCGCCTCCTTGTGGGGTGTGTTGAGACCATCGGCCTGGTCCTTGCTGAGATAGTCTGGTATTAATTAGACTCTGGGGTGTTTCAGGACACCCTGAAGGAGGCGGTAGTGGTACCCCTTCTTAAGAAACCACCTCTTGACCCAGACTGTCTTGCTAACTACAGATCCATCTCTAATCTTCCCTTTGTGGATGAGGTTATTGAGAAGGTGGTCACACTGCAGCTGGAGGATCAGTTGACCATTCATGACATCTATGATCCTCTCCAGTTGGTTTCTGGAAACAGCATAGTACCAAGATGGCCCTTGTTTGGGTTCTCAATGATCTCCTAACAGCAAGAGATTGGAGGAGCCATTCCATCTTGGTTCTTCTTGATCTCTTGGCAGCATTTGACAGTGTGGACCATGGGGTGCTGGTCAGGCACCTCTGGTCAATCTGTGGACTGTCTGGTATAGTCCTCAGATGGTTCCATTCTTTCCTCACTGGCAGGTTTCAGAGAGTTGTCTGTGGGGTTTACTCCTCTGACAAGGTCTCCCTGCCATGTGGGATTCCCAAGGCTCTGTACTGTCCCCCATGTTGTTCGCAGTGTATATGCTGCCATTGGGAGACATCGTAAGGCAGTATGGGCCGAGTTTTCACTGCTATGCAGATGATACTCAGCTCTACCTGTCCTTTCTGCCCGATCAGGGGGAGCTGTCTCGAGATTTAACGACTGCCTTTCTGAGATTGAGGATTGGATGAGTGCCAGTTGGCTGAGGCTGAATCCGGACAAGACTGAGGTTTTGGTGGTGGACCCAGGCCATTAGGTAGCGGAGCCGTCAGAGGGTTGAGCCTCGGGGCTTTGGCTCGGTGATCGCCAGCTGATGACCTCTGAATGGGTGCGAGATCTGGGTGTGATTATGGTAATGCTCTGTACCTAGGGCTACCAGGGGTTGATATCCGCTGCTTGCAGCTGGTGCAGAATGCAGCAGCTAGGCTGTGGACTGGGCTACCTCGTAGCTGTCATGTCACACCAGTGCTGCACAATCTGCACTGGCTGCCTATTCAGTGGTGGATCACCTTTAAGGTCGGTTTACTGACCTATAAGGTCCTACTTGGACAGGGACCGAGTTATCTGCAAGATCTTCTTCATCCCTTTTGCCCCTCCCGGCCGCTTTGCTCCACCGACGAGGGATTGCTAGAGATTCTCAGGGTTCGTCTAAAGTCATCTGGGGCCTGTGCATTTGAATTTGTGGCCCCATCCTTGTGGAATTCTCTACTTCATCAGACTCGACAGTGCCTGATGGTGGACAGCTTTAAATCTGCGTTAAAAACTCATTTATTTACCTTGGCATTCCCTGATTTTATTTGACCTGCTGCAGCTGTTTTTATATGCATAGTTGTTTTTACGAATGTTAGGGCTATGTACTAGCGCTATGGTTTTTGAATAGTGCTATTTTACAAATAAACGATGATTGATTGATTGATTTAAAGCCCTGCATGGCCTGGTCTTGCTACCTGCGGGACCTACAGTCTCCCTACCAGCCCCATCTCAGTTCTCAGTGCCCAATTGAAATCATCTAGTGAGCGTGCATTTTCTGTTGCCAGTCTGACCCTATGGAACTCACTTCCAAGGTCCTTGACAGAGGCCCCCTCATTGGAAGCTTTTAAAACAGGTCTAAAGTTCCACCTATATAAGGAGGCATTTTCCTTAGATTAATCAGTTGCTGAATATTTCTTAATGAAATTGAGTTTTAATTAGTTTATTGTGAAAATGGTTTGTCTGTTACATTTTATGTCCAGCTTCTGTCTTATTTTGGATTATTGTATGTTTTTATTTCTGTACAGTGCCTAGAGCCTCCGGGGATGGGCACTTTATAAATAAAGTTTTACTTACTTACTATATGTCTCCTCACAGGTAACACTAACCTCTGTGGCAGAGGAGACATCGAGAAAGGGGTTAGGGAGCTGCAGAGGAATTAGAGAGGTGGTTCAAAGTTTGACAGTTGAAATTCATTGCCAAAAGGTGCAAGGTTATGCACAAAGGGAACAAGAACCCCAGGATGGAATATTGGATGGAAGCGGCTAAGTTGGGCACTACCACTGAGGAAAGAGATCTGCCAGACATCATAAGCAGCTCCCTAAAACCAGCTAGCCAGTGCATCAAGGCCTACAGCACGGCAACCAGGATGTTGGGATGTATGGGGGGGGTTGACAGCAGGGGAAAGGAGGGGTACTGCCTCACTATAGATCACTGGTGAGACCACATTGGGAATATAGTTCTGGAACCCCCACCTAAGAAAAGACAAAGACAGGCTAGAGACAGTACAGCGTAGGGTAAGCAAAATGAGCCAAGGCCAGCAGAGCAGGTCCTGTGAGGACTGGCTTAAGACTCTGAACATTTACTCATTAGAGATAGGAAGATAGGGAGAGAGGAGCTACTATAGAGACCTTTTACGTTACTGAAAGGAATGAACTTGGTAGATTGTGGGGAAATATTCAGCAGGACTGGCAAATCAAGAACACAAGGATATAAGTGGAAGCTGGCAGAGGGGAAATTCAGGAATGATGTAAGAAAGTTTTATTTTACTGAGAGCGTGGTTGAGCCATGTAACAACCTACCAGCAGAGGTGGCGGGTGCAGGAACCATTAATGGTTTCTAACATGGTTGGGATCAAGAAAAAGGCTCAATAGTTATACAGGGGGAAAGCAGTAAGGCGGGGAAGGGGGGCAAGAGGGAGAGATGAGGGAAATAAAACCCAGCTAGACATTAGGTCCTGGGGTAGGGTAAAACAGGGTAGAGAGGATGAACCAGTGGTCTTTTCTGCCAACATTTTTAATGTTTCATACTAAATTAATACTATGGATGTATTAGGATGGTGCGACCACATGTTTTTGATGGTAAACAGCATAGCACCACACCAAGGTATTTTATTTTTTCTTGGTGGGTGTGGCACGGGAGCTGGAACTTTTAAAAATGTGTTTTTATATAATTTTATTATCTCTTTTCCTTGTAAAATACTACAGTTGCTATGGGAGGTATGTGGTAACTGAGATTGCAATTTCTTTCAAATCTGCTGTCCCAGAGAAGAATAAGTTGGATGTGGATCACAGAGTTCCTGACCTTTAAAGACACTATGTTTTGAAATAACGGAGTCCCTTTCATCGAAAAGACTTGTGTTTTGAATCAAACAGTGGCCCAAGAAAATTAAGACATTTGCTGTTGGGCAGATGGCAGTGATAATAATAAGACGGAGTCCGAATACACACAAGCAGTTTGGACCAGTTCTGGGGTCACCTCGGTTCAAAAGAAATGTCCAGGGTGTGATGTCAGACAGGCAGGGCTGATGATGTGGGCGAGCAGGCTGACGTGCCAGGGATATTTGTGTCCTGTGTTTGAGTAAGTTAGTTTACTTGATATTTGAGAGAAGCCACATGAACACTGTCTAGATCTGCTAAAGCTTACAAGATCCCAGTTAGGGATAAGCTTCTACTCTACTTAGAATTTAATAAGAACTAGAGAGTGTTATTTTGTGTGATTTGTGGTTTGTTCAAATATAAAATGTTCTCTTCTGTAGTGTATTTCAGTATATTCCCCATAGTCTTTAATGTATATAATCCTGTATCATATATAAATATCATAGAGTATTAAATGTTATTTTATGTACATCATGCTCTGAGCAATTGAGTTTTTTAGGTATAGATAACCTGGGGAACTTGACAAGTCCATGATCCATTTCCCAAGAGACAGCTTACAAAGCTACAGTATCTAAAGAAAAGTGTTCTCCGCTGTGACTAAAGGGGTGGTTCATTTGCCTTTTGGAAAACGGTACTGTACTGTGTGATCAGTGGCTCTGGTGGGATTCATACCTAAAGGTGCTCTCAGTGAGAGTCAGGCTGAGTGGTGGCAGCATACCAAGGTGACCATTCAGGCTTATGAAGGGTTATGAAAACTGGTAGAGCACAATGCAGACTGAGTTCTGGGAGGGAACCAGCCTGTGCCAATGCCATATCTCAGCTCCGGAATGAAAGCCATCGAAAAGAAAATTGGATATATAAACGTTTTTGACAGAAATACTGTATGCTAATAATTAGAAGCCATGGTTTCTAATTGCAGTTAGCAATTTCAGATGCAGCTTTTAGTCTAGGGTGTGACTAGTAAGCAAGGGCAGCTTTTATTGTGTCTGCCCTCCAGGAAGTAATTTTAGCTCCTGATTTCGACTCCTGATTTGCACTTCTCCTACCCCCGATATCAACTGAGCACAGCCACTAGCCTAACCCAACCTGCAAGGATGCTACCGCTCTACTTACTCTGGTCATGGGGGGTGATAAACTTAACACTAGGGGGTTGAAAATTCATCCTGCAGGTGATCCCTCATCTCCCACCCTCTCTCACACACTTTCATGTATCAGGAAGCTGCTTGTTTACAATATCAACAAATCGGGAGTGGAGAAGGAGTGCTGTGTATGTGATGTCTTGGAGTCGTGTCAACCACAATACAACAGCAACAGTAAACCTATTGGAACTATGAAGAATATAATGGACACAGGAAGCAAGTGTGGGAGCGCTGTGTGGGAGATTGGCGATTTCTGATTTGGCTCACGTCATTACTGTTTCTTCACTGATTTGTACACTGCCCTCAGTTAGAAGCCATGGCTTGTAATCGAGGGCGGCTTCTACTAATAAACTATTTTGACTGGCAGCTTCTATTTAAGGGTGGCTTCCAACTGAAGGTGGCTTCTAGTCAATGAAATACAGTAAATTATTGCCGAAAAAAATAACGAAGTGACTAAAAAATACTGCTGCTTTAAACAGGTTTCATACATGCACAAATGTGAAATCATATTAAAGGAAATTTCTAACTTTTTTGTATCTGCTTATGGGCTTTATAGTTTGTTATCTTATGGCTGCACTAGTCATTCCAGGCATAAGCTTTAATTTTCCATCAGTCCATTTAGAAAAAAAAGGATCATGCATCTCATCAAACCGATGGCCATCCAATCCCTTTGTCTCCCTTGTCTGCCAGCCAGGTCCCCGTGCTCAGACATTTTATGATGTCTAACCAGGGAGACTGAGGTGAAAAGTCCCATTGTAGTCTAAAAGGGGCATTTTAAAAACATTTTTGTATGTGTGAAAGCAATGTTTCATAAAAAAAAAAGCCACTGCTCAACTAATAGGAATTCTATCAATTCCTCCTTCTGCTGGTGATACCCCTCCCTGTGCACCCCAACATCCCACTGACCTACCCACTGCCTTGTCGCACTGCCTTGCTACCTTGAGATCGTCAGATATGATTACTCCCAGGTTTCCTTCCTGTTTGGTTACCATCAATACCTCTTCTCCCATATTGTAGGGTATTCCTTGGGTAGACAGTAAGTAGGGGGTTAGGGAGATACAGAGAGACTTGCAAAGGCTAGAGAGGTCTTCAAAGGCTTGGCAGTTGAAATTCAGTGGCAGAAAGTACAAGGTGACACACCTAGGGAACAAGAGCCCAGTGAGGCAGGGATAGAGTACTGGATTGTGTGTGTGGGGGGGGGGGTAAGACTGGTCCCAACCTCTGAGGAATGAGACCTCGGGGTCAGCATTAATGACTCCCTGAAACAATTAAGCCAGTGTAAGAAGGCTTACAGTAAGGCAAACAGGATGGTGGGGTGTATAGGAAGGGGTACTGACAGCAGAAGGAAGGAAGGAGGTATTACTACCTCTCTATAGATCACTTTGGAGGCCCCACCTGGAGTGCTGTGCCCAGATCTGGAGTCCGCAGCTAAGGAACGATAGGGACAGGCTGGAGACAGTGCATTGTAGGGTGACCAAGATGATTCAGGGCCAGGAGGACAGATCTTACAAGGACTGGCTCAAGGCATTGAACATGTACTCGATGGAGGCCAGATGAGAGAGGGGAGATATGACAGACGTTGAAGTTCCTGAAAGAAATGAGTAAGGTAAAGTGTGAGGAACTATTTAACGTAAGTAGTGGATCAAGAACACAAGGCCATGAGTGGATACTGATGGAGAGGAGGTTCAACAAGGAAGCAAGAAAGCTTTATTACACAGAAAGGGTGGTGAAGCTATGGAACAATCTGCCAACTGATGAGGTGGACACCAAAACTATCAATGGTTTCAAACATGGAAGGGACAGAGTGATGAACTTGGTGATTGCTCAAGGTGGTAGCAGTAGGGTAGGGAGCATGGGGGTGGATAGTGTGGGTTAGAACCCTGTATGGACAATAGGTCCCGGGTGTGTTAGGGTTTTATGGGCAGACTGGATGGAGCAATGATCTTTGTCTGCCGTAATTGTCTCTGTTTCTATGTTTCTAAATGCTGTTTGAACAAATACCAATAGAATAAAGTATGGCTGACTTTGTGATACAAGTTATTTTTACACATTCAAGATGTGGTGTGCCTCATAAATTCCGTTAATGAAACTTGAGTGGCTTATAAAAGCAAAACATGCTGAGGGTGTGTAAAAAAGCTGATTAATCACACAGTCATCCATATTTTATTTATTTATTTATTATAATATCTGTTAATGTCTGACTTCAAAGTGTTAGTAGGCTAACACGGTGTACCATCACCGCAGCGAAACCCCGATGGCGAACACCACCACAGTGGCAGGAATCGGGCAAAATCCACCCATCGCTGTGGTGGTCTGCGCCGATCGACCGCCTCTCTGGGTGATTGCCCCCAGTCCAACTCCGAATGGAGTTAGAATCCTGAGACTGGGGGTGTGAGACAGAGACCCCACAAGGGGGATTAGGTAAGATTAAGCTCCCGATTGTGAGCACTGACATCCTGTAGCTACAATGCAGATGGTCGGCATTGTAGCTGTCACTGTAGGGGATGTCGGCAGTAGCGCTGTCGAAGCGCTATAGGTAAACCGGCTGACACAGCTGGTCTTAGGTAGTGTGACAATGTAATTGCTCCCCACCAGGTGACTGATCTGCTACTACTGTTTTGATATGAGCCTGGTGTAATGTTACACCAGGATAATATGGAGAATATAGGGTTTGATTTCTGGTCGATATCAGACTGTCAGCTATTATACATCAATATGGCACTTTTGAACAAACACATATAGCTCTCATTAAATAATTTGCCACGTTTCTGTAAAATAGTATCTGTTGGCATCAGTCAGATTCATATCCCATAACATTCCCCAAAACTTTGAATTTTTGATCATCCCATTCTTTATTACTGAAGACATATGCAGGAAGTCAGGCTCTTTGCTCCTTACACATCACCTGCTCCTACTGCTATTCCTGCCCTGATATCATAATCCTCTGACTGTGACATCAGAATAATTTCTGTGGCAACAGGTTATGATGTTATAATATAATGATTGGTGATGCCTGAGGATATTGTACAAGGAAATACACTGGGGTGGGGACAAAAATGGTCATCTGCATCACCATCTGGCTGAGGGGTAGGCAGCAAAGGGTGGTGGTGGGGGGGTGAACTCTCATCACAAACGGACATTACGAGTGGGTGCCCCAGGGTTCAGTACATGGACTAGTGCTATTCGGGATATTCATAGCCGATATCTCAAATGGGATCCGGAGTAGTATCAGTCTGTTCACAAATGGTACTAAGATTGGTGCAGTGGTAGATGACATAGAAGGGTGGAGGGGCTAGACCTGACAAAACTACAGGAATGGTTGGAGACATGGCAGTTGGGGTTCAACACCAAGAAGTGCAAGGTACTGTTCTTCGGAGCAAGAAATCGGGAGAAAATATCAGATGGGAGGGGTACAGTTGGTAAGCACAGTTGAGGAAAAGGATCTAGGGGTACTAATAATGTGGAGTATGAACCACTCAGCTCAGTGCAGGAAGGCGGCTGCAGAGACAGACAAGATGCTGGGTGCATAGCGAGGGGAATCTCTTCCAGGCACAGAGAAGTGATCCTACCCCTGTACAGGTCACTGGTCAGGCTGCACCTGGAATACGGCATGCAGTATTGACATCCATTCCTGAAGAGGGACATCAGATTTCTAGAGGGGGTGCAGTGTAGGGCAATGAAAATGATACAGGGACTTGAGGGAAAATCCTACGAGGAGAGGCTGGGAGAGCTGCAAATGTATTCCCTGGAAGAGAGGATGGATAGGGGGATATAATCGAAATTTTTAAGTACCTAAAGGGTATTAACAGGATTAATACAGAAGGGATTCTTCAGATCAGAAGGGGGAGGGACATGAGAGAGCATCAGCTGAGATTGGAGGGGGGATTCAGGAGGGAAATCAGGAGACATTTTTTCACGGAAAGGGTGATAGATAAGTGGAACACTCTGCCCGAGGAGGTGGTATCGTGTAGAATGGTGGGAGGATTTAAGAGAGAGAGAGTTGGACGGGGTGGAGGGGTGGTTATGAGGAGGGGAGGGTGGGGCAGTTGCAAGTTGAGGGGCTAGCTGCACAATCGAGCAGACTCGATAGACCATGAGGCCTGTTTCTGCTGGCATTTTGTATGTCCGTATGAAATACTAGCCCTGCAGGCTTCTGCCCAAAATGTCAACATTCCTGAGCTCAGCAGCTATAACATGCATTTATCATTATTACAGCAAGTGGAAAAACATAAATAAAAAAAAGCTTAATAAACTAGTAGTGTTCCTTGTTCAAATGGAGCTTCTGATCAAATGTTTATGTGCAGAACATTAGCTCAGAGCTCATTAGCATATTAGAGTGCCTTTAGAGGATCATTTGCATATGAAGAGTGCCTTTGTAGCCTGATAAAGGCCCCCTAGATACGCACTGTGATTGGCTGAGTGGGTCTCCACTCGCTATAATAAGGAGATTATGATTTTAGGACAAGACTTCAGTAATAAAAAAATGGAAGCTCCAGAGCCTCAAATGTTCAGGAATTTTGTGTAACTGAGTTCTTGCTATGCTAGCTGTTGTTTTTTTGCACAGAAAACTGGAAATTCTTTTTAACTATTTGTGTTTCTGTTAGAACACATAAAACAATATTAGACTTTGCAAGGAAAAGCAGGGACGAAAGAATGGGACAGTACCAAATGAGAATCAGAGAAGCAAAGAGGGTGGTCAGGGAGGCAAAGGCAGACACAAAGCTGAATATAGCAGAAGGGGTCAAGGGTGGTGAAAAAAGAGTGCAGATATAGTAAGGAAAAATGGAAGAAGGGAGGAGGTATTGTTAGACTATTGGGCTAGGGTAAAAGAGAAAAAAGAGCAAAAACAGCCATCCTTAAGGGTTACTTCTGCTCTGTTTTCACATGACAGAGCAGACGGGAAGACAGTAGGCCCCTGCCTGAGAGTGGCAGCAAGGCAGCTGTCAGGGGGATCCTGGACATGAGACACCAATATTAATCAGCGAAAGGATCAGAAAGGGGCTAGCAGCACTAAAGATTGGTAATGCCCTGGGGCCAGATGGGCTACATTCAAGGGTGCTCAAAGAACTGGAAGCAGAACTGACTGAACCCTGGTAGGGCTGTTCAATAGCTCAGTTCAGACAGGGGTAGTTCTGAAGGACTGGAGGGTAGCAGACACAGTTCCACTCCAAAAGGGGGGCACAAGGAGCAACCGAGGAATTACAGACATGCAATCCTTACCTCTGTTAGGGGTAAACTAATGGAGACACTGGTCGAAGAGGGTCTTGTGGACTACCTGGACAGTAATGGTCTACGGGACAGTAAACAGCATAGGTTTGTGGCAGGGTGGTCTTGTCAGACCAGCCTGATAATTTTCTTAGACTGGATAACAATGGTAATAAGTAAGGGTCACAGCATGCAGTTACTCTACTTCGGTTTCAGCAAGGCTTTGACTTGGTGCCACACAGAAGGTTGCTGAACAAGCTGGAGGATCTGGGAGCGGCTAGGGAAATATATGGGTAGAAAATTGGTTAAATTAAAGGCAGCAGAGAGTGGTGGTGAAAAGAGTCAAATCGTAAGAGAGGGCCGTCACAGGTGGGGGACCACGGGGATTGGTCCTGGATCCTATCCTTTTCAGTGTGTTCATCAACAGCATTGAGGAAGACATCAGGAGCTTGTTGTATCCCTTTGTAGATGACACAAAGGTTTGTGCTAGGGTAGATAGTGACATAGGGATCAGGGAGCTGCAGAAGGATCTACAAAGATTAAAGAGATAGTCCAAGGATTGGCATTTGGAATTCAGCCCCAAAAAGTGCAAGGTGATGTACCTAGGGAACAAAAAAACCCAAGGCGGAGGACTGGATGGGAAGATAAAACTGAGCACCACCACAAAGGAAAGGGACCTGGGAGCCATCATTAGTGAATCCCTTAAACAGTCAAGCCAGTGTAACAAGGCCTATAGTAAAGCAACTAGGATGCTGGGGTGTTGTGGATGGGGTATTGACAGCAGGACAAAGGAGATATTAGCACCTCTCTATAGATCACTGGTGAGGCCGCACCTGGAGTACTGTGCCCGGTTCTGGAGTCCTCACCTATGGAAGGACAAGACAGGCTGGAGTCGATGCAACACAGGATAAACAAAATTACTCAGGCCAGTAGGACATGTACTTGCTGGAGACCTGGGGAAATAGGCAGGATAGGAGAGAGAGACCTTCAAGTTCCTGAAGGGAATAAACAAGGTAAACTGCAAGGAACTATTTAGCAGGAGTAAAGTTTCAAGAACATGAGGTCATGACTGGAGGCAGTCAGGAGGGAGGTTTTGGAAGGACGTGAGAAAGTTTTTGTTTTATAGAAAGAGTGGTAGAGCCAGGGAACAGTTTGCTGGCAGATGTGGTGGGCGTCAAGACCATAAATGGGTTCAAGCATGACTGGGACCAAGTGAAGGGCTTAGTGGTTACTTTGGGCAGTAACAGTAGTGAGGGGAGTAGGGAGGGGGACTGGGAGGGCTGGAGCCCTGTATGGACAATAGGTCCTGGGGTTTAATAGGGAACTACCAGCAGACTGGATGAACCATTGGTCTTCTTCTGTTGCCATTATCTATGTTCCTACGTTTGGCTGACACGCATAGAGCTACTGCTGCTCACAGGAGGAATTTATAATTCATTTATTTATCTAATGTATTTATTTATTGAAACTTTTGGAGAGTACCTTTGAGCCCAAGTGCTCTTTTACAAAAGTTCCATGTCAATAATAGAGATTACAAGGCAACATAACAAATACAGTAAGCAAGTTCCAGTGGAATGAAGTCAAACAAGTACAATATAGATGAACAAGTACAAATAAATAGGCTAGATCAGTTGCAGACACTTTTACAATAAGGCAGGTGGACAGAAACCGTGTAAAACGAGCACAGTAATGGTACATGGCCGCACAGCCAGAGTCTGACACAGTTCAAAGTGTATAATGGGAGGGACTTAGGATGATTAGCAGTTACAGTTGCATTGAACTGTTAGGGTTGCCTGTAGTACTCCCTTGAACTGGTCAAACTTAGGTAGATTAAGCAAGGTATCAGACAGTTCATTTTACCAGACAGCTGCCCGAACATTGAATGAATGCTTGTTCAACTGAGTATAGCGAAAAGACAGTTCAAGGGCATTCTGAGACATGCTCCTAGTTATATTTTATTGATAACTCTCTAGCCCCTGATCATGTACCATCATTAACAACAGAAACAAGTCTGAAATACAGAACATAAATAAATAAGGAGAAACAGATTTATTTTAAAAGTTTCTTCTGCTGTTTTCATAAGATTGATAATGCGGCTGTGTAATGAAGCAAACTTTACACATGCACTGATCGTCTTTATTCTAAAGGTTATGCTGTCATCACAAGTCTCTCACTACCAAAAGGTGGCACCATGAATGCCAGAACAATAGCAATAGACATGGGGTTGGCAGGGTTAGGGACTGAATAAGGTTTGGTGATTTTATTTCAATGTATATCCATAAATTGACATACCTGGTAATAGATCCAGATGTTCTGTGCCTGTTGCTGGTAAAAAAAATAAAAATAAGATACATAGCCAAAGCATGTTTTTTTATTTAATATGCTATATTCTGTGTTCCCAAAATGGATACAGAGATTACATATCATTTCTAGTGAAATTCTGGGTCAAATGGCAACTGAATCAGAGGTGTATGTGAGAAGCAACCCGTGGAAAGCAACGACTTCTAGTTATGAACAACTGCAAATGACATCCAGGAAGTTATCCTCTTTGAGCACAGGGGCACTCCCACCATCAGTTGAGTGGAGCACTGAGAAAGTATCCACGCCACTCATCTCTCCACTACCTGGTCCCCAACGCCAGTTCCAGTCAGAGAATTCAGGCAGTAGTGATGGATCCATCCTGAATCTCCAGCAGCTCAAAGGTAAGCCCCAGCATGGGGGGGAAGGGGGTGCTTACACCAGATAAATATATAATAAATCTAAATGAATAAGGCAAATGAGAGAAAAGGTACAAGGGGAATTTATAAATAGAAAAAATATCTTGTGATTATACAGAATCCTAATAAAGGTGAATAGGATAAACACCAGAACACCACAGTGATGCAATTTGAAGCTGGACACAGGATTACAGTATGCAGAAAGAAGGAGGAACTGTCCTTTCTTATTCTGGCCATGAAACAGAAACAACCAAACATCGATTCTTCTGGTGACAACCCTCAAAATGTGACAGGACTTGAACCAGAATTTGCTTAGACTTCACTTGAATGTTTGGCTTTAGAACAGGATAGAGGAACAACTGACCACTGATTGCTCTGATGACAATCACCAAAATGCTATGTGATTAGAACCAGAATTTGCTCAGACTTCACTTGAATGTTTGACCTACTTTATTGTGCTTCTTTCTTACTTTCTTTGCTACTTTTTTCTTTGCTCTGGTTTGCTCTTTGGCAGCTATCAATAAGTGCAATATGTATCTTTTTAGGACTTCCTCATGTACAGTAGATATTAAAATGCACTTAAATAGAAATATATAATTTGATGGCAGATAAGGACCGCTTGGCCCACCTAGCCTGCACATGCTTGCTACCTGTCACACCATAGACCCTACTTGATCTACAGCTTTACCCCCCCTTGCTCCTAAGGTTCCCTTATACCTATCCCATGCCTTCTTAAATACCATTACAGTTTTGCTCCCACCACCTCCTCAGGGAGGGTGTTACAGACATACAGCACCTAAGCAGGGATTATGTATATATGATACATAGTATTAATGAAGATCACCTGAAAATATATTTGAGCATATACCGTTAACATTTGATGTCTTGTGCAATATTAGGTATTATAAGTCTAATTAATTATTCATGAATCAAACATGTGCTCTGAGTGGGTGCTGTATGGAGTATTAATCCTTTAGAAATGATCAATACAGCTCAAAGTGATGTGCTCATTCCTAAACGCAACTGAAAAAAAATCAATTTTCCTCATTATAACTGCAATTAAACTTATAATTGCAATAATGACCTCACAGCCTATCATTTCCTGAGGATTAATGGCTGGCTGGAGAGGGTTGGCCCTAAGCTGGGCCTTGGGCCACCCTTCCCTCTAGCCAGTTGTTAATCCTCAGGAAATGACCAGCTGTTTGGTCCTTGGGTTCAACCATATTTTTAGTCCACACTATTTCATGTTTTGCTGCTAATTCTTATATATTCATTATTTGTGTCCCATGGCTTTAAAATATGCACTTTAAATACTGCAATGTTTGCTGTGGCCCCTCCTCCCTTTGTCAAAGAGGCAGCACATCTCAAAGCGCTGGGACCTTTTCAGTCATCAGGTTCTACAGTAAAGCTATTGCACCTGCATGCCCACCTGTGTCTGTGTGTCCTGCTGTATCATTTTGTGTTTCTGCAGTTGTGTCTTGGGAGGACCAACACCAGCTTTGCCTGCACACATGACTTTTGTGTTGGTCTGCAAATATGAGTGTGACACTGTGCTGAGACTTATGAGCAGCATTGAGACCCCTGGTGGTTGGTTTGGAATTGTAGTGTTCGAAGGAAAGGCTAAGTCTAACCTTCTGGCTGGAGGGGAATATGCCTTTAGCTGAAGTGTTACAGCTCATGCCTTTGAGACTGAGGGTCCCAGGTTTGCTCCTTAGGTAGTTCACTGGTATAGAACTTTTATTGTACCAAGACAAAGACCCACATAAAAATATGTACCAATACAATCAAAAGCAAGCAAAATAAGATAAACATTTAAATTAATCAGTTAATTCAATATATAAAACACATACTCTACAAATAGCTACTGTATATAAAACAATGTCCAACAATTTTAAAGCACCAGAGGAAGTCCAGCATTCGTGAATGATCACATGATATCTCTGTGTTTCCTATGATTTCTGGTCTAAGAATATTCATCTAACTGTTTCAGCTTTGTGTACAAATAAAGCAACAGCATTTTGTATCTGTGGGTTGTCAATGGATAAAAGAATCATGAGCAATGATTAGGAAGGGCCTGGAGGTGTGTGTCTGCCCAAGTAAAGGGTACACAACACTCAGCATGACAAGGACATTCTGTAGAAATGATTAAATCTGAATCCTGATAAAACATCACATTTTACATGAAAGTGACATAACTAAAGGGGCAGGAAAGTGTAAAGCACAGGAATTTTTTTTATGTTTGCTTGTGTGCATGCGCAAGAAACATGTTGCGGCAGCTTGCTGGACTAGCGGGTTGTGGAGGTGCGACAATGTTGTGGCCAATGCCGGCAGTGCTTTTTGGGGCTGGTCTCTGTTGTGCCAATAGAGGAGCACGCTGTCGATGACAGCAGTATTGCAGCATGCCACCAACTTGAAAGAAATTCACCACTGCAATCAGGGACCACCCCCGTCATTTAACAATCAGCTGTTTTTGCTGCTGGGATGGTCCCTAATTCCAGAGGCAAATCACAGCTTGCCTTCTCTGGTGTCCCATTTCAATAAACATGGCACAGGCTGTCACCATCCACCTCTCACAGTCCCCATGGAAGCTGACAGGGGTGCCCAATCCCCATTTTGGCATGCCCCCTCCCCAGTTCACTTGCCAATGTAATAGTTTTGTATGTCAAGGGGTGCCCAGTCCCCGTTGTCTCCAGTCCCCCTCCCCAAAAAATACAGGTGGCACACTGGAAGCCCACCCCAGTGTGCCAAAAACAAACCTGTAAAGGAAAAATCTTCCCGAGATGTTATTTTTTTAACCTGCAAAAGGAAAAACAGTCCCTTGTTGTCACTGGTGCCCCCTTCCCCAACCTGCACCCACCGTCTGCACACCTGACCTCCCTACACCCCCCTCACCCCATACTTACCTCCGGAGCCCAGCGCGACCATCTTTGGTGGAGCGGGAACACGTCTGCACTCTTCAAAGCCGACCGCAAACTGAAGAAATGCCGGTAAGCTGTATAATGGCATAAACGTTTTTTTTCAACTTAGGTGGATATCTCGGCTACTTTTGTGAATTTTGGCACCAAATTTTCAACACTGGCTTCTTGGGACCCCCGCCTCATAAATTCAGTCACTGTCATCTGGTTACTTGGTCCCGAAAAGTGATTTCGCAGTCACTGCGCGGAATCACCTTTTGGGACTGATTAATGAAACTACAGTGTCACTGTTCATGAGGTGGGCTCCCAAAAAGCCTATGTTGCAAATTTGGTAAAAAAATTTCAAAAACTGACTGTGTTACGAGCGTGTACTGCACAGGTTCCATGCACACTCGTAACTTCACAAATTTGTAATATTTTCACTCCAGGTTTTCAACATTGGCATTTTTTCACACCTCCTTATGAACAGTACAGCTGACATTTTTCACATCCTGGCTGAAATGTCTTTTCACACATCTGGTGCACAATAGTGCGGTCATTGTGGGAAATCAGTGTTCAGGACAGATTAAGAAAATCACAGTGACACTGTTCATAAGCGGAGGTCCCAAAATGCCTAAATTGAAAATTTGGTAACAAAAGTCCATAAAATGACTATGCTATGAGCGTGCTTTGTGCAGTTTCCACACACGCTCATAACTTCGAGAATTTACAATATTTTCACTCGAGATTTTCAACATTGTCATTTTTGCACACCTCCTTATGAACAGTACTGCTGTTATTTTTCACATCCTGCCCGAAATGTGTTTTTGCACATCTGGCACACAATGGCACTGTGGGAAATCAACATTCAGGACAGATTAAGAAAATCATAGTGACACTGTTCATGAGCAGAGGTCACAAAATGCCTATGTTGAAAATTTGGTGAAATAATTCCACTAAATGACTGTTATGAGCATGCATTGTGCAGTTTCCATGTACGCTCGTAAGTTTGAGCACTTTTAATATTTTCACTCCAGATTTTCAACATTGCCGTCTTTTCACACCTTCCTATGAATGGTACAGCTGCTATTTTTCACATCCTGCCCAAACTGTGTTTTTGCACATCTGGCGCGGTCACTGTGGAAAATCAACGTTCAGGACAGAGTCACAAAATCACAGTGCCACTGTTCATGAGCAGAGGTCCCAAATGCTTTCATGAGGTGGGGTCACAAAAAGGCCATGTTGAAAATTTGTAGTGCAAATACCAACAAACACCCGGGGTGTTAGGGTTTCTAACCATAACGTCCCACCCTGTACAGACTGACAGGTGTCTGGGGTGTGCCTTTGGATTGCCAGCTGTAATGCTCATGTCATTCCACCCGCACCCCCAGCCTAACCCTGAAGCCAGTGACAGGCATCGAGGTTTGCCGTGGCCTGTTCGGCCCCAGAGTTCACCCCATTCTCCTATACTGCACCCATTTCAGTGTATGTGCTTATGGAATGGAGCGACTATAAAGCCGAACACCCCAAGGCACACCTCAACACTTGTCAGTGTCTGCAGGATAGGGTGAGGTGACATGGCATGAGCGTTATGGGCGATGACCCAAAGGCACACCCCAATGCCTGTCCATCTCTGCAGGGGGGAGGTGGGATTGGTGTGAGTTCAGTACTTCAATGCCATTCCTATTCTGCATCTGTCTAACTCCTGCACTTCCAATGCTAATATCAACAAGCAAACATTCGGCATTGACAAATGCTTGTTAATTCTATTATCTATTTTCTCTGTAAAATATTATAGTTGATATGGGAGGTTATGTGTGGAACTCAGATTACACTTTCTTTTAAATTTGTCCCAGGCCAGAGAACAAGTTGGGTGTGGAAAGCAGAGCTTCTTTCATCTAAAGACCCTTATACTTTGGGTGTAAACAAAAGGCCAAGCCAAAGTAAGATGCTTCCTGCTGAGCAGGTGGTACTGATGACAATAGGACAGAGTCTGAATACACACAACCAGTTCGGACTGGTTCTGATGTAGAGGGGGTTGGTCCCCACAGTTCAAAATAAATATTCAGGGTGTGATGTCAGGGAGGTGGGGCATATGATGCAGGAAAAGAGGCTGGCCTGCCATGGGTATTTCTGCCTATATTTCTCTGATGAAAGACAGTCTTATTTGGGATTTGAGAAGCCTCACTTTCATTGTCCAAACCGCTAAGGCTCACTGGATCTCATTTAGGGGTCAGCTTCTACTTCTACTTAGAAACTTAATTAAATCTTAGGTTATTCTGTGTGAATTGTATCTTTTCAAATGTTTTGTTTCAGTTCTGCAGTGTACTGTATTCCCCATAGTCTTTAGTGTGCATAATTTTGTACCACATTTAAATATTGTGGCATACTATATGTTATTTTTATATACTTCATGCTTTCTGCAACTGAGCTTTTAAAGTGTAGATAACTTGGAGTATTTGACAAGTCTGTGGTCTGTTTCCGAAAAAACAGGCTACCAAGCTATCTAAAGCAGTGTTCTCAGCTGTGACTAAAGTGGAGGGTCATTTGCCCTTTGAGAAAGGTCACTGTACTGTTTGAGCACTAGTTGTGGAGGGATTCTGACCGAAAGATACCCCAAGTTAGACTTAAGATGGATGGTGGCAGCATATCAAGGTGACTATTCAGGCAACTGAAGGGCTGTGAAAACTGATAGCAGCACAGACTGAATTCTAAAAGAGAGCGTGTCTGTGACAGTAAGTATGATCCAGTCTTTCCCTTTTTAACTTAATAAATTAAGAACTTTTAAATTCTCCACATGCCATTTATGAGTCATTGTATTTGTTTCGGATTTCACTGTGAACACTGCAGTAAATTATATAGCATATTAAATCATTGATGGACTTCCCAGAGTAGGGGAGCACTGCAGTATTCCTAATCCATATTTGCTTACCACTCTCCACTTATCTCTTGCTCTCTCTGTCATTTTGTTTACTATCTCCCTGATCTCTAACACCAGCTCTCTATGTCACCCCCTAGTGAGCTGATGCTGTAACCCGTGACATCATCGGCTGCAATTAGTGACTGGTTATGCTAATACCACTGTACTTGCATAAGCTGCAGCTACAATGTAAATTGAGCACATCAGAGAACTGCTCTATATCCTCAATGCAGCAGCCTATACAATTAGCAGTACCAGCATCAGGAACCACTGATTTATTTATTTATTTAAGAACATTCGGGAAAACCTTTGAGCGTGAGCTCTTTTACAAAGGTTCCACGTCAGGGTGGACAAACATATCAAAACACAAATACAGTGGTTGCAGGTTTCGGAACATGTTCAGTTACAAAGGTTCCACGTCATGGAGGACAAATGATACAGAAACACCAGTACAGTAAATACAGATTTCAGATCATTTACAGTTTTTTCAGGATTAGCACAAATATAGTGGTTACAGACAACAGAAGGATACAGTCATACAGGTTCAGCACATTAGGCAGTTCAATAGTCACGGTTTCACTGCTGGGTTTAACGACGGTAGTGGGAGAGTCTATCAGGTTTTTCCTGGGGGGCACGTGCATTGTGAGATAGACTGTAGGTGCAGTTTGAGGCCAGTTTTGAACTGAGGCAGGCTGTGTGTATGTAGTTTCTACGGGAGTTCATTTAGCCAGAGGGGGGCTCGGTAGGTGAAGGTACGCTGACCAAGTGAGGTTCGCCGGAATGGGATGGACAGTGCATCGTTTTTCTTCCCCCTGGTGATATGTGATGAGGGAGAGGCCTCAAGCAGGTTTACTATGCAGGGTGGTGTTTTTCCGAGGAGAGCCTTTTCACCCAATAGACAGGTTTGGTATTTGAGCTTGTCTTTTAGGCTCAGCCAGTTAGTGCTTTTATACAGAGTGCAAGTATGGGTGTAATTGCCTGCACTCAGGGTTAGGCGGCATGCCTTATTTAATGCAATTTGGACCCTGTTGAGTGCAGTGTCAGTGGCAGCTCCATAGATCACAAGCCCATAGTCTATCGTGGGAAGTATTGAGCTGGAGACTGAGAGTCGGAGTGCTTCCGGAGTGAGGGAGTTCTTATGTCTGTAGAGGACCCCGATCTTTGTGTTAACTGACCTGACAAGGGAGTCAATATGGTTTGTATACATGAGAGAGTCATCAAGGATGACCCTAGGTACTTAAATGATTGTACCTGCTCAATCTGCTCACCTGCATTATTGAAGATATTGAGGGGGGGGGGAGCCTGCACTTATTGTAATGGCTGGAGTGGATCCCAGCCTTGGTTTTCTTGTAGTTCAGTAGCAGCCTTTTCCTACAGAACCAGTCCTCGAGTTTGTTGAAGGAGGTTTGTAGTTCTGTTTGTAGTGCTGCCTGGGAGGTGCCACTGCTTAGCAGCACAGCATCATCCGCATACAGGATGAGACTGGTGTCACAGGCCGTGGGCAGTTCATTAATAAAGAGGCTGAAAAGCAGGGGGCCAAGGACTGATCCCTGAGGAACTCCTAGGAGTACCTCTCTGGAGCTGGATAGTGTCTGCCCGATTTTGACTCGCTGACTCCTTTGTGATAGGTAATCATTGAGCCAATTTAGGGCGTTTGGTGCCACTCCCAGTCTTTGGAGCTGGGATATCAGTAGAGGGTGGTTGACAGTATCGAAGGCTTTAGTGAGGTCGATGAAGATGGAGCCCACCAATTTACCTTCATTTAGTGCCTTGTGTGAGTAATCGGAGTATGCAAGCAATGCAGTGGTGGTACTGTGTTTCTGCCAGAAACCATGTCGGTTTGGGCAGAGCAGATTGTACTTGTTTAGGTATTCGGTGAGTTGGTTTGCTATGATTTTCTCCAGTGCTTTAGATAGTGGGGAGAGGATAGGTATTGGCCTGTAGTTAGATATCATTGCCTTGTCACCACTCTTATGCACAGGGGTTACCAGGGCTTGCTTCCAGACTTCCAGGAATTGGGCTAGGGCCAGGGATTTGTTAAATAGCATCATAATGGGTTTGAGCATAACATCAAGTGTCAGAGATAGTATCTTCATGTCTATCCCATCACTCCCCAGCCTAGTTTTTCCCAGGACTTTCCTGACCACTGTTAGGACCTCCCTTTCCGTCACCTTCTTAAAGTAGAAAGTTGGGTGATTTGTATTGGTGTGGTTATCGCAGCCTTGGTTATCCAGCGGCAGAAGGTAGTCTGGGGGTAGTACTGGGGCTAGATCAGTGAAGGCCTGGTTGAAGGCGTCCGCAATGGCTATAGGATCTGTGGAGGGTGCGTTGTTTATATTGAGTGTTTTAGGACTCAGTTTCTGGTCTTTGCCGAGGGTGTTCTTGAGATTATCCCAAACCTCTTCCCATCTCCCCAGGCGTTGTTATAGATAGATTATTACCTGATGATGTCACTGGCTAGTGCACCCAGAATGTTGCAATAAGGGACAGGGCCAAACTTAAACACAGGCAAACTAGACATCCACTTGTGAGGAGGTACCAAATTAATAAATCTTTATGTCAGGGCCCACCAAAGGGGAGGATCTTGGGGGCACCAGTACTAAGTTTGTCATGCTTCAAGACCTTAGGCCATCCCTGATAGGGGGTTACATACAAAGCTAGTTTAAGGAGCATGTGGTACCTCTGTGAGAAATGGAAATGGGAATCATACACAGGTCTAGCTGTATTAGTTATAAAGCGCCCAGTCCCGGGGCTCAGGTCACTGTACATACAACAAATCAAAGGTGCAAAATGAGCAAAACATAATATCAGGAATTTAAACATAACCAAATACAATTATTAAATTACAGATTTGATAAACTTAACTGGCTGGGGAAAGCATGTTTGAATAAATAAGTCTTCAGAGAGGATTTGAAGGCCTCTACCATGCAGACCATGCAAATGTTCCAAGGAAGCAAATTCCACAGCATGGGCCTCCACCGTGCAGACCACGCAAATGTTCCAAGGAAGCAAATTCCACAGCAATGGAGCTACCACTCCAAAAGCTCTGTCCCTCATGAGTCTCAGCCATGAAAGGGGTGCGAATGAGCAACCCCGCTTTGATGGAGTGGAGCGGTCATACTAGGAGGTAAGGAACCAGGAGATCTTTAAAGTTGTCTGGAGCCAAACTGTGTAGGGCCTTGTATGTTAACAAGCATATCCTGAAGGTGATGCACCACCACAAAGGCAGCCAGTGCAGCGCATGCAAGACCAGCATGATGTGGTCACTCTGAGAAGAACCCGCCACTAGCTGGGCTGCACCATGCTGGACCAGCTGCAGGCATTACATCAAACCTACAGATAGCCCTGAGTGAAGAGTGTTACAGTAGTCCAGCCTAGAGGTGAGAAAAGCATGAATGATCATCAGGTTCACAGGAGCCAAATACAGTTTGATAAAGGTGATGTTTTAAAGATGATTGAAGCCAGGTGAGACCACCACCGACACCTGTTATTCTAATGTCAGTCTGCAGTCCAAAATGACTCCAAGATCCTTAACTGCATCAATAGTTACGTGAGATTTGCCACCCAATGAAGGAAGAGCCAGGCCTCCCACAGCCACCGTGCCCCAGTGGCCTGGCTTGATCAACATGACCTCTGTGTTTCCTAGATTGAGACATAGTTAGTTTGAGATCATCCAGTCTTTTATCTCAGCAAGACATCATTCCAGCACCAAAGCAGCATAGTCCACACCAGGGGAACAGGACATATGCAGCTGAGCAGCATCTGTATAACAGTGAAACTCAACACTAAACCATCTGATGATTTCCCCCCAAGAGTGACATTTATACAGAGAACAACACAGAGGCAAGAATCAAGCCTTGAGGGACCCCACAGGATAGTGCAGAAGCTCCAGAGATAAAATTATGTAGGGCTACCTGATGCATTCTCCTGGTTATGTAGGGCTCGAACCAGCATATAACTGTGCCTGTAAGACTCACATAGTTCCTCAGGCGATCCTGTAGCATCCCAGGTCAACTGTGTCACATGCTGGTGAGAGATCCAGGAAGACCAAGATGGATCAAAGTTCTCAGTCCCTCACTAGAAGGAGGTCATGAGTCACTCTGATGAGTGCAGTCTCAGTACTATTATGAAGTTGAAAACCTGACTGGAGTTTCATAGATGGCATAAGTCTCCAGACAGTCTTCAAGCTGTTCCACCATTGCCTTCTCAATAACCTTCCTCAGAAAGGGAATGTTGAAGACAGGTCTGTGATTCTCCAGAACATCAGGGTCCAAGGAAGGCTTTTTGAGGCAGGGTCTAACCACAGCCTTCTTCAGGGCAGATGGAAAAACATACTCCCTCAAGGAACCACTGACGATCTCAGTGAACACTGAACTCAAAAGGACTCTCCAAAGCCCAAAAGCAGCCAGGTTGGGGTGCAAACTAGAGACTACCCAGAGCACCTCAACTTCAGACTGGCTAAAACTCAGCCCAGACAGACAGATCTACAGTGCATCACCAAAGGAACGACCACTACCGGTCCATGACAGGCCACTCAAAGAGATACCCAATCAGATGGAGGCCACCATATCAGAGAAAAAGCATCCAAACTCCTTGTACTTTTCTGTTGATAAAGCTTTAACTGAACAAAGACAGGGCGTATTTACCAACATATCCATGGTGTGAAAGACCTGAGCTAGTCCATTTTTCCTAGCTGCAACTGACCTTGACAGGAACTCTGTCATCTTTATATCGATTGCCATTGGTACTCACCATAATGAGTTCTCAGAGATGACTTTTCCTCCTCAGACTGGGATCTTCTCCAAGAA
Source organism: Neoceratodus forsteri (assembly GCA_016271365.2). Lineage (NCBI taxonomy): Eukaryota > Metazoa > Chordata > Ceratodontiformes > Ceratodontidae > Neoceratodus > Neoceratodus forsteri. The sequence continues at coordinate 1,042,448,153 of CM028130.1, read as the reverse complement.
CACTCCAACTTCCATCCCTCAGTCTTCAACCGGCACAGCTCACCACAGTACCATGGTGAGCTGTGACAGGATGTCAAGGGGTGAATGCAGTAGGGTGCAACAGAATCTAAGGCAGCCATGGGAACCATATTATAGTGTTCTACAGCATTCTCAGAACCTTGTGCACAAACAAGCAACATACCTGAGACAGTCAGTATCTCCTGGAGCTTGTGAAACTCCAATTTATGTTTCAGATGGTACCAGATGATCTCCACAGAGGGAGTATCCAAACAGGGGACTCCACAATAGAACGACTCTGCATGACGATTCAACCAGAAGACTGGACCGGTCTTGACCACACTAATGTCAAGTTCCAATGAGAAGATTAGGTCTAATGTGTGTGGCCAGGTATGCTCCTGCCAGCCCTTTTCTTGAACCCTTCCTCACCCTTGCCTGGCTTTTGACCACCCCTTACCTCCTCCTTCCCCTTAAACTTCTATGAAGTTGTCAGGGCTATGAGGTTATCAACCTGTTTTCACTCCTACTTTCAGCACTAGCTCAGCCTCCATTCACTCTGGCAGTGTGCACTTCGAGTTTGGCCAATTTGTACGGATGATTTGTATGCTAATTCTTTTGTCCTGCAATTGTTTTGGCATTCTGTCTGCACTGCACTGAACTTATGCTCTTTATGTTATACTCATTGTAACCGCATCACCTGACTGGCTGTATTTTGTTTGTAATTGTGCTTCTCCTCTTCCCCTTTATCCAGGTCACACTTGGAAACAACCTCAGCTCAGTGTGCCTCTCCCGGTTACCAATTTTAAATAAATAGGTTGATGAGTTCCAGAGGCAACTGCCTGTGTTAGTCCAAGTGATATCAGCTAGAGGAGTTTCTGTCCAAAATTTTGTGATTCAAATATAAATTGGAAATGTTGTAATTTATATAGGAATTGGGAATTCTGTGAGTCAAATAGGAACTGAGAATGCTATAATTAAGATATGAATTGGGAAAGCTGTACTTTATATATGAATTGGAATTGTGGTAGTTCAAATATGGATTTGGAAAGTTGTAATTGAAATTTGAAGAGGTAATGCTATAATAATAATATGAATTGGGAATAATTGAAATATATTTTAAAAATGCTATAATTCAAATACAAATTGGGGATGCTTTAATTTATATATGAATTGGGAATGTAGGGATTCCTGCATGAATTAAGAATGAAGTGATTCAAATATGAGTTGTGAATGCTATTATTCATATATGAATTGGGAATGGTGTGATTCAAATAGGAATTGGGAATGCCGAAATGTATTTATAACTTGGAAATTATATAATTCAGATGTGACTTGGAAGCGATACTATTTATTTAATTATGTTTTCCTGACTGATAATTTAGGCCCTGTATACACTACATAACTGTTTTTGAAAACTGTTTTTAAAACCAGTTTAGCTAAACCATTTCAGTGCAACCACACTATTCAGTAACCATGTTTGAAAATAGTGTAGTGTGGCTACACTGCTAGTGTTAAACCTGTTCTCCTTGTAACTATTTTGTGTTAAGTCCAGCACACAGAACTACATTTGCCTGTACACACTGCAGCTGGAACTGTTTTAGTTAAACCATTACAGCTTAAAACATTTTTACTCCTGTCCAGACCTGTGAGTAAAATCATGCTAGCTCTAAAACATTTTTAAAAATGGTTTTAAGACTAGGTATCTAGCAGGGTTAAAAACGTTTTTGTTAAAACATTTTAAGGGGCGTGTAGTCTGGATGCAAACAGTGCTAGAGGGATTTAAAATGTTTTAAGGCACTTAAACCGTTTAAAGTTCCCCAGTGTGTACAGGGCCTTACAATGCCGGAAAGGCATTTGATCATCTGATCAGGGGTCCGGCTGAACGCTATTCTGCAAGGAGAACAGACGCAGCAGGGTGCGGATACGCTAGCTTTCTACCTGGTACAGGTATGCCACTGTTGCATGGACTGTGAAGGATTTCTCTTCACTTTGTTCTGGGTAGAAAAGAACTTATGGTAGCGTTTTTTTAAATTCAAGGCCCTTATCAGACCAACTTGTGCTGCAGTTTATACAGTGGTGAAACTCCAGCTGAGGCCCGCTCTGTGGCTGAGGGCTTGGAGTTCGGGCAGTGGTGGAGCCCACTCCAGGCACAGAGAGGAGATAGCAGCCTTCGGACTGCTGTGTGGCCAGAGTATCTCCACTGAAGATATCATGGTTCCTATGAAAAAGGAACGTATATTTCCCCACCCTGAATCCACTCAGATATTGTACTTCATCCCACTGAACCTAGTGACTGACTATGGGCCATATTTTGTATCAGGGCTTCGTTTTTTGGAATACAATATTGAGCGTATTGATGTACTGATATACCGATGTATGTTTGTCTTTAAGTGTTTTTTTTAAGACATTTACATTTATATTTTTATATTTTACAATTTTTATATTTCATATTTTTTTGCTTTAGTTTTATACTTTCTAGTCTTTATTTTATTTTCGGGTGTGTTATGATTACTACATAAGTATCAGGGGACTTAAATTAAACCCCCTTACTATTGTAGCGCTTATAACTTAACTTAATTGTTTAATTGCTTTCTGCTATAGGAAAACAAGTGATGATGATCTGTAATTCCATTTAACAATTGAAGCTCTAGTGAGTTTTACAAATTGAAGTGAATGCTGAAGTCGATGAAGTTGATGATAGATCCTTCAGCTAATTAATTAAATAACTGCTCAATTGACTTGGTTTGCTCACTATGTATGTACTATATGCTTTGCTCGTTTTTTTTTAATCTCTGCAGATTGAGTGCTGATTGGCGATAGAAACAGCCATTGAGTAATATAAATTTTCACTCTGCACGTACTCCTACTCACCAAAAGCACCCTGATCATTACTGACAGTGCAATTCTGAAACGCTGAAAACTGGGAAATGGGACAGCTGTTCTGCAGCATTCTTCTTTTAAAAGTGGTCTTTTATGTCTTATGTCTCTCGGTTTAACATAGAAAATCTGCTGGCAGCTGTAAAGCTAAGTTAAGATCTATACTGGCAGAACATACTTTTATATACTGCAGTCTTTCTGAGCCGATTATAAGAATTAGCTTCCCTCACTTTATAAAGAAATCTATCCTTTAAATGAAGTTAACTCTGCCGACAAATGAGAAATAGAGGATGTGCTGAATACTGAAGGACTACTTAGATTCTTGGCGTGGGATATAAGATAGACTGTTACATAAGTGCAAGTAAGAATGCAATTAATGATCTTTTGTATTTTTTAGTTGTGATTTCCTGTTGCTAACTGCTGTGGATAAGGGAGGGAGGGGGGTTCCTATGTTTTAGCAAAATTTCTCCATTCTGTATTTTCTCTTTCTTTAGTGGACATGGAAATCGTGGTGAAACAATTAATAGATGTTTACAACATTTACAACTTTGGACCTAGATGCCCTTTTTGCTACGTGTATAATAAGAAGGGGACTACTCTGCATGTGCTCTTCACAGAATTAAGAACTGGAACTTGGAAAGGGAGAACAGTAACTTGGTTCAAGTTTTCAGTTACAGCTTCAGCTCCAGCTGCAGTTTTGGCTTCTTCTACGAGTGGTACTGTTATTGACCTACAACTTCACCTGACTTTGTTACTTGGGATTTAGCGTTGCCTGTGCTGGAAAGGAACTGGTGAAGTATTCCAGCTACACTTGATAAAAGCTATTTGACTGTTTTTAGTGGTGCCCTTATTTGGCTGGATATAGATTACTTTTAAATATTATTTTAGCATAATCTCTATAACCCATTACAGATGAAATTGTACGATTTTTCTAAACTTTTGGGTTGTTTTGCTGCTTTCTTGTTTTCATATCCCTGGTTTCAATCAAGATGGTAGTTACTAGAAGTGGCAAGGGCAGTTCTCTAAATGTAGCTGCAGGAGAAGTTAGCCATCCAGTAATTGAAATATCTGAAACTCAGGATGATTTTACAGAAGCTATTCCACAAACATGCACATTTCAAAACAGAGGGGGTACACAGAAGAGAAATAATAACAAGCAAAGGGAAAAACTCCAACTGGGAAGTTTTAACTCAGAGATAGGAAAGGGTAATCCCCACCCCTCCCCACTTCTACATACGATTTAGAAAAAAGGAAACAACTTAAAATAACTCACTTTTGGATTAATAAAGGGAAAGGGAAGGGTCCCAATCATAGCTCTACTCCTCTTTTGGCTATGGCCAAAATGCCTAACTATCTAATTGACTTTGGTAATCATCCTGAAACCTCCTTGGAAATCCTGATAGTATAGATCTGGATATGCCTACACAGTTAGTTGAATCTATCTCTTATGATCAATATGTATGGGATACATATAGGTCTTATACTGGGGAGTTGGATTGTTCTGAGCTGGGATTTTCTCTGACCTCAGCTATGACCCCACCTCTTGCTTACTCACATCAGGAAATGTTTACATCACTGAGGCTTACCCCTGGACATAAAGGACAGCCTATAGAGCAAAGTCCCTTTAAGTCCAGCTCTAAAAACCCAGTCCTGGAATCTGATAGAAAGTCCGAAGAAAATTTAGATCTAAAATCTATAATTAAAGAATTGAGTATTACTATTGAAGGATTAAAGAAGGTGGATTCAATTTATAAAAAAGTTAAGGAAATAGAGGGAAAGTCTAAGTCACTGGAGGATAGGACCATCCTGGAAACAAGTATCAACATAGATTAAACCCAGTGTATAGATAAGTTGCATATAGCAGCCAGCTCTACTATCTCAAAGCAGACCTTAGAAATTTTGAAGAACAGATACTCTGCTGATGTAGTTTTGCTGGAGAATATTACTATGCTCAAAGACGAAATCTGCAATTTAAGAACAGATGTATTCCACAACAGAGTACAGTACTTCTGGATAGAATTCTGAGTAGTAGCAAATATCAACTTCCAGATTTGTCTGGAGATGAATCACTGGTAATAGACAAGGCCACCAAAGGCACACAGGTTCAGATTCCTCCTTCCTTTGATAAAAATAAGGAACGCAAATGTTATATGCAAAATCCAGATTTAGAAAATGTTGTTACTAGTGAGCCTGGCACATTAAGACAAAGACAACCAAAAATAAAAAAAAAGAGATTTAAAGCAAAAAAAACTAAAACGTCTGAGTGTAAGACTATTCCCAGTGATAAATGTAAAGATAAACAAGTGGTATATGATAACCCAAAAATGTCATTAGCTCAGGAGACAAGGGATAGACAGGTGTCCTATAAGGGCCTAAACTCTGATAAACAATTGTCTATACAGGAGGTGAAGCTTTGCTCATATAGTAATAAATGTAATGAAATTTCCTACGATGATATTGTGAGTAAAGAGTCACTGGTTGTCTTTCAGGGGGAGACTGAGGCCACCTGTAACCCTCCTATTAGAGATGTATTCACTAGCAAGTCTCTGGTGGTAGATATAGGAAATTTTCTTGCAATACAGAATCGTGGTAATGCTGAATTTATGGTTGAGATACAAGATGTTCCTATTTTGGAGAATGAAACAGAAAAATCACTTCTTGCTGGGATACTTGATTTGTTTGGATTACTCCACACTGATCTAGAAGAGGAAGTAATAGTTCTTAGATCATTAAATCCATACTATAAGAATACTGTATTACTTTATTGTTCATCCATTTGTCTATAGGCAAGAAGGGCCAGGGTATTACATTTCCTATGCTGGTTCCAAAATCTGTCCCAGATCCCACTAGGAGTAAACAAAAAAGTGAACAAGACAGGCTATTCTCTGTGGTGAAGGAAAGTGAGCTAGTTAACGAATCTCAGAGGAAGATTTTAGGGGTAATCAATGAACATATTGAAAATCAGAACAAATCATGGCTAGGGAGAACAATTTCTGTGTTTGGGTGAAAATTCATGGAAAAGGATTCTAAAAGGAAGGTGAGAGGAGACCTCCTCCACTTTCTGGAAAAAGCACTGGACCTGCATATCTCCTGGAATGTGATCAATTCTATAAAATCTTTGATGATTTAGATTTATCACCACAGATTGATATCACCTTCAAAAATGTTAACCTGGCCAGTAAAATACTGTCATCAGCTGGCAAACTGGATTCATTAGGAATCCACACCATGGAGCCCGTAGAACTGGGGGTAGATTCTATTAGCCGGAGGCAAGTAATGACCTTACAAGAACCGGTGATTCTATTAGCCAGAGGCAAGTAATGGCCTTACAAGAACCAGTGCAGGAACCTGATTTTCTATTAATCAATCTCAAAAATGTTGAGGACCCAAACACTTTCTTACCATTGCTGATTGTGGATTCAGCCTGAAAATGGCAGCCACGGCAGGAATCTGGTGAGGAAGTGTCTAAAGAGCCCAAATCTCAGACTTTGGTAAACACGGGGGAAAAATGAATGAGATGAATTCCCTCTCCACCCTTTCTTGGAATGTAGCGGGTATACATCTTAAAATAACAGACCCCGAGGTTTTGAGTTTCCTGGAGTCCTTTGATATAATTAGTATGCAAGAAACATGGTGTAAGGAAGACACCACTCCTAGACTGGCAGGGTATTCGGCTATAACTCTTTCTGCCACCAGAGACAAAAAATTTGGTAGATTTAAAGGGGGACTCACTTTCCTTGTTAAAACACAGCTAGATCTTGAGATAACTAGAATGCCAACTAACTCAGAGGGAATTTTGGCTCTATTAATTACCAAAGGCTTGGAGAAAATTATCTTCTGTAGCATCTATTTTCCACCTAGACCTAGACATTCTGAGGTACTGGATATTTTTATGCAGAACTTGAAATTTCTGCTTGATGACTTGTCCAATAGCTGTGCAGCTTGTCCCATAATTATTCTGGGAGATTTTAATTCCAGAATCCCCTCTCGTTTTTTGGAAGATGTATATACTGATCTGATATGTTCTCTCCCTTTGGTTAATGAAAAGATTACCTATAAGAGGCACTCTCAGGATTTAGTGCTTAATCCTAGAGGTAGGGTACTTTTGGAGGCCCTTGCATCTGGGAATTATTGTCTCCTGAATGGAAGAACTCAGGGAGACAAGTCAGGGGCCTTCACTTTTGCAGGATCCTTGGATGCATCAATGCCAGATCTATTCTGGACTAACTTGGAGGCAACTCAGTTGGTACAAGAACTAGAGGTTAAAGATAGATCAGAATCTGCCCATTGTCCAATTGTCCTTACTCTGAAATGTCCATTTAGAATAGTTAGGAAAGACAACCTGGAGATTGTCTATGAGAAGAGAATTATCTGGGGCCCCATTCATCATACCAATTTTGAGATTATTTTAAATACAGGAGAAGTGTGTAATATACACGATACTATTGTTAACCATCTTGGATTGATTAATATTATAGAAAGCTGGGAAAGGATTCTTATGTTATTAAAACCATGGTGTAAAAATAACCACTTCCCTGTAAATATAAAAAGTCTTGGTTTAATGCAGAATGTTTACGGGCAAAAAAATAATTTGGTAAAATATTAAGAATACACAGGAACAAAAGAAATAAAACAGTAGCAGATTTTAAACTGTTGAAGAGAGAGAAACGCGTAAGTTAACTCTTGAAAGTGTAAGGGAAAATCATACCCGGGGACTCTGGGAAAAATTAAGACAGACAGTTCTGGATAGGGATGGTAGATGTTTTTGGAAAATAGTGTCTCAAGATTATAATAGGTACTCTAATAAGCTTGAAGCTTATATTAGACCAAAAACCTGCTTCTCATATTTCTCGTAGCTTTATTTTTCTCAAACAGAGCTGGAAATGTCTAATTACAAAGAACCTCAGGGAGAAATGCTCTTCCCATGGCCCATCTTTATCACAGAAGATGAAATTTATCTGGCTCTCCTTTCACTTAAAACTAATAAAGCCCTGGGCCCCGATGGCATTTTGGGAGACCTATATAAAGCATTTTCTAATTGGTGGTTTCCTCTCTTTTTCTCTTTATTCAATGGGCTGGTTCAAGGTCTCCAGTGCCACTTGAGTTGGGCAGGTAGTATTATATATCCTGTTTTTAAAAAAGAGGATCCTAATAACCCCAAGATGTACAGGCCAATTAGCCTGATTGATGTATCTCAGAAAGTCTTTTCTAAAATAATTTTGGTCAGATTGCATGATTGGGTTGAAGAAAACTCAGTATTAAATGAGTCACAGAATGGGTTTTGGAAGAATAGGTCCACAACACAGCATTGCTATGTCCTGCAGCATTTGATTTGGAAATATGTTAAAGTCAGAAAATCCAATTTATATTGCTGTTTCATAGATTTCTCTTCAGCCTTTGATAGTATTAGCAGGAAAATTCTTTGGGCAATGCTCAAGGAGTTAAAATTGGAGAATTCCCTGCTTGATACTATCATTAGACTCCATGAAAACACTTGGGCCAGAGTTCAATACGATCAATATGGACATGTAACTGAAAAATTTCCCACAAATGCGGGGGTCAGACAGGGGTGTATATTGACACCCACGCTATTTAAGATATATATAAATTTAATTCTGGACCAGATTACCAATTTTGACTTTCATGCTCCCAAGGTAGATGGCTGCAGGATAGATACCCTCACATATGCAGATGATTTGGTTCTGCTTTCTACTTCAGCATTAAGTCTCAAAGGAAATTGATGAAGTTTGAATCCCTTTGTACTCAACAAAAATTGAGGATCAACCATAGTAAGAAATCAAAGTAAAAACATTATAAGTTTCAAGATTAGTGGCGTATTTATAGATAAGGTAAAGTATTATGATTACTTAGGAGAACGTTTTGCCCATGGTTTATCCTGGACCAAACATCTGGATATATCCAAAATAAAATGAGATCCTCAGGAAATGTTTTAAAAATCTTTAATAATAAAATGGAGAAAGCCTCAGTAAAAGGAATTATGAAAGTGTTAAATGCTAAAATAAGAGCGAGCATGTTATATGCTTCTGAGGTATGGGGATATATATAAAGACTGGAAGGCTACAAACTATATTAAATAATCTATATAGATACATTCTTATGCTACCACAAGGAACTCCAAAATGCATTTTGGTGCTGGAATTAGGCCAGCGCTCTTTATCTTCTCTTATACAGGAGCAACAAATTATATTCTTATTGAAACTTTTTCTTCTACCTGAAAACAGATATCCAAGAATGTGTTTCGAAGAAAGTATAAGAATGGCTAACTTGGGATATGTACATCGTTGTATCTGGCTTATTAAGGAAACAATAATGCCAGCTGGACTGGGACATCTTCTTCATAAAATCTACCTCAGACCCTTTGTAGAAATTAAGCTGGATGTCAAACTGAGACTTGGTGACCTGGACAGGAATTATTTGCTTTCCCAACTTTCTATGCTTAAACTTCATGATTACTACAAAACACTTAAGTCCTCATGTAGTTTTGAGATATATCTTTCATTGTTAACATGTCCTAAATTAAGAGGAATTTATACAAGATTCAGAACCGAATGTTATATGGCTAACTATATACTATATAGACATAAGAAAAAGGTTGTTCCTTCCCCATTTTGTAAATGTGGAATGGAATTAATAGATGATTTAAAACATGTAGTCCTACTATGCCCTCTTTATGAACTGGCTAAGAAAAAATAGTTGGGTGAGTTGCTTGGTGGTCTCAGTCTGCCCCCCTTCTGATCTGTTGGACCATTTGTTTAGAGGTAAGGATAAGACAACTATTGAGCATTTGGCAAAATTCTTCTTAACAACTCACCTGTAAAGCTTGGATCTGTGCCACTATGAATTTTGTCAAAAGTATTAGATATGTTCACTTTCAGTCACTAACATGGTATTTTTTTTTTTTTTTACTTATGGTGCTTGCACACCACTTTATCTGCCTATACTACCCCCTTGGTTCACTCCTTCGGATCACTGATCAACCCCCCCCCCAGAATGCCGACTCTGAGTCTGGCCCTAGAGTGCTCTCTTGTTCTCCCCTGTATTACCTTGATTCCCAGCAATCCCCCCTGGGTGGGGTGAGGATGAACCTTCCTCAACCTTACTGGAGGAGAACTTGGCACAGCGAGGTCTGCCCTTAGTCCGGTGGATCCTGGGAGGCACTGATCAGTCTTCATCTAGGACCGAGAGGGCTTTTTTCTCCAGATTTTCTTGTTTTCCCACCCAACCCCTAGAGGCACCGGTGCAAAGACTGATGTCCAGAGAGTGACGTGCTGACGCACGTCTGCCTCCCAAGCACCCAACAGCATCTCCCCATCCCTGACTCCACTGTACAGAGCCGTCAGAGCCCTTTGAGAGCCTGTGCTTCCACCAGCTCTCTTTGGGATGTCGGCTACCTCCTGGTACCCCTGGTATCCCTCCCCAAGGAAGGAGAGCATCCTCTGGGATGCTCAATCCTCCCTCTCCCAGCCGACCCCCGTTGACCTGAGTCTGTTCCCGAACCCAGGTCACCAGCACAGTGCGAGGTGTGGCGTCCAGTGCCTCAACCCTCAGCGCCACCGGGCCAGCTGCTATCATGTTATTTTTGAACTGGATTTGAGAGATATTTATGATATGTCTATGTCTGATATTTTAATTATTTATGTATTTTGTATTTTTAGTGTTGTATAAATGTTATATTGTATACAGCTTTATGATGATCAATAAAATGTTCTACTACTACGGGGTCTTACTGTTGCTTGTACCTGACCAGGCTCTTCTTGAGTTGGTGATCGTATCTTATATTTTTCCTTCATTGTAGTTGCCAGACATGGAACCTTTGCAAGAGAGCACTTGTGCTCAAAGGTGTTTTCTGAATTATAAATAAAATAATACAAATTTATAGTTGGGGAATGCAGTAATTTAATTTTGAATTAGGACTGGCATAATTCCACTATGAATTGGGAATGCTTTTATTAAAATATGAACTGGAACTGCTGTGATTCAAACATGCCTTTGAAATGCTGTAATTCACATATGAATTGGGAATGTTGCAATTCAGATATGAACTGGGAATGTTGTAATTTATGTATGAATTGAGAATGCAATAATTCAAACATGGGAATGTTGTAATACAAACAGGAATTAGGAATGGAATCATTTAAATATGAATTGTGAATGCCATGATTCAAATATGTATTAGGAATATTGTATTTCACATGTAACTTGGAAATGCTATAATTAAAATTTGAACTAGAAATGTGATTCAAATATGAATTGGGAATGATATAATTGAAATATAAAATCGGAATGTTGGCATTCAAATGTGATTTGTGAGGCTGTAATTCAGATATGAATTTGGAATGTTGTGATTCAATATGAATTGGGAATGCCATAATTAATATAGGAATTGGGAATGCTGTTATGTATATATGACTTGGGAATGCTGTAATGCATATATGAATTAGGAGTGCAGTAATTCATACATGAATTGGACATGCTGCAATTGTAATATCAGTTGGACATGTTGTAATTCATATATGGATGGGGAATGCTGTAATTCACATGTGAATTGGAAATGTTATAATTTATATTTGAATGGGGAATTCAGTAATTCAAATATGACTTGGGAATGCTATATTTCATACATGATTTGGGAATGCTATAATTCATATATGAATTAGGAATGCTATGATTCATATATGAACTGGGAATCTGTAATTATAATATGAATTAGGAATGCTGTAATTCATATATGAATAGGACATGTTGCAACTTAGTCTATGTGATGACAAATGTAGGGGAACTGGTCTTCTCATTGTGACACGTATTTGGCTGTTTTGATATGCTGTATTGATTCTTTCTATTAATCTCAGTCCTTATCTCCCCTCAAATGATGTAATAACCTAAGTGATATTGTGTTCCTGCCTATGATAAATATGTTTACAACTGTATCAAGGTGTTTTTGCATGTATGCACTGTGGCTGCAATTTAAAAGTTTGTAATTTTGAAAAGAAGTTAAAAAAACATAAATTGGGGTGCAGTAATTCACATACAAATTGGGAGTGCTGTAATTCATATATGAATTGGGAATAGTATAATTCCAATATGAAATGGGAATGCAGTGATTCAGATATGAATTGGCAATGTGATTATTTAAACATAAATTTGGAATGCTGTAATTCATATATGAATTGAGAATGCTGTAATTCAAATAGGAATTGGGAATGCTGAAATTAATTTATGACTTGGAATTATGTAATTTAGATAAGACTTGGGAGTGCTGTTATTTATTTATGATTGGGAATGCAGTAATTAAAATAGGAAATTGGAATGATATAATTTAAATATGAACTGACAGTGCTGTGGTTCAAATATGACTTTGGAATGCTTTAATTCACATATGAACTGTGAATGCTGTAATTCAAATATAAATTGGAAATGCAGTAATTCAATTAGGAATTAGGAATGGCATTATTCATAACATAACCAATAGCTGGCAGAAGGAGACCTCCAGGCCTATCATGTCTGCCCAATTTGTGTCAGGACCATGTATTTTATCCCGTTGCCAATCTTTGTGTCTCCCCTTCCCCCTCCACTTTCATTTTCTTATCCCCACCTCCTCCCTCTGTATTTGTCCCAGGTTCTTTTGAAGGATTCCACTGTCCTGGATGCCACAACTGCCTCAGGTAGCCCATTCCAAGGAGTCACTACCCTTTCTGTGAAGAAGTGTTCCCTCACATCCCTCCTAAATGCTCCCCCACCAGCCTTAGGTTGTGTTCTCTGGTGGAGGTATCTTCTCTTACATTGAAGAGCCCTTCCCATGCTACCTTATTTCTACCCCTTAGGTATTTGAAGATCTCTATCATATACCCTTTTGCCTCCTCTCCTCTAGTGAGTACATCTGCAGAGACTCTAGCCTCTCTCCATATGTCTTGTCCTGCTGTCCCCAGATCATCTTAGTTGCCCTCCTCTGCACCCCCTCCAGCAGTTTAACATCTTTCTTTAGGTACGAGTACCTACACCTCACTCCATACTCTAAGTGAGGCCTCACCAGTGATCTATACAGTGGCAGAATAACCTAACTGTTTCGGCTATTGAATCCCCTCATGAAGCATCCCAGCATCTTGATGTCCTTTGTTACTGCTTTCTTGCATTGTGTGGATGGTTTCATGTCACTAGTGATTGTTACCCCTAGGTCTTTCTCTTCCTCAGACTCAGTTATTTGTACTTTTCCTGTATAGTACTCGGCTCTTGGGTTTTTTGCCCCATGTGCATCACCTTGCACTTCTTGGCATTGAAGGCTAGCTGCCAAATCCCTGACCACTTCTCCAGTCTGGCTAAGTCTTACATTATTCAAATCTGAATTGAAAATCCTATGATTCAGATATGTATTAGGAATGTTGTAATTCACATATGGCATGGAAATGCAATATTTCAAACATTAACTGTGAATGCTGTAATTCAAATATGAATTGTGAATGCAATGATTTATGTAGGAATTGGGGAATGCTGTAACTGATATATAAATTGGGAATGCAGTAATTATTATATGTGTTGGAAGTGCTATAATTGTAGCATGAATTGGGAATGCTGTAATTTAAATGTGAAATGGGAATGTTGTTATTAAAATGTGATTTGTAAAGCTGTACTTCATATATGTATTGGGAATGTAGAATCAGTCAGTGTGGTATGTTATCTGTTAGCTGTAATCATAGTAATGTGTATTAAACAAATTGTCTAGGGTGCAAGCCATCTCGTCTAGTCGTAAGTGATCACAAATTGTTTAGGTATGTTCTTCCATAATGTAAGACACTTTGAATTGCCATGATTGTTCCTAAAATTGTCCTGTCTCACTGAAATGTTCTATATCCAAGAGGTTTTCATGTAATTAATTCTGAGTCTCCCCTGAAATAGGGACCCCTTGAACCCAGTGGGCCTACCCAGTTAACAAAATAAAATAAATAAATAAATAAATGGTGTAGTTCATAAGTTAATGGTGAATGCTGTAATTCACATATGAATTGTGAATGCAGTGATTTATATAGGAATTGGAAATGCTGTAATTCTTACGTGTTGAAAGTGCTATAATTGTAATATGATTTGGGAATACTGTAATTTATATATGAATAAGAATATTAACTGGAAATGCTGTAATTTAAATATGAACTGGGAATGCTGTAATTCACATATGAATTGGGAATGCTTTAATTTATATATGAATAGGGAATTTTGTAATTACATTATGAATTGAGAATGCTGGATGTTATATATAAATTGTGAATGTTATATTTCATATATGAATTGGGAATGTTGTGATTCATATATGAATTGAGAATGTTATAATTATAATATGAATTGGGAATACTGTGATTTATTTATGAACAGGGAATTCTGTGATTCAGATATGAATTGTGAAAATACTGTAATTCATATCTGAAGTAGGAATGCTGTATTTCATGTATGAATGAGGAATGATATGATTCATATGAACTGGAAATGCTATAATTTACATACGACTAGGGAATGATGTGATCCAAATATGAACTGGTAATGCTGTAATTCATATAGGAATTGAAAAGGCTATAATTCATATATAAATTGTTAATGCTGTCATTCAAATATGAAAGGAGAAGGCTGTAATTCATATATGAATTGGGAATGCTGTGATTCAAATCTGAATGGAGAATGCTGTAATTCAAATATGAAGAGGGAATTCTGTGATTCAGATTTAAATTTGGTATGTTGTAATTTATGTATGAATCGGGACTGCTGTTATTCATATATGAGTTTGGAACACTATATTTGAAATATGAACTGGGAATACTGTCATAATATCTGCTGAGAATGCTGTGATTCAAATATGAATTGGGAATGTTGTGATTCAAATCTGAATTGGGAATGCTGCCATTTACATACGAATTGGGAGTGCCATAATTCATTCATTAAGATTCACTAAGATAGGGCTAAAGGAGCAGAGGGTGGAAGCCCATGTAATGCTCCTATCCTTCATCCATAATAGACTAAAAAGCATTCTGTCGACATATGCCCAATCTATGTTTGAATATTTCTTTTGATTCAGTAATAACTACTGTGGTGGGTGAGGAGTTCCATGGTGGTATTATTCTCTGTGAAAAAAAAATTTGCTCATTTTTTTGTTTGAAATTTTTTCATATTCTGCTGTAGAGGGTGCCCTATAGTGTTGATGTTTATTTGTTTGAAGTCAAAACCTATATTATCCATAAGGTATTGGTCATTAATTATATCCCAAATCAACATAAGATCCCCCCTCAATCTTATATATGATTTAGGAATGCTGTGATTTAAATATAAAATGGGAATTATGTGATCAGGAGATGCTGGAAGGTTTGATACCTCTTACTGGACCAACAAGAGTCTTGTACAAAGATGGGATTCTACACAAGCTTTTGGGGCCTCACTGGTCCCTTCTTCAGGTGAATGACAAAACTGAACAACATAAGCAGTATTTATATATGCTGTGGAGCACTGTATAAAAATAGTAGAAGAGAATTACAGGAAGGGTAGAATGGTAGGCAGTGTGAAGCTCAGAAGTAAAGAAGAAACACAGAACAATCAAACCCTGAGATAAGAGTCTGTACATGTTGCAAAGTGATAAACAATTGGATGTGTGAGAAGAACTAAGGGGTGGGGAGCAATAATAGGAACAAGTCATGTGAAGATGAAATGATGCTAAGAAGGTGACAAGACAGGAACACATATAAGAAAGATTTGAGATACAAAATGTTAGGAAGGGTAGGAGGTAGGAAATGTTAAGAAATGAAAGGAAGCTATGAAGAAATGAAATAACACAAAACAAGAAAGGCTTGGATAAACAAACTGTAAGGTTAGTATGCATAGGGGAGGGGGTAGTCAGGACTGAAGCTGAAAAGAATATGTAAGAGAGGCAGGAAAGAACAGGTAATTAGAAACAGTAGGCAGGAACATAGAAGAAGAGAAAAAAACCTTGGGTAACAAGTAGCAAAAGAATGACAGTTTACCATAATGTGTCATAAATCCAATGTCCCGATTCATTTCAACAATATTATATTTAAATCATTTAATATATTTAAGTTCCCATGTCCTTCTGTTCTGTGTGTTTTTGAAGTTGCCTTTTAATACCAGGACAGATAAGTAAGAGAGAGAATCATCTGTTTGTGAGAAATGGTGTCCTACTGGTGTGCCACTAATCTTGTTTACTATTATGCGTTGGTGGTGGTTCATCCTGGTTTGCAGTGGTTGCCCAGTTTCCTGGATATAGCATCCATCTGTGCACTTCTTGTGCTGAATTAGGTAAACCACATTGCTGCATTGACATGTGTAGGATCCAATGATTTTTATTGTGCTGTGCTGGCTTGTCTTGATGGTGGTCTGTGTGCATAAGTGGGTGCAGGTCTTTCATCTTGTCATGTTGCATGGTGTTGTCCCTCTTGTTCCCTGGTTACTTTGGTCTGCTGTGAGTTTGTTATGAATTATTATGTTTGAGAGGTTTGGGGGCTGCTTATAGGCAATTACAGGTGGTTCAGGGAAGATGTCTTTAAGTATTTCATCTTAAGTTTGTGTAGAATTCGATCTTTGTACAAGACTCTTTTTGGTCCAATAAAAGGTATCAAACCTTCCAGCATCTCCTGTTTTCCAAGGACCAGTACAGCTAGAATCTCTTTTTACTGAATTATGTGATCCAAATAAGAAATTTGGAATGCTGTAATTCATATATGAATTGGGAATGCTGTGATTCAAATTTGCATTGGAAATGCTTTATCTGAAATGTTAATTGGGAATGCTATAATTATAATATCAAGTAAGAATGATGTAATTTGTATTTGAATTGGGAATGATGTAGTTGATAGATGAATTGGGAATGCTGTCATTATAATATGAATTGGGAAAGCTTTAATTCATATCTGGATTGGGAATACTGTAATTGAACTTTGATTTGGGATACTATAATGATTAGTTTTCCATTTAAAGAAGATGAATCATAAAGTGTCCATGATAGCAGAAAAGTACATGAAAATCTCTTTTAAAGAAGGCACTGGACTTCACTGTAGGTGATAGTGATCTGGAGATATTAGGGTATTAAAAATTACTGTTGGCTGCAATATTTAGAGACACAAAGCACATCTTCTTGACCTGGAAGGACACTACTTCTTTATTCAGCTGTGAGCTGTGTGAGAAATTCTATATTGCACTTGATATCTGCAACAACGTGCACTTTTGCTCAATTCTGTGGGAGGCGAAACTAACTACCCTTGGTAATTACTTTTTATTTACATATTTATTTAGTGTTTAACCAAGAAGGGGCTTGCAAACTCTGTTTATCTTGTGAGTAACTTCAGAAGGATTTAAATGCTGCATTTGGGTAGACCCTTGGAGGTAGCTAGATTGTCTACTAGGATTTTCAGACAGTTAAACTATTTTTAAATTTACAGGTGGCTGAGGAGTTGAAAAAAGAGCTTGCAAACTCTGCTTATCTTGGAAGTAACTTCACAAGGGTTTGAATACTGCATTTTGGATGTCCCTTGGGGGTAGCTGGATTGACTACTAGGATTTGGGGACAGAAACTATTTTTAAATAATTTACTGGTGCGTAGGAGTTTGTGATAGTTAAACTATTTTTAAATAAGTTACTGTGGTTAAGGAGTTGTCATAGCAAAACCTGCAGTGTGAATTGAAACACAGACAGCCTCAGGTACAGGAAATTGTTCCCCTCATTGTTTTCAGACCACAAAGTGTTGTATTGGAACAGGAAAGGTTGCATCATAACCATTGTCAACAAATTGCCCCGGGTGGAGATATCCAGACTAGATCAGATTACTATAAGTTACTGGTGGCTGCAATATTTAGAGACACAAAGCACATCTTCTTGATCTGGAAGGACACTACTTCTTTATTCAGCTGTGAGCTGTGTGAGAAATTCTATATTGCACTTGATATCTGCAACAACGTGCACATTTGCTCAATTCTGAGGGAGGTGAAACTAACTACCCTTGGTAATTGCTTTTTATTTACATATTTATTTAGTGTTTAACCAAGAAGGGGCTTGCAAACTCTGTTAATCTTGTGAGTAACTTCAGAAGGATTTAAATACTGCATTTGGGTAGACCCTTGGAGGTAGCTAGATTGTCTACTAGGATTTTCTGACAGTTAAACTATTTTTAAATTTACAGGTGGTTGAGGAGTTGAAAAAGGAGCTAGCAAACTCTGCTTATCTTGGAAGTAACTTCACAAGGGTTTGAATACTGCATTTTGGATGTCCCTTGGGGGTAGCTGGATTGACTACTAGGATTTTGGGACAGAAGCAAATTTTTAAATAATGTACTGGTATGTAGGAGTTTGTAATAGTTAAACTATTTTTAAATAAGTTACTGGAGGTTAGTTGAATTACTATAAAGGGCAGTACTCACCAGGGTGGTGGGGCAGTGGTGTATTTGATTGTTTCTAACAGTCACCTGTGGTTGTGGACTACCCACCCCCCTTCCCCACACCCCACACCCCCAGGCGTGGCATTTCCTTTATAGCCAAAGTTCTGACATCACTTCCTCAACAGGTCTTGGGGCAGAACTGTCATATTCTTAATAACCCATCACAGTGCATGAAGGGTAAGTACACACCACCAAAAAAAAAATTATATATATTACATATTGTATATTGTATATTATAAGGAAGAGGGACATGTGAGGAGTGGTGCAATGCACTGGCTGTGGGGCAGCAGTTTTCCAGGAGACATTCTGGAAACTGGGCTGCTGTCCTATTTGCAGGCAACTGTCAGCTCTGAGGGAGGAGATTGCCCACCTCCAGGCTGAACTGGCAAGGACTAAAGAGGCCTCCCTCACCCAAAAAGCACCACTGCCACAACTACTGCCTCAGAGGTTGCCAAGTATGAAGAGCAGTTGGACCACAGTGGGTTCTGGGAGGGTGCAGGTGGTGGAACAGAGGCGAAGCCCCCTAGTTGTACCTCTACACAAATCATACGCCAGTCTGGCAGAGCAAGGTTCCTCTATGATGGCACCCTCAGTGGAGACCAAGAAGAATGCTGAGGACATCCACAAGGGAGACCCACAAAAGGGTGGCAAGGGACACCACAGGGGGAAAGAAACAGCTTCTGATAGGGGACTCAATTATTAGGGGGTAGAACTGGGGAAGGGAGAGGAGAGGGAAGTAAGGTGCCTGCCTGGTGCCATGGCTTGGAGGGATAAGAAGCGAATCCTCACAATTGCAGAAGCAGCATCACAGGAGAGGGAACTAGATATCATTGTCCACCTTGTGACAAATGACCTAGCTAGGCATGGAATCAGTGCAGTGCAGGATGAATTTGTGGAGTTGGGGAGGGGCCTCAGACAGGTAGCAAGCATGGTTATCTTCTCAGAGGTGCTGCCAGTCCATGGCAGGGGTGAAGCTAGGGTACTGCACACCATGCAGTTTAATGAATGGTTGCAAAACTGGTGCACAGCACAGGGCTTTGGCTTCATTGGGGACTGGGGGTCCACCTGGAGAGATGAAGGTCTATACTGGCATGACGGTCTGCATGTGGCCATGAAGGGAACCAAGTTCCTAAGTGACAGGTTTAAATGCTTCCTTGGCAAGCTTTTAAACTAGCCAAGGGGGGAGGTGCTGATAAGAGGCAGGAAATTTCAAGCCTCCACCCCAAAACATGGCAGCTAGTAAGGTAAACACTGAGGTACAGAGCTTAACAGAGGGCAGAACAGGGGTAAATGGAAAAATAGACAAGGGCAATATGAACAGGGATGGGGGAAAAAAGGATAAAGCCAACATTAAATGGAGGGCAATGAGTACCAATGCCCGTAGTCTGGGAAACAAGCTTCCTGAGCCAGTAGCCCTGATAGAAGATGAAAAATTGGATATTGTGGCAGTCACAGAAACATAGTACATGGAGAACCATGACTGGGATGTCAACATACCGGGGCACACAGTCTACAGAAGGGACAGGGACAGTAAAAGAGGAGGTGGAGTAGCTCTATACGTAAGGGAAGGGATCAAAGCTACAGAATTAAAAAGTAAAGGGGGAGGACAAGAGGCACTCTGGGTCACCTTGGAGACAAGGAATGGCATCACAATCCGCACAGGGGTTGTATACAGACTCCCATCTCAAGGGGAGGAAACAGACAAGAAAATGATGGAGGACATTCTCAAAATGGCTGAAAAGGGGAAGATACTGTTGATGGGGGACCTGAATATGACAGATGTAAACTGGATGACATGTACTGCAGCCACATCCAAGAGCAGGGTCATTTTCAATGCCCTGCAGGGGGCAGGCCTTAGACAGCTAGTGTTGGAACCCACTCGGGAGGGAGCAATACTAGACCTGGTACTCTCAAATGGAGAAAGGATCACAAATTTAGAAGTCAGTAGACTTCTGGGCACAAATGACCACTGCACAGTGTGCTTCACAATAAGCACAACCATGGAGACAAGCCATACAAAAACAAGGATACTGGACTTTAGAAGGGCCAACTTTGGCAAAATGGGTGAATACCTGAGGAATGCACTAGCAAATGGCCAAAAAGGAGGGGTGGAAGAACAATGGAGAAAAATCAAAACTGCTATCATAGAAGCAACAAGCCTTTGTGTGAAACAAATAAAGAAAACAAAGCGGAGTAAAAAAAACACTATGGTTCTCAAAAGAGGTGGCAGGGAAGGTTAAGGAGAAAAATGCTGCATTCAAAAAGTATAAGGAATCACAGAAGGAGCATGACAGGGAACTGTATTAATTAAAGTAGAAAGAAGTGGGGAAGGCAGTCAGAATAGCAAAGGCCCAAACCGAGGAAAAATAGCCAACTCAGTTAAGAAGGGGGATAAAACCTTTTATAGGTACATTAGGGAGCATAGAAAGGTTAAGGGAGGAATAGTGAAGATTAATAAAGGAGAGGGGAGGTGGGCAGAGGGAGACAGTGAAAAGGCAGAGATACTGAATGAATACTTTTGCTCAGTATTCACAAAAGAAGATGAGGAGGAGTTACCTAAACCAGACAATAGAAGCATTCTGGGTAGCGGGGTTGACACCAGTCCATTTACAGAAGAAAGAGTCCTGAAAGAACTCCTAAAACTCAAGGTGGACAAAGCAATGGGGCCTGATGGGATTCACCCCAGAATCCTAAAAGAACTAAGGGAGGACCTAGTGACACCACTGACCACACTTTTTAACAAATCATGGGAGGATGGGGTGGTACCTGAGGACTGGAGGAGGGCAGATGTGATTCCTCTTCACAAAAGTGGGAGCAAGGCAGAAGCAGGAAACTACAGACCTGTAAGTTTGACCTCAGTGGTAGGGAAAATGATGGAATCACTTCTGAAAGAAAGAATTGTTGAGTACCTAGAGGCCAGCGGGGCACAGGACCCAAAGCAGCATGGATTTACAGCAGGAAGGTCATGTCAGATGAATCTAATTGATTTCTTTGATTGGGTGACCAAAGTAATAGACCAGGGTGGGGCTGTGGATATGGCCTACCTAGACTTTAGCAAGGCATTTGACACAGTCCCGCACAAAAGACTAATAATCAAGTTAGCCAGCCTGGGAGTGGGTTCTAGGGTGGTAGCCTGGGTAGCAAACTGGCTGCACAACAGGATACAGAAGGTAATAGTGAATGGAACACATTCCAAATAAAGGGGGGTTACTAGTGGAGTACCTCAGGGCTCAGTACTGGGTCCAGTCCTCTTTAACATCTTTATAGGTGACATTGCAGAGGGTCTGGAGGGAAAGGTATGCCTCTTTGCAGATGACACAAAGATCTGTAACAGAGTTGATACACAAGGGGGGGGTAGAAAGGATGAGAAGGGACTTGGCAAGGTTGGAGGAATGGTCAGACATATGGCAACTTAGATTCAATGCAAAGAAGTGCAAAGTAATGCACCTGGGAAACAAAAACCCAGAAGAAGACTACACAATAGCAGGGGAGGTACTAACAACAACAAAAATGGAAAGGGACTTGGGGATAGTCAAATCAGATGACCTAAAGGTGGGTAAGCAATGTGAGAAGTCAGTAAGGAGAGCCAGAGGGATACTGGGATGCATAGGACGGGGCATCACAAGTAGAAAAAGGGAAGTGGTTATCCCTCTGTACAGCCAGTTGGTAAGACCCCATCTGGAATACTGTGTGCAGTTTTGGAGACCCCATCTACGCAAGGACATAGACAGGATGGAAGCAGTCCAGAGGAGGGTAACTAAAATAGTGCAGGGTCTGTATCAGAAACCATATGAAGAGAGACTGAGAGAACTTAATATGTATACCCTTGATGAAAGGAGGGACGGGGGGACATGATAGAAACTTTTAAGTACCTCAAGGGAATCAACAAAGTCCAGGAGGGTAGCATTTTCAGAAAAAGAGATGTGCAAGAACAAGGGGGCACAATTTAAAGATAGAGGGGGGAAGCTCAGGGGTAATGTGAGGAATTTTTTTTTCATGGAGAGAGTGGTGGATGCATGGAACCGCCTTCCTGGGGAGGTTGTTGGGTCTAAAACAGTGGGGAAATTCAAACATGCATGGGACAGACATAAGGCAATTGTAGTGGGGGGTTGCAGGAAGTAGGCTGTTGGTTAACTAGAATCTGCAGCTTATCCAATAGGAATGAAATGGGCAGACTGGGTGGGCCAAGTGGTCCTTATCTGCTGTCAAAGTCTATGTTCCTATGCCCAAAAAAATCGATTAGCAGTTTTGCGTGAGAAAGTGCTAATCAACTATGAAAAGGCATAGCACTTGGCAAAAACTGCTTAGGAAAATTAATAATGCTTAATTTTTATTGGGTTTTGACTGGGTAAACAGGAATAAAAATGTCAAAAAATGTTTAGCAGTCTAGTGCTTTGCAATTCAGAAAATGGTTAACATTACCCTCTGCTTTGTATAGTGTTTTGCTATGCCATTCCAACTATTTAATACCTTGGATATCTATTACCAAATATATCTTGTACAGCTTCAAGGCAGCAGCCATTTCATGTTGAGACATCAGGTGGCGTCATGGTTAGGGAAGCTGTGTATAGCAAAACAGATTCCCCATGCATGACATCACTGCTGTCTTATGAGTCCATGAATTGACTGAGGGCTAGGGTCAACATAGGGCAGATTTTATAAGGAAAATATCTGCTCTGCCTATAGGTAAGCATAATATATAGAATAATACATGAGTGAGTGTGTGTAACCAGAATTTTGCACATACTTGAGGTGTGGGATGCTTCAAGAGCGAAGCCGAAGCGATTTATAAAAGCATCCCACACTGGGGGTGTGTGTACAATCCCGGTTTTACACACACTCACCCATGTATTATTTTATCTAATTCCTGATCCTTCTTTTTTACAGACAGACACACACACACACACTGTCTGTCTCTGTTTCTAGTGCAGGTAGTCTTTTTTTTGTATTCCGTAGGAATTGGAGCTAGTCAGTCATGGTCCATTGGGGATGCAGCTGCAGTGTGGAGCCCCGCTCAAAAGGTAAGAACGACAGGATCAACCACATAGATTTTTTATACTGAGAAGGCAGGATCAACCAGATAAATATTGAAAAATATAAAAAACATTACCTGGCATGAAGTGTGAGGGAAGGGATGATTACGGGACCTCAGTCACTGAGCAAGGGAGCCACCATGTTGGCAGAGATGTTCAGCCCACCGACACAGAGACTAACAGTCAATGAGCTGCATAAAACTTGTTTGAGTGACAAGCACTGATTACAGCCACTCGGTTGCAATGGGAAATATCAACCGGGCAGTTGCAATGGAATTTAAAAGTCTGGTTATCCAGACATAAAAAATGAGGACCAGTAATTAAATATTGACTAATATATAGGGAGAGTGCATAACAAGAATTTAATGCACACCCAAGGTGTGGAATGCTACATAAACCCCGAGGGGTTTATTAAAGCATCCCACACTGAGACTATGCATTAAATTTGAGATCTTCCTGGACTTAAAGTCTTCACCATTTATTCATACTGCTGGGTTGCAAGCCAGAGGCGCTGGGACCCTGCGGGAGCCAAAAATCTTCGGGAGGTCTGTCGCCAGGGTAGGACCGTGCAACTGCAGCACCATGAGGCTGGCTCGTGCCTGTATAGGCTATCTCAGTGTCGACCCTCCAACCACCTCAGTTCCTTCTTTCCCACCGAGTGCACTTCACTGACAATGTCGCTCGCCCACCGGGAGTCAAATCTTCACATCTATATGACAACAGCATTCAGATTTACTTATTTATTATTTTGTTTATTTTAAAAAAAAATGAAAAGAAATTTCTTATTTTTCTCCCAGCTCTGCCATTCGAGGGAGCTGACCGTAGTGGTGACAATGGTAGAGACTCTCCATTGAAAGGCTGCACTGAGCCGGCCTGGTGGCGCTGATGGCTGAGGCACTGGATGCCTTACCTCGCGCTATGCCAGCGACCTGGGTTCGGGAACAACCTTGGGTTGTCGGGGTGTCGGCATGGTGGGGAGGATGGGAGCATGATCAAGCATTGGCTCTCCTCTCCCGGTGGGTAAGTCACCTTCCCATAGTCCTGCCATCACCGGATGGAGGTCCGGTGACAGGCATAGGCGGCAATGGAGTGACAGGAAGGGTGGGGCATCCCGTAGGGTGTAATGTGCATGTGCCTCCACATGTGTGTGTCACGTCAGGGACACGAGGGCTTTGGGACTGGGGAGAAAAATGAAAAATCCGTACAAATTACCTATGGGGAAAAAGGAAAGAAAGCCTGCTCTGGCAGCTGGGCTGTGCATTGTCCACCGCCCTCTCCAGAGAGTGAGGGGGGAGCCAACCATGGGCAGTCCAATGTTCGAGAGAAAGGACAGTCTTCCCATAAACACAAAAGAAGTGAGCCTATTCTCAAACTAGGTCGGGGACCCGGCACTGCTCAGCCTTGAGCTCTTCCTGTCAGAAGGGGAAGAAAAGGTACCACTCAAGGGCACCCTCTTGTACATCTACCAAGAGGTCTTCGATAGTCAGGAGTGGTAGGCTGTCCTCAGTTCCCTGACGGCCTCTGCTCCTGGTTGCTCAGGCTGTCAACACTGGAGCCCTTCTCTGTCTTCTTGCAGGGTTTTCTGGTGAGCAGTTTCACCAATGGTCTGCTCTCATGGAGCAGTGGGTACAGCGTCTGTCTCGGTTGCCCCTCCCAGTGGATCCAGTCCCAGGGCCCTCAGGCTTAGGGACTCTGGAGCCATGGTTGGGACTTTTGTGGCAGGTTGAGCGTCTGGTGTCAGCAACAGATTTTCTTCCCTTACCGGTGCCCACGCTGCTGACGCCGGTTCCACTTGCCGCCCCACTCTGCTTCCTCGCAGGAGCTGGCACAGGTACCACCTTTTTCTCCCATCCTTTCTAGGTTTTCTACAGATCTTTGGGCTGTCTGGTTTGTGATGGCTTCGGTGCCTTATCCAGCACCAACTTCCGTGCTGCATCTGGTGCCGACTTTAGTACAGTGTGTGGCACCATCTTCATGCTGCATGTACATGCCATCTCCTGGTGGTGCAATGCCAGATGTAGTGCTGGTTCCAGTGTCTCCTTCTTATTCTTTGCCAAGGTCAGGCAATGACCTACTTGGAGCAGCTCCCACCCCTTCTGAAGGGGACTTGGAGCTAGAACTAGGGTTCAACATGTTTTTAGGGTAATAGTTCGGTTTGAGTTCGGCAGGGTATAGTTCAAGTTAGGTTCAGTTTGACTTGATAAGTGGAAGTTTGGGTCCGAATTCAGTTTGATTCAAGGTTTTTTTATGTAATTTATCAGTTCAAGTTTGAGTTCTAATGAATTTACCCTACTTTCTCCATGTTGATTCTCCTAATCTCACATGATTTGGGTTCACATTCGGTTCGGGTTAATCTGTTTTTTTTAGGCTTCAAGTTCAGCTCGGATCCGATAAAAATTAAAGAGTTCGGGTTTAGTTCACAGACAAACCCTGGCTCTACTTGGAGCAAGATGAGTCTGATCCTGACCTTATAATTTCTGAAGAAGGTGATGAAAACTCATTCTATAGTTTGGATGGCAAGCTCTCATTTCCAACTGAAAGCCCAGTAGAGGACCTTTCTTTCCAGTCTCTACTCAAAAATATGAGGGCAACCCTGGCTCTACAGACATCTTCTGTGGACCCAGGTAGGCTTCTGCGCCTAGAGTAGCTCCATGTTCCGAACGTTCCAGTGAACCTTATGCCACTAGTATGCCCACCTTTTGAGACCTTATCCTGGGTGGTATGGACAAGGCCAGCTCTTATTCCTTCTGTCTGCAAAACCACAGACAGAAAATATGTCCCTCCCAAGGAGAGACCCATTTTGATATCACAACCCATTGCAGATGCACTGGTTGTCCTCGCTGAGAATGGCAAAGTTGTTCTTCCACATGAAGTATCAGCATGTCGTATCGATAAAGAGTCTCATAAGATAGATACCTTGGGAAAAAGGGCATTCACAGCTACAACCCTGGGCATATGTATTGCCAACTATCAAAGGCACATCTCCCAGTACGAATATGCCCTTTGGACTTCCCTTAAGTCTTTAATAGAATGTCTCCTGGAGTCTGACTCCAAAATGGAGATACTACAGACTGTTGAATCAGATGTAATAGCCATCAACTTAAAGCTTCCATGGTTGCTTACAGCACAGCTTCTAGAGCAGCTGCTGCTGGAATCTATAACAGAAGACATTCCTGGGTTAGAACATTGGGGTTTTCCTCAGATACTCAGCAGCAGGTGATTAATGTCCCCTTTGATAGTACTTATCTGTTTGGTCAACAGGTGGAACAAGCCCTTGAGGCTTCTCAGAAAACAAGGACTGCCATTAAAACAGCCAGGCTAGCTCCTTCAGCTCCTCAGAGAGGCAGGAACCATCAGTTTTTTCATAAAAAGCAGCCCTTTTGAGGAAGAGTCAGAGGAGCCACTAACAGAAACCAACCTCCTCAGCTGCAAAAGAAAACAGCACAAGGCACAGGGCCCAAAAGCATCCAGTGCCACCCTCTGAAAGCATGGCCCTGATCTCACCTCAGCTGCCCAAGGTGGATATTTCCATGGCAGTGGGAGGTCATCTGACTCAGTTTTGCAACCAGTGGAAGTCTATAACCATAGACAAGTGTGTCCTCAGGATTGTTCAGGAGGGTTACTCTCTCAATTATGTAGAGATTCCCCTGGATCTTCCACTCAAGTGACAGCACAGTCTGTTAACCGCTCAGTCAGACCTTCTCACTTGCAAGATACAGGGTCTTCTCAGAAATGGGGCAGTAGAAATAGTTCCCTGGGCAGAAAGGAACAAAGGTTTCTACTCTCATTACTTTCTGGTTCCAAAGAAGACAGGTGGCATGCACCCCATTTTCAACCTCAGAAAGTTAAACTAGTTCTTGTACAAGGAGAAGTTCAAGATAATCTCCCTAGGGACACTACTACGACTCATCCAACAACATGACTGGCTGGCATCCCTGGATATGAAAGATGCCTAACAGCATCGTCTAGTACCCTCAAGTCACCACAAGTTCCTTCACTTTGTGGCCTTGGGCCAGCACTACCGATTCAGAGTCCTGCCCTTGGGGCTCTCCTCAGTGTCTTGAGTCTTTACCAAGTGCTTTGCAGTCCATGCTGCACACCTTTGTAAGCTTGGCATTCATGTTTTCCCCTACCTAGACAACTGGCTTTTGCAAGCCCGTCAAGGCAGGAGACACAAAAGGTGGTTTCCACAGTCTCTCAGTTTCTCACTGCCATGGGGGTTCTGTTGAACTTGGAGAAGTCACAACTTCAACCCTCTCAGCAGCTCCTCTTCATAGGAGCCCTCTTGGATACAACAAAAGCAAGGGCTTTTCTTCCAGAGGACAGGAGGAACGACATTCTCCAAATGGCTCACCTCATCAGGGAAAACAATCCTGTGAGAGATCACTCCATGCAGCAGATGTTAGACCTTATAGCTTCTTCTGTTTTCACAGTCCCTCTAGCCATTCTGCACATGAGGATCACTCAGGGATGCTCAACACACAGTGGTCCCCAACTACACATCCACCATCTTAACCCATCAAAGTGACAGAGCCCCTGTGTCAGTCACTTGCATGGTGGTTACAAGAGGACAGCCTTCTATAAGATCTGCTCTTTGCCATGCCAGAATCTCAGATAACCATCACCACAGATGCATCTTTGCTCAGCTGGGGGGCTCATTGCCGGCACCTTCACACCCAAGGGATGTGGACCCAAAAGGAGTCTCATCTTCACATCAACGTTCTGGAGATTGGAGCAGTCCTGTATGCCCTATAAGTCCTAGAAGAAGTGATCAGTTACAGTATAATTCTTCTTCAGACAGACAACAAATCTGTGATGTACTACATCAGCAAACAAGGCTTAGTACACTCCTACCCTCTATACAGAGAAGCCATGAGGGTAGGGGAGCAGTGCCTCAATCACAATATCCTGATTCAAGCAGTTTACCTACCAGGAGTCCAGAACGATCTAGTGGACCACCTCAGCAGGATGGAAACAGATCCTCACGAGTGGTCTCTTGCACCAGATGTGGTGCAGTCACTCTTAGACGAGTGGGGCCAGACAGACCCGGACCTTTTTGTGTCCCCACTCAGTGCAAAACAGCCTCTGTTATGCTCCAGAAATCCAGAACCTGGTATTTTCTGTCAGGATGTAGTCAGGCTGTGGTGGACAAGATGTTTTCTGTACGCATTTCCTCCTTTTCCACTAATTCAGAGGGTGCTACTCAAATTGGAGGCACACGGGAGCAAAATTATTCTAATTGCACCATATTGGTCTCAACCAATCTGGTTTCCCTTGATCAACAAGTTGTCAGAGATTCCCCCAAAACAATTACCTCTTCAAACAGACCTCCTAACGCAAGAACCTCTGGTCCACCCCAACCTGTGCTCCCTTCATCTCCAAGCCTGGCTCCTGAGGAGATAGAAGTCAGAAAGTTTCAAGTTTCTCAGAGAATATCTCAGATCCTTCTGGCAGCTCATAAGCCTTCCACCAGGAAGACTTACACCGCTAAATGGAAATATTTATTGGAACGGTGCACTAAGCTCTTCTTAGACCCATTTCAGTGTCCTCCAGAAGAAGTTCTGGAGTACCTGCTAGACCTTTCAGATGCAGGTCTGCAAAACTCATCTGTAAAAGTGCACCTCTGTGTGCTTTCTGCCTATCATGAGCCAGTCCAAACATGACTCTGGCTCATTTTCCACTGTCTAAAAGATTCCTTCAAGGTATCCTTCATACAAAGCCTCCAGTCAGAAAGCCAGTTGCTCCCTGGGACATTAACCTCATGCTAGATATGCTCATTCATAAACCCTTTGAGCCTCTAGCTATGTGTGATCTGAAGTTTCTGATCTGGAAAACCACCTTCCTGGTGGCCATAATTTCTGCTCGTAGGGTCTCTAAAATACATGCTTTAGTCACAGACCCTCCGTATACAGTCTTTCATAAAGACAATGTGGCTCTCTGTACTCACCCTAAGTTCCTACCCAAAGTGGTGCCAGATTTCCACCTCAACCAGCCTCTGGTTCTGCCTACTTATTTCACTAACTTCCAAAATGAAGGGGAGTGCACCCCTCATTCCCTGGATGTTAAAAGAGCCTTACAGGTCTATATCAATAGAACCAGGTATACCCTTCAGGCCAAGCAACTTTTTGTGTCCTTCAGTATAACCTGGCTGGGTCAGTCAGTGTCCATCAGATGTATCTCTTCTTGGACAGTGGCATGTCTTCGTCATTGGTACTCTATGGCGCAGGTTAAGTTGGAGGGCCAAGTGCGCGCCACGCTACCAGAGTGGTCGATGCATCCTTGGTGGAGATCCAGTCTGTTACTACTGAGCACATTTGCAAAGCAGCTACTTGGAGCTCAGTGCACACTTTTGTGAAGCACTGCGCACTGGAGGTCCATGCCAGACAGCATGCTTCCATTGGCAGGACAATCCTTAATGGACATTTGTCCTGAGTGAGCTCTGTCTCCTACCGCCCTGCTCGGGGGATTTGGTTTTTAGCTTGGTACTCTAACCCAGCAGTATGAATAAATGGTGAAGACTTTAAGTCCAAGAAGATTTGAAAATGATGTACTCACCATAATTCTTGATCTTATTGGACAAGCCTTCACCATTTATGCATACACCTACCTACCATCCTCCGAGCTCATTTGATCTGTTTCTGGTCTTCACTCCCTCAATTGGTTTGGGCTGTAAAGGCATTGTTTATCTGACCCTGGTTGGAGGGTCGATGCTGAGATAGCCTACACAGGCGTGAGCCAGCCTCGTGGTACTGCGCATGCACAGTACTACCTTGGTGCCAGCCCTTCTGAAGATTTTTGGCTCCTGCAGGGTCCCAGTGCCTTTGACTTGCAAACCAGCAGTATGAATAAATGGTGAAGGCTTGTCCAAGAAGATCAAGAATTACGGTGAGTACGTCATTTTCATTTTTGCTCCCGCCATGTGTTGTTTTCAGCGGGAAGATCATGTCAGATGAATCTAATCGAGTTCTTTGACTGGGTGACCAAAGTAGTAGACCAGGGAGGGGCTGTGGACATGGCCTACCTAGACTTTAGCAAGGCATTTGACACAGTCCCCCACAAAATATTAATAAACAAATTAACCAGCCTGGGAGTGGGTCCCAGGGTGGTAGGCTGGGTAAAACATTGGCTTGACAACAGGACACAGAAGGTAATTGTAAACGAAGTCCACACTGAAGAAAGGGGGGTTACTAGTGGGGTACTGCAGGGTTCAGTACTGGGTCCAGTCCTTTTTAATGTCTTTATAAGTGATATTGCAGAGGGACTGGAAGGAAAAGTATGCCTCTTTGCAGATGGCGCAAAGATCTGCAGCAGGGTTGATACACAAGGAGGTGTGGAAAGGATGAGAAGGGACTTGTCAAGGTTGGAGGAATTGTCAGAGGTATGGCAGCTTGGATTCAATGCAAATAAGTGCAAAATAATGCACTTGGGAAACAAAAACCCAGGGGAAGAGTACACAATGGGGGGGTAGTAACAACAACAAAAATGGAAAGGGACCTGGGGTAATCATATCAGATGATCTTAAGGTTGGCAAGCAAAGTGAGAAGGCAGTCAGGAGGGCTGGAGGGATACTGGGATGTATAGGGAGAGGCATTGCCAGCAGAAAATAGGAAGTTGTTATCCCTCTGTACAGACAGTTGGTGAGACCCCATCTGGAGTGCTGTGTCCAGTTCTGGAGACCCCATCTCTGCAAGTACATAGACAGGATGGAGGCAGTCCAGAGGAGGGCAACTAAAATGGTGCAGGGTCTGCAAGAGAAGCCATATGAGGAGAGACTAAAGGAGCTTAATATGTATACTCTTGAGGAAAGGAGGGAGCGGGGGACATGATAGAAACATTAAAGTACCTCAGTGGAATTAACAAAGTCCAAGAGGGTAGTATCTTTCAGAAAAAGAGATGTGCAAGAACAAGAGGACACAATTTGAAGATAGAGGGGAGATGGCTCAGGGGCAATGTGAGGAAGTATTTTTTCACAGAGTGGGTGGTGGATGCATGGAACAGCCTTCCTGAGGAGGTTGTGGGGTCTAAAACTGTGGGAGAATTCAAGAATGCATGGGACAGACATAAGGCAATTCTTGTGGGGGGTAGGAAGAAATAGGCTGTTGGGTTAACTAGGATCTGCAGCTTATCCTGTAGGTAGGAAAATGGGCAGACTAGGTGGGCCAAACAGTCCTTATCTGCCATCAAAGTCTATGTTTCTTTGTTTCTATGTTTTATATAATTACTGGGGGACTTTTTTTTACCAACCAGATTTAACAAAATAAATACACTTTTTCACCACTCCTGTATCTGTGTTTTATTTATATAGAGCAGGGTACAGTTAACTTAAGAAACATAATAATAAGTTATAGTTACCAGGTGATGTCACCACAAGGCGCCCTAATTAGCACTCGGCTCTAGTGAGCGATTTGAAACTAATTTTTGCTATGCTGCAGGGAGGCAGCAGATGTTTTAATTCTACCTGCCTTTTGGTTTGACTGGGACATGCAGTGCTAGGGCAGATGACAAGTGATACTGTGTACCTGCATGGAGGCGTTTCCTGACCCCCTGCAACGGAAGGGACAGGAATTTGGGCAGGCACTGATTTTGGTGCTTTGAAATGGCTGTTTAAGCCTTTTCCTGTGTTGAATAGACTGTCTTTTTAAAGGCAGCCTATATACCTTGCCCAAGCCCCTCAGGGAGGTAAATCAGGGAGCGAGTGTCACCATAGTTACCAGGTGACTTCACCGCAAGGTATCCTATTTAGTGTTCAGCTCTAGTGAGTGGAGTCAAACGAGGGGTGGAAGGAGGGGTTTAGGGTAGGATACTAACAACATACATTGTCAGGATAAGGTGACATAATGAAGTAATCTCTAAGAACGTACAGGTAGAAACTGCATCACTGTATGACAATTTAGGACGGACTTGCCATAGAAGCAGTACAGTAACGGATGGAAATCTTGTAACACTGGTGGGGGTGGGGGGGGGGGGGATTGGAATTAAGTGTGGTACCTGCAACAAATTTAGCTTAGAGGAAACAATGGTGTTTAGTCAATACACATGCAAGCAGTGCATCGAAATAAAGAAATTAAGGGTAAAAGTGATAGGCCTGGAACTGGAACTAAATTGTGTTAAGAGTATTACAAGTGAACAAAAAGATTACCTCTGCGCCAACCCAAACAGATAATGAGGTAACAAATAGTGCAGAGGGAACTAGGAAAAGAACAAGGGATCAGGAAGCGAACACTATGAATGATCAAACCAAAAATGGAAATAGGTATAAAAAGGACAGACGAGCAATGCAATTTCAATTTCCCACACAAAATCAATTTACCCCATTGAGTCAACTGATGGAGGACAGTGAAGGACAAGGCAACAAACAGGTGGAGGAAGCATTTATTTCTAACACAGGCATTACTCTAGAAAGCCAAAATAAACCAGGAGAAACCAACCCACATGGAATATGTAATATGGATACCAGTGCAATAAATGAAATAAATGGCGAACCTACTGAAATTATGAGAACAGACCAACAGGATACAAGAAGGGTATACATTTTGGGGGACTCAGTCATTAGGTATATGGACCACACTACTACTAATATTAGTAAAGAGTCAATAATAAGCTGCTGTTTCCCAGGTGCAGGAGTAAGGGATCTGATAACTATAATTCCTGACATCATGAAAAATGCCTCACAGAACTCACTGGCGATCATACATATTGGGGCAAATGTGAAACATAACTCTATAGGGGACATTTTCAATGCACTTACCAAAATACAAGCAACCCTGACCAGTCTCAATTGCAGAGCAATTTACTCAAAAATGCTGCCCATGCCAAGGGAAAATGAAAAAACAAATCAGAAAATATTAATCAATCAATTAATATCTTTATTTATCAAGGCGGGCACCATTGAGCAAGCTCATTTACAAGGTGGACCTTCGGTCCTACAGTAATAATACAGAAAGACAAGTTACAATAGTACAAACAGTAAAAATAGCTGCTATTATAGTAAAATGCACATTTACAAGTAATATATATTGAACATAGAACTACAAGGAGTCGTGGATAATGAACTTGTGCTGGATCAAAGCCCAAAAACTGTGCATTTTGTAGTGGGAAATGTTATGGAGAGGGTAGGCATGCCAGATAGAAGATATCAAGCGCATAATGTAGCGAGAGGTGGGGAATAGGGGTGCAAGTGAAGAGGACCCAGTTGTTAGAGCAGAGTGAGGGATTGGGAGGGCGGAGGACCGCATGAAAAGTGACAAAGTGATTTTTGTCCCAAAACGCGGCGACATATGGAGGAGAAAAGCTGCCGATGTACTAAGTGCAAGAGGAGGAATATAGTAGCAGGGGCATAACTAGGAGGGTCCTGGAGGTTGGGGCAGAGGGAGGTGCTAGATGGATGAGGGACCAAATATTTTTTGGGGCGAAAGACGATAATTATCCCCAAGTGCGGTAGCATGTGCTAGAATCATGCTGCAGCTGTTCAAAGCATCAAAGTATAAGATATGGGAGTTCGGCAATAAATCCTGTGGATCTGTTGGTGGGCATGCTAGAGGCACAGGCACAGATTTCAGCTTGGGGGGGGTGCCATTTGTGGGAGGGAGATTAGTTAGTGTCTAGCAAAGCAGTTGCAAATTTCCATAATGCCATCACGGTAAGGCCTTTTGAACAAAAGGGTACTTGCTAGGGTTTTCAGCTTAAGTATTTTTGGGGTTTTATTCCATATTGATGGGAGTGCGAATCCCAAGGTGGCTCTCCCGACTTGTGTGAGTGCCCTGGGTATATTTAGTAGGAGTTGTGAGCAGCTTCTAAGGGAATAATTCCTGGGCACAATCAGAGACAGACAGTCGATGATGTATTGAGGAAGTTTGCCACTGAGTGTTCTAAGTGTCCAGAGTGCTGCATTAAAGTTGCACCTATAGTGAAGTGAGGTCCAGCCCGTGGTGGCATATAGTGCACAATGATGGGCAGAGAAGGGGAGGTCAGTGATGAAGAGTATAGCTCTGTGGTAGAGCATATCCAATTTTCCAAGATAGGAAGCCGCACAGCTACTGTATAGGAAGTCTGCGTAGTCGATTAAGGACAGGAATGTGGCTTGGACTAGTCGTTTCTTTCCGTCTGCTGTAAGAAGTCTTCTTATCCTGTAAAAAAGGCCAAGCCTTTGCCTTAATTTTTTCAGCATGTCTTCCAGGTGGTCAGTGAAGGAGAGTTTACAGTCGATCCAGACCCCAAGATATCTGAATTTCAGAACGAATTCTAAACACTCTCCCAGCATCGTGGTTATTGGGGTGAGGGAGTCAGTAGTGCTTATGTAGTTTGCGGGGGAAAATAACATGGCTTTAGTTTTCTTAGCATTTAATAGCAGTTTTTTATTGATTAGTTGGAGTTGCAGGAGGTTGAAATCTCTTTGTAGGTCAGTACACGCTTCTTTTGGTGTGGGATGACTCAGGTACAGCACTGTGTCATCCGCAAATAAGTGAATACTTGCATCCTTGATTCCCTCTTCAATGTTGTTGATATACACTGCGAAGAGGAGGGGACCTAATATGGATCCCTGAGGGACACCTCTTTGTAAGAGTCTTAGGGCAGATAGTTCGCCATCCGCTTTCACCTGCTGGTATCTGTCTGTTAGATATTCAGAGAACTAGTTTAGAGAGGTAGCATCCAATCCTAGTGTTTTTAACGCGTTGAGGAGCAGGTCATGGTCGACTGTGTCAATGCTTTGCTGAGGTCAAAAAACACAGCACATACTGACTTTTTATGCTCCAACTCCAGTTGCCAGTCACTGGTTACTTTAGCTAATGCTGAGACTGTACTGTGGTTGGCTCTGAATCCGGATTGAAGGGGGGTTTAGTCATTTTTCTCTGTCGATGAAGGATCTTAGTTGCCCATTTACTATTTTTTCCAGTAGCTTTGAGAGTGTGGGTAGGAGAGAAATTGGCCTATAGTTATTAAGGTCGCAAGGGTCTCCAGATTTAAATAATGAGATAACGTGTGCGATCTTTCATATTTGAGGGAGGGTACCTTGTGTTAGGGACAGGTTGAATAAATGAGTAATAGGCACTGCCAATACGTGGCATGCTATCTTTAGGAAGTATGGTTCAAGTGCATCTGCGCCAGCACTTTTCTTAGTATCCAGGTGGAGAATCAAGTCTTCCACTTCCTTGAGGGAAACCGATGAGAATGAGAAATGTTGCCTAATGGAGCCAACATGTGGTGGGGTCATGCCAAGTTGGGTGCGCAGGCTAAATGCAGGTGAGCTATCGAAGGCAAAGCCTGCTGTGGCGAAGAGTGTGTTGAATGCCTGCAGTATCTCTTTTTTGTCTTTGATTACTGTATTGTCAGAGGTAATTTTTGTAGGGAGCATATTTTGTGATGTGGTTCCTGCCAGTTCTTTGATTGTGGCCCAGAATTTGGAGGGATAATTGGCTGCAGTATCTAGTTCTGCTTGGTAATAGCAGGCTTTAGCTTCCCTAATCAGTTTGGTGCAGCGATTTCTGGTTGTTCTAAAGAGACGCCAATCTTCCTCTTTTTGGGATTTGTGGGCAGTTTTCCAGAGTTTATCCTTGGACAGTAGTGCAGCCTTGAGTGAACCAACAGCATTTCCTAGCCTTTATGAGTATTTTTGACAGAGGCGCATGTAGATTCATGGCGTAGGTAATGATTTAATGTAGTATAGAATATGCAGTTTCCACTGTTTTAGCAAGGTAAAAACTCTGCCACAAGGGGGGAGTTTTTTAGGTCAAGTAGGTATGCCTTTGGGTCGAATGACCTGGTTGACCTTTTGGTGGAGAATTTGGCCGTAGTTGGCACTTTGTTGGCTGCCCAAACTCCAGCTATCAAGCAATGGTCACTAATATCTGCGTCAAAGGTTCCAACGTGGGAGAAGGAATGGGGTTTATTCACAATCAGGACATCCAGAAGGGTACTTTTTGCTGTATTCTTTTTGTTGATATGGGTGGACTCTTCATTGAGTAGGGTGAAACCAAGGGAGTCGCAGAAAGATTTAAGTGGGTGACCGGCTTCCAACAGCCAATCGTAGTTTAGATCCCCAAGAATAATTGTTTCCAGGAAGCTAGTGTCCAAGACAGTTGTAAGATAGGACAAGAGCTGAGTACCAGCAGATGGTGGTCTATAGCATCCTATGACTCGGAGTGCTAACGATGGGGATAGGTCGATTTTTATGTCCAGGTACTCAAATCCTACTACCAGTGAGTTAGAATTAAGTGTTGATGCCACAAATCTATCTTTGATGTAGATGACGACCCCACCTATCTCTGGTAGTTACTGTAGGTATATTAATCATGCTATTTGGTGTAGAGGGCCGAAGCCAGGATTCTGAGATAACAAACACATCTGGCATTGTATGGGCGGTCCAAGCCTGGATAAGGGTGAATTTTTTCAGCACATTGCACACGTTAATGTGCATAAAACTAATACTTTCAAGAGACAGTGACTCAGAAGGGGAGGTAAGTTTATTTATGGGACCTGGATTAAGCTCGACATTTCCAGAGTTGAGTAAGAGGTGGAGTAGCAATTTTTGCAGGGATTCAAGTGAAAGGCAATGAGCTCGAGGCTTTTTTCAGCTTGGCATGGAGGAGGAACCGGGGTGCCAAGCTCTGTTTTTTAATTTATGCAAGCCTAAGGACACTGAGGCTAATACTCTGGCTGTGTAACGCCAGTGGGAGTAACTTGAATTAATTAGAGATAAGGAAGGAGGCGTAGACAAACCTGCAATAGTTGCTCTTCGATGAAGGTAGTCCACCTGGATCAGTTGGCAAGGAGCCTTGGCATAACATGTGATGTGTAGAGTCAGATTGGGCGAGCAGTCTTGAGGATGAGGATGTGGTGTACCCCCAGTCTCAAATTTTTCAGATAATAAGCCAGTAAGGGGTATGATACACAGTGCAGTCAGGAGGAGGAATTGCCACGAGGCTGCCATAATTGCAGTTGTTGGGTAAATTAGGGAATTTTGATAACAAGGGTAGCTCGCCGGCTGCTGGTTGCAGTATTCGCCTGGCAGCACCCTGGCAGTAACAAATTGTTTTAGTAAGAAAGAGAAGGCAGGAGATTCATCAGGGATGGGAGTGGGTGGTGCTAACGGGTCTATATAATAGCACATAGGAGGGGGGATGCGTGGGTGGGCGAAAAATTGCGGCTTTGCTGTACCTCTCAAGCGGTGAAGTCCGATGTGAGGAGGTCTCAGGCAGCGGCTTCGGAAGCGCCGACCGCCCAGTGTCCGTGGTCCATGGAAGGCATCTGAGCTGGGATTCCTAGCGGGTTCTTGGCTAGAGAAAGGAGAGAGGAGCTCGAATTAATAGTGGGGCAACACAAAGGCTAGCAGTCTGAGCGAAAACAGCTCAATTAGCAACTGAAAAGCTTGCGATTTCCTTGGCGCCTTGCAGTCTGGAGAGAGCTACAAAGTCACAAAGGGGCTGTAACACTTGGTTGCTGGGAATATTTTTAGACAATAAACACAGTTTTTTGGCAAATCAGTCACAGTTCAGTAATTTGTAATACAATTTTCAAGTAAAACAGTGCCTTAGCAAGACAGGATATGCTAGTCAGCAATAAGCAAACCTAAAGTACCAAAATGGTATGCCTCAGCAAGACAGAATGAGATAAAGCTGCCAGAAGGCTTAGTTGCAAAAAGGGGATGGGAGGAATTGCAGTTGTTGACAGTAAGTGACCAATAAATTGAAACATCAGATAGGAGTAGGCGGAGACTGTGTGCATTTAAAGGAGGCCTGGGAGGAGGAGGGGTGGACAAAAATCAAGGGAAGTTTGCAGAGCTAGCACTGAATCAGTGCACATACAGTTGAGAGAAGCTGCAGCGGGGGATGGTGTTACTTCTACACAGGCCAAGCAGAACAGGCTAAATTAAAATATATAAATTAGAAGCCAAGTACAGGGATGCAGGCTTACATTAAGCCATACATCTCGGGTGCTCCTGTCTCAGGTGAGTGAGACCAGCCAATCAGGGAGCTCTACACAGGTGTGGAGCCAATAGTGCTACCCTGAGAAGGCGCTGAAATTGAAAACAGCAAATTGCAAGTGATGATCCAGTTCAGCGTTCACACAGCCCAGAGAAATCATGGCAATTTTTCAAGCGTTGTACCTTATCTATCTCTTTGGGGGGTAGGTGGATCAGGCTCCTTGCACCATAGAGGTGCTATGGCTGGATCGTGACCACTGCCTGAGGGGGAAAGTGGCACCTTATCTATCTTTTTGGGGGGTAGGTGGATCAGGCTCCTTGCATTGTAGAGGTGCTATGGCTGGATTGTGACCGCTGCTCGATTAAATAACTGGATAAGGCAATGGTGCCTAACAAAACAGAGTGTATTAAACCATGGGAACTGTACTGAGGTAGGAAAAATCTGTTCTCTAGAGACAGAGTACATCTCAGTAGAACTGTGAGTGATCTCCTGGGAAAATTGTTCAAAGAGTGCATCCTAAAGAGTTTAAACTAGTAAATTAGGGGGCAGGAAACAAAGTGGGGACAGGGAACAAAGTGGGGTAGAGACAACTACGAGAATAGGAAGGAAAACCGAGCCACAAATCAAATGTTCAAAGAATAAGCATAAAAATCAAAATTCCCACATTGAAATGGAAATCAAGATATTGCTAATTAATGCTAGAAGCTTAAGAAATAAAATGGATGAACTAATCTATAGATTACACAGAGACAATGTTAACATCTGCACTATTACAGAAACCTGGTTTGGTGAAGGTGACTAGGGAGCAGGAATACCTGGGTACACCCTATATCATAAAGACCGCGAGGGTAAAAGGGGAGGAGGTATAGCAATATACATAAGAGAGGATATGAAAGTGCATGAAGTCAATCAAGGAGGGATTATGGAGAAGAAGATGGAAATTATGTGGGTAGAAATTAAACTGTCTAACAAAACATTAACCATAGGAGTAGGATACCGATCACCAAACCTTACTAGTGAAGAAAATAAAAGCTTTATGGAGGCAAATGAAAATATGGAAGTTGAAGATGGTATGTTGTTAGGTGATTTTAACCTGCCTAACATCAACTGGAATAGCCTAAAAGGGGCTCCAGCTCTTGATAATTTGCTTATTGAAGCAACAATAAATAAAAACCTAGAACAACTAGTTTAAGAAAGCACCAGGGGGAACAACCTGCTTGACTTGGTCTTCTGTAACTTTGTGGACAGAGCTGTAGAAGTCAAAGTGCAGGAACCATTGGGAGACAGTGATCACAATGCTATCATTGTAGGAATCAACACAGTTATTGAGGTACCAAAAGGAATAATGCGTATTAAATGTTACAATAGAGCAGATTGTAGGAAAATGCGGAGCTATTTGAAATCTTGGAAATGGAAGGAGGACTTAATGGGATTGGGTCTGAAGGCTATATGGGAAGAATTAAAGCAGAAGATAGAATATTGTATGAAGACCTTTGTACCAGACATCCAAAAATGTAATAAAAGGGGTAGAGTACCAGCATGGTTCAACAGAGAAATCAAGCATAACATCAAAAAGAAACAAAGACTATATAGTCGCTATAAACAAAAACAATCTCAGGAAAGCTGGGATAAATATAAGAAACAGGCTAACAGATGTGAAAGTACGATCAGCAAAGCTAAATGCAGGGCTGAAAAGAATCTTGTGACATGTAGGAGACAATAAAAACAATTCTTCAGTTATATTGGTTCTCTTAAGGGTAACCAAAAGGTAATAGGACCTTTATGAACAGATGAGGGACTAATTACAGAAGAAAAAGACATGGCTAATGAATTTAACAACTACTTTCTAAGTATATGTCAAAATAAGGAATTCGCTAAAATCCCAAGTGTACAGACAGGACTGCATTACATAGACGCCACTATAACATACAATGATGTACTGAGTAGAATCAAAAAACTAAAACCAACAATGTCACCAGGTCCCGATGTTATCCACCCCAAATTTCTTAAAGAAACAGCTGAAGAATTAGCTGGACCAATATCATTGCTTTTCACTGCATTTTTACTTGAAAGAAATACACTCCCTGAATGAAGAAGGGCCGTTCTGACATCAATACACAAATGAGGCAAGTTGGAGGAAATTAATGCCCAATTAGTCTAATGTCTGTTCTAGGAAAAATAATGGAAGGAATAATTCAAAACTGTATATTGAGTCACATTCAAGAACATGGACTTATAGATATTACCCAGTATGGATTTAGTGTAGGCTGCTCTTGCGAAACAAACCTACTACATTTTTTTGAACCGGTTAGTGCATCACTGGATAGAGGCTTATCAGTTGATGTTATATTCTTGGACTATGCCAAAGCATTCAATTCTGTACCTCATAGAATCCTATTGGAGAGATTAGCAGATATGAAATTGCACCAAAAAATAATCTCTTGGGTGAACACCTGGTTGAGAGAGGCAATGTGAGGAAGTATTTTTTCATGGAGAGGGTGGTGGACACATGGAACAGCCTTCCTGAGGAGGTCATGGGGTCAAAAACAGTAGAGGAATTCAAGAATGCATGGGACGGACATAAGGCAATTCTAGTGGGTGGCAGGAAGTAGGCTGTTGGTTAACTAGGATTTGCAGCTTATCCAATAGGTAGGGAAATGGCAGACTGGGTGGACCAAGCGGTCCTTATCTGCCATCAGAGTCTCTGTTTCTATGAGAGGAAGGCAGCAGAGAGTAGGTATTAGGGGTGTGTTCTCGGATTCGGGAGAGGTGACAAGTGAAGTGCCCCAGGGATCGGTCCTGGGGCCTACACTTTTCAGCATCTTCATAGCATCTATGCAAACATCAAATATTGCCTGGATTTACAAATATGTGGATGATTGTAAAGTGGGATATAGTCTTAATAACGAGGAAGTAGCACTAAAGCTCCAAGAGAACCTAACAACTCTGGAGGTATGGGCCACAGGAAATAAGATACATTCTAATGAGGGAAAATATAGAGTGATGCATCTGGGGCACATAAATCCCAGGCATAACTATTATCTAAACAACACAATCATCCAGCAAACAGCGGATGAAAAAGATCTTGGTGTCACTATAACCAATAGCCTCTCATTTGAAACACATACCAGAAAATCAGTAAGAAAGGCCCATAACGTCCTGGGATGTATACTTAGAAATATTAAAAGCAGGGATAGAACAGTGATGCTCCCCCCTTGCTTATCACTGGTCTGGCCCCACCTGGAATACTGCTTCCCCCTCTGTGCAACCCAAAGCATTGAAGGGAAAAGTTAATTGAGAGAGTACAGAGGAATGCAGCAAAAAAAAA
Organism: Neoceratodus forsteri; assembly: GCA_016271365.2. Classification (NCBI taxonomy): domain Eukaryota; kingdom Metazoa; phylum Chordata; order Ceratodontiformes; family Ceratodontidae; genus Neoceratodus; species Neoceratodus forsteri. The sequence continues at coordinate 1,042,406,561 of CM028130.1, read as the reverse complement.
ATCAGGGGCCTAAAGCATTATGTCTTATAAAAAAAGACTGATGGAGTTAAATCTCTTTTCTATGAAATATAGGAGCCTGAGAGGAGGCCTACGCTTTGTATATAAGGCCATGAAAACGGAAGCCATGTTTGAAACACTGGGGGCCAGATATTCAAAACTGTGCCCCGGGGCTAAATTAGCACTGCTCGGTGGGCAAACTTAGCCCGGAGCACAAAGCAAGCCATATTCAAAAGGAATAGCCCAGGGCAAACAGCTTCTGAATATAGCATGGGAATGAGGCTGGGCAAACTGGGCTGGGAGTGCAGGGCAAACTTAGCCCTGGAATAAGACAGCTCTGAATATGGCAACCAGGAAGTGCAAACCACAACAGCAACACGGTGCACAGTGATGTGAAGGTAGGTAGAGGTGAACTATGTGGCCAATGTGTGTGCCAGCAAATTCGTGGACCCAGTACAGCTGCAGGCAGCAGCGTATGTGAAAGTACAGTGTGCAAAACTGCAAAATAGTCCCTGAATTCTTTGCACAGCGCTAACACATTTGAGCGGGTTTAGAGCAGGGCTAAACCGTTAGCCCGGTGCAAACACGTTTGCCCGGAGCTAAATTTTGCCATATTCAAAAGTGACATGCAAATAAGCCTACTTAGGTAGTCTGTGGGCAAACATCCAGATTAGCATCTCATTATGCCCTGATTTGCATGCAGTTTGTGCCGGGCTAACTGTTTAGCCCTGCGCTAAACCCACGCAAACGTGTTAGCGCTGCTCAAACAGCTTGGGGAATATTATACAGTTTTGAACACTACTTCCACATGCGCTGCTGCCTGCAGCTGTACTGGAACAACACAGCATAGGCACAGATGGTGGTGGTGCTGCATGCAACTGTCACACTGTAGGTCATGCTACAGTGCACAGCAGACATTACAGTAGCAAGGGGGCCAGTAGTGTGTGGACACAGTAGTGCCTATGGTGTGTAGGGCAGTGATGATGACTGCACTATATACAGTGAGAGGCCCAACCTGCAGGTGTTTACTGACAGTGGACATTACTGTTATACTGTTGTGTGACCCACAGATGCTGCACCTCTGGCATGGGATGATCACAGTGACATGTACATGTCCGGCTTTGTGTGCTGTGGCAGTTGTACAGCTGTGCGGTATGTGGCCAGGGGGGCATATATTATCCGAAAGGCACACTGGTGTTGGGGTATTCCCAATACTGGCCCATGTGCACTGCATGATGTGTCCCAGCCTTGTGGCCACACCTGCTCTGTGGCACAGCCTGGCCACCCATACACTCTCCCCTCAACATCCTCCATGCCCACAGTGCTGCATGTGTGTGCTGGCATCTGTTGGTGTCCACAGAAGTGTAGTCCGCAGGTGTGTGCTGTATGGCTACACTGCCATGCTGTCCACTGGCAGCATGGTCACCACTTACTGCCTGGCATGGCTGGGACTGGTGGCAGATGATGGCATCATTGTGATGCCATCAGTTAGCAGCATGCTTCCTCTATGTTTGACTTTGTCTATGTGTCATATTTATTTGTTAGGGTATCGCAAAACCCGCGCGAAACCCACGCAAACACCTTGCAAAGCCATAGTGTCGCACAAAGCTGATTGCCCAGGGTTAAGACAAGCTTTTCCTGGGTGGTAATGTGCACCGTGCTAAAAGTCGTGCTAAGTCACGCAAAACCACTTTGCGCGGTGCTAGTCGCTGAATATAGCATTGCACCTATATTCATGTCAGTTTGCCCCTTGCATATATTATGATTTTGCCCGGCGCTAATGCAGTTTGCCTGCACTATTTGGCCTTTTGAATACTGCAGACCCGCGCTAATCCCGCGCTAAACCTGCGCAAACAGTTTTTGCCCGGTGCAAAGTTTTGAATATCTGGCCCTAGGACACATAACCTGAAACTGAAAGGTGGTATAGTTAGAACTGAAAAAAGGAAAAAGTGGTTTACACAAAGGGTGATATCAATATGGAACTCCTTACCTGAAAATGTGGTAACCAATAAAACTATGGAAGCCTTTAAAAGATTATTAGATGCTTATATGGGAACAGACAGTCATGTATTTTTCCACTAGTAAGTGGCGAATTTCTTTAGGTCAAACTGACCTCCTAACTCGTACTAATCTATGAATCTATAATGAACTGTGGCATTCTTTTGAAAAGTGTGTATTTCACTGTTTTTTTTTACTTTTTGAACTGGTGAAAGAGCAGAACAGGTTGGTTTAATGCTCAGTCTTGGGAACAGCATTGTTCATTACAAAAGGCAGGTAGCGAAAGCTGACAATGAACTGGACTAGCACAAAAAACTGCTAAAGAAAAGCTCTTTATTATTATAAAAAGCTTAAAAACACTAGATTTACAACAGTTATGTTAACTTTATTATTCTCTCATTATTTTTGTTGTTTTTTTTACTTTTCCCTGCTGTTGATCTACTAAATATTGTAGATAATGCAGCAGTTATTTCACTGTGTCTTTCAAAATGCATCTATCTCTCCACTGCTCACCACACAATTGCTGTTTGTGACATCACAATCTGTTGTCATGGTGAGCAGTGTGAAGTCACAAACCCAAGGCACTGTGAGGTTAACAGGGGAAAGGCAAATGTTTTCTATACAGACTGTTTAGCTAGAATACCAAGCTATGCTACAAATCTTGGAAAGGAACACTGAAAATGAAAAAAAAATGTATTCTCTAGTAAATTGTAACAGCTGAAATATGTTATTTATGAAAGTACATGCTGAAGAGCAGAGTTGCTCTTTAAATCATATTAGATGGTCAAATATTGGAAGAATGAGTGACAAAACTTTGCTGATAAAGTCCATATTCTCAAGATTTTGTGCAAGTCCGGTTCGTTGTTGTCACAGTGATATGCAAATGAGGTGCCGAGTTCAGGGTTGAGACTCAGAATGGTTTCTATGGAGACATCTGCCTGCAGGATGACCGCTGGGAAAGATTAGTCAGGTGTTATCTATTTACTTGTGTGGCTGGTCAAAACTATCAATCAGTCAATCATTCTTTATTTATAAAAGGTGCCTTTCTAAAATCAAGGCGCCTGTACAACAACTAATTAAAACACATCAATAACTAAACAGTACAAAAAATTTTAACTAATAAATACAACAGCGACATTAAAAATTAGAAAACGCTAGGCTAAAAAGACAAGTTTTCAGGGCAGCTTTAAAACTTTGGACAGTCAGGCAATCTTGCACAGTACGATGTAGAGAATTCCACAGGGTCAGGGACATAAAACTAAATGACCTTGCCCCAGATGTCTGTAAACGTACCCTGGGAATCTCTAGCAATCCCTCATCAGTGGATCGGAGAGGGCAGAGGGGACAGTAGGGATGAAGGAGATCTTGTAGGTAACTAGGTCCCTGGTTATGTAGGGCCTTATAGGTCAGCAAACCAACCTTGAAGGTGATCTGCCACTGTACTGGCAGCCAATGCAGTCCACAGAGCACAGGCATTACATGACTGGTCCTAGAAGTACCAGTCAAAAGCCTGGCTGCCGCATTCTGCACTAACTGCAGGAGGTGGATATCAACCCCTGGTAGCCTAAGGTAAAGGGCATTGCAGTAGCCGATGCAGGAAGTAACGAAGGCATGGTCCAAAGTTGGAAGATCGTCGGGGGGAACCAGGTGCTTTACCCAGGTGATGTTCCTCAGATGCTAAAAAGAGGTTTTGACAACTGCCGACACCTGTAATTTAAGGGTCAGGTAGTCATCAAACATAATGCCCAGGTTCCGCACCCAGTCTGAGGTAGTTAGCTGAACACCTCCAAGCCATAGACCCGAAGGTGAACCCGCCTCCCGATGACCTGGGTCCACAACCAACACCTCAGTCTTTTCTGGGTTTACTAGAATTAGAACTCTGTTTTCATTCAGCCTGTCTCAGAAAATAGTGTGGATGGTCAAAACTATAACTCTGTTTTTATTCAGTTTGTCACAGAAAATAGTGTGCTATGTTTTAGATTACTTATTGACGGCAGTTGTTGTGAGAATCGCACAGGTGCCCGAGCGGGGCTGAGCAGAAGCTGGTGCATGTGCACCGTTATAACCCATGGGTTATAACAATGAATTATAACCTGCTTCTGCTATAGAAGAAAAGTCCCCCAGTTATTACAGTTGATTTTAAAAAGATTTTCATGGACAGCCTCACTATCTGAACCTTTCTAAGCAGGCAGTGGGGTGTTGCTATACCAAAACTAGGAGCCATCAGGGGAGCAAGACCATCACAGCACATACCCTTTGAAGTGACTGTGTCAGGGAATGGGACGGGGAGACACTGGACGTAGTGGTAGTGCAGCATACTGAAAAGTGGGGGGTGGGGGGGTTAGAACTGCATAGGCCAGGAGGTGGAACAACACATCACCTCGGCCCAGGGCACTTAGAAACCAGTTAGTTTCTTGAATATGCTCCAGTCAACCTACTTGGCTTCATAGAATCTTCAGCAATCCTCATGTTTGTATGAATAATAAAAGGCTTATTCACAGAAATGTAAAGACTATTCATGAATATTGAAGCAGAACATGCTCAGGATGTGAAACTTTTAGAGTTTTGAGAGGAAATGGAAGAGAAAAAGCTCTAACAGTGCAAGCCACTCAACAGTAAAGCAACATATACGTTGAAGGTTTTCAATATACTTTCTGTTGTCTGAATTCTCTTTTCATATTTAGTACGAAAAGTTTAAAACAGCATGCATGTTATCCTTAAAAATATTTACCCACCTCCTTTATATGTACAGTTACTGGGTCTATTGTGGCTATAAGAGGGCATTTTTGAGTACTTTGGGAGAGAGGATTGTGAAGTGAAACTGAACATTTCTGGCACACAAAGGACTTGAAAAGAAACTGGTGTAACCATTAGCAATACAAGAACTAAACATTTAAACTTATTATATGTCTAGTTGTGGATCTTCACATGAAACAGGGTCTCCCCATATTTTTTAAACCTACAAATAACATTATACCCCTGCAAATATGTCTTCTTGCAATGTCTCGAAATTGTAATGAGTTGTGTTTTTATTCCACTGACTGGACAGTTTTATAACTGCCTTGTACACAACCATATGTTTTCTCGTATGTATTATATGTAAATGTACTTTGTAAATAGTTTTGCTTTGTAAACAACTTGCTACTGTAATTGCTTCCAGTGCACCACATGTAAACGTAACCTTGTAAATAGCTTTGTCTACTGTAATGCTTCTATTCGTGCCTTCTGGCCCAGATTGTGCCTGTAAACAGTCCACTGGACCTGTGCACCTACCCGATTATCAAAGTCATAAATAAATTATATGAGCATTCAAAATGCCAACAGAAGAAGGCCCACATTTTCTATCAAGTCTACTTGTTATAGAGTGCATGAACTCTTGTTGCGTGCTGTTCTGCCCCTCCCCAAATTATATATTGTATATTATAATGAAGCAATAACACATGAGGAAGTATGGATTATACTGACAAATGCATGCCTAGTGGCATAGTGAGGCAGGAGGCCACAGGTCAAATGCTTTACTGCCCTAGAAGTGAATTTATTAGAGCATAACCCATACCTCGGAGTGGATTATTTCACATATTAAATCAGTATGTTTAGAAATATTTTGACTATTTAAAACATGTAAAAAATTAATACATAATGCACATATTGTGCTAAATAATCTTTCTTCAGTGTTACTAGGGGTGAAAGTGAGCACTGTTATGAATGACTGCAGTGGGTTGTTAGCCTGCTGACGACAGATTTTCTTATGGTCTTGCCAGCAGCACACCACCAGCTGCAGTACTGAATTTTAGAAAAGTACAGGTGGTCTGCATCCCACTGGGTCTACAGCAGTTTTGAAGAGAAAGCAAGAGATACTGGTCAAGCTTACAGAAAAGCAAGTCAGTAGCAGATGCATTTTTAATAAATATAGGTTTCAGACCTTTTATGTAGTATAGCGCACTGACTTTCTTTGATTGTTGCTCAGGGGAAGACAGCAAGAGTGGTAGCAGAGAAAAAAAATGGCTGCCTAATCACTTTTGAAAATTCGATCATTGGTACATGGATATTTTTAGTAAAGTGACACAGGTACTAGGGCTTTTTATTACCTGTGCTGTACTAAAAAAGGAGCATGGCTGGAATGGTGTCTCATCCAATCAAATTACTTGACTGTCTTTACCCTTTTTAGAAATACATATCATGTTGAAGAGTTCTGTTTAAAAAGTGCAACTTGAATTTAAAATAAAACTGTTTGATATTGTAGATTAGAGAAACCCCTGTGTGATGAAATGGAGTATGCTAACTGAACTTGGAACTGTGGAATTTTAGAACTGTTTGCATCAGGCAACCTCTTGTGGAAAAAAAAAAAAAGAGTACTTGAATGTTTAAAAATAAACAATCCTGATTGGCCAAGAATGATGTCATGATTTATAGTCTCTTAAATTAATGCTGCTCCGCTTATTGAAAAGTGGGGATTCAAAATGCATTGGTTGCCCCTTAGCCAAAAATGTGAGAGGTGTGCAGACCCCTGTGACCCCCTGGTTCTTCTACCTATGACAGGATTCTAGGAAAGCTGTAGGGATTGAGGTGTAGGTGGGACCACTGGACCACCAGTAGTCGATGTGAGCCTTGAGGACAGTTTGGAAGTGGATCAGCTTATAAACTAACCTAGAGGTATGGGACGAGCAGGCGGGTGTGGGGGAGACTATAGCACTAGTACCATTGCACTGGAACTCTTGGCATGCCATAGCACCAGACCTTCAAGGGTGTTTCTAGCAAGGGTGTTAGCAGATGTGAGCTCCATTTGCACCCACTGATATCTGGTGACCGCATATACTTGCAGGATGGACTCCTCACCGTGACTAAATCCTACTTTTGCACTAGGCAGAAACTGGTGACAGCACAATGTTTATACCCCATTTTGTGTCCCCACCAATTATAACTTTGAACAGGCCCTAGTGTCATTTTTTTTCAACAAAGCCATTACAGTTGCAATATCCCCCTTCCCTCCACACACAGTTAAGCAGTGTCACTGGCTCAATAGGTAACAAACTCGACCCTGAGGCTGGAAGATCAAAAGGTCATCGATTCTAGTCCTGCAGCAGGAACTTGGGCTAATATCTAATACTGATGCTACAATGCAGCACCTGGCAGAGTGCTGCTCGTTTGAGGTGCCATACTACAGATGAGACATTAAAACAAGGTCCCATGTGTCCATCTCTGGTAGCTCTTCGGGTGGAAGTCAGCAGTGCACATTAACCATCGAAATATTGAGCAATACCATTTATTCAGTTTTGGAATGCCCCGTTGTCTTGTTGGATTGTTCCTCCTCCCTAGCCTTGCATGATGCCCTGTTTCCCCAATTTGAGTCTGGTTTAGCACTTTATTTTACATTTAAAATATTAAATGGAGCATTCTTCTATCCTAAGCATTCTCAGCTATTTCTGTACACCTGTTGTTTGACATCTGTTTTCTTCTGACTAAACTAAACTAGCATGCAGTAGACAGTGCTCTCTGACCTTGGGGGATGATGACTGTTCGAAAACAGCTTAGAATATTGATAAAAGCGGGGGGGGGGGGACAAAGTCATATTTAAAGAAGCACTACTATTAATGTTTCAGATATAAAAAAGCATTGGCCAATGCCAGCCATGTTCACGTGTGCGGTTATTGGGCATGGATAGTGCAGCAGTTACATATGCATTCGGACATGTGCTATGACAATGGGACTTGGTGCATACAGACACTTTTAACATTGTCTCTTTTTTTTTTATTTCTCCAATTAAATTATGTTGAAATATGCATATAATGTTATTTATGTTTATTATTGTGTTTGTAAACCAAATTGCTAAAGAAGGAAAAGTGCCACCCTTTTTTGGGGGTGGGGGCTGTATTTTCTGTTCACATTGAAGCACTGTCAGCTTTTACTGTTTATTTTTGGCCCTAAAGGACCAGTGTGCCTGTCAAAGACTATATGTTTGCTGACTGTATCTAGGCTATCCATTTTGCCATATTCATTAGTTTATTGTAATTTTTTAATCAAAATGTGATTTGACTCACCCCAAGCTTCTTACCTCATAGCTTGTCTGACAGTCTGCCCTCCTGAAGCCTTTGCATGTTCGTGAGGACAAGACAGCACGTGTCTGAGCAAAGTGGCCCTGAAATGATGTGAGCTCGTGCATGCATGAGTTATGCATATTTTAAGCTCTCTGAGATAAACATGTGGCTTGAAAGTAGGCTTTGTCCTGAAAATGGTAATGTGTTTTGTATTGAACAACAAGCATGGTAACACTTAAAACTATTGGTCTGAAAATCAGAACGGTGTTTCGGGACGTGTGCGTCAGCAGGCCACCTTGCTCAGATGACAGTTTCTTGTCCTCAGGAATGTACGGAGGCATTGGGTGGACAAACTTCAGATGTGCTACAAGGTAAGAAGCTCAGGCAGAGTAAATTCACATTTCGATTGACAAATAACAATAAACTAATGAATAAGGCAAAATGAGCAACCCAGATACAGTCAGCAAGTATGTGGTCTTTGACAGGCACACTTACCCTCGAGGACCAAAAGTAAATACTGAAAGCTGACAGTGTGTGTGACAGAGTGTGTCTGTCACACTTCTTTCAATTGTAAGTCCATTGACAACCCTGCAACAAAGGCTTTGACAGGGAGTGTAGGGGGATTTGTACCACAGCCCTCTTGCTTTAAAGTTGGCCCTTTAAGACTTTATTGCACAGCATACTGTATTTGTTGGGTATCCCTCTGGGGGAGGGTTAACAAGTAACACCTTAGCCTAATAAAGTGGGAAGGTGAACAAGGGGGAAAAGAAGATTTCATTTTTCTGGTATGGGGGGGACAACCAGAGACTGACCTGCAAGAACCTTTTTTGTAAAGCTGAATACTGGTTGGGCAACCACGCACAACCAGCATATGCTTCAACAGAGGGGTTCTGATTATGTCAGAACTCGAAAGTGAAGCTCAAGAGGTCTGATTTAATCAGAAGCCCACAGTGGCAGCACAGGTTGGTTGGACACGTGGTTACCAATCAGTGTTTTTTTTTTTTTAATATCGTTTTTTTTTTTTTTAATGCAAACTACCAAACCACTGGGTGTGCAAGTCTTCGGATGGCTTCGCTTTCACTTTCATGCTCACTCGCACCCAGTGGCTCAGCAGTTTCATTAACAAACAAAAAACAGTGTGCACACAGTGGTTCTGAGCACTGGGAGCTGCAGGTTTCCTATCAGCTTGTATGTTGTACCATGGAAGGGTACAGCCATGCTCCCTGACCTTTGAACTGTGTACAACCACATTTCAGCAAGGATGGAAATCTGTGCTGAACAAGGACCCACTATACACTATAAAAGTATAGGTTGCTGTCCTGTCAACGTTAGCACTACCGCTTGTAACACCAGTGAACAGGGTTCAGAAGCGAGCCCTGGTTATCAGGGAATAGCCAGGGGAAGGAAGATTGAGCATCCCAGGGGATGCTCCCTCCTGTGGGGAGGAAGGGTTCTATCCTCTGCCACAGTACTGCCACCTGGATGACCACAGGTTTTAGTGTGGCTGGAGGACCGATGGGAGTGTGGGGCATTGCAGATGTCGGTGCGCTAATATGCATAGCACATGTGCAACTTGACAGCCTTGCACGTGACATGCCTTGGGGCTGGGAGAACAGGAAAATGTCCCCAGTGCCCCTCAGCAATGGACCCTGGTATGTCCAGGCCCCACCTCACCAGCATGGCATCTCCTGACGAAACAAGAAGTTTGGGGATAAATCCCCCATCCTGTCCTCCCCATGGGAAACAGCCAAGGCTACATGGAGGCAGGTGGCCATGTCTGAGTGAGGCAGGGAGGAGGGGTGCACCTTATGAACTCCTAAAGGGAGATGGCACTAGAGACACAAAAAGAGGCCATAAACAGAAAATTAAAAAAGTATAGGTCAAAGATTTCACTGTTAACATGGATTGCTGCTTTAAAGACTACAAGGCATAGAATAACAGTAGTGGATTTTCCCCATTGTCCTGGTCAACATTCCCCCAGTCAACAGGTCTATTTAACCCACCTCCAGGGCACCTCTGGAAATCAGCTGTGTCAGCTCAGTGTGCCTTTCCTGGTTATACATGGCAAATAAATAAAACCGGTCCCATGTAACTCACCCCATCCTCCCAGACACACTGGGAAAGAAGCTATTACAGCTCAGTGTGTCTCCTGGTTAAAAGTTAAAAACAAATATAACAGATCCATGTAATGCAATTCCTAGGATGCACTGGAAAACAAGCTGTCAGAGCTCAGTGCACCATTACTGGTCAAATATTACAAATCAGTCATTAAATACATAAACAATTTAATGTAGCCGGCCCGTTAGTGCTGAGGGTTGAGGTGCTTGACACCACACCTCACACCACACCGGTGACTCGGATTCAGGAACGACCTTGGGTCGTCGGGGTGCCGGCACGGGGACAGAGCAGGATCGAGCAGCCTAACGGCAGCTCTCCTGGGGTGGTTGTTGCCCCCACCCCTGTAGTTCTGCTGCTACCGGGTGGAGGTCTGGTGGCAGCGCAGACAGAAGGGCGCTGCAAGTCAGGAGGGTGCCTCAGAACATGGCGCGCGTGTGCCTCCACACACGTACATGTGTGCCCGGGGGAGGGACGGACGAAAAAATAGGGAAAAACACCAGATATAAACCTAATAGGAACAATTTAATGTAGCCCACACACAGAATTCACTTGCAAATGAGCTGGCATAGCTCAGTGTGCCTTTACTGATCAAGCATTATAAATAAAAACATATACATATAGTACATGCATACATACATACATACAGTATATACATACATAAACAGGTGCCATGCAACCCACCACACATGATGCACATGGAAACAGCTGTCACAATTCAGTGTGTCAATCCTGACCAAAAATTACAAATAAATAAATAAACTTTGTTACCAAAGCTTAAAAAAACACTTGGTGGGTACTAAAAATGTCACTCCCCCAAAATAAAATTCTGACTGGAACCTCCAGATCAGAAAAAGGTTTGAGTGAGCTGATGCATAAAGTGGGCAATCAGCAAGTATTTACATATTTATCACTCTGTATGTAAATATATTTATTTTTTATTTAGTCTTTGGTAACTGGGTAAGGCCCACTAGGCACAAGTGCCTGTTTTCTAGGGTGACCTGGAAGCACTGGGCAGTTAAGCGACTAGCTCAGACTCAACACAGTATGCAAGTGGAGGTTGTGAGAATCAAACTCAGGTCTGGTCTGCTGGATGTATCAAGCTCGTTCACACCTCATTCCTCTAACCTCTAGACTATACTGCAAGTCCAAATATATGCTAATTTGTTGCTCCAAAACGGTTGCAAACTAGGGCCCTTTCTTGCCTTTCCTGGCTCAGATCTCAAGCAACCTAAACTGGAACTGGAACAAGAAAAGTTCGGGTCACTCCTAATATGTTTCTTTGGCCTTGTTGCAGCATGGATGCTGCTGCGGACAAACAGGATGTCCCTGTGAACATGGGATTATGAACCAGTGAACTGATTAGCATATTCAGTGTGAAATAAACACATATAGTGAAAAATGCATGACATATTTCAATATTTCCAAAAAGAAAAAAAGTCACACACTGATGAGCTAATGGAAAATGTTTAAGGAGATAGTAGCCCAAAAATAGTAGATATATAGTAATTTTTAAAAGTAGTCAGTTGTTACTTTTTATTTTTGAAGTATGTTTCTTTTTCCATTGTGAAGTAGGAGTTTTTGTATCTGCTAGCATTAGGTGCGATGTGTAGAGCAGTATTTTACCTGATAGTTGACATATCTAGTTATTTTCCCCTTTGATCTCATCAGCATTACGACCTCACTCTTTGTGACATCACAACTGGCCACTCTGGTAGCAACTGATTGCTCTTCTAGGTGAGCTGTGATGTCACAGTGAATGGTGCCACAATGCTGATGAGGCAGAAAGGGGGACTAGAATGAGACATGTCACTCTTCATGTTGAGTACAGTTCCACACATCACACTTAGTACCGCAAGGTAGAAAATCCTCTAAAAAGCAGAAGGGAAAATAAAAACTTCTTGAGCTATATCTGGCTACTTCTGAAAATTAATATTAATTTCAGGCAGTGTACTAGCTCTTCCATCGCCTGATGTAAAGGGTGAGACATTTCCTAATGAAGCCATAATGCACAGTGCAATGTTGGGGTCTTCTCCCTCTATGCTGGGGGGGCTTTATTTCAAGTGGCCTCCACTTGAATTTATAATTTTGTGTATTCTGTACATATTTCTACTATTTCAGGACTTCACCTCTATGGTACCAGGTCAATATGTTGCTACCTGAACAGCAGATAGTGCTAAACCATATACAGCGGCAGGGGTATTACAGCGTTCAAGGAATTACCACTATCCCAGCTCTGTATGCACAGATAGGAGAGTGCTTAGCTAGCTGCAGGTGTGGCACCTGGTCGAGCTGCTCCCAAGATGGAGTGGCTAAAGCACTAGCACCTGGAGCATAGGAGCACTGAGGACCAGGATTTGGGTCCCCATCTCCTGGTGTTAGAGCTGTTTATTTTTATTTTTTAGGACATTTCCCCCATCCCAAGTTTCTCCTCATCCCCGAGGTTCACCCCCCCCCCCGAGTTGATTATAATAAGTCCAGGAGGTGTGGGGGCATGGGTGGCAGAGGCCCCCCGTACCCATGCCCATTACTCAGGGCTAGTGACTGATTTCCAGCAGTTCGTAAATGTGCGCCATTTTTTTCTCTTTGGATGTGCATTTGGCTATGAGGCCTGATTGGAGGCACCCCTTAGGAGATGGCAGTACACGTTTCTTTCCCTTTGCAAGTCAGTACTTACATGCCATTGTAGGGGACAGGCGTCTGGCCAAACCTGTCCAGGCTGGGCTCCTGGATGAGTTGATACTGCAATAAATTGAGAAAAGTTAGTGATGTTGCTCATCAATACTATACCATTCACTGACAGCAGTGTAGCATCTATAGAGCCCCCAAAGTTTCTTGTTTTTGAATTTCTTTTCAAACTAATCAACGCACATATTAATGATGTGCTAACTATATGCAAATGACTCATTTGTATTCAAAGTCACTAAAACAGTCATGTTAAAGCAGCAGTATTTACTAGTTATGTAGTTTGTTTCAGTAATAATGTTTTTCTGGCAAAAACATCAACATATATCATTCCTGAAAAAAATATACCAGTTTTTAAAAGTTCCCACTCCCACGCCACACGCCCCATGAGAAAATGATACATCTTGGTACAGTGCTGCACTGTTTACCATCAGAAATATGGTAGTATGATCCTAATTTATTTTATTTATTTAGTTTTTGTTAACCGGGTAAGTACACTAGCCAAAAAATGACTATTTTCAGGCACGACCCGGGAGAGTCCAAAAGAGTGGTAGGACAAGTACATTGGAAGCGCCAAATTTAGGAGGAACATTTATCAACACTATGAATCTAGTATGTATATTCAAACAGGTGACCTCGGTGGAAAGATTTTAAAAAATTGTAGGTGGCAGCCATCTTTAATGACATGACTCATTAATTACATAATTAGCTATAAAAGCTGTTTTAAAAAAATCTGAGAAAATGAAAACTACACTGGTCATGAATCTAAGGATATCAGAAATGCTTCTTTGCTGAAAAAAATATATGGTGCAATTATTTGTGACTAAAAAATACTGCTGAAAGAGCACTTAGGTTTTAAAGTGAATGTGTACCATTACTTACATGATAATTTTATTAGATCCAATAACCAGATGGTTAGGTTATACAGAAAAAATAATTTTAGTGCACGCTAGCTGTATCAGTTAAAGCAAAAGGAGGCTGGGAAGGCAGTCAGAACAGCAAAGGCCCAAACCGAGGAAAAGATAGCCAACTCAGTTAAGAAGGGGGATAAAACCTTTTATAGGTACATCAGGGAGTGAAGGAAGACCAAGAGAGGGATAGTGAGGCTTAATAAAGGGAGGGAGGTGGGCAGAGGAGACTGTGAAAAGGCAGAGATACTAAACAAATATTTTTGCTCAGTATTTACAAAGGAAGAGGGGGAGGTACATAAAACAAACAGTAGTAACACTCTGGATACAGAAGTTGTTACTGGCCCATTTACAGAAGAAAGGGTTCTGAAAGAACTCCTAAAACTGAAGGTGGACAGCGCAATGGGGCCTGATGGGATTCATCCCAGAATTCTAAAAGAACTAAGGGTAGAACTAGTGACACCACTGACTACCCTTTTTAACAAATCATGGGAGGATGGGGTGGTACCGAGGACTGGAGGAGGGCAGATGTGATTCCCTTCACAAAAGTGGAGCAAGGCAGAAGCAGGAAACTATAGACCTGTTAGTTTAACCTCAGTGATAGGGAAAATGATGGAATCACTTCTAAAGGAAAGAATTGTCGAGTATCTAGAGGCCAGAGGGCACAGGACCCTAGGCAGCATGGATTCACAGCAGGAAGGTCATGCCAGACAGAATCTGATAGATTTCTTTGACTGGGTGACCAAAGTAGTAGATCAGGGAGGGGCTGTGGACATGGCCTACCTAGACTTTAGCAAGGCATTTGACACAGTCCCACACAAAAGATTAATATACAAGTTAGCCAGCTTGGAGTGGGTCCCAAGATGACAGCCTGGGTAAAGAATTGGCTGGAGAATAGGACACAGAGAGTAATAGTAAATGGAGTCCACTCAGAAGAAAGGAGGGTTACTAGTGGGGTGCATGAGGTTCAGTATTAGGATCGGTCCTCTTCAATGTCTTTATAAGCGACATTGCAGAAGGACTGGAAGGAAAATATGTCTCTTTGCAGATGACACTAAGATCTGCAACAGAGTTGATGCACAGGGTGGGGTGGAAAGGATGAGAAGGGACTTGGCAAGGTTAGAGGAATGGTCAAATGTATGGCAGCTTAGATTCAATGCTAAGAAGTGCAAGGTAATGCACCTGGGAAACAAAAACCCAGGGGAAGAGTACACAATGGGGGTGAGATACTAACAACAACAAAAATGGAAAGGGACCTGGGGGTAGTCATATCAGATGACCTAAAGGTGGGCAAGCAATGTGAGAGGGCAGCAAGGAGGGCTGGGGGGATACTGGGATGCGCAGGGAGAGGCATCACCAGTAGAAAACAGGAAGTTATTATCCCTCTGTACAGACAGCTGGTGAGACCCCATCTGGAGTACTGTGTGCAGTTCTGGAGACCCAATCTCCAGCAAAGACATAGACAGGATGGAAGCTGTCCAGAGGAGGGCAACTAAAATGGTGCAGGGTCTGCACCGGAAGACATATGAAGAGAGACTTAAGGAGCTTAATATGTATAGCCTTGAGGAAAGGATGGAGAGGGGGGACATGATAGAAACTTTCAAGTACCTCAAGGAATCAACAAAGTCCAAGAGGTAGCATCTTTCAAAAAAGAGGTGTGCAAGAACAAGAGGGCACAATTTGAAGATAGAGGGACGGCTCAGAGGTAATTTAAGGAAGTATTTTTTCACAGAGAGGGTTGTGGATGCATGGAATGGCCTTCCGGAGGAGGTTGTGGAGTCAAAATCAGTGGTGGAATTCAAGCATGCATGGGATAGTCATAAGGCAATTCTGGGGGGGGGAGGTAGGAAGAAGTAGGCTGCTGATTAACTAGGATCTGCAGCTTATCCAGTAGGTAGGGAAATGGGCAGACTGGGTGGGCCAAGCGGTCCTTATCTGCCGTCAAATTCTATGTTTCTATGTTTCTAAGTGCACATTATGTTTACATGCACACTTTCACAGTTTCCTATTTTTTCCAATACTCTCCTGTGCAATAAACTTGATAGGTGCACATGGTATAAGTGGACATCCTATTTAAGTGCACACTTTCTCAGTTTCCAATTTTTTCTTATACTCTCCTGTTTAATAAACCCTGATAAGTGCACATGGTTTAAGTACACATCCCACTTAAGTGCACAGCTGAGCAGCCAGAAGAAGAGCAGCTCCTATTTGTGTAGAGAAGTTGCAAAGTAAACCTCAGCTGGCAGTGTTGATGTGAAGTGGACCTCTTTGCATAGTTTTGCTGGCTAGCATGAACTTAGCAGAGTTTTTTTTTAATCAAAAATAAAGAAAGATGATCTGTTGCCCCCAATGTGTAACATCCTTTCTAACACTGCTCCCCATCCCCAACCATTGTCAACAATTCACCTGGTCCCTCCTCCCTCATAGTGCCTGTCCAACCTTTCTCCCCCAACCCTGAAGTTAAAAGTAGGTATAGAAATCACAATTATACCCTTCTCCCAGCCTTCATAGCAATGACCCATCCCACAATCCTCAGTCTAGCTCAGCCCAGTAAAAGAATTACACTCCCTGTCCCTCATCCTCTACAGGCAGCTATCCCACCCTTCTCCCATATGACACCCACAAAGGATACTATATCATGATTTCCTCTATTAAATGGTGGATGGCTGAGGTGGAGGGAGGGCTGTGAAAGTCACCCAGCAAGGGACCCTTGTATCCTTTTATGGTAGTTTTGGAGGGGTCTCTAGTGGGTGAGGGGATAAGGCACAATTATTTTACTGAGTCCGGCTGGGGAGAGCAGTGTGAGATGGGCAATTGCTATCAGAATGGGGGAAAGGGTATTATTTGGATTTACACAACTAAGCTTAACTGTGCCAGGGCTGGGGAGTTGGATGGGTGTCATGAGAGTGGGGAGATGGGAAAGTTGTTGACAGTGGTCAGGGTAGATGAGGGAAGGGTTGGAAAGGGTGCTACATGGGTGGGTGGGACAGGTTTTCTGTTTTTTATCCCCAAAAACTTCACGCAGTGGCTTTGACTGGGTGTAGTGCTATGCAAAGTGGCACTTCACCAGTGACGCACCACTTAGTAAAGCAAGGTGAAGGCTTCATCTGGCAAAGTGTCCACTTTACCAGGGGAAGAACAATGTGATGGGATACCTCACACTATGCTACTGGGAACTGCTAAGAGAGGATTACTATATCAATGTTATTTTTTTTATTTATTGAAAAATTGGTAACAATTTTGTGTAGTAATCCATTCTGAGACTAGGCTCATTTCCAAGTGCAACCAGAGGGAAAGGGGAAGGGGAGAAGCACAATTACAAACAAAATACAGCCAGTCAGGTGATGTGGTTACAATGACGATGACATAAAGAGCATAAGTTAGGTGCAATACAGACGAAATGGCAAAACATTGCATATGGAGGACAAATAAATTATCATACAAATACCTGTGCAATTTGGGCAAACTCAAAAAATGCAAAGTGCCAGAGTGAAGGGAGGCTGGGATGATTACTTATAAAACAACTCCCCCCCCCTACTCTTATGAAACATGTAACCCAGTATGACCATGTCCCAGCTGTGGTTGTGGGTGCACCATGATTCTGTTATGGCCACCAGATCCAGGTCCACCTCCACAATGGTAGCATCAAAATCAGAAATGTTGTTGCCTAGAATCCTTGCATTGGCATACATGACTCTCCAACCCCTTCCTGAGTCCCTCCTTCACCCTACCCTTTTCACTGGTACTGTCCTTTTCCCCTCTTCTTCCTCCCTCTTTCCACCTCCCTAGTATTTTTCCTAGCCTCAGTTCCACCTATCAAGCCTCAATTCCACCTGTTGACCCTCCCATCCCTTCCCCCCTTGCTCACATTCCCAACTAGCCATGAGTATTCAAGGCAACATGGATTCACAGCAGGAAGGTCATGTCAGATGAATCTGATAGATTGTTTTGACTGGGTGACAAGGAAAGTAAAGTGTGTGGGGGGGTGGTAGATGTCACCTACCTCGATTTCAGCAAAGCCTTCGACACGTCCCACATAAAAGGCTGGTCAACAAAATGAGTAGTCTGGGTACTGGGCACAAGGTGGTAAACTGGGTTAGGAACTGGCTAATGGACAGGAAGCAGAGGGTGGTAGTAAATGGGATCCAATCAGGGGAGAGGGGGTGACCAGCGGGGTACATCAGGGATCAGTCCTTGAGCCAGTCATGTTTAATGTTTTCATTAGTGACATTGCGGTAGGACTAGAGGAAAAGGTCTGCCTGTTTGTAGATGACACCAAGATCTGTAACAGGGTGGATACTCCAGACAAGGTGGAGAGAATGAGGAGGGACCTGGAGAAGCTTGAAAAATGGTGTGAAATGTGACAACTAGGGTTCAATTCCAAGAAGTGCAAAAGAATATACCTGGGATGAGGGAACCCTGGGGAGACCTACAGGATGGGGGGGGGGGTTGCTGACTATCACCAAGGTAGAAAGGGACCTGGAGGTTTTCATTTCTGATGACCTAAAGGTGTCTAAGCAGAGTACTCCATCTCTGCACCTACAGGCTCCACTCTGTCTGTGTCAGCAGGCTCCCTTTTGTCTTCACCCTGTATAGATGATCTCCTACTGTATACCTTCTGGTTTATCCATGCAACCCATTATTGTGTACATCCATATTTTTGTCATTTGTACAAACTGTACTATATTGTATATACAGTAATTATAAATACTTACTGTTCAGTATATGTCTTTGTCATTTGTACAAACTGCTTTTGTACACTGTTTACCATGTAACTTACTTTTTGTTATCCTCTGTTTGCACCCCTGCCCCCGTGTCGTACCTGAAAATGAGCTTCTGCTCATGGTACCTTTCCCAGTTATCAAATTTGAAATAAAATAAACAAAGGCTGCAGGAAGGGCCAGTGGCATGCTGGGGTGCATAGGCAGAGATATCACTAACAGAAGGTGGGAGGTGGCGATGCAATTGTACAAAATGCTAGTGAGGCCTCACCTAGAGTACTGTGAGCAATTCTGGAGGCCACACTTTCGTAAGGACATTGACATGGTGGAGGCGGTCCAGAGAAGGGCAACTAAGATGGTACAGGGCTTGCACCAGAAAACATATGAGGAGAGATTAAAGAACCTCAATATGTACTCGCTGGAGGAGAGGAGGGATCGGGGGGACATGATAGAAACATTCAAGTATCTTAAGGGCATTAACAAGGTGCGGGGGAAGAGACATCTTCCAATATAAGAGATCTACAAGAATGAGGGGGCATGATATGAAATTAGAAGGTGGCAGGCTGAGGGGAAATGTGAGGAAGTTTTTCTTCACAGAAAGGGTGGTGGACACATGGACTACACTGCCACAGGAGGAGGTGGTGGGAGCAAGCACAGTGGAGGGTTTTAAACATGTATGGGACAGGCATAAGGGTACCTTAGAGGTGGGAAGGAGGGGTGACAAGCCATTGACCAGGTAGGGTCAGAGGCCACAAACTAGTGTAGGGCTTTCAGGCAGACTGGATGGGCCTGGCGGTCCTTATCTGCTGACAATTTCTATGTTTCTGTGGGAATTTATTTCCCCTTGGGCTTTTCTTCACTACTGCTCCATTATCAGGGGAAGGAGGGGGGCATTCACTGCCTCCCTCTTTACTTTTGCCTCCCTCCTTGGCTAGTTTAAATGGCCATCCAAGTAGCATTTAAACTTTCCACTCAGGACTGCCATTTCCCTCCTGGATGGATGGAGGCCATTCCATTTGTACAGGCCTTTATCCCTCCAGGTAGGACCCCAGTCCCTGATGAATCCTAACCCCTTCCCCATGCACTATGCCTTCAACCAGTTGTTGAAGACCATGGAGTGGTGTCTCTGCACCTTCTCCCCCAACCTTGCATGGGCAGCACCTCAGTTAAGGTCACTGTGCACGATATCTGCTTCAGGCCCCTCCCCAGCTATCCAAATCTATTCTGCACCACCCTGGCTGTGTCCCCTGCCAGATAATGTATCCCCAGATGGATAATAACATCCAGATCCCCCTCCTGCCCCACTGCATTAGTGATCCTAAGGATACGCTCCCCATTCCTCCATGCTGAGGTGCTGAGTAGGCACCTCACCTCTATCCTTCCCTCCCATGGTGATCCTAAAACTACCCCCCGATGACTGAGTCCCCTGCCAGAAGTTGTTTCCTCTTCCACTGGGTTCCTCTTCCTCCCACCTTGGGGCCTCCGCTTTGAAGGACCCATGCACCCTCCATTGCCACTTCCATGATTGCCTCGTCTTGGCAGTCCCGTTCTGCCTGGGCAGTGAAAGAGTTCTTTAGTGGCACTGGCTGAGGAATTTGTTTCCTTACCCCCACCTCCCAGAGCCTACCACAGTCCAGACAGCCCTCTTTTTAGGCACTATCAGAGGCAATGGCAATGGACTTGGTGGCCCCTGGGTGGGGGAAGAGGCTTCGTGAATCCTAGTCAACGCAATCCAGAGTCTAGAGACCTCCTTCCTCAGCCCTTGTGTTGAATAAATTGATGTAAGTACTTTAAATCTTGCTCTTGCTGTAAGTCTCCAGTTTTCTTGGGTACCATAAAGAATACTGAATACCACATATCCCTTGCCCCTGTTCTTGCTCTGGTACCTCTGTGATGAATTTGTTTTGTATTAAGTTGGTGAGAATAGTATGGACCTGTCTGGAATGGCCTTCTTTCTTGAGACGGGTGACACAATTAATCTATGACTGCTGGGATTTACTGACAATTCTGTGGCATGCCCCTTGTAGATTATTTCCAGTACCCATTTGTCATTTGTAGACTGGCTCCATTTGTGTGTGAATTGTTGCTGTCTGGCCCCGACAGAAGGATGAGTTGATGACTGTTTTGTGTTTTGGGTAGTCATTGACTGGGCTGCTTGTTCTCTTTGAAAGAGTTGTTGAAACGACCTCTGCTGGATGATTTGATACTATGGAAGTATTGACATCTGTCTTGAAAATTCCAGTTCCTCTGAAATCTGTTGCAACTGGATGGAATATAGGTATGCCTTGTGTTTTTAGCTCTGTCTGTCCTTCTTTGCCTTGAGGAACTTCTCTAGACCTTCTTTGTGTAATTGCAGTGCTTTAAAAGGCAGCTTCAGCAGCATGAGTTTAGATTCTGTATCTGCCTCCCATGACTTTAGCCACAGGGTCCTACATGCTTTCCTGGCAATAGTTGTAGCTCTGGTGTTAATTTAAAGTGAATCTACCACAATGTCTGCCAAATATTTGGTAATTTGTATGGATTGCTCTATCAGCTGTGCTTGTGCTGATTAAGGGTCCAGTGTCTTAAGGACGTCTTGTAGCCGGGCTAACTGGGCCATTGTTGTGTAGATAGCCGTGGAGGTCACCCTTGCCCCTAGGCTAGCTAATTCAAAACTTTTCTTGGACATATTTTCCAGTTTACAATCTGCTAGATCCTTGAGCCTACTGTCCATTCAGTTGGTAACACAGTCTTCTTGCTGAGGGCCACAATCTGGGGGTCCACCAGCAGAGCCATAGACCACATCTTGAGTTTTTCCTGTTGTAGGGGGTACATTTTATCCCAGAACCTCCTTACTGGTATTCTAGATGGTTCTCTCACTTCCCATTTTTGGTCAGTACTTCATCAGTTGACTCACACACAGGGAAAGTGTCATTCGTCTTGGTTTTGGGATGCAGTAAAGGCACCCGCTTTAGCTCTGGTGGAGGTGGTGGTGCCTTGAAACCTATTGTAATTTTAATAACACTGACCGGGTTTGCAACTTGGTCCAAAAATCACATTTTTGTCATAACAGCTTGTGGATCATCTTCCATATCTGGTCCATTTTCAGACTCTTTTGCAGACTTGTCCCCTGAATCTGGTGCTTTTGGGTCAGGTTGTGGCTGAGGTCATCTTGGTTGAGGTCTGCTTAGTTAAGACATGGGGGAGCACTGTACCTCCTTTATTTCTAAATTCTGGTTGGCATCACTCCCTCCTTACCTCAGCTGTCTCTCTGGTCCCCTACGCCCCCTCCATGTACTCTTTCTATAACTCAGGTTATTGTTCTCTTTTGCTCCCCTCTCGTAAATCTGTAGCTGGCTAGTCTGGTTTCTCCTTCCGCCTTCCTAATCTTTGGAGCTCCCTTCCATTAATAATTCATTCTGCCACCTCCAAACGCTCTCTTTCCTCTCTTCTCCAAGGCCACACTGCCCCTTCTGTAAATGTATATAGCCCCATTGTCTTACACTTCTCCTTATCTACTCTGGCCTCTATACTTCTTGCCACCCCACCTCATCCCTCCTTCATCTCCCCCTTTCCCCTCCACTGCTTCCTCTCACTCCCTTACTTCTTTCTCACTCACTCAGTCCCACTCCTAGTAATCACCCTTTCTACCCCTTGCTAATCCTCTAATCTCTATTCCCCACCCTACCCACCATAATCTGTTCTCTTCTCCTCTCTTTTACTCCCACTACTACTTTACCTTTTCACCCACCCTCTAGCCTCTCTTTTTCACCCTCCTCTACTTACTCTCTCTCCTACCCTTTCCTATTTTGTGATGTTACCTTCTTGTGTGTGCCAGGTACTTCACACTTCTGATGTTTAACCTGCATTATTATTTGCTCTGGTAATGTATATAATTGTACATACTGTGTATTGTTGAATTGTTATTACTACACTTCTACTTGTTTGTACTTATCTCTCCCACCTCCCCTAGGACGCATCTGGAAAAGAGCTTCATGGCTCAGAATGTCTTTCCTGGTAAATCTCTTTTAAATAAATAAATTGTATAGGTGGAGCAGCAGGGTTGGCAGCTGTTGGAGGTTTGGCTATTTCTGCCAGTTTCTTCATCATTTCATCCATGAATTCCTGTTGTGCTTGAATCAGGGCTGTGGTGAGTTGTTGGTTCTGAATCACAGGGTTGTAGCGTCTTGTGCTTCAACTAGATGGTCCTGCTTAGCAAGGGGGGGTCTGCTCTAGGTGACACTTTGGCTAGTGGATTAAATTCTTGAGAGAGGCCACTGGGCTCGTCATTGCTAGACATCAGGTCTGATGCTTCCATGTCTTCTGATGAGCAGATGGGGCACAGAGGACATAGCCGAGAGGGCAGGAGTGGAACTCTGCACATGCGCTAGTTCTTTGCCTTGATCATTATGCCTGTAAATAACACAGAGCAGATGTGGAGTATCATTAGAGACCTGTCACCCTCATCACTTTCACGGCATTAATATAATATGAGCAATAGTGATAATAGGGGTGATGAGAAGCAGAGACGCTACTCATTTGCCCACATCCCATGCTGCATAGTGCCTATTTACACACAATTTGTCAGTCGGGGTGTGCAGGGTAATAGTGAACATATGTTAATGCCAAGAACTTGTGGGCCCAAATAATATAGTGGGTGGAAGTGATGCAAGTTGGTTCACTTCCTGCCCTACAAATACTATGTTCAATACTACATTGAATATTGCACAAAATGGTGCAGAAGTGACGTAATTCAGGTCACCTCATGCCTACCATAGCCATTAACATGCACAAGATGGTGACTGGAAGTGACATGATCGCATCACTTCCAGCTAGAGAACAGGTACAATTAGAAGGGGGCCCAGAACAACGTGCTCAAGATGGCAGCCAAAAGTGACTCAATACCATCACTTTCGGCTATGGAACTTATGAACCTAGTGAGGCTTCTGGTAGTGCAGTCAACAAAAAATGTGCTATACAAGAAGATGTTGGCGGGTGTACCACCTTTTAACATACTGCCTGTCTAGTGCAGTCTGGATGGCTTGGGGGGAAGGACAGTCAGTTCATCATGCCTGGCCGAGAACAGGGAGCATATGTGCTGTGAAGAAGACATTGGCATCATGACACCATCCTGTACCGCGCCTATACCATCATGCGCCCAGTAGGGCCAACACCTTAAGCAAGATGACACAGATGGCAGTGCGCATGTCAGCTGAACATTGATGAAAGATTCTGTCTCAGAGTCCGATGAGCAGGAAATGTCCTGATCGTTTGAGTTCACAGAGGAGCAGCGATTCATTAATACAGGAAGAAACACTCCAGAACTTCACTATTAGGTATCCTTTCTCTCTTGCATGAGGCTATTTAGGAGATTAGGTGCTTAAAACTCAGAGCCACTACCAGGGGCTCCAGGTACATACTACATGTGCTGCTGTCTACCTGAGCTGGGGGTACCCAACTACAGAAAGGGGAGTGCTCCTCTGCCTTATGGCCATACAATGCTGCGTGTGCCCGCTAGGAAGAATCACACGCACATACATCAGACGCTGAGTAGCTACAGGTGAGGGTGGGCAGTGGAATCAGAACAAATCTAGAAAAAGGGTCCCTGATTTAAAACAGTCCTTTTTGCATGGGAAATTTAAAGGGGCAACACAGCAAAAGTTGAACACATATTAGATACCTACAACTTGATGCTATACACATTGCTCACCCCCAAAGAGCTGTGCAGGCCAATCCAAAGATCAAAAGATCAGAGAAAATAAAATATGAACTGTTTAAGAGGCATTTAAAGCCTAACCAAGTGACAGATGGTGGTTCACAAGTCAGAAGATTCAGGATCTTACTTTATAAAAGTAGTGGGTAAGGATTAAAATGTTCTGAAAAGGCAGGGGCTCTGTGACTGTGCTTGCAGCCTGTCTCGCGGTATATGTAAAACTGAGGTTGCTGTGACCAGACAGAGCATAATGTGGTTGGATTTCACCTTTGAAGTCACACATGCATCATCAACCCATCAGGTGGACTTATTCTACTCCATAAGGAGTTGGAGTGCCTCAGAGATTACGGCCCACAGTCACCTATTCTAAAATACCTCCTGATCCAGAACGTTGGATCTTGGGTAACACTAAACTAATCCCTTGTATGCCTTATCAACAGACTTGGATCTTGCTGGCTACAGTTTCTAAAAAGAATAAGTTTATGAGACTGAAGAGTAAAGATCCCGTATGTATAGATGTCTAGTGGCATGATGAGTACTTAAGCACAGAATAAACAAATAAGCTATTCTTAGAAAAAAATTTGCCAATTTCATGTAATATGGTCTGCATTCTTGGGTAAATTGAATGCAGGAAATATTCTGTTGTGAATAGCAAATATACCTATGTAAATTAGAGTACTCTATTAAAGGGACACTCAACCTGTTTTTCATCATATTATTTCTAGTTAAAAAACCTACATTTTAAGATTGCTTGCGTTCTCTGAAATTCACTGCTGTTGCTGTTTGTTTTGTCTGTCTCCTTATTTAACAGAACTGAAATGCATGCTAATGTATATTTATAAACAACCTTGTTTTGTTTACAATCCTAGATCTGTTTTTAATGCATAATTCCTGAGCATTAGAAACACACCCAAATAGTGCAGTCACTCATGAGGCAGTAGCCTCCTAAACTCCCACTGCATCATGAGGGGCTGGACTGTGTTGTGGGTGTTCCCAAGTCCAGGAAAGATGCAGTGGGACTTGATCAAGGATTGTAAACAAACCTGTTTTGGTGTGGTAACACCAGTATGTTAGGCAGTCTGTTTTTCACTGTTTTTGAAGAAAGAAAAAATCTGAATCAAACTACCACCTACATTACCAATCTTTACAGAATGTTTGCCATCATAAAATGTGTTTTTCAAACTAGGGACACTTTGAGACCTAAGGGGGTTGACAGTGTCCCTTTAAGGAATTGTTTGTGTTTTTTTTTGTAAGTTTTTTTTTGTTTTTTTCTGTGTGTGAATTTAGTACTCATGAAAGGGGCTGGATTGATAGCACTGGATCCTGAAGTCCTCCATTTATCCACATGACAGGTACAGCAGGGGCGATCACAGTGCAAACTTCCCTACACTGTCCCACCAATGTGCCTCAACCCTGCCATGAAGGGTCCACCACATAGGTAAGAGGGTATTTCAGACTCCATGCCCATTCAATCCTTGACCTCTCATGTGAGACTGCCAACAAGGGTGCCAATTATTGCCAGTTGTGCTGGTGGTTTTGCGATGTGGACACCTGGGAACTGGACTGAGACTACCACAACTCATACATAGGCCATAGCCGCTACTGACCTGTGCTGGATTTTAACCCATGACCTAGAGGTGAAAGTGTCCTTAACCCGCTACCAACCCATTGAGCTATCCAGTTCCAAGTGCAAACATTTTAATAAAGAAATACTTTAAAAAACAAATTCTACAACAGGTGAGCAATCTTAAAATGTGTTTTTTAACTCCCTGTTTATACCTTCTTGTACTCCAACTGTCCCCTTTCTGCAAGGTTCCCCCCTGCTCCATCACCCATCTTCCCAGGAACTTACCCCTTGCCTTTTTTGACCCACGTGGCTTGGTCCCCATGGTGGGGCACTGATCATCGGGGTCTGCCCCAGGGCCCTTGGGTCAACCTTCTGCCAGCTTTCCATTGGTGGTTGTCTCAGTTGTCAGTATGAGACCTGCAGAGGGAGCCTCTCTTTACCTGCCAGGGTGGTTTGTCCTGGTTACTCCTATCCCCATAGGATGTCAGTGCACAGGAGGCTTATGAGAACTGGAACACACACACAGTGGTGCAGCATCCTCGAGCACATCCAGCCTCTGCCCACCCACTCTGCCTCTGTCACGCTTTCACCCATGGTCACACAGTGGCAGCATTGCAGTGGAGACAATGACCCTCCCTCGCCAGAGGAGAAGGGCATCTTCTGGGATGCTTGAGCATCCTCCTCCTAGCCAGCTGCTGACAGCACTAGCTTGTACCCAAACCTGGGTTGCCAGCATCATGAGAAAGAGCGCTAACCCTACCACTGTGCCAATGGACCGGAAATAAAAATTACTCACTGTAGTAATGTTGTTTCTTCTCAGAGATCCATCAATGTGCCTTACAAATATCATCAGTCCACAGGAGTGTGCTGCCCCGGAGATTGAACTCTATGCAAATGTTAGAATATGAAATAAAAGTTCATATTCTTCACTGTGGTCACGCTGCCCCTGCTAGCTAATGTCAGATTTTTTTCTATAGCCAAGGGAACACTGATCATAAGTGGCTACTAAAATATTTCTAAAAGTTTTCAAAAATTTTGAAAACCCCAGATAAATTATTGCAGACAAAGCATATAAAGCTGAAATTACCACAATTTTAAAATTGCTAAGAAATTGCAATAATGCTCATACAACCGAAAGAGAAGAACTGACTCTTCTGTTAACCTATTTTCAGGTTCTAGAAGGGAAGGCAGGTTTAGGGTTTGTAAGACTCCTTGATGGATCCCTCAGAAGAAACAACATTACTATGATGAGTCATTTTTTTCACCAAATGAGAATCCATCAATGATGCCTTACAAATAGCAGACTCATGAGCAGTACCTTGGGAGGATGGGTTTAGAACATATTTAGGAAAAAGGTTCTGCAAGACAACAGTTCTAAAACTGACATCCCTCCTGGACTGTATGTCCAGGCACTAATGGTTTGTGAAAGTGTGGACTGTTTTTCAGGTAGCTGACTTACAAATTTCTTGGAGGGTGATGCCATTTGTAGCTGTCACAGAGGCAGAGGTGCCCCTTGTTGAATGTGCTCATAGGTAACTGGGGGTATTTTGCCAGCTTTTTCGTAACAGTACTGATAGTTGTTGTTACAGGTAAGAAGATTGACTTGAAAAATGCCACTTTACGATAAAGTCATAGTTATTAAGAGGAATGGTACAGATGGAAATGAATATCGTTTAACTGCAACATCTTGCTTATTTGGAAGGAAAGCTGAATGTGTCATCCGTATCCAACTGCTGCATGTTTCCAAAGAACACTGTGAGATTGAAATAAATGAAATAAAAGAGGTCACATTAATTAACCTAAGTACAGTTAATCCTACACAGTTGAATAATAAGGTTGTACAGCAGCCTGAGCGTCTGAAGCATGGGGATGTATTCACTATTATTGATTTTTCTTTCAGGTTTGAGTATCCTTCTGCATCAACTCCTAGGCAGCGACGGAAGTCTGCATCTCTGAAGAATGAATGTTTGCAGGTGTCTAAAGTGGAACCACAAGCAAGCTGGAAAGGGACGAAGGTCGAAAGTTTTCATATCCCTGATCTGCCCTTGACTTTCGGGCAATGAGCCCTCCATTGGATCGGCCACGGCTCGGCACTTCCAGCTGCTCAGCTGCATACCTCCTGGCCACCCTCAGAACACCAAAAGCCGGGTAAGACTGTCGGAATCACTGGGGCTGCTGTAAGCTGCCGCCATTGGCCGTTCGCTCACTGCAGTGCACCCTGATTGGACCCTTGTGTTTTCCCTGCTCAGAAATTGGTCTGCTGTAACTTCCTGACTCGGGGCTGCTGCGCCCATTGACTTAAAGTGGTAGCGGCCAAAATTTTACGGCCAGCTATGAGTTGCTCTGCCTGGACTATCATTTGTTGAAGTTTATGCTCTGCTCTGTGTATTGTGTTGAATCTGAGGAATCTTGCACTGTTGTTTAAAGTAATTACAGCACTCCTGTGCGCTGTGTAAATCCAGGCTTATAATTTTTTTTTCTCCTTTTCTCCTCTGTTTCCCGGGGCTTAAACTGCCCTCTCCCACTCTCTGCATCTCCCTCTAAATCCCTGCTAACTTCTGTGTCTGTCTACTATTCTTCACCTCCCCCCACGGCGCTAAGTCAAGGCTTTGTTATTTCTTAACAACTTGCCTCTTGCTGCTTGTGCCCCCTATCTCCTCTGCTGTCTGCCAACTCCGGCGCTTAGGCCCCCCGGCCCCTGATTTAGCTCTCTCATCACCTCTCTTTGTTCCAGCTCCCCTCCCACAGCTAACTTCCTACTTCACTCTCCTCTTCCAGATCTGCCATTGACTTTTGGGCAACGAGCCTTCCATTGGACTGGCCGCGGCCCGGCACTTCCAGCCACTTAGCTGCACACCTCCTGGCCGCCCTCAGAACACCGAAAGCTGGGTAAGACTGTCAGACTCACTGGGGCTGCTGTGAGCTGCCACCATTGGCTGTCACTCACTGCAGTGCGCCCTGATTCGACCCTTGTGTTTTTCCTGCTCAGACATTGGTCTGCTGTAACTTTTCTGACTCGGGGCTGCTGCTCCAATTGACTTCAAGTGGTAGCAGCCAATATTTTATGGCCAGCTACAAGCTACTCTGCCTGGACTATCATTTGCTGAAGTTTTTTTATTTTTTCAATTCTCTTTGTTTCCCCTGGTACCGGAACTCTCTCAGGCCTCTTCACTGGCCGGTGTCACTCTACCACCCACTGTGAGCCCCACCATCCTCAAGGTCATTTTACTTTCTCCCCGAGTCCCCGGGAGGGACATAGGGCCCCGAGGAGATTGAAGGGGGTGATGGAAGGGCTCAGTGTTGGGCGTGTGAATTAGCCTGCGGATCTTGAAGTCGCCTATCCAGCCGGAGTTTTTTTTTCGTAATGGTTACACCCCTGACGTGGGACATGCAATGCCACCCAGCCCACGACGTGGGTGCTCCCACCCATGTCCGGAAGACAGCTGCCTGATGTCTACCCCTGCTTACGAGCCCCTGTGTGTAGCAGTACCGCCGGTCTCCACCGAGGGCCACTGCCGCACTGGGCTACCCCTGGATCCCTCCCCGAGAGAGGAGAGCAGTCATATGGATGCTCAATCCTCCCTCTCTCTCCTGCCGACCCCTGGTGGTCTGGGCTCGTTCCCGAACCCGGGTTGCCGGCATGGCGCGAGGTGTGGCGTCCAGTGCCTCAACCCTCAGCGCCACCGGGTCAGACAAGCCATTTGCTGAAGTTTATGCTCTGCTCTGTGTATTGTGTTGAATCCGAGGAATCTTGCACTGTTATTTAAAGTAATTACAGCACTCCTGTGCGCTGTGTAAATCCAGGCTTATTTTTTTTTTTCTCCCTTTCTCTTCTGTTTCCTGGGGCTTGAACTGCCCACTCCCACTCTCTGCATCTCCCTCTAAATCCCTGCTAACATCTGTGTCTGTCTAGTATTCTTCACCTCCCCCCACAGCGCCAAGTCAAGGCTTTGTTATTTCTTAACAACTTGCCCCTTGCTGCTGCGCCCCCCCCCACCATCTCCTCTGCTCTGTCTGCCAACTCTGGCGCTTAGCTCCCCATCGCCCAATTTAGCTCCCTCATCACTCTCTTTGTTCCAGCTCCCTCCCACAGTTAACTCCCTACTTCTCTCTCCTTTTCCAGATCTGCCCTTGACTTTCAAGCAATGAGTTCTCCATTGGATCGGCCACGGCTCGGCACTTCCAGCCGCTCAGCCGCACACCTCCTAGCCGCCCTCAGAACACCGAAGGCCGGGTAAGACTGTCGACTCACTGGGGCTGCTGTGAGCTGCCGCCACTGGCCGTCGTTCACTGCAGTGCACCCTGACTGGACCCTTGTGTTTTTCCTGCTCAGACATTGGTCTGCTGTAACTTTTCTGACTCGGGGCTGCTGCACCCATTGACTTCAAGTGGTACCGGCCGTAATTTTACAGCCAGCTACGAGCTGCTCTGCCTGGTCTATCATTTGCTGAAGTTTATGCTCTGCTCTGTGTATTGTGTTGAATCTGAGGAATCTTGCACTGTTGTTTAAAGTAATTACAACACTTCTGTGTGCTGTGTAAATCCAGGCTTATTTTTTTTTTTCTCCCTTTCTCCTCTGTTTCCTGGGGTTTGAACTGCCCTCTCCCACTCTCTGCATCTCCCTCTAAATCCCTGCTAACTTCTGTGTCTGTCTAGTATTCTTCATCTCCCCCCATGGCGCCAAGTCAAGGCTTTGTTATTTCTTAACAACTTGCCTTGCCGCTGCACCCTACCATCTCCTGTGCTCTGTCTGCCAACTCCGCACTAGCTCCCCACCCCGATTTAGCTCCCTCGTCACCTCTCTTTGTTCCAGCTCCCCTCCCACAGCTAACTCCCTACTTCTTTCTGCTCCTCCAGATCTGCCATTGACATTCAGGCAACGAGCCCTCCATTGGACCGGCTGTGGCTCGACACTTCCAACCACTGAGCCGCACACCTCCTGGCCGCCCTCGGAACACCGGAAGCCGGATAAGACTGTTGGACTCGGGGGGGGGGGCATGGCTAGCCAGCAAGCATGGAGGATGCTTGCTGAATAAGCTGCCTGGGTGGCTGCTTTAAAAACGTCTTAAAATAGCTGTGCATTGAAGTTTGGGCTTTGTTAAAAGGAAATATCTGAAGCTCGGTCGAATGGCTTCCTCCAAAACTAAAAACCAACAGGCAAAGATTCAGTTTCAGTCTTGGAACTCGATCAGTAAAGACGAGACTCTCCTGCAGGGAACTGGGCCTACTCCACCAAGTGCCAGAGCTGCAAATGTGCATGTGGACATCACTAAGGTGCTCACTGAAGTACCCGACACATTGGCACAGCTGCAAAGGAACATGAAGGCTAAGTTCCAAAATCTTAATTCGCAATTCACCCATTTGCAATCTGTGGTGATGACACTGACTGATACCACTGCCATGCACACCTTACAAATTTGCAAGCTCGAACGGCGGATCAGTGACTTGGAGGACACATATGCGGAGGCCTCTGCTGAAAGAAATGGGCTGCTTTCCACAATCTCTGAACTTCGTGAGTATCTGGATGACCAAGAAAATCGAGCTAGGTGCTCAGATATTCGCATTATTGGGATGCCAGATGGTCTAGAAGGACGTAACCCCATCGTGGGGATCCACAGTTGGCTGATTCAGCAGCTGGGCTTATCAGGTGAAGCTGCAGGCTATGAAATTGAGCAGGCACACCGAGTGGGTCCCCCTCCTAAACTGGGGGAGCACCCGCGACACTGTCCTATCAAATATTTAAGACTCCAAGACAAGGAATTAATATTGCAGAAGACTAGATCAATGGGCCCCCTCAAGGTGGATAATGCAAGAGTGTATGTGTATTAAGACTACAGCAGGGAGCTTCAGCTGAGGAGACAAAAGTTTAATCCTGTGAAAAGTAAGCTATACAAGATGGGTTAGAAGTTCTTTCTGGCGTACCCGGCCCATATTAGAGTGGATAAACGTGACCAGAGCCCTCGTTTCTTCATTTGCATAAGCTTACTGAGAGATGGCTCGAGGAGGAGGAGAATGGGGTGAACGAGCAAGGCCCAACGATGAGTGACCTCAGCACCGAGCAGGAGTTCAGTAGTACTGGTGTCTCTGTATGGTAGGCCTGCACTTTTCTACTTTTGCATTTGTGCCCCTAAGGCTCTCATTTCCTCCACAAGCTGTGTGTGGAGCCACAGTATAGGCCATTTCGGGTCTCCCTAACCCCCGACCGAGTCAAGGGATTCGGGTTCCAGCGGGGGGGGGGGGATATATGTAATCTTGGTCGACTCATGGGGAAAAGGAACTGGATGCCCCACTATATATTTTAGAGATTGTCCTATAAGATGGATGTATTACTCCTGACCATGCTAAGGGGGCATGGGTATCAGCGGGATTCACCTTTTCTTTTTGGAACTGTGCTGTATGACTCTATGATATAATGCAGGCGGAAGCCTGGATAAGTGGGCCATGACTGTTAATGTACCACTAATGGAGCTAAAGTACTAATTGGGAACACTTCGGTGCTGACAATGAGTTAATCAGCACTTATATGGGCTGAATAATAGAACGCAAATTTGTTCAGTGCGTACTTCTGTTTAAATAACGCAGCTATTTGTTTTACTGTTGCATGTTGACTTGCTGCCACCCTCCCTATTTGCAGTTGCATGGTTATAAGGCAGGGCAGGGTTGGTGTTCCTTGCTTATTTTTTGTAATGAGAATGCTGGCGAGACTTATTCCGCAAGGGGGGGTGCTCAGCAACTTTTGTTTTGAGGCTGGGGCAGTTGGAGTATGTTATGGGATTGAGGGGGAGGCAAATTTTGATTAAAGATGGGGGGATACTCAAGGCCTTAAATGGCAGTCATTTTTGCCTGTGGGGGGGGGAGGCTTTCACTTCGGAGGCTCCAACACATGCTGACACTGGAGCAAGATGATGTGGGAACCTCTTTAAGGGAGTCATTGGTGGCTTGTGGACCTGGGATTAACTCAGGAGGGAAACGAGAATGGTACCAGAGAGAGGACTGGGTGGGAGGGAAGAGGTTGGAGACTTCGGGGAAAAGAATGTGGGGGCATGCCTCAGACAGCTAGTGTTGGAACCTACTCGGGAGGGAGCAATCTTAGACCTGGTACTCTCAAATGGGGAAGGAGAAAGGATCTCAGATTTAGAAGTGGGTAGCCATCTGGGAACAAGTAACCATCAAACAGTGTGGTTCACAATGAACACAGCCATAGAGTCAAGCCATACAAAAACAAGAGTATTGGACTTTAGGAAGGCGGACTTTGGGAAAATGAGAGAGTGCCTTAGAAAAGCACTAGCAAATGGGCAAGAAGGAGGGGTGGAGGAACAATGAGGAATAATCAAAACAGCCATCACGGAGGCAACAAGCCTTTGTGTGAAGCAAAGCAATAAAACAAAATGAAGGAAAAAACCACTATGGTTCTCAAAAGAGGTGGCAGGGATGGTTAAGGAGAAAAGGATAGCATTCAGGAAATATAAGGAAACACGGAAGGAGCAGGACAGAGAACGTTATCAGTTAAAGCAGAAGGAGGCAGGGAAGGCAGTCAGAATAGCAAAGGCACAAACAGAGGAAAAGATAGCCAACTCTGTTAAGAAGGGGGATAAAACCTTTTATAGGTATATTAGGGAGCGAAGAAAGACCAAGGGAGAGATACAGAGACTTAATAAAGGGGAGGGAATGTGGGCAGAGGGTGACAGTGAAAAAGCAGGGATACTGAACAAATACTGTATTTCTGCTCAGTATTCACAACAGATGAGGAGGGGGAGGTACCTAAACCAAACAAGGGAGAAACTCTGAATAGGGGGGTCAATACCAGTCCATTCACAGAAGAAAGGGTTTTGAAAGAACTCTTGAAACTGAGGGTGGACAAAGCAATGGGGCCCTGAAGGGATTCACTCAAGAATACTAAAAGAACTAAGGGTAGAACTAATAACACCACTGACTACTCTCTTTAACAAATCATGGGAGGATGGAGTGGTACCTGAGGGCTGGAGGAGGGCAAATGTGATTCCACTTCACAGAAGTGGGAGCAGGGCAGAGGCAGGAAACTATAGACCAGTTAGTTTGACTTCAGTGGTAGGGAAAATGATGGAATCACTTCTGAAGGAAAGAATTGTTGAGTAACTAGAGGCCAGTGGGACACAGGACCCAAGGCAGCATGGTTTCACAGCAGGAAGGTCATGTCAGATGAACCTAATAGATTTCTTTGACTGAGTGACCAAAGTAGTAGACCAGGGAGGGGCTGTGGATATGGCCTACCTAGATTTTAGCAAGACATTCGACACAGTCTCACACAAAAGATTAATATACAAGTTAGCCAGCCTTGGAGTGGGTCCCAAGGTGGTAGCCTGGATAAAAAACTGGCTGGACAACAGGACGCAAAGGGTAATAGTAAACAGAGTCCACAGTGAAGAAAGGATGGTAACTGGCGGGGTACCGCAGGGTTCGGTACTGGGACCGGTCCTCTTTAATATCTTTATAAGTGACATTGGAGAACACCTGGAAGGAAAGGTATGTCTCTTTGCAGATGACACAAAGATCTGCAACAGGGTTGATACACAAGGTGGGGTGGAAAGAATGAAAAGGGACTTGGCAAGGTTGGAGGAATGGTCAACTACGTGGCAGCTCAGATTCAATGCAAAGAAGTGCAAAGTAATGCATCTGGGAAACAAAAACCCAGGGGAAGAGTACACAATGGGGGGTGAGTTAATAACAACAACAAAAATCGAAAGAGACCTAAGAGTAATTATATCAGATGACCTAAAGGTGGGCAAGCAATGTGAGAAGGCAGTAAGGAGGGCTGGGGGATACTGGGATGCATAGGGAGAGGCATCAACAGTAGAAAACAGGAAGTTGTTATCCCTCTCTACAAACAGTTAGTGAGACCCCATCTGGAGTACTGCGTGCAATTCTGGAGACCCCATCTCCACAAACACATAGACAGAGTGGAGGCTGTCCAGAGGAGGGCAACCAAAATGGTGCAAGGTCTGCACCAGAAGACATACAAGGAGAGACTAAAGCAGCTAATATGTATACCCTTGAGGAAAGGAGGAAGGGGGGGACATGATAGAAACTTTCAAGTATCTCAAGGGAATTAACAAGGTACAAGAGGGTAGCATCTTTCAGAAGAAGAGATGTGCAAGAACAAGGGGGCACAATTTGAAGGTAGAGGGGGGACACCTCAGAGGTAATGTCAGAAAGTATTTTTTCACAGAGAGAGTTGTGGGTGCATGGAACAGCCTTCCTGAGGAAGTTGTGGAGTCAGGAACAGTGGGAGAATTCAGGAATGCATGGGACAGACATAAGGCAATTCTAGTGGGGGGCAGGAGGAAGTAAGCTGTTGATTAACTAGAATATGCAGTTTATCCATCAGGTAGGGAAATGGGCAGACTGGGTGGGCCAAGCGGTCTTTATCTGCTGTCAAATTCTATGTTTCTATGTTAAGTTTTCTCATTGCTGATCAGAAGAATATACAACTGCAGACTGACTTTTAACAATGGGGGCTGAAGTAAATTGTATTTCCTGGAATGTAAATGGGCTTAAATCCATTGTGAAACAGAAGAGGGTTATGGCGGAAATTCGTAGACGAAGGAGGGAATTGATCCTGCTACAGGAGACTCACTTTTCAGCTAATGAGTCCCATAAGACTGCTGTGTTCATGGGTGGTACATGGATTTCTTCAAACTTCTCATCTAAAGCATGAGGCGCTTCAGTTTGGCTCCTCCATGGCTTTAACTTGCAGATAGAGGATACACTGGTGGATACATCTGGCCGGTATGCCTTGGCGAGGTTGGATGTCCCGCGTAGGGGGAACCTACTGGTGGGCTCTATTTATGCACCTAACATTGAAAACCCAGGCTTCTTCCAGAAGCTTGCATTGGATATGTCCCAATGGGAGGGCCCTTGGCTACTGGGCGGTGATTACAACTGTGTATTGGACACAGTGTTGGATCGATCTAACCCCACCCCTGTCCCAAAGTCCCAGAATGCAAAGGCAATGGAGGCGCTGCAAACCGATTTTGATTTAACTGACATCTGGTGCCACATGCACCCCATGGGCCGAGAATATAGTTTTTATTCACATGCCCATAATTCCTATGCCCGCATTGACAGGATGTTACTTTCTAGTGCACTGGTCACCTTGGTGGGAGAGGTGGCATACACGCCCATTCTAATATCGGACCATGCTCTTCACTTTGTTAAAATATGTGGATGGGGGATCCCAGAAAGACCTAGGGCATGGAGGCTGGACCCACTATTACTGCAGAGGCAGGAATATGTTTCATATATGGGAGAAGCTATACAGGAGTTTTTAAATTTCAATCATAAAGGGGATACTTCGAATGCTACGCGTTGGGAAGCAGTAAAGGCCTTCATATGTGGGCAGACTATTGCTTATGCTGCTCGCATGAAGTGGACTTCCACTAGAGAGTTAGAAATGCTTAGAACTAAGATAGCCTCATGCGAGAGGGCACATATGCTTAATTCCACACTCGCCATGTACAATGTAATGCAGAAATTAAAATGGAAATGTAACTCTTTATCAAGTGTTCAACTGGAGAGATCCATTGTGCTGGCAAACGAGGGACAATATTTTGATGGGGATAGGGCGGGCAAGTATTTGGCATGGCAACTTAAGAGGAGAGAATCTGCTAAGAGCATAGCACAAATTCGGATGCACAAGGGAACACGGTAAGGGATGGTAAGGATATAGGGATGCATTTGGTACCTATTATAAAGCATTATATACTTCGGAATGCAGCCCTCAAAGAGAGGAGTACAATCAGTTCTTCAATGGGGTCCCACTTGGTAAGATTAGGGAGGGGGATGCTGAGATTTTGGACTCCCCACTTACTAAACAAGAGATACAGGAGGCATTGAGAACCTTGAAGAAAGGGAAGACACTGGGGCCAGACGAATTGCTGATTGACTTTTATAAAGTTTTTGAAGGATATTTACTAGATCCCTTGTTCGATGCTCTGGAGGAAGGGCTGCAGAAGGGCGTACTACCCCCCTCCACACAGTCTGCTGTGATAGCAGTGCTACCCAAATTGGGGAAGGATCCAACTTTATGCTCCTCATATCGACCAATCTCGCTGCTAACTGCGGACTATAAGATCTTAGCGAAAGCTATGGCGAGCAGATTGGAGCGTATTCTCCCGTCAATAGTGCACCCGGACCAATCTGGCTTTGTGAAGGGTCGAATGGGTAAACATAACATAAGATGTACCCTGAATATTATATATAGATGGGCACGTACTAGGAGATAGCATGGAGCCGCGGTGGTTGCATTGGATGCAGAAAAAGCTTTTGACCGTGTGGAGTGGGGATATTTATTTTATACACTGGACAGACTGGGAGTGGGACCTGTTTTTGGTGCATGGGTTAGGACACTTTATGGGGGTCCCCTGGCTCAGGTTAATGCAGGGGGAGTTGTGTCTGGGTAATTTCAGCTGGGCGAGGTACACGGCAGGGTTGCTCTTTACCTCCACTGTTATATGTCCTTGCGTTGGAACCTCTTGGGGCTGCGCTGAGAGCACATGAAGGGATACGGGGATTCTGGGGAGGGAATTGGGAACATAAAATTACCACGTATGCAGATGATCAATTGTTGTACCTCCAGAATCCTAATGTAGATCTGCCGATGGTACATAATTTAATGCGCTCATTTGGCGCAATCTCGGGGCATAAAGTCAACTGGATTAAAAGCGAAATCTTGCCAGTGGGGAATTTGCACAGAGCACAGTTGATCGAGCGATTGAAGGGGCTTCAACTGGTCCATTCATTAAAATACCTGGGGGTATGGATATCTGCTAGGGTAGGGGAACTTTACAAACTAAACTTGAAACCCCTCATGAATGAGATTTCAGAACAATGTTTGAGGTGGACAGCCCTCCCTATATCGATACTTGGTAGCGTGGGGGTTATTAAAATGTCGATTCTGCTAAGGCTGCTGTACATGTATCAGACTCTCCCCATTAAGGTCCCTAAAACACACTTTAAGCAATTAGACTCAATCCTCCGTAAGTTTATATGGCAGAAGGGTCGGGCCAAAGTATCTAGGGCTCTCCTCCAGAGGAAACCTGGGGATGGTGGAGTAGGTCTACTGCATTTTAAATTATATTATTGGGCAGCCCAGGTAGCATTTATTCCGGTAGGACAGATAGGGGATGAGTGCACCTGGATGGGTCTGGAGGAAGACATGATAGTGGGCAACTACAGGAATGATCTGCTGGTTGGGAGTCTGGGGGGAAGGGCCTACGTGCAGGTGGTGAATCCGCTCACTGTTGCCACTCTGGCTATATGGACTCAGGCCCATAAACAAATTGTATATGGATGGGGCAACTCCCCTAACCTCAGCATACTAAATTACATGCGACAGAGTGATAGATATACTGCAGGGATGGTGCAAAGGCTATGTGCCTGGAGGAAGAAGGGACTTAGAACAACAAAGCAGTTATATGAGGGTGGAGTAATTAAAAATTTTGCACAAATTTGTTCACAATGGAATATACTCTCAGAAGACTTCTTTTTATATTTGAGAATCAGACATGCTTGTGGAGATAATTTAGATATGGCAGGTAAATGGGACGCACCCTCTCCTTTTGAGGAAGAAATGTTCCACTCGCAGCCAAAGGGGATTCTCCTATCACTATTTTATTGATTGCTTAATAATTCCAGAACACAGATGTTACACCCTAGTGCGGTGAGGTGGGGCGAAGAGCTCTCTTTATCAATAGACCAAAAAGCATGGTCCATGGCATGTAAGCATTATGTTGAATGCTCTCGCAGCAACAAACTGCAGCAGGTCCAACTTTTCTTTTTACACAGAGCATATATGCACCCCAAGAAATTACATAGTATTGATGCAGCGCGCCCACCTACTTGCCCTAAGTGTCAGGTGGACGAGGCTGACTTCCCTCACTTGGCCCTTACTTGCCCAAAGGTGGCTCCATTCTGGCATCAAATTCATAAGATCATGGTGCAGGTGATGGGGTATGCTCCTTCTAAATCCCCCATGAAACTGCTGCTGGGGGCAGACCCGAGTCACCCAAACAAAAAACTTTCCAATCCATTGTGGTCCATTACTTTAATAAATGCCAGAAGGACTATTGCACAGGGTTGGATGTCTGCTGGTGCACCCATGGTTGCAAGATGGGTGCAGAACGTTAAATCCGGTATGGTACTGGAACAGGCCCAGTTGGGAGTGCTAGGTAGGTCTGATATGTTTAGTGAGATCTGGGACCCCTGGCTTTCAGCAGTGGAGCAAGGTATAATCCTGGAGTAGTGATACTGGTTTATAGAATTTGGAAAAATCCTGCTTGGTAGATAAAGTAGTAGATATACCCCCGGGCAGTATTGAATATGGTCTGAATACTGATACTCTCTGATTAAAGCATAACCCTTAGTTAGTGAGACTGCAGATGTTAAGGCACTCATCTATACTGTATATTTATATACTTGTGTACCTGTATACTTGTATTATATATTCTGTATAATGCCTTCCTTTCTTTTATTGTTAGTATATTGCTCAGAATGTAGCTATCTGGATGCAATGTAAGCTTTATCACACTCATGTCTTTTCATCACATATTGATGGTATCTCCAAAACTATTAATCAGCGGCTCGGAATACTCTACCGGAACAGACAACTGTTCTCCCATCCAGCGCTGATGCTAGCTATTCAATCCTCGATCATCTCAGTCATCGACTATGGATTAGTTATTTATGGGTCCGCCCCTTCAAGCACATTGAAACGGGTCACAACCTCCCTAAACAAGGCATTTCGGCTGCTCACTGGTGCTCATCGACTTACTCATACCTGTGAACTCTATACTGAGACTGGGTGGCTACAGCTATCAAACCGGATCAAGTTCTTCACCTGCATAATGGCCAAGAAATCCATCATGGGCCTCACCCCCCGTACAAGGCCTACTATGTCAGAACCCTAGTGTACGATCTACTAGAAGCTCAGTAACCCAGCTTCTGCAAGTCCCCACTTGTCGGACCACAGGGTCAACGATTTTGCCTACTGTGCCTCAACTGGCTAAATACCTCAGCACCTCTATAATCCTCCTGTTAGGAGTTTTTAAATCCAAACTATTCTCTCACCCAACCACCACAAACTCCTGTGACTGTATCTGATTATCTCATAATTATTCTTTCCTATCTTCCTTGCCCCTCTACCTGACAATGGCCTAGTTATGGGTCCTCATCCTCACTGAGGTCGCTCTGTTGTCCTCACTCTCCCCTTCTCTTCTCTCTCTTCTTTTGTCCTCCTTCCACCTCTAGCAATTCCTATGCTGCTGCACACCGCCCTCTCATATCTTACCTTTTGGACCATAGGGTAGGGAGGATTGAGCACATGTGTCTAATGTACTGATTGATAGTGCTTAAGTTAATCTTTCTGCTATACAGCTACATCAATTTTTATCTAGTTTTTTTTTTTTTTTTTTCTCTATGTTACCTAATTGTGCAACTCTGTACCTTGTCTGTTCTGTTAATGTAAATGTCTCGACGCGGAACCTTTGTAAAAGAGCCTTGGCTCAAAGGTATTAATTCCTAGATTTTACAATAAACAATACAATAAACAATAAACAATAAACATAATAAAAAGATTTTTCCAAAAAAAAGACTGTCGGACTCACGGGGGCTGCTGTGAGCTGCTGCCATTGGCCGTCGCTCACTGCAGTGCGCCCTGATTGGACCCTTGTGTTTTTCCTGCTCAGACATTGGTCTGCTGTAACTTTCCTGACTCGGGGCTGCTGCGCCAATTGACTTAAAGTGGTAGCGGCCGAAATTTTACAGCCAGCTACGTGCTGCTCTGCCTGGACTATCATTTGCTGAAGTTTATGCTCTGCTCTGTGTATTGTGTAAAATTCAAGGAATCTTGCACTGTTCTTTAAAGTAATTACAGCACTCCTGTGCGCTGTGTAAATCCAGGCTTATTTTTTTTTCTCCCTTTCTCCTCTGTTTCCTGGGGCTTGAACCGCCCTCTTCCACTCTATGCATCTCCCTCTAAATCCCTGCTAACTTCTGTGTCTGTCTACTGTTCTTTACCTCCCCCCATGGTGCCAAGTCAAGGCTTTGTTATTTCATCACAACTTGCCCCTTGCCACTGTGCGCCCCCTGCCCACCATCTCCTCTGCTCTGCTCTGTCTGCCAACTCCAGCGCTTAGCTCCTCACCCCCTGATTTAGCTCCCTCGTCACCTCTCTTTGTTCCAGCTCCCCTCCCACAGCTAACTCCCTACATCTTTCTCCTCTTCCAGATCTGCCCTTGACTTTTGGGCAACAAGCCCTCCATTGGACCGGCCATGGCCCGGCCCTTCCAGCCGCTCAGCTGCATACCTCCTGGCCACCCTCGAAACACCAGAAGCCGGGTAAGACTGTCAGACTCACAGGGCTACTGTGAGCTGCCGCCATTGGCCGTCGCTCACTGCAGTGTGCCCTGATTGGACCCTTGTGTTTTTCCTGCTCAGACATTGGTCTGCTGTAACTTTTCTGACTTGGGGCTGCTGCGACAATTGACTTCAAGTGGTAGCGGCCGAAATTTTATGGCCAGCTATGAAATGCTCTGCCTGTACTATCATTTGCTGAAGTTTTTTTTATTTTCAATTCTCTTTGTCTCCCCCAGTACTGGAACTCTCTGAGGCCTCTTCACTGGCGGTGTCGCTCTACCACCCACTGTGAGCCCCACCATCCTCAAGGTCATTTTACTTTCTCCCCGAGCCCCCGGGAGTCTGAGTTTGGGCCCGAGATCCAAGGGGTGGAAGGGCTCCAGTGTTGGGATGTGGTGGCACGGTTCTGGGAGGCCATTGCCAACCGGACGGAGGTTTTTTGTAATGTTTACGCCCCCAACGTGGGATGTGCGATGCCGCTCTGCCTGCGATGTGGGTGCTCCCACCCACGTCCGGAAGGCAGCTGCCCAACGTCTACCCCTTGCTTGTGAGACCCTGTGCATAGCAGTGCCGCCGGGCTCCACCGGGGGCCACTGCTGCACCAGGCTACTCCTGGATCCCTCCCCGAGAGAGGAAAGCAGTCCTGGGGATGCTCAATCCTCTCTCTCCCCAGCCGACCCGGAGTCTGGACTCATTCCCGAACCGGTCGCCGGTGACGCAGTGTGCCATCCAGCACCCTCAACCCTCAGCACCACCGGGCGGTCAAGCCATTTGCTGAAGTTTATGCTCTGCTCTGTGTATTGTGTCAAATCTGAGGAATCTTGCACTGTTGTTTAAAGTAATTACAGCACTCCTGTGTGCTGTGTAAATCCAGGCTATTTTTTTTCCTCCCTTTCTCCTCTGTTTCCTGGGGCTTGAACTGCCCTCTCCCACTCTCTGCATCTCCCTCTAAATCCCTGCTAATATCTGTGTCTGTCTACTA
The DNA here is from genome assembly GCA_016271365.2 of Neoceratodus forsteri. Lineage (NCBI taxonomy): Eukaryota > Metazoa > Chordata > Ceratodontiformes > Ceratodontidae > Neoceratodus > Neoceratodus forsteri. Next base: position 1,042,364,471 of record CM028130.1, on the reverse strand, counting down.
TTCTTCCCCTCCCCCCATGGCATCAAGTCAAGGCTTTGTTATTTCTAAACAACTTCGCTGTGCACCCCACCATCTCCTCTGCTCTGTCTGCCAACTCCGGTGCTTAGCTCCCTGCCCCAGTTAGCTCCCTCGTCACCTCTCTTTGTTCTAGCTCCCTCCCACAGCTAACTCCCTCTACTCTCCCTCTTCCAGATCTGCCCTTAACTTTCGAGCAATGAGCCCTCTGTTGGACCAGCCACGACTCGGCACTTCCAGCTGCTCAGCCACACACCTCATGGCCGCCCTCGGAACACCGAAAGCTGGGTAAGACTGTCGAATCACGGGGGTGCTGTGAGCTGCCGCCATTGGCCAGCCACTGCAGTGCGCCTTGATTGGACCTCAGGTTTTCCTGCTCAGACATTGGTCTGCTGTAACTTTCCTGACTAGGGGCTGCTGCACCATTAACCTCAATGGTGTGGCCCGAATTTCACGCCCACCCCACCTCTGACCTTAATTAAATAGACCTTCTCATGCCCCCTTAGTTGCCGCTCCCTTTGCTTATCTTCTATAGGGTGCTTTGTTAGGCCCTCCTCCTTTCGTCCTTCCATCTCACCTCCCACACTTTTCCTCCTGTCATCGCAGTACCTCTGTGTTGCCGTGTCCACTAGATTTTGCAGTGCACCTGCCTTTCTCTCTGTTTCACTCCTCGTCTCACCTGTCTTTGTTGCCTTTCTCTTCTCCACCTTGCCTATCCCTGTGCCCTCTCTCCTCTGCCTCCTCTCTGACAGCTAAGCATGTACCTCACCCGTTCTCTGTACCCACTTCTCCTCTTCTTTGTTCCCCTCTTTCCACTACTCCACCCTCCCAGTGCCTGCTTCCCCTCCCCCCCAGCAGCTACCTACTCGATTCTACGTATCGCCACCTAGGTACCCTACATCTAGAACCTAGCCACCTGCCCTGGGCCCTGCCTACCCCTAAGGAACTGTCCTCTCCCACCTATGGGCATTGGGTACCTCCCTCTTCCACTTATACTGCTTTCACCCTGAACCTTCGCCTTCACCCCATGACATGCTCTAGCGAGTCACGCTCATGACTGACATGAAGGCGTAAGTACCTGATTAGGGAACTACACATGTGTACTCTGAAGCTAGTGCTTCTTCTTTTGCTGTTGTCTGGCAACGTTCATCCAAATCCTGGCCCAGCTCCTACTAAGGTACCCAACCAGAACAAGCACACAGGTGCCCTCTCAATCATTTCGCTCAACATTTGTAGTCTCCTTCACAAAACTGATGCCCTTCAGACCTTGGCTAGCCAACATTGTCCAGACATCCTAGCAGTTGTTGAAACCTGGCTCTCCCCATTGGTCCCAGACCACGCTATCACCCTCCCTGGGTACAATGTTTTTCGGCTTTACCAGACAACAAAAAGAGGTGGCGGTTGTGCCTTATACCTAAAGGGTACTATCTTGGGTCACCACATCAGCACTGCTCCCCAAACCACTTCAGCGCAGATTCTTCCCATCAAAATCCTCATTGGCGCTCACAACAAAGCCCTCATAGTTATCACAATCTACATTCCACCAAAAGAGCAAGGTAGTGGCCTTAACGCAGCTCTGGACTTTGTCAGGTCTCTCCCTCCGGACACTGAATCTATCCTTCTTGGTGACTTTAATATAAATTGGCCTGCTGCTGAGGCAGCGGCTCATAGGGACTCTATAGCAGTGGCAAACCTCACCCAGATGGTTGACTCCCCAACCAGGAAAAACTATGCAATGGGCACCAGCACCCTACTGGACTGGATCCTTACCAGCCACCCCACCTGGATTACTAACACCACTGTCCTCCCCGACTCAATCAGTGACCACTCACCTGTCAGCTGCTCCTGGTCCAACAAATTCAGCAAACCTGCCCCTAAAACCATAACCAGCAGAGTTCTACCTCGTGGCCAGCTAACGCATCTCAAAACCCACCTCCTCCAACTGGACTGGTCACTAATCTTCACTGCAGCAAATGTGATCACTGCCCTGGACCACTTCATCAAAATCTTTAATGAAGCCTGCAACAAATTTGCACCCCTTAAAAAGTGAAAAGGAAAAGCCCTCTGTAACCCCTGGCTCTCAGGAGACCACCTAAGGTGATTAAAGGCAAGGGATAATCTTTGGGAGCTCACTAGAAACACTGGGAGACAAACTGACATTTCTAACTATAAACGTGCACGGAATTACTGCACCAAAACTATCCGGCAAATGAAATCTGCCTACTAATTCCTGGGGCAATGGAAAAGACTTTTGGAACAACACAAAAGAAGTCACCGGGTAGCAGTCTAAATCCCCCCCATCCATGCTCTGCATAAATCGTGATGCCACACTTAACCCGAAAACCATTGCTGACACATTCAATACTGCCTTCACTGACCTCAGTTCTGTACGTCCCACTGATTTTTTCAAAGAGGAAGACACTTCAATGTCCCCAACCTCCTCTGCCCCCACCAGCCACTCCCCCTTCTACTTTAACCCGGTCAAGATGTACCAGGTCCGCAGCTATGTTACCAAAGCCATTGCCAAGTCCAGATCAAGCAATGACTCATTCAACCTCAAACTTCTATCCCTCACCCTTGAAGAAGTTCTCAGGCCTCTGTCCAGGATTTTTAACCTCTCCCTCAGCCTCAGCCAGTTCCCCGACAAATGGAAATCTGCCACTGTAACCCCTATACACAAAAGTGGTGTCAAAACTGCCCATGAAAATTTACGTCCAATCTCCATCCTACCTCCGTTCTCCAAGGCCCTGGAATGTATTGTGTCAGACCAGCTCACTGAATTCCTGGACAAGCACAACATCCTGTGCAGGCAGCAACGCGGTTTTAGAAAGGGTTACAGTACTTCCATGGCACTACTTGAATTTACCGGTGCTATTCACCACTCACTGGACAACGGTAAACAAACGGGGGCTACTTTCATCGATTTAACAAAGGTCTTTGATACGGTCAACCACCATCTCCTGCTTGTCCAGCTCCGGAAGGCGGGGCTCTCACCCAGTTCCGTGAACTGGTACAAGAGCTACCTAGACAACCGGTCCAAAAGAGTGAAAATAGCTGATATGCTCTCAGATGCCAAACCGGTCTGCTCTGGTGTACCACAAGTTTCAATACTGGGCCCCCTCCTCTTTAGCCTATTCTTGAACGCACTGCCGGATACCTGTCCAGAACAAATCATACTCTACGCAGATGATGCAGTTATCCTAGCCTCCGACCATGATCCAAAACAACTGCAAGGAAACCTCCAGTGGGGTTTCACATCGGCCGAAAACTGGTTCTTAAATCACAAACTGATACTAAACCAGAAAAAAACAAAGACCATGATTTTCAGCAGCTCCCACAACAAAAATAAACAGTATCACCTCCATAAATAGCAAACAAGGAGTCACTCTTGAACAAGTTGATACCTTCAAACACCTTGGCATCACCCTTGACTCCAAACTCTCCTATGCTGCCCATATTAATAATGTTGTGAAAGTGGCATACACCAGGCTGGGCCTACTGTTCCATCACAGGAAACATCTAACCCCTGAAGCCTTGCCTGTTGCAATCCAGAGCTCCATTGTGAGTGTTATTGACTATGGACTCATTGTTTATGGCTCCGCCACTGCCTCCTCTCTCTAACGTGTTGCTACCTCTCTCAATAAAGCCTGTTGTCTCGTCACCGGAGCCCACTGTCTCACCCATACTTGTGACCTCTACTCTCTAACTGGATGGCTGCAACTCAACAACTGATTAAAGTTGCTGTAAACTGGGGAGGCAGTATAGTACAGTGGTTTAAGGCTCTGAGCTGCAAATCTGGAGATCTGGGTTTGAATCCCACAGCCCCCACTTGCATACTGTGTGACCCTGAGCAAGTCACTTAACTTCCCTGTGCTCCCAGGTCGCACCTGTAGTGTGCTACTCCTGGTTAAACAATTGGAAAATAAAAAATAAATAAAAAAGTATCAAACCTGCATCACAGCCAAGAAAATAATGATGGGCACTGCTCCCCCTGGGGCCTGCTCCCTCCTCAAAACCAGAATTAAAACTGCAACACCAGGAGCTCAAAACCCCAGTTCCTGCAAATCCCCCACTGCCGCACAACCCAAGGTCAAAGGTCATCTGCATACAGGGCACCCAGCTGGCTAAATAGTCTCACTAGTGACATCTCTGCTTCACCAATGCTGGGCGCTTTCAAGACTAAGCTCTGCCACTCCCTTGTTGCCTCAAGCACCTGTGATTACCCTGTTTAAGCAATTCTCCCATCGATGCTGCCCCTAATCTCTGCTGCCCGTTGTTGACACCACACCTAGCACTCATCATTCCAATGCCCAGCATTTGCACTCACCACTGTTCTGCCTTGACAAAGCCCCGTAGGCTGCCATACTCTGTCCCACCGCCCATACCCTCCCTCCTTCTTCCCCTGCCTTTGTTGTATACACCTCCTAGTGTTTCTTGTAATGTACTTGTAATTAATATGTTATGACTATCGGTGTTACTGATTGTTTTATACTGTAATTTTGAAGCCTGTATTGCCTGTTCTTACTGACGTGGAACCTTTGTAAAAGAGCCTCGGCTCAAAGGTACTTTGTAATCCTAGACTCAAATAAAATAAAAAATAAAAAAAGAACTGTGTACAGGAAACTATCCAATGAGAGGTAGTCTTCCTAGCTGCTGGCTTACCTTTGCCAACCTCTGTATAGGTAACAAAAAACTGTACTCTGGGACCTGACATTCATTGTCTGGTCCATGCAGTGACCCATTGCTCTTTCTACATCCAGACACTGCAATTGTTGTTCACCTGTACTGGAATGGTCAGGGTAGGGAACAGGAAGGATAACTGACTGGTTTAAATGGAACTAAGACACCACCTTATGTAGGAATGTCCTATTGGTTCCAAGGACTAACTTGTCTCTGTGGAATATTATGTAGTCTGGATCTGTACAAAAGGCTCATGTTATGGCTATCAGGACAACTGTTTTCCGTGAGACATACTTTAAGTCAGCTGTATTTATAGGCTCCAAAGGAGCCTCCGCCAGCAGAGCAAGACAGGTGCTTCGAACCCATGGAGGAATTGGTTTCCTTACAGAGGGATGCAGATGGCTTACGGCTGGGCCTTTGAAAAACCTTTTAAAAACAGTTTGTGAGGCCAAGGAACTGTCTCTTCCCGCTGATGTGTAGGCTGACACAGCTGCCTGGTGTTCATTCAAAGTTGAAGGCCTCAAACCTAAGTACTGTAGGTATACCAGGTCGTCTAGAACTGCAGAGTGTGCTGCCTGCATTGAGATTATCTTTCTGGGTGTGCACCTGTATGAGAATCTCTTCCATTTAGAGGAATGTGCTCTTCTTGTTGCTGGTTTCCTGGAAACCTTCAAAACCCTAAGCACTTCCTCCGACAGATTCAAACTAGAAAACTCTAGCTCTTCAAAACCCATTCCCTCAGACGCAGTGTTCTGAGGTCTGGGAATGTTATCCTGCCCTGGGATAGAGTCAACAAATTGTACCTCAGTGGCAGGCTGATTGGAACCCTACTGGACCGGGTCAGCAGCACTGAGTAGCATGCTTGCCTGGCACAGTGGGGAACTACCAGGATCCTTTTTGCTGGCTCTTTCCTGAGCTTTGTGATCACCCTCTGTATCAGTAGAAATGGTGGGAAGGCAAACATGAATTTCCTTCTCCAACTCCGGGCTAAGGTGTCCTCTAGGACTAGACAATAAGCCGATGGCCTGCAACAAAACTTTGAGGGCTGGTTGTTCTCCCAAGAGGCAAACAGGTAATTTCTGGGGTTCCCCATCTACTGAAGACTTTTGCCAGCACTTGCTGATTCAAAGTCCTTTTGTAGTTTCCCTGGCTGATTCTGCTTAAGAAGTCTACCAATACATTGTGTAACCACCTTGCAAATGGGGGTTTCTAATTTGCCAGCCTGGGCTTGCCTTAGACCGGTTTGTTCTGTCCGTCTCCCGCTGTCTCTTGGGCTTCTCCCAACTAGGCCCCTAATTTTTCTGGATCCCCCAGGTCCTGTTTGCCCACCTTAGTGCCCAAGCCTGCAGCCCATATGAAAATCCAGCCCCTCGGGGCTTAAAACGCTGACCGCGATCTCCCGCTGCTAAAGTGCTGCCTCAAGGGCAGCGGGAGTCGCGTTGACACACAAAGCGCCTTTGATGTGGAGCCGCTTGTTTTGCGTTCGCCTTGGGGACTGAGCCGTGGGTCCCGGGATCCCTTCCACCTAATTGGGACCCTGTGACCATGGACAGCCTGCTGGGGGGCTGCTCTGGTGGGAATTGAGAGAGTTTGACCAGGGCTCCAGTTAAGTATGCCTGAGAAGGGCCCCAGTCACCTGAATAAATAATAACTGTGGGAGCTTGCATAAGTGCAGTAGCAACAGGAAAACTAAAAGAACCATGTTCTTGATCTGTGCAGTGACTGCAAGTACAGCCTTCAAGCTACAGAACTGTGGGGCATTTGGGGCAAATAATAATTTCTTTCTGGCTGCACCAGGACATTGTTCAGGACTGTATCTAAGCTGCTATAAGGGACAGTGGGTTAAGCAGCCATTGCCAGCAGCACAGCCAATTGGAATGCCAGCAATAGAGAGCCAGGACTTGTGGGACATTCACTGCACCTCATGGGTAAGCACCCAAGTGCTCATGGGGACTTACAGGGACATTGTTTTAGGCGCCAAGTCTACATCCCAATTGTGCCTCGAGTGTTCTGATTGACAGGTCCCTCAGCCACTTGGAGACATGTCACCCCATCTCTGCTGCCAATCAGGAGTCAAGCTAGGAGCTCTGTAAAGAGACAGTGTTGACAATTTGTCTAGAGATTCAGAGATTTAGAGAGACAGCAGCCAGAGCAGGCTCCAGCCTGCTGGGAGCCCCCACAGTGGTGGGGGCTCAGGCCCCAGCCATGCCACCAGGCCTGGGCCACTTAATTCAAGCCCCTTCAGTCTTCAGGGGGCATTTATTATTTTCTTAAGCTAAAAGTTTGCCAGTTACAGTAATTGTGCTTTCTGCAACAGCTAGTCTGGAGGTTGCCAGTACTGTCCTCCAGAGGCTAGCCTTCCCTCCCACGTCAGGAAAAGATGTGGACTGAAGATCAGATGTCCAGCAGTGGTGAGAGTGCTGACCAGACCAGTTGACATCATGCAGCGGTGAGAGCGCTGAAGAAGTCATCAGGATGCCTTCGATTACGGAAGAAACCCGTGGAGGACCTGAGTGAGTACCCTCATACCCCCCTGGTGTGAGGGAGAAGCTGAGCAAGTAATCTTGCGGGCTTCAAGCCCCACTAAGAAATATGTGCTGTTAAGTCTAGAGTATTGAAGTTATCAGTCTGGGCTACTAACCCCGTAAGAGACTGCCTAGCTCAAGTAAATGGATGCATCTTGTCTGTGGCCCAAATGGCTAAGTTGCAGGGGCAGCAAAATGCCTGGCATAGTAAAGCTTAGAAATGTGTTGCAAGTTGTGTAGCTATGGGTTAAAGTCCTGCCATCGTGGAGCTGGCTGCCAAGTCGTGTTTGCCACTTCATGAGACAGGAGGCCCTGGTGCAAATTATGTCTAAGTTACCCTGAAGAGAATTTACCTGTGTCTGACCAGAATTTCATCTGAGAGCGCTTGGAAAAAGTGTACAATGTCTAGACATGCTGCATAAGACTCTGCTTGTGAATAATGTTCTTGTTATATAGAATGTACTGGATGTGACTGCCTGTAACTACAGTACTGGATGCTTGATAAACGTGCCGCTGTCTGTGTATATTGGATGGATGCCTTTTGGTATATAAAGTATTGGATGTGACCGTGGTTAAATTGCATATTAGATGCTTGACAAAAGTATCACTCTAATTGCATTGGATGGGACTTTCAAATATTGTGCTGAATGTAAGATCCACATAGCTTGTCCTGGAATGTTCGGAAGTCTGCAAGTGCAGGGCAATCCCTGCCATGTCTGCTAAAGTGTAGGGCAATCCCTGCTGTGGCTGTAAATAGTAGTCTTTAGCTGTGCAAAAATCTGTTTCCAAGTTGCCCCCACCCTCAAATTAATAGCCGGCCACCTCGTCCAGCTGCAACTCACACCAGGCCTGCAACATCTTGGACTGCGGTATCTGTTTAACCGGTATGGTATGAGATTGCGGGGTTTCTGCTGTATCTGGGACTGGTACCAGTGTGGGTATTATTAATAATTATGTTTAACATCTGATTTATCAGCAGCTAGATAGCCAGGATGCGGGATGTCTTAAGTCGAATGGTAAAATGTGATTTATGTCTGCCTGTTAGTATGTAGCCACTCAGCTGGAGGGTTCACCAGCAAAACCAAATAACTTTGTACATTTTGTAAATAGGATAAGATAACCTCTACTCCTCCTATTCCCCTTCCTAGCTCCTTTACTACTCCCCAAATAAATCTTGTTTTTGTTGTTTGAAATTATGTGTGAGCATATTATTAGAGAGAGCCTTTAATTCAAAATGTTAAAATGTGGGGAACTGTGTATTGGGGCATGTCTGGGGAAGGTAAATGGTCCTTGTGGGTGGTGTAGCATTTCAGGGGGCTACACCCATTATCATCTTACCCAAGTAAAGCACCCTAAGTGGAGGCACTGCGCAAAAGTTTTCAGAAATGGTTATCAGATAGCGAACCCAAACCCCTCAGCCTATGTCCAGGGTAGTGCTGCAGGGGTGTAACACTGGGGATAGCGCCGCCCATGGGTTGCAATTATCTTTGCCTGGCAGATGCACTACAGAAATCTTTATGTCCAGGAAGTAAGCTAGGTCCCAGATCTTCATAGCTTCTGTGCAGTTTTGAGGCTCTTGTTCCTCCCTGATTGTTTGTAGTACAGTGTTCTGGTATTGTCTGTCCAACTTTAGATTGACTGACCCTGTAGCTGGGAAGCAAAGACTTCATTGCCAGCAGTACTGCCCTGAGTTCTAGGTGGTTTATGTGCTCCTGGGTCTCCTGAGGGCCCCAGATCCCACTTACTATGAGTTATAGGTGGGCACCCCACCACAGAAGAGAAGTATATGTTGTGAGGACCTTGGTTGGAGATTGCTGGAGGAAGGGAACGCCCTGTCTGAGGTTGTTTTCCTTCTTCTACCACTTCGGTGCCTGTAAAAAGCTTTTTGTGACTGTCACCGGCTTGGACAGAGACTCCGACCTTTGAGACCAGTAACCTTTTAGGTGGTACTGAATGTCCCTCATTTGAAATCTAGCCCATGGCATCACAGCCATGGATGAAGCTATGTGGCCTAGTAGTTGCATAAAATCCCTTGCAAGCCTGGGTTAGCCCAGAATGAATGATTCTGCACTGGCAATCAGACCTGATACCCTTTCCTGTGGAAGGAAGGCCTTTCCCCGTAGGGTACCTAGCTCTGCTCCTATGAAGTCCAGGACCTGTAGTGGTTCTGTCTGGGAGTTCTGCTGATATTTATAGGACTCCCAAGTTTTGCAAGGTGTTTCTTACCCAGTGTATGGAGCACATTTCCTCCCATTTTCTTTCTTCTGTGACTAGTCAGTCATCCAGATAAGGAAATACCACCACACCTTGTCTTCCTTAGGTGAGCTGCCACCACAGCTAGGCACTTTGTAGACACCATTGTTGGTGTCAAGGTGAAACCAAAGGGTAGGGCTGCAAACAATTTACCAGCCTGAACCTGAGATATTTTCTGTGGCTTGGTCTTATTATGATGTGGAAGCAGGCATTCTTCAGGTCCAGGGACCCCAGTCAGTCTCCTGACAGTAGGGATGGTATCGCTGCGCCCAGTGTAGTTATCTTGAATTTTTCCTTCTTGATATCTTTGTTCAGATATTTTAAGTCTAAAATGGGTTGCCAATTCCCATTTTTCTTCTGTGTCAGGAAGTATCCTGAAAACTTGCCCCACTGTACGGCAGGGACCATTTCTACTGCTTTTACATGCAGTAGTTTATTTCCAGTTCCTGCAGAATTCTTTCTGTTGGTGAGTGATCTGAGAAAATTTTTGGTCTCTGTAGTTTAGGAACTCTGGAACTGCAGAGACAATCCTTGCCCCACTACGTCTAGGACCCACCTGTCAGTGGTAATTCTTTCCCCGGCCCTGCTTCCCCTTCCATAGGGCTTTTAGGATGGAGGCCTTTTCTTTCTCAGTGGAATTCTTAAAAGTAGTTTTGTATTCATTCACTATTTTTATGTATGCCTCTGTTTTGTCAACAAACAGGGAATTTCCCTTAAAGGGGAAATTAGTGGCTTTAGTTTGAGTGTCCTGGGTAAACCAAACCTCCTCAGTGCCATTGCATGAGCCAAGCCACATGAAGCAGAATGATTGGTGTCTAAACCCACGTGAAACTGGAGTTTAGTGGTATCCAGGGCTAACTCTGCTGTGGCAGCCAAGTTCTAGATCACTTCCAGTGATGAAAGTTAACAAGAATGCACAGGAACTCAGTTCCTGTACTTTTTTTGCAGCAGGAATGGAGTTCCTGTACTTCTTCCCACTGACACTGGAACTAAACTTCTTAAACCAGCAACATAATGGCAGTTTCTGGGCCAGTGACCTGAAATCAGGGTTTCCATAACAGTGTTTGACTTGTACAACAATGCTATTTTCCTAGAAATACTTTAATATCTCTAACTGAATCTACTAGTGTCTAAACAGATAGATGTGTCTTGACACAGCTATCCTTCAGATTGAGGATCTTCATTCTGCATTTCATATTTGCCAATGCCTGAGTTCCTCTACTTCTTGTCTACCGCTTGCACCACTGGTCACTTCACTATCCACTTTATCATTCAGAGCCAGCATTGCACAGTGTTTTCCTGTACTGAGCAGTATTGCCAAATAAGCCACCTGTCTAAGGAGCAGGGAAGCTGTTGTGTACACTTTTTTGGCCATAGTATCCAGCTTACTGGAATCCTTTTCTGGAAGCTGTGGAGCGAGAGGCTCTTTGGCCTTCTCACAAACAGCTGTCTGCACTACTCCTTCATGATCAGGATAGACATACAGGTTCTACCCTGTCTGTCCACCTGATACTTTTCAGCTTTCTTATCAATGCCAGCAGCTGAGTTAGGTGCGGACTTGATTTTTGCTGTGGTCTTCTTGAAAGACTTGTGAATGGGGACGAGAAACGTCCTTGTAGATGGCTAGTCCCATCATATCCTTGAACTCCACTTACTCTGTTTCATGAGAGGGGATGTAAAGTGTATTCACCATTTGTCTGATGAAGGTGGAGTAAGAGGTATAATCCTCTGTAGCCCTAGAAGAAGAACCAAACTCCTGGTCAGAGGAAACATCAGGTTCTATGTGAGTTCACCTTCCTCCTCTTCTTCATAATACATATCCCTCTCCTGTACAGGTAAGCGATCTGGAACTGGAGAGGTGGGGGCAGGCACATTACATACATTTCTGATAGCTCAAAAGGCCTGGAAAACCTGCCATACCCTTGTCATGTCATTTAAGAACATTTGATTCTTTGGGGGGGGGGGTAGTCGTAGTTTTTTATGCATGTTTATATTTGTTGTTTATGTATCTTTTGGAAACATTAATAAAGAAAAGAAAGTAAAACAAAAAGAACATTTGATTCTGTTCCACTGGCTTTCTCCTTTTCCCTTACAGGAGAAGTGGCAGGAATATGTATTTTATTTTTAATTTTTCTTAGTAAGCACTGGTTCCAACACTTGCTCTGAGGTTCTTATTTGTATTTTTTGCCATCACTGGAATCAGGGTTCCCCCTTTCAGACGCCTTGCTATCTTTACTCTCTCTTCCACGCCTTTCAGATGGCTAAGCAGCTTTATCTTTTGGTCTGTCCCCTTTAAAAGGGTCTGCTGCTCATGAGGAGAAGAACCACTGATGCGTGTTTTCCACCGTCACTGGCCTCTGAGCCTTTATTGTGCTTTGATGACTTAGAGGCAGACTAAGAAGCCATAAACCCTTTTCAAAGCCATTTTCTTTTGGGTTTTAGGGCAAAATGTTTTATAAAGTTCACAATTAGTAAAATCGTGATCTGGAGCCAGGCACTTTAAATACAGCTTGTGGCAGTCTGCCTTTGCCAGGAACTGACAATACTTCATCTAATTTTTAAAACCTGTGGGTCCTGTTCTCTTTAGGCTTATCAGTCATGCCAAACACTGATAGGACCTATAAAATCAGGCATTTGGTTCCTAGTCACAAAAATGGTAAAATAAAAAAAAAATGAATCTGAAAATGTATAAAAAGCACTTTTAAGCAAAAAAAAGAGCATTTTAATGTTTTTACTCAAAATGTGGTTGGTTCCCTCAGGCAGGAACCACGTTATAAAGTGGCCTTTGGTTTCTGGGAACTGATCGGGAACCAGAGACACAGTAAAGATTATTAAAATGTTTTTAAATAAATACCCCAACTAACACAGAGTAATAAGAAAATAACTTCAGAATAAAATATCAAATGATAATATTTCAGTATTAAAGTAGTGAAGACCAGAAGGCTGGAGGTGACTTCAGGGCAACTGCTCTCTTCGAGTGAGAAACAAATCTGATGTTATTCAGCAAGGGGAGTGTGACTACAGTGCAGAATCTGGACTTGTATTCCACAGTCTAAAATCTGCATAAAGTTCTATTTCCAGGACTGCACACTCCTGCAGACTGATGCTATTTGTAAGGCATCATTGATGGGTTCCTGTTGTTTGAAAAATGTGTTTTTATATAAAAAAAATGAGCAATGGGCCCTATTCACAAAGGGTCGGGTTGCCTAGCACTGCATATCTGAGGCATGTAGGCAACTCTATGTAGGAATGCCACACTGCAGGGTTCCAGCAGACCCCTAGCGACATTCACTACAGATGCACTAGCTAGCCTCTTGTGCAGAGGATCCCCTCGTCACCTGCACAGTGATGTGCCATGGGTGGTGTGGGGGCATGCCAGTGTGTGTGCCCACACCCCACACCTTTCACTAAGGCATGGAGTGCCAGGCCTGGGGGGTGTAAGTTACATGAGTGGGAACCCTACCATAACACCAGCTACAGCAGCTGCAGCTGCAGAATGATTCAGGGCCAAGAGGGACAACCCAGCCCACCCACTCCCATGCCAGGACTCAGCCAACAGAACCCCACAGCTCAGCCCCAGTCACCAGCTACAGCAGCCACAGCTGCAGGATAATTCAGGGCTAAGTGGGACAACCTCCCCACACCAGGACTCGGCTGGCAGAACCCCGGAGCTCAGCCCCAGTCAGCAGCCACAGCAGCTGCAGCTGCAGATGATTCAGGGCTAAGAGGGACAACCCAGACCACCCTCCCCCATGCCAGGACTTGACTGGCAGAACCTAGCAACTCAGCCCCAGGTATAGATGGCATATTCCTGCCTCCAGTGCAATCTAAGGTTCCTGTGAGGGAGCGCTGTGTTGTGTTCAGCACCGATGCAGTCTTCCCGCCCAGAGGTGTGCTGCCTTTTATACTGCATGTGGGGCTGAAATAAACAACCAACCAAGTTTTGCACACCTGCTGCAAGGTTTCCTTTGGTATGTCCTACTCCTGCCCTAGGTGAATCATACTTAGAATCTTCCAACAGTTAGCTATCCCAAGTCCCATGATGTAAATTCTCTGCAGGTGTTTCACTACTTACAGTACTTTCTAGTAGATCTGATCCTGCCTTGCCTGTGTTTCCAACCTTGTTTTTTATTGCCGTGCTGATTTAGTACCCTACCCTACCCCCTACATAACCTTACCAACCTCCATTTCCCCATCTCCCCTTGGGCCAATTAAGACTACTGGTAATGCAAGCACCATAGGCAACTGTATTCCCCAGACCCAGGTTCTCTCTCTCTCTCTATAACTACCCAGGGTCACCTTCTGTCACCCCTTCCCCCATTACACTATGTTGCAGCTGCTACAAACAGCCATTCTCCTCTCTGTCCGGTTAGTGCTGCTTTCTCTCTTTGACTCTGTACCCACTGTCCAATCTCCTGGTGACAAACTACCATCTCTAAAGGACTTCTCCTTTTCAAATACCCTTGCTGTCCCCTCTCTGTGTCCCCAAAACTTGCTGCCTCTAATTCTTAAAAAATGGTACCCCATTGCACGCTACCGATGCATTCACTACAGGTGCCATGTCTTATCAAGATCCTACCAAATACACTTGGTTCTAGCCTTTCTTGCTCACCCTCTCTCCCCTACTCTTAGGTGGAGATATTTTTTTTTCACTTTATATTTATTCATTTTGAAATGAAGAAAACATTACAGAATGCATTAATAAATCATAGGAACTACATCTAGAAGAATAAAAGCTATTACTGTATACAGATATTTTAACACCCAGAACATCGCTCTATTAATTTTGATGCACCATATAGGGGTTTCCTGAATGACCCATATCTATCAATTTTTCTTACTAATATGCTAGTCAGCTAAACCTGTGAAAAGCAAATAGGTAGTTTCTAGCATAGAGACAAAAATCTATGACTCATAACAGTATTAGTGTGACCTAAAATAGTCACTATGTTCCACAAATCTTGTATAGTTAGGAATAGTGTAGGTTCCCCAACTTCCGACCTCCCTCCACAATAACCGCTTGCACACATTTAAATACACAACTTGGCATGAACTAACATTTCTCAGTGCCTAAACATCGATTAGATTTTTACTACAACCATTGGCTTAGATTCCCCGAATAATTGGGTCATATATGAGAGGACAATCAGTAGAATGAAATGCTCATATCCGCTAGCAAAGAACATAGATCTTCAGGGAATAACATCCACGTGCAGGGAGGATCATATTTATAATAATAAAAACACATTCATTACTGCATATGAAATTCCACCCCCAGCTTATCAAGAATCAGGCTATTACGCTTTTTTACTTTTTCATTTTTATAAAAATCATGTGAAAGAGATCAACAATATTGTCCTTGGTATAGTCATTTGGTAACTTAAGTCTCTACCTCTGTTCCCAGGTCATCTTCCAGCATTTCTTTTGGTGCACTCCTCTACTCAGCCACGATCTTGTTACTCTGGTCCTTGCCTCCTTCAGATCAGAAAACTGAAAGGTCTTACTTCTGTAGGTAATTTGGAGACAGGCCGGAGCCAGGAGAGAGTGCACCGCACCGAGAGCCTTAAGTTGCTGCTGCAGGGGATCGTATTGCTTTCTTCATGACCAGGTTGCATATGACCAGTCTGGCAAGAGCCTTACGTCGCACTTCTCAAATTGCAGTGGGTGATTCATTCTGGCCCAGTATAACAGTCTATCTTTGATCGCCTGCCCAGCTGTCACTAGAAGGATTGCCTGAGGGGTATCCTGGTTCATTTGTTTCATTCAGAAATTATTCTGTATGCCTGCAGGAGATCCGCAGGGTCCAAGTCCAGCTCTCCTGGGTTTGCTTCAGTAAGCTAGGCTCAAAGGAACATCGGGAGGTCCTCCCCCTCTGCCCGCTCTGGGAAGCCGATGATCTGCATGTTCATGGCTCTAGCCCTGTTCTCCAATGTTTCGAGGTGGGATCGCAGATGGGAGTTCTCCGAGGTTAGCTGGGTAACAGTTGTTTGAGTTTTTTGTGATCTGTCATCTGCTTCTTTGACTATTTGGACTGCTGTGTCGATCTTTGCGTCCTGCAAGCCCATCCAATCCAGAATCTTCTCAATTTTTTTGTTCATGTCTCTCACGGCTCGCAGGACTGATTCCCATGGTGGCTGGTCTCCCAAACTGCTTGTCTTGTTACTGCATGAGCGGTCTGGATTTTGCTGTTGGACCTGTAGCACGGCCAGTTGTTTTTGCGATTGCCCTCCTGTTGTTCCTTTTGGGTGCCACATTTCAAAAATGGTATCTCTTGACTCCCCTTCAGTTCAGCTGATTGATTGTGCCAGTTATTTTATTGGTAGGTTGCTAAAAATCAATATCTTGTAGGTTTCTTCTCAGGTTTCAGTCGGAGCTGAGAATGGACACTTCTGGTCATGTAACTGGTTCTCTAGTGCCGCCTCTAGGTGGAGATACTGCCCCCCCAGCCTGCCCAAGGATCTCTGTCTTTTCCATCTAAACATGAGGAGTCTTCAGCCCAAAATGGATGCTCTTAAAGTTTGGTTCACCCAACATACCCCTGATGTCTTGTGTGTCACCGAACCCTGGCTGTCTGCCAGAATTCCTGACTCTTCCCTCTCCATCCCTAACTACAACATCTACTACCAGGATCATGGCAAATGCAGCGGTGGTATAGCCATCTATGTGAGACAATCTCTATCCTGCTCCATCACACTGAATGAATCCATTCCCATCTCACATGAACTCCTCATCTTGCTTCTTTCCCTAACCTCCATCATCCCTATCTTCATCAGTGTACTTTACTACCCCCAAAAAAATAGCTCTAGACTCCCTCGTTGCCTGTATCTCCTCTATCACCTCCCACTTGAACAAAAGTGAACTTATTCTACTTGGCGATTTTAATCTAGACTGGCTCTCCCCATCTGCAAAACCCACCTTCCTCAAGATGGAGTCGCTAAACCTCATGCAACTGATCTCAGAGCCAACATGCCTAAATCCAAATTCTCCAAATCATTCCCTTCATGACTGGATGCTCTCCTCTCATCTGCACAGGATCACTGCTGCTGGTGTACTCCCAGATGCCCTCAGTGTTCACTGCATCACCTACTGTGTTTGAAAAGTTGCTGTCCCGTTCTCAACCCCCAAATACATCTGGTACTGCCCCACCCATGCCCTCGACACTGCTACTCTACTCTAAGACCTAACTCGTGTCAACTGGTCCCAGATGTTCTCTGCCACTGACGCTGACTCTACCCTCCGCATCTTCACTGACACTCTTACTGTGTTCTGGAGTTCCCATGCCCCCCTGAAGAGGGCCAGGGTCAAGCGTCTCCACCACCCGTGGATCACACCTGACCTCTTATCCCTCTGCAAAGTTCAAGACAAACACTGGGCCAAATTTACATCTTCCATGTCCCTGCACTCCTTCTTCTTTACAAAGCCCACAGAAATGCTTGCACTAAGGCTATCCATCAGGCTAAAACTGCTTACTTTAAGTCATAACTCAGGTCTACCTCTGGTTCCCCCACAAGATTTTGGAAGTCATACACTTCCTCCTCGACACTCTAGTCTCTCTTGTCCCCCCCAGTCCTAAAACATGATGGCTGACCTATCTCTGACCCTACTACCATAGCCAAGACTTTCAACAAACTTTTTACCACCTATGCCCTGCCCGACAACCCTGCCGCCACCCCCATCCCACCCCTTCCTGGTACTGGCTATCAGCTCCCTCCCATCTCGCCCTCAGAGGTTTACAAAGTACTAATATCCCTAAACCCCGCAAAGTCAAGCCCAGATGGCCTACACCTTAAGTTCTTCCGCATCTCTGCCCCAGCCATCACCTACCCCCTAGCCCACTTGCTAAATCTTTCCCTTTCAATAGGTACCGTCCCCCAGGCCTGGAAACTGACTAAAGTGATTCCACTCCATAAAGGGGGGGATACGACTGCTCCCACTAACTACAGGCCCATCTCTCTCCTGCCCCCACTAGCCAAATTGTAAGAGTCCCTGGTTTACACCAGGATCCTGGACCACCTCTCAGTGACAGGCACTCTCCCGATTCCAGTCGGGTTTCAGAAAACAGCATTCCACCACCACCTCCCTGCTCCGGGTCACTGACTCTATCCATTCCATGATGGACCAAGGCTAAATTACCGCTGCCATTTTTATAGACCTGGCAAAGGCTTTTGATTCTGTTTCTCATCACCTACTGCTCCACAAACTCCACTGTCTAGGGTTGTATCAAATTGCAGTAAATTGGTTCAGCTTTTATCTGCACAACAGACAACAATCGGTCCTAGTTGGCAGCGCCCTATCCCCCCCCATCCTTGCAGGCATCCCCCAAGGCTCTATACTCTGTTCCATTCTTTCTCAATATTTATTAACGACCTCTCCTCTGTCTGCTCTGTGTCCCACATACATATGAATGCAGGTGAAACTGTGATCTACATGTAAAAACAGAAGACCGCTCGCACTCCAGAACCAGGGGAGTGATACTCCAGTGAAGGAGACAATCAATGCCACAAACCAAGTTGTAAGTTCAAAGAAAATTAATTTTATTTTAGAATCGCTCAGACACACAAGTGATCTGCTTGCAGGTGCCCCGGTGCTTCACCACCTAAGGCTTCATCACCCTTATGTCACTCTCCTGGCTCTGGAGTGCGAGTGGTCTTCTTTTTTTACATGTTTATCAGGGCCGGCAGCCCTCAACTCACACCCTGCCTGGCTTGAAGTGCAGCACTAATTTTGTCGACACCGTGATCTACTCCTCTGGCTCCACCCCCAGTGATTTTGTTACACCCCCCCCCACACACACACACACACACAGCACAACTTCGATAAAATACAACACTCATTCCAGGAAAACCAGCTAAACTTAAATTCCAAGAAAACCGTTTCTATGTTCTTTGGGTCCAGACAGAGGCTGTCCAGATTTCAACCCACCCCCGTGTTTGTCACTCTGGATGGCTTTCCCCTGGAGGTGGTCCATACCTTCAAATATTTAGGAGTCTGGCTGAACAGTAACCTAGATTTCTCTGCCCATATTGACACTGTATGCACCAGATTCCACCCAAAACTCTACTTTCTCTACCGTCACAAAGATTGCCTCCCTTTAGCTATTCGCTGTGAGCTGGTTATCAAAACTATCTTAGCCATCACTGATTATGCCAATGTTGTTTACGCCTCTGCCCTGTGATTTCTGTCTCCAAATTTGACACCCTCCTAAATTCCTTCTGTTGCTTTATGACCACCTCTCCTCCCCTCACTCTCCATTGTCTCCTCTACACCTCTCTTTCCATTGCGCCACTATCCCACAGATGCCTGATCACAGCATCTCCCAAATAGACAAATACTGGTTCGGGACACTCCCCTCCTATCTTTCCTCCTGCTTGTTGCCCACTCACCTTCCTACCTACTCCATTAGACTCAGGGATACTCGTGCTTTCTTTCTCCTCCACCCTCACCCGAGGGCCGGGATATCTGCTTTTTTCTATCTCCTCCCTTCTCTCTCTGGACTCAGCTTCCCAGGGTAGTGCATCACTCCCCCTCACTTATCTCCCTTAAGTCCTTTCTGCATCTTCTCCCTAGCTCTGACTGCTTGTACTCCTCCTCTACCCTGCCTCTTTCCTCCTAGCTAATACTACCCATAGCCCCTCCTCCCTCCCCTTGTCTACTTCCCCCACTTCATATTCCTAATGCACTTACTGCCTCCAGTATAATGAAGCACTAGTCTCCTATACCAACTGGTGTTATATTATCTTTTGATCACTCATTCTCTGTCAGATCTAACATGTTTGTAACTTTTGTACTGAACTTTTGTTTTTGAATTGTTGTTCTTTCATTGAACTTATGTTTTGCGGTACTCAGATTTTGTTGTATTACCCACTATTGTTTGACTGTGATTTTGTAACTCTCCTACCCGATTATTCCCCCGGGTTGCACCTAGAAATGAGCTTCGGCTCAGTGCACCTTTTCCTGTTATCAAATTTTAAATAAATAAAAATTTATGTGCCCCCCCCCATGGACACCTGTTGTCTGCAGTGACAAAGGGAACCCCCTCCACACTGGTGACCACTGGGCTGCTAGGGAGGGCTGGGGGCAGCCATTCTGGCATTTTCCCATTGGAGTCAGCTTGCCAGAGTCCTCACGTTCCCAGGATCCCCTGCATGCATGCATGCATCAGGTGATCCACTTTGGGACCCAGGAAAGACATCTCATTGGATGCCCACCTGTGCCCAGCAACCCACCCCCCACGCAGCTGTATTCTGGGGGGGGGCTTGACTGCAGACAGGTACCCTGTGGGTGCTCATAGTAGTGAATACCACGCACCCTGTGCCTGTGTGGGACCGCATAGCCACGTGAGCTGTTTATGCACATTTTGCATGCAGCACCCATGCCTTTGTGAATAGGCTCCAATAGGACAATCGAGTGGCCTTTCATGTTCCAGACCCTAAACAAGTCTGCATTGGGACCCTGCATTAGATTCTGGCTGGCAGCTCCATACAGGTCCCCAAGGACTAAATCTTAATGAATAACCAACTCTCAGCCCCCTTCCAGCTCACAAGCGGTCCGAGGCAGGGATACCTACTCTCCCTACTCCTGTATGTGCCTACAATTGAACCCCTGGCTGAGGTGGTGAGGAATAGCCCAGAAATCAGATGGGGAGATCATCCAATGTAAGCACCACGCCAACTACGCTCCCCCCCCCCCCGCTGTTCCAGGTGATTTATCTCCTCACCACTGCACTTAAAATGGCTTAGTCCTCACTGTGCACACTTATTTTTTGTGAATTCTGTTTTTTTCCCAGTTGTCTCATGTCCAGGGTATGATTCAAGTCTACCTTGTTATGTTATCATTGTACTGTTATTGCAACTGATGTCATTGTGTCACTAAAACCTGAAAATATTTGTAACTCTACTAATCTGGTTATATTCTCAAACCGTTGTTTTGCTGCCAAATGTCTATTTTGCCTTTGTGATTTTTTATGTCCCCCCGCCCAGTTCACACTGAAACAAGCTTTGGCTCAGTGTGCCTATCCTGGTCAACAAACGTTTAAATAAACAAAAATAAAAAATAAAAAATCTCTCTCTTTGTGGATGATGTGCTTCTGTACCTGTCCCAATCAGAGAAGTCCCTACCCGCCTTCACAAACATATTTACAGTCTATGGGCCCATGTCTGGGCACAAGATAAACTGGGCTAAGTCAAATGGCTCCCCATGGTTCAGTGTGCTGGCCCCTCTCTAGCAGTGGAAGGCTACAACTGAACACAGCAAGCCAAATTAAATATTTGGGGGTTATCATCCTGATAAAGCTCTCTGTCCTGGGGTCATTGAATTACAAGCCCATCTTAAAACTTGCTTAAGGGAGATTGTGAAAGATGGAAAACACTCCCCCTGACACAGATTGGAAGGGTAAACACTCTGAAAATGTGTCTGCTGCCAAAATGTTTATATATGCCCCAAGTTCTACTGACCTGGATACCTTTAAAATTCTTTCATATGGTCAGGGTTACTTTACATCCTTTTTGTGTAAAGCGGGATGAGCTCAAATTAAACAAGACACCCTACAGAAGCGAGTAGCGGGGGGGGGGGTAGGTCTACCAGACTTACGATACTGCTATCTAGCAGCTCAACTTGCCTTCCTAATGGATAGCAGTACACAGGAAGAGTCACAGCCAGCCTGGGTCGAAATTAAAGAGGCGTGTCTAGATGGGCATCTCCTTATGCATCTGTTGTCCCCATTGTCCCCAGCCCTTAGTACAGGCATTATAAAAAAAACTAATAAACCCATTCACTGGAGAACTAGCCAGAGTCTGGTTGTGTATACACACTTTGATAAACCATAAATGGGGAGTTTCATCAAAAGCATGTATACTGGCGGTGCTGTTGGGGATCCCCTTTCCCACTACAGACAAGTCAAACCCTAGAGAAATGGAGGAGCGTGGGGCTACATATAACTAAAGACCTTTAAGAAGGGGGGTGCTTGCCCCAAATTAGCACCTGTCAGGGAGATCTGGGCTACAGCCAGGGGAATTGTTTGCTTACCTACAGGTGCACCACCAGATTCAAAGCAGGATGGGTTCCTGGATGTGACACTTACACTCTCCTCTATAGAAGAAATAAAATGCCTGGCTGGCAGAGTGCGTCCCCTCACATAGTTTTATTCCTTACTCCTTGGCAGTGCTGAGGACCTTATGAGTTTATTGAAGAGCAGATGGTCCACTGATCTGGGAGGGAACCACATTATGGAGAAAGAGTGTGAAGCAGTGCTTAAGTAGTGGGGATATGCTCTCAAAACAGCAGGATCAGGCAAACCCAGTTCAACTTTATGCATAGAATATACCACACACCGGTCCTGGCAAATAATATTGATCCCACAAAGACAGATGTCCTAAGTGTAAAGAGGGGAGGAGATCCTTCATCCACCTGGCATGGGACTGTCCAAGAGTGTCAGCGTACTGGGCAGGAGTGATAGAGGTTCTGTCTAAGAATCCACACTTCCAATACTCCTCCAGTACGGAAGAAGTGCTGTTAGGGTACCCACATGTAGGCTAGGAGAGCAAACACTGTGTCTATCCACTCTGGCTACTAGACTTAGCAGTTGGGAAAAAGTTAGTAGCCTTGAAGTAAATCGAAGAGGACCCCCCCCAATGGCGGCACAATAGTGTAATATACTACTTGAATGTATGTGTATCAAAGAAACACAATATAATGCTCTATGCTTGCAAACTAAATATAATATGATGTGGAGCCCCCTTGAGGCAGCCGTGGGTTCTGACTGGTTTACCCTGCAGGAAGACTGCCCTCAAGCCTTAGTTGATGGAGAATGCGGGAGCTGAACCCAGATCTATTGCAGAAGACTTGGGTCATAGTTTAAGTGGCAGGGAGACCGAGCCAGAAGGGAACTGGGGTAGCATTCAACAGGGGACCCAGATGGTATAGGGTCTGTTCTTTCATGTAAGATGCATTAATGTGATTGCATGCATAGATCTCCTTCTGGGTCCTATAAGTTCACCTTCTTTCTTGGTATTGCCTAAACAAGTAACAGTATCTTCCATATTTAATGTGAGCAATGTATCACAATGCCACCACTAAAAATATTTTACAAAAAAAGGAGTTGACAGAGCCCCTTTAAGAAGTAGAAATGATTAGGAGTAATAAATAAATAAATATGACTTACCCTCCAGGACTGCGGGGGTTTGGGTATCACATATCTCACGCCATAGTCTGTGACACGTAACTCTGTGGGAAGAAAGATATACTTATAAATTGCAGGCAGAGTGTCTCCCTCTCTGTAGGGCAGTAAACCCTTGGGAGACCAAGGAAAGCAGCTTTGTAGTGAGGTTAGCACTGCACTGCTGTACTGGATCATCAAACAAGGGAGAAACAGCACACACGCATTCACCCCCCCAAACAAGGTAAAGTTTACTAGGGTACTAGAATAGCAAGTAAAAACTTTATTACTCACGATAAGTTGCCAAATCAAAGCTGAGCAGTGATACTCTCAAACAGCACAGGAAACCCCAAGACCCTTGACAAAGCACAGATGTGGGCACAAAATGTTGAGGCCTGCTGTGCTGTTCAGGGGCTACCACTGCTGAGCTTTCATTTGGCACCTTATTGTGAGTAATAAAGATTTTTTGGGGAGGGTGAATGTGTGTGTGTGTGTGTGTGTGTGTGTGTGTGTGTGTGTGTTTGTAAATGCAACGGAACTGAATTCAGTGGAATTTTCAAAAAGTTCAAATAAATCCACAAATTTCCATCAGAAGCAGAATTCCAAAATTCTGGCAGCATAATTTAATCTGTGATTAGTACATAAGCAATAAGACATGATGGGGTGTGCACTGAACAGGTATTACCGCATGCGTAGGGACTTGCGGCCTCATGCCTCCAGCCCCTGGAAGTGCAGCAATATCTGTTCAGTGCACACCCTGGAGTGTCTTATTGTGCTTTTAAAATGGGTTTCCTTTTTTAAAATATTTTTCTGATCTTAAATTATCATGTTTACACATGTCAAAGTAGCTATGATTAGCTTAATGTTTAGAAAAATAGTCCTTCCGCCTGCTAGAGAATGATGCCTTCTTTTTTTTTTTTTGCTTTAGGAATTTTGTCCTTTTTTGACATCAGTAGCTGTAGTTCATGAGTCAGTGAGCAGGTGTCCTAACCAACCCCCCATCAACCCTGCTGTATACAGTACTTTGCAGGGATGACTTTCACAGCTGTCTCTACTCATACAAAAGTCTCATGGATTATGCATTGGTAAACTGGAAGAGATGAGCGGGAACTTTGGACACGTACCGGCATTTTGTAAGAGCCAGAATCAGGAGAGAGGAGTGGGAACTTTGGGCGTGAGTGCGATCAAGTAGAACCGGAAAACGATTGTCCAGGAGATTTTTTTGTTTTAGAGACAGATCAGAAGCTGGTATAGTCATTCTTTCACAGGATTTCTTTTTTTGTTTGTTTGTTTGCCTGACTTGAAGCTGCTTGAGTGAGTAAGTGGCAGGCAGCAAGATTTGAAATGCTTCCATTTATAGTGAGCGAGCGAGTGGCTGTTAGCGGTGAGGGATCGCAGTTCATAAGAGGAGCAGGGCAATGTCAGGAGAAACTTTTTTGTCTAAATTTATACACAGATATAAATTATAAGACTAAATTTACATGGTGTATTACAAATTCATGTTGTGGGCTCCTTAGTTTTTGGTAGTATAAAAATAGTTTTTGTCACTCGCTAACAGGAATAAAATGGTGGCATTTGAAAAATGAAAGTTCTAACGGCACAGTGATTTTTTTTTTCCTCAGTGCAGTCCTGCTTTTGAGTACTTATTTTTAGCTGTGCATCCAACAGATTTGATGCACAGGTAAAAACCAGTCAAAACACAGGATTTTCTCTTCCCATTTTATAACTCACGGTTTACATAAACCATGAATTAGATTTCCACAAACTATGGAAAGCCTAACCAGCAGTGTATGGAATCCATGGAAAACTAAAATACCTTTTAAAGGAACACTGTCAACCCCCTTTGGCCTTAAAGTGTCCCTAGTTTAAAAAACAAATGTTATGATTGTTCTCCTTCTATAGAGAATACTGATGTAGCTGGATGTTTGATTAAGATTCCTTTTTTCTTTTAAAAAAGTGAAAAACTGAGTGCCCGCCATACTGGTGTTACCACACTAAAACATGTTTGTTTACATTTCTTGACCAGCTCCCACTGCATCTTTCCTGGACTCAGGAACACCCCCAACACTATCTAGCTATGCATTATGCAGTGGTAGTAGATGAGACTATTGTATCACGAGTGGCTGCACTGTTTGAGGGTGTTTCTAATGTTCAGGAAGTATACAGTAAGCTTAGGTAAACAATTTGGAGCAAAACAAGGCTGTGTATAACTATACATTCCCATGCATATCAGTTCTAATAAGCAAGGAGGCAGACTAAACAACCAGCAACATCAATGACTTTTAGAGAAGGTAAGCAATCATAAAATGTGGGATTTTACCTTTAAATTAAATGACTTTAGGAATTCCAAAGAATTTTTTGAAAAATTCCAAAAAAGCATTTCAGAAGCAGAATTGCCATTCCACCCTAATTCTGCTGACAGAATCCCACATTCTGCACTGCTGTAGTACATGATATTTTGCCATTGCTTGATTACCTGCATTTTTTTTACAATGGCACTGCAGTCCTGGAGTGACCTGCTCTTTTTTGCACACTGCTGTGTCGCACAGTCTGGTCTCAAACATGAGCTCATGGAGAGGTGGGCAAGTGAAGGGTGACTCAAGCCTCTTAAGAACCCAGTACCTAAGGCCACCACAATGGCCCAGTGGCAGCATGTTACGTTGCCATGCAGGCAACCACAGTTCTTGAGCAAATGCTGTTCAATGCATCAGGAGGTAGGCATGGCTGTAGGCAGCTGCCGAAAGGCAGCACACTTCAGCCTATGAGGGCTTGGGGCTGGGTCTGCCATAACAGTGACATCTACAGCCTCAGGTAGGCCAGGGAGCTTATGTCTCCCACAGGGGTACGCTCTATGTCCAAGACCATAAGGCATAGCTCATGCCAGGAGGGAGGAAATGGGTGAAAGTTGGGTACAAAAACTCTTTGCTGTCTACATGGCAGCACAAGCAGGCCGAATAAGGTATATCCCTTGCGGCATGGCAGGGCTGAGGCCTAACGTGGATTGAAAAAAAAAAACAATACTTGACTCTGGTTCAGATCCATGTCCTTAAAGGAGAATGTGCTGAACCTATAAGTAATTTTCCCTGTAGAAGCTTTTTTTAAATACTGGTTCAAATTCTGTCATTGCTTTAGTGTTACAGGCTTTTTTTTTATTGTGATATTCAGAAAGACCTTTGAGTCAGAGACTCATTTACAAAGGTTCCACATCATACATAAATTGAACAGGGACGGGACTTAAGATACAGGAAATACAGTACATAACAAAGTAACAATAATAATAATAAAAAAAACAGGTTACATGGGTGTTTCATGGAGTGTTTACAGAGACTTAGGTACTTTTCAGTTATCCTGGTAGATGTTTCTGTTTTGCATACTGCTGGTAAGAACCATTTTAGAACTGTATGATGTAGTTTATGGCCCTGTTCTTTTTTCTATTATTGGCGCAATGCATCCATGTTCTATTATAGAACTCTGTGGGTAAGAGGGACATAAACTACATCATACAGTTCTAAAATGGCTCTAAACACCAGAGTGTAAAGCAGAAACATCCACTGAGGTTCTTAATAGGTTCATATAGATGGAACAATAACAAAATTTGAACCAGTACTTAAAAACCAGCCTCTACTGGAAAAAATGGCTTACCGTTTCAGTGCAGGTCTCCTGTAAGCTATCAACAGCTATATTAGAGCCAAGCTTGCTGTGATCAGTGCTGTGCAGATGTTGTTTTCAGTTTATGCTCGGTTGGTATAGTATGGTATGACATGGTATGGTATGGTAGCAAGGTGTTTTGTCCATGCTTGACTGCCCACATTTTTTTATACCGACACTGCAATCCTGGAGTGACCTTCTGTTTTTTTTTTGTTGTTTTTTTGCACACCGCTGTATTGAGCAGTCTGATATCAAACATGACTTCACAAACTGGTGGGCAAGTGAAGGGTGACTCAAGCCTCTTAAGATTTCGATACCTGAAGCTACCACAATGGTCCAGCAGCAGCATGTCACACTGCTGTACTGGCAACCAGAGTTCCTGAGTGGACATTGTTCACCATGTCAGGAGGCAGGCATAGCTGAAGGCAGCTGCCAAAATGCAGAACACTTCAGCCAATGTAGGCTTGGGGCTGGTTCTGGCATAACAGTGACCCCTGCAGGTAAGCCAGGGAGCTTACACCTCCCATAGGGGTATGCTCTATGTCCATGGCCATAAGGTATAGCTCATGCCAGGAGGGAGGAACTGGTGAAAACTGAGAACCAAAATTCCCTGCTATCTATATGACAGCATGAGCAGGCTGAACAAGGTATATCCCTGGTAGCATGGCAGGGGTGAGGCCTAACATGTGGTTAAAAAAAGAATCCAATACCTGGGTCCGCTTCAGCTCTTCATCCTTAAGCTATCAACAGCCAAGTTGGAGCCAGGCTTGCTGCAGTCAATGCTGTGCATGTGTTATTTTTCAGGTTATGTTCGGTTGGTAATGGTAGGGTAGGGTAGTGTATGTATGTATGTATGTATGGGATGGGATGGAATGTATGGCATTGTATGGTATGGTATGAATGAATTATATGGTATGGTATATATGTGATGGTATGGCAAGTATGTGATGGTATGATATATATGGTATGGTATGGTATATATGTGGTGGTATGGTATGTATGGTATGGTATGGTCTGTATGGTACATATATGACAGGATGGGATTGGATGAGATGATAGGTATGTCTGTATGTCTATATGTTTGGTATGTACTGTATGTATAGGATGGGATGCATGCGTGCATGCATGCATGTATGTATGGGATGGGATGTATGTATGGGATAGGATGTCTGTATGGGATGGGATGTGTGTATGGGATGGCATGTGTATATGTATGGGATGAGATGTGTATATGGAATGGGATAGGATGAAATGAGATGTGCAGTATGTATGCATGCATATGTATGTATGAGATGGGATATTTGTATGTGTGTATATATGCAGGAATGAATGTATGTATATATGTATGTATGTATGTTGTGTGTATGTATGTATGGGATGGTATTTTTATTCATAAAAGGTTCCTCTACATGGCTCAGAGTGCCCTTACAATGTAAATAATAAAAAAAAAAATTCAAAATAAATACAACATATGCAACCATATACATAATAAATAACAATAAAATCTGCATTATACAGGTAAAACATTAACAAAAAGAGGAGGAGGAGGTGTTTCTTTAATTGATTTCTAAAGATTGAAACATTTTGTGGCAGCGTGGATTTCTTCTGGGAGTGAGTTCCATAGAATGAGGACAGCCACCACACAGGTCCAGTCCTCTCCTGACTTTAGCCTGCTGATGGCACCTGAAGAAGACCCTGTCTCCTGGATCTCAGTTCCTGGGAAAGTACGTAGGGTGTCAGGACCTCGCTGAGGTATTGGGTGCCCAGCCCGCTCAGGGCTTTGTATGTTATTAACGCACCTCCTAACTGGCAGCCAGCGTAGAGCTCATAGCAAAAGTCTGATATGTTCCAAACTCTGAGCAGGGTCAGAAGCCTTTCTGCAGTACTGTGAGCTAGCTATACATGGTGCAATTGACCCCCAGGTAAGCCTCTATATAGTAAATGCAGGGTTAATGAAGCGGTGAGAACCTGAAACTCACATGACAGGCATATTGTCATCTGTTCCATTGGTTCAGCTCTAGCGTGGTTCTTGCTAAAATTTGCCTGGCTGGCCCATTTCTAAGTACAAGTGTATTTACAGTCTTCAGTTCTTGTTAACTTGATCTGGTGAATCAGACACATATGTAATCCTAGAACTATGAGGTGGAATAGAAATGTTAGATTTAAAGACAGTCCAGAGAAGGGCCACAAAAATGATCACTGATCAGCAAGGAAAGTCATACAAGGAAAGTATAGCCAGCCTCAATATGTAACCACTGGACAAGAGAAGGGAAAGAGGGGATAGGCTTGAAACCTTTAAGTACATGAAATGGGTGAACATGTTAGATCACAGGAGCCTTTTCCAGAATCCCATGCATACCACTACCAGGAGGCATGACTATAAACTGGCGAGGAGAAGTTTCAGGAGGGACGTGAGAAAGTATTTCTTCATTGAAAGTGTGGTGGACAGCTGAAACAGCCTCCCAAGAGAGACACTGAAGGTCAAAACAGTGGCAGGCTTCAGAAGAACACAGGACATACATAAGGACAATTGAAACCACATTGCCCAGGAGCTTTAGTTTTAGTTTTAGTTTATTATTCTAGGAATTAATACCTTTGAGCCAAAGCTCTTTTACAAAGGTTCCACGTCATTAAGTACAACAACATAGTAGACAGTGTTACACACAATCAGTAAGCAGTTTAACAAGTTCACAACTTAAACAGTAGGGTAAATGTATGGATAGAGAAGAAGGAAAGGAAAAGAAAAAGAAAAAAAAAAAGAAAAGGAAGCACAGAGGTTTAGCAAGTGGTTTGTAGACAAGCAGCATATAGACAGATTATATAGACCTTGGTCTTCTTTTGCTATCATCTTTCTATGTTTCTAAACATATGAGAGTTTTTAACTTTCTGTAAATTTGATTTTTCTTTGCATAACCATCCATGTAAGCTTTTGTCTTGATGTTACTCTTTGTCCGAATCACTACTGTAAAACAGATTCTGTTCCAGTGAGCCTGCCTAGCAACAAAAAATTAAAAAATAAATAAAATAATTAATGTTGACCTTCAGATTATAATTTGATACAATGGTTATCCGAGAACAGAACTGTAGACCCTGAGGCATCATTTACAGGTAGCGGAGGTTGCAGATGAGACCCCAGTGATTTATTTGCAACTCCTGTGATCAGGGCCCTCAGTTCTCTTCCCATAGTTGTGCAGCGGGGCTCCTAGACTTCTGTGGCACATTTGTTTCTTCTGCGGCTGGGACTATTTACTTCTAAGGCAGTTTCCTGCCTTGCTATTGGCTAACGTCCCAGGTGATGTTATTGCTGGCATCATATACTGAGCATGGAAATGGGCCTTCAGGTCAGATGAAGAGGGGGACACAAGCTTGCATTTGTGGAAAACTAGTAATTTTAAATGAAATCACCACAAACTCCAGACTCCAACCTTACTGCTAAGAGGACAAAATGATTGGTGCACTGGCACCCAGTGCTGTGATAGTCATAATGGTGGGACAAACGATTACGAAGGATACTAAAGATCACACCTCCAAGGGTGTGGTCATTGACCAAGGAGGATGAAAGTCAGCCAAGCCTATCACAGAGGGAGCAATGACGGGTAAAGCAATGGGATGCCAGTGCTAAATGGCAGATATTATTGAAGGCTACACCCCAAATAATGAGGATGGTTTTGAAGCTATGGTAAATACAGGAGTTCCTTAAAGGAGTTTAGGTTAGAGCATTCCACGGTCACCAGCAAGATGAGCATAATGGAAACACTGTTTTTATTTAATTTTGTATTTTATATTACTTTTTCTTGATCAAGAAAGGAGGACTAGGCAAGTCTGCCTATTTTCAGCCTCATCGGGGGTATGGAAACCAACTGAAAGTGAACCAGGTTAAGCTGTAGGTGGTATTTTGGTGAATGGGTGAAATTTGTCCAGGACACCAGGGGAAATTCCCCTACCCTTTTCTCCTTGGTGCACGCATTGTTTAGAATATGGTAATTTGTCCTCTGCTTGTGCAAATCTCTTTCAGTGCAGTTTGTACAAAGGTAAAGGGCATTCATATGTGCGTTCCCCTTGGGCCTCACACAATAGGGATGATTATAAAATGGGTTTCTAAAAAGTAGAATTCTGATTGGTGTAACTGCATCACCTGACCATTGATTAAATCTCCTACTTAATCAACAGTTAGACAGTCGAACTATGCCTTGCAGACCCAGGACTAATATCCCTCCCTACACAGAGAGTCAGGGGGAACTACCAGAGCACATGGTGAGTGTTGGCTAGGTCAAAGAATAAATAGGATAGGCATTTTGTTTCCTGCCCTTAATACCACTATTTACAAAGATGTCCACTTTAATGATTTGCAGCACAATTAACAGTATAAAAAGTCATAAGAAAAGGTTAACGGCACTATCCGCGTTGAGTTCACGTAAGTGTGACATAACTTTTTTAACGGATATCAGGTTGGAAACCTCACAACTATCCTAAGCTGCTCATGCATGGTCAAAGCGAGCTACCTTCTGCTCAACAGGAGTTAACACTTGCAATGGGGTAGGAATTATTCTTCTCCAATCCTAACTTGAAAGTGACTAAATTGGTAGATATACATCCAGGGAGGGCATTGTTATTAGATATAGCATTTTTTTCTAGTAGGCTCTGTTTAATAATGATTTATACACCCCAGACTAAAGCACAAAGGGTAGAGCTAATTAGAGAAGTGCAGCCTTATTTTCACACTTCCAGAATGATAATATGGGGGGGGGGACTTTAATTGTGGATTAGCAAGTGACGATAAAGACACAAAAACAGCTAAGTTATTTTATGATACAAATGCACTTAAAGAGGTTATATCAGACAAGTCCAGTGGCATGGAGGGCTGAGGCACCGGATGCCTCACCTCCTGCCACACTGGTGACCCGGTGTTGGGAATGGACTCAGATCACTCGGGGGTTGGCACGGTGGGGAAGGATAAGCATCCACAGACATCTCTCCTTTCTTGGGGAGGGGGGGGTTTGTGAGTCACGCTGCTTGTCTGATACTCAGCAGTGGCTGGGTGTCAGCACATGTGTGCCACCAAGCAGAAAAGGAAAGGATCCCATGTTCAGGATGCTGGGGCCATTTCTGTGGAGGTGGAGCTTGGACATTGCATCCATTGAACATCCTGTGGGCATGGGGGTGAAAAACGGGAAAAAATCCCTGAGGTGGTAGGATGGTGACTGCCACCCCCCCCCCCGTAGACTCCACACCGGTGGCTGGGCACAACCACAGATCCTGTGGCAGAGGACTGAAGGTGAAGGTAAGTCCCAGGGGAACAGGGTGATGGGGTTTGGGGGTCGGTTAGATGGGGGCCACCAGAGGTGAACAGGAAAGATAAACAGATGATGAGAAAAAAAGAGGTTATATCCACGGCTAATTTATTGTGTGCATATAGAAGCATTCATGCTTCAGAAGGGAATACTTGTTTTAGGGGCACATTTTCAACCCAAATTTATTTTTATTTTTTTGTTTCATTTGGTTGTTATGCAATTAGCCATTACAGTGGAGTATGAGTTTTCTCACCATAAATCAGTGCAAGTGGTGATAAATTGTGGTGTGTGCCGATATGTTAGAGCTCAGCTGCAAAAGTTGGTCTCTAAAACAGAATCTGAGAAACAAGATTATAGTGCCTAAATCAGGAAAATAAAGCAGGACATGTGTAGCTTTCAGTACAACAGAGCTAAAACTTTGGCACATGAGATGAGATTTGGTTAAAAAAATACCAAACAAACTCGATCCTTTTAAAAAATATAAAAATAGAGTGGAATAAAGAATTTTACAGCAAGTTAAGACTTCAGTTGGGCATACTGAGAAGTCATCAGCTGGTCTGCTAAGAGTGGTGAACAATTTTGTAGAAAATACTTTTGGGATAGGAATAGAGACATGTCTGGATACCGTAGCTTTTTGAAGGGTTATGTCTTCCTCAACCTATAGAACAAAAGGTAGAAGAATTAATTAGTCCTATTACATCTGAAGAGGTAGAGTCTGCCATTTCATCACATCCTGAAGCTCGTCTGTGTACCTATCGTGTTCCCCCTAACCAACATCCTCAATCACTCACTCTGCACTGGGGTATTCCCCAGTAAGTGGAAAAGTGCCACTACTAAACCACTCCACAAATCCGGCTCCAGAAACAACATTTGCAACTACAGGCCCACCTCCTTCCTTGCACTCCTATTCAAAATTATCGAAAAAATCATCCTTCATCAAACCATGAACTTCCTAGATACACACAAACTTCTCATAGACTCACAACATGGGTTCTGAATTGGTCACAATAACAAGACCACCCTAGTAAAGCTTACTAATTTAATTGAAAAGGCCAGTGATGAAGGTTTCTACACCAGCTCAGTGTTTGTGGACCTAACAAAGGCCTTTGACCTTGCTGATCATAAAATTCTCTTCCACACCTTATCTGGCCTAAATTTCTCTGCTGAAGTGATAAAATGGTTAGAAAATTACCGCCATAATTGGACGCACAGGACTACAGTAACAGGCCAATACTCCGAAATGCATCACATCAAATATGGAGTTCCTCAGGGTTCTATCCTCGGACCTCTCCTATTCTCTTTTGTAGTTAACCCCCTCCTCGATATCTGTTCATCCACAGAGTTCATTCTCCATGCAGATGATGCAGCCCTCTATTGCAAGGATAATAACCCCCTCTCCTTTCAGAACAAACTGCAATATGACTTCAGCAAACTAAACTCCTGGTTCTCCTCCCGAGGCCTGGTCCTCAACTCCAAGAAAACTAAGGTCATGGTATTCTTAGACTCTAGAAAGTCCCTCAATTTCTATTTTACTCTCATAGACAACTACGGCAACCCAATTGAGAGAGTCACCACCTTCATATACTTGGGGATTCACTTGGACTGTCACCTGAACTACAAGCTACACACTCATCAATTAATTTTAAAAAAATCACCTAAGACTTGGCATTCTACATTGACTAAAACATTTTCTCATACCAGAAACTAGGGCTTTGCTTGCCAACAATTTTCTGCTCCCTATTTTAGACTATGGTGCCTTCATATACTCAACCTCCATCTAGCAAAAAAATCTAGTTAGATTAAAGACCACGTATCACAGCATCATCCAGTTCATCACAGCCCTCCCCCTTAGGATGCACCACTGTGATCTGTACAAGGCTGCAAAGTGGCTCCCCCTGGAGAATAGATTTGTCAGCAGAATTCTCACTTTTTTCTTTAAAATCCAATTGGGCTCCATGCTTAGCAGCATCTCCTCCCTTTTCAATAAGCCTGTACACACCAGAACAACCAGGCACTCCAGTACCCACACCTTCGCAATGCCTCGCTGTCATACCACCCAGGGGCAGCACTCCCTCTCCTACAAAGGCGTCAAACTTTTTAACAACTTTCCCCCACCCTTGGTCCTGTGCAGCACACTTACATCATTCAAAAACCAATTGAAATCCTACTTTTTAAACAAACTCCAATGCAGTTGCCCCTGACCCTGCTCTCAGCTCCAATCTCTTCTTTTCAATTTCCTGTACTTCTCACCTGGTATATGTTTGCCTCTTTAAATTTATTATATAGTTATGTTATCTTTAACAGTACCTTCCCTGTTATGTTCTGTCCCCTTTCTATGACTGTTATTCCTAACGATGTAATGTTCACCAACATGTGTTATTGTACCAATTTTGTATGCACTCTCATTCCAAACTATGTAATATTTACCAATATGTATTACTGTGTCACATTTTGTCACTGGACACGTGTGAAAATGAGCAATTTTGCTCAAATGCCTTTCTGGTATAAACAATACAATGAAAATGAATGAATGAAATCTTTGAAAAATGGGACAGCACCTGGCAGGGATGGTTTAGGGTCAGAAGTTTATAAAACTTTCAGAGAGGAATTGGTGCCAACCCTGACTATATTGTGTAAGTTCATTCTTGATTCTAATCTTTTACCAAAAACTATGTCAAAGGCAGTTTTGATACTACAATATAAGAAGGGGGATAAGTCAGATCTAAAGAATTGGAGGCCTTTGAGCCTTTTAAATACTGATTTTAAAATTCTAGAGAAAATTTTTACAGTAGACAAGAAAAAGTTGCAACAGATTTGATTAGTCCCTCTCAGACATGTTCAATTACGATGAGACAAATACAAGATAACCTGATATTGCTGAGAGAGGTCTTCTAAAAGGGAGAAATGGGTTCTTGGGGTGGATATGTATTGAACCTCGATCTAGAAAAGACCTTTGATAGGCTGTCTCATAGGTATCTGTTTGCAGCTCTTCGGGCTTACAGGATTTCAACAAAATTTATTAGATGAGTGCAGATATTTTATGGCACAATGACTGTAATTACTAGTATGAATGGCTGATTAAGGAAGAATATTTTGGTGAAAGAGGGGTCTGACAGGGGTACCCCATGAATCCCCTTCTGTCTGTTTTTAGTATTGATCCTTTTCTCAGACTGATAGCTCAAGATCAGAGAAAAAAAATAATTCTTGCAGTATTAGGTCAACCTGAAATAAAAGTCCTAACTTATGCTGATGATATTTTGTTAACCTTTGCGTAACACACCTTGAGTGAGGCAATCATAGAACAGATAAAAATGTTCTCTAAAGTATCTGGTTCCAAGATAAATTATGATAAATGTCAGGGTGTTCCACTGGGTTCAGCTCCAATTGCAGACAGTGAAACATTAGTAAAAGTGGAAATTCAAGAAGAAAATATGAACATTTTAGGAATTGAATTTGGTTAAGGAAATATGGCTATGAGAAACTGGGAAATACAATTACAGAAGGATAGGATAATTTTGGCAAATTGGAAAGACAGATTAATCTATAAACAGAAAAGGGTTCAACTTATTAAAACTTTACTCAAACCAGTATGTTTGTTTCTTAGTTATGTTTATCCCTTGCCAAAAAAATGAAAGGCCCCATTTTACAGTATATTCTTTCAAGCATTTTGGGAAGTAGGTTAAACCTGAACAAAAGTGAAATTACTTATAAACCTATAAAAGATGGAGGGATGC
Organism: Neoceratodus forsteri; assembly: GCA_016271365.2. Taxonomy (NCBI): domain Eukaryota; kingdom Metazoa; phylum Chordata; order Ceratodontiformes; family Ceratodontidae; genus Neoceratodus; species Neoceratodus forsteri. Next base: position 1,042,329,172 of record CM028130.1, on the reverse strand, counting down.
ATTTGATTAATCCATTGGTATTGTATTATAGCATTTTTATTTACAATAATATTTGTTTAGCATTAAGGCCAGGGGAAAAAGTTCCAAAATCAGTCATTAATGTATGGTTGGACCCATCTGCAGAAGTTTGGAGGGCTGGTACAGTAACTGCAAGCCTTTGAGTAAAGTGAAGGAGTGTTAAAACAGTTTTTCAGAAAATTTTAAAGTGGAAAATTTCACATAACAATATTGTGACCCTAACGAGGGAGTAATTGTATGGTTTGATTCTAGAAAATGTATCTTCAGGGGAATTGGTTTTTCAACATGTTCAGTTTCACTGACATGGATAGCGTTAGCATAGCCAGTAAATGAAAGAGTTCCTAAATTTTCCTGGGATGTCCTGTGGCTTAGTTGTCAGAGGAGATTAGGGGTCAAGGGTAATCATAAACTAAAACAGATGGCAGAAAGATTTTGTTCTAGAACTAGTTGTTTTCAAAAGCTGGAAGCACAAGAACACCTTTTTATGGTTGTGTGGGCAGAGCTCCACAGACATTTTGGAATTACTCTGTTAGGGCGCTGTGGAAGCACGTGAATGGACAGCACTCCAGCTTGCTTCCACAGTGCTGGGGCACAGTTCCACTGCACTGTGTTTTTCACAGCCCTTCCCCTCCGTGGGCCGTAGAAACACATCCCCTTGCTGGGGCACTACTTTATCTTCCACAACTGTGGAAGTGACAGCTGCCAAGCAAACTGTGCATGCGCGAGGATTGCACATGTACAGTTCTGCCACAGTGGCCATCTTGTGCATGGCAGCAAACTGTGCATGTGTGATCCTCGCACATGCGCAGTTTGTCCTTTGGCGATCTTCCATACAGCTGACTCCGGCACAGTGAGAACTCTATCTACTCTTTTGCTCGCTCTCTCCATACTGAGCAGCAGTACTGGCTCTGACCAGAGTTTGTTTTGAATGTGATTATATACTCCTTTTTTGGAAGTTGATGACAAAAGCCTGGAGGGAACCAACACACAAAGAGGTAGTGTTGCTCACCTGGCACCTGAAAAATAAATCAGATCACCAGGAGAGATTGTGCTCCATAGACCTCAATCAAAACTGTACCAGATATGGAGACAAAAGACCCACTCACTGATACTTTTTTTGGACTTTATTCATACTATACAAAATTCAATAGCTTGTCCAGCAAAACTATTATCAGTGTTTCATAGTATACCCACTACTTCATCAGGATCTTTTGGTAGAACACTATTTTTCCATTATCAAGTCTATACTATAAAGTCCAGATATTCACTGTCACTCATCCAAACTTATGTGGTCCACACAGAAAGAAAAAAAACAGTGTTGGAGGGTGTGGACCAAGAAGAAGTCAAGGGCTTCTCTTGTTACTATTGGAATTTTCAAATCAGAAATTGAATAAGCAGAGAGAGTGAATGAAGCCCTCAGGTCCCTTAAGAAGGAGAAAGCACCAGGGCTGGATAAATTATATCCCAGAGTGCTGAAGGAACAGGCGGATGTCCTGGCAAAACCCCTGGTGGAGCTTTTCACCATCTCTCTGAGGACAGAGTGGGTGCCCCAGGACTGGAAGATGGTGCATGTAGTGCCTATCCACAAGGGGGGGATCAAGGGAGGTGGCAGGAAACTACAGGCCTGTCAGCCTGACATCGGGAGTGGGCAAGGTGATGGAGGGCATTGTCAAGGAGAGGCTAGGGGGGGAGCTGGAAAAGTCAGGGTGCCTGGACGATAGACAGCATGGATTCGTCCCAGGGAAATCGTGTCAGACAAACGTTTTGGAGTTCTATGACTGGGTGACAAGTGCCTTGGACCTGGGTAGACCAGTGGACGTCCTCTTTCTAGACTTCAGCAAGGCATTTGACTCTGTTCCTCATGGGGGTAAGTTCGATAAGCTGGGAGAAATGGGGGTGGGGAACCAGTTGATCAGATGGATAGGCAATTGGCTCCAGGACTGGACCCAGAGGGTCATAGTTGGCGGGGATAGTCTCATCCCCAAGGAGGGTCATTAGTGGGGTCCTGCAGAGATCAATCCTTGGGCCCCTCCTGTTCAACGCCTATGTCTCTGACATAAGGACAGGTATCAGGAGTGAGATGAGTCTCTTTGCGGATGACTCAAAACTGGGGGCGGTGGTGGTGGATGGGGAGGAGAGGAGGGTGGCCCTACAGGGAGACCTGGAGGCTCTGGAAAGATGGTCTAGAAAATGGAAGCTGAGGTTCAATGCAGGGAAATGCAAGGTACTGCATCTGGGGGCCAGAAACCCAGGCCAAGTGTACACCCTGGGGGGGGAATGCTACAAGTCTCAATGGCTGAGAGGGACCTGGGGGTGGTGGTGGATGTCAAGATGAACAACTCGGAGACTTGTAGGAGGGCAGCAGCCAAGGCCAACAGGATGCTGGGATGCATCGCTAGGGGGATCACCTCCAGAAGGAGGGATGTGATACTACCTCTGTATAACTGCTTGGTGAGGCCACACCTCGAGTACTGCATGCAGTTTTGGAGGTCACACTTAAAGAGGGACACTGAACTCCTGGAGAGGGTCCAGAGGAGGGCAACCAAAATGATTTGGGGCTTGGAGGACAGGACCTATGTGGAGAGGCTCGAAGAGCTAAATATGTACACATTGGAAGAGAGAAGGGACCGGGGGGACATGATAGAGGTCTTCAGGTACATGAAGGGGGTAAATAGGGGAGAAGCAGTCAGGGTGCTCAAGGAAGGTAGAGGGGGCAACTAGAGGGCATGGGTGGAAGCTGGAAGGGGGATTCAGGGGAGAAAGGAGGAGGTGCTACTTCACTCAGAGGGTGGTGGAGCCATGGAATGCACTGCCCAGGGGGCTGGTGGAGGCAGAGGTGGTGGAGGGGTTCAAGAGGGGGTGGGACAGGTACAGGGGAAGGGTTCTGGAAGCAAAATCCAGTGCAGCGAGAATATCCGGAACTGGGAAGGGAGAAGCCAGAGAGGGCGAGGGGGCAACAAGGTCAGCTCCCAGGGTGGGGGCTGACCAAACGAGCAGACATGAAAGACCGTTAGGCTTATTCTGCTGGTAATTTAGTATGTTAGTAATAATTATACAGAGATATTTGAGTTCAGATAAGTGGCAGTGAATAGCTGGACTTTATTGTATAGACTTGATAATGGAAAAATAGCATTCTACCAAAAGATCTTGATAAAGTAGTGGGTGCACTATGAAACACTGATAATATTTTTGGTGGACAGGCTATTGAATTTTGCATAGTATTAATAAATTTCTAAAAAATGTGCCCATGAGTGGGTCTTTTGTCTCCATGTCAGGTACAAAAGCCTGGAGGGAACCATTGTTTTTAACAATAACATCCCATGAATTAGTACTTGGTCTGTTTTCTTTGTCTTGGACTAAATATCATCCAGAAACTTTGCATGTAATATATGCCATTATAAAGCATTATATACGACAAGCACATTGCAACATGGGTCATGTGACAAAAAAACAGTATTCAAGAACAAGAGAAAAATATCATTATCTCCCTTAGGCAGGGCAGGGAAAATGATATTAAGATTTATTCTGTTCAGTAAATTAAGAATTTGAGGAACAATTGTAAATTCCTGTGAACAAAAGGATTTCAGAAAGGGGCTTCATGTTCTTTTCATTTGAGATATGCTAGATTTATTTTATTTTATTTAGTTTTTGTTGACCGGGTAAGTGCACTAGACAAATCCTGTCTATTTTCAGGCATGACCCGGGGGAGGGGGATACAGATGAATGCCAACTGACCTTGAACCAGATTAAGCTGTTGGTGGTATTTTTAGTGAATGAGGGAAATTTGGCCAGAACACTGGGGAAATTCCCCTACTCTTTTCGATAAGTGCCATGGGATCTTTAACATCCACCTGAACTACCACCAATCCAGGCAGATGGGACCTCGGCTTAACGTCTCATCCGAAAGACATAACATAGATTTTTGAGTTAGTTTTTTTTTTTTAATTTTCCTTTGTAGTTATTTGAAGATATGTGATTATCTCAGTTATTTTCTTGAAATGCATTTCTCTTGATGTTCACATTTTGTACGTTGCAGACATTTTCCCCCTTAATTGTTGTTGTTCATTATTTTTCTGTTATTTTATATATAGTTTTCTTTAAAGAGATTGTATTATGTTATTTGTTTCCTTTTATTTTAGTTTTGTGAATTATTCTATTTTGTATGTATATTTATTTGCAATAAAAAACACCCCTAGTCTTTTCAAGAAGTGCCATGGGACATTTGACATCCACCTGAACAACCACCAGAACAGCAGATGGGACCTCGGCTTAAACATCTCATCCGAAAGACAGCACCTCAGGAGTGCAGCACCCCCTCATGCTGTTAAAGGAAAGGTTGGTAGAGTATCTTAAATCAAATAGGCTGCAAGACCAAAGGCAGCATTGATTCATGGAGGGGAGGTCATGAAAACCTGATTGATTTCTTTGACTGGGAGATCAGGGAAATAGATCAAGGGAGGCTAGTGGATGGGGTCTATCTGGACTTTAGCAAGTCCTTTGACACTGTGCTGCACAGGAGACTGATTAAGAAACTGAACAGCCTAAGGGTGAGATCCAGTGTGATGAACTGGGTTAGAAACTGGTTAACGGACAGGCAACAGAAGGTGGTGGTTAACAGCACTCACTCCAAGGATGGAAGAGTGAGCAGTGGGGTGATGTAGGGCTCAGTACTGAGACTGGTTCTCTTCAATGTCTTCATAATGTCTTCCCACCTTATGCTAGCGAATCGTACCCACTGACCAATCTCGGTCACATTTTTCGTTATCCTCCTCCATCTTCCTTCTCCTTTCTCTATCCTCAGTTCTACCTTTGTTTATTACATTACAAGCACTTTTGTATATCATGTTGTATATTTACAAGTATTAGCACCATATGTACTGATGCTTGCCTACAACTTGCTGTAAATTCATATGTATTCACTGTAATTTGTTTTCCTGTTTGTCTGTGCTTCTGCACCCAGGTTGTGCCTGAAAAAGATACTTGTTACCAGTGTACTCACCTGGTAAACAAAGTTAAATAAATAAATAAACAGATGACATTCAGATCCGGAAGGGAAGGGATGTCTTTTTGCAGATGATACCAAAATCTATAGTAGGGTGGACAATTAGGTGAAAGTTGAAAGAATGCATAGGGATCTTGGGAAACTCGAGGAATGGCCAAAAACAGCAGCTGGGATTTAACAACAAAAGTGCAAAATTATGCAGCTAGGATATAGGAACCCAGGAATTGGCCCCTTCCTGCTTCACTCTGTTGTATACAAAATCATAGTGGTTTCTTCTGTTTTCTTGGCTGAGTGGGACAAATCGGATGGGCAGTGACCACTAAAAATGTTGGTTTGACTACAATATTTTAAAGTTAGTGTCCAATTGGCCACCTGCCCACAAAGAGATTTTTCTCACAGTGGGAATAATCCTGACTAGAATCTTAAAAATGATAGCCACTAAAAAGATTTTGTTTGGCTACAAGATTTTGAAATTTAGTAGCCAACTGGCCACCAACCCATAAACTAATTTGTCCCATCCTGTTTCATGGCCTTTTTCACAAATTCCACACAGGACTGGGTGGCCTCTGATGCTGCATTCTTCATTTTTGTGCACTTACACTCTTCCGCTTCTATTGTTTTTATTTATTATTTATTTGAATCTTGGATTAAAACCTTTGAGCTGTTAGCTCTTTACATAGATTCCATGTCATGGTATACAAAACAGACACTACAGACAGACAAGATGTAACGAACGATATACAGCACTTAATACATTACAGTGTGAGTAGAGTAACACTAACAAAAGAAAACCCCAAATATAATGTAGGAGGAGCTAAGAACTGTTGACATTGCAAGTGTACAAGTTGGGCAAGGAGTGTGAGGCAGAAACAAACAGGGGTGTTGCGAACAGCCAAGAGGCTTTGTCCTTTGGATGGATAAGGGAGACAAACATAGACAGAAAGAGAAAAAAGGGGGGTTAGGGTCATCCTCACGAGACCTTGTCAAGGTTGGAAAGGTTAGAGAGAGGTAGGACAGAGTAGAAGGTGGAGATTCCAAAGGGTGGAGGAGTGAAGAGGGTTGTTAGAGGACAATGGGTGGGGAGTGTAGAGGGTTGGTAATGGACAGTGGATAGAGGGTGTAGAGGGTAGGTAGTGGACAGAGGGCAGATGGTCAGAGAGCTGAGTTAGTGTGGACAGTCACAGCTAGAGGCAGCGACATTGAGTTAGTGGAAGCAGTCACAGCTAGAGGCGATGACAAGGTGTTGTCTAACTTTTTGTTTAAAAGATCCCAATGAGGGAGCAGAGGATATGTCCACCAGTGGGGAGTTAAACCAGAGTGGAGCTCGGTAGGCAAAATACCTTTGACCTTGGGAAGTGCGACAGTGAGGGGTCTTGAAGAACAGGCTATCAGAGCTTCTGGTAAGAAGTCGGTTGCTGTAGGGGATGAAAAGCTTCTGGACTCCAGGGGGAATGAGACCAAGGCATGATTTTTTAGCTAACAAACAAGTTTGGTAAGAGATTCTGTTCTTGAACTGGAGCCAGTTGGCCTGGGCATAAAGGTCACAGGTGTGAGTTAGTCTTGAGGATCCTGTTAGAAGTCGGCATGCCTTGTTTAGGGCCACTTTAATGTGATGAAGGGCAGTGTCAGAGGCTGACCCATAGATAGCCAGCCCATAATCGATGAGTGAGACCACAGAACTGTGAAAAGCCATATTAAGAGAGTCAGGCAATGCTTGTGCCTATGTAGCAGCCCTATTCGTGTATTGATAACTTTGGCAATATTGTCAGTATGGAGTCCATAAGACATGGTGCTGTCCATCGTTATCCACAGGTATTTAAAATGCTGGACATTGTGTCCTCCAGCTCCTTTTTATGTTGGTTTGTGTGCACGCACAAACAACATATTGGGGTAGTATGAGAAATGCAGAGGTGTGTCAGCATTGGCGAATGCAGGGCACGCTTTAGAAGGTGAGTCCCTCATTCCCCAATTAGCCAGCATGCTAGCACTGACACAAGTATTATGCAACGTGTCACTGACTTGAGAGAAATGTGCCACTGCAATCAGAGACAAACTCATCATGCAGTGGCACAGATGACATGGCTTCCATATGTGCCCTTCGTGGTGAAACATGTCAATAAACATGGCGACAGGCCAGTGGCAGGAGAGCAGACAGCTGTTTAGTTTTTAGTTTTTTTGTTGACCGGGTAAGTGCACTAGACAAATCCTGTCTATTTCAGGCACGACCCGGGGGAAGGGGATACAGATGAATGCCAACTGACCTTGAACCAGATTAAGCTGTTGGTGGTATTTTTAGTGAATGAGGGAAATTTGGCCAGGGCACCGGGGAAGTTCCCCTGCTCTTTTCGATAAATGCCATGGGATCTTTAACATCCACCTGAACTACCACCAATCCAGGCAGATGGGACCTCGGTTTAACGTCTCATCCTAAAGACGACACCTCAGAAGTGCAGCACCCCTTTCATGCTGCACTACAGTGTCAGTACTGGAATATTAACCCAGGTGCCAGATGTGGAAACTGAACCCACAGCCCTCTGATCTCTCAGCCTCAGAGGCAAGTGTGCTACCTACTGAGCCACTGACACGTTGCTTTTTAACGTCTCTGCCTTGCCACCCCACCGGTCCCTACCTGAAAGGAGGGAGGAGGCGCTTTCCTCACCTGCCTCCTCCATGTCCCGCTGTCTCCGGCTCGAAAGTTTCTCCCAGCCATGCAGAGCAAGCCACAGCCTAAGCTCCTTATGGGCTGGGAGTAGTCAGTGCCCAAAGGCACTTTTACTGTAAGCGCAATCTGATTGCGCTGGCGGACTCCCCTTCCCCACCTGCCGACATCAGAGTGCCCTTAATACCACCTTCTCTGACCTCAGTCACATCCTCCCTCATAACTTCTTTGACCCTATCCCCAACAGCCCCATAGGCACCTCTGTCACCGCAGCCCCTACACCTTTCTGGCTTAGAGCCATCTCCTGCAGTGAGGCTAAATGCTACCTCAACAAAGCCTTGATGAATGCGCACTATAGCAGTGACTCTATTGACCTCAAATTGCTCAGGCTGACTCTGGATGTAACCCTGCCACACCTTACCAAAATTCTTAACTGGTCACTAAGCCTTAGCCAGTTCCCCGCACCATGGAAAAAAAGTATAATTACCCCCATACTTAAAAGTGGTGATCCCACCTCCACCAGCAACTACCGACCCATCTCGATCCTCCCACCCCTCTCAAAGGGGCTTGAAAACATTTTTTCGGACCAGCTCACTGACTACTCAACCAAATATTCGCTGCTCTGCCATGAGCAACACGAGTTCCGGAGGGGGCACAGCACCACCACTGCCCTCCTGGAATTTACCTCATATATTCACGAGGCCCTGGACCAGGGGTCCATAGCAGGAGCAATCTATGTTGACTTGACCAAAGCCTTCGATACTGTCAGTCACGCACTTCTGCTCCACTCCCTTCCCTTCCAGCATTTCTCCCCTGAGGCCACTGCTTGGTTTAAGGACTATCTCTCTGGCCGGACACAACAGGTTAAAATTAACACCACCCTTTCTTCCGAAAAAACAGTTCAATCGGGTGTCCCCCAAGGGTCCATCCTCGGCCCTTTGCTACTTACCCTATTCTGAAACTCCCTCCCTAAATCATGCACTGGGAAGCTCCTGCTCTATTCAGATGATGCAGTACTGCTTTGGAAACACCCCAATCCTTACTCCCTACAATCAGCCCTACAAGGCTTTTTTAGTGAAATTGAATCCTGGTTTCATGAGCACTGCCTAGTACTCAACTACAACAAGACAAAGTCGATGATCTTTGCCCACTGCCAAAACCCACTCAGCAATGTTCCGCTACTCATCTCAAACTCCCAGGGTCTCCTTCTTGAACAGGTCTCTAGCTTCAGATACCTGGGTGTCACTCTGGACACCTCCCTCACCTACCACACACACATCCAACACCTTTCCGACACTGTAAACACCAGATTAGGGATCCTATACAGACATAAGCACTGTCTACCCCTGCAGGCCCTACATCTAGCTGTAACTTCCTCCGTCATATCCTTGGTTGACTATGGCATTATTATTTATGGTTCTCCCAACAAAACAGCCCTACGCTGCATCAACATTGCCCTCAATAAAGCCTGCAGACTGGTCACTGGGAGTGATAGAGATACCCACACTTGTGAGCTTTACAAACATGCTAACTGGCTCACCTTTGAAGATCAGCTCAAATATCACACCACCCTCCAAGCAAAAAAAATTCTCATGAATCTAGCTCCTAAAGGCCTCCTCCCTCTCATCCAAACTATCTCCCACAGAAGGGCCCCTAGACCCACCACTGGCACCTCTCTCTTAGTCCCCCACTGTAGGACCACCCTAGGACAAAGGTCTTTCCGATACAGGGCTCCCCTATGGATAAACTACATACCAACCTCTATCGCCCTAGCTCCTAGTCTTGGCCAATTTAAATCTGGCCTCAAGGACTTCCTCCTTGCATCAGCCACCTGTGACTGCAACCGGGACGCCACCACCATCTCCAGAGCACAAAATGAAGCTGATTGCTAGCAGTCTATCTAGTGCCAATGAATGCAGTAAAGCCGTAATATCAGGGATATAAATGCCCACTCTACCCCTGACAACATCCTCAGGTCCCGCAATCAATATGTATATAAAAAAATTACTCAGGGTTCAACTAGGACCCCCTGAATTTGTAATCTACCTTTTGATCACAGCTTAGACCAAAAATCCACCTCAGGATCCTTGACGCAATGTATATACTGTACCTATGTATAATACCAATATATGCTATGTTTGTTCTTTCTGTACTGACGTGGAGCCTTTTCAAAGGAGTTTAAGACTCAAAGGATTGTAATTCCGATTCTCTTCAATAAATAAATAAATAAATAATTCCCATGTCAGCCTGTATCCCCCTCATCTTTTAATGTGGCACACTGGAAGCCTACCCCAGTGTGCCAAAACATGCTGTGGTGTTTCTTTCCGACACTGGGATGCTCACTCCCAGTGTCAAATGCGCTCTCCTCCCCACATATCCTCTGACCTCGGGGTGCCCAATCCCCAGGTTGGCATTGATCCCCTCAGTACTTTGGCACACTGGGAGCCCACTCCAGTGTGCCAAAATCCATAGTTTATCTGTAAAAAAGAAAACGGACCCACAACTTTTTTTTTTAAACCTGAAAAAGAAAACGGTCCCTCATCATTGCTATGGCCCCTCCCCCAACCCACCCCTCCTCTGTGCACCCCACTCCCCCTGCACTTCACACCCATACTTACCTGTGGAGGTCAGCAACAGTGATCTTCAGTGGACCTGGAACACGCCTGCACTCTTCAAAAAGACGACTGCAAACTGAAGAATTCGCGGTAAGTCCTAAAATGGCACTGAATGGGGGTCAATTTAGGTGGATATTGCAGCCATTTTTGGGAATTTAGGTCCCAAATTTTCAACATGGAGTTCTTGGGTCCCCACCTCATGAACACAGTCACTGTCATTTCATTATTCTGTCCCGAAAGGTCATTTTGCGGTCACTGCACGGAATCACCTTTTGGGACTGATTAATGAAATGACAGTGCCACTGTTCATGAGGTGGCCTCCCAAAGAGCCTATGTTGCAAATTTGGTGAAAAAAATTCCCAAAAATGACTGTGTTACGAATGTGCATTGCGCAGTTTCCACTCATGCTCATAACTTTGACAATTTTTAATATTTTCACTCCAGATTTTCAACATTGCCATTTTTTCACACCTCCTATTGAACAGTACAGCTGTCATTTTTCACATTCTACCTGAAATGTATATTCACACATCTGGCACACATTAGTGCAGTCGCGGTGGGAAATCAACATTTGGGACAGATTAACAAAATCACAGTGCCACTGTTCATGAGCAGAGGTCCCAAAATGCCTGTGTTGAAAATGTGGTGTAAAAATCCCCAAAATAATTGTGTTATGGGCGTGCATTGCTCAGTTTCTACGCACGCCTGTGACGTCACAAATTTTTCATATTTTCACTCCAGATTTTCAACATTACTATTTTTTTACACCTCCTCATGAACAGCACAGCTGTCATTTTACATCCTGCCCAAAATGTGTTTCGCACCTGTGGTACCAAATGGCGCAGTCGCTGTGCAAAATCACCTTTCGGCTAATGAACTGGTAGTGCCACTGTTCATGAGGTGGGGTTACAAAAAGCCCATGTTGAAAATTTGGAGTGAAAATACCAAGAAACGCCTGGGGCGTTAGGGTTTCTAACTGTAACGCCCCACACTGTAGAGACTGACAGGCATCGGGGTATGACCTGGGATTGTCGGCTGTAATGCTCACACCATTCCACCCCCACCCCCACCCTCCAGCCAGTGACAGGCATTGGAGTGTGCCTTGGACTCTTCTGCCCCAAAGTTCACCCCATTCTTCTATACTGCACCCATCTCAGTGTATTTCCTTATGGAATGGGGTGAGCATAAGGCCCAAAGACCCCAAGGCACACTGCGACACTTGTCAGTGTCTGCAGGGTAGGGTGAGGTGAAATGGCATGAGCATTATGGCTGATGACCCAAAAGCACACCCCAATGCCTGTCACTCTCTGCAGGGTGGGGTTGGCATCAGTTCAGTACTTCACTGCCATTCCTATTGTGCATCTCTCTAACTCCTGCACTTCCATTGCCAATGCCAGCAAGACAACATTCAGCATTGACAAATGCTTGTTTATTATTGTTCTCATTTTATTGCAGCCTACCTTTCTAAAGGCAAGGATCACAGTACTGCATTTAATCTGCTCAGACCCCAGTGTTATGGCTTGGCCTATCATTTCCTTGCTAATAATGTTCCTGATTATATCTTGGTTGCACAATACCACATCTATTGTTGTCTCCATTCTGGTGGGACTGTTCAGCTGTTGTGTGAGAAAGATGTCTTGGATCATTTCTAGGAACCTCTGACTTGTTTGTCTGCCTGCTGAATATGTTTCCCTACCCATTTTATACACAATACTCAATGGGTTTCCTTCCCATTTTATACTCAGTACCCAATGGATTTTCTACCTAGTTTATACCAAATACCCAATGTGTTTCTTATCGATTTTATACCCAATACCCAATGACTAACTTCCCATTTTATACCTAATACCCAATGGTTACCTACCCATTTTATACCCAATACCCAATGGCTGCCTACCCATTTTATACCCAGTACCCAATGGCTACCTACCCATTTTATACCCAATACCCAATGGTTACCTACCCATTTTATACCCAATACCCAATGGCTGCCTACCCATTTTATACTCAATAGCCAATACCCAATGGTTACCTACCCATTTTTTACCCAATACCCAATGGCTATTTATCCATTTTATACCCAGTACCCAATGGCTACCTACCCATTTTATACCCAATACCCAATGGTTACCTACCCATTTTATACCCAATACCCAATGGCTGCCTACCCATTTTATACTCAATAGCCAATGCCCAATGGTTACCTGCCCATTTTATAATGCCCTTATCCTACCCCCCCCAGTTTGAGGGTATGCCCTCTAGTTCTGCTTATACTCACTAGCTCTAATAACTGAATGATTGTGTATACTACAACCTGTCTGTTCTTTTTGGTACACCAAACACTGTGATTTTGTCACCTCTCAGCTTTCTTTAGGCTGAATAGGTTGAGTATGTCCAATCTTTAATCCTAGCTGTTGCCCCCTAAACCACTACTCAGTAGGGGTGGAGGAACCACTTCAAATAAATTCACAACCTCTCAGAACCTCTGCCATTTTCAGTAAAGGAAGCTTAGCAGACCCTTTTTTCAAGTTCTGAAAATGTTCTAATAATTTTTAAAAGATTGGTTTTGGGAGCTTTATAGACTATCCCAGCAGGTCTTTACCCTAAAGGAAAACTGTGGCTGATGATAAGACCTAGAATAAAGTTTAGGGTAGGGGATGTACCCAACGAGCCAGGTCTGTATTAAGTGATCATAATCAGTGGTGTTACAAAAGTAGTTCTACAGACACAGAGTTTATTTAGTGCAACACTTAGCTTGTGTTTACAGTGCTATCATTTCCTTTCACTGACAATACTTTTTGAGTTGAAATTAAGTTGGAATCCATTTTTTGCACTTTAAAGTAATTATTTATTTAAAGAAAATACAAAATCACACATGCCCCCACAATGCAAAGCATCATGGGCTTATTTATTTATTTGTGTATTCAGAAATACCTTTGAGTAAGAACTCTTTTACAAAGGTTCCATGTCAGACACAGAAAAAATATTTACAGGCAGGGTTGCAGCATCATCGAAGTGTACAATAACAGGGTTAACTTGAAAGTTTCATAGACAAAACTTAGCAACAACCAAATTGGCAGGAATAACTTAAAAAACAAAATCACTGTGCAGTCCCAAGGGCCTTGTCAAACAGAACAAGGATTCTGTGAGATCCGAGTAGTAAGGGGAAGACATAGAATTGCAGGTAGGGGTGGAGGGGGAGTGCTAGCAGAGGTGAGAGCATAATTGTGGGTGGGGGAGTGAGAGAGAAGATACAGGAGGAAATAGTGAGGGGGAGAGAGAATGTAAAGTTAGTGGTGGAAAAATATGAGGGGGAAGGGGAGAGGAGGAGTGTAGGTGGTGAGAGATAGGAGGAGGGGGTTAGAAGGGCAATGGCAAGTGAGAAATGAGGAACAGTATTAAATGGGCTGCAGGGGAGCATGGAGATCAGTGCTGGCATTAAAAAAATGAAACAAATCTGAGGGTTATGATAAGGCATGGATAACTATCAGTACTTCTCATAGCTTATCAGAACCTTGCAGAACCTCAGAATCTTTTACAGTTTTGCTGTCCCTACTAAGGTGAACAATGCTGGACTGTCTTAATCTCTCCAATATCCTTTCAGTATTAAGTTGACCAGAACTGGATACAGCACTCCAGGTGTCATTGATCTAAGGCCCTGTTCAGGGGGAAGATCTGTGAAGATATCTCCTCTACAGAGCCACACCCATTGGGCTGAAAGGCAATGGCATTGAGGCATTGCAGGAGACACTGCATAGCTAAGGTGACCTATGTTGACATACATCCCCATGTGCATCATCAAACATCTTGGCATTGGATAATTAACATGAGTAGCCTCCGTCCACTTCTGTTCTATTTTACCTGCTGTTGAGTACATATCGGACTGGAAGTAGTTCTTCCTTGCTGTTTACAATGTTCTTAAAATTCTCCTTCCAACTGTCTTATGATTTCTACTTGACCTCTGTGATGCAGTCCTCCAGCATTGCTGTTTACCATTTATCTTGGTGTATGCTGTCCAGTCCAACTGAACAAGGCACTGCTATAGTGTCACTGTAGGAATAAAATCTCTCATGCTGATGGCCATGACGGCTGAATAAACTGCCTCCGTACCAGCCACAGCATTTAGCATTGTTCTATTTGCCAGAAATTCAGCCAGGCTACCTAGAGATACAGGCGGATATCACTAGTGTATTTTGTCCAGATAAATTTGAAGGAGTACCATGCAGTCACAGGTAAAGCAATTGCTTCTCCACTGACTTCAGGTAAGAAGTTACTGCTGAAGAAATCAGAGACATCAAAGGCTACGTTGTTGACCCAATTATGGCACCATATCACCAGAAAGGGCAACAACTTGGTCAGTTAGTCAGGTGGTCAGATTCTATGCTGTGGTCACCTGCAGAATGGGTCTATCATTCATCAAAACTGTAGGCATGGTCCCCGTAGCCGAGGTAGGAAGACTGGACTGATGCCAAACATCCAGTGCCGAATCCTGGTTTAGTCACTGAACAGCCAGACCCCAGGGTGGAAGGGTGCACAGCACAGTCAGTGATCCCACTGCGTCCGACAAGTTCTATGATAATGTTTAGTTCGGCATTGCTGATCTCCAGCCCCATGACGTCAGCACTGGCAACATCCACTAGGGCTGCATCTGTTGGTGTTAACTCAGGCAATGCAGCCGTTTTGTGTCTAGTTTTTTGAGTTGATACAGTGTTCTTTGGCTCATTTACTATTGTCTCCATCTACAGCGCCACTACCAAGCCAGCCTATGATGCCGCAGTCCGTGCCCTTGGCAGGCCCTGTTCCACCTCCTGCCTCTGTAAGGGTCCCAGTTCCTAGTCAGGAGCCCTCTGTTCCTCACCCTGAAGAGGAGGAGGAGCCAGGAGGAGAAGTATAATCCTGACCAGATGGAGGACTTCTGGGGAGAGAAGAAAGAATAAAGGTTTCCAGTCAGACAATCTTCAGGGTCCTTTGAGTCCTCTGACAGTGTGGATACTTTTTATTACATACCCAGATCTCCTTCTGAAGGTTCTTCCTTTCCCGCCATAATAAGGCAATCCAGGAGACTTTGTAATATAGTAAAACAAGACAAAGTACCAGCACTCCAGAGCCAGGAGTTTCAAACTCAACTCCATGAAGGACATGAATGAAGGATATCAAAAATAAGATTTTTCAAGATTGTATGAAGTTTATTTGAGGATAAATTTCCTCACTCAGCAAAGAACAGTGTCCATGACACCAAACTGCCCTACGCTTCGCCACGTAAGGGCTTCATCAGAGGGCAGCAACAGTACATGGATGCCCCCTACAAGGTTTTGAAAGGTCATAGAAGAGGAGGTTAACAGCTGGCTGCCCCCTCCACCTACTTTTGACTTATCCCTGCCTGCAGGGATTCAGATGGGGCAGAATAGAAACAGACACAGAGAAAAAAGGACAGAGGAAGACTTTAAGTCCACCATGTCTGCCTGAGGCCCTACCTTATACTTATTCTCAGCCCTACCCTCATTTCCTCCCATACCTTCCCTCCAGTGTTTAACTTCCTCTTGCTGATCATTACCTTCAATTTGTCCCACTGACATACAGAGCACATGTGCAACCAAAATCCTCTCTCCCAGGAAAAATTTCTTGCACTTCACTGCATTAAACTTAAGCCCCCATTTCTTGGCCCATATTTCCTCAAAATTCCATACCTGCTTTGTCCATAGGAGGAAACATGAACCCTCCATGCTCAGCGATGACCTGTGACCAATCTGGGCCATTGTGGAGAGGATTGTAGCTAGGCACGGCTAGCCGAGGGAGAGGGCCCACTGCTTCTGATCGAAGCTTAGCAGACAACTCTCGGCCTGTCTCTGTAATTCCCTGTAGAGAGATAAGTGGAGAAAGCAATAGTTACAGGTGGCAAACAAATACAGAGCATTGCTCCATAGAGACCAACATCACACATGTGCACGCGCACACGCATGTATGCATGTACACGCACGCATACACAGTAACATGCATGCATGCACACATACACACACACACACAAACATATCCAGGCACACAAGCTCACACACGCACCTCAGCTCTTAGGATATCCTGTAGAGGGGGATCAGTAACTGACTCACAAATAGTGGCCACAATATTGTCCACAGGTGAAGAAAAATGAGAGTCACAGCATTGGATCTGGCCACGAATTCTAAATTCCTGGGCTCCATGCACCTCGCAGAGATGATGCACAAATTTGACAGGCAGTTCTAATTCATATAGTTAGAAAGGGAGCTTAAGATGTCTATTTTGGACCTATCCAGTCTGGTGTGGGTTACTGGGGGAAAGGTCTAGCACAGAGCTATAAAAGACAGAATATGTTTTACATGGATACATGGAAAAAGACCTAAAGACCATGTAGTCTGCCCTTTACTTTTACTATTGTGACTGAAAGAAGGTGTTACTGCTGTAAACTGGGAATATGAACATGCATCATTGTCTACATCTAAGATCCATATAAATTTGGGTTACGTGTCTTTGCCTTTGGATGCCGGAAAGTGTATTGTTGGTTCAGTTTTCTGTACAAATGGCCCAAAGGTGAGAAGCCAGACTACTTCATCTGGAACTGCACTGAGCTCAACCACTGTTCCATGTTTCACAACCTCGTATGTGAAAATGGAAAAAAGAAAATTATTTGCCCATAGCGCCACGCACTTGGGGAATACATCTCCTTCTAATCTCATATTAGCAAACAACGTGTGCAGTATGAAATCATGTGTTGTGAAACTTCAAACCAATTTAGGTTAGTGGAGATGTTTTAATTGTTAAATATTATCACACACAGTGCTGACACAATATGAATGCTATACTGCATGTACTGCAGTCACTGAGACCTCCCTGCAGATGAGATGCTCTAATCTCAACGGGTCTTATTCTACAAAATGAAATTTTAATAAACCACTGGTAGCTGAAGTCCTGGTAGTGCTTAGCCATAGATCGAAGTTATAGATATAGCTGCATGAACTCTTTGCGATGTTTGAATACTTTCCACAATGACCTGCCCACAACCAGTATTTTCTCCCACATCTACATGTATGCGAACAGTACAATTCCCTGTGCCAGTGATCCAGATATCACATCATGTGAATCTCCAGTTCAACCTGAACCTGAGATCATTCAGAGTAGAGTTCAACTCAACCCTCACTGACCATCTATAGCAGGAGAATAATGCCCCTGACCTTTGACTCTAAGCCAAAGCTAGTAAACTCACCTCCTGCCCTACCTCGTGAGAACAGTGACAGCCCCCCCCCCCCACAACACTTCATATCCTTTAAATACTTAGGGGTCCAACAGGACTAGTCCCTTGACATCTCCACCCAAATTAACTCCATCACCTCCAGACTCTTCCCCAAGTTTCATACTCCTCCCACCCCAACAAATCAGCCTCTATCCTGCTGCCAGATCATTCTCAAAAAAATGCTCCCAGACCTTAAACATGGAAACATTTTTATGGCATGGCATGCAAATCCTCCCTATCCAGACTTCCAGACTAGACACCTTTTTTGTTTTTAGCTTCATGTTTCTCCCTCACCCTGACCTTGGTCGGCCCTCGTCTGGCCGCCGTCCATCGCCTCCGTTCCCCCAAGCCCTCACCCCTGTAACCCCCATGGCTTACTCCCCATGATGGGGCAGCAGGGACCCCCACCTGCCAACAGGATCCAGTTTCGGGGCATTACCTAGGGAATGGAGTGCAACAGGAATGGCCATTAAGCCGCAAAAACCAGCCACCAGGATCTTTTCCATTTTCTCTTTCCCCTGCGGGAGCAAGGTGTGCAGTGTCGTCTGTGGCAGGCTCATGCACACACCGACGTGTGGCCCCACCAAGCATCTGCCCTGCTCCCACCCCTAGTGTTGCGGTAGTGCAACACCAAGCCCCAGCCTCCACCAGGGGTCAGGTGTGCGCCGACCGAGCTTACCCACCCTCCCCAGAGACGGAGAGCTGTCCATCGGACACTCGATCCACCTTCTCCCAGCGGCCCATGCTTGTTCCCAAATGTGGGTCACCGGCATGGCTCGAGGTGTGGCATCCAGTGCCTCAACCCTCTGCACCACCAGGCCACTAGACACCTTTTTTTTTTGCCGCTTTCTATGCCTCTAAGAGTCTCACTTTTTTAGGCCCTACACTGTGCAACTCCTCTACACACCAGACTCACTTCCATTGACATCTTCCACTGTCAGTTCCCAGTGTGTGTGCATCTGGGACCCAGGTTGGTTCCATCCCCCTTGGGGGCCCTCTTCCTCCTGTGGGATGTAGGAGGAGAGGGCAAAGTGTGCCACTTAAACCAGTGTCCAGGCACCAAGGGCTGAGGAGCAAATGTGCTGCCGATGATGATCGGATGCATGGTGGAGCACACAGGGAGGCCATCACATAAGGGTGCCTTGGCTGGGCATTTTCTCCTGTTCCCTCCCCTCTTGCAGCATGCTAGGGACTGGGTCTGCTGGCACATGATCCCCCACACTAGCAGTGGCTCCAGACTAACACCTGGTGTTGCCCTTCAAGCAGTGCACATTTCCTCTGTCTCCCAGGAGGCAAGTATCCACATGACCACTCTTTTGCACTCCCTGCCATCCTCCCCTCCTGACATCCCTGGCTCAGGGTATGAACCTGGGTTGCCAACATATCAAATTGGTCCCCACCACTCGGTGTCAGGGAGCCAGCTTGAAATCCATTTTCAATGTTTTCTGCCAATTCAGCCTTAACTGCACCCTCTTGCAGTGCTCACCGATGTGATCTGTACTCTGGCCTGGGCTGGTCTTCCCTGGAGAGGCAGCGGCTCATGCATAAAACCTAATTACCTTTACATTCTGGACCAACACTCTCCACGACTATCTATCCTCCTCCCTCACATGAACCCTTCCTCTGCCTACCACCCCAGTAATTCTAACCCTCACTTTTTCCTAACTGCCAGATGTAGCAATTCTACTGGGCAGACTATTCTGTAGGAGACTCCCAACCCTATGGAACTGAATTAAAACACTGGCACCAGATTTAAAGAGTAGCTACATAGAAACATAGAAACATAGAAACATAGAAGTTGACGGCAGATAAGGACCGCAAGGCCCATCCAGTCTGCCCATTTCTTTTTCTACCTTATAAATGTGCCATCGGCCTTTGCTCTGTCAGTGACCTATCTATTCATGGTCATTTGTATTGCTCCCTTATGCCTATCCCATGCCTGTTTGAAGCCCTGCACTGTATTCATAGCCACCACTTCTTGTGGTAAGCCATTCCATGCATCTACCACCCTTTCTGTGAAAAGAATTTCCTCACATTCCCCCTTAATCGGCCTCCCTCTAATCTCATGCTGTGTCCTCTTGTCCTGCTATTTTCTTATATTTAAACATGTTAGACTCTTTCACCTTGTTTATGCCCTTAAGGTGTTTAAATGTCTCGATCATATCACCTCTCTCCCTCCTTTGCTCAAGGGTATACATATTGAGCTCCGTTAATCTGTCCTCATATTCTTCTGATGCAGTCCCTGCACCATTTTGGTTGCTCTTCTCTGGACTGCCTCAATTTGGTTAATGTCCTTGTGAAGGTGTGGCCTCCAATACTGCACGCAGTACTCCAGATGGGGCCTAACCAATGTCTTGTACAGAGGGATTATTACCTTCCTCTTACGACTTGTGATACCCCTACTAATACACCCTAACACCCCCCTAGCCTTACCTACTGCTTTAGAGGTCTGCTTGGATGATTTTAGGTCATCAGTGATGATGATGCCCAAGTCTCTTTCTTCCTTTGTGACTGCTAGCAACCCTCCCAGCCTATAAGTGGCTTCAGGGTTTCTCTTCCTATGTGCATGATTTTGCACTTCTTTGCATTAAATCCCAGTTGCCACTCTTCTGACCATTTTGCTAGTTTATCCAGATCTTTTCTCATTCTGCCCACCCCATCTGGATCATCTACTCTGTGCAGATCTTGGTGTCATCTGCAAACAGACAAGCCTTACCCTCTAGTCCATCTGCGAGGTCACTAATGAAGATGTTGAATAGGACTGGCCCCAGGACTGATCCTGAGGTACCCACTTGTGACTTGCATCTCTTCTGACTGTATACCATTTACCACCACTCTCTGTTTTCTGCCAGTCAACCAGTTTGCCACCAGTTGACCAACTTCTGACCCAGGCCTACCTAGCTTATTTATCAATCTTCTATGTGGAACAGTGTCAAAAGCTTTGCTGAAGTCAAGGTAGGCGACATCAACTGCTCCCCTTGGTCACCACTCTGAGTTACCCAGTCAAAGAAATCTATGAGATTACTTTGACAGGACCTTCCTTTGTAAACCCATGCTGTCTTGGATCCTGTGCCCTATGGATTCCAGGTGTTGCACTATCCTTTCCTTAAGGAGTGCCTCCATAATCTTGCCCACTACTGAGTAAGACTGACTGGTCTGTAGTTCCCGCCTCCTCCCTGCTACCACTCTTGTGGAGCGGGATCACAAGCCCCTTCTCCAGTCTTCTGGGACCTCTCCTGTGCTCAGAGATTCACTAAACAATTCTGCTAATGGCTCTGCTAGTTCCTCCTTTAGCTCCTTAGTACCCTGGGATGTATGCCATCAGGTCCCATTGCCTTATCCACCCTGAGCTTAGCAGCTCTTGGGACCCTTTCTTTTGTGAAGGGAGTAGTGCTCACCTCCCTCCCCTGTGTCTATGATGCTGAGCTGTGGGCTCTGCCCTACCTTCTCTTCAGTAAATACTGAGCAAAAGTATCTATTTAGGATAGATGCCTTTACAGGGTCCTCCTCCTCACATGCTCCTTTTCTCCATTAAGCTAGCAATAGCCCTCTGGACTTTCTCCTTTCACTAATGTATCTATAGAAAGTCTTGTCACCTTGTTTTACTGTTTGTGCTAGTGTTTCCTCAGTTTGGGACTTTGCCTGCCTTACTGCCTTCCTGCTTCCCTTAGGGCAGTTTGGTATGCCTCCCTATCTTCATCCCGCTGTGTTCCCTTATATTTCCTGAAGGCCAGCCTTTTGGCTCTGACCTTTTCTGCTACTGTATTTGAGAACCAAAGTGGTTTCCTTCTTCTTTGCACTTCCTTTTCTGTCTAACACAATGGGATGTTGCTTCAAGTATTGTATCCTTAATGCTTGCCCACTTTGCCTGTACCTCCTCACCTGTGTTTCTTTTTGCCAGGGCTAGCTTAACTCTGTTGGCCATCTTATCAAAGTCAGCTCCTCTGAAGTCCCATATTTTTGCCTTGGAATGGGATGATTTAGATGTAGTAGCCAAATTGAACCATACCATGTGATGGTCACTGGCCCCCAGGTGACCTTCTACCTGGAGATCTGTGATCCCTTCTTTGTTAGTCAGTACTAGCTGAAAAACAATTTATTATAACACGTCAGAAAAATCTTCCACTGCTAAATAGCATAATGCATAAAATGCAAAAAAAGATAACCTTAGCAGTGGTGGGTCAGACAACCCACTGAGAACCTGACTGGATTCGCCTAGTGGCTTTCTCAAAGGGTTGTGTGATCCACCATTGCTAAGGTAATCTTGTTTGTATTTTATGCATTATGCTATTTAGCACTGGAAGATTTCTCTAATGTGTTGTAATAAACTGTTTTTTAGCTACTCTTTAAATCTGGTTCCAATGTTTTGATTCTGTTTACTGGGCATGGACTGCTGGTGTGGAGTGGCGTTTGGCTAATTTCATCCCTATGGAACTCCCTGCCTACTCAGCTCCATTCCTCCCCTTTGTGGGTAACCCTCCCAAGATGGGCTCTGATTAGGCCCACCTGTAACTGATTTCCTGACTATCTCTCAGTTTACCTGCACTGGAGCACTCACTAATAGCACTTATGCCTTCAGAGCTGACACACTCCTCCATGCCTGGTTTCCACCCAATCCCATTTTCTGTTGTTTATTTTTGCCAGCGGTGCATGTTTGTCTGCTATTTATCCCAGTCTTTGATTAATGCGCCCCATGTTCATTTTTGCCTACTTACTTGAATCACCAGTTATTTTTCTGAGCTTTTGAGAGCGCATCGCGAGTAATATATAAATTAATATATGGGCAACCATCCACAACAAGGCTGTGTTTCCATCAAGGGGTTCTGATGACATCATAGCGACCTTGAGAGCGAAGCTTGAGTAACGTACAGAATAATGTATGGGTAATTATGCCCAACAAGGCTGTGTTTTCATTGTGGAGTTCTAATTACATCATAGGTACCTCAAGAGTGAATCGTGAGAGTTCTCTGATGTCATCAGAACCCTGAGATGGAAACACAGCCAAGTTGTGCATGCATGCTCGTGTGTTTTGCACAGTATACTGTTTGCAACATAAAATAAAAAATGCTGCTTTTTTCTTTCTAAGAAATCTTCAGTTTAATTTATTTGTTTTGTAAAACAGAAACCCACCATTAGCCAGCTGCTTAAAACTCACCGGGGTATATGGAGAACATGAGATTAAAATGGCAGGTGGCACTTGCTTCCATTCTAATTAAAACAAGCATTTGTCAATGCTGAATGTTTGCTTGTGGTGTAACAGAGCTGTAAAGTGTACTTTTCCTGTATTTTAATTTTGCTAAAAAGCAGAAACCTGGAGCTCCCTTACCTCAATGGACTCTCTGCCGTGTTTTTTAAAAAATGTTTCTATTAGCCCACAAAGGAAGGGGAAGGGATCATAATTTTCCCCTGAAAGGCTGGCAGCGTGATCTCTTTCCACTTCCTGACTCTGTGATCCTCCCCAGTGCTCCAACGTTTTGTGATGTCTCTATAGGAACCTAGGAGTCATCGTTAGTGACATCCTCAGGCAGTCAAGCCAGTGTAATAAGACCTTTGATAAGGCAAATAGGATGCTAGGATGTATTGGGAGGGGTAGTGACAGTGGAAGGAAAGAGGTAGTATTACCTCTTTACACATCAATGGTAAGACCACACCTAAAGTACTGTGCCCAGTTCTGGAGTCCTCACTTCAGGAAAGATAAAGACAAGCTAGAGGCGGTGCAAAGAAGGGTGACTGGCACTTAACATGTACTCTCTTGAGACCAGACGAAAGAGGGTGATATGATGGAGACCTTCAAGTTCCTGAAAGGAATAAATGAGGTGGTGTGAGAGGAGTTAGAGGAATGAGAGTAATAATGATACCTAAAAGAAAAATAGTGGTTGCTGGTGGATCTGTTCCATCTTCATGTGATATTTTAACTGTCCATTTCAACTAATCTCAGCGACTGTGGTGTTGTGGAACTGCTAGGGGAAACTCCTTTGCTTTGGAATGATAACGTTAAGAAACAGTCACGGTGAACCGAATGTATATAAAAAAAGAAACAGTAATGTTCACTGTTCCCAGAACCATGAAGGACCTGAAAAAAAGATGATAAAACACTTAAAATGAGGAAAAAACACAGTGCTGGAAGAGTAGAGCACCTGTTTAAGTAAGCAATAAGACATGACAGGGTTTTCCTGAACCACAGGCCCCAGCAGATTGTGAGGCATCAGGCACTTGCGCTGAGTGCTTTCAACCACCTGGAAATGTGGTTCAGGAAAAGAAACCCACACCTGAAGTATGTTATTGCACTTATCAAATGGGTAACAAATTAAAAACATGCCTATTTTTTTGTAAACATTAGGATTATAAGAAATTTTCAGAAAAAAAAAAAAGTTAAAGAAGGGCCCCACACTTTGACTGAAATGTTACATGTTTTACACCACTAGAGGGAGTTAAGTGGCAGAGTTTGGTAGCCTGAGTGAGATTAATGTTGTGCCCCCCACCATCTCTCTCTCTCTTTGTCTGTGGGGTGTCTGTCTGTCTGCTTCTTTCTCTGTCTCTCTCTATTTCTGTATTTCTCTTTGTCTCTCTGCATCTGTTTCTCACTGCTTATTAATCTGACTCCCCAACCCACTGTAGCCCTGCATGGCCCTCCAGATGGCAGTGTGACAGCTTGACACTAAATGCCATTTTTGACTGTTCCTCCCATTGTTCATTTCAGTCTAGTGTCTCAGTGTTTCCACTGAGCTGTTCCAGCGGGCTTGTGGTCCACTAAAGGATGGCCATAGAAGTGCTGGGTTATGATTGTTGGTGCAGGCAGAGAGGCCAGGCCACAATCCGGAAAGGAACTTGGGGATAGTGTGCTGCACTTTTTTTTTTGTCTTATGACATTTTTCGGGGGAACGAGTGAGGTCTTAGTGATAAAGGTGCAAAAACAGTCATGATGGAATATGGGAGCAATTTAAAAATGGTTTATCTTCATTGTAACCATGGCTGAAGTGCAGGGAAGGGATAAATTAAAAAGAAGTCATATATTGTTAGTTTGAGAAGTAAAAACATGGCTGCCTGTTTTCCTGCATAGTTCCAACCTATCGTTTAGTTGTACAGCTAGGTGACAATGAGTCTCAACAAAATTACAATTCTGCACGTTCACAGCATGAAGTAAATCTCTAATGCATGCACATGCATAAGTTGGTGTGTCTTAAAATGGTTAAATGCATAACTTCTTTTTCTTAGACTAGTTATATTTGATAAGAAATGCCTTCTTTATGTTTTCTTCTTAAAAGTTACCAGAATGTTAAGATGTTTGCATCTCTAAACTAGAGTTATTAGAATATTACCCATATTCAAATGACTTTTATCTGTGATTTCAAGTATAAAGATAAATACATGGATAAAAGTAAACAAGGCTATTACCTTGGCCTTTGTTGCAGTAGCACCAGTATGTATACAACCATGGGCGTTCATGTCTGTGATTTGACAGGACCTCAGGGAGTTGAGGTCCAGGGGTCAGGAGCTGGACAATTGTTGGAGGACATAAAAGGACCCCCCTTCTATTAGAGACAGAGGTTGTAGGTCCTTAGTCTTTAAGAAATGTGTATAGTATGTATGTTGTGAAATAATTTAAAAAATCAATTAAGTTTCTATATTAAAAAAATGGCTGCCGCACATGCTTTTTTTAAAAAAAATCTGAAGGCATTAATACTAGCATGTTCTGAGTCTTGGTTGCAGGAAAGAGTGCAAAACCATGGGTTTCTATTCCTGAAACCATGGCTTTGGAATCTTTCTGGCCAATCAGGACACAGGATTTTCCCTACACATTGTATAAAAAGTATTAAAAGACTACAACTTTTTTGTAACCTAATAAACTTAGTCAAGTAGTAGTGGAGTGATGATCCAGGGCAAGCACTTCTTCAACAGAAACTACAGCTCTGATGTTGGAAGGCAGGGGAGATTGTGGCCAACACAGTGCAGAGGGCATCTTTTAAATATACCTGTGATTCCAGGGCATTGAGTGGGCATTGACTTCATGCAAAAATGTGACATCATCCATCGCATTCCTTTTAGAATCTGTTGCTTGATAGTAAATTGGGTAGGGAATCCCTATAAATTGGTACATGTTTATTGTAAAATAAAGGAAATCAACAACCCAGGGACCTTCAAAAGGGCCATGTCCATTACCTCCATATCCCATGAGGCTGCAAGGCTCTTCTTTACATAAGCAATAAGTCACTCCAGGGTGTGCGCTTCTGTGATATGATATGATATTATGACTTGGGTACATTGTGAAGCACAAGGCATCACTGAGTGCCTTCAACCACTCAAAAAAATTTCATTTCTACCACAACAAAGCACATTCTGGATGTTCTTATTGTGATTATAAACTGGGTCAAACTTTTGACAATGAGTAAATTAAACGTTTTATATATTTATATAAACATTTTTTTTACAGTAATTTTATAATGTATTCTTACACCATAGAGAAAATAGCCCCCCTAACATTCCAGAAGTGGAACTGACCAGAATGCATGGATGCCATGGAGCACAAGAATTCAAAATTCTGCTCAGTTCCACTGGCGGGTTCACACACACACACACACACACACACACACACAGACACACACACACACACACAAAATAGAAAGTCTCATTTGGAGTCACAGCCTCAATTGTAGTTGCGGCAAGGTAACCAGAAGAGATTTCCCTAGAAAGCTGGTAAGGACAGGATAACATAGGTGAATTTCACTTTGTAGGGCCTAGTAATTCTTTTCAGTGAGTTACAGTGGCAGCCATGTTTGTGATGGAATTCAGGAAAGAGTGAAGTGGGTCATGAATTCTGCATGTGATTTGCCCATATTCTATATCCTACTGCCTGAACATTCTTGCATTCATTGGGGATTTACACATGGTTCTCAAAATGTATTTAGCAAATCAGGAAGTGGGGAATTTCCATACCACTTTTTAATTTTCTATGTCCCTACCACATGTCCCTCTCTCTCTGCTACTCTGGAGACTTTTTTTACAGCTGTATATGTCTTGATATATCACTGTTGTTGAAGCACAGGTCAGGAAGCATAGGCAAACCAGGAAAAGTCATACAATTCACAAGTAGTGTTTTATTATTATCAATAACAACAAAATAAAAAAATTAAATTGGGCAGGATAGCTCTTACACAGGCAGTTCAAACAAAACATAAGTCCTTCTCTGAGGTTATCTCTCTCTCTATATCTTAATGTCTTTCTTACTCCCTAACAAAAGATTGCTCTCTTTCTATATAATGTCTTTTCCTGGCAATTAACTTCTGCATCCTGAGCTCGTTAAGCGATATCCTGTTTCTCATAAAATATATCCGAATTTTGTCAGTTTCTTTCCCTTGCAGGTGCAACAACATAGAACATGATGTCCCAGAACTGATCTCCTGTTTATGACTCTACAAATTAGCTTGTGGAGATCAAACTGCATCCCATGGTTAACCGCCTGAGTTCCACATAGCTTTTTGCAATCATTTCAACAATATACATTTTCAAACCAGAGAACCCAGTTTCACATAAATATCCACATTTATTTTTATAACCACAGATAAGCAAGGGGGAAAAAAAGATAGAAACAGCAAGAAACAGCAAGTGAAGGCAGGGAAATAGCAGGAGGGGGGAGAATTGTAATACTGTCAGAGTGATTAATTCCTAGGTCTCGCAAGAAAATTTGTGCAATCATATATACAAAAGATAGAAAAGGAGAAGATAGAACAGATCTTTGCTTTAAAGTCTTTCTGCATGGGACAGGGTCTTATTCAGCCTTGTCACAATCATCACACTTATTGTAAATATATATGTACCCACCCAGTCCCCTGGGGTTACTAGAATCCCCTTAATACTGTTGATAGGTAAGTAGAAAAGGCAGCTGGTAAGGAGCTCACTTAGGGGCTTCTTACATAATGACATAATTGTTTACTCAGCTAGCCTGAGGGAAGGATGATTATGTCATTTAGAAATCTCGCAGCAGCATAACCATTTCTGAGTCAGCTGCTCAGGGGAAGTTTTAGAATGTTCAGTTAGTTCAACAATGGAAGTAGAGTGGCAGGAGCTCTGCCAGTGGGGCTCTGTGTCAGAGGGCCCTGTGTTTCGCACCCTAGTTTGGATTACAAGTACCAGCTTCTAATGAAGTGATGGGGGCCTTTCTTCAGCAGGATTCCTTGATGTTCACTCCAGGAGAAATGAAAGGGACTGCTAGTTCGGTGGATCCAAGGGGCAATCCTGTGAAGGTCCTCGTGTGTGTTCAGCTGCCTTTGAGGAGGACTTTTGTGTGAGATTTCTGACAAGCTACCATGGAAAAGGGTGTTTTCTGGTTGTTCCCATGCCTAAAGAAAGGGGCAACTATTCTGTGGAAAAGTGTACTGCTGGTGTTGTTTCCATGCCTAGAGGAAAGAGCAACTTAACTGTGACTACATAATGGGAGACAAGTTCTCCAGTTAGAAGTTTGTACGGGGGGAGGTGCTCAAAGATAAGGCTAGATCACACCTGTCAGTACTCCTTGTTCACTTAACTGTGAACATTTGAAGTAAAGTTCAGAGTCTTTAACATTTCAGTAGGGAATGAAGACTTCTGTAGTGTAACCCCGAAGGAATGGCAAAGCCTGTCGGCTGGGACAAAGGGTGGGAGGAACGCCATCTGGAAGCTTACATGGCAGGGCTAACTGATTTGTGGATGGGCGCCAGATTACCTTGAGCAAAATCCATTGCTGTGGGATTAGGTGGGTGATAAAAGTCACAAGTATACACCTATTGGGAAAGAATATGTTCTAAGTGTGTGGCAAACAAACCACATGAATACACTCTTGGGAAATGGAAATGTGTTCAGGTGTGTGGCACAATCCACAAGCATACACTATGGGGAAGAGAAAGGAATTGTTTCAGTGGAGAACTCTACTGCCTAGCAAAGAGTTGTGGAAGGAAAATGTACTTGTTTGTCATGACTGACCCTTGGGGGGATCTACTGATGCTTTAGTATCAACTGTGAATAAAGCCATACTGCAGAATCCTAGCTGCTGCTTTGGACAATCTGATCATTGCTTCTGTGTGGAATTAATGGGGCCCTCTCAGCAAGTAGATCTAGCATGCACCTAGCATCCTCTCCCCTGGACTGGGATGTAGTTACAAAAGTTCATTTTTGGTTATTGTACCCCCCCCCCTTCCTCTAGATAATGAGCCTGGTATATATCCTAACACTAGGGGTGGTACCTATCCTAGAATTTCTGCTAAAAGTAAATGGTATGCCATATGTGGGTACTAGTCCTGTTTTATGGGGGGGTGCCAACTTGCCAAAGGTGGCATGGGGGCTACATATACTGATTACTTAGTGTTGTCAATTGGTCTTAGTAATGTTTGTAATTGTTAAATATCAACTCTGCCACTGTACAGGCTCACCGGGATCCTCTTAAAAAAGAGGTGTCTCCCCTAAATGAGGCTATTCAGACATGGCAAATTCTATACAAATAATTGCTATGGGTCCTGTCTCTGAGTAGAGAAAAATCTCTGGGAATACTAGTCTCCAGCAGATCCTATGTTCTTCCAAGGCATACTTTTTCATTTTAACAAATGTGACCCTAATGCCGCCCCCCCCGCATAGCTCAACAGAACCCTTGCAGCCAGTTCTTCAGCTCTGTGAAAGGACACTGCTCCCTCATGTCTTGCACAGCCAAGGTAAGGTGCTACAGAGCACCCTAAAAAGTGTGGAAGGGGGATGGGAGGCAAAGATTAGTGATTACAAAAAAGGAGCAGATATTTTCAAATCTCTCAGCACTTCATACTGTACATTCACAATACTGCAATTTTCTTTACCAGCTCTCATATACTTACTAGAGATAAGATGCGCCTTTCACGATTCCCAACCAGAGAAAAGCTGGCATTCTGAAAATCATCTGGCAAATGAAGAAGACCCATAGTTAGAAATTTCATACTTGTGTTTGAGTTCCCCATCCTCATTTTATTCTACCAGCTAGATGTCCCACACCTGCTCAGTGCAAGTGGCCTCCAGTCCCCATTGACTCCTGTCTCCCATTCCATTTAACCCTCTAGGCTTCTCCATTCCATGACCCCCCCCCCCCAAGTGGCAGGGCCTGGAGCACAATCTGGTGGCACAGTGGGTGGGGAGTGCAGGGTCTGAGGGAGCCAGTGCTGTCATGCTGGTGGGTGTAATTTTTCTTAATTTGTCTTCCCATGACCCTTAACCCTCCTGACTTCAAGTGATGCCACACAGCTCACTCCTGGCCCTATGAACAATCAGCAAGCCCTTGAGGAGGAGCAAACTCCCTAGCCTAACGCATGGTTTGGGGTGGAGTGCAGCATAACCCAGGCTGGGATGTTCTGCTGTGGGCAGTATTTCCTGAGCCCTGGCCACTCAAACTCTATTGACCTGGGTTCTCGCCCAGACCCAGGTCTCAGGCATGGTAGTGCACCATACTACCGATGACCTTTTAGATGACCCTGTGTTTGAGTTTTTAATACCACCTGCTAGAAGACTACAATGCACCCACATTGGTAAATAGCTTTGAGGGTAGTGTGTTTGATAACCTTCTAAAACAGACATCTTCTTGCTTACTGCATGAGGACTACTAAATGGTGTGCTACATTTGAAGATATAGCAATGTGTCACTGAATTAGACTACATTGTCATTTCTGGCCAGCCCAGTGGCACAGCAATAGCACTACCAACTGGGATGCCAATGACCCAGGTTAAGTAAGGAGCCTGTGTCATTGGAAGGCTGGCTGGGGAGGAGGAGGACTAAGCATTCCAGAGGACTCTATATTCCTTGGGGAAGGAGGAACTGCAGACTCCACTGCACCACTGCCACCTAAGTTACCCCAGGTTGTGGTGGAAGCACAGCTGGAGATCAAGGGAAGATGCCAACAGACTCTGTCAGGCACTGCCACGCATCTGCATGCATGCATGCACATCACTGGGCACACCATTGGCATTCTGGGGGATGGGCAGAAATATGGAAGACATCATCCAGACAAAGCAGCATGAAGCTGCCCTCGTACTGCAGGCCCCACACCACTGACTGAGGCACTGACCACACCAACTCTGTTGGTAGGTCCCACCCCACCCATGGCAGCCCAGCCTTGGGGAGCAAGCCAGGGAGGACCAGGCACTGGAAGAAGTCATGAAGAAGGCAGGTGATGAGGTTTATAAGGGTCAGGCTGAGTAAAAATGGGGGGAAAGTCCAGTAAATTAAAACTACATCATCATTGGGGGCTTTCTGATGTCATAGTTTATTCTAATTGCCTTAGGACTGGCACAGATACTAAGGACTTAAAACAAGAGATGGCTAATTCCAGCCGGAGCAGGCTGGAGTATTTGCATTCTTTTCTCAAGGTGGCAGGTCAGGCAAGGTGTACAGGCATGCACAAGGAGTGAATGAGTCAAATGTTCTGGTTCTGCTGGATTGGGTCAAGTTGAGTTAACAAATCAAGAGTCTAAAAGATATATCTGAATACACACCACTTAATAAAAATTATAATTATATACCTTCAGTAGAGACACGTTATCCTCAAATACGGAAAGTGGCAGGTACAGTTCAATTGGGAGATATCTGTTCTAATAACACACTCCAAACTTATAATCAAATATCTAATAGGTTTAAATTATCTGTAAACCAATTATTTTTCTATAACCAATTAAAATCTTTCTTAAGTCAAAATAAGGAAAAAATTAGATTGGAAGATTCACCCATTTTGTTTAAGAACTTTATACAGAATAAGACTGGGAAAAAATTGATTTCTTCAATATATACTTTACTTTCGGAAACTATGGTGCATGATACAGAGAGGGTGAGGACAAAATGGGAACAAGACCTAGGTATAAAAATCTCTGAGAAGATGTGGCAAGATATCATTAAAACGTACCTAGAGAATGCATCCTCTGTAAAGTTACAGCAAATACAAATGAACACGACACATAGAATTTACTTTATTCCCCAAAAATTGCATTTAATTAATCCAAATATATCCGATAAATGCCCGAGATGTACTAGCACAGCAGGTACCCTTATTCACTTGATTGGTTCTTGCCCCTTTTTATCAAACTTTTGGCACGATATTGAATGCTTTACCCACAGGGTAATGGACAAAAGAATATGTGTTTCACCTGAAACTCTTAGCAATAGTACCAGAAAAGTCGATTTTGGAACCACAACCATGGAAATTATTAACAGTATTTCTTATCGTTGCCAAGAAGTGCATACTGTTAAAATGGAGGGATCCTGACCCACCGGTGTTCAGTCAATGGCTGAATCTGTTGATTGATATATCTAAATTAGAACAAATATGGTATATCAAGAATGGATTAAAAGATCAATTTCTAGATATGTGCAGCCCATTCCAGGTGGAATTAAATCTATAAATTATTAAATAATAGCATGATTAAAATAAACTTAATTATAAAATACTAGGGTTACAACAGGATCTCCCCCCTCCTCCCTTGGAAAATGATGAGAAAGTGAATGAATGGACCCTATCTGAAAACCCCTTCTGATGAAAGGTTAAACAGGGACCCTGACACTTTTTTCTGATAAGGGAGGAAAAAAACAGGATGGAATCAGAACCAAAAGTGTACAATAAAATACAAAAACTGTAAATAATACAATTATCTTTAAAAATTGTGGTACATTATACATTATACATTAGTTTGTCAGTCAAGTGTATTCATAAGGCCAGCATGATCTGGTAACTCCACTGTCCACCCCTTCTGTGTAGTGTAGGCAGTGTGGTGGTTAAAGCACTAATTTGGGAGCTAGGAGATCACAGGCTGAAATCCTGCTATAGCAAAATACTCACTATATTACCTTAGGCTAGTCACTTAAACATTTTGATTCTGTGATACTAGGGAGCCCAGCCCTGCTGCCACCAAACATAACACTGACACTGGGGGGTGTCCAATCCCCTGAAATAAAGAAAACTGTCCCTCATAGTTTTTTTTAAATACACCCTGCAAAAATGAAAACAATCCATCGATGCCTGTTGCTACCACCATCGTTACCACCCTCCACCCGACCCTCCCACTCAGCACCCACTACCCCACAGCCCCCAAGCCCAACCCACGCATGTTGATATACTGGCACAGGGGTACCCAATCCCCCATGCAGGCTACTACCCCCAACCTGCCTGTTTTGCTTCTGCAACACTGGGGAGCCCAGCCCCAGTGCTGCCAAACATAGCACTGACACTGGGGTGCCCAATTCCTAGTGTTGCCACCTGAAATAAAGAAAAATGCCCATCATAGGGTTTATAGGGTTTTGTTGTTTCCATACACCCTGTAAAAAAGAAAACTGTCCATCGATGTCTGTTGCTGCCACCGTCATTACTGTCCCCTCACATGACCCTCCCACTCTGCACTCCCCCAGTCCTTACTTATCTACCTGGGGTCCAATGTCATAATCCTCTCTGGACCATAGACAAGTTTTCACTCCTCAGTGCTGGACCATGAACTGAGGAAATCAGGTATGCGGTTCAATGTACTTCAATAGGGTTTTAAACTTGTCCTCATAACTTGGTCATTTCATTTTCAGTTAAAGAGCAACTGTTTACGTTGCCCCCCCAAGAAGTACAAAGAACCCTTACCTTCCCCCAGATCCAATCCTCGTAATCTTTTTTTGTTTAGGAGCCCCAGTTTAGGAAGGGAAGGGAAGGGATTGTATTTTTGCTCTGAGGAGCCCTGTGGCACTGATCCCTTCCACTTCCTTGTACCTCTGCAGAGTGCACTCTGCCTCTGATCCACCACCCCCACGCTACCACATTTTGTGACATCAGTATATGAAGAATGCTGGGGGGCATGCACCTATAGACATGAATGGGGTCTGTTTTTTAAAGTTACATTTTGATACTTTAGATGGCTATTTGAAATAAATCATGGCCACCGCTTTACTAGCAAAGTTGATGGCCATGATTTATTCTGAATGGCCATCTAAAGTACCGAAACTTAACTTTAAATAACAGCCCCCATTCATGTCTATAGGTGTGCACCCCTGTGCTCTTCATATACTGATGTCACAAAACATGGTAGTGTGGGGGCAGATCGGGGGCGGAGTGCACTTTGCAGAGGTATAAGGAAGTAAAAGGGATCGGCATGGCGGTGCTCCTCAGAGCAAAAATACCATCCCTTCCCTTCCCTTCCTAAATTGGGGCACTTAAACAAGAAAAGATTACAAGGATTGGATTTGGGGGCAGGTAAGGGTTCTCTGTGCTTCTCGGGGGGAAATATGCTAAAGAGGGTGATAGTTGCTCTTTAAGCTTTTTATTAACTTTTAAGGTATACATTCATTTACAATGAGTGAATAATGATGTGCCAGTATAGATAACATTGGTAATATAATATCCAACTGCACTGTTGGCATGACTATTAAAAAGCACAATATGATATGCCTCAAATAATTATAACCTGAAAAAGATGGAAAAGGTTATACAGTGCAACAATAACTTGGTCATTTTGGAATACTGTATTTTTGACCCAAATTTGCAACATGCCTTTTTTTGGACCCCACCTTATGAACAATGGCAGTGAAATTAGACAAATCTTTCCTGAAAGGTGATTTTGTGGTCACTGCATGAAATCACCTTTTGGGCAGGAGTTGAACATTTTCTCTGCCCTTGATCGTGAGGATGGGGTCATAAGATGGCTACAGTATGTAGACAATTTGGGGTAAAAATATTACAAAATTTACAAACACAGGCTTATAACTTTGGTAATTTTCAATATTTTGACCCCAAATTTTCAACATAGACATTTCTTCACAGCACCTCATTAATGTGACAGCTGTCATTCTTCAAATCCTGGCCAAAATGTGTTTTTGCACTTGTGGCGTGAAATCAGCTTTTGGACAGGATTTGAAAATTTTCTCCACCCTTCTTTATGAGGTGGGCCCATAAGAAGGCTATGTGGGATCAAAAGAAGGATATGTTGAAAATTTGGGGGTATAAATATAAGAAAACAACAAAGTTATGAGTCTATGTTGCAATTTTTCAAAGCACACTCATAACTGTGATAATTTTCAGTATTTTGACCCCAACTTTTAAACATGGCCATTTTTTCTCATCACCTCATGAATGTGACAGCTGTCATTTCTTAAACTCTACACAATATGTGTTTTAACACTTGTGGCACAAAATGACGTTTTAGCCACTGTTTTATAAATGACACCTGTCATGCTCAGAAGGAGTGGTCATAAAAAGATTATGTTGAAAATTTGGGGGAAAAATGTGGAAAACCAACTAAGTTATGAGGGAACAAATTGTTCCAACATTTACTCATAACTTTGCTTTTTGCAGATTTTGGCCCCTAATATTCAACATTTCCCTTGTGTTACCCCACTTACTAAACAAGACAGGTGTCATTTTTTAAATTCCCTCTAGCACTTGTTTCCACAGCCACACAGCAAAATCACCTTTCAGGTGGGATTTTAAAAATTCCACCTGTCTTGATCATGATGTCAGGTAATAAAAAGACTGTTGGACATTTGGGGTCAAAATGTGGGAGCCCACTTAAAAGTAGATATGCCTCTCAGCTGCCCTATACTGCGTAATTACAATCTAACAATGTGTAAAAGCAGGACACCACTCAAAATGAGATATTGCATCTCATCTCATCTCCTCTATCCTGGGTAAATATATCGTAAAAATGTGTACAAGCAAGACCCGGTACAACAGTAATACCAGCGGTGAACATTCAGCATTGACAAATGATTGTTTCATACAATTTATTATACTCTATGCAGTTTATAAAGCAAACATGTCTTGCTTCCTAGTTTTGCATGCTTTCCACCACTGAATATGTATGGTTGTCTCCTTTTCTCTTCGGGTAAATGGCATCTGCAGTAAATTCAGAACTACAGAAGTATTCAGTGGACTTTTTTGATAGAGCTTAATACAGTCTACACACCTTTATTACCACACCAGAGTGGGTCTTCAGTGGGCTAAGGAATCCTCAGCAAGAATAATCATCATTTCCTACAAAGCATACAAAAACCAAAAAACATGGTACACAGACTTTCAGTAACATTGAAACATAAAAACTGTTGGCAGATAAAGACCGCTAGGCCCATCTAGTCTGCCCATAAGCCCTATACTTGTATGTAGCCTATAACCCTACCTGGTCGATGGCTCTTCACCTCTATGGTTCTCTTATGCTTGTCTCAGGCATGTTTAAATCCCTCCACTGTCCTTGCTCCCACCACCCCCTGTGGCAGGCTATTCCATGTGTCCACCACCCTGTCTGTGAAGAAAAACTTTCTCACATTTCCCCTCAACCTGCCACCTTCCAATTTCATATCATGCCCCCTCCTTCTCGTACTCTGCCTATATTGGAAGATGTCTTCCCCCTGAACCTTGTTTATGCCCTTAAGGTACTTGAATGTTTCCATTATGTCACCCCGATCCCTCCTCTCCTCCAGCGAGTACATACTGAGGTCCTTTAATCTCTCCTCATATGTTTTCTGGTGCAAGCCCTGTACCATCTTTGTTGCCCTTCTCTGGACCATCTCCACCCTGTCAATGTCCTTACGAAGGTGTGGCCTCCAGAACTGCACATAGTATACCAGGTGAGGCCTCACCAGTGTTTTATACAATGGCATCACCACTTCCTGCCTTCTGCTGGTGATACCTCTGCCTATGCACCCCAACATGCCACTGGCTCTTCCTGCTGCCTTTGTACTCTGCTTAGACACTTTTAGGTCACCTGAAATGATAGCTCCAGATCCCTTTCTTCCTTGGTAATCATCAGCAACTCCCCCCTCCCATCCTGTAGCTTTTCCCAGGGTTCCTTTGTCCCAGGTGCATTATTTCGCACTTCTTTGAATTGAACCTCAGTTGGTACACCTCAGGCCATTTTTCAAGCTTCCCCAGATCACTCCTCATTTTCTCCACTCTGTATGGTATATCCACCCTGTTGCAGATCTTGGTGTCATCTTCAAACAGGCAGACCTTTCCCTCTAGCCCTTCTGCAATGTCACTAATGAAGACACTAAACAACACTGGCCCAAGGACCGATCCCTGAGGTACCCCATTGGTCACCCTCCTCTACCCCGAATGGATCCCATTTACCACTACCCTCTGCCTCCTGTCCGTTAGTCAAGTCCTAACCCAGTTTACCACCTTGTGCCCCATACCTAGACTACTCATATTGTTAATCAGCCTTTTATGTGGGACAGTGTCAAAGGCTTGCTGAAACTGAGGTAGGTGATGTC
This sequence comes from Neoceratodus forsteri, assembly GCA_016271365.2. Taxonomy (NCBI): domain Eukaryota; kingdom Metazoa; phylum Chordata; order Ceratodontiformes; family Ceratodontidae; genus Neoceratodus; species Neoceratodus forsteri. The sequence goes on along the minus strand of CM028130.1, from coordinate 1,042,292,404 downwards.
CACCACCACCCCTGATTTACTTCTTTCAGCACCCAGTCAAAAAATCTATCAGATTCATCTGACGTGACCTTCCTGCTGTGAATCCATGCCGTCTCGGATCCTGTACACTGATGGATTCCAAGTGTGCCACTATTCTTTCTTTAAGCAGTGCCTCCATGATCTTCCCCACTACTGAGGTGAGGCTGCCTGTTCTCTACTACCGCTTTTGTGTAGAGAGACTACATGTGCCCTCTTCCAGTCCTCCAGAACCACTCCTGTGCTGAGTGATTTGGTGAACATGGCTGCCAGAGGCGCTGCTAGCTCCCTTCTGAGCTCCCATAATATCTTCGAGTGTATGCCATCTGGCCCCATTGCTTTGTCCACCTCTAGTTTTGTGAGCTCCTTCAGTACTCTCTCCTCTGTGAATGGACTTATGTTTACCTCCCCCACTTCATGTCTGTTACCCAGCTGTGGTCCCTGACCCTCCCCTTCTTCAGTGAATACTGGACAGAAGCATTTGTTCAATATTTCAAACTTTTACAGGTCTCCCTCCTTATACTTCCCTGTGTCCCCTCTGAGCCTTACAATTCCAACCCCTCCAGTTTTCCTTCTTTCACTGATGTACCTAAAGAATGTCTTGTCCTCTTTCTTCACCCTCTGCGCTAGTCTTTCCTCAGTCTGCACCTTTGTGCTCCTTTCAGCCTTCCCCGCTTCCCTTAGATTGATTTGGTACACCTCCCTGTCTTCCTCCCTTTGAGTCTTCTTTTATTTCCTGAAACCCGCTCTTTTGGCCCTTACCTTGTCTGCCACCTCTCTCAAGAACCATAGAGGTTTCCTTCTTCTCTTACCCTTGTTTACTATCGTGATGCATTGGTTTGTCACCTCCTCTATGGTTACCTTCAGGTGTTCCCACTGCTCATCAACTCCACCTCCTATCTCCTTCCTCACCAGGGCCTCTCTGATTCACCTCCCCATTTTAGAAAAATCCACCCTCCTAAAATCTAAGACCTTTGCCTTAGTGTGATTAGACTGTGTCTCTGTCCCCATGCTAAATCACACTTTGTGGTTGTTGCTGGATCCCAGCTGACCTTCAAATCAAATCAAATCAATTTTATTTATAAGAGCACCTGTCCAAAGATCAAGGCACTATGCATACACATAAATAAACATGACAGCATATTAAAATCCAAATTCATAAAATCATGCATTTATAATTTACAGCAGCAGAATATAATAAAATATCCCATCAATTAAGCTCGTCCAGGAACACTAGGCTAAACAAATAAGTTTTGAGGGCTGATTTAAAACTCTGGATGGTCAGGCACGCTCTAATCTGACAAGGTAGAACATTCCACAGGATAGGGGCTGCAAACGCAAAAGATCGGGCCCCAGCTGTATTCAGGCACACCCTGGGAATCTCTTGCAATCCCTCGTCGGTGGTTCAGAGTGGGTGGGGGCAGTAGGGATGAAGGAGATCGTGCAGGTAGCGGGATCCCTGATTGTGTAGGGCTTTATAGGTCAGCAAGCTAAACCTGAAGGTGATCCACCACTGTGCTGGCAGCCAGTGCAGTCCGAGGAGCACAGGCATAATGTGACTGGTCCTAGAAGTAGCAGTCACCATCCTGGCCAGCACATTCTGCACTAACTGTAAGCAGTGGATATCAACCCCTGGTAGCCATAGGTACAGGGCATTGCAGTAGTCAAGGCGGGAGGTCATGAAGGTGTGGACCAATGTTGGAAGATCATCGGGACAAACCAGATGTTTCACCCGGGCGATATTCCTCAGGTGGTAGAACGAGGTCTTGACAACGAGTGCCACCTGCGATTTCAGGGTCAGACCATTGTCAAAAATAACACCTAGGTTATGTATCCAATCTGAGGTAGTCAGCTGAACACCTCCAAGCCATAGTCCAGAAGGATGTCCAGCTGACAAACTTGCCTCCCGACAATCAGGCTCCACCATCAACATCTCGGTTTTAGCTGGGTTCAACCTCAGCCAGCTGGCACACATCCAGTCCTGGATCTTGGAGAGGCAGTTGTTAAACACCAAGATAACATCATCCTGTTTGGGTACAAAGGACATGTACAGCTGAGTATCATCTGTGCAGCGGTGAAAACTCAGACCGTACTGCCTAATAATGTCTCCCAATGGCAGCATGTACACTGCAAACAACATGGGTGACAAAATGGAGCCCTGTGTAACCCCGTAGGATAGGGGGAGAGCATCAGTGGAATTAATCCCAGTGACCACTCTCTGAGTCCTACCCTCGAGGAATGATCGAAACCATCTAAGGACTGTACCTGACAGTTCACAAATGAACCGCAGGCGCTCCAATTGCACACCATGGTCCACAGTGTCAAATGCTGCAGAAAGATCAAAGAAGACCAAGATGGAACAAGTCCTCCGATCTCTCGCTATTAGGAGATCATTTAGTACCCAAATGAAGGCCATCTTGTGCTATGCCTATTCCTGAATCAGGACTGGAGAGAATCATAGACATCGTGGGTAGAAAGATGATCATCCAGCTGCAGTGCAATCACCTTTCGATAACCTTGCCCACAAAAGGCAGGTTAGAGACAGGTCTGTAGTTAGATGGACAGCCAGGGTCAAGGAAGGGTTTTTTTCAGGAGCAGTCATTCAACTGCTTCCTTTAAGGGATCAGGAAAGATGCCCTTCTCCAATGAACTACAGACTATCACAGCCAGGACCAGGCCAATTTCATCAATGCAGCCCACAAGGCGTCACGTTGGGCCCAGGTCCAAACTACAGCTGATTGGTTGCAATGTCTGGACAATCCCCATGATATCCATGAGTTCTGGCCGGCCAAAGTCGGACCAAGCAAACGGGGTGCTCGCAACCTCCTGCTGACCTCTGCAACACCCCTTAAAGGGGGCTGGGCTGATTCCAGACCTGATGATGGCAACCTTATCTGCAAAAAACCGAGCAAACTCATCACACTTCTCTTGTGAAAAAGCTCCCCCAGGCTGAAGACAGATTGGATTGTACAATCTGTCAACAGTCCGGAAGAGCTGAGCTGATCGATTTTGCACAGCAGCATCTCCCTGGACAGGAATTCTGCCTTCGTATGGATGATTGTTGATTGATGGACTGTATAATGGTCCATCAATCTAAGCCTGTCAACCTCCAGGCCCAGTTTCCGCCAGGCCGTCTCTAGCCTTCTACCCCTTCTCCTCAACTCCTTCAAGGCCCCATCAAACCATGAGGACCTTGGGCAAAGAGTGAGGGGACGAACACAAACAGGAGTAATGGCATCCAGGGCCTCTGTCAGCGCCTTATTATAGGCGAGTACCAGATCCCCTGGATCCATGCATTCACTCGGCAAACTTCCACCTGGACATCTGTGATTCTGTCCCCATTGGTTAGTACTAGGTCCAGAATCGCCCTGTCTCTGGTGGGATTGATCACAAGCTGTCTGAGGTCTGCCTCCTGTAGGGAATCTAGGATGTGTCGACTCCTGGTTGAAGCAGCTGCTGGGATGGTCCAATCAACATCTGGGATATTGAAATCACCCAGCAGTAATACCTCACTCTTTGTTGCCATCTCCTGAATTTGATCAACTAGATCCCTATCCACCGCCTCCCCTGCGCTGGAGATCTGTAAATCACCCCTGTGTGGATTGCTGTGCCATTGCCAGGCTCAAGGGTGACCCACTTGGGGACTTCAGTTTGCCAGATGTGGATTGGAGCCTTTCAACTGAGCTTCAGCAAGGAGCAAGGCCATACTTGATACCCTACAAGGGTGTTTCCTCAGGCAGATAATCGAGTAACCCACTAGCGACAGGGCAGTGCTTACAAACAGGGACGGCATCGTAGATGTCACAGTGGGCAGTCGCCTAGGTACCAGTGATTTCCATACAGTGTTGGTTTAACACTAAGATGGGAACAGAGGCAAACCACATGATAATGAGGATGAGGGTTCTGAACTTTAGGAGGGCAGATTTTAAAGAAATAGGAGACTGCCTCAGAAACTGTCTCATGGTGGGATTGCAAGGGAAGGGTAAAGACACAGTGAGGAAAAATAAGGGAGGGCATAATTAAGGCAACCAACCTCTGTGTGAAGAAAGTGAGTAAAAGTAGAAGAAAAAGAAACAGTTAGGGTTCTTGAGGGAAGTGGTCAAGGTGATGAGAGAAACATTGTGGCATTTAGGAGGTATGAGAAAATGCAGAGGGAGAAAGACAGGGAGGCATGTCAATTAAAACAAAAGGAATCAGGAAAAGTAGTGAGGAGAGCAAGGACACTGACAGAGGGAATGACCTGGCAGGGGGGACGGTGGAAGTGGTACAGGAGAGGTTCAAGGAACTGGGAAGGTTGTATGAGGAGATGGGGGGGGGATCGGTGGCCTTCTCTGAGGTACTCCCAGTACCCTGCGTGAATACAGCAAGGAAAGGGAGGATAGGTGAGTTTAATAATTGGCTGGGGGAATGGTGTCACTCAAGGGGGTATGGCTTGGTGGGTGGCTGGGGTAGAACTTGGGACAGGAATGACCTGTATGCCAGGGACAGACTACACCTGAGCAAGGAAGAGAAAGTGGTACTGAAGCAGAAGAGAGAGAGGAGTATGCAGAAACAAAGATGGATTTAAACTAGAAGGGGGGGTGGTGAGTGGTAAGCTGGTAGACAAGGGTCCCGGAGTGGGGAGCCTGACAAGCTTACCCCCCAAGTTAATGGGGAAGGCAAAGAGGAGGAGACATGGGCAGGAGAAAGGAGGGAGAAGGGTTAGGTAGGGGAGGAGAGTGGGTTGGAGAGTGTTCTCACTGAACGTGAGGAGCCTCGGAAATAAGTCAGCTGAGTTTCAGGCCCTATTGGCAGAGGGGAGGGTGGATATTGCAGCCATCATGGAAATGTGGGTCACCCACTACCAGGACTGGGAGTTGATGGTGCCAGGATATAGGATATTCAGAAAGGATTGGACCAAGGGGAGAGGGGGGTGGTGATCTATGTACGGGAGGGGATAAGGTGTGCAAGGGATGAGAGGGAAGAGGGCAGGACAGAGGCCCTATTGATGCATTTTCAGGACTCAAAAGGCAGGACACTGAGGATGAAGGTAGTCTATAGACCAGCAGCTCAACTGGAGGACCTGGACAGAGAGTTAGCTGAGCAAATCCGAAAGGTCTGCAGGAAGGGTAACGTGGTGGTGGTGGGGTACTTCAACCTACCTGGGGTGGATTGGAGTACCCCAACCACCACAAGTGCAAGGGAGCAAGTCCTGTTAGAGGCTTTACAGGACAACTTCTTGATGCAGTTGGTCCATGGGCTAACTCGGATAGGAAATACTCTGGACCTTGTACTGTCCAGTGGGGAGATGATAAGGGATCTGGGGGTGAAGGACCCACTGGCGGGGAACGATCACTACTCAATGTGGTTCACACTCAACATGGGGAGGGAAGCTGGGAGTACAGGTACCAAGGTGATTGACTTTAGGCGGGTGGACTTTAAAAACATGGGGGAAATTCAGGCTGAGACACAAGTCAGAAGTGGGATGTCATAAAAAAGAGGCTAGTGGAGGCTATGGGGGCATGTACTAGAACACAGAGCAAGAAAGGGGCTGCAAAGAAGCCCAGTTGGATGACTCAGGAGATCAAGAAGGGGTTGAGGTCCAAGAGAGAGGCATTCCGGAGGTTCAAAAAGTCAGGGAAGGGAGAAGACAAGGAGGTGTACATGAAGAAATCCAGAGAGGCCACCAAACTAGTCAGAGCAGCCAAGGCTTCCAGGGAGCTGAGACTGGCACAGGGTATTAAAAACAGAGAAAAGGATTTCTTCAGATACATAAGGGAAAGAAGGAACAAGGACCAAATAGAGAGGATATAAAAGGACGGGGGGGTGGAGAGAGGGGAGGATCAGGCAGAGACATTAAATGAATACTTCTGTATTCACACAAGAGAAAGCAGGGCAGGTATCACGGGGGGTGGGGTAGGCACGGGGGAGAGGGGTGACAGATGCGAGGATTACTGAGGATAGGGTACTGGAAGGACTGAGGGCACTGAGGGTGGACAAGGCACCTGGGCCAGATGGCATTCACCCTAGGGTACTCAAGGAGCTGGCTGAGGTTCTGGCAGGGTCACTGGTGGACCTGTTCAATACCTCCCTGGACACAGGATGTATACCAGAGGACAGGAGGATAGATCATGTGATGCCCATCCACAAAGGTGGCCCAAAGGATGAACTGGGAACTACAGGCCAGTAAGCTTCACATCAATGGTGGGGAAGCTCATGGAGACAATCCTGAAAGAGAAGCTGGTGACCTTTTGGAGGACATTGGACTGCAAGATGGGCATCAGCATGAATTTGTCTCAGGCAGATCCTGCCAGGCCAATCTCATTGAGTACTACAATTGGATGACAAGGGAACCAAGGGCCATGCAGTGGATGTACTGCATTTGGATTTCAGCAAGGCCTTTGACTCTGTGCCGCACGAGAGGCTGGGGGGAAAGCTGGAAGTTGTGGGGGTGGGAGCAAAGATGGTGAAATGGATAAAGAATTGGCTGAGCAATAGGCAGTGGAGGGTGGTAGTGGGAGGGGAACTCTCAGCACCGAGGGCAGTGATGAGCAGGGTGCCACAGGGATCAGTGCTCAGGCCAGTGTTGTTCAGGTTATTCATAGCTGATATCTCACATGGGATCCGAAGTAAGAGCAGTCTGTTTGCAGATTATACCCAAATGGGGGCAGTGGTTGATGACATTGAGGGATGGAAGGGGCGACAGGATAACCTAACTAAACTGCAGGAATGGTCAGAAACATGGCAGCTGGGGTTCAGTGCTAAGAAGTGCAAGATAATGCACTTCAGAGCAAAGAACCAAGGGAGGGACTATCATCTGGGAGGGGTACAATTGGGTAGCACCGTGGAGGAAAAGGACCTGGGGTACTTATAACGGAGAGCATGAACAACTCTGCTCAGTGTAGAAAGGTGGCAGTGAAGGCCAACAAGATGCTGGGGTGCATAGTGAGGGGAATCTCCTCCAGAAGTAGGGAGGTAGTCCTCCCCCTGTACAGGTCACTGGTCAGGCTACACCTGGAGTACTACATGCAGTTCTGGTGCCCGTACCTGAGGAAGGATGTCAGATTGTTGGAAGGGGTGCAGCGTAGAGCAACAAAGATGATCCAGGGATTGGAGGGCAAGCCCTACGAGAAAAGGCTGAATGAGCAGGATATGTATTCATTGGAGGAGAGGAGGGACAGGGGGAACATGACTGAGACCTTTAAATACTTGAAAGGGATGAACAAGACTCAAACAGAGGGGATATTCCAATTAAGAAGAGGAATGGAAACGAGAGGACACAATCTCAGACTGGAGGGGGGAAGAGTCAGGAGACAGGTAAGGAGACAGTTCTTCATGGAAAAGGGTGGTGGGCAAATGGAACACTCTACCACAGGAGGTGGTGGCCTGTAAGACGGTGGGCAGTTTCGAGAGGGGATGGGACAGGGTGAGGGGGATGATAAATCTAAGGAGGGAAGGAGTTGGAGGGGCAGCTGCGAGATGAGGGGCTAGCTGCACAATCGAGCAGACTTGACAGACCATAAGGCCTATTTCTGCTGGCATTTTCATATGTTAGTATAACCAAAGGGGTAGCTAAATGGAGATAAGACTTTCTTCAGGACCATAAGTGAGAAGAGGAAAGCAAGAGGAGGGATAACGAGGATAAGCAGAGCAGAAAGGGGAGACTGTGCAGATGGGGATCGAGAAAAAGCAGACATCCTAAACAGGTACTTCTGCTCACTCTTTATAGTGGAGGGAGGAGGGAGAGACCACCAGGGAGTATCAGGAACAAAGGGAGGGAGGGAGGTGGACAGAAGTCCATTTTCAGAGGAAAGAGTCCTGAAGGGACCTGCAGCTCTGCAAGAGAACAAGGCTATGGGACTGGATGGGATACACCCAGGGGTAACTAAAGAACTCAGGGGAGGTGCTAGCTGCCCCACTGATGGCCTTATTCGACAGCTCACTGGAAGCAGGCCTGGTTCCGGAGGACTGGAGGAGAGAAGACGTGGTCCCTCTACAAAAGAGCGGCAGCATGAAGGAGGCTAGCATCTATGGGCTGGTCAGTCATACTTCAGTGGTGGGGGAAATTAATGGAAACCCTGTTAAAGGAAGGGCTGGTAGAGTATCTTGAATCCGGTGGGCTACAAGACCATAGGCAGCATGGTTTATTTTGGGGGGGGGTGTCATCATGCCAAATGAATTCAGTTGATTTCTTTGAGTTGGTGACCAGGGAAATAAATCAGGGGAGGGCAATGAATGTGGCCTGTCTGGACTTCAGCAAGGCCTCTTCGACACTGTGCCACACAGGAGAATGATAAAGAAATTGAGCAGCCTAGAGGTGGAATCCAAAGAGGTGAATTGGGTAAGGCACTGGTTAATGGCTAGACGACAGGGTGGTGGTTAACAGCACTCACTTTAATGTGGGGAGAGTGACCAGTGGGGTGTCACAGAGCTCAGTATTAGAACTTGTACTCTTCAATGTCTTCATAAGTGACACTGCAGAAGAACTGAAAGGAAAAGTATGCCCTTTTTTATAGATGACACCAAAATCTCTAATAGAGTGGACACTTAGGAGAGGGTAGAGAGAATGTATAGGGACCTTGCAAAATCTGAGGAGTGGTCAAAAGCATGGAAGTTGGGGTTCAATGCCACAAAGTGAAAAATCATGCACCTAGGGCACAGTAACCCAAGAGCAGTGCTGACTTTAGAGTTTTGGGGGGCCCCAGCAAGAAAAGTCATGGGGCCTATACCAAACCCAACTTAACCATGTCTTTTACTCACTCTGTATGCTTAACATTTTATGATCAATACCACCAATTACACAACTGTGTTTTTTTAGGGGGAAGTGGAAAAGCTAGTCCTTGGGTCCTTTCTGCCCATCCAGTCCATATCTGTTCATCAGCCTCTGATTGCTCCATACCATGGCGATTTATTCCATGATGTTATGGTGCCACATCAGGAGGCTTCACAGAGCCCAGTGATGTCCTTTAGTGCTGTTATACTTTAAACATGACAAAAATTCAAAACATTTTAAAGTAAACTGGTACTATGCCTTTTGCTGCCCCCCCCCACCATAAGCATAGGGGCCCCAGCAACCACAGGATTCGCTGGTGTCTAAAACTGGCTATACCCAGGAACAAAGTATTGGATGGGGGAAGGTACAGATAGTCACTAAGCAGGAATGGGACCTTGGAGTTATCATATCTGATTACCCCAAAGTGGCAGGGCAGTGTGACAAAACAGTGGGTAGAGCCAGTGAGATGCTGGGACGCATAGGGTGTGGTATCTCCAGCAGGAGGAGAGAGGGGGTGTTGCCACTGTGGCGCTTGCTTGTGAGACTCCACCTTGAGTACTGTGTCCAGTTCTGGAGGCCGTAGCTCAGAAAGGACATAGCATGGAGATAGTCCAGAAAAGGGCAGCTAAAATGGTTCAGGGGTTGCATCAAGAGCCCTGTGAGGAGAAAAAGAAGGATCTCAACAGGTACACCCTGGAAGAGAGGAGAGCAAGAGGGAACATGATATAAACCTACAAGTACCTCATGGGGGTGAACAGGGTGCAAAAGGGGAGTCTTTTTCAAATAAGAAAGAGCACGAGGACCAGAGGACATGCAATGAAGCTGAGGGGGTAGTTTAAGAGGGATGTGAGGAAGTGCTGCTTCATGGAAAGAGTGGTGGATGTCAAGAGCAGACTGCCAACAGAAGTGGAGGTGAAAACAGTAGGGGGCTTCAAGACTGCATGGCACAGACATAGGGGAATATTTGTAAATAGGCAGGGAGGAGGGAGGGTCACCAGAGACCAGTTAAGGTCTGCAGAGACAGACTAGGCAGAGAGTCAGGGACTATCTGAGCAGACTGCATGGGCCAAGTGTCCTTTTCTGCTGATAAATTCTATGTTTCTATGAGAGAGCTCCTATTGCTTTTAATATTTCCACTTAAGTAATTGCCTCCTCTAACGCAGACACGTCCTCTTCTTTTATACTTGGCAGTAGATTATAACAAGCATTTGTCAATGCTGAGCGTTTGCTTAATGTTAACACACTGGCTCCAATAATTTTTTTTTTTTTTTAATTTTGACCCCAACTTTTGAAGATACTTGTTTTAGGATTCGCCTTATAGACATGACATGTACCATTTGTAGTATATTGACAAAAATGCATTTTCGCACAAGAGGTATGAAAACACACATTGTCCAGGATTTTAAAAATGACACATCACATTTATGAGGTGGTGTGGAAAAATGGCTATGTTGAAAGTTTGGAGTCAGATTATTGAAAATTAATGAAGTTATAAGTGAATGCTGAAATAGTGTAATGTTCAGTCATAACCTGGGCATTTTTTCATATTTGTACACCAAAGTTTCAGCATAGCCTTTACCCTACCTAATGAACCCAGTAGGTGAACATTTTTAAATCCCTGCCAAAACGTCATTCCGCACCACCAAAACGTCATTCTGCACCCCAGGTACAAAAACACATTTTACATAGAAACATAGAAATCTGTCAGCAGAAAAGGACCCATTGGCCCATCCAGTCTGGCATTTTCCCTCCCATAGGCACCTTTGTCCTACCCCCTCATTCCTCGCTTTGCCCCTTCCCCAGTGCAGTCTACAGCCCCCTGGATCCCTATTGGTTTCGTACCCTTCCCCCTGTGCTTAATCCCATGTAGTTATCTTATGCCCTCTTGAATTTCCCCACCAAGTTTGCTCCCACCACCCATTCCGGCAGCTTATTCCAGGGACCCACCACCCTCTAAGTGAAGTACTGCCCCCTAACATTTCCTTTAAATTTACCCCCCTCCAGTTTTAAGCTGTGTCCCCTGGTGTAAGTGTTCTCATTCAGCTTGAAGACACTCCCTTCTCTTACCTTGTTTATTCCTCTCAAATATTTATACATTTCTATTATATCCCCTCTTTCTCTCCTTGATTCCAGAGTATACAGGTCATGCTCTTCCAGCTTTTCTTCATTTGATCTCCTGTGCAACCACTGCACCATTTTGGTTGCCCTTCTCTGGACCCTCTCCACTCTGTCTATGTCTCCCCTTGGGTGAGGCCTCCAGAACTGTGCCCCATACTCCAGGTGTAGTCTAACCATGGACCTGCAGAGTGGCATAATCACCTCTCTCCTCCTACTTGTGATCCCCCTCCCTATGCATGCCAGCATCCTGTTTGCTTTACCCACTGCTTTGTTGCACTAATTTGCCACCTTTAGGTTCTCTGAAATGATAATCCCCAGATCCCTTTCCTGCTCTGTTGTCCCAAGCTCTTCCCCTCCCAGTGTGTAGCTTGCCCTTGGATTTTTGTGCTCTATGTGCATTATTTTGCATTTCTTTGTATTAAAGCACAATTGCCACTTCCTTGACCATTCCTCCAGCTTGTTCAGATCCTCTCTCATGAGCTCCACCTTCCCAGAAGCATCCACCCTATTGCAGATCTTTGTGTCGTCGGCAAATAGACACACCTTCCCATTTAGACCCTCTGTTATATCCCCAATGTAGATGTTAAACAGTATTGGACCCAATACTGACCCCTGGGGTATCCCACTTGTCACTTTTTCCTCCCTGGAATGAGCCCCATTTACAACCACCCTGTGAGTTCTGCCTCTGCCTTCTAGCCAGTTTTCTACCCAGTTTGTTAATTTCCTCCCCACCTCTAGGCAGCCCATCTTGTTAACCAGCTTCCTGTGAGGGACGGTGTCAAAGGTCTTACTGAAGTCCAGATAGGCCACATCCACCGCCTCTCCCTGATTGCATATCTCCATCACCTTGCTGAAGAATTCGATCAGGTTTGTCTGGCATAACCTACCCTCTGTGAAGCCATGCTAGCTGTCATCCTGAAGTTCTTCCTCTGCCACACACTGTACTAATCTTTCTTTTAAGAGTGCCTCCATCAGTTTACCCACAACTGAGGTAAGACTGACCGGATGATAGTTACCTGGCTTCTCCCTCCCTCCGCTCTTATGCAATGGCACCATGACAGCCCTTTTCCAGTCGCCTGGGACTACCTCTTTGTCTAAGGAAAAATTAAACAGCTTTGTGAGTAGTGCCACAAGCTCCTCCCACGTTTCCCTGAGCACCCTGGGATGTACTATATCAGGACCCATTGCCTTGTCCGACCTTAATTTTCCTTGTTCCTCTAATACCTTACTCTCCATAAAAGGACTTGTGTCCACGTCCCTGCCCTCCATTTCCCTATCGCTCGGTTCTGGTCCCTTTGCCTCTTTTTCGATCGTGAAGACTGAGCTAAAGTATTTGTTTGGCACATCTGCTTTATCTTCATCTCTCTCATAGCACACCCTCCCCTTTTATCTTCATTATACCCTGCCTGCTCTTTCTTCTCTCGCTGATGTAGCTGAAGAATTTTTTGTCCCCCCCCGCTGGCCTCTCTTGCTATTTCCTCCTCTGTATCAGACTTTGCCCTCATGATTGTTTGTACTTGCACCCGGAGCTTTTCCCTGTATATTTCCCTTTCTTGCATTCCCCAAGTAGTTTTGTAAGCCATGAATGCTTTCTTTTTCTCCCTTATTGCACCTACCACCTCCTTAGTGAACCAAAGCGGCTTCCTCCCATGTTGTTTTTTTTTGCCCACCCTTCTAATGCACTGCTCTGTCGCCCTCAAGATTTCTCCCTTTATTACCTCCCACAGTTCCTCAACATCACCCAGATTTTCCTTTCCTTCCATTTCCCTTTTGAAGATATCCCTCATTTGCTTAAAATCCACCTTCCGGAAGTCCAATACCTTTGTGGTGGTATGACATTTATCTGCTCCATCCTAAGACTAAACCTGACTGTTTTGTGGTTGCTAGCCTCCACATTCTCCCCCACTATGACCTCATCTATACTGTCTCCATTTGTCATAATTAACTCCAAAGTAGCCTCCCCCTTGTCAGTTGTCTCATAAGCTGCTATAGAAGTGGCTCCTGTATAGATTCCAATATCTCCCTGCTCCTTTCTGATGTAGCAGTTTTGGCTAGGATTTGAAAAATGACAGCTGTCACATTCATGAGGTGCTGTGAAGAAATGGCTATGTTGAAAATTTGGCATCAAAATATTGAAAATTACCAAAGTTACGAGCATGTATTCACAAATTTCAATGCAGGCTCGTAACTTTGTTGTTTTTTTAATATTTTTACATCAAAGTTTCAACATAGCCTTCTTATGACCCCACCTTATGAACAAGGGCAGAGAAGATTTTTAACTCCTGCCCAAAAGGTGATTTTGTGCAGAGACCACAAATCACCTTTCGGGACAGATTTGCATAATTTCACTGCCATTGTTCATGAGGTGGGATCCCAAAAAAGGCATGTTAAAAATTGGGGCAAAAATATAAAAATATGACCAAGTTATGCCACTAAGTTCCAAACCCCTTTGAAATACATTGAACCACATACCTGATTTCCTCAATTTGTGGTCCGGCTTTGAAGAGTGAAGACATGTCTGTGGTCCGAGAGGATTATGGTTTGGACCTCCGGTAGTTAGGTAAGGGCTTGGGGGGTGCTGAGGTGGGAGGATCAGGAGGGGGGGACTAATGGTGCAACAATCATCGATGGACTGTTTTCTTTTTTACAGGGTTTTAAAACAAACAACCAAAAAAAAATTAAGAGGTATGGTTTTCTTAATTTCAGGTGGCTACACTGGGGGATTGGGCACCCCCTGAGTCAGTGTTATGTTTGTGGGGGGGTGGGGGGTGCTGAGTGGGAGAGTCAGGTGGGTGGACAGTAAAAGGTGGCAGAAACAGACATCGATGGATGGTTTTGTTTTTTGCAGGCTATATATATATCACATAAAAAAAACTATGAGGGATGCTTTTCTTTATTTCAGGTGGGCACTGGGGGATCGGGCACCCCCAGTGTCAGGATTATGGCTGTGTGGACAGTAAAGGGTGTCAGAAACAGACATCAATGGATGGTTTTCTTTTTAGTAATATATATATATATATATATATATATATATACAGTATATATAAAAAAAATACGAGGGACAGGTTTCTTTATTTTAGGTGAACAATGGGGGACTGGACACCTTCAGTGTCAGTGTTATGTTTGTGGGGGTTGCTGAGTGGGAAGATCAGGTTGGGGGAACTAATGCCACAACAGACTTCGATGGATGGTTTTCTTTTTAAGAGACGAAGGCTCTTGACGTTGAAAGCCGATCAGCTGCTTGCTGACCGGCTTCATGCAAATGGAAGTAGCGAAGCCCTCTCTGATTGGAGGGGCTGGGTCCTTTCAAGTACAAGAAGTTTCCACCCAGCAAGCAGCGAGTGGTGTCATGACCACAGTGTGTGGTCACTGATTTAGACTGCTGAGCCCCTTCCAGTTTCAACCGCAATGGACTCGGCAGTGGCACACCCAAAATCCCCTTTTAGTTTAACTAAAATTTTGGTGTGCATGCGCAGCAGATGTAAAAATTAAAGGTCTGCCCCCCCCAGTGCATTATCGGCATTGCGCTGGTCTGTCATATGGAGCTCATTATAAAAATGCACAAATTCTTTATTGTCTCTTGCCGATTACTATCACGTTTGTTACCATTATTACAAATCCTATCACCCATTTTAGGTTCCCTGAAGCCCTGGTGCATGGCATTCTCCCAGGCAGGACAAGCACTATCCCTGGGGGCAAACAGGCCTGCACATGCCTTAGTGTGTCAGCAAGTGACATCCGTTAGAATACTGTACATCAGCATTATGAGCTACTCCTAAATTTAGGAGACAATTGGTTTAGCCGTGTATGTTTCCGTCTGACACTATACTGTTAGCCCCAGTGGGCCAAAGAAACAGATCCCCATGCCCTGTCCCATCCCAGCAACTTAATGACCCCAACTCTTATCAGGCCCCTTCCTGGAAACAGAGCTGCTCGACCAGGACTGGGTTCTCTGTGACAGAAACCAGCACAGACAGTAGTAGAAGTCATGGAACTCATTTTCACGGGCTGAAATTGGCAATAAATATTCAGGACAAATAGCCATACCATACAGTGTTATTTTATGTATTCATCACTGAGTAGAAAATGCATGACTATGGCTTTCACCTCAAAATGAAGCTTTCTCAAACTTTGAGAAAGCCTCATTTTGAGGTGAAATGTTAGTCACACATTTTCTACTCTGTGGAGCGTTTATGGCAATAAATTTTGGTATGAATTGAAGCCATTTGATGCCTGGACATTAAGTTTATTGCCAATTTCAGCCTGTGGAAGTCAGTTCCGTGACTTCTATTACTTATCAGGCCCCCTCTACCTGATGACACCTGAGGGCACCTCCCCAGGGGGTTACATAATTACAAATTAATGCCTGGCCTTTAATTCTCAAAGAGCAGCTCAGTGAAGGTTAACTTACATACCTGCTCTCTCCTTTGCATACAGATGATGGGAACGGAGCCTCACATATCCTGGAGACTTCCCTTGAGGACTGGCTCTCCAGTGCTCCCATGTGCCATTGGGTTACTCAGACTTCCACTTCTCATAGGCAGGACTTCTTCCAGGTCCACTTCCTATGCTCTGATGTCCTGGGTGGGGGGTTTCTACTCAGGGACCCTGCTGACTGGGTCCCAAGCCTTCTGAGATCTTACCCGAGGTAACCAGTGCCTCCTGGACCCAGGGACCTGCCACCATCCCTGCAGGCCATATCAGCTTGGTCACAGCCAGAGAGGCTAAATTCTGCTTCTGTCCCTCTGATCTTCACAGGACTGCTCTCACATCTCTTCTCCTCCAGACTCACATCTTGCCTTCCCATCTAATAGGGCAAAGACGGAAGGGTAGGGCCATAAATATTCATGCCCAAGTGATCAACTTCCAGCTGAATCAAGAAGCTCTACTCACACGCTCCAGACACCCTGTCTCCAAGCTGAGGCCCAGTTGAGAACCACTCTCATGGTCAGACTTAACGTTCAAGTGCTTTCTAATAACCTACCTCAAGCTGCATGAAGGGAGAGGTTGGTTACTTGTGGCAGGGTCTTTTTGGGATGAGGAATATATGCATCCCTTAAGAACAATGGTCCCACTCAGGGATCACTGTTTATTAAGTAACACAGCAAGGCAAGACCAGGATTCTGTTAATGTTCTGTTAATCACCCTCTATAGGTGTAATGTGGCATGTGGCATACCCAAATGCTACATGCCCCTAGAGGGCGATTAACTGAACATTAACATAATTCCTGGGATGCCACATTGCTATTATTTTGCAAGCGTTTGCTGCACTGGACGTGGCTGCCAGCGAGAGTGGATTTTTGTTGCTGCACAGGAGGCAAAAAAACCTGTGGTGAGCGTTCTAAACTGCAGGATTGGGGAATGAGATTCTCAGCGTGCACCAACTCATAGTCTCTATAGCACCAGCTATAGGAGTAGGACTGCCATCAGGAGGGAAAGTAAGAAATCCTACAAACGGGTGGGGTAAGAGGGGTTTTTGGCTCATTTAATTTCATTTCCTAATAATCGGGAGGCAAACCTTTGTCACTGGAGAGTTTTGGTCATGCTCAGCAATCAGGAGGGGAATATAGCTGTACAAGGGAGTTGTTATTCAAATGCTTAGAGATGGGAAATTTTGGTGCTCTTTTCACAATCAAGCTAGGAGGCTAATTGCAGAGCTAACGGAGGTGGGACTGTTGCTGTAAATTAAATTAAATAAAATAAACTAACCTGTTTGGGTGATTCTCTATTGCCAGCAAGGCTAGATCTCCAGGTGGGGGGACAGAGCAGGAGCTTTGGGTCACATGATGACCTCCGACCAACTGGCGTTTAGCAGGAAGTATAAATTAAGTCACTCCTAACGTGTCCCCACACACATTCATGTCCCAGAGAGTGAGTGGAACAATGAAGGAGTGGAACAGGTTGGCGTCTTACGCATCAGAAGGAAACAAGGAATCAGGGACTCTGATGGTCGACTAAGGTAAGGCACCCGTTCATTCCTGTTTCAGCATTCACTGCTAGGAAGGGCAGAAGTGAAAAGGCAGCCCTAAACTGGAATTAGGAGCAACTCTCTATCTAGGGTAACAGTATAAGGGGATTTACAGCAGGTACGGGGAACACAAATAGCAACACACAAAAATACTACAACAATTACAATCCCTTGGTTTCTCTTAAACTACAATACTAGAAAAACTACAATCCCTTGGTTTATCTCACACTGCAATACTACAGAAATTGCAATCCCTTGGTTTCTCTCACACTGCTGTTCACTGGTTCTTGAGCTATCCTAGCGACCGCTCTCAGTTTCTTATAATAAAACTCTCTCCTTTTCTGCCATAATCAGCTTAGGTGTTCCTCAGGGCTCCATACTGGGTCCTTTACTTTTTTCTATGTTCATTAATGACTTACCTAACTCCCCCCCTCCACTGCAAGACCCTATGATATACTGACAACCTAGTGCTCTACCTTGGCTCTAAATACCTAAATGAAATCAACACTAAGCTCACTGCCGACCTTCACTCAACTCAAACTTGGCTTACCCAAAACTGTCTCATTCTTAATCTAAGACCCAGGCTATGCTCTTTGTATCCCCCAAAAAAAAGGATGAGTACTATGGCCCATGACCTTTCCATCCATTTTTTGAACAGCTCTCTTTTCTCCCCAACCCTCTCTGTCAAATACCTTGGAGTATCACTTGACTCAGCACTAGACTTCTCTCAGCACATTAATGACACATGTAAATCCGTCAACATCTGGCCTACCACATTAGTCATGCCCTCACACCCGCAGCTAGACTTTCAATTGCCCAGGGAGTTCTGCTCCCTAAATTATATTATGGACTTCCCTCATATCAACATGCCAACACCAGCTGCTTATCAGAATGAGATGTAGCTTATAATAATATGTGTAGGTTCGCATCTTCTGCCCCTCGCCTTACCCACCACTGTCTACTCCACCAAAACCTAAACTGGCTATCCCCTTCTTCCAGGAGATCCTACATTATTGGGCATTTCATTGACAACATCATTAGACATTCCTGACCTGCCTCGGCCTCAATTTTCTTTCCTGATGACCATGTCTATTCCCTACGATCTACCGCCCAGGCCCTCTTGGCAGTACCAAAATGTTCCCCTAGGATGGAAATGAATAAAGGAAGCAGAGTGGTAGAAATGAAGGGAGATGGAAATGCAGACACTGCCCCCTCCCCCCACACACACAGCCAGAAGTAGAAAGGAGGAGAACGCAAGGGGAATGGAATCCCCTAGGATGGAAATTAATTAAGGAAGAGGGGGGTAGAAATGAAGGGAGATGGGAATGCAAGCGTTAAAAAAAAGAGGTAGGAAGGAGAGAGGGCAAAAAGAAAAGAAGGGGGGTACCAAGCAGAGTGGAAGCAAAATCTGGAAGGCCATGTGTGCAAATGCTAGAAGTCTAGGAAATAGGATTCCAGACCTAGAGGCCATAATGGCAGAGGCCGACCTGGATATTGTGGCCATTACCAAGTCGTGATGCACTGAAAACAATGACTGGGGCATGGCCATATCAGGCTATACTGTGTTCAGGAGGGACACGGTGGGAAGGAAAGGAGGGGTGTGGTGTTTTATGTGAGGGAAGGCATAAAAACAATGGATATACTGGCAATACAGGAGGGAGCACAGGTACTGCGGGTCACCCAAGAGATGGGAAATGGAGCCTTCATTCGCACTGGCATGATCTATAAACCTCCAGCACAGGGGGAGGAGTTAGATAAGGTACTGGTAGAAGCCATTACCAAGATGGCAGAAAAGGGGGGGGGGTGCTGTTGGTGGGGGGCTTCAATCTGCTGGATGTAGACTGGAACCTCCCAGCTGTGGCTTTAGCTAGAAGCAGGGACATCCTGGACTCCCTGCAGCGGGGCATTCCTCGGGCCACTAGTCAGTGAACCCACTCCTCATGGGGCAATACTGGAACTGCTACTCACTAAGAGGAACAGTGTTGCACATGTCAAGGTGAGAGGCCACCTGGGGACTAGCGATCACCGTAAAGTGTGGTTCAAGATAAGGATGACTGCGGAATAGAACCACACAAGGACAAGGGTCCTGGACTTCTGGAGGCACAGCTTAAAAAGATGGTTGAATGCCTCAGGATAACCTAGCCCTGGGAGGACCTGACTGTTGTGGAGCAAGGCAGCAAACCTGTGTCAAGCAAGAGAAAAAATAGACCACTATGGTTTTCGAAAGAGGTGGAGGAAAAGGTAAAGGAAAAAGTAAGGTAAAGGGTAGCATTCAGAAGGTATAAGTAGACGCAGAGGTAGGAGGATAGGGAGGTGTATCATGGAAAACAAGGAAGCAGGGAGAGCAGTAAGGAGCTTGAAGGCGCAAACTGAGGAGAGTATAGCCCAGACAGTGATGAAGGGGGATGCATTTTTCTGATATGTAAGTAAAAGGATGAAGACCAGGGGTAGGATTGTAAAGTTAAAAAAAGAAGTAGAGAGCTGACTTGGTGGCAATGAGGGTTGAGATACTGGACACCACAACTCACACCAGGCTGGCGACCCGGTTTCAGAAATGAGCCTGGATCATAGGGGGTCAGTTGGGGTAGGTGGGCTGGAGCTGGAATGAGCAGCTGCGAGGCAACTCTTCTCTCCCAGGGAGGGACATTGTCACCCCCACTGTATGACTCCACCAGGTGGAAATCTGGAGGCAGTGCTGGACGGAGGGTGGCATGAAGGGAGAGTGTTGCAGGATCACAGCGTGTGCACACCTGCAACAAGGGGAGGGGAAGGGAGAAGACTGAAAATGGGTCTGGCAGGCTCTATGATGGACACAGGTGTGGCCCCTGATTCCAGTGCCCCTGGGATTCTGGATTGTGCTCCGGGAAAGGGGAAGCCGGCCTCCTTTATTCTGGCCCTGTCATGGGGGGAATCCATGGGGTAATTTCCCGGGGAGAAGCTGGATCATGGGGCGGGCCACTAGAGAGAGTTCAGCCCATGGGGGGGGTGAGATTTTTTTAAATGTGTTACAAAGGAATTAAATGAGGGTGGAGCAGGGGACATGGCCTACCTAGATTTCAGTAAGACATTTGACACCATTCCAAATAGGAGGCTAGTAAACAAGCTGGGCAGCTTTGAAGTGGGTCCAAAGATGGTAAACTGGGTACGAAATTGGTTAGGAGATGGATGGCAGAGGGTATTGGTAAATGGAGTTCACTCTGAGGAAGGGAGGGTGACCAGCGGGGTGCCTCAGGGATCAGTGCTGGGACCAGTCCTCTCTAAGGTTATTATAAGTGATATTGCAGAAGAGCTAGAAGGGAAGGTCTGCCTCTTTGCAGATGACACCAAAATCTGCAATAGGGTGGATACTCCAGGGAGGATGGAAAAGATAAGCAGAGACCTTTGAAAACTTGAGGAGTGGTCAAGGGTATGGCAGCTGGGTTCACTGCGAAAAAGTGCAGAGTAATGCACTTAGGGCACAGAAACCCAGGGGCAGAGCTCAAAATTGGAGAAGTAGTACTGATGACCACCAAGCAGGAAAAAGACCTGGGTGTGATCATATCGGATTTTATTCATTTATTTATTTAAGAAGTCGGAATTACAACCCGTTGAGTCATAGACACGTTTCCAAGGCTCCACGTCAGATTATATTTACAAAACATACATTCAATGAAAATGGTGGGTAAACAAGGGTACAAAGAGAACTGTACAACAGCACTGAGTAATACCTATACAGGTGGTAGCTAAACAGAGGCTATGCTACATTCACAGTCAACAGTTGAACAGATTACATACAGCAGGCAAGACCTATACAATGGGTAGCTAACAATGCATGTTACAAGTAATTCGAGTTTGCATGGTGCTTGGATGACCTAAAGGTGACCAGGCCGTGCGACAAGGTAGTTGGGAGGGCTAGTGGGATGCTGGGGTGCATTGGGAGGGGTATCACCAGCATAAAGAGGGAGGTGGTATTGCCTCTGCATAGAGTCTATACAGAGGCAGTACCACCTCCCTCTTTATGCTGGTGATACTATAGACCATGGGAAGACCCCACCTAGAGTATTGTCTACTCTTCTGGAGACCACATCTCTGGAAAGACAGAGTGGAGGTAGTCCAGAAGAGGGCAACTAAAATGCTGCAGGGTCTATATCAGAAGCCCTATGAGGAAAGACTTAAAGATCTAAATATGTACACCCGGGGGGGGGGGATATGATAGAGACCTATAAATACCTCACGCAGGTAAATAATGGTACTGGAGGGAAGTGTTTTCCAGAAAAAAAGGTGCTCGAGGACAAGGCAGCATGATAAGAAGTTGGAGGTGGGCAGATTCAGGAGATATGTGAGTGGCGGATTCCTGGAACAGTCTTCCAGTGTAGGTGGTGGGGTTCACAAATGCATGGGACCGACATAGGGGAATCTTAGGGAAAAGGAAGGGGGTGGGTGAATGGGCCAAAGATCAAGTAGGATCTGCGGTGATCCTGTAGGCAGGAAAAAATGGGCAGACTAGGTGAGCCAAGCAGTCCTTATCTGCCGGCAAATTCTATGTTTCTATAAAAAAGGGTATTTTAAAATAAAGTTGTACCCTGTTTAGAATTTGATTAAAACCCTACATATATTTTTACCTAAGATTAACATAGACCTAATAGAATGTTTACAGCTAGTCAGGTAGTTATATTTCACCAACTCTTTTCATAATATTGTTCCATTCGGAACTTTATTCTGGATCATTAGGCCCTGACTACATACATGTGAACATACGAAGAAGCCATCAGAAAAAGGCCATTTGGTCTATCAAGTCTGCTCATATTTCAGGGTCCACAGCTTAAGCCCTGCCCACCCTCCCCACTCCTCCCATCCTCCCTACCCATGATCCTTACCTTCTCCCATGTCTATCCCAGCCTCTCTTAAAGCTGCCCACTGTCTTCAACAAGATCACCTGTTCCATCAGTGCATTCCAAGTGTCCACCACCCTCTCTGTGAAGAAGTGCTTCCTGACCTCCCTCCTAAACCTCCCACCCTCCAGCTTAAGACTGTGCCTCCTCGTGTTATGGTTGCCACTCAGCTTAAAGAGACTTTCCTTATCAACCTTATTTATCCCTTCCAATTGCTTGAAGATCCCAATCATGTCCTCTCTCTCTCTCTCTCTCTCTCTCTCTCTCTCTCTCTCTCTCTCTCTCTCGTCTTCCAGGGAGTACATGTTCAGTGCCCTCAACCTCTCCTCATATGCCTTACCCTACTGACTGCCTATCATCTTTGTAGCCCTCCTCTGGACCTTCTACAGCAGGTTAATGTCCTTTTTGAGATGTGGGCACCAATACTGAACTCCATACTCTAGATGCGGCCTTACCAGTGACCTGTACAATAGCAGTATAACCTCCTCTCTCCTACTACTGATCCCCCTAGATATGCATCCCAGCAACTTGTTTGCCTTTGCTGCTGCTTTCTTGCACTGCATAGAGTGCTTTAGGTCACTAGTGATCATCACTCCCAGGTTCTTCTCCTCCTCTGTTGCAGATACTCGGACTCCACCCAGGTAGTACTCTGTCCTGGGATTCTTGGCTCCAGTATGCATAACTTTGCATTTCTTGGCATTGAAGCCAAGCTGCCAGATTCTGGACTACCTCCCCAGCTTTTCCAGATCTTCCTATAAGTCCTGTATCCCTTCAGCTGTGTCCACTGTTCCGCAGAGCTTGGTGTAATCTGTGAATAGGCACATTTTTCCCTTAATGCCATCCCCAATGTCATTGATGAAGATATTGAACAACACCGGGCCCAGCACCGAGCCCTGTGGGACCCCACTGGTTACCTCCCTGGTGCCAGATAACTCTCTCCCTAAAACTACCCTCTGAGTTCTGTCCCTCAGCCAGTTTTCCACCCATCTGGCCATCTTTTCCCCAACCCTGAGATCCACTAACTTCCTGATCAACCTTTGTGGGAAACAGAGTCAAAGGCCTTGCTGAAATCAAGATAGAGTATATCTACTGCTTGGCCCCTGTCTACTGTCTTGGTGACCCAGTCAAAGAAGTCAATCAGATTCATTTGACATGATCTCTCCCCTCCTTGAACCCATGCTGCCTTGCATCCTGGAGACCGTGCTCCTTTAGATATTCAACAAACCTTTCCTTTAGTATGATCTCCATGAGCTTGCCCACAATGGAGGTCAGACTGACTGGTCTATAATTCCCTGGGTCATCCTTGGGACCACTTTTGTGGAGGGGCACTACATGTGCTGGTCTCCAGGCGTGTGGTACTACACCTGACTCTAGTGAACTATTAAATAGGCCTGCCAGTGGCCCTGCCAGCTCCTCAGCCAGTTCCTTTAGTATCATTGGATGTACTGTGTCCAGGCCTGGTGATCTGTCCAACTTCAATGCCAGCAGCCCCTCCCTCACTCTATCCTTCTCTATCACTACATCTGTGTTCCCCTCTCCCCTGCTCCTGTTTTCCCTCCTGAAGGCACTGGTATATCCTTCTCCCTGGTGAAGCTGGAACAGAAGTATTCATTTAGTATCTCTGCTTTCCCCCCATTATCTTCCACCCACTCCACCCCTTTCTTAAGCCTAACAATCCCTTCCTTCTTGTCCCTTTTCTCACTTATATAGTGAAAGAAAGACTTCTCCCCCTTCTTAATTCCTTCAACTATCTGCAGCTCCTTCTGTGCCTTTGCTTACTGGACTTCCTTACTTGCGTCACTAGCCAACCTTAGGTAATTTTCCCTATCCACCTTTCTCTTGGTCTTTCTAAATTTTCTATAGGCCAGCCTCTTTTCCCTTACTGCCTGGGCAACCCAAGAACTGAACCAGCTGGGCGCTTTGGTCCTTGTGTTCTTCCCCCCGAGCCTAACGCACTCATCTGTAGCAACCAGTATTCCTTCCTTAATGATGGACCACCTTTGGTCCACCCCCATATGTTCATATGGTTCACCATTCTCTATTATATTCAAAAGGAGAAAGTACTTGGACAGAGAACCTTTTTACCACCTTAGAAACAGGGTTTCCCTCCATAGCATTTACTCCAAACACTTTCACATCCCAGTTTCTGTTACTGTGGTTCAGTAAATAAGCTGAAACACACTGACTTTGCTTAATCTAGGAAATGGTACATATTGAAGGGGTTGACAACTGTATAATATAGCTGGTGTCCAGAAAGCCTTTATTGATTTATTTATTTGTAGCAAAGGCTGCCAACAGCACATCAGAGCATTCCCAGCTGGGGGCCCTATGCCTTTTACTGGAAGATAGCTTGGCAGTCTTATCTGTCTCCTTGGTTGCCTGACATGACAGCTCAAGAATGTTTTGAAGCTTTTTAAAATCTCCTTGGATGCCACACACCACTGCAAAGAAGAAAGGCCTTCTGAACCATATTTTTTACCTTCAATGGGACTTTTCTCCTTATACTGTACAAAGGTTGATTAGCAGGCCAAAACTCTCATAACTGAAGCTGGTACCAATGAAAACTGTCTTCTAGCTGTCATATTTTTGTGTTTTAAGGTTTAAGGAAAACATTAATGGGCCCATGCAATCAAAGCAAAGGTTGTGGCCATCTTCAATAGTCAGCCAGTGCTTACAGGACCTATGTGGTTTAAATCCTGTAATCCCACTTTCTCTTTTTAGGATTATCCTGCCATGCCAATTGGACTGGAAGTAAGATAAACTTCTTCACAGTGGTTGCCTTGGAGAAAAAAATACGATCGTTTTAAAAATGAAGTTCAGTTTTTACAAAATTGCTATTATACTGACTGTCACTAGACAGGAAAGCAACCTCAGGGTTGACATATCAGAAGACCTTAAGATGGCAGGGCAGGAGACTTCTGGTGACGTCACTGAGGGACATGCAGCACTAACTCAGCAGCTCCAGTGCCTTGGGCTAAACGGACTCCAAAACTAGCGCTATTACAATCAAATAACCCACAAAAGATATAGCCAGAATCCTACATTTGAACGGAAGGTCGGAGAAAGAAAAAAAATACCCTGAACCTGTCAGATGTGGCTGGATTAAATGGAGATTAGCAAAAAGTTCTCTAGGGCATAAACAACATGGAAGATTTTCAGCCTCAGCAAACTCCGCAACCCAGTAACGCCACTATATTATCCGAGCTACAAGATGTTCATAACGAAGTGCGCACGTTTCAATCTGAGCTTACCACGGAGCTAAACAAACTAAACCAAAAAGTCTCCGAACTTGAGTCCAGCCATACAGATCTTGATACATGGACTGATAGGCTTGAGAGACTCGTGGTTCACCTGATCGATGAGCAAAAAGAACTTATGGAAAAATGTGAGGAGTTACAAAACAGATCGTGACATAACAACATTAGAATTCACAGTGTACCTGAAGATGAAGAGGGTAGGGACATGTGCACCTTCATGGACTCTCTCTTACAAGATACTCTTCAACTTGATCCAGACTTTTCATTAGATATTGAATGGGCTCATAGGGCCCTTGCTCCGAAGCCGCAACAAGCCAACCAGAGACCCTGTTCCATAGTGCTCAAATTACTCAATTATGCAGTTAAACAACAACTTTTGGCCCGGGCATGGATGATGAAGGAAGCAACTTGCAAGGGCAACAGAATCTATTTCAGTAATGATTATTCACCTGCAGTTTCAGCCAGAAGGCGAGCATATGCTCTAGTGTTACTCACCTTAAAGCAAGAGCAACTACATTTTTTCACCCCATATCCAGCACAACTTACAATGATGTTTCCAGGGGGTCCAGAAACTTTCAAAACACTAGAGGAGGCAATCAAGAGTCTGCACAGTAAAGGGATTCCAGCTACGCTTCCAAATCATCCCACATCGTGAAAGGAGGAACAGGCCCTGAAGGAGGGGACATGGAAATGTGTTCCAGAACAGCAAACTCATAAACGCCAGGGTCTGGCCACACTACAAGATGTTAAGGCGCTTCTACAGAAATTTCAGAGAGCAGTACCGGACTGACACTATTTGGACTGAATTTTGTGAGACTGCATACAGGAAGTAGGTTTATTTTGCCAGTCTTGGGGGACTACCTTAATTATTCTTCTGGCTGAACCTTAAAATGCGATAAATGGAGGTAGGCAGGGGCTTGGGTATATGTACCGATTTAGGGGTAAAGAGAAAAAGGAACACAAGATGGCCTATGCAAATGAGTACAGAGACAGTGTTACTTAATTATGACTGTTCTGGAGGTTATTGAGCTTGATTCTGGGGAACTAATCTGCTGGGAGGTGTATTTGGGATAGGTGTTTTGGGAGGCAACCATTTGCAGCTCACTTATTGAAGTGTGTCCTTCTTTCTTGTTATACACCGTGACACCGTAGGCAGTAATTCCCAACTTTAAATCTTAATCCCTTTAGTTATTCTCGGCCAAGTGTATGACTGATGGGTGGCAGAAAGGGGTGGATCTCTTGAGGATCTGGTTAGCATGGGGATAGGGTATTCACACAGTGATGCCTGCAGCAAGAAGAAGTCCATGTAAGATACCACCTTCTCACAGAAGTCTAACTTGGTTGGGGTGTCTCCCCCCCCGCCCAGAACATAAGCTAGTCCAGCCTTCCCCTTACTTCAGTACTTTTATTTTAATAACAATCCCGAGGCATGTCTGGGAAGCACTGGTATTCAGATTTTGTAATTGTACTATAGTGAAATAGCTGAGTGCCCCTGAATGTTGACGTACTTGGCTAGAATATACCAGGATGACGAGGCTAAGGCCATATTTTCTCTGGCCACTAGCTGTGCTCACTTTGTTCTGGCTAGCCAAATGCACCACAATGCTCCAGCTGTGTAGTGGTGCTGGGGGCCCATGGCTCAACTGTGACGTCCCCCCATTGGGAGAATGCACCACCTCCCATATAGGAGGGAATGAGACTCCCTCACAACCTTGGGAGTCAGATTTAGTTGAATTCTGGGTTAAATGTTCATTGTTACTAGTTACTATAGGGTGTGATTTGAACATGTTTTACTGTGGTTTACAGGGTTGGGCCATTCTGACTGATTTAATATTTGACTGGTGCTTGCTGGGTTGTGGCACCTGTCTTAGGCTTTTGCCTAGCTGGTTCTATAAAGTTGACTATTCGTTATATTATATTGCTCAGCAATTAGTTGTTTGGAAAAACCTAAGTATTATTTTAAAAACATGGATTTATTGGGCACAGATCTTGCCTTCGTTATCAAGACTAAGTTATATTTGATGTTTCCTCTTCTTTTTATACCCTTTAACCTACTTTTGGAACAGAGAGGGATAGCTGAAGTAAAATACATTTTCTACGTCTTAGCTCATGGCTAAACCTTCACTAATAATGTCTCTAAACATTAATGGGATTCACAACCCCATTAAGCATTCAAGGCTTGTACAGTTTCTTCCAAGGGATAGACCAGAAGTATTTTTTTTTCTTCAGGAGACCCATTAATCTCCTGAGGAACATATTAAATTAAAATCATTTGGTTTTCAAGTCATGGTGGCCTCATCACATAAATCTGGTAGGAGACGAGGGACAGTCATTTTAATTCCTAGGGAGGTACCTTTTGAATTGCAGGATCAAGTTCTAGATCCTGAGGGACGTTATGCCATTGCTTCAGGCAGACTGTAAACATGTCCTGTCACATTGGCTTCTGCATATTTCCCTCCAGGATCCACAAAAATATCAGTGCAAACATTTTTCACTCAATTGCTTAAGGTATTACAGGGGCAATTGCTTATGGAGATGACTTGAATGTTACCCTTAACCCTTCCTTAGATGTTTCTAAATCTTTGGCACACAGGGCCAATCCTTTGCAGAAGTATTTAAAACAAACCAGACAGCTCATGCAGGGGTGGCCTCTCAGCTAGATTGTCTCATCACTACGGCCGAGCACCTGGATACTCTCCAAGATGTTTGGCATGGTATGACCTTTTTGTCTGATCATGCACCAATATATGTTAAGTTTATGTTGGGAGGAAATCCCTGAGTGTCACATTGGTGCCTGAATCTTTCTCACATGAGAGACTCTGAATTTAAACAGATCACCTAGGACTCAATACTGAGGATTCTTCTTGACAGTTCCCGGTCCAATGTCTCGCCCACTATACTATGGGATACCTTGAAGATGGTTGTTAGAGGTGAACTCATAACATATTTAGCTAAAAAGAAAAGGGAAAGAGATGCCTACTTCAGGGACTTACAGGAGGAGCTACAGATTTTACCATCTTTTTTTGCCCAGGGAGATAGAACAATGAAACCCCGATTACAGGTAGTCAAACAAAAACTACAAAACCTGGTAGATCAAAAAATAAAACAGCAGTTATTTTACTTAAAACATACTTATCATAAAGAGGGCCCTAGGGGAGCAAGGAATATGAAATGAAGGCTTAGGGTACAAAAGACTAGGGCACATGTGACCAACTTATTTGACTCTAATACAGGTGACTTGCTCACCCACCCTCAGATGATTAGAAGTACCATGGCTAAATACTATCAAGCTCTGTATACGGCAGACCCTTAGTCATCTCACTCACAAGTGGAATCCTACTTGCAAAAATTATCTTTACCTAAACTGGCCCCTTGGCAAACACAATCCCTTTTGGCCTCGATCTCCCAGGGAGAACTGTATATGGTACTAAAGCATGCAAAAACACTCAAGGTACCTGGCCCCGATGGGTACCCATTTGAATTTTATAAAGAATTTAGGGAATTATTTATTCCCACTTTGCAGTCAGCATATCATACAGTGCAAACGGGTGATCCCCCTCATGGTGATATGTCATAATAGCAACTATACCTAAACCCCAGAAGGATACCTGATACCCAGCTTCTTACCACCCAGTATCAATATTAAATTTTGATTATAAAATGTATATGACTGCTCTCGCTCGTAGATTGGAAAATTTACCCCCTTGCCTTATAGATCCCGACTAAGTCAGGTTTATAAAAGGACAGCAAGCTCATGATGCCGTAAGGTGTACATACTTGTTGGTGGACTATGATAGCACCCAAAAAATTCCATTAGTCTTGCTGGGACTCGATGCAGAAAAGGCTTTTCACAGGGTTGCCTGGCCTTTTCTGTGGATGACCCTGTCCCACTTTGGCTTTCCAAAAGAGTTTATAAAGCAACTCCAAAACAATTACAATGCCCCTCAGGCCTATTTAAAATTGGATGGTTCTCTTTCTGATCCTTTTACACTTTCACGGGGAACCTGGCAGGGCTGCCCCTTGTCCCCTCTGCTTTTTGTCCTATATTTGGAACCCCTAGCGGAGACCATTTGTGGGCATCCAGATATAGAAGGCGTTCCCATGGGTGGTCGAATATATAACATTTCCCTCTTTGCAGATGACATTCTGCTCACCCTGACCATGCCAGAAAGGTCACTACTGGCGATGTGGGAGCAGCTCATATTTTTTTGGGTCTCTTGCAGGGTATAGGGTGAATGATCAAAAATCTGAAGTACTTCTATGTAACTACATCCCCCCTGTGACTCTGAAAAGGGAGTTTCCTTTTAAATGGCATAAACAAGCTATGTGCTATTTAGGAATTAAATTAACTAAGAATTCCATATATATAGAATGACTTAATTATGAGCCTCTGACTAAACAACTCACAGAGGACTTGGCTAGATGGTCCCAAATTCCGTTAAGTTTTCTTAGCAGGGTGTAAGCAAATCAACAAAATATACTCCCTCACATTTTATTTCTCTTACAAACGCTTCCCGTGGTAACCAGTAAAACCTATTTTCAAGCTTGGGACAGGTTCATCTCCAGATTTATTTGGAGAGGGAGATCTCCCAGAGTGCAGTATTCCCTTCTTCAGCTCCCTTGGGAAAAGAGCAGTCAATCTACCCAAGTTGCAACAATGTGCTTTGGCATCACAGTTATGAACCCTTCTGTGCTGGCAAAATCCTCAGTATGAAGCTCATTGGAAACAGATTGAACTGAATTGGAGTGATCTGTTTGACCTTACAGATTATCTTTTTGGTAATCCCCCGCAGTGTATTCCACTTTCTAAGTTTCCCCAATACACTGTGGAGCCTTTTAGGCATTGGTTATCTGTACTCCATAAATATCTTAGCCCTCCAGAAGTACTTTGTATCAGGGCATTTGCGGCTGACACATCATTCCCTCCTAATATAATTGACAAAGGTCACTGGCAATGCCAGGGTCTGAAATATGTATCTCAAATGGTCGGACCCACTGGTCTACACCCCTTTGTACTATTGCAATCCACCTATTAGCTGCCATCAGTGGACTTCCATAGGTATTTGCAACTCAAATCGTATTTGCAACTTTCTGAGGATGCTCCCTCATGTACAGCAGAGAGACCTCCACTTTTGATATCATTAATTCAATGGCATATTAGTGGCACATCCACTGACCATTTAATCAGTTCTTTGTATAAGGTGCTTCAGGAGAGGCCAGCGGATTCGACCGAATCTATAAGGGCCAGGTGGTCACAGGAATTACAAGCTGAGATACATGTTCATAACTGGAACAGCTCAACCCTTTTAGCTTATAAAGTATCCAGCTCCCTGTACTGGAAGGAATATGCATGGAAGCTGCAAATGCGCTTCTTCTGCACCCCAGCCATAGTGGCAAAATTCTCAGACACTTCCATCAGGAGATGCTGGAGGGACTGTGGATGTTCACAGGTGGATCAGGCCCATGATATTTAGGAATGCGAGCCCTTGGCTCCATATTGGAAAGAGGTTATTCAGGAATTAACAGATACATATGAATGCCCTGTGCTGTTTACACCTGCTTATATACTGACGGCTATACCTCCAGAGAGGATCCAGGTGGATAGGGCCACTTGTAAACAGGTTACCCTGCTTGTTCTTGCTGCTAAAAAGGCCGTCACCTGGTTGTGGTTTACAAAGACAATCCTGAGTAGGGAGGCCTGGTGTGTACTGGCCAGGGAAATATATGCTTTGGAATGGCTTTCTACTAGAATATTGAAACAGGTGGAGGCCTTTGATCTTAAATGGTATAAGTGGGTTATATACCAACTTGACCACTATGTAGATTTTTTTCCTTAGATAATCAGGAGATTTGCAGACCAATGGGAGCGGAAATAGATACAGGCTTAATGGGACTATTTGGGGGGGCTGGGGCAATGGGGGTCACCCACCTGTTCGGGCGGTTCCCCTTAACCAGGCTACCGCCCCTATATTAGAAGTGCTGCAGCAATCTCTCTCTTTATGTATTTTTGTATATTTTCATATATTTTATATATTCCGTGTTTTTAAATTGTTAATGTTTTAACCTAGACACAAATTAATGTTACACCAAATATTGTTTAGAAATGATATTGTTATTTTAAAGATGAGGACATACGAATGAAAGGCTTGGGTATGAACTCAAAGCCCCCCATAGAATCTCCTGTTGACTCACCTCATCTGGCACCATAGAGTTGGATGTTATATTTGAAATAATGGCAGAAACAGGAAAATTCGGAATGCTGCGAACAAGGAAGCCTATCTTTACCAGTCATCCCATGGTTGTCTTTTTTGGTGGACTCTTGCAGGCTGACATTGGCAATAGACTTGGAGTCACAGTGCCAAAAAATGTAATGTCAGTGTAAAATATATTGCTGATGGATTGTTTCTGTAGGATTTATGGGGACATTTTATTTTAAATTAATTTGTTAATTTGTACGGCCTGTACTGTGTCTGTTTTGTATCTACATAATAACAATACTAAATGAAATATAAAAAAAGATGGCTGGGCAGCATGACAAGGCAATGGGCAGGGCTAGTGGGATGCTGGGGTGCAGAGCAAGGAGTATCTCCAGCAAGAGGACAGGAGTGGTGTTGTCATTGTATCACTTCCTGGTGCACCCCAGAGTACTGTGTCCAGTTTTGGAGACTGCACCAGAGAAAGGACAGACAGGGTGGAGGTGGTCCAAGAGGGCAACTAAAATAGTGCAGGGTTTGCACGGGAAGTCCTATGAGAAGAGACTGAGGGATCTCAACATATTTACCCTGGAAGGGGGGAAGGGGACATGATCAAGACCTACAAGTACCTCACAGTGGTAAATAGGGTGCAGGTGGGGATTCTCTTTCAAATGAGGACAAGCACCAGGACTGGGGGGGGCATGCAATAAAACTGGAGCGGAGAAGCTGAAGAGAGCCGTTAGGAAGTATTTTGCATTGAAAGGGTGGTAGATGCTGCAACAGACTGCCAGTGGAAGTAGTGAAGGCTAGAATGGTGGGGGACTTCAAGCACGTGTGCATTAAACATCAGGGTATATATAAGAAAAGAGGTAGGGAGTGGGGAGGGTCACTGGAGACCAGATAGAGTCTGTAGTGGAAGAATAGGCAGGAAACACATGGGCAGACTGTGTGGGCCAAGTAATCCCTTTCTGCTGACAAATTCTATGTTTCTGTGTTATTTCAGTCTAATATGGAACCAGGAACCGGTAAAAATGATGGTTCTCCAGTTCTGGAAACAGAATGGAGCAGTGAAAAAACAATAAAATACAAAAACTAAGCTAAACTAGAACAGAGTATAGACTAAATTTTACAAGGTAAAATGGTAGTTAGAACTAAGGAAATTTAACCACCGTGATAGAAACAGGACTCCCTGGCGACCGATTTCATCAGCGGAGCAAGAAATCTTCTGTTAGAACACTTGTGGGAGCATGACCACATTGCAGAATTTGAACTTTACACTGTAAAATTCTGTCTCTGGGGCAATACCATAGGGCTGAGATGATGCAACTTATGTGACATCACTAATGTACTCTCATTGCTAGAACAAACTCATAAAGTCACTCGTCCTTCAGGCTTGTGGCCTATATGAGCTTGTTAGCCCCCTTGATGGATATATTTCTCCATACATCACACTTATTCCACATTTGTCACTATCCCAGTGAGTATTAGGGTTGACAATGCCAAGGAAGACTGCACCCCTGATTTGTTTTAGGGGTGGGGGTAGGGCTTTAGGGTTGGAAACCCTAAAACCACATTTCCCTACTTTTTTTTTTTTTTGCTGTAGCCTCAACCCTAAATGTTGCATTAATGCAGTTTTTTGCAAAGAATTTCCTTACTTTTTTGAGCTAGTATACTTGTATCCTTATTTGCTTGTGGGAGCGCAGGGCCCTCTGGGTTCTGTGCTCCCATCCATCCATACTTTTTCAGATAGCGTACATCCCTCCATAGATGCGTATATGTATGTTGCTAAAGCTTTGATTTGAAGGACAACAGCAACCACATTTATTTATTTAGTTTTTTATTGACTGGGTAAGTGCACTAGACAAATTCTGCCTATTTTCAAGCACGACCTGGTGGAGGGGGATACAGATGAATGCCAACTGACCTTGAACCAGATTAAGTTGTTGATGGTATTTTTAGTGATTGGGGGGAAATTTGGCCAGGGCACCGGGAAAATTCCCCTACTCTTTTCGATAAGTGCCATGGGCTCTTTAACATCCAGCTGAACTACCACCAGAACAGGCAGATGGGTTTGTCAGCATGGCCTTCTTATCACCCCCACCTCATGACTCTGGTAGTATAAATTCTCCAATCCCTGCCAAAATGTCATTCCATGTCACTGCAATGTCATTTTGTGCCAGAGGACATTTTGACCAAGATTTCAAAAATGACAGCTGTCATGTTCATGAGGTGGTGTAACAAAATGAATATGTTGAAAATTGGGGGTGAAAATATTTAAAATTACAAAAGTTACAAGCCAGCATAGCGAAATGTCAATGGACATGCATGGCTTTACCATTTTAAGATATTTTGACCCCAAATTTTCAACATATCCTCCTTATGACCCCACCTCATCAATAAGGGTGGTGACATTTTTCAAATCCTGACTGAAAAGTGATTTCACCAACAGATCATGAAATCGCCTTTTGGGACAGATTTGCATAATTCCACCAACATTGTTCATGTGGTGGGGTCTCAAAAAGGCTAAGTTGAAAATTTGGTGCCAAAATATGCAAAAATGGCAAAGTTATACACCAAAGTTGAAAACCCAATTGAAATACATTAAACTGCACTTGCCTTACTTTCTCATATAGCAGTGAGCATTTCCAGCAGCAGCACATGTCTTCGACTGGAGCCTGGATCTACACCCTGGGACCAGCGTGAGGGTGGATCTTCACCCTAGAACCTTCCTGAGTGGGGGGGATGTGGGGGGCTATAGGGGGTGTGGGAGTGCTCAGTGGGAGGTAGGGTGAGGGGTTGGATCAGCATGGGACCATTTTATTTATTACAGGTGGATAAAAAAAGACATAGAGGGACCATTTTCTGTTTTCCGGCAGGAAAGGAAAGGGAGAGTGGGGGTGCCACTAGACACCAGGGAAAACCATTTAAGAATGGGGAGAGTGATCAGAGGGTGGGGGGTGCCACTAGACATGAGGGAAATGACTGTAACAATGGGGACAGTGATTGGAGGGCGAGGGGTGCCACTAGACACCAGGGAACAGTATTACAAGAGTAGAGATGGTGATTGGAGGGTGCAGGGGAGGGGGTAGCCACAACAAACAAGACAAAATACTAAGAACAGGGATGGTGACCAGAGGTCAGGGGTTGCCACTACACACCAGGGAAAATTAGAGAAAGAATGAGGATGGCGATTTGGGGGGGGGGTCACTACACACCAGGGAAAGCATTAAATAATAATATGAGGACTGTGATGGGAGGATGCTGGGTGCCACTAGTCACCAGGAAAAACATGAAATAAGTATGGGGAAGTCAATTGGAAGGTGGGAGTACCACTAGACACCAGGGAAATGATTCTGTCTTCATGAAAAAATATATTTTTTCATGACTCGTGATACAAAAAAAATCCTTTTTCGTATCATGAGTCACGAAAAAAGATTTATAATGTTAAAAAAACAACACCTGAAGGGTATTTCCGCACCAGTTGTGTGCAGAATACAGCTAAAGGGGTCCCCATAAACAAGGTACATGTGTTGGTAGGTGGCCACATAGTCATTTTTGTCTGTTTTAAAATGTTTTAATGTTTAGGGAAAAACTGAAAACAAGATGGCTGCCAAATGAAAAAGGATTACCCTGTCATGAAAAAGGATCATGTCAGAAATGAAAGAAGATTCATTTTTTTTCCTACAGCTACTTGAAGTGCCTACTGAGCATGCTCAGAACCAATTAATGAAAATGTTAAAATGAAATAACTTTTGAACAAATTAATGTTTTGTCACTAAACCAGCAAAAGGCACATCTGAGGGCCAAAATTCCAAACTGCCTGTTTGCTATTGGTGTCAGATGAAAACCCATTACAGTGTATAACCTATGGAAAAAAATGGCGAAAATATAGTTTTTGCACTATCCAAATCTCAGAATATGCAATCCAGCTGGAATAAAACTTGGCACATCCAGAGATCTACCCCACAAGACCATGCATGCAAAATTCCGTGCCAATC
Organism: Neoceratodus forsteri; assembly: GCA_016271365.2. NCBI lineage: Eukaryota > Metazoa > Chordata > Ceratodontiformes > Ceratodontidae > Neoceratodus > Neoceratodus forsteri. The sequence goes on along the minus strand of CM028130.1, from coordinate 1,042,257,231 downwards.
TGTTGAATGGTTGCAAATTATTAAAGTACAAAAATTGGGGTTTAATGCCAGCCCATTGGCGCAGCAGTGGGATTTCCGCTTGCAACGCTGGCGACCCGGGTTCGGGAACAGACCAGGGTCGTCAGAGGGCCAGGCCGTGGGAGAAGGATAGAGCATCCTATGGACTGCTCTCCTTCTCCGGGGGGAGGTCGGGGGAAGCACTCGGAGTGCTGAGAACTCCTGGCGGAGGCCGGGAGATCTCACGCTGCCAACGCTCAATCTCTGGGAGGCGGGGCAGACGCTGGCGACATTGCACGTCCCTGCCTCCGTGACGGAAAAAGTCAAGAAAATATAGGTGGGCGAGGGCCACTGTCTAAATGAAGCCCTCCCGAAAGACCTCGAGCTGCCACCATCGCTGCGGGTCCCCCGACTAGATACTGGTTCCATGGTCACTGAAGAACGTGACCATGGCCCCGCCCTCTGGGGGGCAAGCCAGGGGTGAGTGGAGGACCCCGGCAGCCATAGATGGTGACAGAGGCTTCCAGGGGCCGTCACCAGGGCCGATAAAGTGACAGGGTCCTGCCAAAAAAAATTGGGGTTTAACATTAAACTGCCTACTCAACCCTAAATATAGTGGAGCAACTGTGTCACTATAATAGATAGATAGATAGATGGATAGATAGATAGATAGATAGATAGATAGATAGATAGATAGATAGATAGATAGATAATACATGGATGGGTATTTTTCATATTAGGACCCACTGTTGTGTTTTTCCAAGAATACCTCAGCTATTAAAGCTACATTCAAACCAATTAAAGATGTATACCTCCAAAAGCAAACTTATATACTGTGGAGAAAATAAACACCTGTAGACCAACATTATGACCACCAAAACAATGTACCAATCAATTCAACCAAGTAACACATCAATTAACAAACTGGCTAAATCAAGGAGCCCTGTTCAATCAATCGCTGGAAATGGGAGTGGTTCTAGAGGACTGGAGGAGAGCAGATGTAGTCCCTCTACACAAGAATGGGAGCAGGGAAGAGGCTGGAAACTATAGACCAGTCAGCCTGACCTCGGTGGTGGGGAAAATAATGGAATCACTGCTAAAAGAAAGGATTGTGGAACATCTTGAATCCAGCAGAGCACAGGATCTGAGGCAGCATGGATTCACAGAGGAAAGGTCAAGGTCAAACAAATATGATAGATTTCTTTGACTGGGTGGCCAGGGAATGGATCAGAGGGGAGCGGGGGATGTGACTTACCTGGATTTCAGAAAGGCCTTTGACACCGTTCCATATAAGAGGCTGGTAAACAAGGTAGGCAGCATGGGAATGGGTCCTAAGGTGGTAAACTGGGTTAGAAATTGGTTGAGGTATTGAACACAGAGGGTGATGGTAAATGGAGCTCAATCTGAGGAAAGGAGTGTGACCAGCAGTGTGCTACAGGGATCAGTTCTGGGGCCAGTCCTGTTGAATGTCTTCATAAGTGACATTGTGGAGGGGCTGGAAGGAAAGGTATGCCTCTTTGCAGATGACACTAAGATCTGCAACAGGTCAGACACTCCAGGCGGGGTGGAAAAAATGAGGAGGGACCTAGGTGAACTAAAGGAAAGGTCAAGAGTGTGGCAGCTAAGATTCAATGCAAAGAAGTGCAAAATCATGCATTTGGGCCACAGGAACCCAGGGAAGGTATATGTGATGTGGGGAGATACTGACTGCCACCAAACAGGAAAGAGCTCTGTGGGTAATCATATCAGATGACCTAAAGGTGGCCAAACAATATGCCAAGGCTGTGGGGAGAGCCAGTGGGATACTGGGGTGCACAGGGAGAGGTATCATCAGCAGAAGAAAGGAGGTGATGATGCCACTGTACAAATCATTAGTGAGACTTCATCTGGAGTACTATGTCCAGTTCTGGAGGCTGCATCTCTGTAAAGACATAGACAAGGTAGAGGCAGTCCAGAGAAGGGCAACAAAAATAGTGCAGGGCCAGTACCAAAAGTCATATGAGGAGACACTGGAGGACCTCAATATGTATACCCTGCAGGAGCTGGGGGGGGGGATATGATAGAGACCGTCAGATATCTCAAGGGCATAAATAAGGTACAGGAGGGTAGCATCTTTTGGAAAAAGAGATTTTCTAGAACAAGGTGTCATGACATGAGGCTGGAAGGAGTAGACTAAGGGGTAGCGTGAGGAAATATTTCTTCATGGAAAGGGTAGTAGATGCATGAAACAGCCTCCCAGCAGAGGTGGTGGGGACAAATTCAGAAGGGGAATTAAAAAATGCATGGGATAGGGGAACCATGGTGATAGGAAAGAGAATAAAGCCAGAGACCAAGTAGGATCTGTGGTTTTTGAAGTAGGTGGAGAAAATGGGCAGACTGGGTGGGCCTAGTAGTCCTTATCTGCCGTCACTTTCTATGTTTCAATGTAATTAACAAAAATGCCCACACTCATTAAAACACCTAAAAATATCCAAAAACCTGGAAAACCCTATCACACAAAAAATAGCATAACTTGAACCCAGCAAAAACAGACTGCAAAAACCCAGTTGCACCACCTGAACTGTGCTAAATGCGTCCAAACCAAAAAAAGACAGTTCTTAAAGGCTCCCATAAACCAAGAACTCACCCCAGTCTCTCACCAAACAGCAATGTCCCTTGATACTCCACAGTTCTCCCATATACCATCTAATCCACAATGCTGCAGTTTGTCCCTCCATGTTCCTGGCACCATCTTCTGTAACCTGCCGGCATGCTGTTAGTGCAATATCCTGAACAAAACCACCAACACCATGCACTCACAATACTGTCAACCTGCCACTCGAATGCCACACTACAAAGGGAAGACCACTGCCATTCTTCCCCTTTTATAGGGCGGGGCACAAAAGCGTGCAAATCATGAGCACACGCAACATCCAGCATGCTTACATTCAAGCCCATCCTGAAGCAGGTGCGCTCTTCCAGGTGCCCGTGTGTGTGCAAAATGAATGTCACATACTTACTGTAATTGATGATTTTCCAGAATGTCTTCTCTATTGATTATTACTTGTGGGTCTGGCTGGAGGCACTAGGACCTCACGGTAGCAAAGCTTTAGCCAGGAGGCTATCAATGGCTACTGGGCACAGTGCCTGCGCACCCCCATCTGGTGCCTTGAACTAGCCAATAACCATTGCTGGCTCCTCACCAACCTCAGTTCTGTTTGCCATGAAAGAGAGAGAAACAAAGTGGGGAAAAAATAAGAGAGGGCTTGAAAATTCACCAACCCGAAGGGGCGGAGAAAAGGATATAGGAAAATAAAAGAACAGCAAAGATAAAACCCCGACTATCAACTACTAGACTGAGATAAAAGGGAATGCTAAGGTGGCACAGGTAGATAGTCTGGGTAAGGAGCCAAAGCTTCAAGCCAGACAGCAAAAAAGGGTCCCTGTCTCTCTCCATTCTGCTAGCACTCACGGCACTTTCAAGCCTGGCTTCAATCTCAGGCCAAATGCCTGTGCCACACTGGGAAATCTGCCCTCTATCGCCTTCCCTGCCCTGACACCTGCCCTAACACCTCTCCCATCTATGGCCCCTATTTTCCCCTCCGTGGTTGGTCCCTGGTTCTTGCTCCATTTTACCTGCTATGAAACATCTATTATGATGTTTTACCTGTGACAAAGCTGTTTCTGTCCCCCCCCACTGTACCAATTTGTATATTGTATAGTGCTTGTTGCCCCCTCAGACACTGTTATTGTATACCCTAATTACCTACTGTAAATTACAATGTAATTCCATGCTTCTCTCATACACTATTGTATTACACCTCTGCCTTCCTTTGTACTGAACTGTACTGTACCTACCTTGTATTACCTGTACTGTATCTACTTTATTAACCTGAATATGTACCTGATACTTGCTGCACATGTATGTAATGTTGTTTTGTGCCACTTATTGATCCAGGTCATGCCTGAAAATGGTCCCCAGGATCAGTGCACTTACCTGGGAACCAAAGACTTAAATAATTAAATAAAGGGTAGTGGTGCTAAGGAAGCAGCCCTGAAAACATGTGATTCTGGCAGACAAAACAATGAGGTATGCAAAAGATGGACCCCACCCCCTCTTGTATGTGAGATAGCACAAGTGTGCCAAACAGTAGAATCCCCTATACCTTATGTATATAGGGGTCTTAGACATTTGTATTTAATTGCTGTGATCTGCTTTTATGTTTGTGTATTTACATCTGTTTAATAATGTGTAAACAAAATGATTCCCCCTAAATATTTGCTTTCTTTCCACAGGTCTGTCTTTTCTTCTTGCAATGGAGACCACAGAATGACTATTCCACACCATTGGGCTTTTCCTCTCCCCCTGGTGAGCTCCCAGCCTGTATGCCTTAGGCCCTGTCCACACTATGCCTCTGTAACGTTACAGAGGGCTCAAACCGTTACCGCAACGGTTTGCGTTTACACCTGTAACATTACAGAAGTCGTTTTCGTAACTGTTGTTGAAACCACTTATGAGGTGGTTTTGAACAACGGTTACGAAAACAGTTGAGCCCCTGTAATGTTACCAGCCATAGTGTGGACGCATGAGCGTGTAGCTCCAGCATTCTCCCAGTGCAGCATGAACTGCATTGTGTGATAGGCTACAGCTGTAACGGTTACACGGCACCCACAATGTGGATGGGCTGTAACGGTTCCAAACCGTTATTGAGACTGTTTGGCAGCAGTGTGGACACATTGTAACGGTTCCGGTCTGTAACGGTTTGGAACCGTTAAAGACTGTAAGTGGTGTAGTGTGGACAGGGCCTTAGATATTCTTGCCTTCTGTTTTCCACAATAAAAGTAATCCATTATTTTGTTGTAGCAAACAAATAAAAATGAATAGGCAGAACACTTTAAATTGATGTGCCTTAGTGATTTCTTTTTGTAAAAATAGTTTCTTTCATTTATTATTTTGATATAAAAATTAAGAAAAGCTAACTGCTGAAAGACTTCTTGAAATCTTCATAATTTCTATTGCATGTGTTATTCATTCGTTTGAGCCACTGGCTTGCACTCAAGGTGTTCAGGTTCATATCCCCCATATCACTTAAGCACCCCTCTTTTTCTCCTGTAAAAGTCCTGTCACAGAATCGATTGGAGGACTTTCTGAGTGGCCAAGTACTTAACGGGTGTTCCTTTACCAGGTACCCGCCCCCCCCCATGTCGAACCTTCACTGCTTGAAGAGCTGGGGACCCTGGTCTGTGTGTGCATTTGGTGAAAGGCTTGCGCACAGTGTCCTCACAGTATGTCTGCATAATTTTTACACAATATTGACTGAGAAGCGGTAATTTCTGAGGGATTAATGACTGGTTGGGGGATGGGTGGCCCAAGGTGCAGCCGAGGGCCACCTCCCTCCCTCCCTTCCTCCAGCCAGTCATTAATCCAGGGAAATGACCAGCTTCAAGGTTATTGTTGCCATTATAAGTCTACCTGCAATAACAATTTTCTTTTCTCCAATTTATTTTGAACTTAAAGGTTTTAAGCGGAGTGTAGTGAGCTGTGTGTGCCACATGGCGTCAGTTGGCAGCTGGATCAGTCATTTCTAAGACATTAATGACCAATTCAGTGGCCAATCAGGAGTCTCACTAGGCTTATGAATAATGAATTAGACTTTTAATGCTAAATAAATCATACCTCAAACTATGTTACTGACTCTGCAGTCTCTATACAGTAAGACATTGTATTCCAGATGGAGTGTTGCCACTATCTGTTGATTTCTTTTTGTCACCATGAACCTTGTTTAAACAGTCAGGCTATGGTCCCCCTTTCCCATGGAAGAAGAGGCAGAGAACACCGATGCATGTCACATTGCAGAGCTGCTTATCCCAAGAGGTAGCGATGAAACCCATCTTCCTAGTTACCTCTGAGCCTGCTGGACATGACAGTCAGACATGGCACAGGGAGAAAACCATGCCAACAAAGTAAATAAGGAAACATTTGCCTGGCATAGCCAGAGCAAACCACAGCAGAAAACTGACCTACCTCCTCCTGCAAGCAACAGGGGTGTACCCTGTGCTAAATGTAGTTCAGTTTGATCCTTTTAGTGACCAGCACACGACCCAGAGAGGGATACTGTCAAGTGGCGTTAGATTTGGATGGTAACCCATGGGTATGGATTGCATTTAGCAACTAATAGGGATATAGCCAGACAGAGATGGATATGCCACAGGCAGGAAAGAGGAGGCTAGAGAAAAGGGAAAAACAAAAAGTCCTTTTTTTGTTTGTTTTTGGTGTTCTTGTATATTTATTTATTTTTGGGGTTTGTATGGAGGCCCTAGTAGAGGGCGTTCACCCCAATTTAGTTTTTTTTTTTTTTTTTTTTGGTGGACAGGGAGCCCTAGTAGTGGGTCACAAAACATTTTTCCTTGTTAAACATATGCCCCCCCCCCACAACAGAAGAACAGCTGGGGAGAGCCATACAGAAAGTAGCATAATATGCCAGTAGCAGGGTGAACTGTTCAGAGGCCCTGGCTCTGCTACAGCAGCGGGTGTGTGGGTGTAGTTATCAATGGAGAAGATATTTTCAAAGATCACCAGCTGTGGTAAGTATGTAAGTTTCATATCTTCTACAAATCAGTCTTCTCCATTGATTCCCACTTATGGGTCAGAGTACCAAGCTTCCTTTTCTTACCTGGAGGGTAAAGATATATCCTTAGCCCTCTGTGTGGGGTAGAACACCTGACAGCAGGGACTCCTCACATGTCTGGTGAGATCTGAGACTGGTCAGGGCCAGGCGGGAGCTCCTGTGGTACAAGAGCAGGAGGGTTTCCCAAAAGTCCCTGCCTGACCCTAAGGGAGAAGAAATAAGCCCCCTAGAAGTGTGAGTTGGGCACCTTGTGCTGGGCTAAAGGTGCCAGACAGAATAGGTGAAGCCACGCCATTCGTCAAACACAGACTGATTATCTCACTAGTTTAGAGGCCACCTGGTTGGTGTCACAAGATACCCTCGATTGGTACCGTGCTACCTTCAGACCCCCGGTGGAAAGGTCAAATGCTTGCCTAATTATCTCCTTCTGTGGCATTGCAGTCAGCAGACTGTATAATTGCATCCATAGGTGATGGTTACAGGTCACCATATAAGCCTGGTATGTGGACACACACATGAGGCTGCGTGACGAGGTGAACAGTTTCCTTCTCAGACCATCTGTGTGTGCAGAATTAGCATCTAGAGGTTGATCATGCATGAGGCCCCATGGCCCCAATGTCATCTGCAGTACTGAGACCCTAATATGGGGTGAGGTACATCACCTGTGGACCCTGTGGGTATGAAATACCACATGAGAAGGCCCCTGGGGATGGCTGGAGTGGCAGAGGGATGCCTCTACAAGTCCCTGGTGGTCTTCTCTATGGTTCTGAGCCAAGGAAGGATGACCACAGTGTCGATACTGGGAACTGTAAGAAGTCCCAGTGGCAGGGCTGCTGGATCTCAACTAGTATAGGCCTCAAGGTTGAGCAGCTGGAGTATCTCCACCAGGAATTGCAGGTACAAGGAATGCTCAGCAGCAGAAGGGAGATGAAGAGATGACTCATTGCCCTGTGAGGAGGAGGCTATTGATGAAGACAAGATGCTACCTCTGGGCAGGGTCGGTACCAGGGAAAAGGGCCTGAACTAGGCCCTGTCTGACTCCCTATGCCAGTCCTCTAAGGCACTGACCCATGCCCAGTGTTGTTCCCATGTTTGCAGTCACACAAGGCCTAGTAATGAGGGCATCCCATCAAAAAAAGCATCAGTACCCCTCCTAAGGGGTTTGAGACTCCTGGTCTTGAGGGTCTCAGGCTGGGTTGCAGAACAGCATGGGGGGGGCCCTCGCTTGAGGAGCAGGTCTAGCATGTGGAGTGACCTGATCAGTGCCCTTGGGGGGGATCCCCAAGTGAGGAGACTGGAGTCGTACAGGTCCCACTAGTCTACCCCAGTTCTCACCAGCTATGATGTCTTTCTTTGACTATGAAGAGAACCCCAGCTCCAGGTCATCTCACAAATCCAAGTTACCACTGTCTCTAGCACCTTGCTCAGGTCTGGTAATGTACTTGGAGACAGGTGCACTTGGTGTTGACATTGACCTGAGGCTCTGTGCCGACACCCTCCTTGGTGTTGTGGACAACATCGGAGTCGGAGATAGTCTCCAGGTTGCCATCTCTGTCTGCACTGCATTAACAGCTGGACCTAGGACTGACACCATGGCTGTCGTCAGCACTGTCACAATGCTGGGAGCCATCCCCCTCCTCGGTGTCACTATCAACACTATGGTCTGGGACAGGCACCAGGCCAGTTTGTGGGCTAACAACAGCCTTGGTGCTGGTCCCTCCTCTGACACTGGGAGTAGGCCCAGCATTGTACTTAGCACATCCTGTCTCTTTGTCATTATAAATGGTAACAACAGCACAGGCGACACCAGAGGATGATGCTGAGGTGTCTACTGGTGTAGACTGAGTGTATAGCTTCGGCCTCTCCACTGGGGACGTCTGCTGCTCAAAACAGCCAGACTGTGGAAGGTTTCCAGTAAGCCACCCAGAAGGAGTCAGCTGTCCACTAAACCTGCTTAGAGTCTCTGATGACTTCGCACAATGAAGTCGAGGAGAACTCTGTGCTTCTTTGGAGCCATAGGTCCCAGAATGAGTCTCAGGAGAAAGGCCTAGAGACCTTACATTGGATGCATGTCTGCAGCACCTGCCTCCAAAGGTGGAGATCAGATGACCCCACTTCAACACACAGTTTTCCAGGGTGCCATTGTCTATACAGAAGCAGGCTTCACATGCATCCATATTGTGCTCCGATCCAAGGTGTGCCGCATAAGTCTAATGCCGGTCCGTAGCAGCCATTTTGCTCCCACATGAGCACCGATGCATAATGGGTGACTGGCAGACTTTCTTCTTAGAAATCGCCACTTCAGTTAAACTCTCAGCATTGATGCAGAAAAGAAGCAAACAAGAATGGCACCATAATAACAAAAAAAGTATAGTAATGAAGCAAATAAAGGCCTTGGCGGTGATGAGGCAAACTGATTAGTGTTCCCGCGGTGTGCTCTTAATGGCAGAAAGAACAGAACTGAGGTTGGTGAGAGAGAGACAGCAATGATTATTGGCTAGTGCGTGGCACCACGTGGGGGTGTGTAAGTGCCGTGCCTAGTAGCCATGACCGGGCACCCTGGTGAAAACTTTGCTCCCGCAGGATCCTAGTGCCTCCATCTCAGACCCATAAAAGGGAATCATTGCAGAAGACTGAATCACAGAAGATCAAAATGAAAGAGCTAGACACTATCCCAGATGTGATCTAAAATTAAAACCCACCATGCTATGTATTATAGCTGCACGGTATTGCAGCTATAGTTAGGGTTGCCCGGCCACTTCAATGTTAAACCCAAAAGTTTGCATGTTAATAACTTTGCAGCTATTTGTCTAATTTGTCTGAAATCTTGCATGTGCAGTCCGGTACTATAGATCTCTGGATCTGGCAAGTTGCATTATGGTCGAATGTGCAGTTGCGGAACTGCAGAGCACCAAATAACGTAAAAAAACACACTTTTTGGCTAATTCTTTGCTCGGGGCTACAGCCTGAACAGTTTGTCCATCCAGTCTGACATTCTCAGTGAATATGCAGTCTGGGTCACTGATGTGCCTTTTGAAGATTTGGTAAAAAAATATGAATCTGTTCAAAAGTTATTCAGATTTCAATTTGCCCATTGTAGTCAATGGGGGGAAAAAATAGCAGTGCCTCTTGAAAGCTGCCGCTGGTGCATTTTACTGTCGCAAATGCCCTCTGTAGTGTCATGCCACCGCCATCTTGTTTTCAGTTAGTGGAGAACAAAAACTGCCAGAATTCAAAAGTTACTGCCCCTAGGTAAACACTGACAGTAGTGTTTACCTAACTGGGGCATGAGGAAGACAATGCTGGCATCAGAATTTTTAAATTCCCCCCAGAAATATGTTTTTAAACATCGGACCCCCAGTACTGTCACAAATTACAACAGAATGGATACAACACTTTTGCAATTTGTGACACTTTCGCACCCATTCTTTCGCAAATTTTGCAAAAGTGTCGCAATTTGCGACAGTACTGCACTAAAACGCCATTTCTAATGGTTATGGCTTTCGGACTGAAATTTGCAGGGTGGCAAACCCTTGGCCCACAGATATGCCTGTTGCTGATTTGGGGGAAAAATCTACACCGGTTCCATAGTTACAGCATTCCGAAGTTGAGAAATTTGAATTGAGGGCCCATGCTCCCACATCCACATATGGATACCATTATGCAAATATGGGCAATGTGAAGGGAGCGCAGGGCCCGGAAGGCCTGCGCTCCCACAACCACATACAGTACTAGTTACATTGCACTTTCTCAAAAAGAAGGGAAATTCATTGCAAAAAACTCCATTAATGCATCAGTTAGGGTTGATAGTACAGCGACAAAAGTTTGGAAATTTGATGTTAGGGTTCCACCCTACCACCCCACCCTCCCCCACCTCACACCAACAGGCATTGGGGTGTGCCGTAAGTAGATCGAGGCCTAATTCTCACCCCATTCTCTATACTGTAGCATGTCAGCTTCTTTACACATGGAATGGGGTGAGAGTTGGGCCTGATGACCCCATGGCACACCCCAACATCTGTTGGTGTGTGGAGGGTGGGGGGGTGGTAGGGTTGGGAACCCTAACATCGAATTTCCTAACTTTTGTCGCTGTACTATCAACCCTAACTGATGCAATAATGGAGTTTTTTGCAATTAATTATATTAAATAAGGGTGGACAACTGCAGTATCCAAGGCTACTTACCTATGTCAGGGGTTGAAGGCTGCAGTAGGCTGGGAGCGCATGTACCTCAGTGCATCAGGTTAGCTGGCACCAATGACAGAAGCACATTATTGGGGGAAGGGGCATACAGTGAGGAAAACATAGGGCTTGCAAGGCAGATGAAGCATCTCCCCCCCAACCAACTTGGGCCAACCTCTCCTCGGAGTCTCCAGATACAGTTCTCAGAAGTGCCTCTGCCATGGTGACTAAATATGAGGACTTCTCTGCTGCAGGAGGACAGGCAGGATCCTACCTTGGGGGATGGGGCAATCAGCAGGAGGCATGCTACAGGCATGACGTGGGCACCTTAGGAGTTCAGGCAGTCTCCCAAGGAAAATGGCTCTGAGGTTGGACAGGAGGTGGCATAGGCAAAGTTGAAAGGAGGTCCATGCAGAGGCTTGAGTGACTAAACAAGAATTTAAAAAAAGTATCCTAGAAATAAAAAAACTTTAATTTTGGGATGGTGTTGGCAGTTTAATGCAGTGCTTTAGGGCACAGAGCTGCTAACCTGGAGACCTGGGTTTGAATCCCACAGCCCCCACTTGCATACTGTGTGACCCTGAGCAAGTTACTTAACTTGTGCTCCCAGGTCGCACCTGGAAACAAGCTTCAGCTTAGTATGCCTTTCCTAGTTAAACAATTTCCTCTTTTCTTTCTTTTTTGCCCCTTCCCCACTGCTTGTGTTGTCTAGGACATTGCTTGTGGCAACTATGACCTGAGTTCAGGAGTGAACTCAGAGTATTGGAGGGCCAGCTGATGAGGGAGGAAGATAGAACATCCAATGGACTGCTATTTCCCTCTGGGTATGGAGGGTCTAGGAGCCAAGCAACAGAATGACACCTTGTGGTGGCTAGGAGTGGGTGCACCAGGGGTCCAGTGCTGGTGCAAGGTTAGGCAGAGCAGTAGACATCTGCACACAGGGTGCAATTGTGCCCAGCATGCACTGACATCATTGCATGTCCGCTCCATCATGGGGAAAAAAAAATAGGAAAATGCCCCTAGATCATTCACCATGGCATCAGGGATCTTACTGTCCAAGAAAGGACTGTGGGGGGCGGGGTCCATCTGATTTTGAGCTAAGCTGAGCTTCATAACACACTCAGTGGGGGATACCTTGTTGTTTGAATGTGTGGCTGTGTGTGGAGGTTCAGGTGCTGGTTACAGAATTCTCCTCATGTATCAGCCTCCATGGCATGAGGGGGAATTTCTGCAGGAAATCCACGGCCTTCTTCACTGACAGGGTGTTGTAGTCACCCAGATGGCTTGGTCTGAGTGACTTCAGTGCCTGGGTCAATGACAGACTCTCGCAGTTTGGGCACGATTTCCACCATGGTATGGTGTTCCTGGGCCTTGTCCAAGCTGTCACTTCCATGACCCACCAACGTGGTCATGCCTTGGACTTGTTCTTCTCTCTGGGGCTTGAGATTGGCAACCTCAAGACTGATCTGGTCAGTTGGTCAGATCATTGTGCTATCAGGTTCACATTCAGGGACTCTCCTTGCAGTCTAGCCCCAGTGGAGGTGGTCCAGTTCTGCCCTTTGTGGAAGCAGCAACCAGAATAACTTTTGGCAGTGCTGTATACCTCGGGTGTGCTGACAGCATGCACTAGAAGACCAGAGGAAGCAGTGGTGTCCTATAATGGGGCCATCACTGTGGCTTTCAACCTTGTGGCATTAATTCCCGTTCACCCACTGGTTTCATGCCTTGGCTCACTGTGGTTTGACAGCAAGCTGAGGGAGATGACAGCAAAGGGGTAGAGGTTGGACTATTGTTGGAGGAGATCCGGGGCCCAGGAGGACAAACTGGCTTTGATGGCTTAGTGCAGTGACTATAAATGGGCAATCACACATAAAAAGGTAGTGTTCCTTTTTTTTTCAAATTTGTTTTTAAGTTTTTTAACAGCAAGGCAGTGGTACAGTTGGACAGTAAAAGAAGGAATATGCTGCGTATAACAATTGGCAATAAAATGAGCTTTCTTAGTAAGCTCGCATCAATTCCATTTCGAGTTCTAATCACAGAGTAATAGATTGACTCACCGAAGAGGGTGCTAAACAACAGTACTAGTGATAAAATACACCCCAATTTACCCTGTGAAAGTCTGTCCAGCCCAGGAGTAGGCCCTTCCACCCTTGGCAGTGAGCCTAAACTGATGGTATAAGTTAAGGTACTACTTCCAGTCTCAGTGCCATGATGTAGGGCAGTCACCTGTTCCATCTATTCTCTAAGAGGGATAGTTTATTTTGAAGTGTGGCAGTCATCTTTTCCACAGTATAAATTCCCAGAACAGTCTCTTCCCACTGAGATCGTGTGAGGAAGATATCAGTCAGCCATATGTGTGTGATAATTTTTTTAGCTGATGTTAGGAGAATATTTAACAGATAAAGGTTATGATTGTGCTTTATGTGCGGGGGACAATACAACAGCAGTGCTGCTTTGGGAGTGAGCGGCCAACAGTCTGAGATCAAAGACTGTGTTGCTTGTTCAGTTCCACGTGAAAAGGGAAAGCGCAAAATGGAGAATACCAAAAGGCACGGCAAAACAGCATGGACACAAAGAGCGACCAAGAAATAACAGCGATCGCCAAAACGGCGACAGCACTGCTGCAGTGAGTTTCTGCGGGGGACTTCACCTCCCACACCCCCCTTTGCAGAGGTTTTTGTCCCCTCTTTTACTATATATAATCAACTCCAGGAGGGATGCAACTTGAGGAAGGGGAGAAAGTCGTAGGTTACTGTTTCGGCAATCGTTTCTTTGTGCCACACTACTTTGCTGCCACCATTTTTGCATTTGTGATTTTGCACTCACCGTTTTCATGGGATACAGTACCTGTTTTGTTCTACTGCATCCCAAAATGTTCTCAGCTCGGGACAAGACCAGAAGATATGTGTTTGCGGCAACTGCATGACCACAGTGCCTCCAACATGTAGCATCTGAGGTACTTAGATATTTGCCCGTGATTTGCGGGATTCTGAAAAATCAACTAATGATTTTCCAGCTGAATTCATGCTAAATGTAAGAAGTTGTAATTTTATGCTTCTGGATCCATATGCAGGTCCAGACTGTATCTATAATAACTCCGGAGAGTTCTGCCTCCCAGGAAGTTCAGACTAGGTCCATATTACCGGACTCTTCAGCTAGCAGTGCTTGATAACATCTAGAAATAAAATATTACTGCTCCCGGTTCCCCAGTTCAGTTTCCAAAAATTTAATGATAGGCAGAAAATTCTGCAACTGTACCTGAAGGCCCAGTTTATTCGTTAAATAAGACTTTATTTGTAAGTATATATAATGATCTGGTCTCCCCAGCCAGAACTCTGCATGCAATTGTTCAAAAGATTTTAAAATACCATTGCAATAAAATGATGAAGTGAAAGCCAGACTCCGGGCCATCCATTGCCTAAATCTATGGTCAAGCTGAGCTAGAAGAAAGTTAGGGTCAACAACTGGTTTGCTGAGCCAACTGGCCCATTTTACATGTTGTTTAGAAACATAGAAACATAGACTTTGACGGCAGATAAGGACCAGCTGGCCCACCCAGTCTGCCCATTTCCCTACCTATTGGATAAGCTGCAGATTCTAGTTAACCAACAGCCTACTTCCTGCAACCCCCCACTATAATTGCCTTATGTCTGTCCCATGCATGTTTGAATTCCCCCACTGTTTTAGACCCCACAACCTCTCCAGGAAGGCGGTTCCATGCGTCCACCACTCTCTCCGCGAAAAGAATTTCCTCACATTACTCCTGAGCCGTCCCCCCTCTAACTTTAAATTGTACCCCCTTGTTCTTACACATCTCTTTTTCTGAAAGATGCTACCCTCCTGGACTTTGTTGATTCCCTTGAGGTACTTAAAAGTTTCTATCATGTTCCCCTGTCCCTCCTTTCATCAAGGGTATACGTATTAAGCTCTCTCAGTCTCTCTTCATATGGTTTCTGATGTAGACCCTGCACCATTTTAGTTACCCTCCTCTGGACTGCTTCCATCCTGTCTATGTCCTTGTGTAGATGAGGTTTCCAAAACTGCACGCAGTACTCCAGATAGGGTCTCACCAACTGTCTGTATAGAGAGATAACCACTTCCCTTTTTCTACTTGTGATGCTCCTCCCTATGCATCCCAGTATCCCCCTGGATCTCCTTACTGACTTCTCACATTGTTTACCCACCTTTAGGTCATCTGATATGACTACACCCAGATCCTTTTCCATTATTGTTGTCGTTAGTACCTCCCCTGCTATTGTGTACTCTTCTCCTGGATTTTATTTCCCAGGTGCATTACTTTTGCACTTCTTTGCATTGAATCTAAGTTGCCATATGTCTGACCATTCCTCCAACCTTGCCAAGTCCTTCTCACTTTTCTACCCCTTGTGTATCAACTCTGTTACAGATCTTTGTGTCATCCATAAAGAGGCATACCTTTCTTCCAGACCTCCGCATGTCACCTATAAAGACGTTGAAGAGGACTGGACCCAGTACTGAGCCCTGAGGTACTCCACTGGTAACCCCCTTCTTCAGAATGTGTTCCATTCACTATTACCTTCTGTGTCCTGTTGTGCAGCCAGTTTGTTACCAGGCTACCACCCTGGGACCCACTCCCAGGCTGGCTAACTTGATTATTAATCTTTTGTGGACTGTGTCAAATGCCTTGCTAAAGTCTAGGTAGGCCATATCCACAGCCCCTCCTGGTCTATTACTTTGGTCACCCAGTCAAAGAAATCGATTAGATTCATCTGACATGACCTTCCTGCTGTGAATCCATGCTGCTTTGGGTCCTGTGCCCTGCTGGCCTCTAGGTACTCAACAATTCTTTCTTTCAGAAGTGATTCCATCATTTTCCCACCACTGAGGTCAAACTAACAGGTCTGTAGTTTCCTGCTTCTGCCTTGCTCCCACTTTTGTGAAGGGAATCACATCTGCCCTCCTCCAGTCCTCAGATACCACCCCATCTTCCCATGATTTGTTAAAAAGTGTGGTTAGTGGTGTCACTAGGTCCTCCTTAGCTCTTTTAGGATTCTAGAGTGAATCCTGGCAGGCACCATTGCTTTGTCCACCTTTGAGTTTTAGGAGTTCTTTCAGTACTCTTTCTTCTGTAAATGGACTGGTGTCAACCCCACTATCCAGAGTGCTTCTACTGTTTGGTTTAGGTAACCTCCTTCTTCTTTTGTGAATGCTGAGCAAAAGTATTCATTCAGTATCTCTGCCTTTTCACTGTCTCTCTGCCCACCTCCCTCTCTTTATTAATCTTCACTATCCTCCCTTAACCTTTCTATGCTCCCTAATGTACCTATAAAAGGTTTTATCCTCTTCTTAACTGAGTTGGCTATTCTTTTCCTTGGTTTGGGCCTTTGTTTTCTGACTGCCTTCCCACTTCTTTCTGCTTTAATTGATACAGTTCCCTGTTGTGCTCCTTCTGTGATTCCTTATACTTTTGAATGCAGCCTTTTCTCCTTAACCTTCCCTGACACCTCTTTTGAGAGCCATAGTGGTTTTTTATTCCGCTTTGTTTTCTTTATTTGTTTCACACAAAGGCTTGTTGCCTCCATGATGGCAGTTTGATTTTTCTCCATTGTTCTTCCACCTCTCTTTTGGCCATTTGCTAATGCATTCCTCAGGTATTCACCCATTATGCCAAAGTCAGCCCTTCTAAAGTCCAGTATCCTTGTCTTTGTATGGCTTGTCTCCATGGTTGCATTTATTGTGAAGCACACTGTGCAGTGGTCACTTGTTCCCAGATGTCTACTGACTTCTAAGTTTGTGATCCTCTCTCCATTTGAGAGTACCAGGTCTAATATTGCTCCCTCCCGAGTGGGTTCCACCACTAGCTGTCTAAGGCATGCTCCCTGTAGGGCATCGAGAATGGCCCTGCTCTTGGATGTGGCTGCAGTCCATGTCACCCAGTTAACATCTGGCATATTCAGGTCCCCCATCAACAGTATCTCCCTTTTTCAGCCATTTTGAGAATGCCCTCTATCATTTTCTTGTCCATTTCCTCCCCTTGAGATGGGGGTCTGTATACAACCCCTGTGCGGATTGTGATGCCATTCCCTGTCTCCAAGGTGACCCAGAGTTCCTCTTATCCTTCCCCTTTATTTTTTAGTTCTGTAGCTTTGATTCCTTCCCTTATGTAGAGAGCTACTCCACCTCCTCTTTTACCCTCCCTGTCCCTTCTGTAGATTGTGTACCCTGGTTTGTTGACATCCCAGTCATGGTTCTCCGTATACCATGTTTCTGTGACTGCCACAATATCCAAGTGTTCCTCTTCCATCAGGGCTACTAGCTCTGGAAGCTTGTTTCCAAGACTACGGGCATTGGTACTCATTGCCCTCCATTTAATGTTGGCTTTATCCTTTTTTACCCCATCCCTGCTCTTATTGCCCTTGTCCATTTTTTCATTTGCCCCTGTCCTGCCCTCTGTCAAGTTCTGTATCTCAGTGTTTACCCTACTACCTGCCATGTTTTGTGGGGGGAGGCTTGAACTTTCCTGTTTCCTATCAGCACCTCCCCCCTTGGCAGTTTAAAAGCTTGCCAAGGAAGCCTTCAAACCTGTCACCTAGGAGCGTGTTTCCCTTCCTGGACAGATGCAGACCATCATGCCAGTATAGACCTTCATCTCTCCAGGTGGACCCCCAGTTCCCAATGAAGCCAAAGCCCTGTGCTCTGCGCCAGTTTTGCAACCATTCATTAAACTGCATGGTGTGCAGTACCCTAGCTTCACCCCGCCATAGACTGGCAGCACCTCTGAGAAGGTTACCGTGCTTGCTACCTGTCTGAGGCCCCTCCCCAGCTCCACAAATTCATCCTGCACTGCACTGATCTCATGCCTAGCTAGGTCATTTGTCCCGAGGTAGACAATGATATCTAGTTTCCTCTCCTGTGATGCTGCTTCTGCAATCCAGAGGAGTCACTTCCTGTCCCTGCAAGCCATGGCACCAGGCAGGCACCTTACTTCCCTCTCCTCTCCCTTCCCCAGGTCTACACCCCTAACAATTGAGTCCCCTATCAGAAGCTGTTTCTTTCCCTTGTGGTGTCCCTTGCCACTCTTTTGTGGGTCTCCCTTGAGGATGTCCCCAGCATTTTTCTTGGTCTCCAATGAGGGTGTCATCATACAGGAACCTTGATTTGCCAGGCTGACATATGATTTGTGTAGAGGTGCAACTCAGGGGCTATGCCTCTGTTCCACCACCCTCACCCTCCCCGAACCTACTGTGGTCCATCTGCTCTTCACACATGGCAACCTCTGAGGCAGTGGTTGTGGAACTGGTGCTCTTTGGGTGGGGGAGGCCTCCTTAGTCCTTGCCAGTTCAGCCTGGAGGTGGGCAACCTCCTCCCTCAGAGCTGACAGTTGCCTGCAAGTAGGGCAGCAATGCAGGTTACAGAATGTCTCCCGGAAAATTGCTGCCCCACAGCCAGTGCATTGCACCACTCCCCACGTGTCCCTCTTCCTTATAATATACAATGAGTAATATATAATTATTTTTTTTTTGTGTACTTACCCTATATGCACTGTGCCGGGTAATTAAGAATATGACAGTTCTGCTCCAAGACCTGTTGAGGAAGTGATGTCAGAACCTTGACTATAAAGGAAATGCCACGCCTGGGGTGGGCAGGGTGAGGGGAAGGGTGGGTGGGTAGGCCACAACCACTGGTGACTGTTAGAAACAATCAAATATACCACTGCTCCACCACCCTGGTGAGTACTGCCCTTTATAGTAAGTCAACCAAAACCACAATGTACTAGACCACTGCTCCTACACAAACCAATCTACTGAGTCCAGGGATAAAAACGAACTCACTGTTCAGCCAGCAGGACACTTCTAAAATATTGCACAAATATCCTTCCAAATCCTATGTGTCTAGCACAGAAATCAATAACTTCAGTTGTATTTTAACCCCTCTGGTTATAAAATTACTACACTTTAATGGAATCCTGCAATTCTTAATGCCAATAAGAAAATAATGAAACTTTCTGTAGAAAGTGTAGCTTACCTTCCTAGTCCCCTACAATATTATGTTTTACCAAGTTCCCAGTTCCTCAAATGCGTTCTAGTTTGTTCTCTGCAGTATAGCAAGTTTCTCAGCTTCCAACAGGAGCAGGCAAGTCTTTTAGTCTTTATGAGATTAAAAACAGTCCTTCGTGTATTGAGAATTTCTCAGGTAAGGCTAAGAGACATGACCGATAGATCTAGCCATCCAGGGCCATTATAGAGATAGGTTTGGAATTCTCAAGGGGCTAGTGCCAATTCTAACTCAGCCCAGAGGGGGCCACATTCAAGCTGAGTCCAGAGTAAAAAATGTTGCAACTGTGTGGCTAATGCATACAGACACAAATTAGGGAGGGCCAAGCCCCCTTTCATTTTTGGCAACTGCAATTTTTTGTATGCAATCCAAAGATGGTCTAGAAAGTGGAAGCTGAGGTTCAATGCAGGGAAATGCAAGGTACTGCACCTGGGGGCCAGAAACCCAGGCCAAGTGTACACCCTGGGGGTGGGAATGCTATAAGTCTTGATGGTTGAAAGGGACCTGGGGGTGGTGGTGGGTGTCAAGATGAACAACTCAAAGACTTGTAGGAGGGAAGCAGCCAAGGCCAACAGGATGCTGGGATGCATCGCTAGGAGGATCACCTCCAGAAGGAGGGAAGTGATACTCCCTCTGTATAACTGCTTGGTGAGGCCACACCTCGAGTACTGTGTGCAGTTTTGGAGGCCACACTTAAAGAGGGACATTAAACTCCTGGAGAGGCTCCAGAGGAGGGCAACCAAAATGATTTGGGGCCTGGGGGACAGGACCTATGGGGAGAGGCTTGAAGAGCTAAATATGTACACTTTGGAAGAGAGAAGGGACAGGGGGGACATGATAGAGGTCTTCAGGTACATGAAGGGGGTAAATAGGGGAGGATCAGTCAGGGTGCTTCGAAGGAAGGAGGAGGGGCAACTAGAGGGCATGGGTGGAAGCTGGAGGGGGAAGATTCAGGGGAGAAAGGAGGAGCTGCTACTTCACTGAGAGGGTAGTGGAGCCATGGAATGTGCTGCCCAGGGGGCTGGTGGAGGCAGAGATCGTGTAGGAGTTCAAGAGGGGGTGGGACAGGTACAAGGGAAGGGTTCTGGAAGCAAAATCCAATGCAGCGAGAATATCCGGAACTGGGAAGGGAGAAGCCAGAGAGGATGAGGGGGGCAGCAAGGTCAGCTCCCAGGGTGGGGCTGACCAAACGAGCAGACGCGAAAGACCATTAGGCCTATTCTGCTGGCATTTTAGCATGTTAGTATCCGGGGCCTTTTACCACCCCATATGAACTGGGAAATAAGTTTATTCCACTTTTGGAAATCTGTGGGTTTGGGAGAGATGGGAAGGGTCTGAAACAAGTATAGGAATTGGGCTAACAGATTCATCTGAACTGTCTGAATTTTATTTAGGACGGGGAGGGCTAACAAGTGGCATCTCTGAAGATCTTCTTGTGGGTGTTGAATTAAAGGTGAATAATTAGATTTAAATAAATTCTTAATATTGGCGCTACACGAAACTCCAAAATATTTAATAGTGAACTAAGTCCATAGATATGGATAGGTGACTTGCAGCTGGAAAAGGTAGCATTCATGTCTAGGGAGATTGCTGCTGGGAGGAACCAACCGGCTCAGCTCTTTCGGACAGTGGATAGGCTTCTCTAGCCAGCCTGTCTGGAGCTTGTGAGAGCTGTTTCAGCTGCAAAATGTGAGGAGCTTGCTTGCTTCTTCTCAGTTGGGGTGTCCTCTATTAGGGCCAGGATCTCATAAAGTCAGCTATCACAGTCCAGTGGTGTTGAGCCTGAGGGCCAGATATTCAAAGCTTTGCCCCCGGGTTAAGTTAACACTGCCTGGCATGCAAACTTAGCCTGGAGCACAAAGCAAGCTATATTCAAAAGGAATAGCCCAGGGCAAAAAGCTTCTGAATATAGCATGGGAATGAGGCCGTGCAAACTGGGCTGGGAGTGTAGGGTAAACGTAGCCCTGGAATAAGACAGCACTGAATACAGCAACCAGGAAGTGCAAACCACAACAACAACACAGTGCACAGTGACGTGAGAGTAGGTAGAGAGGAACTATGTGGCCAGTGTGTGTTCTGGCAAATGCATGGACCCAGTACAGCTGCAGGCAGCAGCACACGTGAAAAAACAGTGATCAAAACTGTATAATATTCCCTTATAGCGCTGGCTTAACATCGTTAGCACGGCTTTAGCATGAGCTACGTGTTTGCTCTGCAAACATCGCTAGCCTTGCAAGCAAACTTTGCCATATTCAAAGTGACATGCAAAGAGCCTACTTAGATAGTCTCTGGGAAAACAGCCACATTAGCATCTCATCATGCCCTGATTTGCATGCAGTTTGCACAGCGTTACTGCAGGGTCCCACAGCTCCACCTGTAGGTCAGTCTGGAGGTACAGGGGCTGGCCAGGTCCGACCGCAACTCCACCTGTAGGTCAGTCAGGCAGTGCATGATGATAGCTGCAGGCTTCATATAAACAGTACAGCATAGCATATCGTATGACAGGGGACAACACAGCATAGGCACAGGTGGTGGTAGTGCTGCATGCAACCTTCACACTGCAGGTCATGCTACAGTGCACAGCAGACACTACAGTAGCAAGAGGGCTGGTAGTGTGAGGGACACAACACTGCCTATGGTATGTAGGGCAGTGATGACCACTGCACTGTACACAGTGACAGGCACAGCTTGCAGGTAATTACTGACAGTGGACAGTACTATCACACTGTTGTGTGATCCACAGATGCTGTACCTGTGGCATGGGATGCACACAGTGTCATGTACATGGCCAGCAGTGTGTGCTGTGACATCTGTACAGTTGTGTGGTAGGTGGCTAGGGGGCATGTAGGATCTGACAGGCACACAGGTGGTGGCGTAATCCCACTACTGGCCCATGTGCACTGAGCGATGTGTCCCAGCCTTGTGGCCACACCTGGGCTGTGGTGAGATCTGGCCACCCATACACCTTCCCCTCACTGGCCGCCATGCCCACAGTGCTGCATGTGTGTGCTGGCATCTGTTACGCACCACAGACGTGTGGTCTGCAGGTGTGTGCTATATGGCCACACTACCATGCTGTCCCCTGTGGATCAGATCACCCCTCACTGTTTGTGCTTGGCTCAGACTGGTGGCAGCTGATGGCATCATGGTGGTGCCATCAGTGAGCAACATGTGTCCTCCATGTCTGGCAGTTTCTAAGTGTCATACTCATATGTTAGGGCCACGCAAGCCACGCTAATTCTGAGATAGCACCATGCAAAGTGCGCAAAGCTGTTTGCCCAGGGTTAAGACCAGCTTTTCCTGGGTGGTAAATTGTACCACACTATGGGTCACACTATGTCATGCTAAACACCTTAGCGCGGTACTAGTCGCTGAATATCTCTTAGCAAATTTATTCCTGTTCACTATGCCCCTTGCGTATCATTATGCTTAGCCTGGCACTACTGTTGTTTGCCCGCGCTAGTTGGCCTTTTGAATATGGCAGACCCACACTAATCCCACGCTATTCCCATGCAAACTGTTTGTGGACCACACAAAGCTTTGCATATCTGGCCCTGAGAGTCTTAGATGCATTCAGTGGTCATGGAGAAGTTTTGACCAATGATGATGGAAGAGGTGAGGTGAGGTGATCCTGGAGCTGCAACCGATGTTCTGTGATCTGGATCCAGGCCTGACATGTCTACTTGTGAGTTGTGTTTGGCAGCTGGACCCAGTGTTCATTAAGATTGTATGGTGTTCCTTGTCAGAAGGGGTGTTCGCAGTGTCTCTGAAAAGCACATTGGTGAAACCTCTTCTGAAAACGCCATCCTTGGACCCTGATGTCCTAGTGAATTACCTACCTGTCTCTAACCTGCCATTTTTGGGCAAGGTTATTGAGAAGGTAGATGTGCTACAGCTTGAGGTACACCTCACTGCCTTTGACATCTGTGAGCCTCTCTGGTCTAGTTTTAGGTCTAGGCACAGCACAGACATTCATTCGTTATGGTGCACAATGACTTACTCTGAGCAAGATATAGAGGAGATTGGTCAGTTCTCATTCTCCATAATCTCTCCTCAGCATTTGACATCATGTATCATGGGTTGTTGTTGGACCAGCTTAGGGAGTGTATGGGACTCCCTTGCAAAGTCACCTACTGGTTTGAGTCCTATCTCAGTGGCAGGACCCAGAGGGTTGTGACAGGAAGGTTCTCCTCACTCCCAGTGGTTCTGTCCTGGGGCATACCCAGGGCTTGGGCCTCTCACCTTGTTGTTTGCAGTGTACATGCTACCCCTGAATAAGATCATTAGACAATATGGGCTTGGGTTTCATTGCTATTCAGATGATACCCAACAGCTGTATATGTCTTTTCAACCCAGGACACTGGGTGCAGTTGACATGCTTAATAGGTGCCTGCCAAGACTGGATGTCATTGAGCTGGTTGAGACTTAAACTAGATAAAACAGAAATATTGGTGGTGGAGCCGGGTCATAAGAGGGGAGTGTCAGCTACCAAGAGAGAGAAGGGACTTTGGTTCAGCATCTCTGGGCTTTTGGCTGCCACAAAGGTGAGACATCTGGGATTCATTCTAGATGAGGGACTGACACCTGAGGCTCAAGTGTCGGCAGTAGTCTGGAATGGCTTTTACCACCTACGTAACATTAGCTGGATTACATCCCTTATCTCCCTGATGATCTGGCCACACTGGTACACAAGTTTGTGACTTCTAGGCTTGATTACTACAATGTTCATTATTTCGGGTCAATGGAGGTGTGCTGTGGTACCTGAAGCTGGTGCAGAACACAGCTGCTAGATTGCTACCTGGCCTTCCAAGGATGTGTCATGTCTCTCTGTTGCTGCACCATCTGCATGGCTGCTGTTTAAGTGGCACATCTCTTTTAAAGTGAGCTTGCTCACTTATAAGGCCATGCTTGGGCTGAGCATGAGTTACCTTATTGATCTTCTGACTCCTTACATAGCCACGCACCCTCTCCATTCCACTGAGGAGTGCCTTCTTGTAGTTCCCAGGACAAGGTTAAATACATCAGGGGACTGGGCCTTTGAAGTGGTGGGCCTGGTCCTTTGGAACTTATCCCTAGAGCCCTGAGGGAGGTCCCTTCCATGAAGGTCTTTAAGAGGGTTCTGAAAACATATTTATTTGCACAGGTGTTTGGGGACTGATTCCCTACTTGCCATCACCCCCAGGCTATTATTAGTTATTTATTAATGTATTAATTTAAGACAGGTTTCATGATTTTATGCATTTATCAGACCTGTAGTTATTTATGAAGCTGCATCCATTTCTTTGTCCTTGTCTGACGACACATTAAACTGTATTTACACTAAAAACTGTTTATTTTGTGACCACTAGTTTACTTGTGTACACTAGTTTCCATTTCTGTGTCATAGAGGCATAGGTCAGGAAGCATAGGCAAACCAGGAGAAGTCATACAATTCCCAAGTAGCATTTCATTATTGTCAATAACAAAATAAAACTGTGCAGGATAGCACTTATACAGGCAGTACAAATAAAATAAAGTCCTTCATCTGAAGATATATCTAAATCTCAATCTCAGTCTCTCTCTAACTCTCTAAACAAACATTGCTCTCTTTTTATAATTCGTTTTCACTGGCAATTGAATTGTGCATCCTGTTCTTGTTAAGCTATATCTCTTGTTTCCACACAATGTACCAAACTTTGTCAATTTCTTTCTTGTGACCAGTAAATCCTGTCTTCTCAACAGGTGCAGCCAATTAAGACATTCTGGCCAGAGCTGATTTTCCTGCTGACAGCTCTGCAAACAAGCTTGTGGAGGTCAAAAGGTTTCTCAAGTTCGATAAACCCAAATAGCTTTCTGCAATCATTACAATAATGTAATCATATACATTTGCAAACCAATGGATCTTACTTTCACATAAAGATTTACATATATTTTGTAACCACAGAGATGCAAGGGGAAAAATAAAGAATAGAAACAGCAAGTGAAGAAAGGGAAATAACAGGAGAAATTGTGGGACCATTGCAGGGGCCATTTCCAAGGTTCCAAAAGGAAAGTCTGATTGAGCAATCAGACAGACAAGAGATAAACAAGTGACAGAAAAGAAGAGGACAGAAAAATAGATCCTTGTTTTAAACTCTTGCTGCATAACAAATGGGACAGAATCTTATACAACCCTATCACATATACCCACCCCGTCTTCAAGGGGAACCTGTTTTTTTTCTTTTAAAAACAGGTTTTCAAACTTTCTTTTATTTCTCTTTTAACATTACCTTACAGCATATACAGTTTTTTGCATATGTGGTATTCCCATTTTCATCACATCTATTACAGCAAACTTTTTAGTTAAACACACACATTTTTTCAACCTTCCGAATTCTCAATTCCTGAACCATACCTTGACAGAAAATCAGCATTGACATTCTGTTCTCTGGATTGGTGCATAACTTTGAATTTAAATGACTGTAGTGCCAGATACTATCTTGTGATTCTGGGATTTTTGTCCTTAATTTGATTAAGCCAAGAGAGATGATTGCGATCTGTTACAAGCTCAAAGTCAGCTCCTAGCAAATAAAACTTAAGGGACTCCATTGCCCATTTCACAGCATGACATTCTTTTTCAGTAGTGGGGTACTTTTCTCTTTGTTGTGAATTTCTTACTGATATAGAGACTGGGAGGCTTCCTATCTACATCCTGATGCAGGACTGCACCTAGGCCTACTTCTAATGCATCTGTCTGTAACAGAAACTATTTCTCAGAGTCTGGACTTCTTAAAACTGGGACTGAACATAAGGCAGCATTGATGTCCTAAAAAGCTTCATCACACTCTGGGGACCGTGTCCCATTATTCTGGTACCGTTTTTTGTGAGTTCAGTGAGTGGAGTAGCTAACTGGGCCAAGCTGGAAACAAATCTGTAGTAACCAGCCAGACCTAAAAATGACCTCATATGCTTCTTTGTTTTAGGGACCAGGACTGTTAGCTACAGCTTCTATCTTGGAAATCTCTGGTTTTACATCTCCATTTCCCAAAATATAACACAACTATCTCATTTCCTGCATGCCTAATGTGCACTTGATAGGATTAATGGTCAGACCTGCTCTTTTGATAGATTGGATAACTGCTCATAGGTGCTCCAGATGATTTTTCCAGTCTGAACTGTACACTATGATGTCATCCAGGTAAGCAGTGTGAGGGGATAGAATTACATCCATGTTCTGCTGGAATGTAGCGGCGCACCATTTAAACCAAATGGCATGGTGGTGAACTGATAGAATCCAACTGGAGTGAAAAATGCAGTTTTGTCTCTGGATTTTTTAGTTAGGGGAATTTGACTGTAATCCTTGGTGAGATCGAGGGAACTAATGTACTTGGCACTTCCCAATCTATCCACTAAATCATCTATTCTGGGCATAGGATAGGGTTCAAATATGGACACTTGATTAAGTTTATTAAAATCAAGGCAGATTCTTACACCCCCTTCTTTTTTATTTATAATCACCACTGGTGATCACCAAGCATCTCTTAATTCTTCAGTGATGCCCAATTCTTTTAATTTTTTATATGTCTGCTCTTAAGCGCACTGGTAATCTGTATGACTTTTGTCTGATAGGATGAGCATTCTCTGTCACTACTGTGTGCTCAGCCCCTTTTGCTCAGCCTGGCACTGTGGTAAAAGAACATATAAATGTTTTTACCAAGTTATGAATTTCTGCAGTTTGTTCTGTTGGTAAGGAAACATTTACCTTTACAGCATCGGAAGTCACAGTTTGTTCGAGTCTGTCATAAGCTATATCAATATAATTTTTAAGTTTCTGGTAAGACTAACAAAGCAGCCTTTGGTGTTTGTTCAACCCATTTCTTCAGGAAGTTAGCATGGTAAATCTTGGTAGGATTTTTCCCTGTCAGTGGTCTCAGTCTCTTAGTTAACCATACCAGTATGTCTAACCATTTCATAAGGCCCTTGCCATTTCATTAACAGGTTATTTTCTGTAGTGGGTAACAGTAACATGACCTTTTCACCTGGCTCAAAACCTTTTTCTTTTACCCCATGGTCATAACACCCCCTGCTATTTTGGGGTTTCTTCATAGTCACTGTGAACAATTTCAATATATTTTGCCACTTTTTTTCTCGGGGCACGCGTATAAGATGTAATAGATTCTTTCTGAGTGGGGTTATCTTCCCATGTTTCTCTTCTACCATACAACATTTGAAAGGGTGAAAAACCTATTAATGCTTGTGGCATTTCTATGTATGCAAAAAGCAGATGAGGTAAGTGTTGGTTCCAATCTTTGCCTTCCCCTTTCACAAACCTTTTTAACATGCGTTTTAGGGTTTGATTAAAACACTCAACAAGATCATCTGTCTGAAGGCAATAAGGAGAGGTTCTTATGGCAGTGATACCTAATAGTCAGTACAGCTCCTCCAGTAATGCAGCACCAAAATTACAACTCTGATCAGTAAAAATCTCTTTAGGTATGCTCAACCCTATGAAAATTTTGCACGCTCTGCTGCCACTTTTGGGGCTGTGACAAACAGCACTGGAATTGCCTCTGGTCATTGAGTAGCATAGTCACATACTACCATAGACGTAAACACAATTTAATGCCCGAAGCCCTTAGACTGGCTATCTATAGCTCCAAAGTATCCATTGCTGACTATGGTCTGGTTATCTACAGCTCAGCTTCTGCCACTACCCTCTGCAGAATATCAGTGGCACTCAATAAAGCATGTCGACTTCTTACTGGAGCAGCACGCTTTGCCCACACATGTGAATTGTATGGGCAAACAGGTTGGCTTCAGCTAAATGGGAAGATTCACTATCAGACCTGCTCGTTAACTAAAAAGGCACTTCTTGGGCTCCTGCCTTTTGGTATTACAAACTTACTAAACCCCTCTTGCAGCTCCCAGCACACTCGTAGCTCAGTCAACCAACTCTTCCCTGTCCCAAGATGCCGGACTACACAAGAGCAATGATCATTTGCATATAGAGTACCACTATGGTTTAACGTGCTGCCCAGAGATATCTTTTCCTTACCAAAATTGGAAAAGGCACTCTTCATCAGCATCTTACAGCTAACAGTTCCTGTGAATGTTTCAACTGACGTGGGACTACCTCAGCAGTATTGACACATCCTTGTGTACCTACTTCTCCCCCTTTCTCTGCGAATTACCATTTTCACCCTAACCGCTCTGCCCTATTTCCTGTCTCCTTCCCTGATCCTTCTTTCACCTCACTCCTCTCACCCTCTACCTTCTTTCCACTGTTTATCTTCACTTACCTGAACTTTTGTTCACCCAAATCTATCTATACTTATTTGACAAAACACCTTGGGCTGCCTCCTTTTATTAGGGTATTTTTGATTTCCTACCGATTCATAGTTTTAATTGCAATGTTAATGTAATTTTAAATACTTTCTTGCCAAAATTTTATGTAATACCATCCGTTGTATGTCTGTCCCCCTTCCCACTGACGTAGAACCTTTGTAAAAGAACTGTTATGTGCTCAAAGGTATTGTAATCTGAGAACAAATAAATAAATACCAAAATAAATTGATTACCCTTTTTACTTTTGCCTAATGGGCCAACCACATCCTTTGCAATTCTCTCAAAAGGCACATCTATCAAGAGTTGGGGCATCAGGGGCACCTTGTCTTTTTTTTAGTCACTGGGGCTACTGTCTGACATTCAGCACAAAAACTGCAATACAGTAGCCACAGACATTGCCAGCTATCTCCAGATATTTCACGAAATTTCTGAAGAGTTTCTCTCTGCTGCCTCTACTGTGGAAATGCAGAAAGCAGGAGATTTCTCTAGAAATATCACAGAAATTTTGGGAAATAGCTGGCAATGTCTGTGGCTCATGAATCTCAGGCCAGTAAAATCTGTACAGCAATCTAGCAAGTGTGCGATTCCTCCCCAGGTGACTAGCCATAGGACTATCATGTGCTATCGGTAACAAATCAGTTCTATACGTCTCTGGTACGACCAATTGTTCTATCTGTTCCTACAATTGATGATTAACCCAAACTCTGTACAGTAATCCATTACATTTTTTAAACATTGGTTCATCCAATTTTTGTTTCATCCCCAGCTGCTTAAAATAACCCTGGAGAGAAAATTTGTTAGCTTGTTCTGAAAGAAATCACAATCAGTGATCAGTTTAGTTTCAGCATTTTCATATATTAACCCCTTATGTCCATCAGTCTTTTGTTGCCACTGTTTCTTCAGGAGCCTTCTTTCTTTCCTGGATTTCCAGATCTGGGAGCTATGCTCTAACAAGTCCAAATCAAAGTCATCAAAAGGAAAAGTCTGCAACATCGGAGATTTTCTTTACCTGTGCTCTTATCACAGCTGCTGACACAACAGGATTTATTCCCTCTGTGATTAACTTTTCAAATCCTGGAAAGTCATTTCTAGTAATCACAGGTACAGGTAATTTAGGTACTAACCCCACTTTCATTTGGTGCAACACCCATTGATGCTCAAAGTCACTTGGGTAGTGGGATAGTATTGAGTGTCCGCATGGATACATATGACCCCAGTACCTGATTCTTTTGCATAGTCTTTTCTCAGAACTTCAGCACATACCAGGGTCTGTCGGCTTCCTGAATCTGTTATTCTCTTCACAGTCTTACCTCCCACCTTGACATTTGTTAAATACTTGTCCCAGTTTGCTATGGTTAGATCTGTTCCAGTGTTACCCTCCTTATTTTTATGGCAGTTTCTTACAATATGGCCTGGCTTATTAAAGTTATAGCAAATGAAGTCTCTGGATGCAGATTTGTTACCCCAATCAGAGTTCTTATTTGATCTGGAGTTAAAGTGGGAAAAAAAAGGGTCTTACCATTCCTTGGCTAGTACTTCACTGCTGCAATGTCGGTCTAGCCATCTGATAGTCCTCAGCCAAAGAAACTGCCTTTTCCCCATTTTCTGGTCCGTGTTCTTTTACCCAGAGCTGCACGACAGTGGGTAGGAAGTTAATTAATTGCTCCATTGCAAATATGTCGATCTGTGAGACAGTTTTGCCCTCTGGTTGGAGCCATTTAATAAGGAGTTCTCTGAGTCAGGTGAAGGCTTCCCAAGGATTGTTGACTGAGTGTTACTTCAGGGACTGGAATCTCTGCCTGTTGGTCTGTCCTGCGATGTCATATCTTTAAAGATTTCTCTTTTCTCTAGATCACAGTTTTCTGACTGTGGAGTATCCATATTGCTGTAAACAAGTTGGACTTTACCTGTCAGATATGGTACCAACCTGACAGCCCATTGCTGTTTTGACCATTAGCAGGCTCCAGTGACCCATTCAAAAGTCGACAGGTATGCTTCAATATCATCTGAGAGACACAGCTTTGTAAGTGTAATGTCTTTTAAGCTGTTTGTGTTTTGCTGATCTGCTGGACCCATACCAGATTCTCCAGGTTTGATAGCTTGCAAGGCATCCAGCCAACGCTGTATCTCTTCTTTTCTCTGCTGCTCCTGTCACTACATCTCTTCTTTTCTCTGCTTCTCCATCTTTCTTTGTTGCATAGCCCAACATTTGAAGAAGGCAGACAGGCTTTCTGGTTCTGTCACTGCCTACACATCTTCCGTCACTTGTTTTGGCTGTACAGTCTCAGTTTGGACTTTTGTTTCTGCTTCTAGCTTAGCCGCCATTCTTCTGGTAATCACTCCTAGGCTTGCTGTTGCAGGATCCATATCTTTCTTCTATGCTTTCCTTTTACCAGGTCTAGTACATGCACAAAACTCCTGGCTTAGAGTATGCAAGTAGTAAATCCCACTTCTGATGCCAATTGTACTAGAGGCATAGGTCAGGATGCATAGGCAAACCCGAAGTAGTCATAAAATTCATAAGTAGCATTTTATTAATATCAATAATAAAATAAAAATAAAACTGTGCAGGATAGCTATTATACAGGCGGTTCAAACAAAACAAAGTCCTTCATCTGAGGGTATCTCTAAATCTAAATCTCAATCTCTGTCTAATTCTCTAAACACACTTTGCTCTCTTTTTATAAGTGGTTTGAATTGTGCATCAAGTTCTTGTTAAGCTGTTTCTTCTGTTTGTATACAATATATCAAACATTGTCAGTTTCTTTCCTGTGACCAGTACATCCAGTCTTCTCAACAGGTGCTGTCAATTAAGACATTTTGGCTAGAGCTGTTTTTTCCTGCTGAGAGCTCTGCAAACAAGCTTGTGAAGGTCAAAATGTTTTACAAGTCCAATAAACCCAAGCAGCTTTCTGCAGTCATTATAATAATACAATCATATACAATTTAAAACCAAGGGATCTTAGTTTCACATAAAAATTTACATATATTTTGTAACCACAGAGATGCAAGGGAAAAAAAAAAAGAATAGAAACAAGCGAAGGAAGGGAGGGAGATAACGGGAGAATTTGTGGGACCATCGGAGTGGTCAGTTTCAAAGTTCAACAAGGAAAATTTGATTGTGCAATCAGATTGTCAAGAGATAGACAAGTAACAGAATAGGAGAAGACAGAAAAATAAACCCTTGCATTTAACTCTCTCTGTATAACAAATGGGACGGGATCTTTAACAGCCCTGTCACATTCTGCTTTACAAGTTTTTGGGGGATAGTCTCCCTTCAGGGGCATCATGGACGAGCACCAGGGAGCATGGGCCTGTTTGTTGTGGTCTGCCAGGTATATACACTGGTCTCAGGAATGTACTCTGATCCAATTCTGCTAGTCATTTGACTCTCTCCTGGGACCCCCCCATCTCACCAACATCCCCCATGGCACTCCCCCCCATGGCGGGGGCTCTAGGGGGAGAACCATCCTCCCCCCTGAGGAAGCTACATGTTGTGGGCTATGGAGCCAGGGGGAGTCAGAAACCAGGCCTTCATAGAGGCAGAGCCTGGGTTTTCTCCCTATGTTTCTCCCCACCCTCCTTCTACCCACTGGCATGCATGCAGCCTCTTGTGCCTTGGTTGCATGCTGTGGCATCCCATGGGGCAGCAATCTCCCTTGGCCCACCGCGAAAGTCACTGTGGAACTGGAGGCTCAGCGCATCCCTCTGCAAATGCAGCAAACGGCCAAGTGGCAGCTGCTCCCAAACTTGTATCACCTGCATGGCACCACAACATGCTGCCACAGTGCAACTGGGGTGGTCCACTGCCTGTCACCTTTAATTATCAGTTGTTTTGCCCTATGTGATGGACTGATTGGCTTTGTTTTTCACTTTACTGTGTTGATGTAACTGTTTTTTTCTCTCTGAATGGCCTGTTTTTGTAAATGCTTAATAAAATATGAATTATAAAAACAATTGTGAAACTCACCACCTGAAGACTTTGTATCCTTCATTCACTCATTACACTGGGTTGGTTCAGATTCAGATCCAGATACAGATACAGTGGCTTACTCTGCCAGTATGTCAAAGTGTACACTTTATAATGGTCCTGTTCATATCCTGGTGCCGTAGCTTAACACACCAGTGCAACAGTGTGCACACTTGTTACAAGGGTCCTCTTCATGTCCTGGAGCAGTGACTAACTACACCAGAATATTAATGTATAAATTCATTACAAGGATCCTATCTGAATACTCATCACAGCAGTGTACTAGTGTGCACACTGATTACAATGGTCCTGTTCCATTCTGGTACAGTGACTTACCACACCAGTGCACTAGTGCTGATAGTGATTGCAAGGTGCCTGTTCATATCCTGGTGCAGTTACCAAAGTATACTAGTGCGCAAACTGATTACAAGGGTCCTTTTGAATCCTGGTGCAAAGGTTTATCATACCAGTGCACTAGTGTACACACTGATTACAAGGGTTCTGTTTGTATCCTGGTGCAGTGACTAATGACACCAGCACACTAGTGTGTAAACTCATTACAAGGGTCCTGTTTGAATCATGGTGCAGTGACAAACAACACCAGTGCAGAAAGTGCACACTCATTAAAAGGGTCCTGTTCACGGCCAGCCCAGTGGCACTGAGGGTTGAGATGCCAGGAGCCACACCTCGCTACACACTGGTGACCAGGGTTTGAGAGCAGACTTGGGCCACCAGGGGTTGGCCAGGGATAGAAGGATGGAGCACCCAATGGCCTGCTCTCCTTCTCCAGGGAAGAATGGGTAGTTAGCCTCGCCACTTACTGCCACCACCTGGGGGAACTCAGGTAGTACTTGTGTGGTTGAGGACAACACGGGTTGATGCTTGCAGAAGACAGGATCAGACGCTCATCTTGGCATGCATCAGGTTTGTTGGTCCTCATTGCACACCAACGTTAAGGGAATTAATGAAGGCACAAATTCCCCAGACAGTCCTGGCGACAATCCCCCTGCTCCACTTCCATGATGCAGAGGTTCAGACTCCACTGTGTACGCTCGTTTCCCTGAGGTCCAAGGAAAGGTAAGGGGAGCCTTCCTTGCCCTGCCTGGAGGGTTAACTTGGGGTTAAAAGTAACTTGAAGCAGGCGTGCACTCCAGGGGCAGACACCTCTGCAGATCGGAAAAGGGGCAGACTTGAGGGATTAGAGAGATAGGAGGGTCTGGGAGCCATAGGAGGATAAACAATAAAGAAAAAAAAAAAAGAAAAGGGTCCTTTTCATATTCTGGTGCAGTGACTAACCACATCAGTACACTAGAGGGCAAACTCATTACAAGGGTCCTGTTTGAATCCTGGTGCAGTGACTTACCACACCATTGTACTAGCATGCACACTGCTTACAAGGGTCCTGTTGATATACTGGAGCAGTGACTAGCCACGCCATTATACTAGTGTGCAAAATCATTACAAGGGTCCTATGTGAATACTTATTACAGCAGTGCATTAGAGTGTACACTGATTACAAGGCTCCTGTTCTATCCTGGTGCAGTGACTTACTACACCAGTGCACAATTGTGTACATGTACTAATAGGGTCCTGTTCATTTCTAAATGCAGTGACTGAACATACCTGTATAATAGTTTGCAC
Organism: Neoceratodus forsteri; assembly: GCA_016271365.2. Taxonomy (NCBI): domain Eukaryota; kingdom Metazoa; phylum Chordata; order Ceratodontiformes; family Ceratodontidae; genus Neoceratodus; species Neoceratodus forsteri. Next base: position 1,042,223,497 of record CM028130.1, on the reverse strand, counting down.
ACTCCTTATAAGAGTCCTGTTCATATCATGGCACAGTGACTCACCACACCAGTATACTAGTCCACACACTGATTACAAGGGTCCTGTTTAAATCCTGCTGCAGTGACTTACCACACTGGTACACTAGTGTGAAAACCCATTACCAGACCCATTAGGGTCCTGTTCATATCCTGGTGTAGAGACTTACCCCACTAGTGCTCTAGTGTGCAAGTTCATTACAAGGATCTTGTTCATATCTTGATATAATGATTTACCACACCAGTGAACTTGTGTGTGAATACATTACAAGGTTCCTGTTCATGTCCTGGTGCAGTGATGCACCATAGTATACTGGTGTGCAAACTAATTTTAATTGTCCTGTTTAAATCCTGGCACAGTGATTTATCACATCATTACACTAGTATGTACACTCATTACAGAGATCCTGGTCAGATACAGTACTTGTGAAGTAATATACTCCAAAAGTACAATAGTGTGCAAACTCATTTCAAGGGTCTGTTTGAATTGTGGTGCTGTGGTATCATACAATACACTAATGTGCACACTCCTTACAAGAGTTCTGTTCAGATCCTGGTACAGGGAATTTTTATGCCAGTACATTAGTGTGCACACTCATTACATGGTCCTGTTCACTGTCTCTGTAGACTCCTATGTAAGTGCCATGGCATAGTAACACAGTAATTGATGGCAGATAAGGACCGCTAGGCCCTTTATAAACAGCCATTGAACCTACTTGGTCATCGGCTTTATCCTCTCCTTCCCACCTCTAGGGTTCCCTTGTGCCTATCTCATGCATGTTTAAATCCTCCCACTGTGCTTGCCCCCACAACCTCCTGGGGCAGGCTGTGCCATTGATGGCCTCCTCTAGGGTGTGTGATCTTTGCGTTATCCTCGACAGCGGACTGACACTGGAATCCCAGATGTCATCCGTTGTCTGCACCAGCTTTTACCATCTGAGGAATATCACCAGAATCAAACCCCTCATTCTGTCCATGGACCTCCCCGCCTTAGTGAATGCCTTCGTGACGTCAAGGCCTGATTACTGTAATGTGCTCTACCTCGGGGTCACAGTATGTACCCTCTGTCATCTTCAGTTAGTGCAGAACGCAGCTGCCAGGTTGCTGACGAGGCAGTCTAAGTACTGCCACATCACCCAGGTGCTGCAGGAACTACACTGGCTGCCAGTCAGGTGGAGGGTCCTCTTTAAAGTGGGCTTGCTCACTTTTAAGGCCCTACATGGGCTAGGCCCTGGCTACTTGACAGACTCTCTTAACACCTGCTGCCTCAGTCCACTCCCTCTGTTCCTCCTCTAGGGGCCTCCTTACGGTTCCCAAGATGAGGCTTAAAACTGCTGGTGACAGAGCTTTTAGTATCACCAGCCCTGTCCTCTGCAACTCGCTTCCACCAGCTGTAAAGGAGGCCCCCTCAGTTGACGTATTCAAAGCTCGCCTCAAGGTCTTTCTGTTCAATCAGGCATTCCCGGATACTGTTTTTTAGACACTGTCTTTTAGAAATTAATTTAGAGATAGCCTTGTTTAGAAATATTTTTCTCTGTTGCAGGCTATTTTGTTTTACTCTGCAGTGGCCTGTTTTTATTCAACATTGTTGTGTTTATTTATTACTGTATCTGATTTTATCTTCTTGTCTACTTGTATTTTTTATATGTACGGCATCCAGAGCCTCCAGGATTGGGTACCTAAAAATAAAATTTGCCTTGCCTTGCTATTCCATGCATCCACTACCCTTTTCATGAAGAAAAACTTCCTCTCATTTCCTCTTATCCTGTCCCCATATTCTAGTACTTCTCCTACACTGAAAGATGTTGCCCAATTGCACCTTGTTTATGCCCTGAAGATACTTGAGAGTTTCAATCATGTCTCCCCTTTCCCTCCTCTCTTCAAGTGTATACATATTGAAGTCTTTCACTCTCTTTTCATAAGTCCTCACTTGCAAGCCCTGTGCCATCTTTGTCGCCCTTCTCTGAACCACCTCCACCTTGTCTCTATCCTTATGAAGTTGTGGCCTTCAGAACTGTACACAGTATTTCAGATGAGGCCTCACCAGCATATTGTATAGTGGTATCACCACCTCCCTTCTTCTGCTAGTGATACCTCTTCCTATGCACCCCAGCATGCCACTGGCCCTCCCTACAGCCTTTGTACTCTGCTTGATCACCTTTAGGTCATCTAAGAGGATAATCCCCAGGTCCCTTTCTTCCCTGGTGACTGACAGCAACTCCCTTCCCATCCTGTAGCTCTCTCTCCTGGGTTTCTGCATCCCAGGTGCATAATCTTGCACTTCTTTGCATTGAGCTTCAGTTGCCATTCTTTGGACCATTTTTCCAAGCATTTTCAGGTCCCTCCTCGTTTTCTCCACTCCATCTATGGTGTCCACCCTGTTGTAGATCTTTGTGTCATCTGCAAACAGGAAAACCTTCCCCTCCAGCCCTTCCACAATGTCACTTATGAAGACATTAATAGGACTGGCCCCACTATTGATCCTTGAGGTGTCCCCTGATCACCCCCTCTCCTCAAATTGGATCCCATTTACCACCACCCTCTGTTTCCTGTCTGCCAACCAGTCTTTAGTCCAGTTCACCACCTTGTGGCCCACGCCCATGCTACCCAACTTGCTCACCAGTCTTTTATAAGGGACAGTGTCGAAGGCCTTGCTGAAATAAAGGTAGATGATATTTATGCCCCCCTCGATCCACCTCCTTCATTTATTTATTTTATTTCGTTTTTGTTGACCGGGTAAGTGCACTAGACAAATCCTGCCTATTTTCAGGCACGACCCGAGGGAGGGGGATACAGATGAATGCCAACTGACCTTGAACCAGGTTAAGCTGTTGGTGGTATTTTTAGTGAATGAGGGAAATTTGGCCAGGACACCGGGGAAATTCCCCTACTCTTTTCGATAAGTGCCATGGGATCTTTAACATCCACCTGAACTACGACTAATTCAGGCAGATGGGACCTCGGTTTAATGTCTCATCCGAAAGACGGCACCTCAGAAGCGCAGCACCCCTCTCATGCTGCACTACAATGTCAGTACTGGGACAGTAACCCAAGTGCCAGATGTGGGAACTGAACCCACAGCCCTATGATCTCCCGGCCTCAGAGGCGAGTGTGCTACCTACTGAGCCACTGACACTGACAAATCACCCAGTCAAAGAAATTTATCAGATTTGTTTGACATGACCTTCCTAGTGAATCCATGCTGCTTAATTCTGGGCCCCGTTAGATTTCAAGTGTTCCACAATCCTTTCCTTAAGCAGTGCCTCCATAATCTTATCCACCACTGAGGTGAGGTTGACTGGTTTATAGTTTCCTGCCTCCTTCCTGCTACCACGTTTGTGAAGAGGTACTACATGTGCCCTCCTACAGTCTTCTGCAACTACTCCTGTGTTGAGTGACTCACTGAACATGGCTGCCAGTGGCGCAGGGATAGCTCCCGCCGTGGGTCCTTCAAAATTCTGGGATGCATTCTATCTGGCCCCATCGCTTTGTCTACCTTCAGTTTTGTGAGCTCCTTCAGGACTCTGTCTTCTGTAAATGTATTGCTGTTCACCTCCCTTCCCCCTTTGTATCTGATGCATAGCTGTGGTCCCTGCATCCCCTTCTTCGGTGAATACCAAACAGAAGTATTTATTCAGTATTTCTGCCTTTTCCAGATCTCCCTCTATACCCTCCCCTTCATCCCCTCTGAGCCTTACAATCCCTCTCCTGGACTTCCTGTCCCCTTTGTGCACCATCTGAGCTAGTCTCTCCTCTGTCTGCACCCCTGCGCACATAACAGCTTTCCCTGCTTCCTTCCAATGATTTAGGTACACCCCCTATCCTCTTCCTTCTGTGTCTCCTCATACTTTCTGAAACCCATCCTTTTGGCCCTTACTTTCTCTGTTACCTCTTTTGAGAACCATAGTGGTTTCCTCCTTTTCTTGCCTTTGTGACTCAGCGGCAAGGAAGACTCTGCTGTCCCCTATGTGCTGACCTTACCTGGGCTGCAGGCAGTGGTGGTTCTGCAGTGCTTATCTGGAAGCTTGTGAGCAACAGTATCCATGTCCATCCGCCGCAGTGTTGGCAGTTCTGGGTGATAGAGGACCTCCTTTACCCCAGCCAGCTTGACACTCTCACTACCGCTGTGCAATGCCCCTCGGTCTGTTGTGGTACATAGAGTTCTGATCTCGCTCCCATGATAGGGAGAGAGAGCCGTATCCGTAGCCATTACTGGGTAATCATGTCCTGTGGAAGACATTTACACTTGGTCATCTGAAAGTTTCTGCAAGGAAAAGGGATTTGTTTTTATATAGTAACTTTCATACACCTTGTATCTTCCAAAGTGCTTTACAGGTCACGAATGGTTGAAAGCAGCTATCGGGTGCACACCATGGGTTTAACAGATTGCCATGCCAAAAGCCTGGTGCAGAGACTTACCAGAACAATGCACGTGTTTGCAAATTAAAAACAAGAGTCATGTTTAAATCTTTGTGCAGAGATATAATACAACGGTAGACTAGTGTGCGCACTTATCACATGGCCTGTTCATATCCTGGTGCAGAGACTTACCAGAACAATGCACGAGTTTGCAAATTAAAAACAAGAGTCATGTTTAAATCTTTGTGCGGAGACATAATACAATGGCAGACTAGTGTGCACACTTATTACACGGGCCTGTTCATATCCTGGGACAATGACTCACTCCACTAGTGTACTAATGTGCAAATACAAGGGTCCTGTTTGAATACTGGTGCAGTGGACATACTGTACTATGGTAGTTTACTAGTGTACACACTCATTACAAGGGTCCTGTTTTCATCCTGGTGCAGTGACTCACCAAGTCAGCACACTACTATTCAGACTCATTACATGGGTTCTGTTTGAATCCTGGTTCAGTGACCCACTACACCAGTGCACTAGTGTGTGCAAACTCATTACAAGGATTCTGTTTATATCCCTGTGCAGTGACTTACCACACCAGTGCACAAGTTTGCAAATTCAAAACAGGGTCCTGTCCGAAACCTAGTTCAGGGACGTACTATGGCAGTCCACTACTGAACACACTGATTTCATGGGTCCTGTTCATATCCTGGTATAGTGATTTACCATACCAGTACAAATAGTGTGCAAACTCATTACAAGGATCCTGCTTAGATCCTGCTGAAATGACTTACCACACTATTGCACTAATGTGCAAACATTATTTATTTATTTGTAATTTTTTACCAGGAAAGGCACACTAAGTTGTGATAGCTTGTTTCCAGGTATGTCCTGGGGGTGGGTTGCATGGGCCTGTTTTATTAACAGGGGGAATGTTGGCCATAACACTGGAGGAAAATGAAAATTACGTACCTACCGTAATTCTTGATCTTTCTGTGTATCTTCACCATTCATCACTGGTGGGTTCTGGCTGGAGGAACAGGATCCCACAGGAGCATTTTTTTTTTCTGGGGGAAGAGCCAACATCGGGTCTGCACCACTCTCGAAGCTAACGTACTACATGGCACTCAAGGGATGGCCAGTAGACGGCGTTGACTCCTCCGTCACCTCAGTACTGCAAGGCCAGAGAGTGATATGAAAAAAGGGGATAGGGAAAAGAAGAGGGAGGGCAAGAGAGCCCAAGGGATAGCCAAAAAGGAAAGGATATAAATGGAAAGAGGTAGACACCAAAGGTAGAGGACAGAACAACCCTAATGGTGTGGAACATAGGGCCCCAACCTCTGGGCATATGAGAATAGACAGAAAGGTCAGGGAGGAGAGAAAGAAGAGAAGAGGCGAAGAAGAAGAGGAAGAGGAAGAATGAGAGAGAAGACCCCCTTTCTGACTCCTCACAGGAGGAAAGAGGCCAAGGGAGAAGGAACCCATAGGGCTCCCTTCAAGGGGAAACCCTCTCTAGGCAATCAAAAAAAACACCTTCAGAAGGAGTTTACTACCTCCAGGAAAGGAGGGGAGGGGAGTTGAGACATGCAGAAGGTTACTAGCCCAGGCCTTTTCTCCTAAACTCAAGACCAAGGAGTCGAAGGGTTTTTTTCCCCCATTTTCAAATACAATGGCATGAGTACTGCTGTAGGAAGAGCTCGACCTATCCCCTTGTGGGGAAGGTCCCAAACGGACTCCCCCCATCCTTTTACACTGGGAAGGAGGAGGAGTGAGAAGAAAGAGGTAAATTACTGAAACTTCTCTACCACTGAAAAGAGTGGTAAGGAATGGGGAGTCACCAGAGCCCTCCAACCCTGCATTCCGGGTGAAGATCTCCCCACCCCCCATCCAAGGGGCAGTGGGACCCCAGACCTCAGTGGATCTATGGCTGCTAAGGAAGATTCCTGCCCAGGTCAAAGGAACAGAGCTCTGGGAAGCCCCCCATAAAAAGGCAATTTTTCCTGCCCCCCCTTCCCCACATAGGGTGGGATCTTTCCTCGAGGATCAGGACCACCTGAGGCACCAGGTGGAAGACTCACCACACCCTAAGGGGAAGAAGGCAGGGGAGGAGGCCCAAGAGGGGAAGGTGGGAGGGAAGCAGTGATGAGTGGTGAAGATACACAGAAAGATCAAGAATTATGGTAGGTACATCATTTTCATATCTTATCTGTGTCAGTCTTCACCATTCATCATTGGTGGGTGATTACCAAGCCCCCTGAAGGGGACCTGGTACCTCCCTGAGGGAGAGACATCTCTCAGCCTCCCGTGGGAGAAAAAACACAGGAGGGGGAGACCTTCACAGGCCTAGTTAGGCCTGGGACTGGTCAGGGTGAGGCGGGGTCTCCCTCTGCCTGGGAGATGGAAGTCGCCCTTGAAGTTCCCACTTCACTCTGCAGGAAGAAAGATGGATCCCCCAGAAAGAGGAGGTGATCACCCTACGCTGGGTCATGAGTTATAACCGAGAAAGGTGAAGCCATGCCATCCACCTAACGCAGGTTGCTGTCCCCACTGGCCTGGACATCACCTCATTGGCATCATACGATGCCCTTGCTTGGTGCCTCACAAGCTCCAGGCCATGTGCAGACAGGCCAATAGCTTGCCTGGTTGCCTCTGTATCAGGCATAGATGCCAGGACTTGTCCTAGCATGGACCATAGGTGCCTGTTATAGGCAACATGATGGGCCTGATGTGCTGCAATAGAAAGAGAGAGGCACGCCAAAGAGAAGATTCTCCTCCCCTAGCAGTCAAACTCCACAGAGTGCTCATCCGGGGGTCAGTTGTGCCTCGGGCTTCTATACCCGGAGGGAGTGTCCAGGAGTGTCATGCTCACAGAGGGGTGAGGCAGAGCTCCTGGAGATCCCCAGGGTGTGCAATACCTGCACCAGCAGTCCTTCGGGGCTGGGGAGAGAACTGATGGACACTGCCAGGTGTGGTATGATGCCTCCTGAAAGGGGGAGGGCCAGGCAGAAACCACCAGGTGGTCCGCACTGTATTCGCTGGGAAAAGCGCACATCGCCTGCTCAGGATTGCGTCTTGCAATCCGTGAAATGTGGAGCTCATTGACTAGCCTTGAAAGGAAACACTGATAGAAGATCTGGTCAGCATCTGAGGACAGGTGGACAGAAGGATCCTCTTCCTTTGGTGAGGAAGATGAGGAGGCCGATGAGTCCGAGAAGTCAGAGTCTGGCAGCTGCAGGGGTGAATGGTGAAATACCTGCTTGTCCATGGATCAGACATAAACTGGAAAATGAGCAGCCGTGGCTCTAAACTGCTCCCAGGTTAGAGGCCCCATAGGACCAGAGTAGCATGGGAGAAGGGTAGGGAAGGCAGAGGTAAAGGGGTTGAACACCTCTTGGAAAGAGGATGCCCTCTGTCAGGGCTAAGGGACCGTACAGGAGATCCAGCACCCCGTAAAGATCCGCTGGTAAAGACAGTCACCAGCCGTTCAACCATCCTGAAACAGTTTGGACTGAGCTCTGAAGGGGATTCCCCACTGGTGAGGTGACTGTGGCCACATGGGTCCAGAAGGGCAGCTCCTAGCCTCAAGCAATGAGATCCCCTCGGGGAGACCTCAGGGGAGAAGACAGGCCTGGTGCTGCGGCTCCTTTCTGAACCCATGCGGGCTGCTAGGGAAGGGCGCTACTCCTGGCCTTGTCCCCTCAACCCCCCAGACTGCGAGAGGGACTTCTTCCTCAAGACCAACAGGGCAGCTGGTGAGGGAGACTTTGCCCCAGCTCGAGATGTCTGAGTGGCCCCAGAAGTGGGTCCAGCAGGCTGGCCCAGTGACACTGAGGGCTGAGGCACTGGCATCTTACCTCGCGCTACACTGATGACCACGTTCAAGAATGATCTTGGGTCACCGGGGAGCTGGCTCAGGGTGGGGGGTGGGTTGGAGTTGGATTGAGCCATGGCTCTCCCCTCCAAAGGGGTAGATGCCCGCTCCTCCGTAGTCCCGCTGCAACTGGGTGGAGGTCCAGTGGGTTGCACAGGCGGTATGGAATGGCTACTTAAGTCTGGAGAGGGGTGGAAGGAGCCCATATATATATGCCGTGACCTTGGGGGGGGAGAAAAAATGAAAAAAAATTGCAAAGTGTATATGAAAAAAAAAGTGGGTCCAGCCTGGACACCCAGAATAGAGGACTGACCTCCCCCAAGTTCGGTGACCCTACCAGCTCCAGCAAGCCTCCCAGTGCTGCCCCTGGCTCCGGAAGGCTTCTCGGCACCTCAAATGGCTCCGAGGCTGGCACCAGCCAGAACCACCAGCTCCAAAGGTTGGTTGGGTGCAGGAGTGCTGGGCAGAGGAGAGCCCTGATACTCCAAAGTCAGTCTATCCACCTCTGAATCATCCTCCTCCAAAGAGGAGTGCATCCAGAGGATCTCCAGAGGAGCCACCCCCAGGGCTCTCCTACTCCTGTCACCACAAGCGGCACAGTGAGCAAGCCCAGCACCACCCATGGCACCACCCTGATCACTGGAGCCACAAACAACTCTGGAATCTGAGGCAGTGCCAACAGGTGGTGCAGAAACCACCAAGCCACGCCTGGCAGACACAGGCTGCAACACCGAGGGAGCCGTCACCTCCAAGGAGGTGATTGCCAGGACGGTGCCTCTGGCTCGAACCCCAGAAGAGTCAGACTGGGCCTCTGGCACCGTAAAAGGGGCCTCTGCCATGGCAAGGCTAGAAGAAGCAGAAGCCCCCTCCTTTGTGGTCCATATAGAACTGTGAGGGGACCCGGAGGAAGGGTCAAGGGACCTGTGTCTGGCGTCCTTAGTGTGAAACTGTCCTCCAAAAGTCAGCAGTGCATAGCCAACTTTAAATGCACAGCTTTCCAAAACTCTGTGGTCCATGGAGAAACAGGCATTGCAATGATCCATGATGTGGTTGGGGCCCAGGCAGGTCAGGCAACGATCATGTCGGTCCAAGACGGAATATTGCCAGCCACAGGGACACCACCACATAGGAGGCCAGCCCACCTTTGAAGGTTTCTTCTTGTCCCCCGGATGAGACATGAGCGGAAGGAAAATCAAATATAACACAATAAAAGATCTCGGTGCCAAAAAACAAGGAAAGGTCGTATTGATTCTGAAGAAAAACAGCACTGAGAACACTAAGGGCTCCTGCAGAACTAGGTCAGAACAGATTAGGCTGAGATGTCGTCTTTCAAAAATGCTCTCTCACGAGGTTGTGCTCACTTGACTGCAGGAGAAGCAGAACTGAGGTGAGGAAAGAGTCAACACTGTTTACTGGCCATCCCTTGAGCACCATGTAGTACGTTGGCCTCAAGGGCAGTGCCAACCTGATGTTGACTCCTCCCCTGAATAAAAAAATGCTCTCGTGGGGTCCTGTTCCTCCAACCAGAACCCACCAGTGATGAATGGTGAAGACTGACACAGATAAGATCTTTCCTGTTCTTCCTCAATGTGCTGTGGGATCTTTAACTTCCACCTGGACAGTGATCAGAAATGGGTGGAAGGGACCTGTTTAATGTCTCATCTGAAGGAAGGCACCTCACCAGTGCAGCACCCCCCTCACGCTGCATTACAGCATCAGTTATAGGTATTACCCAAAGTACATGCATGGGACTAAAACCCACAGCCTTCCAGTCTTCTAGGCCCAGAGGTGAGCGTGCTACCTACTGAGCCACTGACACTGCTTGAATACATGGGTACTGTTCAAATCTTGTTGTAATGACTTACTATGGCTTTACACTAGTGTGCACACTTATTAAAAGAGTTTAGTTTTAATCCTATTGCAGTGATAGACACTAATACACTACAGCCCCAATATTCAGAGCCAGCCATTATCACCGAACAGCCAGTAGTACTGCGCAACCAACAGCATAAGGCCAGCCCTGCACATTATTCAGACTGTCTGACTATGGAGCCATGCCAGCACAGGCCCAAGGCTGAATATAGCTCACAGGGAAGCCTCCTGAAGGTAGCAATGCCCAAACAGGATAGCGCCAGGGCACCTGTGGGCCATATTCAGCCCTAGCATACTAATGAGCTCTTTGGGCATAAAAGGCACTAAGGGGCCATTTGCATGCCCATCATGGGCTCATTAGCATGCTGTGCAGCTCCTTGATGCCCATGCTGGGCTTTAGAATAACCGAGTCCATGGTATCTAGTGGTCCCCCCAACCCCCTAATCACCCATGTTGTTATCATCTTTTTTAAGTTCCCTGGCATCTTGTGGTACCCACTCCCCAATTCCAATGCTGTTATTCTCTGGCATCTAGTGATCCCACCTAATCACCAATGCTGCTAATGTCGTATAAGTTCCCTTACGGCTAGTGGTCTCCCCACTCCCCAGTCACCCGTGCTGTTAATATCCATTGAGTTCTCTGTCATCTAGTAGTCCTCCCACCCTCCTGAAGGGTTGCCAATCCCCCCTCCCGACCCACCACCTCCATACCCACTGCCCTGCACCCTTCCTTCACCCTAGACACCGGTACAAACCCACAGACAGCGATGGTGGCCAGCATAGCCCTCTGCTCACCTCCTTGGCCAGCTGTCATGTGGCTGTCACTGAGTGATCAGGAGGTGTTTTGTACTCGAGATTGTTCACTGACAGTCAGATAGTGCCAGCCAAGCAGGTGACTGAAGGGCTGTGCAGGTTGCCATCACTGTGTGTGTATGGACCAGTGTCGAGGGTGGGGGATACAAGGTGGTGGATATGTAATGGGCAGGTCTGGAGGGGAGATTAACAACTGTTCAGGGGTGGGGGACCACTAGATGCCAGGGACAATAGATAATATTAACAGCATTAGCCACCAGAGAACTTAAAGGATAAGTGCTCAGGGGTTGGGAACCACTAGACACCAGGAAATTTCGATGATATTAACAGCATGGGTGATCAGGAGATGGAGGGACCACTAGACACCAAAGAATCTAAAGGATATTAACAGCATGAGTGAGTGGGGGAGTGGGGGGACCACTGGCTACTAGGACACTTAGACAATATTAACAGCATGGGTGATTGGATGATGGAGGGACCACTAGACACCAAGGAACCTAAAGGATATTAACAGCATGGGTTGCTAGGTGTTGGGGGCACAACTAGCTACCAGGGAACTTAAAGGATATTAACAGCATAGGTGATAGGGGTGGGGGGAACACTGGCCACCAGGGAACTTGAAGGATATTTGAAGCATGAGTGATCAGGGGTGGGGGGACAGTTTAAACATTTTTAAGTTTTTATTTTCTCACTTCTAAATGCAAAACACATTTTATAAGCTCAATAAAACATGCCGGAGTGTTGGTTGTGCTGCCACAACCACACTTCTGGGGTTGAAGTCACTCATTCTGTAGCCTCAAGCCTTACTATGCCCCTAGGTGTGTGGTTGTGGTGGTTCAACTAACACACCATCATGTCTTAATGCGTACATGTAACCTTCTTAGAATTCTGTCAACCAATCTGATTGTTCAGTTTCAGTTTTTTTTGGTACGGAAATTAAGGGTTTGAGGGGAAAATCCTCTTTTACAATTGCTCCATTCTCAGCCATTATTTTTATAATGGCTGGAAACCTCTAGATACAAAAAAAAGAATTATGATTTCAAACATAAAAACTTTCATTTTAAGAACAAATGAGAACAGTTAAATTTAATAATTGCATTAATGCTCTCCAGGGGTAAGGTTACCTTTCTTAAGGACATATGGCACTCAGCTTTCTACAGCAGGTGAGAACATAATTTCTTTTCTTTTTTTCTTCTTTGGTAACTGGGTAAGGAACATTAGGCACTAGTGCCTGTTTTCGGGGGCAACCTGGGAGCACTGGGGAGGCTAAGTGACTTGTTCAGAGTCACAGAGTACACAAGTGGACTAGGAATCATGCCCAGGTCTGCTGAATGTACCAAGCTTATTCGCAGCTCGATACTGTAATCTCTAGGCTATATTGCCAGTCCAAATTTGCCAAGATAAACGTGTTGTTTTGGTAACATGAGCAAAATAAATAAAACTGTCACTGAGCATGCTCAAAGATTTATTCACTCATTTAGGCGATGCTGAGCATGCTCAGAAATGTATATCGCTCATTTTGGCCACACTGAGTATGTTCAGATATCTATGGTCATGTGTGAGATGCCATTTACTTTATTTATTATTGTACTCACACTTGTGGACTTTACTGTAACTTATTAGTAGTTGCCCTTATGCTGAGTTGTTTAACCCAGGGGCACAGTTTACATGTTGTATTTCTGTTCCTTTTGTAACTTTTTACCATATCTGTCACATAATCACCTAACCACCTTTTGTACAAATTAAGTATGACATGGGTTTACTTAAGATATAATTCTTATCTTCATCTTAAGGTATTGGTTTATTGCTGTCTCACTCGTCGATTTGCCACTCATGAGAAATCAACAGACCACTACCCTCTCTTGAAGATTTTATTTAGTTTTTGTTTACCGGGTCGGTGCACTAGCCAGCAGTGTGACTATTTTCAGGCATGACCCGGGAGAGTACAAACCATCTAGGATAAAAGTACAGAGCATTTCAACACAGAAAAACAAACCTTACATTTTAAAGAGATAAGTCCTTGTATATATGTGCAGGGTTTGATGGAGAAACATAACCCAAGCAGGATAACAGGAAAGAAAAAATTACTCACCTTAGTAATTGCTTTTCTTCTCATGGAGTCTTGCTGTATTAGGACTAAATGCAGTTTGCCTCTGCACTCGAACTGCCCCGGAGAGGATAGGGTTAACTCCAGAGCAGTCTGGAGTTCCACAGCGCGAGGGCGCTGTTCAAAGCTCTATCTGGCTAGTTTCAAATGAAACTGCCAGGTTCTTTACGAAGCTAAACTAATATAGCAAGTCTGTGTGGAAAAACTCTACACTAGCCATTGGCTACCTACCAGTAGTAGAACAACAAAAAACAACAACAATCATAGAATAATAACAAAATCACCTGTTATTGTTAGAATCACCCATGACAAGCACTAATAGGCCCCCTCTCCCCAAAAGACTCAAGTCCAGAGAGGGAGCTGCCTATCACTTAACAAAAAACAGAATCACCTAGTTCCTAACCCAAATGAACAAAAGGGGGAGCTAGAGAGAAATTGAAATGGCATGACAGAGCTTGCACCAATTTGACAACCCCATACTCAAGTGGGAGTTCTGAGCGGGGTAGGAGGGAGGGTTGTCCTAATACAGCAAGACTCCATGAGAAGAAAAGCAATTACTAAGGTGAGTAATTTTTTTCAAACACCATGAAGTCTTGGTGCTATTAGGACTAAATGCAGATTATACAGCAGTACCTCCATGGAGGAGGGTCAGAACCTACTTGGAGAATAGGCTCTGAAGCACAGCTGTGCCAAACCGAGCATCTCTCCTGGACTGGACATCCAGGGAATAATGCTTGGTAAAGGTGTGGACTGTTTTCCAGGTAGCAGCTTGGCAAATTTCCAAAATGGGAATATCTCTAGCAGCTGCTAGAGATGCAGCTGTACCCCTGGTGGAATGAGCCCTCAGTCCTGAGGGAGGTTCTCTACCTAGTTTTTGGTAACAGAACTGGATACAAGAGACAATCCACCTTGCAATTGTCCTCTTAGTGGCAGGTCTCCCTTTGCCAACTTCTCCATAGGTAAGGAAGAGTTGGAGGGATTCGAACCTGTGACCCTTGGTGCATTCAAATAGTAGCTTAGGGCTCTTTTGACGTCCAGACTGTGCAATCTCCTCTCCTGAGGAGGAATGCTCAGTGAAAATACTGGAAGAGAGATGGATTGGTTGAGATGAAAATCTGAAACCACTTTAGGTAAAACTTCTGTTAGTCCTAAGGACTACCTTATCTCTGTGAAAGAAATAAAATCTTCTTCTACTGACAAGGCCTGTAATTCACTTATACGTCTAGCAGAAGTGATAGCCACTAGAAAAACAGTCTTCAAGTCAAAACTTGAGGTCTGCGAGGACAGAGGCTCAAAGGGGGTTTGCATTAGCTGAGCAATGCAAACATTCAGGTCCCATGCAGGAGCTGGTTCCCGAAGGGGTTAGTGTGAAGTAACCCCTTAAAAACTGGAAAATACAGGGCGAGAAGAAAGGGAAGCAGGCTTCCCCACTGACACAAAAGCAGAGACAGCTGCCAGATGAACCTTAGGTAGCTGGCCTAAGGCCTAAGGAATTTAAATGGACCAAATAGTCCAGTAAAATGGGCAGATTAGCAGATTCTGGGATAATCTGCTTCTCAGACTACCAAATGGAAAACCTCTTCCACTTAGAATTGTAAGTGGCTCTAGTGGAAGGTTTCCTAGACTTTTAAATATCCAGGACACCTTGAGAAAGGTGTAAATCAGCAAATTCTAGCTCCTCAAGAACCAGGCCTTGAGGTGGAGGGAATTGAGGTTCGGATACTACACTCTCCCCTGTGCACAGGTCAACAGGTCGTGGGTCCTGGGCAAGCTGAGGGGAGGGTGGAATGTCAGGGACAGGAGGAGAGGGTACCAGGGCTGTCTGGCCCAGTCTGGAGCAATCAGAATCACTCTGCAGGGCTGAGTTCTGATTTTTACTAGTACCCTGAAGAGGAGAGGGAAGGGGGGAAAAGCATACAAGAACTTCCCTTTCCAATCCAACTGAAAGGCGTCCAGTGGGACTGATCCCAGAACTGGAGGCCTGCAACAAAACAGGGGAAGTTTGTGGTTGTCTGGGGCTGCGAAAAGATCTATCTGAGGGGTGCCCATCTGGCAAAGACTGACCCCAGCACCAGAAGAATCAGAGCCCATTCGTGATGGCCCTGAGAAATCCTGCTGAGGGCATCCGCCAGGATATTTGTCCTTCCCTGGAAGGTGAACTGCTACCAGGGAGGTGTTCAGAGGTAAGCCAGAGACCACAACTTCATTGCTTGAGTGCACAAGGCTGATGACAGGGTGCCCCTTGCTTGTTGATGTACCACATTGTTGTGGTGTTGTCTGTCCTGGACTTGGACTACCTTGTTCTGGACAGTAGTCGAAAAACCTGGAGAGCTAAGAGAACAGCTCTGAGTTCCAAAGGTTGATGTGGAGCAGAGATTCCTGAGGGGACCACACTCCCTGAGTGGAAAGGTCGCCCAAATGTGCCCCCCACCCTAACAGGGAGGCATCCATGGTGAGGGTGAGGGAATGAAGAACGGGTAAGAAGGGACCCCTGAGTTAAACTGCTTCGATCCTGCCACCACTGAAGGGCTAGGATCAGGGTTTTGGTCACTGGGATTAACTTGGATAGGGGGTCCTTCCTTTGAGACCAGTAGGACCTCAAGTGGAACTGGATGTCTCTCATCTGAAATCTTGCTCCCTGCACGACAGCTGTGGAAGCAGCCATGTGCCCTAGGAGTTGCAAAAAGTGCCTTGCTGGTCGGGGAACCCAGGGTAGATGGAGGATGCCAGGGCAATGAGTCTGTCCACTCTTCGGAGGAAGAAATGCCCTGGCTGACTTTGTGTTCAGTTCTGCACCTATGAAAGTTAGTACCTGAACTGGTTCCAGAACTGACTTTGGAAAATTCAACAGGAATCCCAGAGAAGTGAGAAGTTGCTGGAGACTTGCAAGTGGGATTTTACCTGATCTGGAGACTGACCCACTATGAGCCAGTCATCCAGGTAGGAAACACAACAACCTTGCCTTCTTAAGTGAGCCACTACTACAGCTAAACATTTTGTAAAACCCTTGGAGCAGAGGTAGAGGCCGAAGGGCATTGCTCTGAACTGGTAGTGGCCAGAGGGTAGTTCAACCTGAGGTACTTTCGTGTGAGAAGGCCTGATCAAAATATGAAAATAAGGCGTTCTTGAGGTCCAGGAAGCTAGCCAGTCCCCTGGCCTTAGGGAAAGCAGAATCATTGCCAAGTTAACATTTTGAACTTTGGTTTCAAAAGGTGCTATTCAGGAACCTTAAATCTAAGATGGGCAGCCACTCTCCTGTCTTTTTGGGGTAGAAATACCTCAGTACAGACCCTTGCCCCTGATGGCAAGGAGGAACTCTTTCCACTGCTTTGCAGCCCAGCAGAGAAGAAACCTCTGCTTCCAAAGGCAAGGCTTCTGAAGGATTTGCAGGTGGAAAATGTCTGGCTCTCATCTTTGGGAACTGTTTGAAACTGAGAACAGACCTTTGGTTTACCACCTCCAGAACCCATTTGTCCAGTTAGGGACAACCAGTTCTAGGCTGAAATAAGCCAACCTGCCCCCACCGTACAGGAGACTCGGTCCTGGGCACCCCATCAGGGTGCCTGCGTGGCAACAGCTTTATTCTGAGGAGAGGAGATGGTCTGCCTGTGCCCCGTCTACCCCTGCCTCTGGAAAAAACCTCTGTGCAAAGGCTGAAGGGCCTGAACTTGATAAAAGGGCCTGTGGTAAGGCCTGCCCTCACCCTGGGGCATGCCTTTGTGGAGTGGCATGCCTCTCCTTAGCTTAGGCACTTTGTAGGTAGTTCTGTATTCATCCATTTTCTTCATGTAATTTTCTGTTTGATCCCCAAACAGTGAGTTTCCCTACTACAGGAAAATCTATGGCCTTTGCCTGAGTATCTTGGGACAGATTAGTGCATCTAAGCCATGCCAACCTACGGAGAGCTACAGAAGTGGCCATGACCCTAGAGAAAACATCATTAACATCAGCGGCAGTATGAAATTGAACTTTAGAGGCTTCAATGCCATCAGCAGCCACTTGTTCCAACTCACTATGCCAGCTGGCCCTGGGCCTGCTTGGCTAACTGCAACTATAGTGTCCCATCTAGATTTCTGATATCTAGCCACATAAACATATCATTAGCCTGCCTGAGTCCCAATGAAGCTGCCATATATTGCTTTTTCGCCATGGCATCAATATTCCTGGAATCCTTATCAGGAGGATGTGATGCCAGGGAATATTAGCCTTGTCACAGGCTGCAGCTTGAACAACACCTATATGACTATACTGGCTCAGTGAGGGAAGTCTGTATCAGGCCTGATAAAGTATACCTTCTGTCCATTTTCTTATCTACAGGAGGAACAGAATGAGGATTTTTAAAATCTTTGTTGTTTGCTTCCTAAATGACTTATGCAAAGGAATAGACAACCTTCTAGACTCTGGAATATCCATCATTTCTACATAATCAGGCTCCTCTTGCTCATCCACAGCCTCCTCTAAAGGAAGCTGGAGGGTTTCTGCCACCTTTTATAAAACATAAAATCAGAGGGACTCAGACAGCAAAGGGAGATTCTAAGGGTCTATCTGGAGAAATGCCGGTTCAATGGGCAGTCCAGACCTTCCAGTCACAAATACACTGATCAAATTCCTCCTCTCCTCCTGTGGTTCATAAAACTCCTCAACATCATAATCCTGAACCACTGGACCTGAACGAGCCACCCTTTTCCCAATTATAGGGGCTCGACAAGTCCCTGAGACAAAGACTGAACAATCTGAATGGCTTTTTATTTCTGCAGCAGTTGGAGAGACAATTTTGGAATCAGACCTGCTGATTTCTTTGTCTTTTTGCTGGAGCTGGTTCCTCTGGACCAGCTTTTCTTTGCCCGAGGAATTCTCGCCCTGGTCAGAGGGCACTCCCTCTGGTCCAGTGGGTACTGGACCGGGCTGGCCATCCAGGTCCACGGACTTTTGGCCTCTCGTTCCTGAGCCAGCCCAATCTCTTCTCCAGGGTGGCTGCAGGAAATTTTTACACACCTGGCAGTCTGACAGAGGTGGTCAGTCCCAGACAGTAGACACAATGGTGTGTGGATCAGCCTGTAAAGGCTTCCCACAGACATCACAGTGTTGAAGCCAGTGGGCCCGGTTTTTCTTTTGGTTTTCTCAGACATAATGCCAGCCTAACCAACAAACTTGCCCTTTACATGTACGTGCCAGGTGAAAGACAATCTTTATCGGTTCCTAACTGTGTTTACTGGTATTGGAAAAACCTCAAATAAAATTAAGGGTTTTTTAGAACCTATAAGAACCGGGTACGCGACTTCTAAAGCCCAAAAATCGTAGAATAGCCACCAATCGGTTCAGACTGAACCGATAATGTATTTCCACACAGACTTTATTTTTGTACTTACAGTTAACCAGATAGAGCTTCTGACCGAAAGCGGTAATTTTAGAAATACTTGCACGTTCAAATGAACCGAGCTAACTCGCTGAACCGCATTAAATGAACCGAAGTTGAAGGAGCTGATCTCCGAGCGACTGTTCAGTGAAAGTGGAGTAAAGAATCTGGCGTTTAATTTGAAACTAGCCAGATAGAGCTTTGAACAGCGCCCTCGCGCTGTGGAACTCCAGACTGCTCTGGAGTTAACCCTATCCTCTTCGGGGCAGTTTGAGTGCGGTGGCAAACTGCATTTAGTCCTAATAGCAGCAAGACTTCATGGTGTTTGAAAGACAGGGATATATTACATTTTCAGGGTATGAACAACTTGACAATGATACATCATATCGAGAGTTTAGAGACATCATAGTAGATCAAGTACAGCAAAGTATAAGTTAAAAGGTAAGCCATATATTGTTACAAAGATAGTACAGTAAAGGAAAAAATACAGGAGCTAACTATACAATTTCAATTTGAAATATGTTGGAAGGTAGGAGGAGTAGACCAGGGCAATATGAAAAGATGCAGTCCTCCTAAGTAAAAAAAATATGTAGGGTTATGCACAAGTGCCTGGGCAAGGGAGCAGGGGACAGTGAGGTCAAGGAGCCAGACAAGAATTGGTAGGGTGGATCAAAACAAGTACAGTGGTCAGTCTGCATAAGATGACACCAGAACACAGTCTTGAAGTGAGGGTGGGATCCAATCTGTCTAAGCTCAATGGGAAGCATATTCCAGAACTGAGGAGCCACATGTCGGAAAGCACCAGCACCTTTTGAGATGTGACATCTAGGAATTTTTAGTAGGAATTTGTCAACAGACCTCAGATCATGAGAGGAGGTAAGAGGGAGTAGCATCTCCACCAGTGATGTTGGAGTTTCCAGCCTGATAACAGAGTCCACAAGAGAGCTGATGTAGTAATGTCTAGATGCTGTGGGGGAGAGCCAGCCCAAGTCTTTGTATTATTGACAGCGGTGCTTTAGTCGAGGGGAAGAGGACGCGTAGCGGCATATATTATTGTAAGTAACATCCCACTTCTGGAGGGAGGTTTTCTGGGCAGCACCAAGAATGGGTGTACAATAGTTGAGGGTAGGCAGCAGAATTCCCTTTCTAATGGCCATTTTAGCTGATGGTGTAAGCATATAGCAGGACTTGTACGCAGCACCTAGTTTATTATTTACCGCTTTGCAGATAGTTTGAATATGCAGGTTGAGATCTAGAGATTGATCCAACAGGACCCCCAAGGTATTTGAAAGATGAGACAGATTCCAATTTAGATCCACCCTCATCAAGGACAGTGAGGGTCAAAGGACCAGCTCTAAGTTTAGGGACAGAGCCAAAAAGCATAGTCATTGTTTTCTTTGCATTTAGAACCTGTTTATGATCATAAAGCCAATTTTGAATGTTCTTAAAGTCGCTAGAGAGGGCCAGGTTAAGGTCATCAACTTTATTAGCACTGGTATAGATGACAAGATCATCTGTATATAGGAGAGATGAGCAGTTTCTGAGGACACTAGGAACATTATTGATAAAGAGTGAGAAGAGAAGTGGCCCTAAGATGAATCCTTGAGGTACACCGATGTTTACTGCTGCAGGGTCAGATATAACTGAATCAAATTTCACCATTTGAGACCTATTTGATAGATAGCTGATAAACCAGTTAACAACTGGAGGAGAGAAGCCCAGTTTTCTCAGGCCACATAGGAGCAAAGGATGATCTACCAGGTCAAATGCCTTGGTAAGGTCGATAAAAACAGCACCGGTAAGGTGCCCTGCGTCCATATTGTAGAGAATGTCCAAGGTGAGTTTTAGCAGGGCAGTAGCCATGCTATGGTTCTTTCTAAAACCATGCTGGGCATCCATGAGTAAGTTAAACTTTGAGATAAAGTCAAGTGTTTGGAATGCAACAGCCTTTTCAAGTAGTTTAGACAAGGCCGAGAGAATAGCAATGGGTCTGTAGTTATTGATGTCCTTTTTGTCACACTTTTTGTAAACCGGCATTATGCAAGCAATTTTCCAGAGGTCCAGGACAGTGCTGCAAGAGAGGGACAAGGTAAATATTTTTGCCAAAGGGGAGGCAATATAGGAGGCCACAAGCTTAAGAAGGCGAGATTCAAGGTGGTCAGACCCAACACTAGTATTATCAGACATTGTGCGAAGAAGCTTGAAGACCTCAGGTGCCTTTATAGCTTTGAAGCAGAAAGGCAGACAGTGTCCAGATACAGGAGAAGAAGATGTGAGAGGTGTCAGGCATTTGTTCAATCCTCAGGGGTTGTTGATTTGCCAGAGGTATGAAGGAGGAGATTAGGGAATAAGTCTGAGAACAGTCCTATTAAAGGCATTTGCAATAGTATTCGGGTCATTACAGTTTGCCCCATTTAGTATCACGTCTGTTGGGGTGTTAGGCATGGAGGTCCCAAGGAAAGACCATGTGAGCCCAGCATTTCCTGGGGTCACATGCAGAGCTGGTAAGTAGATCCTTACACTACTTCCTTTTAGCTATTCTTATTTTCTTTCTACAGGAATTTCTATGGGCCCTATAGGTGTTATAATCAGACAACTGCCCAGTATGTTTGAAGTGCCTCCAGAGTTTGTCTCTTGTACATAGCTCAGCTTGTAGGTCCTTGTTAGCCACCTAGTTTGTCTACCTCTGACTCTTCTGGTGACCTTAGGAGCATGTCTAGTCTGGATGTCTATGAATTTGGTAAGAAAGATGCTTAGCACCTCTTCCATGCAGTTTGAGTGATATATCTCAGACCAGTCAACAGTGGAGATGTCCTGAAGGAAGGCATTTGCATCCAAGTTAGCAAAATTTGTGAAAGTAATATAGCGTGGAGAGAGGGATTGGGGAGCACCTGAGGCCCAAACACAGAAAATTGGAGCATGATCTGTTATGGCATCAGAAAGGATGCTGGATATAGGCAAATGCTCCATATGGTTAGTGAGTAGCCAGTCTATCAGGGTACCCATTTTTTCTGGATTTGGAGTCCTTGTCAGTTCAGTTATTACCTGATGTAGGTTATAGCTGCTGACCTCCGATATCAATGAACTATGGGTGGGTCCCAGCCAATTTAGATTTATGTCACCAAGGAGTATGACTTAATTTTGGTTTGCATTAACCAGAGTTCTGTCAAGCAGTTCTTTAAAACCAGCGACACCCCCGGGAGGGGGGTTATAACCACAGATGACATGTAGTATCTTTGATCCAAGTGTGACAGTGACATGTATATATTCACATACCATGGGCGAGACCTGGTCATGGATGACAGAGATGTTGCGGTGTTCCTTGTGACAGACAGCAACACCTCCTCAACATTTAGCAGTTAGCCTATCACTACGGATGGGGGAGTAGTTTGCAATAGAGCATGCAGCGTCAGATATTTTGGGTTTCAGCCACGTCTCTGTGATGCAAAGAATGTCCGGGCTGTAGTCTTTTGTCCATGCCTCTCGTTCATCTTTGTGACAGGTGAGGCTTCTGATATTCATGTGCACGATAAGAATACCTTTCCTGGCAAGCTTTGTTAAGTTACCGGCTGAGAAATGGACAGGTGGACCAGGATTTGATTCAGTGTCCCCCGAATGCTGGATTTTTAACAAAGCTAGGAAGCAGAGCCTAACAGCGAGATAAGCAGGAGAATTTACAGCCCACCTCCTCCTTCTTTCCAGTACTAGAAGTACATAAATGGAACAGCCCTTAAGGAAAGGGAGAGATTTCCATAGGAATACTGGCCTCCGACTGTAGACAAGCAGGTTTGAGAAACAAAAATTATTAGAGTCAGCTACCCCTTCCTGGTGGTCACAGGGGATAAAGACAGAGGATACATTCAGACAGAGGAGCACAAGCAGGATAAGATGTACACCCCCACTAATCGGTATCTAATCATAATTTAAAGTTCGAAGGTAAACAGTAAGTTAGCATGTAGACGAAACCCACTGATTAGCACAGCAATTTTTCAGAAACAGGGGAATGCGGCAGAGCAGTGTCATTTTACGCAGTGCAGTTGAGACGTGAGCAAAACTACCTTAGAGAACATAGTGGAAGCAAGTAAAAGTGTGCTCAAGAACAGAAAGTATAGTTCTCTACTGTGGTCAAAACTAAGCAGAGGTTTAGAGCATGTCTCTGAAAATATCACCACAAAGAGTGTTAGAGCCTGATGAGAAACTATGATATGTAAGAAATCAAACAGAAATGTAGGATCAGCCCAACAGAGACAATTTTAACATTAGCCCTCTAGTGACCCAGTTTTATAATGAGCCAATGGAAATCAAGGCACTTAGTCATATGATGCTAGAAACAGTATATAAATAAAAGTCCACCCAGGGTGGGTGAGGGAGCTGTCACGAAGCGCCAGCGGGGGTATTGGTTACGCCTTCACCACCCACTGAGCAAAAAAGCAGCTGGGCTCATGGTCCTCCGTGCTAGGGCGATGCCTTTAGTCTTGGGCTCCTTCACCGAGGGGACGCCTCAGAGGAGCGGCGGCCTGGTTTAGATCCAGAGGAGCTGCACTGAAAGAGGGCTTCCAAGGGGGACTTTCCTGGTGGGTCCGAGGCCCCGGTGGGCTTTAGAGGAGACCTGGAGGGCAGAGGAAGGGAGAGGGGTTAAGTAGCAGCAAGTAGTCAGAGGAGTGTTTTCAGATAAAAGAACTGGGTTAGTACAGCTTAGATGGGAGTAGGTGCTAGAGGAAGAGTGAGGAGAGGGTGGGAGGGAGAGAGAGAAACAGAAAACACAGAGATCCAGAGAACTGAAACTAGCACAGAAGTTTAAAGCTAAAATATCTCCAACAGCTTTAGAGGCAATTTAAATTACTTTAACCTAGGCAAAAGCACCACAGAATTTAGCAGGCTGTATGAGAAATTACAAAGTCAGTAAAAAATAAAGATCTCCTAAAGGAGCTGTGACCACAGTATTTCTTAGAGCAGTGCTGCTAGATAAAATGGAGGCACAGACAGTCAGATTAAGTTCCCAGATTGAAAAGGCGCAAGTTCCAAATGGCAGCTCAATATCAACAAGCAGCAGAGTGCAGATTCAAAAGGTGCTCCAGTCGGAAAGCAGGTCCAGAAGGGAACAGCCAATCGCGGTTACGCCTTCACCACCCGCTGAGTGAGAAAGCAGCCTGGCTCGTGGGTCTCCATGCTGGGTGATGCCTTGAGTCGTGGGCCCTACAACAAGGGATGCCTCGGAGAGCGGTGGCCTGGTTTCTGATCCGGAGGAGCCGCACTGAAGTGGGCTCCTAAGGGGATTTTCCTGGCAGGTCCAAGCCTCGGTGGGCTTTAGAGGAGACCTGGAAGACAGAGGAAGGGAGAGGGAATAGGTAGCAGCAAGTAGACAGAGGGCGTGTTTTCAGACAAAAGAACTAGGCGGGCAATAGCTTAGGAGGGAGTAGGTGCGAGAGGAAGAATGAGGGGGAGGGTGGGAGTGGGGAGAGAGAGAAAGAGAAAACACAGAGATCCAGAGGACTGAAATTAGCACAGAAGTTTACAGCTAAAATATCTCCAACAGCTTTAGAGGCAATTTAAATTACTTTAACCTAGGCAAAAGCACCACAGAATTTAGCAGGCTGTATGAGAAATTACAAAGTCAGTAAAAAATAAAGATCTCCTAAAGGAGCTGTGATCACAGTATTTCTTAGAGCAGTGCTGCTAGATTAAATGGAGGCACAGACAGTCAGATTAAGTTACCAGATTGAAAAGGCGTAAGTTCCAAATGGCAGCTCAATATCAACAAGCAGCAGAGTGCAGATTCAAAAGGTGCTCCAGTCGGAAAGCAGGTGGTTACGTCTTCACTGCCCGCTGAGCGAGAAAGCAGCCGGGCTCATGGTCCTCCGCGCTGGGGTGATGTCTTGAGTCTGGGCTCCTTGCAACAAAGGGACGCCTTTGGAGGAGTGGTGGCCTGTTTCGATCCGGAGGAGTCAGACACTGGAAGCGGCTCCTATGGGGACTTTTCCCAGCGAGTCCGATTCCCCGGTGGGCTTTAGAGGAGACCTTTTATGGTGGTTACACCTTCACCACCTGCTGAGTGAGAAAGCAGCCAGGCTCATGGTCCTCAGCACTGGGGTGATGCCTTGAGTCATGGGCTCCTACAACGAGGGGATGCCTCGGAGAAGTGGTGGCCTGGTTTCAATCTGGAGGAGCCACACTGGAAGCAGGCTCCCAAGGAGGACTTTCCCAGTGGGTTTGAAGCCATGGTGGGCTTAAGAGGAGACCTGGAGGGCAGAGGAAGGGATAGGGATTAAGTAGCAGCAAGTAGTCAGAGGGAGTGTTTTCAGACGAAAGAACTAGGCAGACAATAGCTTAGGAAGGAGTAGGTGCAAGAGGAAGAGTGAGGCAGTAAAAAATAAAGATCTCCTAATGGAGCTGACACCACAGTATTTCTTACAGCAGTGCTGCTAGCTAAAATGGAGACACAGACAGTCAGATTAAGTTCCCAGATTGAAAAGGCGTGAGTTCCAAATGGCAGATCAATATCAACAAGCAGCTGAGTGTAGATTCAAAAGGCGCTCCAATCAAAAAGCAGGTCCAGAAGGGAACAGCCAATCAGAAGGCAGGGCACTCTCGTTTCAAAGTCCAAAATGAGTGCTAGAGAGAAACGTACTTTTTACAGTGGTTACGCCTTCACTGCCCACTGAGCGAGAGAGCAGCCGGGCTCGTGGTCCTCCGCGCTGGGGTGATGCTGTGAGTCGAGGGCTCCTACAATGAGGGGACACCTTGGAGGAGCGGTGGCCTGGTTTCAATCCGGAGGAGCTGTACTGGAAGCGGGCTCCCAAGAGAGACTTTCCCAGTGGGTCCGAGCCCGGTAGGCTTTAGAGGAGACCTTACAGCAGTTACGCCTTCACGCCACTTCTGTACCCAGAAAGCAGCCAGGCTCGTGGTCCTCCGCGTTGGGGTGATGCCTTGAGTCATGGGCTCCTACAATGAGGGGACGCCTCAGAGTAGTGGTGGCCTGGTTTTGATCCAGAAGAGCTGCACTGGAAGTGGGCTCCAAAGGGGGACTTTCTCGGTGGGTCCGAAGCCCCGGTGGGCTTTAGAGGAGACCCTTTTACGGTGATTATGTCTTCACCGACCACTGAGCGAGAAAGCAGCCGGGCTCGAGGGCCTCCATGCTGGGGTGATGCCTTGAGTCGTGGGCTCCTACAACGAGATGACACCTCGGAGCAGCGGTGGCCTGGTTTTGATCCAGAGGAGCCACACTGGAAGAGGGCTCCCAACAGGGACTTTCTCGGCAGGTCTGAAGCCCCAGTGGGCTATAGAGGAGACCTGATAAAATGATATGTGAAGTCAGTCCATGTCATATCCCCTATTTACCTCATACCTCATTCTAGCCAGTTTTATTCGGGATAAACACCATTGAGTAGTGCTTATTTATAATGTTGTCCTGTTAAGGCAAACCTTCTGATGGCAAGCGAATATGTTGCAGACACTACTAGATACAGTGTACAGCTTATAAGGCATTCCATGTTTTACAAAGGCATAACAAAGTTTCAAGTGCAACATAAGACCCACAGCAGGGGTATAGGGACAGAAACTCACAGTTGTTGGTATTATGTTATGCCTCTGGAATGATGGAAGTAAGGTTTATGTTCAGAGAAGACTGAAAAGAACCATTTCATGTTTTTCGTACTGGGGGATGGCAAAGGGTGGTTTACTAGGCATAAGGACTCTGGCAGTGAGTTCCGTGCAGTCCGGCATCTGTGATTGAAGTGTGCGACCCACAAGTCATATTTGTGTGTGGGACCATTATCTCGACTGATCCAGTGGAGTGCAAGCATCTAGGACAGGACCTGCAGATAAGCCTTGAGTGCAAATAAAAGGGAACAAGGCCTTTGACGCACTTCAGGGAGAACAGGATGAAGTGCAGTTTCAAATGATCCCTTAAGGGTAAGCTTAACAATGTTATTCAACCCCTGGTGAGGCATTAATGCTTATGTCAGAGAGTCCCAGTAGTTTCCATCTCCTTTTTCTTTGTTATGCAGGACATTTGCATGAAAACAGAATCTTTCTCAGTTGGTATTTATCTGCTCTGGCTTCTTGTCTACAAGTGATGCCATCATCCTCTGCCTGAGACATCATAATCATTTCTACATCCCCCCGTTGTGATTACCTGTAGGCAAAGTCTTAAAACTTTTCTACCTGGTAGCACTATGCGAAGTATCAATA
This sequence comes from Neoceratodus forsteri, assembly GCA_016271365.2. Classification (NCBI taxonomy): domain Eukaryota; kingdom Metazoa; phylum Chordata; order Ceratodontiformes; family Ceratodontidae; genus Neoceratodus; species Neoceratodus forsteri. Next base: position 1,042,196,910 of record CM028130.1, on the reverse strand, counting down.
CTTTGTGCATGCCTTCACATAGCAAAGTGTCAACTTCACCATGCAAAGCCTATGAAAAGTATCACTTCACCTGAGAAGTTGCATATTGCATAGTACTTCGTCTGGCAATGACCCCATGAAATGACACTTTGCTTGCAAAGTGACACTTTGTAGAGGGTGGCCACACTGAAAATAAAAATGTTTCCCTCCTCCCACCCACTGTAGCACCCAAAAACCCACATTCCACTCCCCAACCAAACCTGTAGTGACCAAGTAGTATAGAACCCACTTCCCCCACCAGCTTAATACACATTCATTCACCCTCTCTCGCTCCCCCAGGAAAGATTACAAGTAAAAGTAACCCCACTCTCTAGTCTATCCATTCAGCATTACAACCAGTCCAACAGGTAAGTACTGGATTTTTCCACATGTTGGGAGTGCATTTATCCATAGTACCCCATTCTCTCAGTTCTGCTTTCATTGTGGGATTATGATGTCACTTGCACACGAGCAGCAAGAACAGACTTACGCTAAGCGACAGAGGTCCTGTTGTCATGAAATACCATAAGTATGACAAGATGTAAAGTATTTGAAATACAAGCAAACCTGTATGCACTTATTTTATGTTTTTCAAAGTTGCCCCCGTGGTGACTGGGACTCTTGAAGCAAATGTGAAATTTCACAGAGCCAACAGGTTAGAGCACTTCTTCGTATTTATATATTGTAATCTCATGCATGATCTCCAGAGGTCACTGTGCCGTCAAAAAAGCAATAAGAATGAAGGCTCTGCTCCTTTGTAAATTTCGGCTTTGTTTTCTTTTTCATTCATCCACCCTTGAAAAAAAAAAAAAAAAAAAGCTTTATGGTCTTGTCTTGCACCAATTCATTGAGATACCGGTGGTAAGTAGGGTTACTCAGATTCCAAGTCACAAACTCAGATTTTTCAAATTCTAACACAATTTTCAGAATTTTCTTTTCTTTCATTTACTTTTTTCAAACTTAAAGTTTGGGGTGCTAACAGGTGGATACAGTACAGAACATCTGGTAGTAGTACAGACAGGGATGAATAGACAGCACTATAAATCCAGCAGTAAATGTCCAGCAGGAGAGAAACAGAACCCGTCCACCAATACACTACGCTGAACATGTAACAGAAAAACATCTGAGTGTTTAAATCTCAACAAAACCCTTGTGAATTTGTTTTATCTTAAAGTGCTTATGGACAATAGCTGTGTCATTTCTTTTCCTGAAATGGGTAGAAGTAAAGGGTGAATACTCTGTTAAATACCCAGGGTAAGAATTATCAAGAGACAAACTTTTTATCATGTAACGTATAAGGAATAAACTATGAGTGCCCATACACAATGAGCCTGTGTTTCCATTAAGGGGTTGAAATACCAGCATATGGACCATGAGAGTAAAGCTCGAGAGGTCCATGCTGGTATCTTAAATCAGAGATGGAAATTCAGGGCGAGTTGTGTATGGGCACCCATACTTTATTTGTTATAGTATATGGTTCTCTGAGATTTAAAAAAAAAGTTATTTCTCTGAAGGTTTTAAGTTTAACAAGGTGTCATACCTTGTGATTGCACTCCCATTTGTTGCTGGCAGCTCAGTGTGCTGCTAAGTCCATCAGTGTTGTCCCGTTCCACTGCTAACTGTTGAATATTTAAGCAATAAAGCATGACAAGGTGTGTGTTATCGTGTAATAACGTCACTCCTGGGGTGGGTTGAAGCACGAGGCAAAGCCGAGTGCTTCCACCACCCCAGGAGTGACGTTATTACACGATAACACACACCTTGGAGTGCCTTATTGCAATTATACAATGGCTCGGTGTTATACAAAACAAAAATAAAAATGTTTTTAGTAGATTTTTAGTGAGGCAGTGTATCTTTGTTTCTGAAAAAAAAAATGCATATCATCCAAAAAATCAACACAGTGATGTTATTGTGTAATATCATCACTGTCTCAGGCACACACTGACCAGAGTCCAGGAAATTTTCTTGCCATTGTATAACTTGCAGCAGCATTTGATTTAAAAACAAAGATTAAATTAGTAGGGTTTGATAACATGGAGTCAACTACAGCAGTCCATGTCCAAACTGTCTCCGTGAACTGCTCACTAAGCGCTGCCATGTTTGTTTGGATGTTTTGTTTGAATGGGTCTCTTTCATCCAGCCATGTAGTAGATAGTGCAGGGCTGATGAATATTAATTAAGGGCTGCTGAATATTTATTATAGAACATGCACAATAACTTTTAAAACATGCATAACAACTTTTAGAACATGCACAACCAAGATTTCAGCAGCCACTGCTTTTCATACACAATAAGCCCTAACCGTATACTACAAAAAAAAATAAAATAAAAAAAATAAAACGTGTACTTATGAAGTTTTTTGTTGTTTTTTTTTTTTTTACACATTCTTGATGTGTGATACCCACATAAATTTCTTGAGCTTCACTCTCGAGGTTTATCTTCATCACACACCTTGGGTGCATAAAAAAAACTTCATAACGCACAGTCACCTATGTATTATTCTCTATATACAGTACATAACCTAAGGTTACCATGTACTGTAGTTTTAATCCGTAGTAAGTGACCTCAAAGTTTTGCTGTCAGTTTCTCCATTATGTAAATAGCGGACACTATAGTATGTCATTGTGAGATGGAAGGAGTTCGGGTTGTAACCAGAGTCGGGTCACTGCTTTTTGACTGCAAGTATAAGAACTGGGGCCAGAGTACTAGAACCCAGTTGCATCTTGTCCAGGGGGACTGCAGACAGGACCATATGATCTGAAATTAGGAGGGTCCCGGTGATCAAAATTCTAACTGTGACAACAACAATTGCCAAAAGTTTTGTAATCACTGGGCAACCTCCCAAAATGTGTGCCTGGTCAGCCACTCCCCCCCCCAACCCCATACTGGCACCAGCATCTCTCATACTGGCATCCCATAAATGTTGTTTGTATGAACAGGGTTCTAAAAAAATCAGACCCTGCATTCCAAAGCATGTTCCCTCCATATGGAGGAAGCTGTACCTTTAAGTGCTGTACTGGTAAATTTAACCCAATTTGCTTAAATCACCGAGGGTGTTGGCTCTTGATTCCAGTGAGCTAGTATGTACTGAGTTGTCTCTCCCCGCTGTGCATGTAAGCCCCAGTAGGTATTTCCAATAAGGTGGGCCCAGGTGGTGCCTTGTACAGCTCCTATAAAACAATCGAGGAACGGAGGAATAGGCTCAGGAAGCTGTGATCTTTCAGATCCTGCATGCAGGAGATAAGTGTGGATCTGTGGGTCACAGAACTGCTCTCTGCTGGTGGCCACCTAGCGAATGAATGGTCACCTTTTTTGGCTGTGAATGCAGTGTTGTGGATTAGTGACTTGCAAAAGAATAAAAAATTGCACCATCCCAGGAAGCTGGGTATACTTATTCCATTGTTTAAAAGTAGAAGAGGTAAAACTAGTATATTTGTGGGGATGGAGACTGTGGGGGGGGGGCAGCAAATATTAAGGTCAGATTCAATATGTTTCCATGGTATAGCATATGATGGCAGAACTCACCAGTACATTGTATGGAAGTGTGCCATCAGGGAGCAGTCTTGATGTTTAGGAAATGTTAACACCTCCTATGTCTCGTGGGAGCTGCAAAGTAGAAAACTTAATACTGGGATAGTGTCCCCCCCCCACAAGATGGACTGAGAAATCATGTGGTCCCAGGATTTAAAATACATTAGAAAAGGAGGTATTGGGAGAATTTGTAGCATGTAAAGAATTCTAGGCAGAATATTCATGTGTATATTATAGATCAAGGGAATGCTCTCGACCAATGGGAGCACTCCTTTTCTCTGCGCATGAGACTCTTTTATTCTGTGACAAGTGTCTTGCACAGCTGCCCTAGAAACAGGCACATTCTGGTAAGGTTTTAAAAAAATTTAAATATTATTGCTTGAGATCAAGCAATAATATATTAATACCACCACAGAGACCACTCTTCTGATTGCAGAGTGGTCTCACTTTCTTATGGTACCAGAACTGCTCACCTTTGGTTCGCAGTTCTCATACCCTTAGAATGCACGAGACCACTCTTGCAACTGTAAGAGTGGTCTCAGTGGAAGTATCTTTTTTTTCTCAATTCTGTTTCTGCACCCTGACCTCTCCAGCGTGGACTCTTGGTGCGGCTTCTCCTGTCCCCCTGAAGCCTCCAAATCCCCAACTCTCCAGTTGGGCCCTTCTCCTCTCTGCCTGTCCCGGCCACACAAACCTTGGCTCTGAGCCCCCCGAGGCGGAACCGCTGAACTCCTCCTGGTGCTTTATGTGCAATCTAGTAGAGCAACAAGGGATTTGGAGGGAGAACCAGATGCCAGGGCTGGGAAGACCAGCATTAGACGTGGAGCCAACCGCTGGTCCCGCCTTCACCTACCAGCAGGCAGGGGGATTTTTCTTGTTTATGCCCCTATTGGTACAGTCGTGCAATGGTGACAGCGCATGGAGGATGTGCTCCCGCCCTCTCCCACAGTCTTCTGCCGATGCCATCCCCATTGGCTGCCTGCTGTGCCATGAAGTGTCCCCCAGTCCACCACTAGAAGCCACCACCACACAAGGAATCCCCCAGAACCCTCCCCAGGAGAGGAGAGCAGTCCTCTGGATGCTCAATCCTCTCCTTCCCCTGCCGACCCCAGTGGCCCGAGTCTGTTCCCGAACCCGGGTCACCAGTGTGGCATGAGGTGTGCAGTCCAGTGCCTCAACCCTCAGCACCACTGGGCCGGCTCTCAGTGGCAGTATTAACATACAGTTTCCACTCTATAAAAGAAACTCAAAGGTAATTGTGTACTGTGACTGGGAGTTCATGCCACTCTTGATGACCGACCTTTTCTTAAATCTGTTGTAACAGTTCTTCTATTTCTTAGCCTAATCTATTCTTTACAATTTCTAGTCCATAAGGTTGGCCACCTATGGGCACCCCCTTCCCTTTCTTGACTATGCTATAGCGTCCTCTTTAATTTTCCTTTTCCCTCTCAGGTCCTCATACAGGGAGGTTATTGCGGTGACCTCTGAGTGTATGTAAAACAACATGCTTTGTTTATCATTGTTGGATTTAGTATGTAATAGCACTATGCCATAAAATACTTTAATGTATATACCTTATGTGTATGAAATCTGTAAATACCATTGCACTAGGTGTTTTTGATAAAGGTAAAAAGTACTAGTTGACTATATTATAAAAATTAAGTTAGTTGTGCTATTTAAAATGCATGTAAATTGCTGTACACTGAAACAATCTGCAATGTCATGTTGACTTACATATATCCCATGATGCTTTGCATTATGGAAGTATGTGTGATGTTGTGTTTCTTTGAAACTTGGCTTATTGTCAATGTCCTTTGGGGTAACCCTTGTTTCAGTGCTTCTGCACTGAAGCTCTTTGTCTGTAGCTTGTTTTGGGTTTTTTCTTTTTGAGCCCCCACTACTCAAGCAAACAGGGCCCGCATAGGGGTGGAGGCTGAATCTCAACTGCTAAGTTAGAGCAGAGATCAATGAGTCAGAAGATGCTGGCTAAGTGCAGAGAAAGGACATACATAGTATGTCGCTGCAAACTGATGTACTGAAGAAGGGATATGCCATTGCTTAAGGTTATCCTCTGCATTTTGAATAAACATCACACAGAGATTGTGTGTTGAACTTGAAGTTCGGTGTCTGGTCCATCTGTTATCCCACAACCCCTCCACATGTACATCTGTCCATGTGAGCTGCCAACTGTTGTGATAATGATTGTAAATTAAGAAGTTCCAGATTGTTATGATTTCTTGGAATGTAGCTCTCAAGGTATTTCTCTTCATTTTTACCCATTTAAAGGGGAACTGCCTCTTGACAGATGATGTGGAGTGTAACTGAGTTGTAGAAGTTCAGTCCATTGAGTTATGTAATAGGACTAGAGGGAAGACTCACACTATCACTCACCTGGCTCGGCTGAAGACATTCATCCACCATCTTGGAGGAGGAGTCTTTGCCAGAAGTATGGCAGTTTCACCATGTGTGATCACTGACATCCTGCAAGTTTTGCAATCTTACAATCCTCTCATATCTGATGAACTGCCAGACATGCAACACTATCGCTGTAGTATGAGAGTGGGACATTAATAGCAATGTTTTTATTTTTGCCATAATGGGCAATGCATCATGAAGTTATCATGATGTGCATCCTTTTGCAATTCACATCTGGGTGAAATGACTAAATGCTTTCCATTACTGAGCCATGCAGGATCGTGAAGCATGGATGTGGGTACTTGCAGTGAGCATGACTCCTCTTACAATATGGCAGAAGAGCAGCATCAGTTGACAGCGCCTGTCCTCCCTCTAGTCCTATTATAGAAATTGATAGTTCAGTCTTCTACGTATTGAGTTTAAAGCCTTCCACCATTCCAAAATCAAGTAATTCCTGTCAAATAGCTGGTGTAGATTGATTAGGCGATGGCACGGAAAGCAACAGGTCATTGGCGTATAATGCCATTTTTAAACTCAAATCCTTTGATCGGAATCCCTTCTGTCTTCATATTAGCATGGATAGCTGCCACACGTGGCTCTATATAAAGTGCAATAAGAGGGGAGAAAGGAGACTTCCCTGATTGGTGCCCCTTTCTAATTGAATTGGCCTGGAGCAACTGCCAATAATACAGATATAGGCTTGGGAATTATGATATAAATTTTGCAACCTGGATATCATTGATGGAGGGAAACCAAAGATCATCAGGGTGTTCTACAAAAAATCTCCAGGACATCTTTCATTCAATTTATTAAGTGTAATACAATTGAGCAGTGCTCATTTACTGTGGTGTCCCCTGGAACTGCAGGCTGAAAACCCTAAATCTGAAATTAAAGGATAAAACATTTTTTACATAGGAATGTAGTATTTAGGATTCCAAATCTGATTCCAATTCTGAGGTCCTTTTTGGAATTGAATAGGAGTCAGATTTGGAACTGGAAATTTCTAAATTCCTATGAAGTCCATTTGGATCGGAATTGTCCTGTTCCGAGCAAGTATTCTTGCTGGTAGGTATCTGACAATATATTTCTCTAGATTTACTATGAAATGCTGGGGGTTCCTGTAACTAGTTGCTTCATCAAGTTTTCAGCATTACATAGCCCTCTGTGCACCTCCCTCATCACAAACGCACAATTCCTGGTTAACTGCCCAGCAGTATAGTGTGCTTACTGCCACAGCAAGACTAAGCATGGAATGGGCAGCCTGCTCCAACTCCTCTAGGAGGCAATCCCCTTCCTTCATGCTTAATCTTACTCTGGCAGAAAGCACAGTATATCTGGAAGTTAACTAGGAAGCCTGAAAAACGTCATAAAGTAATCAGCTAATCTGCAAAAAAATGTTGCAGGTGCCGTATTGGTCCTTTTAAGAACAGATCCAGAAACAAATGATTTGATACCTTTTATGGACCAACATGGATGTTACAGAAAAGAACAAAGTGCTCTAGCTTTCAAACCTACCCAGTCCTTCTTCAGAAGCTTTATGGCAGTTATTTTGAAAATCCCATACTATTAACACCAGATTATGTTGAAAAAACAGAAATAATTCTCATTGGTTTAACATATACATTTAAAACAAAACTAAAGATTACGTCAGAGAAGCTAATTAACACCAATCTGCTTTTAACTGAGGAGCCTCAGAAGGGCAAAGGTTATCAAGAATTCTCAACAATGCACATGTAAGACATGTAACCTCATTTCCACTTCAGACTGTGTGGTTACATCACAAAACAGACTATTCAGGATACAAGGGAATTATACATGTACATCAAGTAATGTGGTCTATTTTATCTAATGCAAGAAATGTCCTTGCACAGGTTATGTGGGGGAGACAAGCCAACAACTCCACATTAGAATGAATTCACACAGACATTCTCTTAATCACAAGAAGACTGAGAAACCAGTAGCCCAGCACTTCTCCCAGGATGGCCACTCAATCTCAGATATGTCTGTGATGGTCTTAAAAGGACATTTCAACAGTACACAACAGAGATGGGCTTCTGAAATTAGACTTATTTTACTTCTCAATATGGTGGCGGATGGACTGAACATTGATGTTGGTTATATGACACATTATTCCACTTAAACTTACATAGACCTTTACTTTAAAAGATGGACATAAATACTTTAGTTCTTCAGCTGGCCTTTGATTTTGTAAGTTTATGGTTATCTACGTGTTGACTTCTCACCTTAACACTGTGGTGAGTGTGTGTGTGTGTGTGTGTGTGTGTGTGTATATTGATGTATGTATGTATGTGTGTGTTTGTGTGTGTTTTGCATGTGTTGCGTTTGTGTGTGTTGTGGGTATGGTGTGTGTGTGTTTTGTTTGTGTGTGCATGGTGTGGTGTGGTGTGGTATGTGTGGGTTGTGTTTGTTATATTTGTTGTGTGTTGTGGTTGTGTGGGGTGTGCAGGGGTGTGTGTGTGTATGTGTGGTGTGGTGTATGTACACACGTCTGTGTGGGGGGAGCATGGCATGGGACAATTGTTATGTGGCTAGAACACTGAGTTTTCACATATAGTGTACATTTACTTCCTACTACTAGTTGTCAGTGGTTGGATTACACACTGTCACATTTTTAAATCTGCTCATATTAAGATGCACATCTCATTTACTTGGGGGTTCATAAAAGGTGTAATTCCTTTGGGTAACGATTAATATTGGAGTGAATGATGCTGTATTATGACTCTTGCACATACAGTATAACTCATTCCTACTAGTTACAGTATCTTTCCCAAGGAGAGAGAGAGGAAAAGGGGAAAAACAAAAAAAAAGGAGGGGACATGGAGGATTTCATCTTTGGAAGTTTTCATTTAGATTCCTTAGACTGATTCTGTGCATTTTTGTTATACACTGACTCTGTGTTGAAATCTGCACTTATCAGGCTCATGGTCTCATTTTCTTGGGGGTCCTTGACAAGTATTTTTAATTGGCACTTACACTTACAAGTGATACTATCATGCATCATGTATATATATGTATGTTTACTTTGGGGCTCTTTTTCAACTTGCAGTTATACCTAATTTCAGGATTTTGCCTCTCATTATCTGTTCTTTAATACACCAGGACACTTGGAATGTAAGTTGTAACTTCATCTTACATGTATTAGAGAGAATGCTAGCCCAAGGTTTTTTTTATCACTAGAATGTTTTCTTAGCATACTGAGACATTTTAAAATTTATGTGAGAAGAACTCTCTGGTTGTTGAGAATTCTTGATAACCTTTGCCCTTCTGAGGCTCCTCAGTTAAAAGCAGACTGGTGTTAATTAGCTTCTCTGACGTAATCTTCTGTTATGTTTTAAATATATATGTTAAACCAATGAGAATTATTTCTGTTTTTTCAACATAATCTGCTGTTAATAGTATGGGATTTTCAAAATAACTGCCATAAAGCTTCTGACGAAGGACTGGGAAGGTTCGAAAGCTAGAGCACTTTGTTCTTTTCTGTAACATCCATGTTGGTCCAATAAAAGGTATCAAATCATTTGTTTCTGGATCAGCTAATCTGGGAATTACACAGGAGTGAGCCTTTATTCTTTTTTTTTGTAATCAGTAGTTAACTATATTTTAATATATTTACAGACATAAACAAAGAAGCACAGTACACTGCTGCTAGTATATTCAAACAGCTGCAATCTTGAGAACCTTTAGGGGAGCATAACACCCTCTGAATAAATATATATCTCTGCATCAGGGTGTACAACATACACCCTTAAGTATTGCCAGGGGCCCAGTTCTTTGCAGCACTTTTGTCCTGAGTTGTGTGGCAGGGCTCCTAGGCTTGTGCTGCAGTGTTTGTTCATTGCTGCTACATAAATTATTATTTTCTGTGGCAGAATGCAGACCTGCCATTGATGAAATATTACACAATGTTATTGATGACATCATATGTGAGCACAGAGGCGGGGTTTCAGGACAAACAAGGAAGGGATGGGACCCAAGCACTATGCAGAAACTATGTATTTGAACAAAATATCACTAAGAGCACGGAATTCTGTGGCACTGCATATGCAAGCTTTGTAGAACATTCTGTACCTGTGGAAGGTGCTACATATATTCTGCAGAATGTTGCAAGTTCTACGGAATATTCTGTGCCTGTGGAAAGCACTACATATGTTCTGCAGAATGTTGCAAGTTCTACAGAAAATTCTGCGCCTGTGGAAAGCACTACATATATTCTGCAGAATGTTGCAAGTTCTACAGAAAATTCTGCACCTGTGGAAGGCACTACATATATTCTGCAGAATGTTGCAAGTTCTACAGAAAATTCTGTGCCTGTGGAAAGCACTACATATATTCTGCAGAATGCTGTAAGTTCTACAGAAAATTATGCGCCTGTGGAAGGCACTACATATATTTAAATGCTTCATTGGCAAGCTTTTAAACTAGTCAATGGGGGAGGCACTGACAAGCAGCAGAAAAATCCCAGCCTCTCCCTACAAAACAGGGTACTAAATGAGAAAAAGACCAAGGTAGAACGGTCAGTGGGGGATGCTGCAACAGAAGGTAAGGCCATCAAAAAATGGAGAGCAATGAGTACCAATGCCCGTAGTCTAGGTAACAAGCTTCCTGAATTAGTGGCCTTGATGGAGGAGGAACATCTGGATATCGTGGCAGTCACAGAAACATGGTACACACAAAACCATGACTGGGGCGTAAACATACCAGGATACACTATCTACAGGAGGGACAGGGAGGGTAAAAGAGGAGGAGGGTAGTTCTTTACATAGGGAAGGAATAAAAGCAACAGAACAAAAGGGTAAACAGGAGAAGAAGAAGCACTGTGGGTAAATTTGGAGACAGGCAATGGCACCACAATCCACACAGGGGTTGTGCTACAGAACCCCTTCTCAGGGGAGGAAATGGACAAGGAAATGATAGAAAGTATACTTAGAATGGCAGAAAAAGGAGATATTACTGATGGGTGATCTGAATATGCCAGATGTTAACTGGAGTGCAGTTGCAGCTGCCACTTCAAGAGTGCAGTTATTCTAGATGCCCTACAGGGGCATGCCTTGACAACTAGTACTGGAGCCCACTCGAGGGAGCAATATTAGACTTGATACTCTCAAATGGAGATGGAGAGAGATCACAGATGTAAGTGGGTAGCCATCTGGGAACTAGCGACCATCAGACAGTATGGTTCACAATAAACACAGCAATAGAAGTCAAGCCATACAAAGACAAAGGTACTGGACTTTAGGAGGCTGACTTTGCCAAAATAGGTGAGTGCCTAAGGAATGCACTATCAAATGGGCCGGAAGGAGGGTGGAAGAACAATGGGAATAATAAAACTGCCATCACAGAGGTAGCGAGCCTGTGTGAAACAAATAAACAAAACAAGATGATGTAAGAAACCACTATGGTTCTCAAAGGAAGTAGCAGTGAAGGTTCAGAGAAAAAGAAAGCATTCAGGAAGTACAAGGAATCGCAGCAGGAGCAGGACAGAGAACTGTATCAGTTAAAGCAAAAGGAGGCTGGGAAGGCAGTCAGAACAGCAAGGCCCAAACTGAGAAAAGATAGCCAACTCAGTTAAGAAGGGGATAAAACCTTTTATAGGTACATCAGGAGCAAAGGAAGACCAAGGGAGGGATAGTGAGGCAATAAAGGGAGGAGGAGGGTGGGCAGAGGGAGACTGTGAAAAGGCAGAGATACTAAACAAATATTTTTGCTCAGTATTTACAAAGGAAGAGGAGGTACATAAAACAAACAGTAGTAACACTCTGGATACAGAAGTTGATACCAGCCATTTACAGAAGAAAGGGTTCTGAAAGAACTCTTAAAACTGAAGGTGAACAAAGCAATGGGGCCTGATGGGATTCATCCCAGAATTCAAAAGAACTAAGGGTAGAACTAGTGACACCACTGACACCCTCTTTAACAAATCATGGGAGGATGGGTTGGTACCGAGGACTGGAGGAGGGCAGATGTGATTCCCTTCACAAAAGTGGAAGCAAGGCAGAAGCAGGAAACTATAGACCTGTTAGTTTAACCTCAGTGATAGGAAAATGATGGAATCACTTCTAAAGGAAAGAATTGTCCAGTATCTAGAGGCCAGAGGGGCACAGGACCCTAGGCAGCATGGATTCACAGCGAAGGTCATGCCAGGTGAATCTGATGAATTTCTTTGACTGAGTGTCCAAAGTAGTAGATCAGGGAGGGCTGTGGACATAGCCTACCTGAGACTTAGCAAGGCATTTGACACAGTCCCACACAAAGATTAATATACAAGTTAGCCAGCCTGGGAGTGGGTCCCAAGATGACAGCCTGGGTAAAGAATTGGCTGGAGAATAGGACACAGAGAGTAATAGTAAATGGAGTCCACTCAGCAGAAAGGAGGGTTACTAGCGGGGTACCGCAGGGTTCAGTATTAGGACCAGTCCTCTTCAATGTTTTTATAAGCGACATTGCAGAAGGACTGGAAGAGTTGATTCACAGGGTGGGGTGGAAAGGATGAGAAGGGACTTGGCAAGGTTAGAGGAATGGTCAAATGTATGGCAGCTTAGATTCAATGCTAAGAGTGTAAGGTAATACACCTGAAAACAAAAACCAGGAAGAGTACACAATGGGGTGAAATACAACAACAACAAAATGGAAAGGGACCTGGGGTAGTCATATCAGATGACCTAAAGGTGGGCAAGCAATGTGAAGGCAGCAAGGAGGGCTGGGGAGATACTGGGATGCATGGGAGAGGCATCACCAGTGAAAACAGGAAGTTATTATCCCTCTGTACAGACAGCTGGTGAGACCCCATCTGGAGTACTGTGTGCAGTTCTGGAACCGAACTCCCATAAGAACATAGACAGGATGGAGGCTGTCCAGAGGAGGCAACTAAAATGGTGCAGAGGTCTGCACCGGAGGACATATGAGAGAGACTTAAGGAGCTTAATATGTATAGCCTCGCAGGAAAGGAGGGAGGGGGGACATGATAGAAACTTTCAAGTACCTCAAAGGGAATCAACAAAGTCCAAAGAGGTAGCATCTTTCAAAAAAGGGTGTGCAAGAACAAGGGCACAATTTGAAGATAGAGGCGGCTCAAGGTAATTTAAGGAAGTATTTTTCACAGAGGGTTGTGGATGCATGGAATGGCCTTCCGGAGGAAAGTTGTAGAGTCAAAATCAGTGGTGGAATTCAAGCATGCATGGGATAGTCATAAAGGCAATTCTGGGGGGTGGGGGTAGGAAGAAGTAGGCTGCTGGTTAACTAGGATCTGCAGCTTAGCCAGTAGGTAGGGAAATGGGCAGACTGGGTGGGCCAAGCAGTCCTTATCTGGCGTCAAATTCTATGTTTCTATGTTTCTATTCTGCAGAATGTTGCAAGTTCTACAGAAACTTCTGCACCTGTGGAAGGCACTACATATATTCTGCAAGAATGTTGTAAGTTCTATAGAAAATTCTATGCCTGTGGAAGGCACTACATATATTCTGCAGAATGTTGCAAGTTCTACAGAAACTTCTGCACCTGTGGAAGGCACTACAGTATTCACTGACCTATGCAGCCAGTATAATGTTATGCTTGTTCAACTGTGTTAGTTTGGTTTTGGCCGTTCGCACTCTCTGTTCCAGAGGAATTGCCACCCTGTAGGGGTACGAAGGCAAGAAACCCTCAGAGAGGGCTCCACCACTAGAGGTGCAATGGGACGGTTCCCGTGGCTAAAGGTACCTTAAGAATCCCCTAAGGAGAGAGTGCTGCCACTGGAGGAGGAGGAGGAGGGGAGGATGGTGGGGCAAAGAAAAAATGCTTCACAGTGAGGCTTAGAGGAACTGCTTATATAGCTCAGGAAGTGGGAGTGGCTGGCTGCTTGACCACCGAACTACAGGCAAGCCTTTCAATTCACTGACCTACACAGCCAGTATAGTGTTATGCTTGTGCAACTGTGTTAGTTTGGTTTTGCCCGTTCGCACTCTCTATTCCAGAGGAATTACCACCCTGTAGGAGTACGAAGACAAGGAACCCTTGGGGAGGGTTCCACCCCTAGAGGTGCAACGGGACGGTTCCCATGGCTAAAAGGTACCTTAGGAATCCCCAAAAGAAATGTAGCATCATCCCCAAAAGGAGGCAACATGAAGCATATAAGCAAGCAGTAACTGTGACAAAGGAGCAGTAACTGTAACGTAGTAGTAGAGAAGCGTAGGCAGTTTGATAATGCAATGAGACGTTCAGTTGGATAATGTAATGACTACCCAGGTTTGCGTAGCATGATACTGATGTTTTGCTTTGAGATTAGGGGATCCCCTAAGGAGAGAGGGAACGGCAAGACATCCTTCACCTCCATCCAACAGCGGAACCTGCCTAAGAAACTAGGGGAAACAACTATGCTAAGTGTTATGACCTGAGGCAACGGAGGAGAGAACCCCCCCCCATGAGGAGGAAATCTCTGTGGATCCAAGGCCTAGGTCACCTTCCCTTCAGGCTTGGGATAGTTTAATTAGTGATGGCTCTGCAGCTGCAATTTGGAAAACCCAATTAAAGGGAGGTGGAAAATATTCCAATTTGGAGGAAGGCTCTCACTCAAACCCTCTAGCGGGAACGCTGTGGAAGGTTGCGAGAAAACTCTGCAACAATACGTGTATCCAAGGCACAGGAGGAGAGCAACAACTGCTGAGGCACTCACCTGACCTACCCACCCTAAATCAAACCAGGTGAACCAGAGGCAGTCATGGAGAGAATGCAGTGAAGGTGCTTTGCTAGGGAAACCACTAAAGTCAATGGCTAACCATTATAGTGGACCACCAGAGCCAAAGGAGATTGTCGTAACCACCCTTCACTGCTAGTCTTAAATTCTACACCAGGAGCTGCTGTTGTGTAGCAGGCAGCTAAAGCCAAGCTGGGGTGAGGACATTCCCAGCTATGGGCCAGGTGAGAAGGACCCCGACCCACATTGGACAATTCGAGATGTGGACTAAATGCAGAGTGAGACCGTCGGCTGCAGGAACCCTGTGCCAGAATAGAATGGCTGGCATTCCCCAGAAATTGATTGAGAGCTGAAGTTGGTGAGCTGAATGAGCACAGCTTGCTGAGATTGTAATGAGCATTGAGTGCTGAGACCTGCAAGGTCGAATGCAGATTGAGTGCAACAGAATCACATAGGCTGAAGCCGAGGGATGCAGTAGGCATGAAGCAATGGGTTTAAGTAAGCAAGGCAGTGGTTGTGTAAGCAAGTGTGGAGCTACGAGGTCTGTAAGCAGTAGTGAGGAATGAGCAGAGGTGCCGCCAGGGGTCAGCAGGGGCGGAGAAGGATTGAGCGTTTGACAGACTGCTCTCTTTCACCAAGGAGGGGGGTTCCCAGCTGTCAGCACCTGTCCGCTTCCTAGCAGAGGCTGGGGGGCATAGCTGCCATGCTGAAGTTGGGGAGGAGTTGGGGCAGACACTGGGAGGGAGCATGTGCAGATGCGTGCGCACTTCCGTCTGCAGGTATCATTGCATGCCTCGACTCCTGGGGAGAAACCCCAGAAAATCCATTGCCGCAGCAGCATGGTGGAGGGTGCTTCACAGGCTCCGCTCCCAGCCAGCCACAGCACTGGCCCCTTGAATCCAGTCTCAGTGGGGTTGAGAGACCTTGGCCCATCAGAGGTAAGCCCCTGGGGCAGGTCATTGCCAGATGGTGGATGTCAGGGGATGGGGCTGGGGGCTCCCTCTGGGACAAAGCCGGCAGCAATAAAAATAAATTACAAAAAAAAAACTAAGATGCAACAAGGGAGCCAGGCCAGGGCTCAAACTGCACCAACAGAGGAGACAAAGAGCACCACCATAGAAATCCCTCGTGGCATCTATGAAAGCCGTAGACACAAAAATAGAGACAGTACTAAAACACATGGGGAAACAGGATGTTAACACAGATGTAGCCACTAAAATGGCTACCATAGCTGATCAACATGCCACCCAAGCCTTTGCAATCTCAAGCAAGCTGGTGCAGGAGAACACCCTGCTCTGTTACTGCTTAGAAGTCCTGGAGGAAGCAAATAGAGCCATCAATGCCCACCTGGTTGGTTTGCCAGAAGTCAGTGAGGGGACTGACCTGATACAGTTTCTAAGGGACTGGTTGCTTGGAGCCCTAAACCTGAACTCTGATACACTTTCCCCATGACTGAAGAGGACTTGTCAGGTGTCACTAAGATCATAGAAACACAGAATCTGATGGGAGATAAGGACCACTTGGCCCATCCAGCCTGCCCATTTGTCCCCACCTACACTATTACTGCAGACCATACTTAATCTACAGCTCTTTCTCCCTTCCCCCTTCCTTTCCAGTATGATTCTCTTGTGCCCATCCCATGCACTCTTGAACCCTACCAGTGTTTTCACCAACACCACCTCCACTGGAAGGTTCTATTTCCTTCAGGAGATGTGGTCTCCAGAACTGCACACAGTACTCTAGGTGGAGTCTTACCAGCCATCTAGATCAGTGGCAGCACAGAGTTAGCTCCCTTGGACCATCCTTACTGCCACAACTAATGTTATCACCAGAGACAACATACTATGGGCTTCAAGGATGGCTCAAAATCTATGGTACAGTGACTCAGTGATTCACTTGTTCCCAGATCTCTCATCTGTGATGTGGGCACCTTGCATTCTATGCCATTTTAGCCTAACCCTGGTGCCTCAGAATCACCCATTTGTCACAAACCCACTCAGTAGCTCAGGCCCTCTGCTCCCACAGTGCCAACCTCCAAGCTCAGTATTATGAACAGTTAACAGAACAAGGTAACCCTCCTGTTTGTTTGTGGGTCCGAATCACCTTTGGTCTCAAGTTCTGGAGGGATTCAAACTGTGAACCTTATGCTAGCATACCCAAATGTACAGGCTCAGATAATTCTCCTCTTCGGGGAATGCCAGATATCTTTCACCTAACGGCACCTAACCAGGTATCCAGAATGAACCCTAAAAACTCTATGAAAGACCTTAGGAAAATTCTTACTTTTTCCCAGTTTGGTATTACCATTACACTTATGAACAATGTCAACTTTAACCATCTGTACTTCACATGCAAAAGAAATAATTTGAAGGCACACCAGGCAGTCTCTTTAAATATAGATTTACTTAAAAAATGGATAAAATAAATATGTAAAATGTAAACACAGAACCGTATATCACAAAGCATACAATCACTTAAAAGAACAAGGAAAAAAGTACAAACATAACCTCCTACCACAATACAATTAGACTTGTCTATCTAATGTAGTATTACCTTCTTAACAGTGCTTAAAGTAGATGTCGTTTTCTAACAGCCCACAAGAGAAGTGTGTCTAAAGATCAGATATAGAATAGTTTAAACTGTCTCTAGCCCTGCCTCTTCCATGATGTCACATAGCTTCTCCTTGTATACTAAAAATTATACAACCAGGATGTCTTATCACTCAGGAGGTACATTAAATAAGGTGACATCAGCAAAAACTCATTCCCAAACTGACTCTTTAATCTTGAGTCTTTCCTTTGACCTAGTGTGGTTTCCTGCTTTTCAAAGACATCACAGGACTTTTACAACTCTGCAGTTTTCTCACCTAGAGGTCATATAGATTCTTTTAGCACCAGTTGAAATTAACTTTCCTTCTTCTGAAGACATCATAAAATACATATTTTAGTTCCTAGCTTCAAAGTCATAAAATGGATATTTTAGTTCCTGGCTTCAAAGTAACACAGATCTGCTGTTTAACAGATCCTGTCATTTGAGCTGAAATCTGGGGTTCATCCCACAGGCTGTCTCATGAGAGACACTCAATTGCACATTTTTATATTACAAAATCATAGAGCAATCAGAACCAGCTGGCCAAGCGTCACATCATTCACTTTTGATGCTGGCCAGCCTGAGAATACAGTATGGCTATAATACATTCCAGCACACCAATGCCTTGGACACCGGGAAGAAACCTGAGCTGCTTGCAAGAGAGCTTGAGCAGGTGGACGCCATGGAGACATGAGAGCGACCACACTCAGAAGAGAAAGAAGAGACCTGCACATTATTTCTAAAATATTTTAAATCTGTTCCAGTAACTGAGGGAGGTAACTTTGCTGCTCATATCTAATCGGGACACTTCTTTTGTTTTACAGGTGGGACTGTGATACATGCAGTGAGGTTATGCTCTCCAAAAATGTTAAATCTGTTCTTTCTGTTTTAGTACTGTTTTTTATATAATAATAATAATAAAATGTATTTATAGAGTGCAATTCAACATGTATCAAAGTGCTGTACAGAATTAAAAACAAAGACAAAACATTAAAATACAATATATTGTTAAATTGAGTAGGCTACATTAGATTGGACAACATTTCCAAAAGTAAAATGACAGCTGCCTTCTGGTGATGGGGAGATATGCACGGACATTTTCTTATCAGATGGCACTGTGGCAGTATAGTCATGATGTAACTTATACTGACATTAAGTGTATTTTCGTAAGTGCATCACCGATATTAAGATATGATAAAGACCGAACTGGCTGATCTACTATCTGTTTGATAGCATCAAGTCTGAAAAAAAGTAAAATGGTTTTAAATATGAGGCATAGTTTCCAGCTTAAGTTCAAGTACTGTTTTTATTTAAAAGACATATAGTAGTTGCAGGAGCTGGGTGAGGGCACTAACTTTTAATTCTGTCTGAGACATGTATGGAATTGGGGCACATCACTTACCATAACTGAGTATAAGGTATGCTGGAAAATATTCTTTTTGTATAAGGTGCCAAAATCTTGCAGAGTGCAGCTTATTTTTTTGTATTTATATGCTGGGACTTAGTATACTATCGACTATCCCTCCACAGGACAGGAAATCAATTCTAATTTTTGTATTAATTTGTTTTATTCTTTGGTAACCAGGTAAGGCTGACTAGGCACAATGCCTGTCTTCAGGGATGATCTGGGAGCAATAGGGAGGTTAAGTGACTTGCTCAGGGTCACACAGTGTACAAGTGTGGAGGTTATGAGAATCAAACACAAGTCTGGTGGGTGTAGCAAGCTCATTAACAATCCCTTACTCTAATCTTTAGGCTATACTACTAACAATTGGCAGCTGTTCATAATGTTCTCATTTTCAAAAAATTAAATTCATACCTCTAAATGATCCCTATGTAACTGTAGCTAAATAAAAAGTCATGCAAAACACTTTATTTTGTATTGTTTTGTTTTTTAGGGGCAGCATTCTGTTACAGTTCTCTTCTTGGAACCAGTGAGCTGGAGTTTTAACTATGTCACAGTTTGTGTACAGAACTCTAAGCATGGTTCTGATAGGTCAACAGCTCATTCACAGCTTTCTGTATACAAATCGAGACATAGTAAAAATTCCAAATTACTGGTTCTATGAAGGGAACTATGAAGAGACCATAAAAAAAACAATTGAATGCACAGTTTTTCACATCAATGTTTATTCAGGTACAGGCATACATTTTATTTATTGAAATAATTCACCAGAAGGACACACTGAACAAGTTGCTCATCTCACGGTGTGACCTGGGGGAAGGGGGTTACATAAGGATAAGAAAACAGAGATTATACAATTAATGGATGGAAGAAAAGTTACAAATTATGTAGGAGCAGGCAGACAAGAATGCAACTGGAAGGGTGCGAGACAAACAATTACAGCTTGTAAAATTATACCACAGTAGGGGACCACAGAATACAATACAGTATAACATGCAAAACAATAATGCGACAGAACACAGTGCGATGATATACCAGGAACAAGCTCAAGGTAGTACACAGTGCTGTAGGAGGAGAAAGAGGGGATTAGCTAATAAGTGCTGAGAAGGCGAAGAGGAAGGGCAGGAGGGATGGGAAAGGAGGGGAAGTGGGGGGGGGAAGGTAGCCAACACCAGTTACCCCTTCAGGATGATGAGGAAACCCTACAAGGGGAGCTGGGAGCAGGAGGGGTATGGGTAGGGGAGACAACCAGGCCCCGATTCCCCTTCAGGATGCTGAGAATTCTGCAAGGGGGTTAGAAGTTGGTAGGCTGGAGCTAGGAATAAGGTGGTTAAGGAGGTTAAAGCAGGAACAGCTGTGGGAGAGGAAATTGTGGAGGGTGGAGTTACGGGAATAGGTGGATGAGGAGTGTTGTATTTCGGGGGGAGAGGGAGTTCCAGATTTTAAGGAAGCGATGGGTGAAACCAGTCTGGTCGATGAGGGTGGAATGGCACGGGACCACCAGGGTGTGTGTATCACTAGATCTGAGAGAATGGGAGGGTGGTGGAGCGGACAGAAAGGATGAGAGGTAGGGAGGGAGTTCTGAAAGCCAGAATTCAGAGTTGTTTTTTTTTCTTTTTTTTATTTAGTTCTTTAACCAGGTATAGCACACTAAGCTGAAAGCTTTTTTACAGGAGCAACCTGGGAGCACAAGGAGGTTAAGTGACTTGCTCAAGGTCACACAGTTTGCAAGTGGAATTCGGAGGTTAGTTTGGCACAGTGGGAGATGCACCTGTGTGATAGTGGAGGGAAAGCAAGGGAGCGGTAGAGTGCACAGTGATGGGTATGGGAGGGAGAGTCAAGGGCAAAGTGGCAGAAGGAGTTAAAGAGAGTGTCCAGTTTGGTCAGGGAAGATCTGGGAGCAGCACCATAGACTACGTCACAGTAGTCAAAGATAGGGAGTATCATCTTCTGGACAAGTTCACGACTCAGAGGGATGCAACTATGATTTCTATAAAGGGCACCAAGCTTGGGGCACAGTTTCTTCAGGATGGCATCGATATGAACAGAGAAGCTGAGGTGCTGGTCCAGCCAATCCCCCAGATATCTAAATGAGGAAGTGTCCTCAAGGGTTGTCCCATCAAGGGTGTGGAAGGAGGGCAGGACAGTTAGCCTAAAGAGTCTCTGCCTGGTGCCAAAGGTCCTAGAGACTGTCTTATTGGCGTTAAGGAAGACCTGTGGGAGGCAAACCAGAAGTTGAAGTCATACTGTAAGCTGGTTTCCACAGCAGCAGGGTTTTTGCTGGAGCTGTACAAGACTGTATCAGCTGTGTACATATGGATGGAGGAGGTAGAGCAGGCTGTGGGAAGATCATTAAGGAAGATGGACCAAGCACTGAGCCCTGGGAGACTCCAGTATTGATGGGGAGTGGAGGGGAGAGAGAATCAGAGATTGTTACTGACTGGGTCCTATTGATGTGGTAGGACTTGAAACAGTTTGTAGCAGGCAAGGTAAGGCCTGCTGTGGAGAGGGAATCAAGAAGCAGAGTATGGGAGACAGTGTCAAAAGCTTTGGCTAGATCGACAAAGATGGCTGAGGTGATCAGGCCATCATCCATTCCTGTGAGGATAGAATCAGTGAGCCTGAGGAGGGAGGTGGTTATCGAGTGGTTCTTCCGAAAACCAGACTGGAAAGGGGTGATGAAGGACGAGTCAGTGAGGAAGGATGAACGTTGGGAGAGAAACAGTTGTTCTTGGAGTTTATCAAGGGTAGGAAGGAGAGAGATGGAGCGATAGTTACCAGGAGTGGATGGGTCACTGCCCTTGGGGAGAGGAAGGACAATGGCATGCTTCCAGGAGGAGGGGACTTGGGAGATATAAAGGAGGTTTAAGATTAAAGAGATAGGATAAGCAATGGCAGGAGCAAAGAGGTAGAGAAGTTTAGGATCAAGATCGTCTGGTGAGGAGCCTTTAGATAGGGTTGAGGGAGAGGAGAGTGCATAGAGCTTCATTAGGGAAGACAGTGGAGAAGGAGAAAGGGGGAGAGACAGACACTGATGAGGTGGTGAGCTTGAGGTAGCAGTTGGTAGGGGAGGGAGGGAGGGAGTTTAGGAGAGACGTGGTGCAAGAGGTGTAGTAGGCATTAAATTAATTGACCACTAAGCAAGGGTTTGATACTAGAGAGTTGTTTACTTTAAGAACTGAAGGGGTGAGAGGGAGGAGAGAATAGAGTGTGGATCACTCTTCAGAATTTGGATGGGGAGTTAATGTTTGTGAGGAATGAGGATTTGAAACATTTAGACTTTGCCAATCTGGTAGCTTTTGAATGAGAGTTGTCTAGCATTCTGTACATGGCATAGTCACTAGGATGCTTTGTATATTTGTGTTTTTTCCTTGCCCAGTCACACTCCCTGAAGCAGGCCAGTAATTCTGGGGTGATCCAGGGGAGGTGAATCCCATGGACTCTGGTCTTCTTGAAAGGAACAAATGCATTCCAGGTGGAGATAAATTTATACTTGAAGTAGTCAAGGGCATGGTCAACGGAAGTGGCAGAGGAGAGATCAAAGCTGTATTATTTTGGGGGTGGAGGGATTTGAGGTGATGGACCTTGCAAACTATGAAAATGGGATTGTGGTTGCTATGGGCATCTGGGAGGATATCTGACTTGATGACACGGTGTGGATGAGTTGTGAGTGCCCAATAAAGCAGGGTATGGCTCTGTGTTTTAAGGTTTAGACGTGTGGGCTCAAGTATAAGTTGAATGAGGATTAGTACAGTGACATCATTCCATAGCTTGTTTGACTTGGGAGACAACCAATTTAGATTCAGGTCACCCAGTATGAACAATTCCCCAGATTGTGAGATAGAGATAATAAAGGATAAGAGTTCCAAAGGTTGGATGCTTGGGCGGCAACAAATAGCAGCTACAAAGATAGGAACTGTGAAGGAAGGGTAATGCGGGTGACAAGGGCTTCGTAAGTAGCTGGGATGGAAGATAGGGTTGTTGTAAATTGCAGTGATGACAGGATATACATGGCCACTCCCCCTCCACGACCTGTCTGATCTTGTCTCGAGAGGGAATACCCAGGGATAACAATGGCATTATCTGGAATGCTTTTCTTGAGCCAAGTCTCTGCTATAATTAGGATGTCTGGAGTGTGTGATACCATAAGCATTTGTACGAGATCAATTCTAGGTAGCAGGCTGCAGATGTTCAGGTGAAGAAGTTTCAACCTGTTGCAGATAATCATAGAGGCTGTGGAGTTAGGAGTAATGGAGTTGGGGGAAACAGCCAAGGGAGGTGATGAAAGAAGGCCAGGGTTGGGATGGATGTTCCCTGATGAGAGAAGGAGGAGGGCAAGGATGAAGTAGTGTAGTTTAGGACTTTTGTATTGAAAGCTGGAAATTCAGGGGGGACAGAAAAGGGAGTGGTAGGAGAGAAGGAGATGAGACGAAGACAAGAAGTGATTAGGAAGAGAAAAAAGAGAAGCAGGATGGAAGAGGGGAAAATAGGACCTTTTTTAGAAAGGGGCCATGGACGTGATTGTTAAGATGAAGGAGGTATCAGGGAGGAAAAGGGGAGAGAGAAGTAGCAGTGGGTGTGGTGGAGAAAGGAGGGATGAATGTCAGAACCAGGAAGGGAGGAAGAAAAAAGAAGAGGGTTAACATTTTTGAGGAGGGTGGTAGGGGTTTCATTCAGTATGTGAATATTTTTTCTGAGATGCAGAGAGGACAGCAAATGAGGGTAGTGGGAAGGGAGAGAGTTTTGAAGAGTACTCTTTTAAGTGGAGGACTGTACCCTGTGAACAAAGTGGGAGTGGTGCTAGAGGGTGGAGCCAAAGCGTATTAAATAGAGGTCGGGGTGGGCAGTTGGGACAAATTATACAGTAGTCTGGCAAGCAGTACAGGCAAAAAAATGTAGAAATTCAGTTTAAAGTGAGTGCTAAAAGAAGGGAAGAAAGGCAAGCCAATCAGGAGAGAGCAAGGACAGGCACTAGCCAATAGGGAGCGGAGTCCAAGCTAAAGTTGACATCCTTGTTTCAGGCAAGGGAGAGTGGGCTTCTGGGGTGGCTAAGGCCATTAAGTGTGTCTGGGTGGGTAGGCAGAAGGAGGTTCATGGCCGGCCCGCTAGCAGCAGAGTGCCCACTCAAGGGTGCAGCTCCTGGAAGAAAGGGAGGAGAGATTGAGGTTACAGAAGTTCAAGTTGCAGGCTGGGCCAGAGGCTGAAATCAAAGGGTGGTCCTGGGAGAGGACACCAAAGGGAAGGGAGTGAAGTGCGAAAAGGAGGAGGGAGAGGAGAAAGCAGTTAGGAGCTGAAGAGAGGTGATGAAAGTGAGGGTGAGGGGGCGCTAGGACAATGGTGTCAGGAGAACAGGCTAGACAAGACTAGGAGGGTAGAGCTGAAGGGGGAGGGAGTTAGGAGAGAGAGAGAGAGAGAGAGAGAGAGAGAGACAAAGAGAGAGACAGAGATGTTTAGTCGGGGGGAGCCGAGCATAACTTGCCGAATGGGAGCTACAGCATCAGCAAGGGGGGGGGGAGAGTAGGAGGAAGGAAAGAGCAGGCAGGAGAAGTTAAGTAAACTTTAAATATTTCATGAAAGAGCTGACACTTGTCTAAGGCCTTGCAACAGTTTCACTAAACAGGATTACTAAAAAAACTACCTGAATCATTTGGAGGTATGAATTTCATTTCCGTAACTAGGAACATTACAAACTGCTGCCAATTAGCACAATTTTCATGACCCTTTGATTCAGAATGTTTAGACTATTTGTACCTTTTTTATTCAATGACTCCTTATACCATGTATTAATGTCTGACATGAAACTACTTTTATGTATTGTTTTATATGTTAATGTAATAAAAGTTAAGGGGGGGGCACTAAAGCACAGCTGAACAGTGCAGACAAGTCTACAGGGAGCTTCGACAACCCACATCAGAAACACAATTTAAAAGACTTTTAAATTATGAAAATATCTCCACAGTTACTCCTCTGAAGTCTGACAAGTTCCTAATTACAAAGAAAATGGATGAATTCCTAACAATTAAAGCCAGGCAACAAGGAGTGGCATTGAAACAGGAGCAAAGCGGCAGGGAGGAGGGCCTGGATCAGAGGCCTTCACTGACCAAGAGGCCTTGGAGGAGGCGACAGTGGCGCTTGGTCAGGCAGTCTTTGCCCAAGTCTTTGTGTTCCTGACTCCAAAAATAGACAGCCTGGAGGACAAAATCTCTTCCCTGCTGAAGGACATTGCAGTAAAAGGGAAGATAATTCCAGATATTAAATTGAGGGTCTCAACTCTAGAAAACCAAGTGGATCCACTATTCACAAAGATCCAGACACTTGAGAAGAGAGTGGCTGAACTGGAGGAATCACTGGATCGACAGGAAAACATGAACAAGAGGAACAATTTAAGGATCAGAGAACTACCTGATGGTGTGGGTGGGAAGCACCCTCTGTCTTTTTTGCAAGTAGCTGTTGCCAAAAATCCTCAACATTGAATGCAAAAAACGGTAACATGAAATTGAATAGGGTGCACAAAGCTCTGGCCCCGAAGACAGCTGAGGGGGACCCACCATGCCAAGTCATAATGAGACTTCACAATTTTACTGATGAGCAGCAAATCCTAAAACATACCAAGCACTTAAACAGCTCACCTATGAAGGGCAGCAATTGTTCATCTACCAGAACTATTTGCAGCGTGTCCAGAAGAAGTGCCAGAGCTTTGGGCTGGTGATGGATGACCTCCAAGCATGCAAGGTGGAGTTTACTTTCGCATTCCCTGCAGTCATGCTGGTAATCCCTATGCATTTTGGGAGGTGACAGAGGCTCAAAGATTCATCCACGAGACCCCCAGACAAATCAGGGAACATGTCTTGATTATGGGGATCGGCATATGTTTCCCATAATGCTTTTCATTATTGGGGTATGTGCAATTATGTTTTCTTTAAAATTTGGCTGTTCGGCCAATATCCTCCAGGATAAACCATGCCTCAGCATATTTGCTCTGGGGTTCTTTTGCATGTCTTGATTATAAACACTGATGGCTTTTATCACAGCTGCACACATTGGCCATATAAATTCCTTGTGTTCCATAACCTCATAGGAGGAACTGTACTGAACATCTCCGTGTGGGATATTCATGAATTGTGAGTATCTGACTTCATCTTGGGGAGTAATGATCTGACAAATGATCACAAGCACAAGTCTCCTACCTTCCCCTAATTACCACCTAGCACATGGGAGACATAGTTTAACCCACTGCATCCCCTATAACATGCTGAGCTACTGTGACATGATAAGGGGAAGAGTATGGGAATGTTCTCAACAAGAGAGACTTGGCTGACTTTGTAGAGACTTGCTAGGGAGCTCTGGGAGGGATGAGATCACAATTGTTGCTAAGGACAAAGAAGATGGCAAACTCAGACACGGTTTTCTTTCTCAGAGCCCCCTCTTCTTCCTGGTGCTCCAATGGTACTGTTTCCTGCCTTGGGGAAGCTCACACCACTGCATGGAGTAACTAGGGTGACTCAGAAATGAGCCACACACTGAACAGTTGGAATGCAGACCTGAGATGACAAGGGGGAGGTTGTACGCTCTCTTTGAATTATCCACTCTGCTGCATAATATATGCTAAATGATTTAGGGACCATTAATATGTCCATAGATTGGAAAGGAGAGAGGGGGGGAGTGAGTGATTATATAATTTGATGACTGGATTTCTCATGCAGAGGGGGGACAGCAGGAGGTGAGGAGAATGTGGAGCACAGGGAGTTAGGAATGCCCACTAGAAAGATATCAGTGTGGGTGACAAACACTTTCATAGCAATTACCAGAGAAGTTGGTGAAGGAGAGGAGAAATTGATTCCTAACCTGCTCACAGCAACTCAAATGGAGGCATCCAAATGACGTGGGGGGAGGTGAGTGGCCACTGAAACTAAAATGTATGTTAGCTCCTGGGAACATTCTGAAAGACAACCCTGGGATGTGTTCCCCAGAAACAACAGCAAAATGCATACTTAAATTTGGTTCTGTTAAAATTTAAAATGTTCTTACTCTGGTTCCCAGTTATTGTTTGGTTATATGTTCACTGTATTAACAGGTAATGCTTACAGCCTGACAGTATATTTAAAACAATCAGAAAATTCTTGTTTTCCTTGGGTCAGAACGGAGGGGCATTCTAGCCTCTCTGGGGGTGGGGATCTAGCTGGACATTCTGGAGTCAAAGCTGTTTAGAAGGCTGCGGTCCTCAGATGACTCCAATGAAGCATAAGGATGGGTGAAAACCTATGCGTGGTTACATGGAACATCTGGGGAGTCTCCACACCTGCGAAAAGGAAAAAGATGTTACCAGTTTTTAAAAAGTAAGACATTCAAGTGGCTGTCTTACAAGAGGCCCACCTTACCCCTCAAGAACACACTAAGCTGGAAAGAGAGTGGGTGGGAAAACGTTATGCAGCATCCTGCAACTCACACAAGCAAGGGGTAGCAATTCTGCTGCACAGAAAACTGAAATTTACTGAGGATAAGGTGGTATCTGACCCAAGAGATGGCAAATATGTAGTGTATTTGTCACAGGGACTTTGGGCACACAAAAGGCCACTTTCGGCTCTATCTATGCCGTAGTGGTTTTTGATCCCCAATTCACCCATAACTAGGGCTGTGCAGGGGCCAAATATTATTTCCCAAATACCATGAATAGTAGGGCTTCTAAATCTACAGCAGCCCTTCCTGAATAGGAGACTATTCATATCCAAAAAAGAGTATTTGCCCACCTACAAAATGAAAAAAAAAAAAAAACTCCTCTCCAGCCCAAAGCCAAGTAAACTGTAACCCCCTCCACCCTCTATCAAACCCAATCCCATCCTTCTCCCCCCCTCCCAGCACCAACAATTTACTATACAGTAAAATTAGTAAATCCCCTGATGGACAACTGGCTTGACCCACCCATCTCCACGGCTGGCCACTGTCTTCATGTGAAGCGCTCATTTCGGCCTAAAAAATATAATTTATGTACTCCCCGGCATAGCACCTGATCCTACTCCCACCCATCAGCATCCCATTCTCAACAGAACTTGAGAAGGTGACCTGCTTAACTCTCACTCCTCCACAGCCGGCCGCCTTCTCATGTGTGAAAGTGCTCTCACGCTTGCTGTGGTGGAACCAGCTGATCATGTGATTAGCTGGTTTTACTATAGCAAGTGAATGAGCACTTTCATTCATGAGAAGGCAGCCGGCCAGGGAGGAGGACGAGTTGAGCCGGTCACCTTCTCATGTTCTGTTCAAAACTGGGTGCTGGTCAGTGGGAATAGGTTCGGGTGCGGTGCCAAGATGGGGGGAGCATTAATTTTATTTTAAAGTGCAGTCACTTTACATTAAGTAAGAAGGCGGCCATCCGTGGAGGTGGGCAGGATGAGCCAGTTGCCCATCAGGGGATAAACTTTACTGTATAACACCCTGTGGGTGCTGGGAGGAGGGTGGAATTGAGCTTTTGATAGAGGGTTGGGGATGGGGTTTACATTTTACCTGTTTTTGGGCTGGGGAGGAGGGAGGAGGGCGGGGGCTGTTTTTTTTTTTTTTTGATAAGTGGCCGAATACATAGAAACATAGAAGTTGACGGCAGATAAGGACCGCAAGGCCCATCCAGTCTGCCCATTTCTTTTTCTACCTTATAAATGTGCCATCGGCCTTTACTCTGTCAGTGACCTATCTATTCATAGTCATTTGTATTGCTCCCTTATGCCTATCCCATGCCTGTTTGAAGCCCTGCACTGTATTCATAGCCACCACTTCTTGTGGTAAGCCATTCCATGCCATCTACCACCCTTTCTGTGAAAATAATTTCCTCACATTTCCCCTTAATCGGCCTCCCTCTAATCTGTGCTGTGTGTCCTCTTGTCCTGCTATTTTTCTTATATTTAAACATGTTAGACTCTTTCACCTTGTTTATGCCCTTGGGTGTTTAAATGTCTCGATCATATCACCTCTCTCCCTCCTTTGCTCAAGGGTATACATATTGAGCTCCGTTAATCTGTCCTCATATGTCTTCTGATGCAGTCCCTGCACCATTTTGGTTGCCCTTCTCTGGACTGCCTCAATTTGGTTAATGTCCTTGTGAAGGTGTGGCCTCCAATACTGCACACAGTACTCCAGATGGGGCCTAACCAATGTCTTGTACAGAAGGATTATTACCTCCCTCTTATGACTTGTGATACCCCTACTAATACACCCTAACACCCCCCTAGCCTTACCTACTGCTTTAGAGGTCTGCTTGGATGATTTTAGGTCATCAGTGATGATGATGCCCAAGTCTCTTTCTTCCTTTGTGACTGCTGCAACTCCTCCCAGCCTATAAGTGGCTTCAGGGTTTCTCTTCCTATGTGCATGATTTTGCACTTCTTTGCATTAAATCCAGTTGCCACTCTTCTGACCATTCTGCTAGTTTATCCAGATCTCTTCTCATTCTGCCCACCCCATCTGGATCATCTACTCTGTTGCAGATCTTGGTGTCATCTGCAAACAGACAAGCCTTACCCTCTAGTCCATCTGCGAGGTCACTAATGAAGATGTTGAATAGGACTGGCCCCAGGACTGATCCTCGAGGTACCCACTTGTGACTTGCATCTCTTCTGACTGTATACCATTTACCACCACTCTCTGTTTTCTGCCAGTCAACCAGTTTGCCACCCAGTTGACCAACTAACCCACCCGAGCCTACCTAGCTTATTTATCAATCTTCTATGTGGAACAGTGTCAAAAGCTTTGCTGAAGTCAAGGTAGGCACATCAACTGCTCCCCTTGGTCCACCACTCTGGTTACCCAGTCAAAGAAATCTATGAGATTAGTTTGACAGGACCTTCCTTTTGTAAACCCATGCTGTCTTGGATCCCATGCCCCTATGGATTCCAGGTGTTGCACTATCCTTTCCTTAAGGAGTGCCTCCATAATCTTGCCCACTACTGAGGTAAGACTGACCGGTCTGTAGTTCCCCGCCTCCTCCCTGCTCCACTCTTGTGGAGTGGGATCACATGAGCCCTTCTCCAGTCTTCTGGGACCTCTCCTGTGCTCAGAGACTCACTAAACAATTCTGCTAATGGCTCTGCTAGTTCCTCCTTTAGCTCCTAAGTACCCTGGGATGTATGCCATCAGGTCCCATTGCCTTATCCACCCTGAGCTTAGCAAGCTCTTGTAGGACCCTTTCTTTTGTGAGAGGAGTAGTGCTCACCTCCCTCCCCTGTGTCCATGATGCTGAGCTGTGGGCCCTGCCCTACCTTCTCTTCAGTAAATACTGAGCAAAAGTATCTATTTAGGATAGATGCCTTTACAGGGTCCTCCTCCTCACATGCTCCCTTTCTCCATTAAACGCAATACCCCTCTGGACTTTCTCCTTTCACTAATGTATCTATAGAAAGTCTTGTCACCTTCTTTACTGTTTGTGCTAGTGTTTCCTCAATTTGGGACTTTTCCTGCCTTACTGCCTTACCTGCTTCCTTAGGGCAGTTTGGTATGCCTCCCTATCTTCATCCCGCTGTGTTCCCTTAATTTTTTCTGAAGGCCAGCCTTTTGGCTCTGACCTTTTCTGCTACTGTATTTGAGAACCAAAGTGGTTTCCTTCTTCTTTGCACTTCCTTTTCTGTTCTAACACAATGGATGTTGCTTCAAGTATTGTATCCTTAATGCTTGCCCACTTTGCCTGCTACTCCTCACCTGTGTTT
Source organism: Neoceratodus forsteri (assembly GCA_016271365.2). NCBI lineage: Eukaryota > Metazoa > Chordata > Ceratodontiformes > Ceratodontidae > Neoceratodus > Neoceratodus forsteri. The sequence continues at coordinate 1,042,166,576 of CM028130.1, read as the reverse complement.
CTTTTGCCAGGGCTAGCTTAACTCTGTTGGCCATCTTATCAAATTCAGCTCCTCTGAAGTCCCATATTTTGCCTTGGAATGGGATGATTTAGATGTAGTAGCCAAATTGAACCATACCATGTGATGGTCACTGCCCAGGTGACCTTCTACCTGGAGATCTGTGATCCCTTCTTTGTTAGTCAGTACTAGATCTAGGATAGCCCTGTCTCTTGTGGGTTGCTGTACCAGTTGTTTGGCCTCCCCTGCAGGGAATCCACTATGAGTCTAGTTCTGGCAGATGTTCCTGCTGGTATTGACCAATCTGCATCTGGCATGTTGAAGTCTCCCATTATCAGAACCTCCTTTAGCTGTCATGTTTTGTATATCTTCTAACAGTAATGTGTCTATGTCCTCCCTCTGGTCTGGGGCCTGTAGACAACCCCAGTTCTTATGGCTGTCCCATTTCCTGTTTCCAGGTGACCCACAGTTCTTCTGGCTCCTTATGTGTATTCTGAATTTCTGTAGCTTTGATATTTTCATTAACATACAGGGCCACTCCTCCCCCTTTTGCACTCGGTCTCTTCTGAACAATACATAGCCAGGTACTGAAGTCTCCCAAGTGTGGTTACTGGTAAACCACGTCTCACTAATGCTACTATGTCCAGTTTGCCTCTGACATTATTGCCTGCAGGTCTGGGATCTTATTTCCCAGGCTGTGAGCATTTGTGTACATGATTTTCCATTGGCCAGATTTTGGTGTGTTAGTTGTTGGGTGAAGTTTGGCATCACTCCTGTGCATCGTATGGGGAGACAAACCTTTTTCTTACCTGGTGATGCAAATGGATAGCAAACACGCTGAATTCCTGTTTGACCACTAGCTGAGGGGAGGGTGTTCTTCCCATTCGACGATGGGGTGCTGCACCTCTCCCCATTTGCTAGTTTAAATATTCTGCAAAGACGCTAAACTTGCCCTAATGCACTGACTCCTCTTTAGTCAGATGCAGTCCATCAAATTTAAAGAACTTTCACTCCCAGAACTGTTGCCAGTTCCCTACAAATCTGTGTCCTTTTTCCTGGCACCAGTCCTGAGCCACGTGTTTAGCTCCCTATCTCCCCTTCTCTGACCTTCCGTCCATCTGCTCCCTTCTCCCAGACTGGCAGGATCTCAGAGAAGGAGATGCCGGATGAAATAGATGATAGTTTGTCACCCAGCCTAGTCAGGTGTTCCTTGGTCTCACAACTGACCCGGCTGGCGAGATCATTAGTCCCTATGTGTACTAGGACATCAATGTTTTCTCCTGCTTTGTGAACAATTTAGTAATGCGGTCAGTGTCTCTCCATGCTGATGTACCTGGGAGACATCTGACCATCACCCTGGCTGGAGATGGGTATCAACTCCCCGAATCATGGAGTCTCCTATGATCAGAAGTTTTTTAGATTTCCTTTGTGCTTGTTTAGTTTTGGTTCCTGATTTGGGTGAGTATTGTTGTGCTAGCTCCTGTGCCGCAGTGTTCTGCTCTGCAGTGTCTTCTGCCTCTTTATTTGATTTCAGAGATAGAGGCAGATACCTGTTATAGTGTTTATATGGTTTTGGAGGTAATGTGTTGGAGAGCAGAGAGTGATGGGGCACCTGATTTGCTCCTCCTAACCACCTACCAACCTCCTGGACCAACTACCCTCTCGGTCGAGGTTTTCTGTTGGATGCTGGGGAAATGGCGGGTGGTTCTTATAATGTATTTCCTCTTCAATATGAAATTTGAGGCATGCAATCTCTGCCCATGCTGCCCGGAGCTGAGACCTAAGTTCTCCAAAGGCCCAGCATGTAGGACAGTGTCCTAAATCCTGTAAGACTGTCCTTCTGAAAATTGTTCCACAGTACCTGTAGTTAATGAAATCCATTCTAAATAAGTTGCTGGGTTTGTAACCTAGTCAGAGTAATTAGAAGGAAAAAAAAATGCAAGTAATGGTTTAATTGTGCTTTGTTTAACTTGTTATAACAAGTTAAATTACTAGTGCCCTGTAAATGAGATCACCTTGTGGAGCCCCACTGATCCCCCCTTCCTGCTCTGCCACAGGAAATGTCACAACTGTGGTACCCATAAAAGGAGTGTAGCGTGGGGTGGTTGGGGATGGGGTGGGTGGCTGGGCCCTTCCCTGCCTAAAGAAGAACCACGGACGAAAGAACAAGGAGGTAAGAGCAGAAACAATCAGTCAACAACAAATGCAGTAACCCTGAAAGCTTATCCTAATGTTAGATAAAACTGTAAAACCTGTAAAGCACCATGTAATAATTTCAGAGAAGATATACCCTGTAAGAAACACTTTGCTCCAGAGAAAAATAAAGCAGTAACAGAAGATATACCTTGCAAAAGACAATTTGAATCAGAAGATTACAGCAGTAATCTGTTAGCACACACCTGTAGGCACACCTTGTAATAATGCAGAAGAAGGTATACCAGCAACAACAATTTGAATCAGAGAAAAAATAAAGCAATGAAATGTTAGCAACAAACAGTAGCAATCCCTGTGAGTAAAAATTAAAAACACCACCACACAGTAAATCTGCTTAGCCAAACTAAGTCTTAATCCTTCTCCCTTGCTCTGGTAAGTTTCTCTACTCTGCCTTTCAAGCAGTCTTAGAAGGAAAGAGCTCAGGTGAAGCTAGGTGCCTTGGCCAGCAAACCAAGTCTTCTACCTCCCTGATACCCTTTTCCAAATACCAAATACTAGAATATTTGGCTGCCAAATACTGAAAATTTGGCCAAGTATTTGGGAAAATGTATTCGTACACCCTACCCAAAACATGATTATGTTGTTAAACAGGGAACAGTTTAAGGGCTTGATTTTAGGAGGGGACTTTAATTGTGCCTTGGAACCTCATATTGATAGGGAGATGGGAGTGCAGAAATGGAGGACAAGTGAAACAATGGAGGCAGGGACTAATAGATTTGGATTTAAGAGATGCATTGTGGACCTTCCACCCCCCCCCCGGAGAAGGAATATACATTCTTTTCTAGCCCTCACATGTGGTGTAGTCCAGATTGACTATATCTTTATTCCCAGGGCATAGTATGCCTAGATTCAGAAAACAAACATAAACCAAATATGGGCATAAACCAAAAAATTGGACCATTTGTGGGTTGTAGCACACCTCTTGGGTCGGAGAGAACCCATCCCTCTTGGAGATTTCCCTCACATCTGCTTATTTTGGAGGAGTTTCAGAATTTTGTCAAAAATATTGGGAAATCTACTCCTCCACAACTTCAGCATCTGCAGCTGTATTTTAGCATCTGCCCCATTCATCCCGAACCTTCTGGGAGGGGGAGAATATATGCAGGGCATGATTATCTCCTATGTAGCAGCCCAAAAGCAGCTGAAAAGGGAAAAGCAATTAAAAACACTAGAAAAAGCCGGCGCGGTGGCGCTGAGGGCTGAGGCACTGGATGCCTTAACTCGTGTTGTGCTGGTGACCCAAGTTAGGGAATGTCCTCGGGTCACCGGAGTGCCAGCATGGGGGGGAGAGGGAGCAGGATCGAGTGTTGGCTGTCCTCTCCTGGGAAGGAGGGGGTTCGCCCACCCATAGTCCCGCCATCACTGGATGGCGGTGACGGTTCAGTAAAGGCGCGAGCAGTGCGGTGCGACGGTAGGTTGGGGCATCCTCAAGGCGCATGCGCATTACGTGCCCACACACATGCGTCATGTTGGGGGACATGTGGGAGTGGGACTTAAAGGGAAAAAGCCAAAAGTACTTACAGAAAAAAAACAAACCACTAGAAACACAGTCGTATGTGAACAAATCCTCGGAGCGTTTGAGGGGGATCCTAACTGTCAGAGTATGCTTAAACTGTTGTTAACCGATGGAGACAGAACTGCTTTATATTACACAGAGTAACATTTTTCTGAATGGGGCAACAAGCCTAGTACTTTACTGGCATGCTTGGCTACAGGCAAAAGAGGATCCAACATAGTAACGGGATTAGGACAAAGGTGGGGAATGGTGTTCACTCAGCATTAGAAATTGGGAAAATCTTTGCCCAGTTTTACAAAGAATGCACAGGAAGATTGGAGGCAGCAAAACAATGTTTAGACACACTGCATATCTGACAGCTATCATAGGAACAAGGGCAGGCATGGGGGGCTACGATAACAGCAGCAGAAGTGAGTGAGGCTATGCACTTACTCAAAAAAGGCAAGGCCTGTGGCCCAGATGGTCTGTTTGGGGAATTCTTTAAACATCTTGAAGGGCCACTAAGTGAATGCGTGGTAAAAGTGTCTAATGAGGCAGCAGAGGAGGGAAGCCTACCTCCCACTAGTTATGAAGCAGTGATTTGTATGCTGCCAAAGCCAGGGACAGACATACTCGTGTGCGGACTGGATCCTACCACCCCATTTTGTTACTTAATTATGATAACAAGATCTGTGCTAAAGTCCTGTCTACTCAGCTGGACTGGGTGCTGGGTCAGCTTATACACCCAGACCAGACAGGGTTGGTCCAGGGTCAACGTTCGTACCACGACATGAGGAGATTGTTGAATGTGGTGCATGCTGGTTCTCGGAGACTGGGAGGAGACCACACATGCTCGCCCTGGACACCGAGAAGGCATTTGACAGAACTGAGTAGGGATAGCTGTTCGAGGTGGTGGGGAGGTTTGGTCTTGAATAAAACCTTCACTATGATAATCAGGCTCCTATACACAGGTCCCACAGCAGAGATTCTGGCAAATAGGTGCCCCTCAGAAACCATCCCCTGATATAGAGGTACACATCAGGGGTGCCTCCTTTGATCCCTGTTATTCACTCTGGCTATATAATCCCTGGCTAGCCACATCAGAAAGAACCCAGCAATTAAGGGTCTCCCATCTCAACATGACAAAAAAACAAAATCTCACATTATGCAAATTACATTTTGCTGTATATCATTAACCCTGGCCCCTCCACCAAGGCACTGTTACAGGCCTTGTGTCTCAGGACACAAAATAAACAACCAGAAATCATGCCTTATCAGAACTGGGGATGTAAGGTCACACCTGGGAAAGCTAAACACCCCTTTATGACAGCAGGTAGCAACATCACATACTTGGGCAATAAAGGAGGGAACTCAATAGAAGGATTATACACCCAGAACTACAGACCACACCTGCAGGTTGTCATTGCTGATCTGTAGAGATGGCAAGCTCTACCTTTTTTTTGTGGCTGGACATGCTCAACTTAATAAAAATGATCATTCTGCCAAAATTAGTATACCCTATGCAAATGCTTCCAATAAGTCTTTCGAGGGAAGACAGGAAAAGGCTGGAACAGACATGTGTGTGCATCCTATGATCCCAGAAGTGCCCCAGGGCAAGCCTCTTGAGAGTGAAAAGGGAAATGGAGGAAGGGGGGGCTAAAGTTCATAGCTGTCCAGATGTATTACTTGGCAGTACAGACAAGATACATCTAGGACTGGATTTTTTTTTAATTTTATTTTATTTTAAACATTTGTTTACCAGGTAAGTACAATGAGCCAAAGGCCCGTTTTCATGTACGACCCGGGGACTGAATACATATACAGTCAAGATGTTTACAATTAACAAAAACTCACATCACAATACAATACAACATTAAAACATACATCACACAAATTACAATACACTGAAAATAAATTAAAAAAATATATATATATATATAAAAATAATCATTGAAAACAACAACAATGCAATTTGTCAAGAAAATAATTTCTTAACCTAATTTTAAAAGTTTGATGACAAACATTCTCATATAAAACAATAGGAAGCTCATTCCAATTTTTAGCAGCAGAGTAGGTAAAATAACCGTCACCCATTTTAGTCTTAGTCTTTGAAACAATTAACTTGATTTGATAATCTGAACGAAAATTGGATTGCCAAGTTAGACAGGGCACAGTGGCTGTGTCTAGAGGTGGAGGGGGCACCATGTCCACCAGTGGTATATTTGGCTCCAGGAGGGTTAGCAAAGTACAATAGCATAAAAACAGGAACCCCTTGGTGGAAAGCACACTAGCAGCATGGCAGATACTGGCCAAGGAAAGGGGAGGAGTCAGAGAACAAACTGTCTTGCTAGCCCTGGCAGATAACCCAGTTTTTCTACGGGGCAGGAAATAACGTGTGTAGAGGCTGGCAAGAGCTTAGGGTACAATGCCTGGGAAACATGGTTACATCAGCTGGCATCAGATCTTTTGTAGAACTGCAACAGGCTGAAGGGCTGCCTCAGCACACAACTTCACATGTACTTGCAACTATACCACTATGTGCAGTCCCTGGAAAGAAATAGCCCACTGAAAGGGGAAGGGGCCACTGGAGCATATCATCCTTAACAAATGAAGAAATCCCAAGCAAATGATCTCTGCAGTGGTAAAACATAGCAGAACCCTGGGGAGAGACTCATCTCTGAAAATAAAGGCAAGGTGTGAGACATAAATCGGATGTGCCATCCCAGAGAAAGGTTGTCGGGTCACTTGCTTCTCATATTTGGGGCTATTCATTTGTAACATGTACAGGAAGGCCCAGTTTAAGTTCATAAACAGTTTGTACCAGCCTCCCCGTACTCCACACATTTAATCCTGAGCTATCCCCTATATGTGGACGGTGCACAAAGGAGGTGGGGATGTACTTCCATTATTTCTGGGCATGTGAAGAGCTGATCTCCTTTTGGAGGGGTATAGCAGAGCCAGTTTGGCAAGTATACAGTATAACTGTAGAATCTCAGTCACACCTAGTGCCCTGCTGTTCCAGATGGAAGATACAGAAAAGGATGAGTGGTTATTGTACCCCAGAAATATAAGATTGCTACAGATCCTAGCCAGACATTGCATATAAAATACTTGAGTCTCAAGGGAAACCCCTACTCTGGGGATGTGGGAAGGACTTATACTAAGAATACGTCCCCTAGAGAGGCTCACACTTGTCCTGAAGAATCAGGGAGAGTACTTTCAAAGAGTATGGGACCGGTATCCGGACTCATTAACTCCTCAGCGGGTCATGCGTGTTCGTACAGTGATGATGTAATATAAATTAGTGCATGCCAGAAATTGCACCTTTGAATCCACTCAAATGAAATGTAAGTACTTACAGTTGTGAATATCTATGAATTACTATCATTACAATACATGACTTTATGAAACCTGTATTGTTGTGTGTAATGTTCAATATGTGGAGCCACGTTAGGCTCCGTGTGATTTGTTTTTTGTGGGTGTACATGACTGAGTTGTCGTAATCTGAGCACCATGGTAGTGTTACAGAATTCACCGTCAATGAAAAATGTATTGTTACTGTGTATATCTTGTGTATAATTTTGAAAATCCAGCAAACATACATTTAAAATATATATATATATATAAGTTTAAAAAAAGAATACCAGTGCAGAGACTACCATGAAAATCATTTGCCTACCAGCAGGGCCCTTAGTGTGAACACTGTTACGGTGACTCACACCATCAGTTTTCCTGGCAAAGAGGCACTGTTCCTCACAGCTCACAGCAAAAGCTGAAGGGAGGTGAGGAAAATGTCATTTGAGCCATGCTTGACTGAGTCATCCATCCCATCATTACATTCTTGCCTGCTCTACAAATGGCACCACTGTGGAGTTTATGTTGGGACTGGTATTTCAGTCGTACTGCCACCGATTTGTAATTAGTGCCCTTGTACCAAGTGTCACATTAGGAAATGCATGCTAAATGGGTTCTTCCTCTGATGAAGAATCTGCAGTGATACAAAGCACCGGGAGTGTGTTTTGCTGTATTTTCCTTCTAATACACCCACTCTGCAATACACTATTTAGTGTAGTGATTTTATTTCAGATTGCATTTTTTGTTGTTTTGTGCTACATAGGGAAACCTGGAGATTATTTTACATACAGTAATTATAATTATAAAGCACGTTGGGAAAACCCCGCCATGTGATTGGCTGAGAACCATCACTTGGTGTCTGGTTATTCCAGCACAATGGTATAGTTTCAAACTTGCAGCTCATTTTTCTTTTTTTTTTTCAACTTTAATTTTTATTAAAAGTTTTTGATGTAACAATAATACAGTACATACAGATCTGCCTGTAAAATTTGCATTGCTACCATATAGCAATATAAACCATCGCTACAATGAAATTCCAAATTACAAAATATGAACAGTACTTTCTGCATATAGTAGTACAACAAGTTGTATCATAATGCAGTTATGAAGGCCAAATCATAGACTATCATAAAGAAAGATTTTATGGTACTGTTGGGTTTTTCGTCATGATATATGCCACCCATCTGTGCCATCTGAGTTTAAAGGCAGCATACGAATGATTTTCTCCATATGATAAATACGATTAACTAAATTATGCCAAACATCAACAGTAGGAGTCTGTGGGACTAGCCAAAGTTTAGGGATCACTTTTTTAGCTGCTTCCAAAAGGGTAAGCAAGAACTTTAGAGAATCTGTGGATTTGTATTCAGCTAAAAAATAAAAAAATAAAAACAAAAGGAATAAGATGAAGGGAAGGACTCCAGATCTCCCCCAAGGTCAATTTAAACCACAGAAAAAAGGGACCAAGGGCTGGACAGGACCAAAATATGTGTCCCATAGAGGCTGGGAAAATGCCACATTGCCTCCAACTGGAGGAATTCTTTTGAGTCAAACACCTTGCCTCTCGAGCAGGTGCCATAAAAAGAAGCACTGTCTTCCAGGCAAATTCATGCCACCTGTAAGAAGAAATGACTTTATGAATGTATTGTAAAGTCAAAGATCATTGTTGGTCTGTGAGGGAGACATTAAGATCTCTTTCTCACCCTAATTTAATGTGGTTTTCTGAATAGTCAGAAAGACTTTGTAGCGCCTGGTGTAGCCGAGAGATTAGATGGTCAGTTAGATCCTCTCCCTCAAGTGTTCAGACCACCATAGTGATCAAGAGCAGAATATCTTGAGGAGGTGGTTCTGCTTGCATAGGCTGCATTAAATAAGCCTGAGCTTGAAAAAGATTGACAAAAAGGTGTAGAAGGTAGGTGATAGGTAGCTCGTAAGTACAGCCCATTTTTCTTTTAAAGCCTAATACTGTGCATCTGGCTAGAGCCTACTCCCAAGGCTTCCTTTAAGTTCATCACCTGAGGTCAATGAAGGAGAACTGAGTGCTTCTGGGAGTCCTCAGTCTTACAGTGGGTAGAGACGGATGGAGGGAGAATGTCGCAATAATGGACCGTGGCTTCTGCACTGAAAGAGATTTATGAGTGAGAGCAATGAGAAATAAATACAAATAATATCTTCTTTTGCTCATCTTCTGAGAGTGGGGAGTCCATCGAAGGGTGCTGGCTGGGGGAGAGTCAATGGGCTGTATGGTGGTGGGGGGCTTCTTGGACTTCTAGGAGGCTTGCTGTGGACTCAGGGAGGGGGTCATTTTTTATGGACAGGAAGAGATAGACATAATTACAAATTTACAAATACTGGGCATCCCCTCAGATGGACTGATCTGAATAGCCACCTCCAGCCATAGCCTGAGAGCCACTTCTAGCTAGGAGACAACTGCCAGAGGGAGCCCAGAACCAGCATTCATAAGGAAAGGGATGAAGACAGGTTTTTATCATTGAATTACATTCAAATGTGGAATCTGAATTTGTGAATTATGCCATTTGTGAAGTATACGACAGATCTGGGACAATGTGTGATGATGCAGGTGCTTCATGAGTAGTCTGCAAGTCCGTTCGTGAAGTACATGCAGATCCATGACAGTGTGCACAGTGGCACAGCTGCTTCACTAGTGGCCTATGGGGCCATTCCTGAAACTCTCCCCCCAGGCCTGGAACAACGTCTGTAATGGAACAGCTGCTGCCTGGGTCTCACAACACATGAGCTGACGAGCAGTCATCATGGGGTGTCACTGTATTTCTTGTACTAAGTCATTTATTCATGGGAGTGATGCAGGGCTTGCATCTAGCCCTGTGTCGAACAACCATGCTGCAACTGCGTCCGATTTTAGTACATCAGGTGTAGTTATGACAGTTTCCTCAGCTTATGGCAGCTTGCACTAAAAATTAAAAACAGTCCCCTGAATGCTGCAAGTAAGACCAGGGAGGAGCTGGTCTAACCTGTGGCACTTGGCGCACGGGAGTGAAAATCCCAGTCACTGGTGGGAGAATGCCGCAAGTCCCGTGCACCGTACGATCGGCGCACCAGGGGCTTGTGGCATTCTTGGGGACTCTGAAAATTGAGTCCTTGATGTTAAAATGGATGAATTCAACTTTGGCTGTGCTTTGGCATTTAAATTGGTGGAGTTCACTGGGGTAATGGATGGGCAGAGGGGAAGGGGTAATGTGAGGAAGTTCTTTTTCACAGAAAGGGTGGTGGATGCATGGAACGGCCTACCTCAGGAAGTGGCGGCTATGAATACAGTGCAGGGCTTCAAACAGGCATGGGATAGGCATAAGGGAGCAATACAGATGAGTATGACTAGATAGGCCATTGACAGAGCAAAGGCCGATGGCACATTCATAAGGCAGAAAATGAAATGAGCAGACTGGATGGGCCTTGTGGTCCTTATCTGCCATCAACTTCTATGTTTCTATGAGTTAAGGTTAAAAAAATCCCAATATTGCATTTCTTTACTTTTTTGGCTTTAGTAACACACGCTGTTGTGTGCATCAATGTTGTTTTTTGCAATGAATAAAGTATATATGTAACCAATTAAACCCAAGATGTCTGCTCCTGCAGATTAAATGGACATCTGAGATGTGTTGTCTGCTGTGTACTGTGAACCCCCTGAGAAGTCCATATAATCTTCAGGACTGGACACCTGGAAGGATGTTACTGCACTTATAAGATATGTTTCAAAGCAGCAGTACTTTTGTTAGTCATCGGTATTTTTTTTTTTGGCAAACATGTATTTCTGAAATCCTTAGATTCATAATCAGTATCTTTTTCCTTTCCTCAGATATTTAAAATACTGCTTTTATAAATATTTTTGTAGTGAATGACACACATCAATACAGATGGCAGCCACGTACAATGTTTAAAAAAATCTTCTGTAGTGGGTGCCTCTGACTGTCAATACTGGGTTTATACTGTTGATGTATTATGATGGTGCTAGCACATGTTTCTGATGGTAAAAAGTACCACAACACACCAAAACATTTAATTGTTTCATGGCGGGCATTGCAAGGGAGCAAGACATTTTAAAAAAGGGCATGATGTCTAACAAATACCCTGTAAAGAGCTAACAATGTCCTAGTTATGCAAAAATACAAGGACTACATATGACCTGATTCTGCCAACCACACTGCTCACTTAAACTGACCTGTTTTATACGTGGGTACTAATACACCACACAGTGTACATTCACTGGAGGATATAGGCTTGCCTCAGCATAACAGATTGCCTATATCTCGATAAATGCACCTAAAGTGTGTTACTGCGTTTTTATAAAATAGGCCCTGAAATCCTGTAACCACACTGGTCAAAACATGTCACATGACTGTTATTTATTTTCTGATTACCGCACACCTCATAGACATAAAAACACAGACAATGATGGCAGAAAAAGGCCTGTCGGTCCGTCCAGTCTTCCCGCCCTGCCTAACTACTCTGCATTGGCCTTAATGGCTATCCCTCCCCTTTGTTTCTGCCCCCCTGCCCCCTTCCAAATAATCTCAAATGCCTGTCCCATCCCTGCAAGAGGCTGTTCACTGATTTGGCCCATGCCACTTCCCCTGGTAGCTTGTTCCACTTGTCCACCACTCTATCTGTGAAAAAGAACCTCACCTGAACTACATTTTATTTCAACAAATAAAAGCCCATTTTATAAATGGGATAACATACTCCACGGTGTGCGATTATGCGGGAAAAATGCATTGTGCCTCATATCTAACAACCACCTGAGGCATGCATTATCACCTTATAACTGCACACCATGTCATGTGTTATCCCTTGACAAAGCTCTACAGAGTGAAGCACTGGTCACTGTGTCCACTGCGTCGGCAACGAAGCACCTGTTTGCACACTGCAACATTGTTTATTTGATCAGCAGTAGCTGCATGCCTACAGTTTAAGTTGTTTGATCACAGAGATTAAAAGCAGATGCTTCTGATTTGAACTTTGAAGTACCTTGACTGAGCTGCTATGAAATACAGTACCTGTAAGGTAAATTTACTTTTACTGCACATTGCAACTACTGTAGAACAACCTGAAGTTCGGGTATCTTCTGTATTAGCAGCTCCAGAGTGGTTAGTTTGGTGCAGCAGTGTTTTTTTCTGGAAGCTCCCTGAACAAGTGTGCACACAATTATTTCATGAGCGTATGTTATCCCTAACATAAAATGGCTTGGCATTAAAAATGGCTTTAGTTTAGAAAATACAGAACTGTGCATATGTGAATATGTATAGGTACCTGGTTCATCTAATCAGACAGCAGTTTCTGCAGCAGCTATATTGGTCAATTGTATAAACTAAACACACAGAGACACAGACACACAGAGACACACACACACACACACACACACACACACACACACACACACACACACATATACACACAGACACGCACAGTGAATGTCCTTCTCCCTAGTTTCTGCTACAGACAAAGCTGCTCAGTCAGCTTCCCTGACTACACCCATTCATTAGCCCTTAAGCACTGCTTGACAAAACTCGAACATTTCAAAAGAATCATCCTAACCATATCCTTGGAAGCAGCTCACATAATAACAGGGGACAAGTCGGAATAAACTGGACCCAGCAGAGGCAGAAATCTTGTAATTACTGTTCTTACCAAAAGATTTAGGGCAATTTATAAAGACCCTAGTGCTTCTGGACTCTTGACAACATGCTAGTTCAGCCCATTGACTATGTGAGACTGCGTCCCAGGCATGGGTGGGGAGCTGATCACACTTACCCAACTAATGCTATCACCTCCCCCCCCCCCCATATCCACTTTCAGCATCATAATGTCTGTCTGCGTATCGTTTATATGTATAGTTACTTTTTCTCTTGAGGTTATAAGAATGCATTCTCGCGTTCTCAGAGTGAGAGAACTGGGAAGTGAAACTGAACAATTCTGGCACACAAAAGGCTTGAGAAGAAACTCTTACAACCATAAGACACAGGAACTGTACATATAAACATATTATAAATCAAGTTAAAGAGCATTGCATTAAAAAATGGAATTTAGATTTAAAATAAAATTGTATTACTTTGCAGAATATTAGAGAAGCCCCTTTGTGGGAAACTGAATGTGCCAAATAAACTTAGAACTTCAGAATTTTTGAACTACAGTATGTACATGAGAGACATCCACTGATGGTTATAAGAGTACTTGGACTGGTTAGAAATAAGCAATTCTGATTGGCTAAGAATGATGTCCTAATTTTTCTAATTTTCAATCACAAGAGAAATGCTATAACACGCTTACCCAGACAAAGTTGTCTAAAAGTTCAATTTGCATCTTTGTTTTGACAACTATATTCAGTAGAACATGTTTTGGCTTTTGCAAAGCTGGCAAAATGGAAAAAGAAGAACCATCTAATATTTAAAACTTTGTTTCCTAAGGAAATTTAAGAAAATTATTGCATTCACCTTGCTTTGGTGCCTCTTCATTATGCTCGTCTTCCCCCACTGTAAAGTTAGCCTTTCAAGTTTCTCTCATACCACTTGTTACTGCTCTCTGGTTACCATGGCAGCAGGTAACCAATATCAAACCGGTTGTCAGGTGAGCTGGGACTAGGCTAGAAACAGTTGCTGAGCAACCAGTCCAGTGTCATGTATGCTACTGTAGGAGAAAAAAAACAGCCCTCTCACTTTCTCCCTTTGCAACACTTATTGAAATCTTCTAAGGATTTTGTATTGTGGATTCTGCAGTTGAAGCCAGTGCAAGTAGGGTGATGTAAATATGCCGGCTGGGATAGATGTGTCACGTTCTCTTATCTGTTGTGCTCAGTGCTGCTGCTTCTGCAGTCAGTAATATTGTAAAGGTGGCATGCATTTAAGGTCACCACTGACTCTTTTTTTTTTACCAACTGATTTGTGGTTTCAAACAACAGGAATCTACCAACGAGATGCCTTAAAATAGCACCAGTCCGCAGGAGTCTGCTGCTGCAGAGATAGAACTTATGCAAATGACAGAATGTGGAATGCAAGTTCAAACTCTGCACTGTGGTCATTCTCCCCTGCTGACTTAATGTCAGATTTGTTTCTCCACCTGCAGAGAGCAGTCACCCTGAAGTCATCTCCAGACTTCTGGTTGTCATATAATCAAAATGTATTATTAATTGTTTTGTTATTCTGTTATAGAAGTTAGTTTATGATTACGCTGATAGGGTGTTTATTTTTTTATTTATTGTACTTATTGCCCCTGACACTGACCGGCCCCTTCAGGTCCCCCCACCTGCCCAGCCCCATCACCCACCTTCTCTGGAACTTATCTCTCCCTGTATTCTCAGTGGATGACCTCTCCCCATGGGAAGGGCTGCCTAGAGGTCACCCTTACCCCTGAATGGAGCTGAAGTGTTGGTCAATGAGAGAGGGCCTCAGGCAGTGGTGTGGGATCTGTGGCAGAGTGGCAAGCAGCATCCTGCATGGTCGGGGAATTTTTGTTTTTTCTTCCACTTCACCCAGAGCATCACAAGGATGCTGAGATGCCAGAGCACTGACATCTCCCTCCCCTCGAGCACTGGCTCCAAAGCACTACCATCTGTGATCACCCAGGTGGCAGTGCTGTGGTGGAGACCAGAATCCTGCACATCCCTAGAGGAGGTGGGCATCCATGAGATGCTCAACCATCCTCCCCCAGTCAATCCTCCAGCATCCCACACTCGTTCCCAAACCCAGGTTGCTGGCGTTCCAGGCAGGACCACTACCACTACGTCAGCAGGCTGGCATGATGTTTATTTTAATAATGTGCTATTTCTTGTGCTTTCTCCAGTTCCAAGGAACCAGAGAAGGACGCTTGACAATGCAGGTCCCACCTGAAAGAATTAATTGCATTTTGTGTGAAATATTTAAATCGCTTATGCTTTTATTCAATTTTAAAGTAGTTTTATATATTTACAGGCAACAATATTTTTGGTTTACCGATATTGTGACTGGGAACCAAAAACTAAATTTTACAGGTCCTATCTGTGTTTGGCATGACTGTTAGATCAAAAAAGGGAACAGTTTTCATTCTTTCATGTTTTGTATTTACTTAACCACATCTGCTCTTAACCGCACTGGTAATCTGTATGTCTTTTGTCTGATAGGGGGAGCATTCCCTATCACTATTACATGCTTGACACCATTAGCTCAGCCTGGCACTGTGGTAAAAGTACTGTTAAATGTCTTTAGCAAGTTACAAATTTCTGCGGTTTGTTCGGAGGTTAAGGAAACATTCACCTTTACAGCATCAGCAGTTACAGTTTGTTTCAGTCTGTGATAATCTATATCAATATCTTCTTTATCAGTTTCTGGTAAAACTAGCAAAGTGGCCTTTGGTGATTTTTCAACCCATTTCTTCAGGAGGTTAGCATGGTATATCTTGGTAGGATTTTTCCCATCGGGGGTCTCAGTTTCATAGTTAACCGTGCCAGTACGTCTAAGCACTTCATTAACAGCTTATTTTCTGTAGTGACATACAGATTCTGTTTTTGCCGTATTGTTCCTTGTAAGTGTAACCCCCTACAAATGGGGGGTTCTCAAAAAGTCTTCCTCGAGCTTGCCTAAATGCTCACTGTTAGGCTGGTGTCCTGCGTTTTACCAGTTTAAATGTGATTGCCAGAGAGTGCCTGCATAGCCTCTGTGCACTGTCTCTTTAAGAGCTGCCTGGATTGCAATCATAAGTAATTTGAGAGGGAACTCTGTTGAGAGATGTAACTATTTGCTGAAAATCATTTAGAGTGATAATGATAATGTAGTTTGTCTAACCTGCCTTCTTTGCAGCAAGGACTATTTTGTTTATCTCCACTATCTTGGTCCTGGACTGCCGAATGGGACCAATCAGTTCTGGTTGAACCTAAAATGGAGCCAGACTACAGGAACTGTCTGGAGTCAAAATCTGTAGGAATTGTAGTTTTGGGCTTTTTGCGCCTTTTTGCACCTGAAGGGGAGCCATTGTTGTGACTGACAGGAGGATCAGCCACCGAACCTTTTGGATCTTGGGGAGATTCCCTAGCTGCTTGCTGTTAGAGGCAGATCTAAGTTGGGAGCTGAAGAAGCAAGAGCTCAATACAGTCTGTGGAAAGGCCTGAGTTTTGGCCTGCATGCCTGCCTGCTGCCCTTGAGAGGGAGAAGAGAAGAGAATCGGTTCGGACTGAATCCGAGTTTGTGAGAATGAAGTAAGCCACTGAGTTGTGGCCAGGATCAACCTGAAGAAGACCGAAGATTTTGCAGAATGCCATCGGCCTGTCAGGAGTTCCAGCTGCTTTTGAATTCCCGGTTTGTGCAGAGACTTTGCAATCATGACCAGAGTGGTTTGCCTGGTACAGCAGAATTTCCTTACATGTAAATGTGCTGTGAGTTGTTAGTGGGTTGTGATTTGGTTCCCCACTGTGTGAGCTGTGTTCTGCTTGCTGGAAGTTGTATCCAGCCCACAATGGACTGTATCTGAATTTGTCTCCATTTGGCCTGGGCCTTACCACACTGGCCCAGCCAGACTACCCACTACACAGAGAAAGCCATCGACGAGAGATCTGCCTTGGGATCAGCCCCCTGCTCTACCCTTGAACAAGAACGATGCTTCTGCAAATCGTATGGGCTCTGCTTCTCCTGGCACTCCAGATCAACCACCTGCAGTCTCAATTTTCGACCAGCCTGTGTCCAGTCTTGGGTATCATGAGTAATCATTAGGGTAGCTCCCTGCAACAACAGCCTAATCTAAACGTGTGTCATCTGATTGTTTCGTTGTTTTCTTTTCACGAACTGAGCCCTCCGGCTCAGGATTACAAATAGGGTGTGTTGTGCATGTTGTTTTCTTCCATCACAGGGCCCAAACCAGCTGCAATGTTCCTGGCTAGCCCACCATTCTCCATCTGGGTACCCAGAGTGTGTGACTGTTTATGGACCCTGAAGTGCATGCATAACTGTTTGATTGATAGAGCCTTTAAGCAAATTAACCTAATTACAGCCCTCCCTTGTTCAAGCCCCTTAAATAAATCAGATCTAACTCTTTTTTGCATTTACCCTGACTGTGGTTCCAGTTTGTGCAAGAGTACTGTACTGCTGTTATTTGCTGTGTATAGCCTTGTTTTACAGGGGGCTCCCAGGGCCAGGCCAAAGGAAAGCCCTGGTGGTAAGTGCAAACTATGTGGGTACTTGTGTGGTATATCAGGGGTATTGTGAAAGTGATTATTGTGTATTGTTCTGGCCACTAGTAAGGAAAGAGGGGGGGTTACAGTGTCCCAGAGGGCTGTGCCCAGGTTAGCTTGACCACTACCAACCCTGACCTCCAGGTGGAGGCACCCGTTTCAGAACTCAGGCCCCTTAACCTGCTACTAGCCAAGCAGGCAGGGGAAGTAGCCCTTGGAATAGCGCCACCTAGGGTTTACATAAGAACAGATCCGGAAGCAAATGGGTTTTCATTCAGATTCCTTAGACTGTTACTGTTGATATAGTAGTTTTATTATATACTGTCACATTTTTGAACTCTTAACATATTTGGATGCATGATCTCATTTGCTTGGGGGTCCTGGACAGATAAAATTACATTGGGCAAATATTGTAGTGACTGGTGTAAATGATTTTATGTTAGTATTCTTGGCTCACATACACAGTGAATACGTACTTCCTTCTAACTAGTTATCTCCCCAGGAGAGGGGGGTTATTCCATTGAGGTTCTATTCAGATTTCTTGGACTGTTACTGTACATATAGTAGTTTGAGTATATACTGTCACATTTTTGAACTCTGAACACAATTAGGATACAGGATCTCACTTACTTGAGGGTCCCTGACTGGTTAAATTCCACTGGGTAAATATTGTAGTGATTGGTATAAATGATGCTGTGTCAGGACTGTTAGCTCACATACATAGTGAATATACACCTTCTTCTAACTAGTTATCTGGGTTTAATTCCATTGGGTTTGTATTTAGAGTCCTTAGGCTGTCCCTGTCCATATAGTAGTTTGATTATATACTGACACTTTATTGAACTCTGAACATATCAGGATGCATGATCTCATTTACTTGGGGGTCCTTGACATTTTTTTTTTTTTTCAGTTTGGCACTTATACTGGCAATTGATATTATATGGTATAAATTCCTGTTACAACACTGAAGATTATAAGGTTTATGGAATATAGTAACTGGTTGAGTGTATAGTTGGAAAAATGTCTCCAGTTATGTTTAAACCATATAACAGTGTGTGACAGTTGCTCACACTAGGTTAACTTTATTGTAAACCCTCTTAATGACATATATAGAAAATTGTGGTTATATAGTTTTGTTTTTAACATACAATAATATCAAATTTTAACATGTACTTAAGTGAGAATTTAATCCAGTGGTTCATTAAGACTGTATTCTCTGCACATGCTGAGACATTTAGAATTTATGATAGTTGAACTTTCTGCTGGGAAGGTTGTTATCTTATTGAGATGACATTTGACCTTGAAGGCATCTCAACCAATAGCAAACTGCTGAGGTCTGGTTCAACTGTTTCTAACTTCAGTGATGGTTTAAATGAGTACTTTAAACCAATGAGTGTTATTTCTGTTGTTTATGTATGATCTGGGTGTTACTAGCTTGTGAGTTTCTGAATAACTGCCATAAGCTTCCAAGGAAGGACTTTGTTAGTCCGAAAGCTTAAGCACTTTGTTCTTTTTGTAACATCTATGTTCGTGCAATAAAAGTGTAACCCCCCTACAAATGGGGGTTCCTAAAAGCCTTCCCGGAGTTTGCCTAAATGCTCCATGCCTAACTGGTGTTCGGCGTGAGGCCACTAAATGTGGGCATTGTGAGTGCTTTTAAAGCCTCCAGTACTGTCTCTTTAAGAGCTGCCTGCTCGCAGGTTAGTGGTTTGAATTGGGGGACTGGGGTTTCTCTGCTCGAATCCCGCCCTGGGCTGCTGCCTGATCATTCTGTTTCTGCAGTCGCTAAGAGCGCAGAGGGAGCCCATCTGAAAGATGTAATTGTTTCCCTGAAAACATTTAGAGCATGGGTAAGATTGCCCTTGCAGTTTGTTTAACCTGCCTTTATTGCAGCTGGAACTTTGTGCTGTGCCCCTCCATTTTGGACCAGGACTGTTCTGAAGGGTCCAATAGTAGCCAAGGGGCATCTAAAATGCACCAATGAGGGCAGTATTAAGTGACTGGCATCTGCAGCCCTCCAGTGGGATTGGGTGGTGCCCAAATGAGGATTCCCTGCCTGATCTGCCATGGGGCAGAGTCGTTGTGGCTGTGAGCGAGGAAGGAGCCCTGGGCCCCTGCGCCATTGAGTTTTCACATGGGACGCGCGCGTAAGACCAGAGTCGGGCGGTTTGAATCGCCAGCAAGTGTCGGACTAAATCCGCTGGTCAGCGATCAGAGGAGGCTGTGCAGGAGTGCAGCTACCTACCAGGCTCACCCTGTAGAGGACTGGAGAATCTGCTTCAATCGCACTCGGTCTGTCAGGACAAGTGAAGCTGCATCAGTTCGGCCCGGTGTATGCAGTGAAAACGATCGGGAGGTATACAGCAGCTGCCTGGTATGGTACCCCTCTGCCTTTCATATAAATGTGTGGAGAAGTGTTTGAATTCCAGGCTTGACCCTGCGGGTGGTGTGAGAGAGCGCTCTTTCTACTGGAAATCGTCAGTACTAAATCAAGGTAGCTCCCTGTCAAATGCCCCTGGTGAGGGCAAGATCTTCTGGTTTCTTTACTGGTTACACTGGCTGAGCCTGTTGGCTCTATCTAATCTTCGGAGGGATCAAAAGCTTGTTTCTGTGTCAGGGCCCCAACCAGCTGCATCAAGGGACTAGCCTTTATGGCCTGGGTACCCAGAGACAGTGACTTATAGGTTAGACCTGTGCACAGTGCCCTAGGTAGCTACTTATATCTTAAAGTGGTAAGCTAATTAACCTGATTCCCCACAGTCCTTGTTATTTCCCCTAAATAAATCAGATTGGTGGTTTTGCAGACATACTGGCTAATTTGTGTGCTTATGGTGAACTACTGAACAGTGATTATTGTGTAACTGTATCTTACTTTTCAGGGGTCCCTGGGACAAGCTGATTGGTTCAAGTCTGGGGGCCAGTGTACACCGTGAAGGTACTGCGATTGATTTGTGTGGACCACTAGTGGGAAGAAAGGGGGGTTGCAGTGACCCAGAGGGCTGCGACCAAGTCATACCTGACTGTCTCAACCCCGACCTCTGGGTGGAGGCACCCGCCATCGGATTCAGGCCCCTCAACTTGTTAGTGGTAAATCAGGCAGGGGTAGTAGCCCTTGGAATAGTGCCCCCTAGGGGTTACAAAAGGTATCAACCATTTGCTTCTGGATCTTTTCTGTAGTACGTAACAGTAGCAAGACCAGTTCACCTGGCTCAAAAACTTTTTCCTTTACTCCATGATCATAATATGCCTTCTGCCGGTTTTGGACCTCTTCCTGATTACTATGGCCAATTTCAACATATTTTGCTAGCTTCTTTCTCAGGGCACACATATAAGATGTTATAGATTTTTTCTGAGTGGAGTTATCTTCCCATGTTTCTTTTATTACATCTAGTGGCCTCTTGGTTGTCTACCATACAACATTTCAAATGGCGAAACACCTGTTGATGCCTGTGACACTTCTCTGTAAGCAAAAAGCAGGTAAGGTAAGTATTGGTCCCAGTCTTTCCCTTCCCATTTCACAAACCTTTTTAACAGGGTTTGAGTAAAATGCTCAACAAGACCATCTGTCTAATGGTGATAAGGGGAGGTTCTTATGGCAGTGATACCTAGTAGTTGGTACAGCTCCTTCAGCAATGCAGTACCAAAATTATTACCCTGATCAGTAATAATTTCTTTAGGTATGCCTACTCTGCTGAAAATGTTGGCAAGCTCTGCTGCCACTTTTGGGGCTGTGACATAGGAACTGCATGGGAACTGCCTCTGGGTATAGAGTAGCATAGTCACATACTACCAAAATGAATCAATTACCCTTTTTACATTTGTCTAAGGGGCCAGACATGTCCATTGCAATTCTCTCAAAAGTTGCATCTATCAAAGGTAGGGGCACCTTGTCCTTTTTAGCCACTGGGGCTACTTTCTGACATTCAGCACAGGCATTGCAATAGGTAGCAACATCTTTATGAATTCCAGGCCAGTAAAATCTGTACAGCAGTCTGGCAAGGGTGCGATCCCTCCCTGAGTAACCAGCCATAGGACTATCATGTGCTATCTGTAACAATTCAGCGTTATACTTTCGTGGTATAACCAATTGTTTCATCTGTTCCTGTGTCTGAGGTTTATCCCAAACTATGTACAGTAACCCACTGCATGTTTTAAAGATTGGTTCACCCTATTTTGGTTTCACCCCCAGCTGTTTAAAATAACCCTGAAGAGAAACCTCCAGGATGTGAGGCAGCATGGGTTCATATCGGGGCAGTCCTGTCAAACTAGCCTAATACAATATTATGACTGGGTAACAAGAGATCTGGATAGGGGCCATGCAGTGGATGTCCTTTACTTGGATTTCAGCAAAGCCTTTGATTCAGTACCTCATGGGTGGCTTGGGAGGAAGCTAACTGGTGTGGGAGTGGGGGCAAAGATGGCAAACTGGATCAGAAACTGGCTGCATGGAAGGCTACAATGGGTGGTGGTGGTGGGGAATTCTCAACACCTAGACCAGTGATGAGCGGGGTGCTGCAAGGCTCAGTGCCGGGCCCGATGCTATTTGGGCTGTTCATCTCTGACATCATGCATGGAGTGGTGAGCAGGGTGAGTCTGTTCACAAACGATACGAAAATGGGTACAGTAGTGGATGAGGAGGAGGGATGGAAGCAACCACAGGGGGACCTAACCAAACTGGAGGAGTGGTCAGAGAGGTGGCAGCTGGGGTTCAATGCAAAGAAGTGTAAGGTTATGCACTTTGGGGCAAAGAACCCAAGGAGAGAATACTGGTTGGGGGGGGTAAAGCTGGGGATCACTGAGGAGAAGAAGGACCTAGGGATGATGGTAACAGGGAGCATGAACAATTCTGCCCAATGTAGGAAAGTTGCAGTGAAGGCTAACAAGATGCTGGGGTGTATAGCGAGGGGGTTCTCATCCAGGCAAAGGGAGGTGATCTTGCCCCTCTACAGGTCACTGGTTAGGCTGCACTTGGAGTACTGTGTGCAGTTCTGGAGGCCATATCTGAGGCGGGATATCAAGCTACTGGAGGGAGTGCAGTGGAGGGCAACGAGGATGATACAGGGAATGGAGGGAAGGGGAGAGACCATGAGAACAGGCTGGGAGAACTGAATATGTACACCCTGGAGGAGAGGAGGGATGGGGGGACATGATCGGAACTTTCAAGTATCTGAGGGGAATCAACAAGGATGGAGCCGACGGGGTTTTTAAACTGAGGAAGGGAAGGGAAGGGACACTAGAGGGCATGGGCTAAGAATAGAGGGAGGAAAATGTAGGAGGGAAGTGAGGAGGAATTACTTCACACAGAGAGTGGTGTCAAAGTTGACCGCCCTACCAGAGAGGGTGATATCATGCACAACTCTGGGTAGCTTTAAAAGGGCATGGGACAGAGAACAGGGGAGAGTATGGGTGGATGAGGCTGAGAACAGCCAAGGGCAGACAAAAGGGAGGGGGGGGGCAGCTGCAACTTAGGGGAGCTAGCTGCACACTTGAGCAGACGTTGATAGACCAGGAGGTCTGTTTCTGCTGGCACATTCGTATGGTCATATGTACGTATGTTCGTATGAAACATTGTAAGCTTACTCTGAAACAAAATCACAATCGGTTATCAGTTTAGTTTCAGCATTTTCATATATTAACCCCTTATGTCCATCAGTCTTTTGTTGCCACTGTTTTTACAGGCATTTTTTTAATCTCCTGGACTTTCAGATCTTGAAGCTATACTCAAACAAGTCTGAATCAAAATCACTGAAAGGAAAAGAGTCCCCACCATCCCAAATGTTCTTTGCCTGAGCTCTTGTTATCACAGCTACTGAAACATATGGATTTACTCCCTATGTGATTAATGCAGTAAATCCTGGAAAGTCCTTTCCAATAATCAAAGGTACAGGTAACTTAGATACTACCCCTACTTTCATATGGTGCAACACACCCTTAATATTCAGTCACTTGGGTGGTGGGATAGTGGAGTGTCCCTGTGGATGCAGACGACACCAGTATCTGGTCTTTTTGCACACTTTTCCCAGCACTTCAACATGCACTGGGGTCTGTCTGCTTCCTGAATCAATAAGTCCCTTCACAGTCTTATCTCCCACCTTCACATTTGTTAAGCAGTTGCTCCAATTTGCTAAGGACACATCTGCTCCAGTGTTACTCTCCTTACTATGGCAGTTTCTTGCAATATGGTCTGGCTTGTTGCAGTTATAACAAATTAAGTCTTTGGGTACAGATTTGTTACCCCCACCAGAGTTCTTATCAGACTTGGAGTTAAATTGGGAAAAAGAGGGTCTTTCCAGTGCTTGGCTGTTACCTAGCTGCTGTGGCATGTCTGGCCATCTGGTAGTCTTCAGCCAAAGAAACTGCCTTTTCTCCACTTTCTGGTTGGTGTTCTTTTACCCAAAGCTGTACATCTGTGGATAGGATGTTGATGAACTGCTCCATGTGAAATGTGTTGATGATCTGTGAGTGTTTTGCCCTCTGGTTGGAGCCATTTAATAAGGAGTTCTTGGAGTCGAGTGAATGCTTCTCGAGGATTGTCGACCGAGCTGTACTTCAGAGACCGGAATCTTTGCCTGTAGGTTTCTCTTTTCACCAAGTCATAGTTTTCTGACTGTGCAGTGTCCATATTGCTGTAGGCAAGTTGTGCTTTACCTGACAGGTAAGGTACCAGCCTGATTGCCCATTGCTGCTCTGCCCATTGGCAGGCTGTGGCAACCCTTTCAAAAGTTGTCAGGTATGCTTCAACATCATCCGAGGGACACAGCTTTGTAAGTTTAATCTCTTTTAAGTTGTTTCTGTCTTTTTGCTCTGCTGGACCTGTGCCAGTTCTTCCAGCTTTAATAGCTTGCAAGGCATCCAGCCATCGCTGCTCCTGTTGCTGCATTTCTTCTTGCCTCTGCTTCTTAAGTTGCTGCATTACTTCTTTTCTCTGCTGCATCTCTTCTTTTCTCTTCTCTGTTTCTCTGTCTCTTTTTGTTGTCTAGCCCACAATTTGTAAAAGGCAGGCTTTCAGGTTCTGTCACTGCCTGTTCTTTTTCTATGACTGGTGCTGGCTGTATAGTCTCAGTTTGGACTTTTGTCTCTGCTAGTTTGGCAGCAATTCTTCTAGTAATGACTCCTGGGCATGCTGCTGCAGAATCCATACCTTTCTACTATGCTTCCTTGGTACCAGGTCTAGTATCCACGCACAAAACTCCTGGCTTAGAGTATGCACAACATAAATCCCACTTCTAATACTGACTTTCTGAGGGCAACCTTGAGGCTGAGCAGAGCGAAAAACCCAGCCGGAATTAGGAACCGGCCTACTTCTTTATGCTCCAGAGGGCTGCCCTTCCCCTGAACACAGGACTGCCTGTGGCCAAATCTTTCTCTCGTGAGAAAAAGATCAGACACGACTCCTGCATCCAGAGCAGCCTGCCAACCATGGCGCCAAGCCAACATGACACCAGGCAAAACACAGCACCTGGCCAACATGATACCGGATCAACATGGTGCCGGCCCAAACACAGCACCAGAAAGAACACAGCACCAAACATGATGCCAGGTCAAGCATGGCACCGGGCCAACAAGGTGACAGGCAACACACAGCACCAGGAAGGCTCCCTACTATAATCCTGTGGGTATGTCTTGACAAGGCTCAGTAGGGCTGAGAGAAAACTGACAGAAAATTCTTCATAAAATCACTAAACTGATACAAAAATAATAAATTCTAGCTTTAAACAACTAAAAACTGAAATGAACTGAAAGCGTCTGTCGTAGAGACGCTGAAGTTCTGATTCCTGAAATGCAAGTGACATCGTCACTGGAGTGCACTCGATGGCAGGAAAAAAGGAACTGAGGTGGTTAGGGGGTGGTGCCGAGGTAAGCCAGGTGCCGCAAACCACTATCACAGTGCTGTGCATGCGCATGGCTTACCTTGGTGCCAGCCCTGCTGAAAAGTTCTGGCTCCTGCAGGGTCCTAGTGCCTTCAGCACAGACTTATTACTGTGACTAAATGGTGAAGATACATTCCTGGAAGATCCCTCGTTTTGTGTTTGCATTTTTTCTTGTTACCACTTGTTTTGTATTTACATATTTCTATCTACAAACCCTCTTCTTTATATTTTTGCTATTATTCAACAATTTTCGTCCCAGTTCCACTGTTTTGGGAACTGAGATGCATTTGTTGTTGTTTTCCTATGTTAGGGTAGTGAAAAGTCATTTTATGTAGCGGTTCACTTATTTTGCAACCAAACCACATTTTCTACTTTTTCCTGTGGGGAAATGGAAATTACGTACCTACCATAATTCTTGATCTTCTTGGATGAAGTCTTCACCATTCATTCACACTAGTGGGACTATGTGGAAGCCCTAGAACCCAGCAGGAGCCAAAAATCTTCAGGAGGGCTGGCATCGAAATAGGACAGTGCATGTGCGGCACTGCAAGACTGGCTCATGCCATATAGGCTATCTCAGCGTCAACCCTCCAACCGCCTCAGTATCTTTTTGACTGAGGAGGTGCAGCGTAAACTAACCTAGGAAAACCTAACCTAATCCAGGCATAAAATAGCCTGGATGATCCATGTAAGAAGGGTCAACACAACAACGTCTTCACAGCCCAACCAACAAGGGAGTGAAGACCAAAAATAGAATGAGTGAGCTCAGGGGTGGTGGGTGGGCGTGTGAATGAATGGTGAAGACTTCGTCCAAGAAGATCAAGAATTACGGTAGGTATGTAATTTCCATATCTTCCTGGACTAAAGGTCTTCACCATTCATTCACACTAGTGGGAGAGTACTGAGCTGAAAATCAATCCTCCAAGCACGGCGGCAGCAGACCGGGCTCGCTCAAGACAGAAGTCCTTTAAGGACTGATCTGCCGAAGGAAGTGTGTTGTCTGGCATGAACGTCGAGAGCATAGTGCTTTACGAGGCTGTGCACTGAACTCCTAGTAACTGCTCTGCAGATGTCTGCAATGGGTATGTTATGAATCTCTGCCAGGGAAGCCGCAACCACTCTAGTAGAGTGAGTATAAACCCGGCTTTCCAGCTTGAACTGTGCCATCAAGTAGCAGTGTCAGAGACAGGCTACTAGCCATGCAGAAATGCACTGGATAGAGACAGTCTGACCCAGCCGAGTTGCACTGAAGGACATGAAGAGTTGTTTAGATTGGCAGATCTCCTTAGTTCTGTCAATGTAGAACCTCAAAGCTCTTTTCACATCCAGAGAGTGAAGGGTGTGTTCACCTTCACTCTGGAAGCTGGCGAAATAAGTTGGAAGCACCAAAGGTTGGTTAAGACGGAATTCCGAAAC
The DNA here is from genome assembly GCA_016271365.2 of Neoceratodus forsteri. Lineage (NCBI taxonomy): Eukaryota > Metazoa > Chordata > Ceratodontiformes > Ceratodontidae > Neoceratodus > Neoceratodus forsteri. The sequence goes on along the minus strand of CM028130.1, from coordinate 1,042,140,061 downwards.
CACCTTTGGAAGAAACTTAGGGTGGGTGCAAAGAATCACCTCATCCTTGTGAAACACCATGTATGGAGGGTCTATGACCAATGTGTGGATCTCAGAGACCTTACGAGTGGAAGTAATGGCTACCAGGAAGGCAGTCTTCCAGGTCAGAAACTTCAAATCACAAGTGACTAGAGGTTCAAACGGCTTGCGAGTGAGCATGTCAAGCACAAGGTTAATATCTTATGCAGCCACCCGTCTTCTGACTTGGGGTCTGGTGTGAAGGATGCCTTTAAGGAACCTTTTGACCAGAGGAAGCTGAGCCAGCGCCAGGTTATGCACTGGCTCATGGTAGGTGGAAATCGTGCGGAGGTGCACCTTTACTGTGGAATACTGTAGCCCTGCATTCGACAGGTCTAGAAGGTACTCAACACCTTGTTTGGTGGTAAACAGAATGGATCCAGGTGGGACTTCACACACCAAATTGAGAAACACTTCCACTTTGCTGTGTAAGTCTTTCTAGTGGAAGGTTTATGAGCCGCTAACAGGATTTCCGAGATCCACTGGGAAACCTTGAATCCACTCACTTCTATCTCCTTAGGAGCCAGGGATGGAAATGGAGTGAACACAGGTTGGGATGGACCAGGGGTTCATGTGTCAGGAGGTCCATTTGTAGTGGCAGTTTCTTTGGAGGAACCTCTAACAATCTGTTGATCAGCAGGAACCACAGCTGTCGAGGCCAGTATGTGGTGATTAGAATCATCCTGCCCCCTTGTGCCTCCAATTTGAGGAGCACCCTTTGAACCAACAGAAGAGGAGGAAATGCACACAGAAAGCATCTTGTCCACCGCAGTCTGAATGCATCCTGATAGAAAATGCCAGGTTCTGGATTTCTGGAGCACAATGGAGGCAGTTTTGCATTGAGTGGGGACACAAAAAGGTCCTGGTCCGGGGCACCCCACTTGTCAAATAGCGACTGCACAATGTTTGCTGTGAGCAATGATTCATGAGGATCCACCTTCGTTCTGCTGAGGTGGTCCACTAGGTCATTCTGGACTCCTGGAAGGTAAACTGCCTGGATGCATGCCTTGTTCCTGAGACACCATTCCCACACTCTCATCGCCTCCCTGCATAGGGGGTAGGAGTGCGCTCCACCCTGCTTGTTGATGTAATACATTGCAGCCTTGTTGTCTGTCTGAAGTAGAATTACTTTCCGACAGAGAGCATCCCTCAGGGCTCAGACAACATACAGGACTGCCCTCATCTCCAGAACATTTATGTGAAGGTGAGACTCGTCCTGGCTTCACACTCCCTGAGTGTAGAGGTCCTGACAGTGAGTTTCCCAACCTGCCAGGGAAGCATCTGTGGTGACAGTGATCTCCGGCTCCAGCAGGGTAAAGGGAAGACCCTGTTGCAGGTTGATTTCCTGCATCCACCACAGAAGAGACCATGCCAGAGGCTGTGTTACCCTTATGTGAAAGGACTGCGGGTGCGTGGTCGGAGACCACTGCACACTGAACATCCATTGAGTGGTCCTCATGTGCAATCATGCCGGGTACCATGAAAATCGATGATGCCATGAGGCCCAGCATCCATTGCATTGCAGTGGCTCGAACTGACGTGTTCTCCCTGATGAAGTGGACCATCTAGAGAATACAGTCCTTCCTGTCCTCTGAGAGGAAGTCTCTCACCTGGTTGGTATCCAGTAGAGCTCCTATGAAGAGGAGCTGCTGAGAAGGCTGAAGTTGAGACTTCTCTAGGTTCAACAGGACTCCCATGGACGCAAGGAACTGGGAGGCTTCGGCCATCGCCTTCCTTGTCCCTTCTTCGGAGGTGCTTGCTAGGAGCCAGTCATCCAGATAGGGGAAGACTTGAATACCTAGCTTTCTGAGGTGTGCAGCGAGCACTGCGAAGTACTTTGTGAAGACTTGAGGCACTGAGGACAGTCCAAAGGGCAATACTTGGAAGTGGTAGTGCTGACCCAAAACCACGGAGCGGAGGTATTTGTGGTAATCAGGTGCACTGGGACATGCTGGTAAGCATCCTGTATGTTGAGGGATGCGAGCCAGTCAAACTGATGAATCATACTAACATACTAACATACTATTTGCCAGCAGATTAGGCCTTACGGTCTATCGAGTCTGCTCGAACCTTAGATCCTTAGTTGGGTGCCAAGGCCCTCCCATCCCTTGTGCTCCAGAAACCCCTATCATCCATCCCCACCCCCCTGGGACAGGCCATCATCTGATACATCCACTTTCTGTGTCTGTCCCACCCTCTCTTGAAGCCCTCCACTGTGGATCTCTGAACCAGCTCGCCAGGCAGTGCATTCCAAGGGTCCACCACCCTCTCAGTGAAAAACCTCCTCCTTTTTTCCCCCCTCACCCTTCCACCTTCCAACTTCAAACCATGCCCTCTGGTGATACCTCCCTGCTTTAGTCTAAAGATCCGCTCCATGTTTATCCTATTTATTCCGTTGAGGTACTTGAAGACCTCAATCATGTCCCCCTGCTCTCTCTCTCTCCAATGAAAACAGGCAGAGCTCCTCAAGTCTGTCCTCATATGTCAAATCCCCTAGCCCTCATATCATCTTAGTTGCCCTCCTCTGTACCCTCTCCAGGAGCTGTATGTCCCTCTTCAAGTGTGGTCTCCAGTACTGTACACAGTACTCAAGGTGTGGTCTAACCAGTCCATTGTACAGCAGCAGAATCACTTCCTTGCTCCTAGAGGTGATCCCCTCACGATGCATCCCAACATCCTGTTTGCCTTGCTATCCGCCTCCTGCACTGCTCAGAGTTATTCATACATGCGTTCACCATGACCCTAGGTCTTTTCCCTATTGAGGTCTCAGCGCCTCCCGGGTGTACCTATGTTTAGGAGTTCCACCAAGATGCAACACCTTGCACTTGGTGATATTGAAATTTATTTCCATGTGTGAGCCCAGCTTTCCAGGGTGTCCAAGTCCCCTTGCAGGGCCAACCTCCCCTCTTCTCCCTCAACTACTGCTCCCATCTTGGAGTCATCCGTGAAGAGACTCATTTCACACCCTATACCCTCCCTGATGTCCGATATGTATGCATTAAACAGGATCGGACCCAGGACCGAGCCCTGCGGTACCCCACTACCAACCTCTCTAGGGTTCGAGAGCTACCCACAGACCACTACTCTCTGGGTGCATCCAGCTAGCCAGTTTTCAATCCATCTGACCATCAAAGGGCCTACTCCTAACCCCATCAGTTTCTCCACCAGACCATTGTGGGGGACAGAGTCAAACGCCTTGCTGAAGTCCAAGAATAATACATCCACAGGCTTTCCCCTGTCCAGTTCTGATGTTACCCATTCGTAGACCTCCACAAGATTGGTTTGACATGATCTACCTGGCACAAACCCATGTTGCCGACTATCCAGACCTCCCACCTCCTCCAAGTACACCCCCAATCGTTCCTTTAGTATACTCTCCATTAATTTTCCCACCACCGAAGTCAAACTGATGGGTCTATAGTTACGTGGTACTTCCTTCAACCCCACTTTATGGATTGGCACCACATGTGCCTCTCGCCAATCCCTAGGTACCCTCCCTGTCTCAAGTGACCTGTTGAAGAGCTCCGCCAGGGGTGCAGCCAGTATGTCCGCCAATTCCCATAGTACTCGAGGATGAATGCCATCCGGCCCAGGAGATTTGTCTTTCTTTAGGGCCTTGAGGGCTAACCACACCCTTTTGGTGGAGATAGCATCATCCGTCCCCTCCACCTTACTGGCCTTTTTATCCTTATCCAGATGTGACACCCTGGGGTACCTCTCCTCCCTCTTGCTCCATTTCTGTTGCTCCCTGATCCCACTCACTGCTGCTTCTATCCCCTTCGTGCCTTGCTTTGTAGATATCCCATCCTCCTCCCTAGTGAACACAGAGGCAAAGTACTCGTTAAATACCTCTGCCTGGTCCCTCGCCTCTTCCACCCACCCTCCTTCTGATCTCAATCTGCTGAGATGGCCCTTAGTTTTTTTCCACTCCCCAATGTACCGGAAGAACCCCTTTTCCCCTCCATGTATCCCCTGTGCCATCAATGGAAGTAGCATTCCCAGGGAGACCATCTTAAATTTCTCCCTGAAAAGATACTTGTTTAACTTTCTGAGGTCGAGAATTGGATGCATTCTGCCCGTTTTTTTGGAACTAGAAAGTAAGGGAATAGAAGAAAACATTACTTACCATAATAATCTTGTTTCTTCCAAGGGAATCTTACTGTATTCTGACAAATGCAGTATGGTCTCACCATAGGACTGCCCCGGAGCCAAAATGGTTAATAGAACCTATGCTAATAGTGGAATGTTAGGCTCGAGCTCAGTTTTCAAACCACTGTCCCTGGTTGCACTTTCTGCAACTGTCGGATTCTCATGAAGCATGCAGAAGCTAAAACTAACTAGCTCACTTATATATTCTAATATAACAATTAAAATCCCTTTTAGGACAAACCCTTCTTAAATAACAAGGGCATCTTCAAAGACTCAAGTCAACAGATGCCCAAGAAATAAACAAGTATGCCCACAGGTTTCCTACAAAACATGTACAACTGGTATGCAGTGCCTTGTAAGTCCTAGTAGGACAGGAAGGGTGGAAGTTCAGAATACAGTAAGATTCCCTTAGAAAAAAAAAAACAAGATTACTATGGTAAGTAATGTTTTATTCAAACCCCAGAAAATTTTACTGTATTCTGACAAATGCAGACTACCCAAGCAGTGCCTTTGGAGGTGGGTAGAGGACCTATTTAGGAAATAGTCTCTGCAGGACTGCTCTGCGAAACCTGGCATCACTCCTAGCTTGGGTATCCAGGCAATAATGTTTGGTGAATGTGTGAACTGTTTAACAGGTAGCTGCTTTGCAGATTTCCAGCAAAGGAATATCTCTTGAAGCTGCTATAGAAGCAGCTGTTCCTCTAGTGGAGTGGGCCCTGAGACCCTGTGGGGGCTGCTTGCCCACTTTGCTGTAATGTAACTGGATGCAGGCCACATTCTATCTTGTAATGGATCTTTTTGTGGCTGGTTTACCTTTAACTACTTCCCCATGGGTCAAGGAGACTTGGGTCCTGTCTCCTCTGTGACCTTTTGTATGCTCCAGGTTGTAGCTGATAGCCCTTTTTACGTCTAGGCTATGCAGTCTACACTCCCCTGAAGTGGAATGATCAGTGAAAAAGACTGGCAGTGTAATGGACTGATTAATGTGGAAGTCAGATACCACTTTAGGGAGAAATGTATTGTTGGTCCTAAGGACCACCTTGCCTCTGTGGAATGCAATATAGTCAGTCTCCATGAACAAATCCTGGAGCTCGCTAATTCGTCTGGCAGAAGTGACTGCAACTAAGAACACAGCTTTCCAAGTTATATACTTGAGATCTGCTGATGACATAGGCTCAAAGGGTGGCTGCATGAGCTGTGAAATGCATATGTTCAGGTTCCACACTGGGGATGCAGATGTAACAGCCCCTTAAAGAACTTCCTGAACACTGGGTTAGAAGCCAGAGATGCTGCCTTACCTGCTGTCAGGTAAGCTGAAACAGCCGCCAAGTGCACTTTAAAAGTGAATGGTCTCAGATCAAGGGAGTGAAGGTGTATTAGGTAATCCAGGACAACTGGCAAAACCCACCAGAGTGTGGTCCAGATTCTTGCCCTGGCACCAAATAGAGACTTTTTTCCACTTGGAGATGTAGGTCTTCTTGGTGGAGGTCTTTCTCGAAACCCTAAGGACCTCCATGACCCCTTCAGAGAGATGCAGGTCAGCATACTCTAGGTCCTCAAGAGTCAGGCCTTGAGCTTGAGAGACCGAAGGCTGGGGTACAGGATCCTGCCCTGGGAAGAAGTCAGCAAGTTGTGCTTCCTGGGGAGGCTGATTGGTTTGGCAACTGACAGTGCCAGAACCAGAGAGTACATGGCTACCTGGCCCAATCTGGAGCAATGAGGATCACTGTAGCCGGCTGGGATCTGAGCTTGCTCAGGACTCTCAGCAGCAATGAAAGTGGAGGGAAGGCATACAGAAACTTCCCTGTCCAATCCAAAGGCAGTGCATCCGGTGGAATTGAGCCCCTCACTGGGGGCCTGCAACAAAATTGGTGAAACTGGTAGTTGTCTGGGGCTGCAAAGAGGTCTATCTCTGGAGTGCCTCACCTTTTGAACACAATTTGTAACACCTGCTTATTCAGGGACCACTTCTGGTGGTTCTGATTGATTTTGCTCAGGGCATCTGCCAGCACGTTGTCCTTCCCTGGCAGGTGGACTGCTGACAGGGAAACTCCCATCGAGTAAGCTAGACTCCAAATTTTCATGGCCTCTGTGCACAGGGGGATTGACCTTGTGCCTCCTTGTTTGTTTATGTAATACATGGTGGCTGTGTTGTCTGTCCTGACCTGTACCACTTTTCCCTGTAGCATGCTAGCAAATGCTTGGAGTCCCAGGAAAACTGTTCTGAGCTCTAGCAGGTTGATATGCAGCAATAACTCCTGCTTGAGCCATGTGCCATGGGCAGTGTGCTCCTCCAGATGTGCTTCCCATCCCAGTAGGGAAGCATCTGTGGTCAGCACTAAGGAAGGGTTTTCCTGCAGGAATGGCACCCTTGTTTGAGGTTGTCCATATCCAGCTACCACTGAAGTGCCTGCAGGAGTGTTCCTGTGACTGACACCAGTTTTGACAGGGAGTCTCTTTTCTGGTTCCAATGAAGTTTGAGATGATATTGAACATCTCTCATTTGGAACCTTGCCCTGATACTGTTGCTGTGGAGACTCCCATATGGCCCAGCAGTTGCAGGAAGTGCCTTGCAGGCCTTAGGCTTTGCAGCTTGAAGTTACTTGCCAACTGAACCAGGCTGCCTGCCCTTATCTGTGGAGGAAAAGCCTTTCCTCTCACAGTGTCCAGCTCGGCTCCTATGAATTCCAGGAGCTGCACTGGCTCCAGTACCAATTTTTTCAGGCTGACTAGGAACCGTAGTGAGTGAAGTACATCCTGTGGGAGTATCAGGGTTTCCCTTACTTGTTGAGGGGATTGCCCTATGACTAGCCAGCAGTCTAGAAAAGGAAATACTGTCACCCCCTGCCTCCTCAGGTGTGCCACAACCACAGCCAGGTATTTTGTGAACACCCTTGGAGCAGAAGTAAGTTTGAAATGCATTGCCTTGAACTAGTAATGGCCTGATGGCAGTCTGAACCTAAGAAATTTTCTGTGGGACTGCCTGATGGGGATGTGGAAGTATACAACCTTTAGGTCTAGAGATGCCAGCCAATCCCCTTGCCTTAGGGTTGGAAGGATTGTTGCCAACATACCTCTCAACTGTCCCTGATTTTCAGGGACGTCCCTGATTTTGCCTCAAAATTTTACTCTGTCCCTCCTAAAATATGTGTTTCCATGGCTAAAAAGTAGAAATTGTAAGCACAAAATAATGTCGAGCATTAAAGTTACTGACTTGTGCTTCCTTAGAAAATGCATTTTGCACTAAGCCCCATATTCTACCAGCTTTCTGGGTGGATATCTCTAATTTTGAAGGTGTGTCCCTGATTTTGGTCCTTCGTCCCTGATTTTTTTTAAGCCTTGTCCCTGATTTATGAGGCAGGAGGTTGAGAGGTATGGTTGCCAAGGTCACCATTTTGAACTTTGGCTTTACCAAATGTCTGTTCAGGTGCCTGAGATCCCACTCCCCTGTTTTCTTCATTGTGAGGAAGTACCTTGAATAGAGCCCCTTTCCTCTCTGTGCTAGCGGAACTGGTTATATTGCCCTTTGAGACAAAAGATTCGATACTTACTTTTCCAAAAGCAATGTTTCTGATGGGGAGTAGGGTCTGAAGACCCTTGCCTCAGCTTTGGCCTGAGCTTGAAGCTGAGAGCCAGACCTTGGCACACTACCTCCAGGACCCACCTGTCTGTGGTGATGATTTGCCACTCCTGGAGGTAGTAGGCCAGCCTGCCCCCTACTGGGGTTTGGGAGGTGACCCAAGCAGACACCTCAGGGTGTCTGCTTGGCTTGGGATGCTGTCTGAGTGCTGGGGCTAGTTGGGTTGCCACCTCTCCTGCCCCTGCCTCTGAAGTAACCTCTCTGTGGTTGGTACTAGGGAAAAGCTTGAGTCTGGAAGAAAGGCCTGTAGTGTCCCCTGCCTCTACCTCCCCTGGCTTGTTGCTTCTGGGGTGTAAATGCTTTTCCTTTAGCAGCAGCACTTTTATACGCTGTCTTGTAGTCATTCATTTTCTTCATGTAATAATCCTCTGTCTGTTCACCAAACAGAGAAGTAGGCTCACATGAGAAATCCAGGGCCTTGGATTATGTATCTTGGGTCAGGTTAGTGGTCCTGAGCCAAGCAAATCTTCTGAGTGACACAGAGGAAGCCATCTGTCTGGCAGCAGTGTCGTTATTATCCACAGCCATCCTAAATTGGGCTTTTGATGCCTCTATACCCCTTTTCGCAGCCTCCTCCAGGTCAGCTGCCACAGGGGCTGGGACAGACTTTGTAATTTCCATCACAGTATTCCATAAGATCCTCTGGTATCTGGCAACATAGGCCATCTAGGATGCTTGCCTGATAATCAGAGAGGATCCTAGGTAAACCTTCTTTGCAATAGAATCCATTTTCCTGGAATCTTTGTCTGGAGGGTGAGATGCCAGGGGTATGTCAGCCTTATCACAGGCTGCAGCCTGCACCACTCCCTCATGGCTTGGGTGTCCAAAAAGGAACTCTGCTCCACCTCTAGCTACCCAGTACTTCTTGTCCACCTTCCTATCCACCAGTGGCATGGAAGTGGGGATCTGAAGGACCTTGTTAACTTGTTTCTTCAAGGACTTGTGGATGGGCAGTAACAGTCTTTTGGAGACTGGAACATCTATCATTTCCATGTAGTCCTGTTCCACCTCCTCATCGGTAGATTCCTGAGTAGGGAGGTCCAGAGATTGGGCCACTTGCTTTATAAAAGCAAAGTGAGAGGTATAGTCCTCAGTCCCTTTGTCAGGGGATTCAGGATGGTGGGGATCAGGAGAAATATCCGGTTCAATCGGTTCTCCAAAATTGTCATCCTCATACTCATCCTTATCTTCATTCTCATCCTCTCCAAAAAGCTCTACCCATTGTTCCAAAGAACCGGGAACTGAGGTAGTACTAAAGAATTGTGTATGTAGCCGCCTGTCAACTAGAACCGGGGTACTCGGTTGGAGCGCCTGGATGATCCTAACAGCTTTCGCTATTTCTTCAGTAGTCGGAACCAGTGTCTTTCTCAGTTGCGGTTCGACCACTGCATGTTTATCTTTTTTCTTTCTTTTTCCTGTGGTTGCTGGATCAACTGCAGTATCTGCAGGCCGTTTTTTTGGATGAAGAACTGTCGCCCTTGTCAGAAGGCTGTTCCTCTGATTCTTTTTGGCTGGTGGTTGGGTCAGCAGCCTTTTCAAACATCTTCTCCTGCAGTCGTTTAAGTCACCTCTCAAGCGTCGACTGAGGGAAGTTATTTCAAATCTCACAGTCCTCTTTGAGGTAGTCAAATCAAAAGCAAAAAACACAAATTAAATGAGGATCTGCTTTAGTGAACAGTGGAATGAAATATAGACCTGTTCAATTCAGAGAGATTTGAGCTCACTGATTCTTTTGTCAGAAATGATTACCACAAAAAAAAAACACATTTTTTTTTTTTACATATTTCAAATAAATTGAAGACATAGGGTCAAAAAGGGTACCCAGGAGCCAAACTCTACACACATCTAGGCCACATGCTGGCACCGGTCCCTTGTGAGGGGGGTGCAAATGGGACAGGCCTTTAAAGAACCCTTTGAAGGTGGGGTCAGAGGCCTGAAAAACATTCTGTCCAACTGAAGTATAAGTAGATGCTGCGGCCTGGTGGACGTTTAAGGTACTGGACTGCAAGCCCAGTAAGAGCAAATAGGTAAGATAGTCCAGCACAACAGGAACACCAGCCTGTGTTGACATGCTAGGCCCATAAAGAGCCTTTTGTAGCTAGGATCTGAAGCAATAAAAACATTTTGTCCAACTAATATGACAGCAGATACTGCAACCAGGTGGACCTTGAGGGTACAGGAGAGCCAGTCCAATGACTGTAGATAGATAAAATAGTCAGACAGCTGGGACCCAGCATGTTCTGGGACCAATTTCCTGGTTAAACACAAATCATAAAACTTTTTCCCATTCTGAAGTGTTGATTTTCTTAGTGGAAAGCTTCCTCTGACCACATAACGTGCTTAAGACACTTTGAGAAAGATGCAAACCTGCATATTATACCAAAGGTACTCAAGAGCCATGCCTTGAATGTGAGTGATCCGAGGTTTGGATACAGGAGCCTCCTGATAGGAGGTCAGCAGATTGTGCCTCTGAGGGAAGGTGTATTGGTTCGGGTCCAGTCATGGAGTGTAGCAGAGAGAGACATGTCTGTCTGGCCCATTCTAGTGCTATCAAGATTATTGATGCTGACTGGGACCTGAGCTTGAGAAAATTGCTCTGTATAGCAGAAGGAAGAAAGAAGAAAGATGCACTTGCTTCCCTTGCCAACTCAAAGCCAGAGCGTCCAGGAGAATTGTTCCCAGATCTGGCTGTCTGTCATTGTACTGTGGCAAGTGGTGGTTGTGGTGGGATGTGAACAAATCAACCTCTGTGGTGACCCACCTCCTGAAGATAACTTGCACCACCTGACTGTTTAAGGCCCATTCATGATGGGGCTGGCTGATTTGAGTTGCAGTATCTGCCAAGGTACTGTCCTTACCTGGCAGTGGCAGATGAATATCCTGAAAGGGCCCATTGAGCATGATAGATCCCATATTTTCATGAATCCTGAGCAGGGAGGGCTTAACCTTGTCCTCCTGAAATGTTTATGCAGTACATTGTGGTGGTACTGTCTGTTCTGACCTGTACCCCTCTCCTTGTAGTAGTTATGTAAAATCTTTAGTGCCAGTAAAAAAAAATTACTCACCCAAGTAATCTTGTTTCTTCAAAGGGATCACTCATTATGATTAAACTTAATGCAGTCAGCCTCCTGTGTTGAACTGCCCGGAGAGATGGAATTTTATGCAAATTGTGGAACTCTCAATTGGCTCATGCCACTTTCAAACTGCTGCCCTAGCAACTGCTGCACTCTGAGTGCCTCAGATTCTTACGGAGCCTAACTGGGTAAAAGACCCACTAGCTAAAATTAACAACATTAAAATAATGTGTATTTTTTTTTGCCCTTTCAGGTCAAAACATCCTTAACCAACAAACCTAAGAAACTTGAGACCACCTGGACACCAACTGGTTAAACAAAGTGAGTCTCTATCTTAACCTATATAGGAGAAAAAGAAAAAACCCTAACGCAGGGATGCAGAGCAACTTCTATAGGTTCTAGTAGGGGAGGTAGGGAGGGTCTTTAATCATAATGAGTGATCCCTTTGAAGAAACAAGATTACTATGGTGAGTAATTTTTTTCTTCTAACCCCAGGAATCACTCATTATCATTAAACTTAATGCAGACTACCAAGCAGTACCTTTGGAGGTTGGGCAGAGAACCTATTTCGTAAATAGGCTCTGCAGTACTGCTGTTCAAAACCTAGCATCACCTCTGGATTGCAAGTCCAGGCTGTAATGCTTTGTGAAGGTGTGTACTGTTTTCCATGTAGCTGCTTTACAGATTTCCAGTAGCGGAATTTCTCTTGAAGCTGACACTGAAGCAGCTGTGCCCCTGGTGGAGTGTGCTCTCAGGCCCAGAGGTACCTGTTTACTCACCTTGCTATAACAAAACTGTATACATGCCACTATCCAGCGAGCAATTGTACGTTTTGTTGCAGCTCTGCCCTTACCAACTTCACCATATGTGAGAAAGAGCTGTGATTGACTTGTCCTGTAAGACTTTGTTCTGTCAATGTAGTGGCTGAGAGCTCTTTTGACATCAAGGGAATGAAGTCTCCTTTCTGGAGAACTGGAGTTGTCTGTAAAGAAGACAGGTAGAGTGATAGACTGATCCAAGTGAAAATCGGATACCACCTTGGGAAGGAATTTTCTATTAGTCCTAAGGACCACCTTGTCCCTGTGGAATGAGATGTAGTCCACATCTGTGCACAGGGCTTCTAATTCACTGATCCTTCTGGCTGAAGTAATGGCAACCAGGAAAACAGTTTTCCAAGTGACATACTTCAAATCTGTGGTTGCCATAAGTTCGAATGGTACATCCATGAGTTTAGCAATGCAAATATTTAGATTCCAGACCGGAACTGGTTCCCTTAGGGGAAGGTGCAGAAGATTAAGGCCTTTAAAATATTTTCTAAATACTGGATGAGAGGCCATAGACCTCTCCTTACCAACTGACAGGTAAGCAGAGACTGAAGCTAAGTGGACCTTGAGGGTGGAAGGCTTCAGACCTAAGGAATGTAAATGTGTGAGGTAATCTAGGAGAAAAGCCAAATCAGCCCTGAAAGGGCTCACACCCTTATCTGTACACCATATTGTAAATCTTTTCCACTTAGAGGAATGTATCTTCTTAGTAGAAGGCTTCCTGGAACCCCCAAGCACTGTCAGCACCTGTTCTGATAGGTTAAGGTTAGCAAATTATAAGTCCTCAAGAGCCACGCCTTGAGTGTCAGTGATTTGAGATTGGGGTACAGGATCCTGCCCTGAGAGGAGGTTAAAAGATTGTGCCTCCTGGGCAGATGGATTGGGGGAACCACTGACAGAGACAACAGAAGAGAGTACCAGTGCTGTCTCGTCTAATCTGGAGCCACCAGTATCATTTTTGCTGGTTGGGACCTCAATTTCAGCAGGGTCCTGAATATCATAGGAAAAGGAGGGAATGCATACAGAAACTTCCCTGTCCAACCCAGGGCCAAGGCATCCAGGGGAATTGTACCCCTTAGAGGAGGCCTGCAGCAGTACTTTGGAAGCTGGTGGTTTTCTGGGGAGGCGAACAGATCCACCTCTGGAATGCCCCATTTCCTGAAAATTGTACTGAGTACCTGAGTATTCAGGCACCACTCATGGTGGTCCTGACTTATCCTGCTTAGAGAGTCTGCCAGCACATTGTCCTTCCCTGGAAGGTGTATGGCTGACAGGGATACTCCCATGGAGTATACCAGGGACCACAGTCTCATTGCTTCTGTGCACAGTAGATGTGACCTGGTACCTCCTTGCTTGTTGATGTAATACATGGTTGTGGTGTTGTCCGTTCTGACTTGCAGCACCTAGTTTTTCAGGTAAGGATTGAATGTTTTTAAAGCCAGGTAAACAACCCTGAGCTCCAAGAGATTTATGTGCAACAGAGACTCTTGGGGGGACCATGTGCCACTTGCTGTGTGCTCTAACATGTGTGCCCCCCAACCTAGAAGAGAGGCATCTGTTGTGAGGATTACTTAGGGTTGCTCCCTTATAAAAGGTACACCCACCCTGAGGTTGTGCTCATCCAGCCACCATTGTAAAGCCTGGACTAAACTTTCTGTGACTGGAACCAGTTTGGACATAGGATCCGTCCTTTGAGACCAATACTGTCTGAGATGGAACTGAATATCTCTCATTTGAAACCTGGAGCCCATCACCACTGCAGTGGCAGATGCCATGTGGCCCAGCAGCCTGAGAAACTCCCTGGCTGTTCTGGGTCTCCTGGACACAAAGGATTTTGCAATCTGCAGAATGCTTGTCACCCTGTTTTGTGGCAGAAGGGCTCAGCCCTGTCTGGTGTTTAGTTCTGCTCCAATAAACTCCAGCACCTGGAGTGGTACCCGTTGAGATTTTTCTTCGTTTATCAGAAATCCCAGGGACTCTAGTGTGGATTTTGTGAGCGCCAGTGACTGTACTGCATGCTGCAGGGACTGTCCTACTACTAACCAGTTGTCCAGGTAGGGGAAGACTGTTATACCTTGTTTTCTCGAAAACTCTACCACCACTGATAGGTACTTTGTAAAAACCCTTGGTGCCGAGGTTAGCCCAAAAGGGAGAGCTGCAAACTGATAATGGCCTGAAGCCAGCCTGAATCTCAAGAATTTTCTGTGAGATGGTCTGATGGGAATATGGAAATAAGCATCCCTTAGATCTAGGGAGGCTTGGCAGTCTCCCTTTTGCAATGAAGGAATGATTATGGCAAGAGTGACCATTCTGAACCTTGGTTTCAAAATGTGCTTGTTCAGAAGTCTTAGATGCAAAGTAGGCCGCCAATCCACGTTTTTCTTCCTTATGAGGAAGTACCTGGAATAAAAACCTTTTCCTCTGCTTATTAGAGGCACTACCTCTACTGCTTTGATTGCTAGCAGATGTTTTACCTCTGCTTCCAACAGAATCCTGTGTGCAGCTGTTACTGGAGCAAAGGTTCTTGTTCTCAGCTTTGGGAATGATTTGAAACTGAGTGCCAAGCCCTGGCTCACTACCTCCAACACCCACTTGTCTGTGATGATGGAATGCCAAGTGTGAAGGTAATGAGCCAGTCTGCCACCTACTGGTGGACCTGTAATAGGGGATGCGACCTGCACTAGCCCGTCAGGGATTCTGTGCAGGCTGTGCCTGAACCTGTGGTGCAGGAGCCGCTCTTCTCATGGCTCTCCTGCCCCTTCCTCTAAAATAACCTCTGGCCTGCTGCTGAGGCTGAGAGGCTTGCACCTGAAAGAAAGATTTGGGGTAAAAAACCCTACCCCTACCTCCCCTACTCTGGGATCTATAAGAGGTGGAGGGCCTATCTTTGGAATTGCTCCGATAGGTGGATTTATATTCCTCCACCTTCTTCATGTATGCCTCTGTTTTATCCCCAAACAAGGAGTCGTTCTCCAGGGGGAAATCCATTGCTTTGGCCTGGGTGTCTAAAGTCAGGTTTGTGGCTCTAAGCCACGCAAACCATCTGAGTGAAACTGACAAAGCCATTAACCTGGATGCAGTATCATTGGCATCCACTGCCATATGAAATTGGTACTTGGTAGCATCAAGTGTCAGTGGCTCAGTAGGTAGCACACTTACCTCTGAGGCCGGGAGATCAGAGGGCTGTGGGTTCAGTTCCCACATCTGGCACTTGGGTTAATATCCCAGTACTGACACTGTAGTGCAGCATGAGAGGGGTGCTGCACTTTTGAGGTGCCGTCTTTCAGATGAGACATTAAACCGAGGTCCAATCTGCCTGGATTATTGGTAGTTCAGGTGGATGTTAAAGATCCCATGGCACTTATCGAAAAGAGTAGGGGATTTCCCCGGTGTCCTGGCTAAATTTCCCTCATTCAGTAAAAATACCACCAACAGCTTAATCTGGTTCAAGGTCAGTTGGCATTCATCTGTATACCCCTCCCCCGGGTCGTGCCTGAAAATAGGCAGGATTTGTCTAGTGCACTTACAAGGTCAACAAAAGCTAAATAAATAAATAAGTGCAGCCCTTGCTGTATCCTGCAAGTCTACAGCCACTTCACCTGGGACCTTATCAGCCAAAGCTAGAACAGTGTTCCATAGAGCTTTTTGGTACTGCACTGAATATGCCATGTAATTGGCCTACCTAACTAATAAAGAACAGATCCAGAAACAAATTATTTGATACCTTTTATTGGACCAACATGGATGTTACAGAAAAGAACAAAGTGCTCTAGCTTTCGAACCAACCAGGTCCTTCTTCAGAAGCTTTGTCTTATAGCTTTAACTAATAAAGAGGCAGCCATGTACCCTTTCTTTCCCATAGCATCCATTTTTCTTAAATCTTTGTCTGGTGGATGGGTAGCCAAGGGGATCCTGGCCTTGTCACAGGCAGCAGCTTGGACTACTCCCTCAAGATCAGGATGAGTAAATTGAAAATCAGCTGTAGTTCTGTCCAGCTGGTATTTCTTGTCAGCTTTCTTATCCACACCAGAGATAGAGGTTGGAGTTTTAACTCCACCGTCTCCAGAAAGTCTGTCTCCTCCATATCCTCCTCTGTTTCCTGAAGAGGAAGGTTCAGGGTTTCCACCATGCTCTTAACAAAAGCCTAGTGGGAGGAGTATTCCTCAGGACCCCTAGGAGGAGATCCAAACTCTTGCTCAGGAGAGACCTCTGGATCTACAGGTTTCCCTTCAAAGTCATCCTCCTTCTCCTCACCAAACACTTCCAGCACTTCTTGCCTTGCTGGGACTGTAAGAGAAACCGGGGCAGTCGGTGTAGGAACTGGGATTGCATCCATAAGGCTTGTAATACTTGTAGTGCCTTAGCAATGTCCTCAGCCGAGGGCATAATATGCTTGTCTGCTGGGAGCTCCTTAGCCTTCTCGGCCGGAGGTGCAGCAACATGTTTTTCTTTACACTTTTTCTTTAATGGAACAAGTTCAGAGCCTGTTTCCACAGCCCTTTTTGTTTTACCTTGTTCAGATTTATCTGAACTCCTGTCAGGATCCTTGGCTTTACCTCCATCCTTTCTGTGGGAAGAGGAAGAAGCAGAATTATCCACACTATAAGCAGAAGCCATCTCTTCTAAAATTTTAGACCTTTTCTTTAATGTTTTAGGGCAAAAGGTCTTATAAATATCACAATTGGCAAATATATGACTTGTACCCAAACAAGAAATACAGAGAGAGTGTCTATCTGCTTTTGCTATAAGTTGCCCACAAGACTCACAACATTTAAAACCTGTGGGTCCTGTGCATTTTTTAGGTTTATCCAAACGGACCTCTGACATTGAAGCTGAACAAAAAAGATTACTTCACTAAACTGTTATTTAAAGTAACTCGGAACCAGAGATTACTTTAAAATAACTACCACTAGCGGTTCCTGGAACCGAGCACTATTCGGTTCCTGGAGAAAAAGAAACCGAGAAAAATACTAAATTTAGACCAAACTAAAGCAGTTCAAGGAACCGACCACTAAAATATCTCTAAATAATAATAAATTGAGATAAAACCTCTAAAATAGATGCAGAACCCTCAGTTCCAAGGAACCGTGAGGGAACCGCGAATGGAAATAGAAAACTACTAAAACACTAAATTACTAAACTAAACAATGTTCCTAAGGCAGCAATTTAAAATTAAACTGAAAATCAATCAATCAATCAATCAACTTTTATTTATAAAAAGGTGCTTTTCTCAAATCCAAAGCGCCTGCACAATATCATAAAACAATAAATAGACAGAATTTAAAACTATTATAAATCATTAAAAGCTATACTAAAAAGGTGGGTCTTCAAGGCTCCTTTAAAGCTCAGGACAGTCGGACTATTATGCACCTGACGAGGTAGAGAATTCCACAGGGTCAGGGCCATAAAACTAAATGACCTAGCCCCTGAAGATTTCAAACAGACCCTGGGAATCTCCAGCAATCCCTCGTCAGTGGATCGGAGGGGGCCGGAGGGACAGTAGGGGCAAAGGAGCTCTTTCAGGTAAGTTGGTCCCTGGTCATGTAGAGCTTTATAGGTCAGCAAACCGACCTTGAAGGTGATTCGCCAAAATACTGGCAGCCAGTGCAGTCCGCGGAGCACAGGCATTATATGGCTGGATCTAAGAGAACCAGTCAACAACCTGGCCGCCGCATTCTGCACTAGCTGCAGACAGCGAAGCTCAACCCCTGATAGCCCTAGGTACAGGGAGTTGCAATAGTCAAGGCGGGAGGTAACAAAGGCGTGGATCAATGTTGGAAGATCTTCTGGAGGAACCAGGTGCTTCACCCTGGCGGTATTGCTCAGATGGAAAAAGGAAGTTTTGACCACCGCTGACACCTGAGCTTTAAGCGTCAAGTGGTCGTCAATTATTACACCAAGATTCCGCCCCTGATCTGAGGTCGTCAGCGGAACGCCTGCAAGCCAAAAGCCAGAGTGTGATCCAGCTGGCAGACCCACCACACAGCGACCTTTGTCCTCAACCAACACCTCAGTTTTCTCAAGGTTTAACCTCAACCAACTCCCATTCATCCAATCTTGGATTTCTGCAAGGCAGTTATTAAATACCGACAAGGCAGCATCCTGGCCGGGCACAAAAGACATATACAGCTGGGTGTCATCGGCATAGCAATGAAAACCCAGACCGTATCATCTTATAATCACTCCCAACGGCAGCATATACACTGTGAATAACATAGGCGCTAGAATAGAGCCCTGTGGTACCCCACAAGGCAGGGAGACTGATGCCGAGGAAAAAATTCCCGACACCACCCTCTGAGTCCTACCTTCGAGGTAAGATCTAAACCACCTGAGGACCATACCAGATAATCCACAGATGGACCGCAGACGCTCTAACAGCACACCATGATCAACAGTGTCAAATGCTGCAGAGAGATCAAGAAGTACCAAGATAGAACGGGTCCTACGATCTCTCGCTATTAGGAGGTCATTTAGTACCCGAACAAGTGCTGTCTTGGTACTATGCCTTTTCCTAAATCCAGATTGGAGAGCATCATAGATATTGTTGTTGGTCAGATGATCCTCCAATTGCACTGTGACCACCTTCTCAATTACCTTACCCACAAAGGGTAGGTTAGAGACTGGTCTGTAATTTGCTAGACAATCTGGGTCTAAGGAGGACTTCTTTAAAAGAGGCCTAACTATAGCCTCTTTAAGGGGATCTGGAAAGATCCCCCTCTCCAAAGACTTCCAGACTATCAAAGCCAGGACTAGGCCAATTTTATCCACACAATCCACTAAGAGGTGTGTGGGGCCAGGGTCCAAATCACAGCTGGTTGGTCGCAGAGCTCGGGTGACCATCACAATATCATCGATTTTGGGGAGGCTGAAGTCAGACCATGAAAACTGGGTGTTTGACATCTCCGGCCGACCATCACCGCCCCCATTGGAGAGGGAAGAGCGGACGTCTGATCTGATTTTGGCAACCTTATCTGCAAAGAAAAGAGCAAACTCCTCACACCGTTCTGTGGAAAAGGCCCTCCCGGGCTGAAGACAGACTGGATTGCACAGTCTGTCCACAGTCCGAAAGAGCTGGGCTGGTCTATTCTGTGCAGCCGCTATCTCCCTGGACAGGAACTCTGCCTTCTTACGAGAGATTGCGGATTGATAGGCCATATAATGGTCCATCAAATTAAGTCTGTCATCATCCAGACCGGACTTCCGCCAATGCCTCTCCAGCCTTCGTCCTACCCTCCTCAGCTCCCTCATGGTCTCATCAAACCATGGAGACCTGGGGCGAAGAGTGAGCGGACGAACACGACAGGTGCAATAGAATCCAGGGCCCCCGTAACCGCCCTATTATAGGCCTGTACTAGGTCACCTGGGTCCAAGCAATCTATCGGAAGGTCCGATAGGTCCAGCACCGCCATCAGGTCATCTGGGGACGCACCCCTTAATGGGTGGTACCGGACCATCTCCGAAGGGGCTGACCTAATAGGGGTGGCCTCAAAATTGAACCTAATGGAGTGATGGTCAGACCATCTGAGTGGTTCCACCACCAAATCAGATATCCCCATCCCCAGAAGGAACACCAGATCCAATGAGTGCCCACCAATATGGTCGAGGAGGAAACTACCTGTGTGAAGCCCAGTGATAACATCAACTGGAGGAAGTCTTGACCAAAACATGAGAGTTCATCATCGACGAGGCATTGAAGTCCCCAGAACCAACCATCTGGGGGACCCCAATGTCAGGTCGACAATGAAATCTGCGACTTCCTGTAGGAAAACATTCCCGTCACCTGGTGGACGGTATACGTGAAGTATCCTGCACCCCACACCCTCGCCTAAGACACACTCAAAGGATCTGGTGACTCCCACTGGTACCTCCACCAGGCCCAATTCTGATTTAAAACAAATGGCAACACCCCCGCCTCTACGATCCTGCCTCGAGTGGTGTATCACCGAGTACCCGGCCGGAACTGCTGCGGCTAATACTGGCCCAGCATTTCCATCCAGCCAGGTCTTGGTGATGCATGCCAGGTCAGCTGACCCAACAAGATCGGCTATGATAGCCATCTTGTTTTTAATAGACCTAGCATTGCACAACATCGCTCGAGCAGGATGGGTCTCCGACGATGACCGCGTTACCTGCTGATAACCAGAACCCTTGGGTATGGGCACAAGACAGGGAGAACCCCTCTCCCGAGCCCATTTCGCCCCAGGGCGTCTCCTTGACCTAACAATCCCTATCCGCCTGCTCCTTTCCATCCCCCCCCAGGCCCAACTCCAACCCTCCTCCTCCCCCTCACAATCCCCAGAGCCCTACAGCTTCTATAGACTCCTGGTGACGGGGGGGGGGACAGGAGAAGGGACGAAGATCCCTGAGCCTGGAGGGGGAATAATAGCCGACTGTCCTATTTTCATTCCAACACATAATTAATAACACAGCTAATTTACAAAAAACCCCACCAAATTATATAAATAACAAAATTTAAAATACAACACTCAAATAACAAAATATAAATATTATAATTAAACAAAACAAAACAAAATAAAATTATACCCTAACAGAACACTCTAAATAAAAATTGAGTACTTATCTACAGATAAACTTTAGTCTGAGACAGTTCAAGGAGAGCTCTCTGGGACCTCCGTACTAGGCAGGCGGAGTAAAGAATCTGAAGCACTCAGAGTGCAGCAGTTGCTAGGGCAGCAGTTTGAAAGTGGCATGAGCCAATTGAGAGTTCCATAATTTGCATAAAATTCCATCTCTCCGGGCAGTTCAACACAGGAAGCTGACTGCATTAAGTTTAATCATAATGAGTGATTCCTGGGGTTAGAACACTACTCTTAGCCCCAGCAGGTTTGTATGCCATGGCAGGTGCGAACCCCCAGGTGGGGCCACACTCCAATGCCTCTGTTATCAGACAACTGATGGAGCTTTTTGCTGAAAAACAAACTCCTTCCATTAGATTGGTTTTGTTTTTTCTCCATTGGAAACCTGTAACAATATTTCTGTTACTAAACTTGGTTATGACAGAGGATCCTTTCTCTGACACCAGTGAATCCTGAGGTGAAACTGAATAGTAATTTGTAACCTGGATTCCAAGACTGCACCAGTGGCAGGTGCCATGTGCAGTAGCTGAAGAAACTGTTCTGCAGTTTGTATTTTTAATTTATTTAGTTATTCATTTCATCTGGGATGAATGAAACCACTATCAGTGGAATACTTCTTGCCCTACTTGTAGGCAAGTAGGCCCTGTCTCACAGGGTATTAAGCTCTGCTCCCATGAACTGTAGTGCCCAAGCAGGCTAAGAGACAAACTGCCTCTAGATTTATCAGAAAAACCTAGAGACTCCATGAGCCCCTAGGTGAGTTGCAGATCCACTTGCTGGGATGATGTTGCAACCACAGACAATCCTCTAGATATAGGAAGAACTTGTGACACCTTGTCTTTGAAGGTGCTACAGCCACTGTGCACACTGTTATAGAATAACCTAATGAGGGTCTGAATCTGAGGTACTTCCTGTGCTTATGGGGACGTGGAAATACTTTAAGTCCAGTGGTGCCAAACCTTCTCCTTTCTTTGGCATGTTGGCAGAATCAGTGCCAAAAGCACCATTTTGAACTTTGGCTTTGTCAGATGCCTGCTTAGTACCCTCTAAGACAGGTTACCACTCCCCATCCTTTTTGGTACATTTTGCTATACCAAGACAGACTCCTCTTTCTTTGACAGTAACAGGTTTTGAACATCTTTTTCTCAAAATTTTCTTTCTCTACATCTGCAGGTGGATTGAAAACTCTTTTTTTTTGGAAGAGATTTGAACCCAGAGACAATCCCTGATTACTACATCCATGACCACTTGTCTGTGGTGTCTGAAATACCCCTGCTGTAGGTATTGCTGATCCAGAAGAACAGCCCTAGTCTGATACAACAAAAGTAGCTTACTGTGGTGTATTCATCCATTTTTTAACTTTTATCTTTTCTCTAAAGAGGAATTACCCTCGACTTGGAATCCATGGCCTTGGTTTGGGAATACTGAGTTAGGTTGGTGATTCACAACCGGCAAACCCCCTTTGAACCACTGTATTTACTATCCATCTAGCAGCAGCCATTTAAACTGTTATTTGGCTGCTTCCAAACCAAATTTAGTTGTTTCAGCTAGATCATCTGGTAGGGGAGCAACATGGACTTGAAAGTATGTCAGTTTTCCTGGGATCCATGTTAGGAGAGTAGGATGCCAGGGATCTCTTTGTGTTGTCACAGGCTGTTACTTCAACTACTCCTTGATGTATAGGATGAGGAAACAGACTTTGAGTTCCCTCCCTGTCTAGCTGATGTTTCTTATACATCCTCTTATCAAGAAGGGAAACAGAGCTTAGAGTTTGTAAAATCTTTTAAGTGTATTCCCCAATGAATTTATTCATAGGAGGGGGAAGCTTTTAGTGGGTGTCAGCCCAATCATGTCTCACAAATGTGAAGAGTGAGGGATAACCTTTATTTTTGGTGAAACCCCAAACATTCCATGAAATCACATAGTCTTCCTCCAAACAACAGGAAGACTGATCAGAGGAGACAAGCTGCTGTGCAGAGGTCTGCTGCTGAGAAGTAGGCAGCAGTTGTAAGCCTAAAAGTGTTTTCTTTAGCCATTCCAGGCATATCTTTACACTTTTTTTTAAGGCAAGTTTATAATTTTCACACCTTCATTCACAGTGAAAAACCACTAGAATGAAGCACAGTGCCATACAATTCTGCAGAGTAAAGGATACTATTTCAGTGGGAATTAATCCCTTAAGTGATACAGTAAACCTGAGACACTGTACCTCATCCTGGTGAGCTTCACCATAGGTAACAATCTGCAGGAATTGGCAGGCTTTCTAGCAGGCACAGAAGTCCCCATACGCTGTCTAGCAGGGGGTTGTGTGTACTTAGTTTTATTTGATTTCTTAGAGGGAACTAGGTAGTCAGCCAGTTCAGCAAGCCTCTCAAGAACTGCTTGTATACCCGTCTCAGGGGTAGCAGTTTACATTAGTTGTTGTGGTTTCACTCAAAGTAATTTAGGGTGTCAGCTGGTCAGAGCTGGAGGGACCCTTAGATGGCAAATTTTTTTTTTTTTTTTTTTTTTTTAGCCTTATCCAGGCATTTTTCAATATTTTCACAGGACATGAAATGCAGATTTCACTCTGCTTTTAATGTTCATGTCCAGATAGGCAGACAAAAAGAATGTAACAGAATTTCACCACACAGAATACATAGCTTGAAACTGGGATCCCACCAGTTTTCTTTTTCGTTTTTTATGGCATTTTAAATCTAAAACCAATAAAAGTTGCAACTGCTAAAAAGTATTTAAATTTATAGTTTATTTAGCAGTTACAGTCGGTTTCAGAACCGATGAAGTACTGACCGGGTCCCGGGAACCGAGGAAAAATGAATCGAGACTATCAGTTAAAGAGCCGGTATTAGCGGTTCTTAAAACAAACTAATTTAATAAAAATTAAACATAACTAGTGGAGTTTGTTAGTCAGAAAACTCTGATAACTGTAAAATGAACCTCAGTTTACCCCCCGTTATCCCGAACCGAGAGAAACCGAGAAACTTACAATTTAAACACTAAAACTATGGGTTTACTAAAATTACAAAAGTAAAAGGCAGCAAAAGAAATGTTGAACAATACTTACCGTATTCTGTAAGGTTTCTCATGCCAGAACAAGATGATGAAGAGGAGAGAATCTCTGAGCATCTAGACTTATCAGGCAGAGAGAGAGACATCTGAAGGGTTTAGAACTAAGGCAGTTAGTATAAGGCAACATTTGAAAAGTGACTCATGCAAAAGATTCCATTATTTGCATATGTTCCAAATTCTGTCTGGGCAGTTCTGCTTAGGAGGAAGACTGCATATAGTTATGAATACCTGAGTATTACTGGGGTTAGAAGAGGAGGATAGGGACCTGACTGATTTTGATTGTTCCCC
Organism: Neoceratodus forsteri; assembly: GCA_016271365.2. Taxonomy (NCBI): domain Eukaryota; kingdom Metazoa; phylum Chordata; order Ceratodontiformes; family Ceratodontidae; genus Neoceratodus; species Neoceratodus forsteri. The sequence goes on along the minus strand of CM028130.1, from coordinate 1,042,116,363 downwards.
TGATCAGGAGTTTGGTTTCTCTTCCTGGAACCAGGAGGTCTTTCCTCCCTTTATACACTTGTGAGATGAATGGTTAATACCCTCAACCTCACTATATATGAGTCAGTAGAGGATGAGGAGGAAGCCAAGTTTCTCATATTGCTAGGACTGGTTCCTACTAGGGGGTTCGCCTGCCTGTCTACAAGCCCCTCAAACAAAAAAAAAAAAACCTGCAGACCCCCACTTCACACCAGGGGTTGTTAAAAAATATTCTCATCCAGATCATGACGGTGTGGTACAGGCAATTGCCTGTGACAAAGTCCCATTATCTACTCAGCCCTAGTCAAGGTTTCCAGGAAACTGGGCAGTACAGGGGAAAAAAGGAGATACCACAGTCTCCCTCCTTTTGAGACAGGCTACTTGTATGGCCTGTGAGGCCCAATACCAGAAAGCCCCTGGAAACTCAGTTCTGGCCATGAGTGAGAAGGCCTTGAGAGACCTGGCAAAAGATTTGGCAGACATTGATAGCAGAGCATTAGATCCACACTGCAGTTGATGCCAATGATACTCTGCCTCCAGGGTTATGGCCCTTGCTATCTCCTTAAGGTGATTTGCCTGGCTGTGAACCACTAATTTAACTGAACACCCAGGCTAAGGCCATGGACTTTCCCTGTGAAAAATATGTTTTCTTTTTTTTTTCTTGGTGATTTTTCTCCCCTGGCTAATAGTATGCCTTACCTTCTCTTGCATCTTGGCATCCTCCAGAGGTCTCCGGCCACCATCTCAAGGATCTCCCCGGCTCCCATTCGGGTCCTGCAGCTTCACCCCCATGGCTTGCCCCCCGCGGTGGGGAGGTGGAGAGCCCCCTTTATGCTCATCCACCAGGACTGGATCCAATGTTGGTGCGCTCCCCTTGAAGCCGAATACTTCCCCCCATAGAAACGGCCATCATGCCACTGTGACTGCTGCCCATTTCCCTGTTCTGGTTTGCCGCCAATGTGCATGGCATGCACTGACTCCAATGGACAGGAATGTGTGCGCTTCCGCATGCATTTCTTCCTGGCGTCTGCCCCAGAATGTCACCCCGTACTGCCCGTGCACTGTATTGCCCCCAGCCTCTGCAAGGGGCACCAGTGCACTGACGGCTGCACACACCCCACTCCTTGGAGAAGGAGAGCAGTCCTACGGATGCTCAATCCTTCTCCTCCCCTGCCGACCCCTGACGATCCAGGTCTGTTCCCAAATCTGGGTTGCTGGCGTGAAGTGTGGCGTCCAGTGCCTCAACCCTCAGCGCCACCGGGCCGGCCCGAAAAATATTATTTTTTTCTATAATAAAACAGAGGCTTCTCTGAAAAAGGTGGAGGAATACACAACTACATGTAAGAGCAATACTGCAAAGGAAAAGCTCCCACCTTCCTACAGGTCTCAGGGAAGGGGAGGTAGGAGTAGAGGGTACTACCCTAGAGTTTATACCCCATGCTCACGCCTTTCGACCACTCAGATAAAAGGTTACTTTAGGGGAAGATGCAGTAGAGCTTCCAAGTGGGATGGTCCAGCCCCTGCCCTCAAGGCTCAGCTCAAGCAGAACCCCTGGTGGGTGAGCTCAGGTTGCCAGCCCATTTCCAGTGCAAATGGATCTTGACAGTGGTGAGCCAGGGGCTCACTCTGCAGTTCAAAAGATTCCCCAGACTGCAGATTCACAGAAACGTCAAGCCTCCCACTTAAACAGAAAGGATTCTGTATGAGTTGGAGGTCAAAAAGTTGCTGCAAGCAAATGCAGTACAAAAGGTCCTTCCTTCCTTCTCACTGGCGCAAAGGCCTTTATTCAATATACTTCCTCACCCAAGGTCAAGATGATCACTCTTTTCATAGTGATTCCTTCCCTACAACAGGGGACTGGTGTGCTTCTCTGTACCTGAAGGATGCCTATTCCCATATCACTTTTAGGTGTAGGAAAAAAAAAATCAGATTCAGACTTCCCTCAGGTTATTACCAGTTCTCAGTCCTCTCGTCTGCTCCCAGGGTGTTCACAAAGTGTCTTGCTGTGGTAGCAGCACATCTCAGAGGACAAGCAATGATGGTCTTCCTTTACTTGGACAACTGTCTAGTAGCAGGGAAGTCTCACTAACAGGTCAGGGACTCTGTCCAGCTAATCCAGAACACACTGGAGTCACTGGGATATCTCATAAATGTGCAGACATCTCATACAGTCAGTTCAGCTGTTGGGGCTTACAGGAAAAGAACTGGATTCCTTACTAGGCAGGAGATTCCTTCCACAAGAGTACGGAATCTTCAGAACCTGACTAATTCTTGTTCTGGGCCAGTCCAGGCCAGCAGGATGCTTCTTAAGGCTCATGGGTTGTATGGTTTTCACCACAGCAGTGGTACCAGGTGCCAGATTCCAGATGAGGGCCGTCCAGTACCATCTGTGAGCCCACTGATCTTAGAAAAGAGATACTCACTTAAAGCTGGTACCAGTTACAAAAACTTAGTCACAGGCTCTCGAATGGGGGGAGAGGAAAGAGACAACCTAAGAGAGAGAATTCCCTTCCTTCAGCAGTCCCCCACAACAGTCCTGACTACAGAAGCCTCCATTTTAGGTTAGGGAGTACACTTGGGCAACCAGTAAGTGGATCACAGTCACCTCGAGAGTCCAGAGAGCACAGCAACTTTCTGGAGTTGAAGGTAGTCTTACACACCCTGCAGTCGCTGGCCCCTCAAATAAGGAGTCAGTCAGTCCAGATCCAGACAGACAACACCACTACCATGTTCTTCATCAACAAAAAATGGGGCATCAGGTCCTCAAGGCTCTGTGCAGAAGCCATGAATATTTGGATGCTGGTTTACTCCATGGACATGCATCCGTTAGCAGTCCACCTCCTAGGAAAAGGCAATGTCCTGGTGGATACCCTCAATGGCATCAGCCAAAAACAGCACAAATGGACTCCAAATAAGCAGGTGCTGGCCATAGTCTTCAAGAGGTGGGACACTCCAGAGATAGACTTGTTCGCTTCTGAAGAGAAGCATCTGCTTTCTCTACTTTACTGCAGGCCTCCTGTTGTGGACTCAGTGCCCCAGGGATTCCCTAGCTCTGGACTGAATAGGGAGATTCCTATATGCCTTCTCTCTTGTCCCTTGCTTCTTAGAGTCCTCCTGAACTTGAAGAGCCAGCCTGCAACAATGATTCTAGTGGCCCCAGACTGGGCCAGACAACCATGGTACTCCCCGCTGCTAGCCCTCAAACAGTCCACTCATGTCTCCCAGAGACACAATCTCCTAAACATGTCTCAGAGCAGGATAACTTTCCCAACCTCAAGTCCCTTCACTTCAGAGCCTGGTTCTTGAAGAGCTAATGGTTCCCAGATTTCAAGTTTTCGTCGGAGGACCTTAAGGCCCTCACAGTGTCTGGGAGGCCTGCTACTAGAAGGACATTAGTTGCCAAATGGAAGAGGTTCTCCTTTTGATGTAACCCCAGACAGATCAATCCTTTATGGGCAGTTCTGTCTGTTCTCCTGACTACCTGATTCACCTTCAGGCCTGAGTCCTCAAACCCTTAACCATTAAGATTCACCTAGCGGCTGTCTCTCCTTTTATCTCAGTGGGTCATGAGAAAACTGTGGTTGCTAACTCCATTTTCGGGGAATTTTCTTAAAGGGGCTGTTGCATCTGTAACCATCTCAGGGAGCCAGCCCCCCTTCCCCCATGGAATCTGAACCTTTGCATAGCCAAGCTCATGGAGCTCCCACTTGAGCCCATGGCAACTGCAGACCAGAAGTGGGTCACCTGGAAGACAGTCTTCCTGGTGGCCATCACTTCTGCCAGGAGGGTGTTTGAGCTACAGGCTCTCTGAACTGGCCCTAACTATGTAAGTTCCCACAGAAATAAGGTAGTAGCCCTTAGGACTAACAGAAATTTCTTCCTAAGGTAGTGCCCGAGTTTCATTTGAATCATTCTGTCACTCTTCCAGTATCTTCATAGCAAAGTCCAGCTCTGCTGAACTAAAGTTTCATAGTTGGGGCATAATGAGATCACTCAGTTATTACCTGGAACACACTAAGGACCTTAGATCTTCCCACTTACAGCTGCTCTTCACTATGGCATGGAGGGCAAGGGCAGGCCAACTTCTGAAAGAACCAGTGCCCACTGGATAGTCTCCTGCATTCAGCTCTGCTATAACAAATCTGGCAAACAGCCACCAAAAGGCTTCAGGGCACACTCCACTTGTGGCACAGTGGTCTCTGTGGCAGCAGCAAGGGGTATTCCCTTGCTAGACATTTGTAAAGCAGTTACCTGACAATCTGTACACACCTTTACAAAACACTGTTGCCTGGACATCCAGTCCAGAAGTGATGCCAACTTTGGCACTGCTGTTTTGCAGAATCTTTTCTCTGAATAGGTTCTGTAATCAACCTCCCAAGGTACTGCTTGGTAGTCTGCAATAGTTAAGTATACTGACGGATTCCTAGGGTTTGAAGAAAATATTACTTACCACAGTAATGTTTTTTATTTTTTTTTATTTTAGTTTCTGTTGACCCATAAAGGAAGACTGGATAATTCTGCCTATTTTCTGCCTCATCCCGGGGGAGGGGGATACAAATGGATGACAACTGACATTGAACCAGATTAAGCTGTTGGTGGTATTTTTAGTGAATGTAGTTTCTTCCAGGGGATCCCTCACTATGCTTAAACCTCCCTACCTACCTCCCCTTCCAGAACCTGAAAAGGTTCTACAATAATCAGTGCTGGCTCAGTCCTCATTTGTTTGAACTTTGTCTGTTGTTCATTCACAATTCTTCTGTATGTCTGTTGTCTGCCATGGCTTTCCCTTAAACAGCAGCTGACACTTTCAAGAGAACTTTAACAAAACATAATATTTAGACAAAGTTCAGCTTGTATTTCATATTAGTTCTATATTTTTCCTCCCCATTATTTATTACTGACATAATTTCCAGGTAAACAGGATCTCAGATCCTGAATACTTCATCTAGTCCTGTTGCTTTCTCCCTGCTTGAGGTCATAATATACTGCTTGTGATATCATTTTTACTCCCATGGCAACAGACTGTGATGTCATAACATAGGGTTCTCACCCCAGGAATCTCCCAGCATGCTTGACTAATGCAGTTATGCCAGTTGGGTTCAGCTGCCCCAGAGGTGGAGTTTATGCTAATTGTAACCCCTAGATGGCGCTATCCCAGGGGCTACTACCCCTGCCTGATTTGCCACTAACAGGTTGAGGGGCCTGGATCCAATGGCGGGTGCCTCCACCCAGAGGTCAGGGTTTGCAATAGTTAAACTAACTTGGTCACAGCCCTCTGGGACACTGCAACCCCCCTTTCTTCCCACTAGTGGCCCACACAATATATCAGAATTACCTTCACAGTATACACTTACCCCGGTCTGGTCTGCACTGGGACCTCCTTGTGAAATGAGATACAGTGCAACAATCACAGTACAGTACTTTAACATAGACAAATACCTCAGGCAGTATAACTTTGCTGAAACAAGCAGCTCTGATTTATTTAGGGGATATAAAAAGGACAGGGGAAATCAGGTTAATTAGCTTATCACTCTAATAATTCATTTATGGCTCTGTGCACAGGTCTATCCCTATCAGTTACTGTCCCTGGGCACCCAAGCCCTAGTGGCTAGTCCAAACCGGCAGCTGGTAGGGCCCTTTCACACAGAGAAAAGGAGAATTAAACAGTCAGCAGTACAGTAATTCCATTTGGATTTAATGTGGAATTCAACAGGAGCGACCCTGAATTAGTACTCACGACTCCAAATAAGATAGGGTCCTTCAATGTCAGCAGGGCTCACTTGAGGTACACAAACCTCTTCACACATCCATATAAAAGAAAGCACTATACCAGGCAGGCTGCATCTGTATCCCGATCGCACTACTGCACAATACCCGGAGAACACAGCAGATTCAGTTCCTGACAGACAGAGTGCAATTTTCAGCAATTCCTCCAGTATTCTACAGGGTGAGCCTGGTTCTACTCTTCAGAGATCCTTGATTCTTTTCACAGGACGGATTCAGTCCCAACAAGCTGTTACACAAGCTGCAGACCGAACTCTGGGCCTATACACGCTTTTTTGACTAAAACTGCACACTGAAAAAGCACAGGGCTCCTTCCTTCTTCACTGCCAAAGCTCAACTGAAACTCCAACCGACAAACCGGCACTTCCTTTGAGTTCCTCCCAGTTCTTGACTGGATTGGCTGTCACTCACAATAGACTGCTGCTGTTGGTCCAAAAAGGCACTGAAGTCTAAACTACATCTCCCAGAGTCACTGCCCATACAATCCTTCTGTGGCTGGCTCAGATTATGAGTCCAAGTTCTGATTCGTCCAAGGCACCATTTTAGAGCTAGCTTACCTCACACTGATTGGTCCAGTTCAGCAGTTCAAAACTAGAATGGGGAACTAGCAGACACAGTTCTGACTGCAAAGAAAGCAGGTTAGACAAACTGTAATTTCATTATTACTCTAAATAATTTCTGGCAAACAGTTACATCTTTCAGATAGGTTCCCTTTGCACCCTAGTGACTGCAAAAATGAAGTGAATTGGCAGCAGCTCGAGTGGTACTCAGAGAAGCACACAGTCCCCCATACAACTAATTATGTCTGCAAGCAGACAGCTCTTAAAGAGACAGTACCAGAGGCTCTAAAAACACTCACTGATAAATGGCTTAAATGCCAAACACCATTCAGGCTTGGAGCATTCAAGCAAGCTCCTGGAAGTCTTTGGGAACCCAAGATTTGCAGGGGGTTACACCCTTCCTGGTTTGGGAAAGCTTGACGTCCACCAAGCAAGTACCCCATAAGTTTCAACTGCAACCATACACATTTGCATTAGGCTCGCATACGTAATCATCAGTCAATTTATCATTTTACCAAGAACACATTCTGAAACATTGCAGTATGTCACTTTACACAGTATTACATACACATTGTACCATAACTCAAGTTATTACCTCTTGTACATGAAACCTGAAGAGAGGGCCCTTCCTATCAGTTACCTTTGGGCTGGACGGGCAAGGCACCATACTTAGAGGGCAACACAAGTAACTTGAGTTAGCACTGATGCTCAGTTTGGGCAATGAGCTCGGGACACATACACTCCTTTATGGACAACATTGAGAGGCAATCCACAGGCCTCCCAAGGAATCATAACTGAGGTGCACCACAGGCTTTACAGCTCGACCAGTCTTTCTAGGGGAACTGTTACAGTCTCTGCACTCTGAGCCTCATTTTCAACATTGTCCTCACTTGTCAGGGGAGTCTCCATGGGGTAGAGAGGGTAGAACTTGGGGCACTTTCAGCTCCAGGAGTTACAGTTTCTGAGTCCACAACATTTGGCCTGCATGGAGAGCTTGGACACTGGCAGTGGACTGTCAAGGCACTCAAAATACTCTTCTTGTTCGGGTGTATCACCAGTCTGCCCCAATCTATCATTTTCTCCCTGAAAACTCAAACAGTTCAACCATGCACAATGATTCCATTTCATCTGATCTGATGCTTTGCACTTCACTTTCTGGGAGCAATGGCTCCAGGGATGAAGCTGGGGCTTAGACAGTCCAGAAGGCCCAGCTTTGTCTCCAGTATTGACTAGGATTGCCTCAAACAATTGACTCAGTTCATAAGAAGATAGTATTCAAAGTCACTCTCACTTTCTTCCGATATGGACTGACAGTCATGCTCAACTGGGACTTGTGGAGGGGAACACTTTAACTTTGCTTCTGTAGGTGCAGACTTTCTTGATCTTTTCTAGCAGCAGCTCTGGTCACTGGTCCAGAGGAGCATCTTCTAGGGCTCAGACTCAATTAAGATTTGTCCAATGGGCAGTAAATGATTTCTATGCATTGTTTTACATCTTTGAATTATTCTCAGGCCTTACTTTGTACACTGGCAGATCATCTAGTTTGCCCACTACAATGTGAGGGAGATGGTGCCATCTGTCAGCAATCTTGTGCTTGCCATGCAGTCCCAGATTTCTTAGCAATACCCGATCTCCTCCTGGAGTTCCTGTGCTTTCACCTTTTATCATACCTTTCTTTGTTGGCCAGATTTCTTTGGCAGCCATGGTTTGAGCCAGTTGGTACGCATGAGTTAGCTGGGCCTTTAACTTTGCACATACTGTAAATAGTTGTCAGCTTGAACCCCATCAGGAGAGACCCCAAAACATACATCTACTGGTAGTCGAGCTTTCTTCCAAACATCAGGCGGTAGGGGAGAATCCAGTGGCATCACTTTGGTGCAGTTATAAGCATGTACCAGGGTGCTAATTTGTTGGCTCCATCTAGGCTTGTCCTTGGGTGCAGGGTGCCTAGCATACCTAGCAAAGTGCTGTTGAAACGTTCAGGCTGTGGGTCCCCTGGGGGTGGTAAGGAGTGGTTCTGGACTTTCGACTCCCCACAGAGAAAGCATCTCTTGATCAGACGACTCTCAAAGTCTCTCCTTGATCAGAATGGATTCTTTGTGGAGCCCCATAGTGAACAAAAAGTTTTCTACAAGTACTTTGGCTACAGTGGATGCTTTCTGGTCTTTGGTGGGGAAAGCTTGGGCATATCTCGTGAAATGGTCAGTGACCACCAGCACATTACTGATATTTCTTTGATCTGACTCCAAACTTAGAAAATCAATACAGACCAGCTCCATGGGTGCACTGGTGGTGATGTTAATAAGGGGGCAGCCCTCTGGGGCAAGCTCTCTGTAAGCAGCGACTACAAGTTTGAATGTGTTGCTCCACATCAGCCCCCATCTTAGGCCAATAGAATCTGGATCTCACCAAGTCAAGTGTTCTGTCTATACCAAGGTGCCCCATGTGGTTGTGCAAGGACCTCAGTACTGAGTCTCGAAAGGCAGGGCAGCACTAGTTGTTGTTTGTCTACTTGTCCCCTCTGTCTACTGTTTCTCTGTATAACAGTTTATTGATCAGTTTCAACTTAGGACCTTCTTTGTATAACAGTGCAGTTCTCAAATCAGTGGAGCGAATTTGGACACATCTTTCCTGCATAGAGGGCTTCTAAAGCTGCTTTGATCATGGGATCGCGGATTGAGCCCGCCAAATACTGTCATTGTCCAGCTGAGGCAGTGCACCAATGTCTATTGCAGAAAAGTGGCAATAAGCAGCAGGTATGCAATTCTCAGAGGGTCCCAAGCAATCCACCATGCAGTCCACTGCGTCCGTGACATTTGTTCCTCCCTGTCAAACTTCCGGCAGAGTGCCCGAATGTCAGGTTCTGCCAATCGGACCCAATCATTCTGGGGAACAGGCCTCCGGAGAGAGCATCAGCATCTATGTGGTTCAGACCTGCTCGTATTCGAGAGCATAGTCATATGTAGATAATGCAGAAAGCCACCTATGGCCAGTGGCATCCAACTTAGCTGAGGTCTGCACATAGGTCAAAGGATTATTGTCAGTTTTACTAGTATTTTAGCCCCATACAAGTACTCATGGAATTGGTCAACAATAGCCCACTTCAAAGCTAGGAACTCTAACTTATGTACAGGATAGTTCTTTCGGATGGGGTCAGGCTTCTACTGGCAAAGGCCACTGGTCTCAGGCCATTCTCGTGTTTTGGTACAACACAGCCCCCAACCCTGCAAGCTAGCATCAGTGTGCAGGACGAGGTTTTCTTGGATCGGCATAGGCCAGCACTGGAGCATGGGTAAGTTGATATATGATCTCATGAAAAGCAGTCTCACAATCAGAGTCCATCGGGCCCCAAATACTTCACCTGGATGAAAATACACTCTTTCAGTCTTGAGGGACGCTGACTTTGGTATTTTTGTGGGTTGGGGATACCTTGAGTAAGGTTAAGTAAAGGGCGGATCACTCTTGAATAGTCCTTGATGAAGCCGATAATAACCACAGAATCCCAGGAATCTTTGCAGTTCTTTTAGATTTTTGGCTGTGGCCAGGTGGTCAAGGCCTCAACTTTACTTGGGTCGGTCTTATTCCTCGGTGGATACTATGTGTCCCACATACTTTACTGATGTTTGAAAGAATTGACACTTATCAATGGACAGTTTAAGGCCAAAGTCCTCCAGTTGGTCCAATACCTTAAATAATCTGCTCTCATGTTCCTCCAGTGAGCTGCCAAACACAATAACATCATCTAGGTATACCAGGCACTCTAGTAAGTTCATGTCCCCACTGCACGCCCATCAATCGCTTGAAAAGTGGCTGGGGCACCTGATATCCCTTGAGGCATCCTCATGAATTCATAGAAGCAAGCGGACAGATAAAGGCCGCTCTTCTCACGGTCCTCTGGGGCCATCGGGATCTGGTAGTACCTCCACTGCGGAGATCCAGCACAGAGAACCACTTGCTCCCGCTTAGGCAGTCCAAAGCATCCTGAATGCGGGTATTGTGTACTGATCAGGGATAGTCCGCCGTTTAAGGTGCGATAATCCACACACATCCTTACTGTTCCATTCTTTTTCTCACTACCACAATGGGGAAGCATAAGGGCTTCTGGATTCTTGTATTACACCAGCAGCTAACATCTCTTGCAGATGCCGCTCACATCATCTATGTCAGCAGGTGCCAGCGCCGAGACCTCTCACGAAATGGTCTTTCGCATGCAGCCGGATATTGTGCTCAGCTCCTTGCACGCATCCTGCATCCCATTCCTTTAAAGAAAACACCTGGTCTCTCTGGGCAAGCTTCTCACTGATCCTCACTTTCCATTCAGCTGGCAGCGGAGTCGCCAAATCAAACAAGTCAGGCGCTACTCTGTCATTCTTCCTTGAACTCTGCTGCTGGGTAGCACTCGCGTCTGCACAATGCACATTAGCCAGGATGCAACCTCTGTTTACTCGAATGTCTCTTCAGACACATTATGAACTTGGACCATTACCCTTCTGGCATAAGCATGGGCTCTAGCGGCAAAATACTAGGCTTGACCAGCAGTCCCTCTGGCAATTTTCCATCGCCTGGTGCATCCAACATTAATATTTTATTCTTAACATCCTTTCTGATACGGACCTCTCCTGTAAGGTACACTGGGCATTTGGCGCCAGGATCAGAGACTCAGGATCCTTCTTCCATACAATTCCACTCGGTTCCTCTGGTTCTGTTTTTTCAGCATCTCTCGTGCCTCATAGGCCTTCTTAATTAAAGCCGGAACTCTTAAAGCTCTACTAGTCTTTGACCCTGTTTTTCATAACACAACTGTGCCAGCTTCGAACATATGAGCATTTGTTCCAATCAACAAAGGGACACCATCATACAGTCCAGTGGGGGACACACTAAGGCTAGGGTCTCTACTTGTTCGGCCACTCCAGCCACGGAGGTGGGGAAAGACAGCCAAATTCGGATATACCCGGAATAGGGTAGGCCTTTCACTTAACCCCATACATGCAGTCCTTCTAATGGTTGTAAGGGTCGTCTGACAAATGCTTCTGATACCAATCCTGGAACATAATTGTCACTTGGGAGCCACTGTCTAATACAGCTCTTGTAGACACTCCATTCACCTTTACAGTGGTCTCCATGGAGGGACCCACTATTCTGGACCAGTCTGGAGAGGCGGTAGTGGGGCCTGGGCAACTGACCTTGCCAAAAGGACGTGAATTAGCATTTTGGTGCCCCCACTGGGATCATGTTGTGCACCTCTTAACCACTGATTTCTTCTCCGAAGCTCTCCTTGTAGCCTATATGCAACTTTGTCAGTGTCTTTTGGGACTGGCATTCCCTTTTCATGTGCCCATCTTTCCCACAATTATAGCAAAACATACTTTCTGAGTTTGAGCTGGCCGAGGCGCCACACTGGGAGCCAGGGCGGGGTATTACTAACTGGAAACCTGGTGCCATCTCTGTCTGCGTGATAAGCATTTGGAGACATCTCGTCAGTTTCTCCACTTCCATGGTCAAGGAATTGAGTTTGGAGCTGTTATCAGCAGGAGATACATGGTGGGTACCCCCACCCCATAGCAGATGCAGTCGGATATAGGTCAGTCTGCATTTGCAGGCGTGGCCTTCATAAAGGGACTGTTTTTGAATTCTGGATCTCTCTCAACAGTTCGCCCCATTGTGGCATATCTTTTCCTTGTCAGAGCACTCATTGACTGTCAACCTCTGCCCCTGAACTTCACTTGATGGGTCACCTCAGTCACTGGTCGTAACCACAGCTGTTGGTGCAGGTACCTCCCGAGGTCGCTTTTCTCAACTCCTCGAATTCTCTCATTAACTCATCATAGGAGGTGGGGATTCCAGTCGATTTGCCAGGCGTAACTGAAGCAACAGCAGTTCTGAGAAGGGGCAGACTTAAGGATTCTGTCCAGTCTGGTTCGGTCCAGTTCAATCGCTGGCAACCACTCTTTCTGAGGCATTCTTGCAACAATTTTTCCAGCCGAGACATACACAGACAACAACTCCTTGGTACTGTTGTGCATTTCTTACTTCCACCATAGGTCCTCATCAGAATCTGGGCTCCCATACACATTCTCCAAGACCTCAAGATAGGCCTGTGCAGTCGCTTCAGGGTTACTGGGCCTGCTTAGCACGGATGGTAGCCAGGGCAGGACCTCGGAGGCTCTCACCAACCCTCTTTCGCCGCCTTCCGAGCATTGCCATTCTAGCACTTGGGGGCAACATAGTTCATCCAGGTCTCCCAGTCATCCTCCCATTGGGGTGGGAGGGTGCCAGAGAAGATCCTCAACCTTCGGTAAGAGTCGTGACTAATGGCAGGTGCAGAAATAGGAGTCTGCATTGGTTCAGCCACCACACGGGCACTGGAGCAGGAGAGGGTGTTGGGGAGGAACACCCCAGGTGGCAAGAATAGTTTCTTCAAGTCCTCCACAGTTTTCCCTCTCCCAGCAACCATTCAGCAAATTTCTCCTCAAAAGTTTCAGATAGTGGTGGGGCTGATTCCCCGGTCTTTACTGTCCTTAGTTATCACTCTCCAAGCAGTGAGGGCTCCTCTGGGGTAATGGTCTGTGGCACTTTGGAGCTATCTATGGGATCCTTAAACTCTACTAGGGCCAGGAAAGTGTGGGTGAGCAGATTAGCATGCCGACCCACCACCACAGGGTTTTGTAAACCTTCCACCTTGGAAAGTACTCCCTGCACAGTGTCCGTATTGATACCCAGGGGGATGTCCAGGATAAGCATAGCATTTTGGGGGTCGATCTCCTCCCCAGTACACCACTCCACCAGCCGGTGCACAGCCACTTCTGTCGGGGTACCCATTTTTTTCTTAACAGTGGTTCGTAAATATGGCCACTAGAGGACACACAATCCCAACGGTGAGCCTCCAAGATGTAACCCCTAGATGGCGCTATCCCAGGGGCTACTACCCCTGCCTGATTTGCCACTAACAGGTTGAGGGGCCTGGATCCAATGGCGGGTGCCTCCACCCAGAGGTCAGGGTTTGCAATAGTTAAACTAACTTGGTCACAGCCCTCTGGGACACTGCAACCCTTTCTTCCCACTAGTGGCCCACACAATATATCAGAATTACCTTCACAGTATACACTTACCCCCAGGTCTGGTTCCGCACTGGGACCTCCTGTGAAATGAGATACAGTGCAACAATCACAGTACAGTACTTTAACATAGACAAATACCTCAGGCAGTATAACTTTGCTGAAACAAGCAGCTCTGATTTATTTAGGGGATATAAAAAGGACAGGGGAAATCAGGTTAATTAGCTTATCACTCTAATAATCTACCTATGGCTCTGTTCACAGGCCTATCCCTATCAGTTACTGTCCCTGGGTACCCAAGCCCCAGTGGCTAGTCCAAACCGTGGCAGCTGGTAGGGCCCTTTCACACAGAGAAAAGGAGAATTAAACAGTCAGCAGTACAGTAATTCCATTTGGATTTAATGTGGCAATTCAACAGGGAGCGACCCTGAATTAGTACTCACGACCTCCAAATAAGATAGGGTCCTTCAATGTCAGCAGGGCTCACTTGAGGTACACAAACCTCTTCACACATCCATATAAAAGAAAGCACTATACCAGGCAGGCTGCATCTGTATCCCGATCGCAATTACTGCACAATACCCGGAGAACACACAGCAGATTCAGTTCCTGACAGACAGAGTGCAATTTTCAGCAATTCCTCCAGTCTTCTACAGGGTGAGCCTGGTTTCTACTCTTCAGAGATCCTTTGATTCTTTTCACAGGACGGATTCAGTCCTAACAAGCTGTTACACAAGCTGCAGACCGAACTCTGGGCCTTACACACGTTTTTGACTAAAACTGCACACTGAAAAGCACAGGGCTCCTTCCTTCTTCACTGCCAAAGCTCAACTGAAACTCCAACCGACAAAACTGGCACTTCCTTTGAGTTCCTCCCAGTTCTTGACTGGATTGGCTGTCACTCACAATAGACTGCTGCTGTTGGTCCAAAAGGCACTGAAGTCTAAACTACATCTCCCAGAGTCACTGCCCATACAATCCTCTTGTGGCTGGCTCAGATTATGAGTCCAAGTTCTGATTCGTCCAAGGCACCATTTTAGAGCTAGCTTACCCCACACTGATTGGTCCAGTTCAGCAGTTCAAAACTAGAATGAGGAACTAGCAGACACAGTTCTGACTGCAAAGAAAGCAGGTTAGACAAACTGTAATTTCATTATTACTCTAAATAATTTCTGGCAAACAGTTACATCTTTCAGATAGGTTCCCTTTGCACTCCTAGTGACTGCAAAAATGAAGTGAATTGGCAGCAGCTCGAGTGGTACTCAGAGAAGCACACAGTCCCCCCATACAAACTAATTATGTCTGCAAGCAGACAGCTCTTAAAGAGACAGTACCAGAGGCTCTAAAAACACTCACTGATAAATGGCTTAAATGCCAAACACCATTCAGGCTTGGAGCATTCAAGCAAGCTCCTGGAAGTCTTTTGGGAACCCCCATTTGCAGGGGGGTTACATAATGATGCCCAAGAATTAGCCATTCAGGTTGTAGTAAGAGGGTGCTGCTGAAGGCCAGTCAGATTCATTTCTGCATTGACTAGACAAGTTTGCCCCGGAGCTCTGTCTTCACTACTTCGCTTGAAGAAGTTTATTTCTTTTAAACTCTATTTTTTTGTTTGCCCTGCCTTTAGTGTTTTTTTATATTTTTATTGTGTGTTTATGAGTTTTCCACAGCTCCCTGGAGCCACAGAATTTCTCTTCACAGCGTTTCCTCCCGTAGTTCCCACACTTTATTTTTGATAAAAAAATTTCGTTTCTAAGGTAAAAATTTTGCACTTTTTATATTTTAATAGTATTTTTATTGTGGTTCCCTATTTTTGAAGGAAATCACGTTTTCTACAACTTTTTCCTTTATTTTATCTCAGTTAGGAACCATTTTTAACAGTTCCACAGCACTTGGTAACCAGCTGAAACTTTGTATTTTTCCCTTTTGGGGAACCATTTTTTGAACGTCTTCTGACCAATTGGCATGTCATAGAGATCCAAAAAGAGGACTGGACCCACTGGTTTTAAAAATTACCTTAAATGTTTTAAAATTGTGGCCAAGGCAGACGGCCACGATCTTTGCCTAAGTTGTTTGGGTCCAAGACCATACTTTTGCTAACAGTGAACTTTGCACTAAATTGTATTCAAAAACAGTTAGAAACAGAGCCAAAAAGCTGGAAATAATGGCTTTCTCAGTCTGCCTCCCCTTTAATAAAACTTAAGAAGAGGGGTCCTCCGGCCATGAAAAAAAAAAAAAAAAAAAACAAAGAAAGGTCCTCCAAGGACCTCCTAGAAAATAAGTCTGATAATAATGACCAAGCAAAGAAAAGACATGCCGAGCAGGTTCCTGATTCAGTGCCTGCTAAAAAGAAAAACATATCATTGCCCCTCCCACTGAAGAGCAAAGGGAGACACCAGTGTCACAACAAAATATACCCTCTGTGGAGGCAATGGCTAAGGTCTGGCAATTATATCAAACCTTTCAGGCTGTGGGCAACGTCCTCAGTTCTCCAGCTGATCCTATCACACCTATCCCCCAACCCTGGACTTGACCAGGGCTTTTACTTTGAGGGAGATAATGACGAAGAGGAGAGTGAACCCTTGGAACCAGATGTATCCCCTGACCAGGAGTTTTGCTCTCCCTCTAATGGCTAGGAGGATTTCTCCTCTCATTATACCTTTGTCCAGCATTATGGTGGACACTCTGGATCTCTCTATTCAACAGACCACTAAGCAGGATAAGGAGGTAGACTTTTTGGATATGGTGGGTCTCCCTGCCTCTAAAAAGCTACTCCTTCTGATTCATAAGTCCCTTTGCAGGGCTACTTTTAAGTTACTCCAGAATCCCACCTCCATCCCAGGGGTGGATAAGAAAATAGAGGAAAAAGTACCAGCTAGATAAAACTAATGCTGAGTTCCTTTACATACATCCAGACCATGAAGGAGTTGTGCAGGCTGTGACAAAGCTAAGGTGCATCTTTCATCCCAGCCTCCAGAGAAAGTATCCAGAAAACTGGATACTATGGATAAGAAATCTTACACCACAGCCTCTCTGCTGCTCTACCTTTCTTACATGGCATTTAGAGCTCAATACTAGAAGGCTCTCTGGAACACTGTCCAGGCTATCAGCCAGCAAGCCCCAGATGGAGTGGCTCAAGACTTGGCAGAAACTGTAAAAACTGCCTTGGAAGCCACAACATATCAGTTCCATATGGCTGTGGATGCCAATGACACTGCCTCCAGGGCTATGGCTTAAGCCATCTCTCTCTCTCAGGTGCCTTGCCTGGTTGACAACTACCAATCTCTCCCAGGACACCCAGACTAAAGCTATGGAATTCCCCTGTGAGAACAATTATCTTTTTGGGGACAAAACAGAGGCACATATGAAAAAAGTGGAAGACTGCAAAACCACCTATCAGAGCAATGCAGCTAAAGAGAAGCTACTTCCCACAAACCCCAAGTTAGAGGGGGCAGGGGTACAGGTTACTATCCAAGGGTCTTTTACCCTGTGCCAATGCCCATACCCTTGGATTACTCTCAGATGACAGTTTTTTAAGGGAAGAGGTAGATGGGCTCAGAAACATGCTGATCCTACCCCTTCAACAAAAACACAGACAAAGCAAAATCCCTGACTGGAAGGCCCAGGTCACCTCCCCTCTGCCAGTAGGAGGAAGGCTGACCCACTACATCTACCAATGGCATCTCATCACCACAGACAAGTGGGTGCTGGAGGTGGTGGGTCATGGACTCACCCTACAGTTCAAAAAATGTCCCATTCAGCAGGGTCACAAGACTTTGAAACCCCTAACCCCCACAGAAAGATTTCTGCTGGAGTTAGAGGTAAAGTCTTATCTGTCAGCAAATGCAGTGGAAAGAGTTCCTTTCTCCCAGTGGGGGAAGGCCTCTATTTCAGGTACTTTCTCAGCTAAAAGAAAATGGGGACCAGTGACCCATTCTAGATCTCAGGTACCTGAACAAGCACCCGTTCAATCCAAAATTCAAGATGGTCACCCTGATCAGAGACTGTCATTTTTCTGTCACCTTACATTTTGTTTGAGGAAAGGTACTTGAAGATACATGCTTTCCAACACTGGAGGTAATTCCCTCCACTTTCTATTTAGGAGAGCTGCTAAGTGACTCGGAGGCAGACTGTGACTCTGAGTTTTGCCTTTTTGTGTTGTAGGGCAGAAACGTTTACACAAATCACAATTTAAATAGTTGTGGTCAGGTCCCAAACGAACAAAAAAAAAAAACAGATCATGGCAGTCTGCCTTCGCCAAGATCTTGTGACAGGATTCACAATTTTCAAATCCTATAGTCCCTGTTCTTTTTTTAGGCTTTTCAGCCACACCAATCAACTGAATTTAGCCAAAAAAGTACTGCTGGTTCCTTACACAACAAAATTTATAAACTATTAAATTAAATAGTGTTGGTGGAGAACATCGGACCAAATTTGTAATTTCTACGGAATATCAATTTTACGTAAATAATCGTGTTACATGATCGTGCACAGACGGATATAGAAAGATGTTCCGATGTAACATGACCACTCACAGACGTACCTCTTGCAATGTGTGGACGTTCTTCGGCACAATGGAAAACAAGTCATTAAAAAAAAATTAAAAGCAGTCAAGAAGTATGTATCTAAAATGTTTACTTAAAGCAGGCAGTAAATTTTTTACAACAAACCGTGAACTATTGAAATGGTTGGCGATAGTGGAGAACATCGGACAGCTACATTTGTCTCATGTTTGATTCTGATTTAGGTTTTGTCAGTTTGTTTGAGTTGAGGGGCTCTGCCCTCCCCACCCTCCCTTTTTTTTAACTTTTTATTTTCCATTCTTCAACAAGATACAGCTTCTATTACATTGGAGCTTTAAAAGAATTAACAATTTTACAACAAAATGGTTGGTAGTTTTATATCTGTCTCTTTCTGGTAATGATTCTAAATAAATTACTCGTACCTTAGATGTAATTTCCATTGGTGTTCAGTTAGATGGGCCACCTGCAGCTTTCTCTCATTGTCTGGAATAATTTTAGTATGTATGTTCTAGAGTCTATTGTAACCCCTGTGCCAAATCGGGGGTTACCATCGTGATTCCCAGTTTGCATCGGGGAGGTGCACACGCAGATGGGCACTGCCCAGGCGGCATGCGCGCATGCCTGTTTTTCAAAGCACCAACCGGCATCAGTTCTGTAGTCAGTCAGCGGTTGGAGAGTTCAAGGAGGAGCAGAGCGCCTGCTCGCAGGCCTGCAGAGGAGGCCTACAGTCGGGACCAGAGAGGCCCAGAGCCAGGGTGGGGAGATTGCTCCCCAGTCCCAAAAGAGGCACAGGGACCCCCATGAGCATCGGGTGGGGCAACAGCCGAGAGTACAGAGCAGCAATTATGCAAAGGGTCACCAAGAGCCTGCTAGGCTCTTAAATCTGAGGGAGTGAGTGGAATTCAGTGGAAAATAGGTAAAAGAGACTGAGAAGAAGTCCTGAAGGGAAATGGAGCCCTAATTGGCTTGAAATGGGAAATTGAGAAGTGCTTAATCCCCCCAAGAGATTGTGCCATGGCTGAGTGCCACAGAAAATGTGGAAACTGTTCTAGAAATTAAATGAGGATCCTCATGATTGTTTATGTGTACAGCTTGAGCTTTTGGAGCAGAAAATAAATAATGCCTGATTGGACTGAAATCTTGTTTGGGACTGAATAATTTTGAAGTCTGGAAACATGTTGCTGTGTTGCCTGCCTAACCAAATGTTTTACAGCTAAGCCTTGGATCCTGTGACCACTAGTCATGCTGGGAGGAGAGTACCAGCTTGCCTGCGCTTCGATGGAGATCGTGCCATCACCAAGAGGAATCCTAATCTTCAGTTCTAAGGTACTGTGTTTTGTGCCCTCCTATGTGCTGCCAGTTGAGATGGTACCTCTCCCCTTTCCCAGAGACTGTATTTCCATCTAAAACCCCAAGACAGGGAGAGGAGGGGGGTAGTTTCCGGAGATGAGATCTGTGCCTGGACTGAAGCTGCTGCCTGCTTGAGAGAAGCCACAGACATGCTCGAGCAGGAATGGGTAAAATAAACATTTAATCTGCTGAGGAAATTTAAAGTGTACCATCAGTAAAGTTAAGTAGGATGAGGGGTTACAAAAATGGGGTCTGTCGTCCAGGATTCAAAAAAGAAACGCAATCACCTACCTGGCACGAGGGATGGTGTTAGCAGTGATGGAATGTTGGTGGGCCACAGCCTGTTGTAGAAGTTTAAGCCACTGTTTCAATTGGATTGTGAGGAGACAAAATAGTGCCTGCCTCACATGAAGAAAAAACGTGATGACTGTAAATGAGGAAAGGAAGCAATTTGATTGGTGGATGCGGTTAAGAAGATGCAGCACTGGAAAAGGGAGGTCAGGTGGTCTGAGCACTAGATTGCTAGAAACCCTCAAGGAGTAAGGAGTGTTGTTATCAGAGTTAAAGTATCTTAGTATCCACCACCCAATGGTGTTGAGTTTGTGCTAAAAGAAGAAAAGTTCTGCTGACTGGTAAAGAAAGGGAAAGAATTACACTCAAATCTTTACAATTGGAAAGACTTGTGGAGGCAAATCATTGTGGATTAATCTGCTTCACTGAACTTTTGGAGAGCAAGCATGGCTTATGCCCCTGGATTTGGAGGTCGGACAATCAACGTTCCAGAAGGATTGGTCAACTGGCTGTGGAGAATAATGGAAGAAAAAATTACTCACCTTAGTAATGTTGTTTCTTCTAATGGAGTCTTGCTGTATTCTGACAATAGCAGTGAGTCCCAACCTTCGAACTGCCCCAGAGGTGAAAGAGTTAACTTTCCATGCCAGGCATGGAATGCTGAGCTCGAGCTTGGTTGAGACTCTGTCTGTTGTTCTTCAAACTCAAACCGTCAGATCTTTATGAGCTAAACTCACTAAGGTCCTGTGTGGAAGCTGTAAACCTACACTAGCCAACTGGCTACTAAACATAAAACACATTTTTTTGGTCCCAAAACAAAGACTCAAGTCAGGAGACCCAAAATGAATAACACACACCCAGTCACCCCAAGAAAAAGGGGTGTGTGAAAACAACAAGGTGGGCACCTACTGAGTGCCAACACTGCACTGCCCACCCACATCCCAAAAACAGAGGTTCTGAGAGGGGCAGGGGAGGTCAGAATACAGCAAGACTCCATTAGAAGAAACAACATTACTAAGGTGAGTAATTTTTTCTTCAAACAACACGAAGTCTTGCTGTATTCTGACAATAGCAGACTACAAAGCAGTACCTCCATGGAGGATGGACAGAACCTACTTAGGGAATAGGCTCTGAAGCACAGCTGTGCCAAACCGAGCATCACTCCTAGCCTGGATATCCAGGAGAATGCTTTGTAAAGTGTGAACTGGTTTTCCAGGTAGCTGCTTGACATATCTCTAGAATAGGGATGTCCCTGGCAGCAGCCAGGAAGCAGCTGTACCTCTGGTAGAGTGAGCCTCAGGCCTGAGGGTGGAACCTTACCCAGTTTTTCATAACAAAATTGGATACAAGAGACAATCCACCTGGCAATGGATCTTTAGTGGCAGGTTTCCCTTTACCAACCTCACCATAAGTGAGGAACAGTTGGAGGGAGTCAAACCTGTGACCCTTGGTACGCTCTATGTAGTAGCTAAGGGCTCTTTTCACATCTAAACTGTGCAGCCTCCTCTCGTCAGAGGAGGAATGGTCAGTGAAGTACACAGGAAGAGACATAGATTGATTAAGGTTGAAATCTGAAACCACCTTAGGCAAGAACTTCCTGTTAGTCCCGAGGACCACCTTATCTCTATGAAAGGAGATAAAATCAGGCTCCACTGACAAAGCTTGTAATTCACTTATGCGTCTGGCAGAAGGGATGGCTACCAGAAACACAGTTTTCCAAGTCAAGTACTTAAGCTCTCGCTGAAGACAAAGGCTCAAAAGGCTGCATAAGCTGAGCAATGCAAACATTAAGGTCCCAGGCAGGGCAGGGGCCCTGAATGGAGGGTTGGTGTGAAGCAATCCCTTGAAAAACTTGGAGAATACAGGGTGAGCTGAAAGAGAAGAGGGCTTACCTGCTGAAATAAAAGCAGAAACAGCTGCCAGGTGCACCTTCAGTGTAGCTGGTCTCAGCCCCAAGCTATTTAAAGGGACCATATAGTCAAGGACTGTGGGCAGATCAGCAGACTCTGGGGAAATATGCTTCCCAGAGCACCATATGGAAAATCTTTTCCATTTGGAATTATAAGTAGCCCTGGTGGAAGGTTTCCTAGAAGCCTTCAGAATATCCATTACACCTTGAGAGAGGTGTAAATCAGCAAACTCTAACTCTTCAAGAGCCAGGCCTTGAGATTGAGAGATTTGAGATTCGGGTACCAAACCCTCCCTGAGCACAGGTTAACAGGTTGTGATTCCTGGGAAGACACAGGGGAAGATGGACTGCTAAGGACAGTAGGAGTGGATACCAGGGCTGTCTGGCCCAGTCTGGAGCAATCAGGATCATCTTGCACAGTTGAGATCTGATTTTGACTAGCACTTTGAACAGGAGAGTGAAGGGGGGAAAGCATACAGGAACTTCCCTTCCCAACTGAGAACTAAGGCATCCAGGGGGACTGAGCCCAACACTGGGGGCCTGCAGCGAAAAAGGGGAAGTTGGTGATTGTCTGGGGCTGCAAAAAGATCTATCTGCGGGGTGCCCCATCTGGAAAATATCACCTCCAAGACCAGGGGATCCAGTGACCATTCGTGATGGCCCTGGGATATCCTGCTGAGAGCATCTGCCAGGACATTGTCCTTGCCTGGGAGGTGAACTGCCATGAGGGAGGTGTTCAGGGAGTAAGCCAGAGACCACAACTTCATTGCCTCTGTGCACAAGGCCGTAGACCGAGTGCCTCCTTGCTTGTTGATGTACCACATTGTGGTGGTGTTGTCTGTTCTGACCTGGATAACTTTGTTCTGAACAGACTTGGAAAAAGCTTGAAGTGCTAGAAATACTGCTCTGAGTTCCAACAGACTGATGTGAAGCAGAGATTCCTGAGGGGGACCACAACCCCTGGGTGGTCAGGTCGCCCATGTGAGCCCCCCACCCCAAGAGGGAGGCATCTGTAGTAAGGATTAAAGAGTGAGACTGAATGACAAAGGGAACCCCTTGTCTCAGATTGTTCTGATCCTGCCACCACTGTAGGGCCTGGATCAGGGTTCAAGTTACTGGGATCAATTTGGTCAGAGGGTCCTTCCTTTGAGACCAGAAGGCTCTCAAATGGAACTGAATGTCCCTCATCTGAAATCTTGCTCCCTGCACTACTGCTGTGGAAGCAGCCATGTGCCCCAGGAGTTGTAAAAAATGCCTTGCTGGTCGAGACACCTGCAGAGTGAATGAGGAGACCAGAGAGACAAGGGTCCTTGCTCTGTCCAGGGGAAGGAAAGCTCTGGCCTTTTTCTATGTCTAGCTCTGTGCCTATGAAGGTGAAGAGCTGGACAGGCTCTAGAACTGACTTTGAAAGATTCAGAAGGAAACCCAAAGAGGTGAGCAGTTGCTGAGTTATCTGTAAGTGTAACTTGACTTGGTCTGGGGACTGGCCTACTATGAGCCAGTCGTCCAGGTAAGGGAAGATGGCAATCCTTTGCCTTCTTAGAGAGGCAACTACCACTGCCAGACATTTTGTGAATACCCTTGGAGCAGAGGTCAGACCAAAGGGCATTGCTCTGAATTTGTAATGGCCTGAGGTACTTTCGATGGGAGCTTCTGATGAGAATATGGAAGTAGGCATCCTTGAGGTCCAGGGACGCTAGCCAGTCCCCTGGCCTTAGCGAGGGTAGAATAATTCCCAGAGTCACCATTTTGAATTCTGGTTTTAAAAGGTGCTTGTTTAAGTATCTGAGATCCAGGATGGGCCGCCATTCTCCTGTCTTTTTTGGGGTAAGGAAGTACCTGGAGTACAACCCTTTGCCCTGGTGTAGGGGTGGAACCCTTTCCACAGCTCTGAGAGCTAGGAGGGAAGAGACCTCTGTCTCTAGGGCAAGTGTCTCTGAGGGATTTGCAGGTGGAAAGGATCTAGTTCTCATCTTTGGAAACTTTTTGAAGCTGAGAACCAGTCCCTGGCTTACTACTTCCAGGACCCATTTGTCTGATGTCAGAGACTCCCAGTCCTGGACAAAGTAAGCCAGCCTGCCCCCTACAGATAGTTGAGAATCGGCCCTGGCAACCCCATCAGGGTGCCTGTTTGGCAGGGGCTTTGGGCTGAGGGGTGGAGGCAGGCTTGCCTGTACCCCATCTGCCTCTCCCTCTAAAGAACCCCCTCTGGGCATAAGCAGAAGAGGAGGCCTGGGCTTGGTAGAAAGGCCTATGGAAAGGCCTGCCCCTGCCCCTGGGATGCTGCCTTTGAGGAGTGGCCTGCCTTTCCTTGGCCTGTGCACTCCTATAGGTGGTTCATTGGAGTCCACTGCAGCATGGAATTGCACCTTGGATGCCTCAATGCCATCAGCAGCCACCTGCTCCAGCTCCTTGGCAAGCTGGCCAGGGACCTGTTTTGCTAAAGCCATAACAGTGTCCCATCTGGATTTTTGATACCTAGCAGTATAGGCCATATAATTGGCCTGTCTGAGTCCCAAGGATGCTGCCATGTACTGTTTCTTTGCCATGGCATCAATTCTCCTGGAGTCCTTGTCCGGGGGGGTATGAAGCCAAGGGAATATTTGCCTTATCACAGGCTGCAGCCTGCACTACCCCAACATGGCTGCATTGTTGTGTAAGGAACTCCGTATCTGAGCCTGACAATGTATACCTCTTGTCCATTCTTTTATCCACAGGACGTATAGTGTTAGGAGTCTTTAAAATCTTAAATGTCTGTTTCCCAAAAGATTTGTGTAAGGGAATAGACAGCCTCCTAGACTCTGGGATATCCATCATGTCTACATAGTCAGGCTCCTCCTGGTCATCCACAGCTTCCTCCATAGAAAGCTGGAGGGTTTCAGCCACTTTTTTATAAAACATAAAATGGGAGGGGGACTCAGAAAGCCTAGGAGGAGACACTCCTGAAGGTCTGTCTGGGGAGATGTCCGGGTCAATAGGCACATCCAGACTTTCAAAACCACATTCACTTTCCTCATACTCCTCTTCCTCCTCCTCCGGTTCATAAAATTCCTCTAAATCATACTCTTGAACCGGTGGAACCGGCCGAACCGAGCGCCTGCCTGATGGTGCCGGTTCTGTTGGAACCGGGGAAAACGACTGCACAATTTTGATCGCTTTGGCTATTTCTTCAGCGGTTGGAGAGGAAAGTTTTGGCTCCACACCAGCTGATTTTTCTTTTCTAGTTCTCTTAGCCAGAACCGACTCCTCAGAATCAGCTCTCCTTTTGCCCGAAGAAGTCTCGCCCTGGTCAGAGGGCACTCCTTCTGGTTCGGTTTGAAACCAGGCTGGCCATCCAGTTCAGCGGACTTTGGCCTCCTTTCCCTGAGCCTACCAGCTCTCTTTCCAGGGTAGCTGCAGGAAATTTTATAAATCTGGCAGTCTGCATTGAGGTGTTCAAACCCCAGACAATAACACAGGTGGTGTGGGGTCAGCCTTAGCAAAGACTTCCCACACACTACAGTGTTGAAACCCAGTGAGCCCGGTTTTCTTTTGGTTTCTCGACATTGTGCCAGTCCTAACCAAACTTACCCTTTTAATGGCAATCCACAGGCAAGACCCTCTTATCGGTTCCTGACCGTGTCATATCGCGGAAAAAACGTAATAAAATCGTTTTTTTAGAACCGATAAGAACCGGTAACCACACTCTAAAAGTACAATTCAAGATTTTTTAACACTTGATCGGTTCAAACCGAACCGATGAACCGTTTACAAGTTCCACACAGAACAGAATAAAATATAACCAATCTAGTACTCACAAATACCACAGACAGAGACTGAACCGACAGGTTATGGTTTAAATTCGGTCGAAAACTGAGAAAAGCGGTACTTTAACCGACAAATTGAACCAAGCAGAAGGAGAAATCTCAGGAGTGACTGTTCAGTGAGGTGGAGTAAAGAATCTGACGGTTTGAGTTTGAAGAACAACAGACAGAGTCTCAACCGAGCTCGAGCTCAGCATTCCATGCCTGGCATGGAAAGTTAACTCTTTCACCTCTGGGGCAGTTCGAAGGTTGGGACTCACTGCTATTGTCAGAATACAGCAAGACTTCATGTTGTTTGAAAGAAGCAGTTCGGGTGAGTCCTGCATCTTTTGTGGACAATGTGGGAGTGAGGTAATAAGGCAGTCTGTATGTTTATTGTGTGCTTGTGGGAATGTTCCCAGGGTGGTGAGGCCTTCAGATGTGCAGCAGCAAGAAGGACATTTCATGTCTTCTGAGCCACCGACTCCTGCACCCTGGCAATGGGCGCAATTAGCCGGACAACTGTCCCCTGCGACTAGTATGGGCACATAAGTGGAGTCATCTGAGCAGTGGGAGGAGGTCACGGTTATTGAGAAAGAAGCAGAGCCAGAGGTGGTATCCGGGCCTAGCCATCTGCCAAGCCCTGTATTGCCGCAGAGTGCCCCAGAACTTCCCAGTGGCAGAGGGAGGGGCCGAGGGTGGGTCTCACGCATTCAAAGTACTGCTGCAGGGTACATGAGGGATGTGACTGAGCAGGCAGGTCCACCTGAGGCTGTTGTGCGAGGTGAGCAGGAAACCAGGAGGATGTCGCCAAAAGCCAAACCCACCCAGGAATCCACAATGAGGGCAAAAACCTTACCCAAGAAGTTAGAAGAAGCTAAGCCTTTAAAATTGCATTCCCCGCCCCCCAAGGCGCAGGAAGAAGTTACTGGCCCTGATAATTCAGAGGTGGTTATTGAAGCAGTGGAGGAAGATGATGGGTGAGATGAGGAAAATGTTTCCAGATCTGTGGAAGCCATTTCTATTTATGACCAGCCAGATGAGGGTATTACCCGAATGTTTGAGGACATGGTGATTGAAAGGGATATTCCCAAGTCTTATGCAATGCCAATTTTAGGAATTCTGGAATTCGTCCCACTACTCCAGGACATCTGTAAGAGACATTTAACAGACATGGATGCTAGACATGAACTGGACCTTACAGTAATAAATTACAGGGAAGGAATGTGGTTGCCTCGAGCAGTGGACCAACAGCCCATCATTAGGTCTTTGCCTAATTGGAGCCAGGTAGAGAGATGGGTAAGGCATTACCTCAACGCAGAGAACCCTGGAGCAAATTACCCTTACATCAGCGAGAGACTTTGGGACTTGATCGAGTGCCGGAGATCATATTGAGCATTCCAGGGGGCCATGGAAAAGGTGCATCTTAGGCACAAGGTAGACATCAGAGATGTGGCCTATGATAGAAACAAAGTCAATAGCTAGATCAATGTGCAATTCCTTAGTTTGGGAAGGACTCACTTTGTTCAAAATGTTTGCTCTGGTGCAGGACAGAGTTGGACACAGGATAAAGTATTTTGTAGTGAGCCATGATCGCAGAGGGGGAGAGTGCACTAAACCAGACCCTTGTTTCTACTTTTCACCAGAGGACCCTGCAGCTAAATACCATACCCCCTAGAAACCAAAAGCACCTTAGATACCAAAACGCCCCATGGTGTTGCAGAAACTGTGTCTGAGGGACTACTGCTACTCCTAGACTATTTGTTTTGTACTGAAAGTTGAAAAAATATGAGCAATTGCCTTTAGTATGAACAGTAGCCTGATTAGCTTGTGCTGGGTAAGAAAATGTTTTTTTTTTTTTTTTTTTTACAAGAACTCTTTAAATTGTGTTTTGAATTGTTTTCCAGTTTTTAAACAATTGTAATTTTTTTTTTACTCTTATGTACCATTTTATTGAAAATCATTTACAATGGGGTTTAAGTTGTCAGCTAGGAATTGTATAGGAAATGCTAAGTAGGGACCCCATGGTATATAAGCATACTTACCCACTGGTGCTGAAAATAGAATTTCTTGGACTTTTAAAATTACAATGACAATTATCCAGAGACTTTAATGTGCACCTGAGCTGTTTGCAATGGACGGTAAAGGGTAGAAGTCTGCTCCCCTCCCCACTGTTAAGTAGGTTAGAATATAGAAATGTAGCTGTAAATTAGATTTAATGAGAGTAGTAGTTAGACCTGTCTGTGGGGGGAGCAAGTCCAGTATTTGAAATGTGTAGTCAGATTATAGATAGCCACCTGTATTTTGAAGTTAGTAGTGTAGCGGTTAGCCTGCCACCCCCAGTGGTGTAGTTTAACTTAGGAATTACTAACAGTTAGATAGATAGGAAATATTTTTGGTGTTGTGAAAAAATGTTTGAGGTGCCAATTTAGGCCCAGTTGGGTACTGCTGAAGGGTCCAATAGGGAACAGTGTTGGAGCCGGAAATAGTTAAATAGGGGTGTCCCTGGAGGGTGGGACGTCGGCCTGGTGGAACTGCCACTGCTGACAATGCCAGGTCAAGCAGCAATGCCTCTAGTAGAGCCAGAGAACTGCAGGTACGTGGGTGTGCCCACCTAGTTCTATTTAGACTGCTACCAAGCAGTCAGCCTGGTGGAGCCTGGATGTGATGGCCTGTGGGAGAGTGCGCATTATCCCATGGCGTACAGCAGCCATGGTTAACCAGGGTGGAGATGGCTTCCCCGGGAGGTGAAGCATTTCTGTGGGGGGAAGTGTAACCCCTGTGCCAAATCAGGGGTTACCATCATGATGCCCAATCGGCATCAGGGAGGTGCGCGTGCCTGTTTTTCAAAGCGCCAAACGGCATGAGTTCTGTAGTCAGTCAGTGGTTGGAGAGTTCGAGGAGGAGCAGAGTGCCTGCTTGCAGGCCCGCAGGGGAGGCCTACAGTCGAGGCCGGAGAGGCGCGGGGTGGGGAGATTGCCCCCCAGGTCCAAAAGAGGAAGAGGGACCCCCAAAAGCATCAGGTGGGGCAACAGCCAAGAGTAGAGAGAAGCAACTATGCAGAGGGTCACCAAGAGCCTGCTAGGCTCTTAAATCTGAGGGAGGGAGTGAGTAGCTGCCATGGAAAGCCCGTAGACGACTGAGGTGGCAATAATGTCTCCAGTGGGGTTCGTGGCTTAGCTACCCCTGTGTTTGAAATGTCCACTCAAGGTAAAGTGCTGCTGGGAACTGGGACTGTTGATGTGAAGAGAGTTTGGCTCTGCCCTGTGAGAACCCCGGCAGTGGATCTACAGGTGCAGAGGCCTCCAGAGGAAAGGACTGGTAGTGCCTGTACTGTTTAACATCAAACCCCCCTTCCTCGAGAGGAAAGCTTGCCTGAAGTAAGAAAATTGTGCCTCCACTCCCACAGGCAGAGAATTCAGTGGAAAATAGGTAAAAGAGACTGAAAAAAGGTTCTGTAGGGAAATGGAGCCCTAATTGGCTCAAAATTGGAAATTGAGAAGTGCGTAGGGCCCAGGTTCAAACCCTGATCCCCCAAGAGATCATGCCATGGCTGAGTGCTACAGAAAATGTGGAAACTGTTCTAGAAATTAAATGAGGATCCTCATGATTGTTTGCGTGTACAGCTTGAGCTTTCGGAGCAGAAAATAAATGATGCCTGATTGGACTGAAATCTTGTTTGGGACTGAATCATTTTGAAGCCTTGAAATGTGTTGCTGTGCTGCCTGCCTAACCAAATGTTTTACAGCTAAGCCTTGGATCCTGTGACCACTAGTCATGCTGGGAGGAGAGTACCAGCTTGCCTGCACTTCAACGAGATCATGCTGTCACCAAGAGGAATCCTAATCTTCCGCACCATAGGATTCAATCAGTGGTTGAAAAACTGGTGTGGAGCTCAGGGATTTGGCTTCATTGGGGACTGGGGGTCCACCTGGAGCGATGCAAGCCTATATTGGCATGATGGGCTGCATCTGTCCGGGAGGGGAACCAGGATCCTAGGTGATAGGTTTAAATGCTTCATTGGCAAGCTTTTAAACTAGCCAAGGGGGGAAGCACTGGAAAGGAGCAGGAAATCTAGCCCCCAAATAATCACGTAGTAAGGGCAAACACCAACATAGAGGTGTCGATAGGAGAAGGGCAGGGTAAATGGAGAAAGTGACAAAGGCAAGAAGGACAGGGATGGGGCAAAGGGAGTAAGGCCATCAGGAAGTGGAGGGTAATGAGTACCAATGCTCCGTAGTCTGGGCAACAAGCTCCTGAGCTGGTGGCCTTGATGGAAGAGGGATGACTGGATATCGAGCAGTCACAGAAACATGGTACACAGAGAACCATGACTGGGATGTTAACATACCAGGGTACATAACCTACAGGAGAGACAGGCAGGGGAGAAGAGGGAGAGGAGTAGCTCTATGTAAAGGAAGGATAAAAGCAACTGAACAAAAGAGTAAACAGGGAGGACAGGAGGCACTGTGGGTCACCTTGAGACTGGAAAGGGCACCACAATCCGCACAGGGTTGTGTACAGACCCCCATGTCAGGGAGGGAATGGACAAGGATATGATAGAAGGCATTCTTAGAATGGCAGAGAAAGGGAGATACTGTTGATGGGAGACCTGAATATGCCAGATGTTAACTGGAGCACATTTGCTGCAGCCACATCCAAGAGCAGGGCCATTCTTGATGCCCTACAGGTGGCAGGCATTAGACAGCTAGTTTCAGAACCCACTCGTGAGGGAGCAATCTTAGACCTCATACTCTCAAACGGGGGCAGTGAGAGGATCTCTGATCTAGAAGTGGGTTGCCATCTGGGGAACAAGTGACCAACAAACAGTGTGGTTCACATTAAACTCAGCTACAGAGTCAAGCCATACAAAAGTGAGGGTACTGGACTTTAGGAGGGCTGACTTTGGCAAGATGGGAGAGTGCCTCAGAAAAGCACTAGCAAACAGGCTAGAAGGAGGTGTGGAGCAACAATGGGGAATCATCAAAACTGCCATCACAGAGGCAACAAGCCTTTGTGTGAAGCAAATAAACAAATCAAAAGAAAGAAAAAGCCACTATGGTTCTCAAAAGAGGTGGCTGTGAAAGTCAGGAAGAAAAGATAGCATTCGGAAGTATAAGGAAACACAGAAGGAGCAGGACAGAGAGCTGTACCAGTTAAGGCAGAAGGAAGCAGGGAGGAAGTCAGAATAGCAAAGGCCCAAACTGAGGAAAAGATTGCCAACTCAGTTAAGAAGGGGGATAAAACCTTTTATAGGTACATCAGCGAGCGTAGAAAGACAAAGGGAGGGATAGTGAGGCTGAATAGAATGAATGGTGGGTGGGCAGAGGGGGACAGTGAAAAAGCAGGGATACTGAAAGTATATTTCTGCTCAGTATTCACAAAAGAGGAGGGGGAAGTGCCTAATCCAATTAACAGAAGCACTCTTGATAGGGGGGTCGATCCCAGTCCTTTCACAGAAGAAAGGCTTCTGCAAGAACTCCTAAAACTGAAGGTGGACAAAGCAATGGGTCCTGATGGAATTCACCCCAGAATTCTAAAAGAATTAAGGGGGAACCTAGTGAAACCACTGGCTACTCTTTTTAATAAATCATGGGAGGATGGTGTGGTACCCGAGGACTGGAGGAAGGCGAATGTGATTCCCCTTCATAAAAGTGGGACCAAGACAGAGGCAGGAAACTACAGACCTGTCAGTCTGACCTCTGTGGTAGGGAAAGTGATGGAGTCACTTCTGAAGGAAAGAATAGTTGAGTACCTAGAGGCCAGTGGAGCACAGGACCCAAGGCAGCATGGGTTCACAGCGGGAAGGTCATGTCAGACGAATCTAATAGATTTCTTTGACTGGGTGACCAAAGTAGTAGACCAGGGAGGGGCTGTGGACATGGCCTACCTAGACTTTAGCAAGACATTTGACACAGTCCCACACAAAAGATTAATAGTCAAATTAACCAGCCTGGGAGTGGGTCCCAGGGTGGTAGCCTGGGTAAAACATTGGCTGCACAACAGGACACAGAAGGTAATTGTAAATGGAGTCCACTCTGAAGAAAGAGGGGTTACTAGTGGGTACCGAGGTTCAGTATTGGGTCCAGTCCTTTTAATGTCTTCATCAGTGACATTGCAGAGGGACTGAAGGAAAGTATGCCTTTGCAGATGACACAAAGATCTGCAACAGGGTTGATACACAAGGAGGCGTGGAAAGGATGAAAAGGGACTTGGCAAGGTTGGAGGAATGGTCAGAAGTATGGCAGCTAGGATTCAATGCAAAGAAGTGCAAATAATGCACCTGGGAAACAAGAACCCAGGGAAGAATACACAATGGGTGGGGAGGTAGTAACAACAAAAAGGAAAGGGACCTGGGGTAATCATATCAGATGACCTTAAGGTTAGCAATCAATGTGAGAAGGCAGTAGGGAGGGCTGGGGGTATACTGGGATGTATAGGGAGAGGCATCAGCAGCAGAAAACAGGAAGTTGTTATCCTTCTGTACAGAAAGTTGGTGAGACCCCATCTGGAGTACTGTGTCCAGTTCTGGAGACCTCATCTCCGCAAGGACATAGACAGGATAGAGGTAGTCCAGAGGAAGGCAACTAAAATGGTGCAGGGTCTGCAAGAGAAGCCATATGAGGAGAGACTAAAGGAGCTTAATATGTATACCCTTGAGGAAAGAAGGGAGAGGGGGACATGATAGAAACTTTTAGACCTCAGTGGAATCAACAAAGTCTAAGAGGGTAGCATCTTTCAGAAAAGAGACTTACAAGAACAAGGGGACACAATTTAAAGATAGAAGGAGGGCGGTTCAGGGGCAATGTGAGGAAGTATTATTTCACAGAGAGGGTAGTGGATGCATGGAACAGCCTTCCTGAGGAGGTTGTGGGGTCTAAAACTGTGGGAGATTTCAAGAATGCATGGGACAGAAATAAGGCAATTCTTGTGGGGGGTAGGAAGAAATAGGCTGTTGGTTAACTAGGATCTGCGGCCTATCCTGTAGGTAGGGAAATGGGCAGACTAGATGGGCCTAAAGGTCCTTATCTGCCGACAAAGTCTATGTTTCTATGTAAATTCTAAGGTACTGTGTTTTGTGCCTTCCTATGTGTTGCCAGTCGAGATGGTACCTCTCCCCTTTCTCAGAGACTGTATTTCCATCTAAAACCCCTAGACGGGGGTAGTTTCTGGAGATGTGATCTGTGCCTGGACTGAAGCTGCTGCCTGCTTGAGAGAAGTCCCAGAAGTGCATGAGCAGGAGAGAGTAAAATAAACATTTAATCTGCTGAGGAAATTTAAAGTGTACCACCAGTAAAGTTAAGTAGGAGGAGGGGTTACATTAATACAAACAATAGTGATAAATATTAGTAGATTGGGTAAAACCTTGGGGCATAGCTGGCCTGGTCACGCTGAGGGCTGAGGTGCCGGACACCTTACCTTGTGCCACACCAGTGACCCGGGTTTGGGAATGGGCTTGGGTTGTCGAGTAGCGGCATGGGGGAGGGTCAGAGCAGGATTGAGTGGCCAGAAAGGCAGCTCTCCTCTCTGGGGTTGCCGCCTCCCCCAAGTCCCATTGCCACCAGGTGGACTCCTGGTCAACATAGGTGGGGGTGACACGTGAGCGGGTGAGTACTCGAGATCGCGCATACACATGCCTGCCATGTGCACATGGCTGAGGTAGGATCTGGGGTTACAGGGCGAAAAACGGAAATTACGTACTTACTGTAATTCTTGATCTTCTTGGACGGAGTCTCCAACACTCATTCACACTAATGGGAGTACGTCGGAGGCACTAGGACCCCATGGGAATCAAAAATCTTCAGGAGGGCTGGCGCCGGGATAGGACCATGCATGCGCGGCACCGCGAGGCTAGCTTGTGCCTATATAGGCTATCTTGGTGTTGATCCTCCAACCGCCTCAGTACCTTTTCGACCGAGGAGGTGCAGCATACCTAATGAAAGAAAAAACTGATCCTAACCTCTGTGCATGTGAAGGCTTGGATGACCCATGTAAGAAAGGTCAATTGAACAATGTCTTCACAGCCCAAACAACAAGGTAGTGAAGACCAAAGAAACAGAACGAGTGAGCCCAGGGGATGGTGGGTTGGCGTGTGAATGAGTGGTGGAGACTCCGTCCAAGAAGATCAAGAATTACGGTAGGCACGTAATTTCCATATCTTCCTGGACTTAAGTCTCCACCGCTCATTCACACTAATGGGAGAGTACAGAGCTAAAAATCAACCCACCCAGAGTAGGGCAGTTGGAGACAGAGCTCACTCAGTACAGAAGTCCAAAATGACTGTCCTGCTAAAGAAAAGAGCTGTCTGGAATGGACATCCAGAACACAGTGCTTTACAAAGGCATGCACTGAGCTCCAACTCACCGTCTTGCAGAAGACTGCAAAGGGTACATTACGAATCTCTGCCAGGAAACCGCAACCACTCAGATGGAGTGGTGTGAACCTGGCCTTTCAATTTGGCCTGTGACATGGATTAGTAGTGTCAAAGACATGCTACTAACCAAGCTGAAAACATCTCATGGCAAGAGGCTAACCCAGCCAAGGCATGCTGAAGATACAATAGTTGTTTGGATGTGTATCTCTTCGTTCTGTCGATGAGAATCGCAGAACCATCCTAACATCCAGAGAGTGAAGGGAATGCTCCCCTTCCTTTTGGAGTTAACAAAGCAAAACTTGACTAACGGTAATTGAGCCAGTGACAAGATGTCTACTGGTTCAAGCTAGACCAAAAATGCACAGAGGCGTACCTTCACTGCCAAGTATGGCCGATCTGCAATCGACAGGTCCAAGAGGCACTCCAACACCTTACTTGGTGGGCAACCGAAGGGTCCAGGTGAGACTTGCACACCAAATGGAGAAGGGTTTCCACTTAGCCACATAAGCCTTCCTGGTGGAAGGCCTATGCAAGACTTAGAAGACATCTGCGATGGTCTGGGAAAAACCAGAGCTTACTCACTTCCATTTCCTCCAGATCTGGCATGGAGATGATGGGAGCGCAGGCTAGGATGAACTAAAGTCCCTGTGTCAGAGGGTCTGCTTGTAGAGGTAGTCATCTTGGGGGAACTTCTGACAAACTGCAGATCAATGCAAATCAATCTGCCGAGGTTAGTCTGGGACAATGTGAATCATCCTGCCCCCCTGAGCATACAACTTGACCAGCACTCTCTGAATAAAGGGAAGAGGAGGAAAACGTACAGGGAGCATCTTGAATATTGCAGTGAGCACATCCTGACAGAAAACACCAGGGTCAGGATTTCTGAAGCAGGATAGAGGCAGTTTTGCGTTGAGAGGGGACACAAAAGGGCCAGGTCCGAACTGCCCCATTCATCAAAAGCGACTGCACGAAATCTGAACTGATGCATCTTACTCAAGGTACCACTCTCACAACCTCATGGCCCTACTGCAGAGAGGGAAGGGGGACACCCCACCACATAGACAGAGTGGAGACTGTCCAGAGGAGGGCAACCAAAATGGTGCAGATTCTGCACCAGAAGACATACGAAGAAAGACTAAAGGAGCTTAATATGTATACCCTTGAGGAAAGAAGGGAGAGAGGAGACACGATAGAAACTTTCAAGTACCTCAAGGGAATCAACAAAGTCCAAGAGGGTAGCATCTTTCAGAAAAAGAGATGTGCAAGAACAAGGGGGCACAATTTGAAGATAGAGGGGGGACGGCTCAGAGGTAATGTGAGGAAGTATTTTTTCACAGAGAGGGTTGTGGATGCATGGAACAGCCTCCCCGAGGAGGTCGTGGAGTCAAAAACAGTGGGGGAATTCAAGAATGCATGGGACAGACATAAGGCAGTCCTAGTGGGGGGTAGGAGGAAGTAAGCTGTTTGTTAACTAGGATCTGCAGCTTATCTGTTAGGTAGGAAAATGGGCAGACTAGGTGGGCCAAACGGTCCTTATCTGTCGTCAAATTCTATGTTTCTATGTTTGCTGATGTAATACATCACAGCTCTGTCGTCCTTCCGAAGAAGAAACACTTCATGGCAGGGGGCATAATAACTCTCATCTCTAAGAAATTTATGAATTGATGAGGACCCTTCTGACTCCACACCTGAGTGTGCAGGCCTAGGCAGAGTCCCCCATGGATTTTGTCCTAGGCTCTGTGAACTTGTACGGAGGATACGGATGTGCGGTCAGAGACCACTGCTTTCTGTGGAGGATGACCTGAGTCCCCGCATCCGCTCAACCAAAAAAGAGGCCGAAGAGAGTCGTCTTCTGTATTGTAAGGAGCCATCTAAAGATGTGGGTTCTCCTGTCCTCTGGAACTAAGTTGACACCTTAAAGGTATCCAGGAGGGCTCCTAAGAAGAGGAGCTATTGAGAAGATGAACTGGCACCTTCCCCGAACCTGGAGAGAACAACTGAGAAGCTGTGGCGACTGCTTCCAGTGTCTCTTAACCAGAAGGGCTAGCTAGGAGCCAAATGTCCAGGAAGTGAAGATTTGAACGCCAAGATTTAGGGAACTGTTCCCTGAACAGGAACTTGTTTAACCTTCCAAGGCAGACAAATGGGAGCATACCGTTTGTTAACTTAGAACCAGAAGCAATGAAAATAGGAACCTGTGCTTCGTTCCTGCTGTGGAATGATTTTTACTGCCCAGTACCCAAAGAGGTCCCATATCTCAGAAGCAGAGAATGTGTGACTGAGAGGCTGACAGACTGGCTGCCATCTGAGTGGAAGGTCTGGGGAGAGCTGCGAAATCAGGAGAGTATCCCTCTCAGACAATCCTGATGACCTATAGGTCTGCTGTAATGGACTTCCACTAGTTGTAAAACCGAATTAGATTCCCCTCCTACTGCTGAGAGGCACCCTTCCCTTCAGACAGTTGAGACGGGGTCTGGGCTGGATCCACAGAGGTTAGTATAGGGCGCTTTTGGATCCTGTGCCCTCTACTGCATTCTCTTAGTGGCTATGGGGTTGGTTCCTGAAAAGGGCACCTAGGTCACTACCTTGACAGGACTGTTTGTCACAAGAATGTTGTGTGGTTTAAGTGGCAGCCCTATTGTTCTGAGTGGCCTTTAGCTGAACAGATGAGCACAGTCAAGAAGACGTTAACCACATGCTGCCAGCGGCAGCTGCCCTAGAGGCGAAGACGTAGGTGTCCATAAAAACATTAGCTGATTATTGGGCTATATGTCCCTAGCAATGGAGTGTTAGATTTCGGGAGGCTCTTGACCATTGCATTAAGTGTGTTCCACAGGGTGTACTCATACTGAGGAATGTAGGAACTCAAGACATAGGAGTCTGCTTTGGTCCACAGATGAATACTGAAATGTTGGGTGGACCCCATATCCCTGAGGAAAAGGAACTGGAAAGAAGATCTTCCATCACACTGATACAGAGGGTTTGCATTCCAGCCCATAAAATAAGTCATCCACTATGTCTTTGACAAAGCAGAAGAGGGAGAGACTCATCCAGATCCACTTCTACCCCAAAATAGCCTCCAAGGGCAGGTCAGAACCAGGGAGACACCACCACCTGGATCAGGGAGGAGTTCAGCGCCATCCGTGGTGCCAACATCACATATGGTGCCACACCCAGCGCCAATGCCACAGATGCCAACTCATGGTGCCATCAATGCCAGTGCCTGGTGCAGCCGACGGCAGCACACAGCGCTGTGGATGGTACAGGCGAAGCCTAAGGCGGCAGCACCCAGAGCTCATGGCACCAGAATCACTACTGGAACAAGACTTGAAGAAAGGGGAAGAAGGAAGCTGTACCCCTGCCGGCCCCTGCAGAGAAAAAGGAGAGGGGGGTAGGCATGAGGGGTTGACATTGATGGTGTTAGCACCAGAGAGGGCACCACGCACATTCTGGCCTGGCAGACCCAGCTGCGGCCCAGCAGCCCCAAGGTCCAAAGGCCCCGGACCCAGGACCACAGCCAGGACAACTGGGCAGACGCTGTACCCCTGCTCTAAATGAGCAGCCCAGAGGTGAAACTGCTCACTGGAACTTCATCAAGGACAGAGCTGGAAAACGGTGTTGAAGATCATGGTCATTAAGAGTGGAGCCACAGGGAGACCCACCAGAGTCGGTTTAGGCTTACCACTTTCAACCAGCACTGATCAACATGCATACATACCAGAGGGCAACCTCAAGTGGTACCGATTCTTCTTCCACCGACAGGAGGAAGAAGAGCTTGAGGCTAAGCGGAGCTGGGTCCCGGAACCACTACATTTGTGCTATGGGTGGACTGTCCTCCCCCAAGCACCGGACTGCCCATGGTCGGACCCCCCCCTCCGAAAAGGGTGGTGGACTGGACACAGCCCCACTGCCATCACAGCTTTCAAACGAAGGCTCCCTACCGTCACCGCTACCGTCAAAGGTCGACTCCATTAATGGCAGGCTGAGAATAACTACTACTTCTTCATTTTCTCCTTTTTAAAAAAAATAAAAATGAAAGAACACTGAAAAATGGTTAAGTTAAGCTAATACTGAACAGCTATATAGCTGCTGTCATATACACGAAGCCTAGACTCCTGGCGGGCGAGCGTCGTCATCATCGAAGCACACTCGCCAGTGGGAGAAAAGGAACTTAGGCAGTTGGAGGGTTGATGCTGAGATAGCCTATATGGGTGCTAGCTAGCCTCGCTGTGCCATGCATGCATGGTACTATCCTGGCGCCGGCCCTCCTGAAGATTTTTGGCTCCCGCAGGGTACTAGTGCCTCTGGCGTACTCCCATTAGTGTGAATGAGTGGTGGAGACTTGAGTCCAGGAAGATTGAAAAATACCTAAAAACTACATATCGGGGGAAAAAAAACAAAACCTCAGGGCATCCAGTAAAGCTTCCCTGTCCCTATATTTTTCATGTTCACTTCCTCCCCTCAGCAAGCTAGTATTTATATATCCTTTTTTGTTATCTCTTCAGGGAACAAAAGCAGCTCTGAACATCATTATGTGTAAAGTCCACTTCATCCACCTATTGTTAAATTGTTCCATTCTGTTCCTTAATTTTTCCATTCGATAGACCTGTATAGCTATATCTCTCCATTGCTCTAGTTCTGGGAGGTCTGTGATAACCAACGTTGCATTATAGCTCTAAACTCTCCTTGTCTTTTTAACATGGGGGGGTATGGGCATCAAAGTCCCCCAACTCAAATAAACTAATAAAAAAAACACCTAACTGTAAAAAAATAAATAACAACATACATTGGTACCCTACGCCAATAGCGACACATTTTTTGTTACATCACTCTACTCAGTTACCATAGCGTCTCACTATGTAAGTGGCGGTGGCCTGATGTTTTCCACCAACACCAATGAAATTTGTAAAATAAGTGCTTCTTTTTATATTTTTAGCCAAAATAGCTGTTACCGCATTTAAGTGAGAACCATGAAATTGACTTTTCTTCAGTTTCGCTAAAATAACAAAGTCAGATAAAAATAACGCAGCTATCAAGAACTAAATAGGAAAAAGGAGAGGAGTTTTTATATATTAAAATACATAAAGGACTTAGCCGATGGACTTGGAGAGGGCTCCGAGGCAACTGTTCTCTCCAGGAGAGAAAACAAATCTGGTGTTAGAACACTAGAAGGAGCAGAACCACATAGCAACACTTGAATGCAGTTCTGATTCCACAGCACCATTCTAAATTCTGAGGCAACATCTCAGAGTGGAGATAATGCATTTTTTTGTATGGCATTTATACTGGACTCATGTTAGAAGAGGAGGTGTCCCTGTTCAGACTGGACTGCACTGGATGGATAGTATTAAAATTTTGAGCCATCTCAAGACATTCATCTTGATTCTCTACTCGGCCCAGTTGTATGTTTGTATATTGTAATCATCCTGAACGTCACCCTTACCATTCTAAGATGTGTTCTACTGCCACTGTAGTCAGGTAAGGGAGCACAAGGAGCAGGGTGATCATGAGGCCACTCAACTGGCTGCTGGGTGATGATGTGTTGTAGATAACAGCATGCATTCGCACTCTGGCAGGTGCGACTGCCTCCTTTCAATCACACAAAGTTTACGTCCATCAGCCAGGCCAAACACCATCGCTATCAGCCTGCTACTGGTCGGACTGTCACTGGCAAGCCTCCTGCAGCATAAGCTGCATTGGATGGTACAGTGAGAAGCCTCCATCACTTCTATTTTCCTAAGCAGCCTCAAAACGTGCACTTCACACTGTGCGCAAGCAAACATTAAAAAGCATGCAGTTAAATATTTTTTGCAACCTACATATTTGAGACATCAGAGAAGGCACAATTACAATATATCGTGCTCACCCCTCCATGGACTCTGGAATTACTGCCTCTATAGCACTCCCAGACTGCATCAGTCTCAAACCATTGCAATACTGTCGCTGCCACCAGGCCAGCTATCTAGAACACTGCAAGCCAACAGTGAACACTGAAAAATACTCGTTTCCACAAAAGGCTGTCTCATGCAAACAGTTCTAAAATTCTACATTTCTCAGTTCAGTTAGCATAGACCATGTCATCACACATGGGTTTCTCTAATCTTTTACAAAGTCATACTGTTTTGTTTTAAATTTAAGTTGACTTGATTAAAAACAGAAATCTTCATCAACAATTTATAATATGTTTACATGTACAGTTCCAGTGTCTCTTACGTTTATGGCATTTTCTTCTCTAATTCTTTGACTGCCAGAACTGCTCAGCTTCGCTTTGTAGTTCTTGCACCCAAAGAACTCAAGAATGCACTTTTAATCACAAGAGACACAGTAACTGTACATATAAATACACACAATAATTAACCCCATCACCATGAAGAACAAACTGGTAACACAACACTGAGTTAGTATACTGAAATAATTTGCAAGAGTGCAAAGCCTGAGCACCCTCATGCTGTCATCACATTAACGAGGAGTTAACCAGTGAGTTCTTCACGGTTAGTTTTTTTATTGTACATAATATAAAAATAAGTTTGTTTCCCAATGTGAACACTATTGACTTAGCTTGTGTTTTCTGTTCCATGTTTCCCAAAGTCCAAACAATGAACTATAAGTCAAAGCACTGGAAACACTGAATTATAAGTCCAAGGAATGGAAGTTATTTATATGTTTGCAATAAACGTTAATGCATTAGTTAGGATTC
The DNA here is from genome assembly GCA_016271365.2 of Neoceratodus forsteri. Lineage (NCBI taxonomy): Eukaryota > Metazoa > Chordata > Ceratodontiformes > Ceratodontidae > Neoceratodus > Neoceratodus forsteri. The sequence goes on along the minus strand of CM028130.1, from coordinate 1,042,076,020 downwards.
CACCATCAAAAGTTTGGAAATGTGGTGTTAGGGTTTCCATGATAATAGGGTTTCCAACCATAACACCCCACCCTGCATGCAACAACAGGCGTTGGGGGTGTGCCTTGGGGTTGTCAGCTGTAATGCTCACCCCATTCTCCTATACTGTAGCCATCCCACCTTATATACTCATGGAATGGGGTGAGTGTTAGGGCTGACAACCCCAAGGCACACCCCCGACACCTGTTGGTGCATGCAGGGTGAGGGTGGGGTCCAACCCTAACACCACATTTCCAAACTTTTGATGGTGGTACTCTAACTGATGCATTAAGAAAGTTTTTTGCAAATAATTTCCTTACTTTTTGAGACAGCATAATCATACCCTTATTTACTTCCCATATATTTATAAGTGTAGCGAGATTGTAATTGTACCCTTATTTCCCTGTGGAAGCACATGGGCCTCCGGGCCCCATGATACCATCCATGCATCATTTTTTAGAGGGCCCTGTACGGCTTGGAGATTGATAGTTTTTTTCGTGAAAAAGATTCTGCTTTGAGGCATAAAAATAATCCAAGCCTCACCATTCATTCCTATGACAATGCCATGAAACAGAATATTTTTTCATGAAAAGACAATCATTCTCTGAGCTTCACCATTCATTCCTATGGCACTGCCATGAAACAGAATCTTTTTTCATGAAGAAAGAATCTTTTTTCGAGCAGGACAGCTAACTCTTCTCATTGGAAATAATGGGAAACTTTAAAATGTAATAACTTTTGAATGGATTAATATTTTTTTAACCAAACCTTCAAAAGACACATATGTGACCCAAAACCTATTTACCCTGCAAATTTCAGACCACAATTCCACACATTTCTTGAGAAATGCAGTGACAAAGAATTTTCACAAAAATGGTCATTTTCACATTTGTTGATGCTCTGTAGCTCCACACCCACAAATCCGACTGGAACAAAATATGGTGCATCAAGAGATCTTTGGTCCCTGATAGCATATGCAACGTTTCATGCAAATCAGTTGAATGGCTGCAAAGTTATTAAAGAGCAAAATATCACCATTCATTTCTATGGCAATGCCACAAAACAAAATCTTTTTCGAGCCACACCATTCATTCCTATGCCAAGAAACAGAATCTTTTTTCATGAAAAAAATCTTTTTTCACATGGCACATCTAACTTTTCCCATAGGGAATAATGGGAAACTTTGAAATTTAATAACTTTTGGATGGATTAATATTTTTTCATCTAACCTTCAAAAGGCACATCTGTGACCCAAGCCCTAAATACCCGAAAAATGTCAGACCAAACACCCACACCATTTCTGAGAAACAGCATGACAAAGAATTTACACAGAAATGTTAATTTTCACATTTGTTTACACTCTGTATCTCCACACCCGTACATCTGACTGGAAAGAAACTTGCCAAATCCAGAGATCTTTGGTCCCTGATGGCACACACAAAATTTCATGCAAATCGGTCAAACAGTTGCAAAGTTATTAAACTGCAAAAGGTTGGGTTTAACATAAGTGACCGTTGAACCCTAATTATGGGAGGCGCAACCGCGCCCCTATAATGAACTTTTCCAAGCATAAAAAAAAGTTCTAAACTGTGATTTTTTTTTAATTTTTCTTTTAAAAAATGAAACTGTCATTTTCCATCTGTTTCTTTTGTTTACTCAGAGGCCCAGATTTTCAAACTGCGCCATTCTGAGGCGCAAGCCCCTGTGCTGCTCAAAATAGTTGCGCAGGGGTGTGGCCGGGGTGATATTCAAAGGAGTTGCGCTGTTGAGCAACTCCTTTGAATATCACCCCCCAGCCACAGCACTTGCACATGGCGCAGTGGAACTTGCGCTACTGCAAGTTGCCAGAGTTGAGCATTAAACTTGTGGTGGCGCAAGTACCATTGCGCCATGCTCAAATTTCCGATATTCAACAGGTGACATGCAAATGGGGCCATAATTTATGCAAGGCGCAGGGGGGGCCATTTGCATCTATTTATGGCCCCATTTGCATGTAGGTGCGCCAATCCCCAAGGACTTGCTCCTGGCCACCCTGCCAGGCAGCAGCTGTCGGGGACCGGCGCACAATGCAGCTATCAGCGCCATCACAGTTACATGAAATCCTCTCATTGTCTTCATTAGCCCGATCAAGGGTAGTACAGGCACATGAAACTTCATTATTATCTATGAGTCGCCGGGCAGCAGAAGATGAGTTCCTTCTTTCATTACATTATTATCTTCATTAGCGCGATCGCTGGCAGAACGTATGAATCCCCCGTGCCCGACGCGCAGAATGGAATTTTCCCCCCAACCCGGTTATCTCCCTGGTGGTCCAGTGGATCAGCGATCGCGGGCAGAATGTCACATCACACCTCCCCCAAACATCTCCCTGGTGTCTAGTGTCCCCCACCACCCACGAAGCCCCTCCACCTCGCTCCCGCAGCCGGGCGGGCGAATAGTATCCACTCGCCTGTCGCTCGCTTCTGCCGACTGACTGTCCGTAGGCTGCATGCCCATTGGCCGTAGCTCTGCACTAATGTGGGCGGCAGCCTCACCAGACAGTCAGTCGGCAGGGCGGCAGGCGGGTGGATGTTGCCGCCGCCGACTGGGGAGCGGGGTGGAGGGGCTCATGGGTGGGTGGGGGACACTAGACACCAGGGAGATGTTTGGGGGGTTGTGATGTGACATTCTGCCCGCTGATCGGGCTTTCACGGTCCACTGGACCACCAGGGAGATATTCGCTGGGGGAGGGTTATATCCTGCCCGCGATCGGGCACTGGGGGTTCATACACGCTCTGCCCGCGATCGGGCTTTACGGTCCACTGGACCACCAGGGAGATATTCGGCTGAGGGGAGGGTTACATTCTGCCCGCGATCGGGCACTGGGGGTTCATACACGCTCTGCCCGCGATCGGGTTTTACGGTCCACTGACCACCAGGGAGATATTCGGGTTGGGGAGGGTTACTTTCTGCCCGCGATCGGGCACTGGAGGGGGTTTCATCACGCTCTGCCCGCGATCGGGCTGTGGGAGATGTGTGTGTGGGGGGTTCATGTAACTGTACTGCCCGCGATCGGGCTGTGGGATATGTGTGTGGGGTCTTGTGACCTGTGATGCCCGCGATCGGGCTGTGGGAGATGTGTGGCGGGGTTCATATATCTCCATACCTCTCAACCTCTTGTGTCATGATTCAGGGACAAAGCTTAAACAAATCAGGGACAAAGATGCCAAATCAGGGACACATCTTAACAATTGGTAATATTCACTCAGAAATCTGATAGAATAAGGGGCTTTGTATAAGATGCATTTCTGAAGAAGAACTAGTCTGTATTTTTAATGTTTGATATTATTTTATGCTTACAGTCCCCACTGTTCTGTCACAGAAACACAAATTTTACGAGAGACAGAGGAAAATTCTGTCGCTAAAATCAGGGACATCCTGAAAATCAGGGACAGTTGAGAGGTATGTGTTACTCTATGCCCCTGATCGGGCTGGTGGGGGCACATGGGACCGAGTTGGGGGCCAGCCAGGGGTGGCAGCTGCTGTGTGCGCCTGCAATACAGCAGCTCACCTGTGGGTGGCCCTCAACTTGATCCTTTTTTGGCTCAAGGTTGTGTAGGCGCAGGTTGGTTATGATGCATACTCCTGCACAACCCGACTGAATATCGGGTTGCGCAGGTTATGCATGGTTCCTCCCCCTCCTGTTGAGCATGCATTCATTTGCATTGCTCTTTTGCGTAACCTGTTGCCAGTGCAGCAACTGCCTCCTGCTGAATATCGCAGAATGGCGCAATGTAGGACTTGCGCATGCGCAACCCTGTTGCACATGGAGCAACCCTTTTGAATATCTGGGCCAGAGTCTTTTTTTTGTTTCTTGTTTTTAGTTCTGAGGTGCCATTCTGAAAGTGCTCATGACCTAAAATGTAGTGCTACAGTGTGAATCAGCTCACACTCTAATCCATCAGTTTGGCTGGTTGGAGCACAGTGCTGATTAGGGCACCTGAGTAAATGCACATTTTCCAATGTAAATTGTTCTTTCATATGTTCCAAATTATGGATTATAAGGTTTGAAAAACACAGAGGAAACAGGCTTATTGTGTAATATTATAAAATTCTCTCTTCAAAGGAGATTCTTTTTGTTAATTGTGTCATCAGAGAGCATTTTTCACCCTGGATAACGATTACTAAATCTAAGCCTCACATTAGTGAATGGACAGTGTCATAAAGGGGCAGAGGAATCCGGTTCTCATGAAGGATAATATCAGGCAGACCTTTTTTTGTAAAAGCTGTATTGTGAAGTGGTTACTAGATCAGAGAAGAGCTCATTAATAAGTACTGCATATCATTGTAAATACTGTACCTGATGGAACATGCCTATAAAGAACATTAGTACAATTAAATGCAATGATGCACTAAGCCACCAACAGAAGACTAACAGAATGTCCAAACATCAGAGATTTCAACCCTTTTTTATTTAATAAGAATTATAAAGAGAACTCAGAAATCTTTCCTCAGTCGTCAACATCACTGCTGAGCCACAAATTACGAAGTCTTCCATGTTTCTGTATAGTAACTCCTTCTTCTGCTCATTTCCCCTTACTGGCCCTCAAAGACCATCAAGAAGTCCTGCTGGGGAGCATTGGACATTTTCATCCGATTCCAGGCCTTGAGGTGGTTCTTCAGAGACATCTAAGAAAAATGCAGACAATGTGAATCTACAAAACTTCTCCAGCAGGCAAAAGAAACTGTGAAAGAAGGGAGGAGGGAATGGGAATGAAAAAAATATCATAGTAATGTTGTTTCTTCCAAGTGATCCCTCACTATGTTTAACAACTGCAAATCATTCCCCTGGAATGAGCAGCCCCAGAGATTTAGAATGTTGTGCTAATGATGAAACTTTAGAATGAAATCCAGACTCTGCTGTGTGGTCACACTGACCACTGCTTTCCAAAGTCAGATTTATTTCTAGAGCTAGGAAGAGCTGTGACCACTAAAACTAGCTATAACAAACTATTTTTAAATGTTAAAATTTTTTGAAAAATGTTTAAAACAAGATAGAAAAACTTATCTAGTTTGCAAAAAGAAATTTAAGTTAGACCACTGAGCAACAACTGTAATGGTCCTGTAACAAGTAAGTCTCAAGCAAATAGAAAAATAATTGATTCTGGTCAGAACTTTTTACCAGGTTCTGGAAGAGGAGGCAGGGGTTAGGGATTGTTAAACATACATAATGATCCCTTGGAAGAAACAACACTACTGTTTGTTCTTCTAAACCCAGGATCCCTCATTTATGTTTAACAACTGCAGATTCCATAGCCGTACCACGTGGGCTAGGTACAGAACCCATTTAGTGAAAGGGTTCTGCAAGCTGGCATCTCTCCTGGACTGTATGTCCAGACATTAGTGCTTTGTAAAAATGTGTATTTTTCCAGGTAGCTGCTCTACTAATGTCTTGCAGGGGGATACCCCTTGATGCTGCCACAGAGGCAGAGGTACCTCTTGTAACGCAAGGCAATTTTATTTATAGGGCACCCAATCCCGGAGGCTCTGGGCACCTTACAGACATAAAAACAAGCAAACATTTAAAACTACAGCAACCTAAGATTTTCCAGCAATAATATAATATAGAATAAAAGTCAGCATCATAAAAAGAGCTTCAGGTTGTAACATGTGCTCTAAGACCTCTACGTGGAAATGTACCAGACTGTCACAACAGAACTGTGTGCAAGAAACTATCCAGTGAGAAATGGTTCTCCTAAGTTCTGGTTTGCCTTTACCCACATCACCATAAGTGATGAACAGCTGAGTGCCAGTGGATCTGACATCCTCTGTAAGGCCCAGGTTGTAACTCAGTGCCCTTCTGACATCCAGGCAGTGGTGCATTTGCTCCTCTGAGCTGCACGTTTCTGTAAAGAAAACGGTGAGGATAACTGACTTGTTCAGATGGAAATCAGACACTACTTTTGGGAGGAATTTCCTGTTTGTCCTTAGGACTACTTTGTCCCTACGAAAAATTATGTAGTTAGGATCTGCGCAGAGGACTTGTAGTTCACATACCCTTCTAGCAGATGTCATGGCCACAAGGAAAATTGTTTTTCATGTGACATACTTTAGTGCAGCAGCAGCCACAGGCTCAAGGAGAGCCTCCATCAGCTGGGCAATGTGCACATTTAGGTCCCAGGGTTGGAGAGGGTCCCTCACTGGAGGGTACATGTGAGTCACGCCTTTGAAACATGTTTTAAAAATGGGTTGTGAGGGCACTTACCTGTCTTTGCCAGCTGATGTGAAAGCTAAAACTGCTGTCATGTGCATCTCCAGGTTCAGAAAACAACACAAGGCTGTACATTTCAAGGCAAACCAGTTGCTAGACTGCATACTGCAATATACAGACCATCAAAACCCATGAGCTCCAGTGCTTCAAGGTATAAGACCTCTTTCGGTCTTGAAATGCACAGCAGGAGTGCTTTCCTTTTGTTGTTTTCAAGACCTTACATTTTGCTATAAGCATCCAGACTTAGTTGACAACACTGCCTTGTTCAGTTCCACTTTGCACCTTCAGGGTTGATTACCTTAGGCTCAATTACTAGAGGTGGACTAGGTAATCTAGGACTGTAGCCAGACACGCCCAGATGAGATGAATCTGTCTTGGAGCACACCAGAGAGAAAACCTTTTCCACTTTGAAGCATAGGTTTCCTTGTTGCTGGTTTCCTAGAAACCTTTAACCCTTTCTGTACCTCTGAAAGATTTAGCCCAGAGAACTCTAGCTCTTCAAGAACCATGCTCTAAGGTATAGTTGGTCAGTACCTACTAGGCTAAAGAACACTTTAGATCTAGTATTGTCGATGGGGAGGCAGTAAGGGAAATAAGGGTGGAGAACCTAGTAGCCAACAACGATCACCAAACGGTGTGGTTTACTATCATGATGTGCGGGGAGCCAGAGAAATCAGTAACCTGGGTGATAAACTTCAGGGGGGTGGACTTTGGGAGGATGCGGAAAGTACTGAAAGGGAAACTGGAGGGCATAAGGCAGGGGATGGATGCGGAGCAGAAATGGGATATTATTAAACGGGGGATTACAGAGACAACAGAAGCCTACACCAAGATACAGAGTAAGAGAAGCAGAGCAAGGAAACCATGCTGGTTGAACAGCAAGGTAGTGGAGGTGGTGAGGGCAAAACAAGAGGCGCACCAGAAGTATAGGAGGACAGGGAAGGAAGAGGACAGGGAGGAGTATGCAAGATGGTCCAGAGAGGTGACCAGAAAAGTGAGAGAAGCCAAGGCCTAGAGGGAGCTGAGATTAGCACAGGGAATTAAGGGGGGAGGTTGGGGGTTGGAGAAAGACTTTTTCAGATACATCAGGGAGAAAAGGAAGTGCAAGAAGACAATAGTGAGGATAAAAAAGGGTAGGGAGTGGACAGAAAAGGCAGAAGCACTGAATGAATACTTCACGGAAGAAAAGGGGGGACCACTACCACCATGGGCTGGGAGGTTGGGGATGGGGGAGAGGAGGCAACAGAAGAACTGAGGGAGGTTGAGTCTTAGAGGGACTGAGGGCAGATAAGGCATCAGGGTCGGATGGTATCCACCCCAGGGTGCTCAGAGAGATGGCAGACATGTTGGTGGAGCCGCTGGCTGATCTGTACAGCACCTCACTGGAGTCAGGATGTGTGCCACTGGACTGAAGGATGGCACATGTAGTGCTGTTCATAAGAGTGGACCAAGGGATGAACTGAGTAATTATTGTCCGGTAAGTCTCACCTCCATAGTGTGCAAACTCATGGAAATACTATCACACTAAAATGCCATCAGTCTAGGCTTTATGGTCTATTGAGTCTGCTAAAGAGTCAGTACCCTTGGCAGGCACTGTTGCTGCTCTCCCCACCCCCCCTTTGTATGCCCCACCCCCGTCCTGAAGTCATCCCCCCAGTGTTTGCATTACACAGCTTTACCTTCCCCCATATCTGTCCCAGCCCCTCTTGAACCCCTCCACAGAATCCACAACCACCAGCTCCTCAGGCAGTGCATTCCAAGGCTCCACCACCCTTTCAGTGAAGTAAAGCCTCCTCCTCCTCTCCTCCCCTTAGTCTCCCCCCCTCCAGCTTCCACCCATGTCCCCTGGTGGCTCCCCCCTCTCTCTGCTGGAATACCCCTTCTAGGCTTACCCTAGTTACTCCCTTTAGATACTTGAAGACTTCTATCATATCTCCCCTGTCTCTCCTTTCCTCTAGAGAGTATAGGTTAAGTTCCTCAAGTCTCACCTCATAGGACCTATTCCCCAGATTCCAAATCATTTTGGTAGCCCTCCTCTGGACCCTCTCTAGGAGTGAGGAATGAGAAATGATATTACAGGAAAGACTGGTGGTGTACCTGGAGGACAACGGCCTCCAGGATGTGAGGCAGCATGGGTTTGTTTCGGGGAAGTCTTGTCAAACCAACCTGATACAATATTATGACTGGGTGACAGGTGAGCTGGATAAAGGTCATGTGGTGGATGTTCTTTACTTGGACTTCAGCAAGGCCTTCGATTTGGTGCCTCATGGGTGGCTTGGGGGAAAGCTAACTGGTGTAGGAGTAGGGGCAAAAATGATGAACTGGATTACAAGCTGGCTCACTGGAAGGCTGCAGCGGGTGGTGGTGGTGGGAGGGGAGCTCTCAACTCCGAAGCCAGTGACGAGCGGGTTGCCACAGGGCTCTGTGCTGGGACCAGTATTATTTGGGCTCTTCATATCAGACATTGCGCATGGGGTGGTGAGCAAGGTAAGTCTGTTCACAGATGACACCAAAATGGTAGCAGTGGTGGATGGAGGGGAGGGATGGAAGCAGCTGCAGGGGGACCTAAGCAAGCTAGAGGAGTGGTCAGAGAGGTGGCAGCTGGAGTTCAATGCAAAGACATTTAAGGTTATGCACTTTGGGGCGAAGAACCCAAGGAGAGAATACTGGCTGGGGGAGGGTTAAGCTGGGGATCACTGAGGAAGAAAAGGACCTGGGGTAATGGTAACAGGGACCATGAACAACACTGCCCAGTGCAGGAGAGCGGCTGCAAAAGTGAACAAAATGCTGTGGTACATAGCAAGTGGGTTTTCGTCCAGGCGAAGAGAGGTGATCTTGCCCTTCAGCAGGTCGCTGGTAAGGCTGCACTTGGAGTATTGTGAGCAGTTTTGCAGGCCATACCTGAAGCGTGATATCAGGCTACTGGAGGGGGTGCAGAGGAGGGCAATGAAAATGATATGTGGAATGGAGGGGAGAGACTATGAGAGCAGACTGGGAGACCTGAATATGTACACCCTGGAGGACAAAAGGGACGGGGGAGACATGATAGAGACATTTAAGTATCTGAGGTGAATCAATAAGGATGGGGCAGACAGGGTCTTTAAGCTAAGGAGGGGGAGGGACACCAGGGTGCATGGGCTAAGAATAGAGGGAGGAAGATTTAGCAGGGAAATGAGGAGACACTATTTCACAGAGAGGGTGGTAGCAAAATGGAATGCATTACCAGAATGGGTGGTATCATATAAATCTGTGAACAGATTTAAAGGGCATGGGACAGGGAACAGGGCAGAGCAAGGGTGGGGAGGTGGGGTGGCAGTGGGATGACAAAGGGGAGGGGTGGGGCAGCTGCAAACTGGGGGTGCTAGCTACACACTCGCACAGACTTAGATAGACCGGGTGATCTGTTTCTGCTGGCACATTCGTATGTTCATAGTTCTCAGACCTGGAAAGGTTAGCCTGCCCTAAGAGTGTCAGTAGATTGCATCTCAGTGGCAGATTGGCAGGAGGCATGTTGGAGAGGGACAGCAGCACAGAGTACCAGGTATGCCTGGCCCATCTGGTGCTATGAGAATCATTGTTGCCAACTCCCTTCTCAGTTTTATGAACACTCTCGGTATGAGTGGGAATGGAGGGAAGGCATATTGGAACTTCCCTGACCAGTTGAGGACTAGAGCATCCTCTGGGACTGCACCCCCTATTGGAGGTCTACAACAATAAAATGAGAGCTGTTTTTTTCCTCTCAGGAGGCAAATTGATTTATTTCTGGTGTGCCCACCCATCTGAACATGGATGCCAGCACCCGCTGATTCAGGGTCCACTCCTGATTCTCCTAGCAGATACTGCTTAGGGAATTTGTCAGTACAACACCTGCACCTCCAGGGAGTAGCCTAGATCCCACATCTTTCTGGCTTCTGTGCATAGTTTTGAAGGTCTTGATCCTCCCTGTTTGTTTGTGTAATACATTGTTGTGGTGTTCTCTGCTCGGATTTGGACAGACTGACCCTGGATTTGGGAGAAAAATGCCTACATTGCTAGGTACACTGCCCTGAGTTCCAGAAGGCTGATATGCTCTTGAGTCTCCTGCATGCTCCAGGGGCCACTTACAGTGACATCCTCCAGGTGGGCACCCTACCCTAGAAGAGAGGCATCTGTTGTGAGGAAAGTTGTGGTGGACTGTTGGAAGAAGGGAATTCCCTGTCTGAGGTTGTCTTCCTCCTTCCACAATGCCACTACCCTTAAAGTTGTTATAACTGGCACCAACTTGGCAGAGGGTCCCACCTTTGGGACCAGTGATCTCCTACGTGATATTGAATGTCTTTCATTTTGAACCTGGCTCCTGGTAACACTGCATTGGATGAGGCCATGTGTCCCAATAATGCACCTGAAAATTGGCATTTCTATGTTTAGTGTACCTACCCGGTTATCAAAAACTAATATATAAATTAACTGTAGGAAATCCCCTGCAGGCCTTGGCTGACCTATACTGAAGGATTCTGCTATTGAAATCCAATTTGCTACCCTTGCTTTGGGAAGGAAGACTTTCCCCCTTACAAGATATCTAGTTCTGCACTGATAAAGTTCAGAACCTGAGTTGGTTCTGTCTGACTTCTGAAGGTTTATGAGGAAGCCCAAATTCTCTAGTGTGCTCAGTGTCATCTTTATAAAGGACTTTGCTTCCTGTTGTGTTTTTCCTGAGACCAACCAGTCTTCCAGGTAGGAGAAAAACACAACGTGCCTTCTTAGATGTGTTGCCACCACATCAAAGCACTTTGTGAAAACTCTTGGCACTGAGGTTTGGCTGAAGGAAAGGGCTGTGAACTGGTACTGGCAGTTCCTTAGTCTGAACCTAACACATTTTTTTTCGACTGGGTTTGACTGGCATATGAAAGTAAACATCTTTCGGGTCCAGTGACTCCAACCAGTCTCCCATCTGCAGAAACTGTATCACTCAACCCAATATTACCATCTTGAACTTCTCTTTTTTCAAATGTTCATTCAGATGTCTCACATCTAAAACAGGTCACCACTCACCACTTTTCTTTGTGGGTTAGGAAGTACCTGGAGTAAAGACCCTTGCCCCACTGTATGTAAGTACTTGCTCCACTGCTTTTGTTTGCAGTAGCTTCTTTGCTTCCAGATCCAACAGAATTTTGTCTGTAGGACCGTGGGGCTGAAAAAACATTGAGTTCTGCAGTTTTGGGAACTTTCTGAACTGCAGAGACAAACTCTGGCCCACCAGTTCCATGACCCACTTGTCTGTGGTGATCTCTGACCATTCCTGAAAGTAGCAGGCCAGCCTTCTCAACACTGGCAATGGGTGAGTGACTTGAACAGATTTGTCAGGGGGGTTGTTTCTGCTGGAGCGAAGGGGCTGGAGTTGCAGCTGCACACCTAGTGCCCCTTCTGCCCCTGTAGTAATCCCTCTGTGGTGGGTACTCATAGTGGGCATAAACTCGAGGGTAGTATCCCTTATCCCCACCTCCCCTTCCATAAGGCCTATAGAAATGGAGGCCTTTTCTTTTTCCATATTACTCTTGTAGGTGGTTTTGTACTCATCCACCTTTTTCATGTAAGCCTGTTTTGTCAGCAAATAGAGAATTACCTTCAAAAGGAAAATCCATAGGCTCTGTCTGTGTGCCCTGGGATAGAGTGGTAGTTGTAAGCCAGGCCAACTTTCTTAAGGACACGGCATGGGCCATTACCCTTGAGGCAGTGCCATTTGTATCCACTGCCATGTGGAACTGGTATTTTTTTGCATCTGTTGCTGATCCAGCTGTGTCAGCCATGTCCTGAGGTAAGTCACTGGTTGCTTTTTCGCTCATTGCCAGTATGGAGATCCATAGTGCTTTCTGGTACTGAGCTGCGTAAGCCAAGTAAGTTGCCTGCCTGAGCAGCAGGGAAGCTGATGTATATGCTTTTTGGGCCATACTATCCAGTTTCCTGGAATTTTTCTCAGGAGACTGAGAGGAGAGGCTCATTTTGGCATTGTCAGAGGAGGCAGCCTGGATCACCCCCTCATGATCAGAGTGGGAGTACAGATACTCAGCGCCCTGTCTAGCCACCAGATTTTTTGTTTTCAATTTTCTTGTCAATGCCTGCAGCTGAGGCGGATGCTGGTATAGACACATAGACCATGGCGGCAGAAAAATACCAGAGGTCCATCCAATCTGCCCATATTCCCTATAATCCCTGGAACCTTCCTTGGAACCTACTGTTCCTCCAGGGTACTAACCCTCCTCATCATATCCCCCGTCTCCTCCCTGGTCTTGTTGACCTGGGTGACCATTATTCCCTTCATTCTCTCCCATGCCTGCTTGAATCCCCTGATGGTGCTTGCACCCACCACCTCAGCTGACAGACTGTTCCAAGGTTTCACCACCCTTTCCGTAAAGAAGTACTTCCTCACGTCCCTCCTGAACCGCCCTCATGTCAATTAACAGTGATGACCATGTGACCTCAAGTTGGTATTCAGTGTAAATAATTCCCCACTGTTTACCTTGTTAATTCCTTTAAGGAACTTAAAGATCTCTGTCATATCTCCCGTCTCCCTTTTGGTTTCTAGTGAGTACATATTTAGTGCCTTGAGGTGCTCCTCACAGGATCTGCCCTGCTGGCCCTAAATCAGTTTTGTTACTCTGTGCTTCACCGTTTCCAACCTATCCCTGTCCTTTCCAAGGTGAGTGCTCAAGAACTGGATGCAGCTCATCAGGGATCTGTGTAGAAGTATTACCTCTTTCTTCTGCTATCAATACCCCTCCTGATACATCCCAGCATCCTGTTAGCCTTGCTATAGGCCTTGTTGTACTGGCTTGTTTGTTTAAGGGAGTTACTGATGATAACTCCTAGATCCTGTTCCTCTTCTGTAGTGCTAAATTTCACCCCACCCATCCAGTACTTCATCTAGGGGTTCCTTTTCCGAGTATCTGGTGCATTACCTTGCATTTTTTGGCACTGAATTTTAACTGCCAGACCTTTGACCCCTCTAGTTTTTTTAAGTCCCTCTGCATATCCCTTATTCCCTCATCACTAACCACCCTCCCACATAGTTTTGTGTCATCTGTGAAGAAACACAGACTGTGCTGGATTCCCTCACTAATATCACTAAAACATGTTGAAGAGGACTGGACCCAGGACAGATCACTATGGAACTGCACTCGTAACCTCCTTTTCCTCTGACTTAACCCCACTGACCACCACCTTCTGCTGCCTCCCTTCTAGCCAACTACTCACCCATGACTTATGTGGTTTTTTTGAGGGGTTTATAAATGGAAAGCAACAACTTCCTTGTGGGGGCTAGTCTCATCATATCCATGAACTCTACTTCCTCTTCATACTCCTCAGTCTCATTGGAGGGGATGTTGAGGGTGTTTACCATATGGATTACAAAGGTGTAATGAGCGGTGTAGTCTTTTGAAAGGCTAGGAGGGGAGCCAAATTGTTGCTCAGGAGAACCATTTGGCTCCAGCAGTTCTCCATCCTCTTTATCTTTGTAGTACATTTCAACCTCCTCTACAGGTATTGAGAATGGAAATTAAGCGGGGGGCAGTTATGTTAATGAGGTTTTCCATAGCTTGGAAGGCTTGGAAAATGTTCATGCTTCTGTCATGTTCTCTGCTGAGGGCATTTCTTTTAAGTCCACTGGTGGCTCCTTTCCTATTTCAGGAGGAAGGACAGCGACATGTATTTTTCTTTGTTTTTTTTCTTAGCAGGCACAAGTTCCAGTGTCTACTCAGAGGCTCTTTTATTTTTACTGGATTCAAGGTTCCCCCTTTTGGACACCCTGGCATCTGTACCACCTTCTGCAGCCTTATCTTTCACTTTTGTCTCCTTTGACAGGGACTGCAGCTTTCTCTGAGGGGCAGGACCCTCATCTAAGCCTTTTGCTGATGCAGAAGCAAATTGAGAAGCTATAAAATCTTCTCTATTTTAGCCCTTTTCCTTTTGTGTTTTAGGATAAAACTTTTTACCAAATTCACTATTAAAAAAAATTGTGGTCTGGACTCCGCACCTTAAACAAACCTCATGGCAGTCTGCCTTTACCAGGAGCTGAAAACAAACTACAGTTTTTAAAGTCTGTAGTTCGTGTCGTCTGTCAGTAATGCCAAACACTGGTGCCTTGAAAACATTTCATGTTCCCAGATTAAAAGGAAATTAAGAGTAATCCCAAAATAATGTTAAAATAGGATTTATTAAAACAAATTGTAGTTTGGTTCCTCTGTTGAGGACCGCAATGTTAATGCTACCTAAAAATAATTATATCAGCTTTTCATCTCAGTTCCCCAAAAAATGGAACCAAAAGTAATTTAGATTATAACTGCTAAGCGGTTACTTCAAAATCATTTTTTATTAGTTAAAAAAAAAAAAAAAAAACATTTATTGAAGTTTCACAGACAACAGCAAAACATGGTCAGATATATTAACATGGCATATGTACAGTAATTAAAGCATGAGTATACGTTGCAACAATAAAATACAGCTACATGAGTATTAAGTACATTTCACACAGATGAGACTAGAATTATGACTGAGTGTTGTGAATAGAAAGAAAAGAATGTTAAGATACATCTTGTAACCTGGATGCCAACAGCCCACCAATAGAAATCTTCAGATTCCATGGGAAATGTTGCTTAACCCCAAACCTAGTGCTAAATTCATTAAAGGAGCACAGGAGTAGAGCCACCAGTTTAAGGAGAGGGATGCAAAAAAGTACAGTTAAGTAAGAACTTACCGTAACAGTAGATCTTCGAGAGAGGCTCTTGCAGTAGGTATTCACCAGTAGGACTAAGCAGCAAGTGTCAGGACCCCATGGAAAAATCTTCTAGCCAACAGCCTCTGGTGGGGACCACCCCTGACGTCACCTGACCGATGTCAGCACGCGTCAGTATAAAGGGGGCGGTCCCTATGCCCGCATTCCAGTTCTCCCGCCGGAGGACAACAGGGCATGACAGGAGAAGAGGAAATGCCCCATAAGAAAGGAACAAACTCAGGGGGACGGAGGGAGGGAAAGCAATACTAACTGCAAGAGCCTCTTCGAAGATCTACTGTTACGGTAAGTTCTTACGTAACTGTACTATCTTACTTGGAGAGGGCTCTTGCAGTAGGTATTCACCAGTAGGACTGTGTCCCAAGCAGTACAGAACAAGTCTGAATCCAGGGAGGAGGAGAAACAACATCCACATACAGAAGAATTGGCAGAAGAGGGATCTCAAGAGAGGAGCCCCTGTAAGACCGCCAAACTGAATCCTGCCCTGCGGCGAGAGGCAATGTCCAAGCTGTAATGCTTTGTAAAAGTATGTACAGATGTCCAGGTAGCGGCTGCACAAATTTCTGCAGCTGACACATTCCTGAAACAAGCAGCAGAGGCAGCCACCCCTCTGGTGGAATGCCCTTTCACTTGACCCGGAAGAAAAAATTACTCACCTTAGTAATGTTGTTTCTTCTAATGGAGTCTTGCTATATTATGGCATATGCAGTGAGTCTCAACCTTCGAACTGCTCCGGAGGTGAAAGAGTTAACTTTCCATGCCAGGCATGGAACTCTGAGCACGAGCTCGGTTGAAAACTCTGTCTGTTGTTAATCAAACTCAAACTGTCAGATCTTTATGAGCAAAACTCACGAAGGTTCTGTGTGGAAGCCGTAAACCTACACTAGCCAACTGGCTACTAAATATAAGAACACATTTTTCTTGGTCCCAAAACAAAGACTCAAGTCAGGGGATCCAAAAAATTAAAAACATAACACCCAAACACCCCAAAAAGGAGGGGAGAAAAAATTAAGGTGGGCATCTACTAAGTGCCAACACTACACTGCCCACCCACATCCCAAAACTAGAGGTTCTGAGAGGGGCAGGCAGGGGGGAAGGTCATAATATAGCAAGACTCCATTAGAAGAAACAACATTACTAAGGTGAGTAATTTTTTCTTCAAACAACATGAAGTCTTGCTATATTATGACATATGCAGACTACAAAGCAGTACCTCCATGGAGGAGGGACAGAACCTACTTTGGAAATAGGCTCTGAAGCACAGCTGTGCCAAACCGAGCATCACTCCTAGCCTGGATGTCCAGGAAATAATGTTTGGTAAAAGTGTGAACTGTTTCCCAGGTAGCTGCTTGACATATCTCTAGGATAGGGATGTCCCTGGCAGCAGCCAGAGACACAGCTGTACCTCTGGTAGAGTGAGCCCTCAGGCCTGAGGGAGGAACCTTACCCAGTTTTTCATAGCAAAATTGATACAAGAGACAATCCACCTGGCAATGGATCTTTAGTGGCAGGTTTCCTTTACCAACCTTACCATAAGTGAGGAACAGTTGGAGGAGTCAAACCTGTGACCCTTGGTACGTCCATGTAGTAACTAAGGGCTCTTTTGACATCTAAACTGTGTAGTCTCCTCTCGCCAGAGGAGGAATGGTCAGTGAAGTACACAGGAAAGACACAGATTGATTAAGGTGGAAGTCTGAAACCACCTTAGGCAAGAACTTTCTGTTAGTCCTGAGGACCACCTTATCTCTATGAAAGGAGATAAAATCAGGTTCCACTGACAATCTTGTAACTCACTTATACGCCTGGCAGAAGTGATGGCTACCAAAAACACAGTTTTCCAAGTCAAGTACTTAAGCTCTGCTGAAGACAAGGGCTCAAAAGGGGTTGCATAAGCTGAGCAATGCAAATATTAAGATCCCAGGCAGGGCAGGGTCCCTGAATGGAGGGTTGGTGGGTCAAATAGAAGAGGGTTACCTGCTGATAAGAAAGCAGACACGGCTGCCAGGTGCACTTTTAGGGTAGCTGGCCTCAGCCCCAAAGTATTCAAATGCACCACATAATCCAGGACTGTGGGTAAATCAGCAGATTCTGGGGAAATAAGCTTGCCAGAGCACCAAATGGAAAATCTCTTCCATTTGGAATTATAAGTAGCCCTGGTGGATGGCTTCCTAGAAGCCTTCAATATATCCAATACACCTTGGGAGAGGTGTAGGTCAGCAAACACTAACTCTTCAAGAACCAGGCCTTGAGATTGAGAGATTTGAGATTCGGGTACCAAACCCTCCCCTGAGCACAGGTTAACAGGTTGTGATTCCTGGGAAGACACAGGGGAAGGTGGACTGCTAAGGACATAAGGAGTGGGTACCAGGGCTGTCTGGCCCAATCTGGTGCAATCAGGACCATCTTGCAGGGTTGAGATCTGATTTTGACTAGCACCTTGAACAGAAGAGGGAAGGGGGGAAGGCATAGAGAAACTTCCCTTCCCAACTGAGAAGGAAGGCATCCAGAGGGATTGAGCCCAACACTGGGGGCCTGCAACAAAAAAGGGGAAGTTGGTGATTGTCTGGGGCTGCAAAAAGATCTATCTGCGGGGTGCCCCATCTGGCAAAAACTACCTCCAATACTAGGGGATCCAGTGACCATTCGTGATGGCCCTGGGAAATCCTGATGAGAGCATCTGCCAGGACATTGTCCTTGCCTGGGAGGTGAACTGCTGTAAGGGAGGTGTTCAGGGAATACACCAGAGACCACAACTTCATTGCTTCGGTGCACAAGGCTGTAGACCGAGTGCCTCCTTGTTTGTTGATGTACCACATTGTAGTGGTGTTGTCTGTTCTGATCTGTACAACTTTGTTCTGAACAGAGGTGGAAAAAACTTGAAGTGCTAGAAAAACTGCTCTGAGTTCCAACAGGTTGATGTGGAGCAGAGATTCCTGAGCGGACAACAATCCCTGGGTAGTGAGATCGCCCATGTGAGCTCCCCACCCCAAGAGGGATGCATCTGTAGTAAGGACTAGGGAGTGAGACTGAGGGATGAAGGGGAACCCCTGTCTCAGATTGCTCTGGTCCTGCCACCATTGAAGGGCTTGGATCAGGGCTCGAGTCACTGGGATCAATTTGGTCAGAGGGTCTCTCCTTTGAGACCAAAAGGCTCTCAAATGGAACTGGATGTCCCTCATCTGAAATCTTGCTCCCTGCACCACTGCTGTAGAGGCAGCCATTGCCCCAGGAGCTGCAGAAAATGCCTTGCTGGTCGAGAGACCTGCAGGGTGAAAGAAGAAGCCAGAGAGACCAAGGTCCTTGCTCTTTCCAGAGGAAGGAAGGCTCTGGCCTCTTTTGTGTTCAGTTCTGCACCTATGAAGGTGAGAAGCTGGACAGGCTCTAGAACTGACTTTGGAAGATTGAGAAGGAAACCTAGAGATGTGAGCAGTTGCTGAGTTACCTGAAGGTGTAGTCTGACTTGTTCTGGAGACTGGCTTACTATGAGCCAGTTGTCCAGGTAAGGAAAAATGGCAATCTTTTGCCTTCTTAAGTGGGCAACTGCTACAGCCAGGCATTTTATGAATACCCTCGGGACAGAGGTGAGGCCGAAGGGCATTGCTCTGAACTGGTAATGGCCTGAGGGCAGTTCGAATCTGAGGTACTTTCGATGGGAGCTTCTGATAAGAACATGGAAGTAGGCATCCTTGAGGTCCAGGGATGCTAGCCAGTCCCCTGGCCTTAGAGAGGGTAAAATAACTCCCAGAGTCACCATTTTGAATTTTGGTTTTAAAAGGTGCTTGTTTCGGTATCTGAGGTCCAGGATGGGCCGCCATTCTCTTATCTTTTTGGGGTAAGGAAGTACCTGGAGTACAACCCTTTGCCCTGGTGTAGGGGTGGAACCCTTTCCACAGCTCTGAGAGCCAGGAGGGTAGAAACTTCTGCTTCTAGGGCAAGTGCCTCTGATGGATTTGCAGGTGGAAAGGATCTGGTTCTCATCTTCGGAAATTTTTTGAAGCTGAGAACCAGTCCCTGGCTTACTACTTCCAGGACCCACTTGTTTGATGTTAGAGACTTCCAGTCCTGGACAAAGTAAGCCAGCCTGCCCCCTACAGGTGGAGAAGAATCGGCCCTGGCTACCCCATCAGGGTGCCTGCTTGGCAGGGGCTTTGGGCTGAGGGGTGGATGCAGGTTTGCTTGCACCCCGTCTGCCTCTCCCTCTAAAGAACCCCCTCTGGGCATAAGCAGAAGAGGAGGCCTGGACTTGGTAAAAAGGCCTAGGAAAAGGCCTGCCCCTGCCCCTGGGATGCTGCCTTTGAGGAGTGGCCTGCCTTTCTTTGGCCTGTGCACTCCTATAGGTGGTCCTATATTCATCCATTTTCTTCATGTAATTCTCTGTCTGCTCCCAAACAGAGAATTGCCCACAACAGGAAAATCCATGGCCTTAGACTGGGTATCCTGTGACAGGGTAGTACATCTGAGCCAAGCCAGTCTGAAGTGCCACAGATGTAGCCATGACCCTTGATGACACATCTAAGTCTACTGCAGCATGAAATTGCACCTTAGATGCCTCAATACCATCCAGAGCCACCTGTTCCAGCTCCCTGGCAAGCTGGTCAGGGACCTGTTTGCTAGAGCCAGCACAGTATCCCATCTGGATTTCTGGTACCTAGCAGCATAAGCCATATAATTTGCCTGTCTGAGTCCCAAGGATGCTGCCATGTACTGTTTCTTTGCCATGGCATCAACCCTCCTGGAGTCCTTTTCAGGGGGGGTGCGAAGCTAGAGGAATATTTGCCTTGTCACAGGCTGCAGCCTGCACTACCCCTACATGGCTGCATTGCTGTGTGAGGAACTCCGTATCAGAACCTGATAATGTATACCTCTTGTCCATCCTTTTATCCACAGGAGGTATAGTGTGAGGAGTTTTTAGAATTTTTACTGTCTGTTTCCTAAAAGATTTATGCAGAGGAATAGACAGTCTCCTAGACTCTGGAATATCCATCATTTCTACATAATCAGGCTCCTCTTGGTCATCAACAGCTTCCTCAACAGGGGCTGGAGAGTTTCAGCAACTTTCTTATAAAACATAAAATGAGAAGGGGACTCAGATAGCCTAGGAGGAGAAACCCCTGACGGTCTGTCTGGAGAGATGTCCGGTTCAATGGGCACATCCAGACTTTCAAACCCACATTTACTCTCCTCATACTCCTCTTCCCCCTCCTCCGGTTCATAAAAATCCTCAAAATCATAATCTTGAACCGATGGAACCGGCCGAACCGAGGTCTTCCCTAATGGTATCGGTTCGGTCGGAACCGGGGAAGGTGACTGGACAATTTGAATTGCTTTAGCTATTTCCTCAGCGGTTGGAGAAAAAACTTTTGGCACACTAGCTGACTTTCTAGTCCTTTTAGTTGGAACCGGCTCCTCAGAGCTGGCTCTTCTTTTGCCCGAGGAAGTATCGCCCTGGTCAGAGGGCACTCCCTCCGGTTCGATTGGAACTGAATCGGGCTGGCCATCCGGGTCAGCGGACTTTTTGGCCTCCCTTTCCCTGAGCCTGCCAACTCTCTTCTCAATGGTGGCAGCAGGAAAATTACTACATATCTGGCAGTCTGCACTTAAGTGGTTAAACCCCAGACAATACACACAGGTGGTGTGTGGGTCAGCCTTAGCAAAGGCTTCCCCACAAACACCACAGTGCTGAAACCCAGTGGGCCCGGTTTTTCTTTTGGGTTTCTCAGACATAGTGCCAGCCTAACCAACTTGCCCGTTTATGGCAATCCGCCAAGCAAGACTCCCTTATCGGTTCCCAACCGTGTCATGAGTTGTGGAAAAAACGTAATGAAATCCCTTTTTTTTAGAACCGATAAAAACTGGGAACCGCACTCTAAATAAGGACTAATAAAGTTTTAGAACAACCTGATCGGTTCAAACCGAACCGAAAGACGTTTACAAGTTCCACACAGAATAAAATAAATGTAAGCCTATCCATTACTTACAATACCACAGACAGAGCTTGAACCGACCAGTTGCGGTTTAATTTTGGTCAAAAAAACGATAAAATAACACTTTAACCAACAAAATGAACCGAGCAGAAGGAGAAATCTCCGGAGCGACTGTTCAGTGAGGCAGAGTAAAGAATCTGACAGTTTGAGTTTGATTAACAACAGACAGAGTTTTCAACCGAGCTCGCGCTCAGAGTTCCATGCCTGGCATGGAAAGTTAACTCTTTCACCTCTGGAGCAGTTCGAAGGTTGGGACTCACTGCATATGTCATAATATAGCAAGACTTCATGTTGTTTGAAGGGGTTTGTTGTACTTTTCATAACAGAAAGTAATGCAATTAGCCAACCACTTAGAGAGGTACTGCTTGGAAATAGTTGTACCTTCCCTCTTGGGTGCAAAGGAAACGAAAAGTTGATCCGTTTTCCGAAGATCCTTGGTTCTGTGAGTATAGTATCTCAGGATCCTGTGAACAATGAGAGTATGTAAAAGATACTCTCCCTAGTTAGAATGCTCTGGGAAAAAGACCAGGAGCTCGATGGACTGGTTTAAGGTGGATTCAGCCACCACCTTAGGCAAAAAGTTAGGATTGGTACGCATGGCCACACGGTCTTTGTGAAAAATCAAGTACCGGATTTTACACATAAGTGCTTGAAGTTCAAATATTCTCCGAGCTGAGGTAATGGCCGTAAGGAAAAGTGTCTTCTGAGAAAGGAAGCGCAAATCAGCATCGGCTGCTGGCTCGAAGGGGGGGCAGCGTGAATTTCTCCAAGATGAAACTGAGGTCCCGGGGGGAGCTGGGCTATGGATAGGGGGCTTCAAATGAAGAACCCCTCTGAGGAATGTCTTGGAGACCTCCAGTTGAGCAAACGACTTGTCCCCCACTGGAAGATGGTAGGCCGAAATGGCCGTCAAATGCACTTTCAGCGAGAAGTAGCTGAGACCCCAGTCATAGAGGTACCTTAGGTAATCCAGGATCCTGGCCACCAGGCAGGAAAAGGGTTCCAAATCCTTGGAACCTGTCCAATTGGAAAACTGCTTCCATTTCATGGTGTAAGGAGATCTGGTGGAAGGCTTTCGGACCTCCACCAGGATGTCAGCAACCTGAGGGGAAACGCCAAAGCGAGCAGCGGCTACATCTGCAGGAGCTAGGTATATAGATGGAGGGATTTGAGACCTGGATGGACTAGGGTCTCTTGATCTTGGGCCAGCAGGTCCTGTGACATCAGAAGATGGATAGGTGGCTCTTCTGAGAACTGTTGCAGTAGACAGAACCAAACTTGCCTCGGCCAGAAGGGAGCGATGAGGATCATGTGCACCCCTTCTGTCCAGAGTTTGTTGAGAACTCTCAGAATCAAAAGGTATTGGAAGGGAGGTGTAAAGGAATCTGTTCCTCAAACACAGACAGCGCCTCCTGCCAGAAAACGCCATGCCCTGGAGTGAGCGAGCAAAAGGTGGGAAGCTTGGCGTTGCCGGAGGAGGCAAACAGGTCTATCTGTGGTGTACCCCAATGAGCAAAGATGCCATCTACCACTTCCTGCTTGATTTCCCACTCGTGGGCTCTGGCTAAGGAGCAACCGAGAGCATCTGCCAGAGTTTTGTATGCCCGGCACGTGGACCGCTGTCAGACGTAGGTTATGCTGTGATGCCCAATACCACACCCTCATCGCCTCCCAGCACAGGGGACAAGAATGAGTTCCCCCCTGTTTGTTGAGGTACCAGACAACACACATGCTATCTGACTGTACCAGAAGAAAAAATTACTCACCATAGTAATGTTGTTTCTTCTAATGGAGTCTTGCTGTATTCAGACATAATGCAGTTAGCCCCAGCACTTGAACTGCCCCGGAGAGGAAAGAGTTAACTCTATGCAGAAGCACAGAACATTGAGCTCGAGCTCGGTTTTCAAACCTCTCTCTGTGGTACTTCCCAGTGTAACAGTCAGATTCTTATGAGCAAACTAACTAATATACTGTAGTATGGAAATTGTTCAAACATATAGCCAAAGGGCAAAAGATTCTTTTTGGGCCCAAAAGACTCAAGTCGAGAACCCAAGAAGGAAAGGTAGTGACAATATTTAAGTATAAAACACCAGAAAAATAACAGCAACATCTATCCCACCCAAGGGAGGGGGCGGTACAAGGTGCACCCCTAAGGTGCAACACTGTACCTGCCAGCCCACTTCCAAAAATCCAGGTTCTGAGAGGGGAGGCGGGGGGAGGTCTGAATACAGCAAGACTCCATTAGAAGAAACAACATTACTATGGTGAGTAATTTTTTCTTCAAACAACATGAAGTCTTCCTGTATTCAGACATAATGCAGACTACCAAGCAGTTCCCTATGGAGGAGGGAATGCAGAACCTACTTTGGGAAGAGGCTCTGCAGTACTGCTGTGCCAAACCTAGCATCACTCCTAGCCTGGATGTCCAGGGAGTAATGCTTGGTGAAAGTATGTACTGTTTTCTAGGTGGCTGCTTTACAGATCTCTAACAAAGGTATAGCTCTGGTCGCAGCTAGAGAAGCAGCTGTACCCCAGTCGAATGAGCCCTTAGGCCTGAAGGGGGCGTTCCACCCAACTTGTCATAACAAAATTGTTTACAAGAAACAATCAACCAAATAGTTCTTTTAGTGGCAGGCTTACCTTTCCCCACTTCACCATAAGTGATAAACAATTGAAGACAGTCATTTCTATGTGCCTTAGTATGCTCAATGTAGTAGCTAAGGGCCCTCTTAACGTCCAGACTATGTAACCTTCTTTCACCTGAAGAAGAATGGTCAGTGAAAAACACAGGGAGAGGCACAGACAGGTTCATATGAAAATCCGATACCACTTTGGGCAAGAACCTCCTATTGGTTCTTAGGACCACTTTGTCCCTATGGAAGGAGATGAAGTCAGGTTCAACTGACAGAGCCTGTAACTCACTAATCCACCTGGCAGAAGTAATAGCTACCAGGAACACAGTTTTCCAGGTCAAGTACTTCAATTCGGACGAAGCCAGAGGTTCAAAGGGTGGCTGCATAAGCTGAGCTATGCAGACATTAAGATCCCAAGAACCGGACCTTTGAAAAACTTTCTGAAAACAGGATGAGATGCCAGGGAAGAGCCCTTCCCTGCTGACAGGAATGCAGAGACAGCTGTTAGATGAACCTTCAGAATGGCAGGCCTAAGGCCTAGACCATTCAGATGAACTAGATAGTCTAAGGTTGTGAAAATGTCTGCAGAATCAGGCCAGGTTCCTTTCTGAGAGCACCAAACACTTAACCTTTTCCATTTGGAGTTGTAAGTTTTTCTAGTGGAAGGTTTCCTGGAGACCTTCAGAATATCCAGAACTCCCTGAGAAAGATGTAGTGCTGCATATTCTAACTCTTCAAGAGCCAGACCTTGAGATTGAGAGACTGGAAATTGGGGTACCAGATCCGCCCCTTGGAGGAGGACAGGAGATTGTATGTCCTGGGCAGAGACAGGGGACATGACACCGACAAGGACAGCAGTAGAGGATACCAAGGCTGTCTGGCCCAATCTGGAGCCACCAGTAACACCGTGCAGGGTTGAGTCCTGATCTTGATCAGAACTCTGAACAGCAGAGGGAAGGGAGGGAAGGCATAGAGAAACCTACCCTTCCAGTCCAAAAAGAGAGCATCCTGGGGAACCGTCCCCAGGACTGGAGGTCTGCAACAAAACAGAGGAAGCTGATGATTTTCCGGTGCTGCAAAGAGATCTATCTCTGGAGTGCCCCACCTGGAGAAGACGACCTTCATGATGTGAGGATCCAGGGACCATTCGTGATGTCCCTGTGAAACTCTGCTCAGAGCATCTGCCAGTACATTGTCTGTCCCTGGAAGGTGAACTGCTATCAGAGAAGTCTGAAGAGAATAGGCCAGAGACCACAGCTTCATGGCTTCTGTGCACAAGGCTGAGGACCGAGTGCCTCCCTGCTTGTTGATGTACCACACTGTGGTGGTGGTGTTGTCTGTTCTGACTTGGACCATCTTGCCCTTGACTGAATCCAAGAAGCTCTGCAGGGCTAGTAAAACTGCCCTGAGTTCCAGGAAATTGATATGAAGGAGAGACTCCTGTGGAGACCAGACCCCTTGAGCTGTCAGAGCTCCCAGGTGGGCTCCCCACCCTAGGAGAGAAGCATCTGTAGTTAGAACTACTGGTGGGACTTGAGAGAGAAATGGAACCCCTCGTCTGAGGTTGCCCTGGTCCAGCCACCACTGGAGAGCTTGGACCAGAGTCTGAGTCATTGGAATCAGTTTGGAAGGTGAATCCTTCTTTTGAGACCAAAAAGACCTTAGATGAAGGAAAGGGATCTTGGGGTTATCATCTCTGATGGCCTCAAGGTAGGGAAACAGTGTGACAAGGCAGCAAGTAAAGCAAATAGGACGCTGGGATGTATAGGCAGGGGCATCACCAGCAGGAAAAGGGAGGTCATAATTCCGCTATACAACACACTAGTGAGGCCCCACCTGGAGTACAGTGTACAGTTCTGGAGACCATACCTACGTAAGGACATAGACAGGGTAGAGAAGGTTCAGAGGAGGGCAACAAAGATGGTGCATGGATTGCATCACAAGTCCTATGAAGACAGGTTGAAGGAACTGAACATGTACTCCCTGGAGGAGAGGAGGGAGAGAGGGGATATGATAGAGACATACAAGTATCTCACAGGGAGGAACAGGGTGCAGGAATACACTATTTTTAAGCAAAAAGATGTTCCAGGACTAGAGGGCATGGGATGAAGTTGGAGGGAGGATGATTCAGCGGAAACATGAGGAAGAATTTCTTCACAGAACGGGTGGTGGACAAGTGGAACACCCTGCCAGAGGAAGTGGTGGGGGCTGAAACAATCACAGAATTTAAGAATGCATGGGATAGACATAAAGGAATTCTGAAGGTCAGGGGTAAGGGGCAACAGACTTCTAGGAAAACATAAACTGAACTTACAAACTCAAATGGGCAGACTGGGTGGGCCATAGGCCCTTATCTGCCGACACTGTCTATGTATCTATGTGTCTATGAAACTGAATGTCCCTCATCTGGAACCTTGCTCCCTGCACCACTGCCGTGGAAGCTGCCATGTGGCCCAGGAGCTGGAGGAACTGTCTTGCTGGGCGGGAGACTTGAGGTCAGAAGGAAGGCTTTTGCTTGTACAGTGTCCAATTCTACGCCTATAAAGGTGAGAAGTTGAACTGGTTCGAGGACAGACTTTGGAAGATTGAGAAGAAACCTCAGGGAGCTGAGTAGGTCCTGGGTAGTTTGAAGAGCTGACTTGACCTGTAAAGGTGACTGACCCACTAAGAGCCAGTCGTCCAGATACGGGAAGATGGTGATACCCTGTCTTCTGAGGTAAGCCACCACTACTGCAAGGCACTTTGTGAACACCCTTGGAGCTGATGTTAGGCCGAAAGGCATGGCTCTGAATTGGTAATGGCCTGAAGACAACTCGAACCTGATGTAGTTTCTGTGGGAGCACCTGATAGGAATATGGAAGTAGGCATCCTTGAGGTCCAGATATGCTAGCCAATCCCCTGGCTTTAGAGCGGGAAGGATTATTCCCAGAGTTACCATTTTGAATTTGGGCTTTGAAATGTGTTTGTTCAAAAAAATTCCTTAGGTCTAGGATGGGTCGCCACTCCCCTGTTTTCTTTGGGGTAAGGAAATACCTGGAGTACAGTCCTTTTCTCTTGTGCCGAGTAGGAACTTTCTCTATAGCTCTGAGAGCTAGAAGAGAGGAAACCTCTGCCTCTAGAGCAAGGGTTTCTGAGATTGATGTAGGTGGAAAAGACTTGGCCCTCTTTTTTGGAAATTTTTTGGAGCTGAGGGCCAGTCCCTGGCTTACTACTTGCAGGACCCACTTGTCTGAGGTCACAGACTTCCAGAACTGGAAGTAGTAAGCTAGCCTGCCTCCTACTGGAAATGGGGAGTCGACCCAGACTGACAAATCAGGGTGTCTGCTTGGCAGGAACCTTAGACTGCGAGGAGGAGGGAGCAGCCCTGCTCATCCCCCTCCTGCCTCTCCCTCTGAAGAACCCCCTCTGTGGGAAGGTAGAGGAGGCCTGGGCTTGGTAAAAAGGCCTTTCAAAGGGCCTGCCCCTGCCCCTAGACTGCTGCTTGTGCAGAGTGGCCTGCCTTTCCTTGGCCTGTGCACTCCTGTACGTGGTCCTGTATTCATCCATTTTCTTCATGTAAGCCTCTGTCTGCTCCCCAAACAGAGAGTTACCTACTACAGGAAAATCCATGGCCTTAGTCTGAGTATCCTGTGAAAGGCTAGTACATCTGAGCCAAGCATGTCTTCTGAGAGACACAGATGTAGCCATGACTCTAGATGCCACATCATTGGAGTCCACAGCAGCATGAAATTGCATTTTGGATGCCTCGATTCCATCAGCAGCCAACCCCTCCAGCTCCTTGGCTAACTGGGGAGAGGCCTGTTTAGCCAGTTCCAGAACCGTATCCCATCTGGATTTCTGGTACCTGGCGTGTAGGCCATATGAAAAAATTACTCACCTTAGTAATGTTGTTTCTTCTAATGGAGTCTTGCTATATTATGACAATTGCAGTATGACCGCAGGTTAGAACTGCTCGGAGGTGAAATAGTTAACTTTCCATGCAGTGCATGGAACTTAGAGCGCGAGCTCGGTTGAAAACTCTGTCTGTTGTGCTTCAAACGCAAACTGTCAGATCTTTACGAGCTAAAACTCACTAAGGTTCTGTGTGGAAGCTGTAAACCTACACTAGCCAACTGGCTACTAACATAAACACTCATGTTTTGGCCTAAAACAAAGACTCAAGTCAGAAGACCCAAAAATGCAAAAACACAACACCAATTCACCCAAAAAGGTAGGTGAAAACAACAAGGTGGGCATCAAAAAAGTGCCAACCCTGTACTGCCCACCTACATCCCAAAACAGAGGTTCTGAGAGGGGCAGGCAAGGAGGAAGGTCATAATATAGCAAGACTCCATTAGAAGAAACAACATTACTAAGGTGAGTAATTTTTTCTTCAAACAACATGAAGTCTTGCTATATTATGACAATTGCAGACTACACAGCAGTACCCCATGGAGGAGGGACAGAATCTACTTAGGAAATAGGTTTCTAGCACGGTTGTGTTAAACCGAGCATCACTCCTAGCCTGGATATCCAGGGAGTAATGCTTGGTAAAAGTGTGAACTGTTTTCCAGGTAGCTGCTTGACATATTTCTAGAATAGGAATGTCTCTGGCAGCAGCCAGAGAAGCAGCTGTACCTCTGGTAGAGTGAGCCCTCAGGCCTGAGGGAGGAACGCTACCCAACTTCTCGAGCAGAATTGGATACAAGAGACAATCCACCTGGCAATGGATCTTTAGTGGCTGGCTTCCTTTACCAACTTCGCCATAGGTAAGGAACAGTTGAAGGAGTCAAACCTATGACCCTTGGTACGCCTATGTAGTAACTAAGGGCTGTCTTCACATCTAGGCTGTGCAGCCTCCTCTCCCCAGAGGAGGAGTGGTCAGTGAAGTACACTGGAAGAGAAATAGATTGATTAAGATGGAAATCTGAAACCACCTTAGGCAGGAACTTTCTGTTAGTCCGAAGGACCACCTTATCTCTATGAAAAGAGATAAACTCCTGCTCCACTGACAACGCTTGTAATTCACTTATGCATCTGGCAGAGGTGATGGCTACCAGAAACACAGTTTTCCAAGTCAAGTACTTGAGCTCAGTTGAAGACAAGGGCTCGAAGGGGGGTTGCATAAGCTGAGCAATGCAAACATTAAGATCCCAGGCAGGGGCAGGATCTCTGAATGGAGGGTTGGTGTGAAACAACCCCTTAAAAACTTGGAAAATACAGGATGAGCTGAAAGAGGAGAGGATTTACCTGCTGAAATAAAAGCAGACACAGCTGCCAAATGCACCTTCAGGGTAGCTGGTCTCAGCCCCAAAGAATTCAGGTGGACCATATAATCCAGGACTGTGGATAGATCAGCAGAGACTGGGGAAATATGCTTTTCCGAGCACCATATGGAAAACCTTTTCCATTTGGAATTGTAAGTAGCCCTGGTGGAAGGCTTCCTTGAGGCCTTCAATATATCCATTATACCTTGGGAAAGGTAAATCAGCAAACTCTAACTCTTCAAGAACCAAGCCTTGAGATTGAGAGATTTGAGATCTGGTACCAGACCCCTTCCTGGGCACAGGTTAACAGATTGTGATTCCTGGGAAGGCACAGGGGAGGATGGACTGCTAAGGACAGCAGGAGAGGATACCAGGGCTGTCTGGCCCAATCCGGAGCTATGAGAATGACTTTGCAGGATTGGGATCTGATTTTGACTAGCACTATGAACAGGAGAGGGAAAGGAGGGAAGGCATAGAGAAACTTCCCTCCCAACTGAGGGCTAAGGCATCCAGTGGGAGTGAGCCCAACACTGGGGGCCTGCAGCAAAAAAGAGGAAGTTGGTGATTGTCTGGGGCTGCAAAAAGATCTATCTGCAGGGTGCCCCATCTGGCAAATACTACTCCCAAGACCAGGGGATCCAGTGACCATTCGTGGTGGCCCTGGGAAATCCTGCTGAGAGCATCTGCCAGGACATTGTCCTTGCCTGGGAGGTGAACTGCTGTAAGAGAGGTGTTCAGGGAGTAGGCCAGAGACCACAATCTCATTGCTTCGGTGCACAAGGCCGTAGACCGAGTGCCCCCTTGCTTGTTGATGTACCACATTGTAGTGGTGTTGTCTGTTCGATCTGAATACTCTTGTTCTGAACAGATTTGGAAAAACTTGAAGTGCTAGAAAACTGCTCTGAGCTCCAACAGGTTGATGTGGGAGCAGGGATTCCTGTGGAGACCACAGACCCTGGGTGGTGAGGTCGCCCATGTGAGCTCCCCAGCCCAAGAGGGACGCATCTGTAGTAAGGATTAGAGAATGAGACTGAGTGACAAAAGGAACCCCTTGTCTCAGGTTGGACTGATCCTGCCACCACTGTGGGGCTTGGATCAGGGTTCGAGTTACTGGGATCAACTTGGCAAGAGGATCCTTTCTTTGAGACCAAAAAGCTCTCAAATGGAACTGGATGTCCCTCATCTGAAATCTTGCTCCCTGTACAACTGCTGTGGAAGCAGCCATGTGTCCTAGGAGCTGCAGAAAATGCCTTGCTGGCCGGGAGACCTGCAGGGTAAATGAGGAGGCCAGGGAGACCAGGGTCTTTGCCCTGTCTAGGGGAAGGAAGGCCCTGGCTTCCTGTGTGTTCAGTTCTGCGCCTATGAAGGTAAGAAGCTGGACAGGCTCTAGAACTGACTTTGAGAGATTCAGAAGGAAACCTAGAGAGGTAAGCAGTTGCTGCGTTATTTGAAGGTGTAATTTGACCTGGTCTGGGGACTGGCCTACTAAGAGCCAATCGTCCAGGTAAGGAAAGATGGCAATCTTTTGCCTTCTTAGGTAGGCAACTGCTACTGACAGGCATTTGGTGAATACCCTTGGGGCAGAAGTAAGGCCGAAGGGCATTGCTCTGAACTGGTAGTGGCCTGAGGGCAGCTCGAACCTGAGGTACTTTCGATGGGAGCTTCTGATGGGAATATGGAAGTAGGCATCCTTGAGGTCCAGGGAAGCTAGCCAGTCCCCTGGCCTTAGAGAGGGTAGGATAATTCCCAGAGTCACCATTTTGAACTTTGGCTTTAAAAGGTGCTTGTTTAAATATCTGAGATCCAGGATGGGCGCCATTCTCCTGTCTTTTTGGGGTGAGAAGTACCTGAGTACAAACCTTTGCCCTGGTGTAGGGAGGAACCCTTTCCACAGCTCTGAGAGCCAGGAGGGTAGAGACCTCTGCCTCTAGAGCAAGTGCCTCTGATGGAGTTGCAGGTGGAAAAGATCTGGTTCTCAGCTTTGGAAATTTTTGAAGCTGAGAACCAGTCCCTGGCTTCTACTTCCAGGACCCACTTGTCTGATGTTAAAGACTTCCAGTCCTGGACAAAGTAAGCCAGCCTGCCCCTACAGGTAGAGGAGAATCGGCCCTGGCAATCCCATCAGGTGCCTGCTTGGCAGGGCTTTGGGCTGAGGGGTGGAAGCAGACCTGCTTGTACCCCGTCTGCCTCTCCCTCTAAAGAACCCCCTCTGAGCATAGGCGGAGGAGGAAGCTTGGGCTTGGTAAAAAGGCCTATGAAAAGGCCTGCCCCTGCCTCTAGGAAGCTGCTTTTGAGGAGTGGCCTGCCTTTCCTTGGCCTGTGCACTCCTATAGGTGGTCCTATATTCATCCATTTTCTTCATGTAGTTCTCTGTTTGCTCCCCAAACAGAGAATTTCCCACAACAGGAAAATCCATGGCCTTAGACTGGGTATCCTGAGACAGGGTAGTACATCTCAGCCAAGCCATCCTACGAAGTGCCACAGATGTAGCCATGACTCTTGATGAAACATCATTAGAGTCCACTGCAGCATGAAATTGCACCTTGGATGCCTCAATACCATCCATAGCCACCTGTTCCAGCTCCCTGGCAAGCTGGTCAGGGACCTGTTTTGCTAGAGCCAGCACAGTATCCCATCTGGATTTCTGGTACGTAGCAGCATAAGCCATATAATTTGCTTGTCTGAGTCCCAAAGATGCTGCCATGTACTGTTTCTTTGCCATAGCATCAATCTTCTTGGAGTCCTTCTCAGGGGGGTGTGAAGCTAGGGGAATATTAGCCTTGTCACAGGCTGCAGCCTGCACTACCCCCACATGGCTGCATTGTTGAGTGAGGAAATCAGTGTCGGAGCCTGATAAGGTATACCTCTTGTCCATCCTTTTATCCACAGGAGGTATAGTGTGAGGAGTTTTTAAAACTTTTACTGTCTGTTTCCGAAAAGATTTATGCAAAGGAATAGACAGTCTCCTAGACTCTGGAATATCCATCATTTCTACATAGTCTGGCTCCTCTTGGTCATCAACAGCTTCCTCAACAGGGAGCCTGAGAGTTTCAGCAACTTTTTTATAAAACATGAAATGAGAAGGGGACTCAGAAAGTCTTGGAGGAGAAACCCCTAGGGGTCTATCTGGAGAGATGTCCGGATCAATGGGCACATCCAGATCTTCAAAACCATATTCACTCTCCTCATATTCCTCTTCCCCCTTCCCCGGTTCGTAAAAATCCTCAAAATCATAATCTTGAACCGGTGGAACTGGCCGAATCGAACGCTTACCAGAAGGTGTCGGTTCGGTCGGAACCGGAGAGAGAGACTGGACAATTTTAATTGCTTTAGCTATTTCCTCAGCAGTAGGGGAAAGAACTTTTGGCTCTACACTAGCTGACTTTCTAGTCCTTTTTGCTGGGACCGGCTCCTCAGTACCGGCTCTTCGTTCGCCCGAGAAAGTATCGCCCTGGTCAGAGGGCACTCCCTCCGGTTTGGTTGGTACCGAACCGGGCTGGCCATCCGGGTCAGCGGACTTTTTGGCCTCCCTTTCCCTGAGCCTACCAACTCTCTTATCTATGGTGGCAGCAGGGAAATTGTGACAAATCTGGCAGTCTGAATCGAGGTGGTCAAACCCCAGACAATAGACACATGTGGTGTGTGGGTCAGCCTTAGCAAAAGCTTCCCCACAAACACTACAGTGTTGAAACCCAGTGGGTCCGGTTTTTCTTTTGGGTTTCTCAGACATAGTGCCAGCCTAACCAACTTGCCTGTTTATGGAAATCCACCAAGCAAGACACCCTTATCAGTTCCCAACCGTGTCATGGGTCGTGGAAAAAAACGTAATGAAATCCGTTTTTTTTTAGAACCGATAAGAACCGGGAACCGCACTCTAAAAAAGGACTAGTAGATTTAAATACAACCTGATCGGTTCAAACCGAACCGATAACAAATTACAAGTTCCACACAGAAAAACTAGATGTAAAACCTATCTATTACTTACAATACCACAGACAGAGCTTGAAGCGACTGGTTTCGGTTTAATTTCGGTTAAAAACTGAAAAATAATACTTTTAAACCGACAAAATGAACCGAGCAGAAGAAGAAATCTCCGGAGCGACTGTTCAGTGAGGCGGAGCAAAGAATCTGACAGTTTGCGTTTGAAGCACAACAGACAGAGTTTTCAACCGAGCTCGCGCTCTAAGTTCCATGCCTGCATAGAAAGTTAACTATTTCACCTCCGGAGCAGTTCTAACCTGCGGTCATACTGCAATTGTCATAATATAGCAAGACTTCATGTTGTTTGAAAGGTAGCCTGCCTGAGTCCCAAAGAGGATGCCAAATACTGTTTTTGGCCATGGCATCCACTTTCCTGAAGTCCTTATCCGGGGTGTGTGAAGCCAAAGGAATGTTAGCCCTGTCACATGCTGCAGCCTGCACTACCCCAACATGGCTGCAATGACTATAAAGGAACTCTGCAGCTGAGCCTGATAACAAATACCTTCTGTCCATTCTCTCATCTAAAGGAGGTACTGAATTAGGAGTTTGTAAATTTTTTTGTGTCTGTTTCCTCAAAGATTTATGAAGAGGGACAGACAGCCTTTTCGACTCTGGGATGTCCATCATTTCCACAAAAATCAGGCTCTTCATCCTCCTCCTCTGCAGCTTCAACCAAGGGAAGCTGCAGGGTTTCTGCCACCTTTTTGTAGAACAAAAAATGTGAAGGGGACTCAGAGAGCCTGGGAGGAGAGACACCTGAGGGCCTGTCTGGGGAGATGTTCGGTTCAATGGGCACATCCAGACCCCCCTGGTCATCGTCATCATCATCATCGCCGGGATAGTCTTCGTCTCCCTCCCACTCCTCATAATAAGTGTCTGGATCATAATCCAGAGGAGACGGATCGACCGGCCGACCGCCCCGGCGTGCGGTTGGATGGAACAGTCTAGCGATTAAACAGAAAAATACTAATCGCTTGCTATTTTGCCTGCAGTTGGACAGAAAGATACAGGATCCAAACTGGCAGACTTACGCTCTTCTTTGACGGAACCGACCCTCGGGTCGGCTCTCTTGCCCGAGGAGAGGTATCGCCTAGGTCAGCAGGCACCTCCTCAGGTTCGGCCGCGAAACGAACCGGCTGGCCATCTGGATCTACGGATCTTCGGCCCCTTTCCTTCAGCCTACTCCAGTCTTTTATCAAGAGTGGATTTAGGAAAGTTTTACAGATTTGGCAGTCTGACTTGAGGTGGTCAAACCCCAGACAATAAACACAGATGAGGTGGGGGTCAGCCTTAGTAAAGGCCTCTCCTCACTCAGTACAGTGTTGAAACCCAGTGGGACCGGTTTTCTTCTTGGGTTTCTCAGACATGGCCAACCTAACAAATTACCCTAGTGCAGCTTTCAAGCCAGGTAATAAAATAACCGATCGGTTACAAACCGTGTCATGGGCTTTTTAAAAGAACCAGTGAAAGGTCCGGTTCTTTTGAAACCGATCGGTACCGGAACACCACTCTAATCCCAGAAAAATAAAAGTAAAATTATCAAGGTCGGTTCCAAACCGCACCGAACGGAAAGAAACTGAAGAAAAGAACAATTTCCACTTTTTCACCAAAATAAAACACAGTTACTACCTATCTACACACTACCTGTACCATAGACAGAGGCTGGAAATCTGAAAATAACAAAAAAAATTATGCGGTTTAAACCGAGCGCTTTACTTTTACCGAACCGAGCAGAGAAAATCTCCGGAGCGATTTCACTGTTAGGCGGAGTAAAGAATCTGACGGTTACACTGGGAAGTACCACAGACAGAGGTATGAAAACCAAGCTCGAGCTCAACGTTCTATGCTTCTGCATAGAGTTAACGCTTTCCCCTCTGGGGCAGTTCAAGTGCTAGGGCTAACTGCATTATGTCAGAACACAGCAAGACTTCATGTTGTTTGAAGGTGACCAGGAAGGATGAAGAGGTGAAGAGCCTGAAGGGCATACAGGACCGCCCTCAGTTTGAGTACATTGATGTGCAACTGCTTCTTGATGTAGGACCAGCTCCCCTGGGTCTTGTGTGACCCGAGGTGGGCTCCCCAGTTGGCCCTGGAGGCATCCATGGTCAGAATCTGGGAGGGATCGGCAGAGCAGAAGGGAACCCCTAGATTGAGGTTCTCCTGAACAAACCACCATTGAAGATCCCTGATCATCGGGTCTGAAATGAGGACCTTGTGATTCAGATCGTCCTGGGTTTGATCCCATTGGGCTCTGAGGGTCCACTGCGAGACCCGCATACAGAGTCACACCAGTGGGGCAGTAGGATAGGACTGATGGCTGACATAAGGCCTAGAAGGTGAAGGACCATCCGAGCCAAGCCCCATTTGTGAGAGGTCAGGAAATGAGCCTGAAGTTGCAGAGTCTCAATCCTGTCTGGACAGAGGAAGGCCCTGCCCAGGGTGGTGTCCAACACTGCCCCAATGAACTGCAGCCGTTGGCAAGGGACCAAATGAGACTTGCATGACTGATGGTGATGCCAAGATTGGAAAAAGATCGCCAGAGTGAGGCAGAGGGAATGCTGAAGGTCCTCTCTGGAAGGGGCTGCTATCAGCCAATTGTCCAGGCAGGGAAATACCTGGACCCCCGACTTGTGCGCAGGAAAGCTGCCACCACCGCCAAACATTTGGTAAACACTCGGGGAGCCGAGGACAGGCCAAAAGGAAGGGCCCTGAACTGGTAGTGCTCCCCCGAAAACAAAAATGGAGGAACCTGCAGTGGGAGGGACATATGGAGATATGCAGGTAGGCATCCTGCATGTCCAAAGCGCATAGCCATAGTCCCGACCTGAGCAGGGGGAGGAGGCTCTGCAGAGAGAGCATTCTGAACCTCCAGTATTCCACATACAGATTGAGGGTGCTGAGATCCAGGATGGGCCTCAGATCGCCCGTCTTCTTGAGCACTAGGAAGAAATAAGAATAGTAACCCGTCCCCCGGTACGGCGGAGGGACAGGTTCTATCGCCGCCTTCAGCAGAAGGGAGTGTATTTCCTCCTGCACCACAGGAATGTGCAGTGGAGAATAAGAGGACAGGGGAGGAGGTCTGTGTGGGGGGGGGGGTTGAGTGAACTCTATTGAGTGTCCCTCTGACACCAGCAGGAGCACCCAAGAGTCGGTCGTTATCCTCTCCCATTCCGGCAGATGGAAGGAGAACCTTCCCCCTACTGGCTCCTCTGGATTGAGGGCCAGAGGAAGAGGGAGAGGCAATGAGTCAGGAGGCCGAGGGCAGACTGGCAGCTGCAGCTCCGGAAGCCTTATGGGATTTGGTTGGAGGGGCTTTGGTCACTGACACAGCTCTACTTTTGTTTGGGCATCGTGACTGCGTCTGCTTCTGTTGTTGATGATTTTGACATCAAAAGGAACATATTTGTCCTTGGGAAGGTTTATACATAAACTGCACTGACCTCAAGGCTTTACCTTTATCTTGAAGGTTGGTGATGATGTCTTTGACGTCACCACCGAATAGTACCGATCCCTGGAAGGGAGGCGTGCTGGATGGCAGTTTGCACCTCGGGCACCAGACCAGAAATACGGAGCCAGGTGTGGCGGTGTAATCCTATGGTGAATGTTGAACTCCTGGCAGCCGTGTCCACCACATCATAGGTGGCACAGAGCATATGCCTAAAGGCAGATCTAGCTGAGCAAACAAGGTCCCCCAGCTCTTGCTTGGTCGAAGTGTCTGGAAGAGAGTCCAATTTAGACTCCACCTGGGTGAGAATGGATTTCTGGTAATCCCCCATGTGGTCCACGTAATTGAGGACCCTAATGCCCAGGATAGAGGACACAAAGACTTTCTTCCCGTACTCATCCAAAAGCTTAAGATTCCCTGTCAGGGGGAGAAGAGCTCAGGTACTTAGGATTAGCAGTTCTGTCGTGGACAGCACTGATGACAACAGAATCTGCCTTAGGGTGAAGGCTAAGAAAATCCTTGCCTTCAGGGGATTGATGGAGCCTGTCCACCTTGTGAACTAGTGGAGCTAAGGAGGAAGGCTGTTTCCATATAGTCGTGACCAGATCTTCATGAGGTTCGATCCAGGGTGGAATCAGAGTGGGTGAGGTTTCAGCCAACTCTAAGTGTTTGGATAACCTCTGCCGTTGGGGATATTGCTCCACTGTTTTCAAGTCATAGGTCAACTGGATCTTCTTCAACAACTCCAGAAAGGAAGGATCTTCTGGAGGGGATTTAGGAGAGTCCTTCGGTTTGGGGGTCTCTGGAGTGTGAGGTTCATCTCCTGGGTCCAAGGGTTTGAAGTCGCTGTTGGACTCAGAGGACTCCTAAGAACTTGAAGAGGTTACTGGAGGAAGAGGGAGCTCAACCGGTCTGGACACATCCAGAGGACAGGAAAACTCCCTAGGTCGAAAGCCAGTGGAAGGTTCTGGTTTGGTGTCCGGTAAAGAAGGAGGGGAACCCGCCAGCCGACGTCCAGGGTCTGGCGTTAGGTCCGGTGTCAGCTGACGCTTATCCAGTTCCAAGGCAAGCTGGGATTTGGCCTCAGCCCACCATGAGGACAGGACCACTTTTTTGAAGTCCACCTGCGGGTGTGGAGGAGGAGGAGGACTCGGGAAAGGGTAGTTCGGGAACCCATAATATTGGTACCCGAAACCTGATGGTGGGTAGCCTGGGCCAGAAAATCCTGGCATTGGGTACTGTGGCATCAGGTACTGTGCTGTTGGGTACCCCGGCGTCGGGTACTGTGATGTCAGGTAGCCCAGCGTCGGGTGACCCGAAGGGGCTGACAGTCCTGACGGAGGTCCGACTGGTGGGGGGGGGGGACAGGTCTGGCATCAGAGTGGTGGGTGGAAACGAAGGTACTGTGTAGGGTCCGGAAAATGGGTCAAGCCAGAAGGTGACAGCGGGGGCCGCCATCGGATCCAATATCAGAGGCTCTGGAGTTGGGGGGGTGGCGCCCCCGACAGCAGAAGCGTTCCTTGGTCCTCATCCCAGGCAGGGGAAGGAGGAACCGCCTCTGAAGGAGGAGACAGAAGAGCCTCCAACGGCAGCTGGTCAAACATCAGCTGACCCCCGAATGTCAGGTGCAACGTTGAACTTGACGGGGGATTGCAGGCTGGGCGTTCGTCAGACGGGCCGATGGGCGACTTATCAGCCTTGTTCGGGCAGGAAACCGCAGAGCCGGAGCCTGACTTATCAGACCCACTCGCACTGCTAGGCCAGGTAGCAAAAGCAGCCGTAGCAGGAGTGGAAGCCTCCTTTGTCCTGGAGGCTCCCATCAGGCCTGAGCCCGATGGGGGGGACCAACACACGCTTGGACACCACCAAAGTGGCCGTCGGAGAACGGTCCCCTGGAGGGGAAGATACCTGCAAGGCCACAACTCCAGCTGGAGTCAGCAGGGCTGTGGATGAAGAGTCCCTGTCCCTATGTTTCTCCTTGTCCCGTTTTTTCTTGTAGTGGCCTTCGGGAGAGGCTGATGTCTGCCTAAGTTTTTTCAATTCTTTCTCCATGGAGGCCATCTTTTTCTTCAGAATATGGGCTTCCAAGGACTGCAGCCGCCTTTTGCGGGTGGCTGAACCGAATTTCTGGCAGTGGTCACACTCCTTCACGTGGTGGTCCAGGCCTAGACAGAACAGGGAATGGCCATCCTTATGTGGGAGCTGAGTTTCGCATGAGTCACACTTATTTTTATGCAATTCGGAGGGCGATGGGGACGACATACACAGCCGATAATGTAGAACAATTTAAAGTCAAAAATGAGAGGAAAAAACTTCGAAGAAGTTGAAATTTGAAGTACATACTCATCCAAAATGGCAATGCTAGTAGCGCTGTTCTTCCGCGAGGTACTTGTCACAAGCCGATGGTGGGAAAGAACTGGAAGGCGGGCGTAGGGACTGCCCCCTTTATACTGACGCGTGCTGACATTGGGGGCAGTCCCCGCCAGAGACTGCTGGGTAGAAAATTTTTCCATGGGGTCCTGACGCCTGGTGGCTTAGTCCTACTGGTGAATACCTACTGCAAGAGCCCTCTCGAAGTAAGACTGCATAATGTACTATGGGGATTTTCCTGCGCTGGAGCTCTCAGGAGAGAAATGCCAAAGGATAGTTTAACTCCTTTCTTCTTTAGTGCCAGCACTTCCCAGACCCGCATCCCTTCACAGGGGGAATGTGCTCTCCCTGTAGCTTTCTCCAATTTTCCCCACAAGTTTTCAAACCTCTGGTATTGCCCCAAACCCATTAGTTAGCCCTTTTAACCAGATACAGATTGGTCAATACGAGCAGGAACATCCGCTAGAACTAGACAAACAGTGCATTCCCTACAGGGGGAGGACCTCCCTGCAGGGAGAGGGCCTCAAACAACTAGTACAACAACCCACAAGAGACAGAACTGTC
Organism: Neoceratodus forsteri; assembly: GCA_016271365.2. Taxonomy (NCBI): domain Eukaryota; kingdom Metazoa; phylum Chordata; order Ceratodontiformes; family Ceratodontidae; genus Neoceratodus; species Neoceratodus forsteri. The sequence continues at coordinate 1,042,036,765 of CM028130.1, read as the reverse complement.
CTGATCTAGTACTGACTAACGGGGAGAGTATCACAGATCTCCAGGTAGAAGGTCACCTGGAGGCCAGTGACCATCACATGGTATGGTTCAATTTGGCCACTAGAACTAAATCATCCCATTCCAAGGCAAAAATATGGGACTTCAGAGGAGCTGACTTTGATAAGATGGCCAACAGCGTTAAGCTAGCCCTGGCAAGAAGAAATACAGGTGAGGGGGTACAGGCTAAGTGGGCAAGCATTAAGGATGCAATACTTGAAGCAACATCCCATTGTGTTAGGGAGAAAAGCAAGAGCAAAAGAAGAAGAAAACCATTTTGGTTCTTAAAAACAGTAGCAGAAAAGATCAGAGCCAAAAGGCTGGCCTTCAGGAAATATAAGAGAATGCAGCAGGACAAAGACAGGGAGGCATACCAAACCTCCCTAAGGGAAGCAGGGAAGGCAGTAAGGCAGGCAAAGGCCCAAACTGAGGAAACACTAGCACAAACAGTAAAAGAAGGGGACAAGACTTTCTATGATACATTAGTGAAAGGAGGAAGTCCAGAGGGGGTATTGTTAAGATCAAAGGGGACAAGGGGGCATGTGTGGAGGAGGACCAAGGAAAAGCATCTATCCTAAATAGATACTTCTGCTCAGTATTTACTGAGGAGAAGGTAGGGCAGGGCCCACAGCTCAGCACCATGGACACAGGAGGGAGGTGTGCACAAGTCCCTTCACAAAAGAAAGGGTCCTACAAGAGCTCGCTAAGCTCAGGGTGGAGAAGGCAACAGGACCTGATGGCATACATCCCAGGGTACTAAAGGAGCAAAGGGTGGGACCAGCAAAGCCATTATCAGAACTGTTTAGTGAGTCTCTGAGCACAGGAGAGGTCCCAGAAGACTGGAGAAGGGCCTCATGTGATCCTGCTCCACAAGGGTGGAGGCAGGGAACTACAGACCAGTCAGTCATATCTCAGTAGTGGGCAAGATTATGGAGGCACTCCTTAAGGATAGTGCAACACCTGGAATCCATAGGAACACAGGATCCAAGACAGCATGGGTTTAAAACAGGAAGGTCCTGTCAAACTAATCTCATAGATTTCTTTGACTGGGTAACCAGAGTGGTGGACCAAGGGGGTGCAGCTGATGTCACCTACCTTGACTTCAGCAAACCTTTCAAAACTGTTCCACGTAGAAGATTGATTAATAAGCTGGGTAGGCTCGGGGTGGGTCAGAGGTTGGTCAACTGGGTGGCAAACTGGTTGGCGGGCAGAAAACAGAGAGTGGTGGTAAATGGTATACAGCCAGAAGAGAAGCAAGTCACAAGTGGGGTACCTCAGGGATCAGTCCTGGGGCCAGTCCTCTTCAATGTCTTCATCGGTGACATTGCAGATGGACTGAAAGGTAAGGTTTGTCTATGTGCAGATGGCACCAAGGTCTGCAACAGAGTAGATGATCCAGATGGCGTGGGCAGAATGAGACGAGATCTGGATTAACTGGCAAAATGGTCAGAAGAGTGGCAACTAGGGTTTAACACAAAGAAGTGCAAAATCATGCACATAGGGAAGAGAAACCCTGAAGCTACCTATAGGTTGGGAGGGGAGTTGCTGGCAATCACAAGGGAAGAAAGAGACTTGGGCATTACCATCACAGATGACCTGAAAGAAAAAATTACTCACCTTAGTAATGTTGTTTCTTCTAATGGAGTCTTGCTATATTATGACATATGCAGTGAGTCCCAACCTTCGAACTACTCCGGAGGTGAAAGAGTTAACTTTCCATGCAAGGCATGGAACCTTGAGCGCGAGCTCGGTTGAAAACTCTGTCTGTTGTTCTTCAAACTGAAACTGTCAGATCTTTACGAGCAAAAACTCACTAAGGCTCTGTGTGGAAGCCGAAAACCTACACTAGCCAACTGGCTACTAAATATAAGAACACATTTTCCTTGGTCCCCAAAACAAAGACTCAAGTCAGGGGATCCAAAAGATTAAAACACAACACCCAAACACCCCAAAAGGGGGTGAAAAAACAAGGTGGGCATCTAAGTGCCAACACTGCCCTGCCCACCCACATCCGAGAGTATAGGTTCTGAGAGGGGCAGGCGGGGGGGAGGTCATAATATAGCAAGACTCCATTAGAAGAAACAACATTACTAAGGTGAGTAATTTTTTCTTCAAACAACATGAAGTCTTGCTATATTATGACATATGCAGACTACACAGCAGTACCTCCATGGAGGAGGGACAGAACCTACTTAGGAAATAGGCTCAGCAGCACAGCTGTGCCAAACCGAGCATCACTCCTAGCCTGGATGTCCAGGGAGTAATGCTTGGTAAAAGTGTGAACTGTTTTCCAGGTAGCTGCTTGACATATCTCTAGGATAGGGATGTCCCTGGCAGCAGCCAGAGACGCAGCTGTACCTCTAGTAGAGTGAGCCCTCAGGCCTAAGGGAGGAACCTTACCCAGTTTTTCATAGCAAAATTGGATACAAGAGACAATCCACCTGGCAATGGATCTTTTAGTGGCAGGTTTCCCTTTACCAACCTCACCATAAGTGAGGAACAGTTGGAGGGAGTCAAACCTGTGACCCTTGGTATGTTCTATGTAGTAGCTAAGGGCTCTTTTGACATCTAAACTGTGCAGTCTCCTCTCGCCAGAGGAGGAATGGTCAGTGAAGTACACAGGGAGAGACACAGATTGATTAAGGTGGAAGTCTGAAACCACCTTAAGCAAGAACTTTCTGTTAGTCCTGAGGACCACCTTATCTCTATGAAAGGAGATAAAATCGGGCTCCACTGACAATGCTTGTAATTCACTTATCGCCTGGCAAGTGATGGCTACAAAAACACAGTTTTCAAGTCAAGTACTTAAGCTCTGCTGAGGACAAGGGCTCAAAGGGGTTGCATAAGCTGAGCAATGCAAATATTAAGATCTCAGGCAGGGCAGGGTCCCTGAATGGAGGGTTGGTGTGAAGCAACCCCTTGAAAAACTTGGAGAATACAGGATGAGCTGAAAGAGAAGAGGGTTTACCTGCTGATAAAAAGCAGACACAGCTGCCAGGTGCACTTTTAGAGTAGCTGGTCTCAGCCCCAAAGCATTCAAATGCACCATATAATCCAGGACTGTGGGTAAGTCAGCAGATTCTGGGGAAATATGCCTGCCAGAGCACCATATGGAAAATCTCTTCCATTTGGAATTATAAGTAGCCCTGGTAGAAGGCTTCCTAGAAGCCTTCAGGATATCCAATACACCTTGGGAGAGATGTAGGTCAGCAAACTCTAACTCTTCAAAAGCCAGGCCTTGAGATTGAGAGATTTGAGGTTCGGATACCAAACTCTCCCCTGGGCACAGGTTAACAGGTTGTGATTCCTGGGGAGACACAGGGGAAGATGGACTGCTAAGGACATAAGGAGTGGATACCAGGGCTGTCTGGCCCAGTCTGGAGCAATCAGGATCATCTTGCAGGGTTGAGATCTGATTTTGACTAGCACTTTGAACAGGAGAGGGAAGGGGAAAGCATAGAGAAACTTCCCTCCCAATTGAGAACTAAGGCATCCAGAGGGACTGAGCCCAACACTGGGGGCCTGCAGCAAAAAAGGGGAAGTTGGTGATTGTCTGGGGCTGCAAAAAGATCTATCTGCGGGGTGCCCCATCTGGCAAATACTACCTCCAGTACTAGAGGATCCAGTGACCAATCGTGATGGCCCTGGGAAATCCTGCTGAGAGCATCTGCCAGGACATTGTCCTTGCCTGGGAGGTGAACTGCCATAAGGGAGGTGTTCAGGGAATAAGCCAGAGACCACAACTTCATTGCTTCGGTGCATAAAGCCATAGACCGAGTGCCCCCTTGCTTGCTGATGTACCACAGTGTAGTGGTGTTGTCTGTTCTGACCTGTACGACTTTGTTCTGAACAGATGTGGAGAAAACTTGAAGTGCTAGAAAAACTGCTCTGAGTTTCAACAGGTTGATGTGGAGCAGAGATTCCTGTGGGGACCACAATCCCTGGGCAGTGAGGTCGCCCATGTGAGCTCCCCACCCCAAGAGGGATGCATCTGTAGTAAGGATTAAGGAGTGAGACTGAGGGGTGAAGGGGACCCCTGTCTCAGATTGCTCTGGTCCTGCCACCACTGAAGGGCTTGGATCAGGGTTCGAGTCACTGGGATCAATTTGGTTAGAGGGTCTCTCCTTTGAGACCAAAAGGCTCTCAAATGGAACTGGACGTCCCTCATCTGAAATCTTGCTCCCTGCACTACTGCTGTAGAAGCAGCCATGTGTCCCAGAAGCTGCAGAAAATGCCTTGCTGGTTGAGAGACCTGTAGGGTGAAAGAGGAGGCCAGAGAGACCAAGGTCCTTGCTCTTTCCAGAGGAAGGAAGGCTCTGGCCTCTTTTGTGTTCAGTTCTGCACCTATGAAGGTGAGAAGCTGGACAGGCTCTAGAACTGACTTTGGAAGATTGAGAAGGAAACCTAGAGATGTGAGCAGTTGCTGGGTTACCTGAAGGTGTAGTTTGACTTGTTCTGGAGACTGGCCTACTATGAGCCAGTCGTCTAGGTAAGGAAAGATGGCAATCTTTTGCCTTCTTAAGTGAGCAACTGCTACTGCCAGGCATTTTGTGAACACCCTCGGGGCAGAGGTGAGGCCGAAGGGCATTGCTCTGAAGTGGTAATGGCCTGAGGGCAGTTCGAATCTGAGGTACTTTCGATGGGAGCTTCTGATAAGAACATGGAAGTAGGCATCCTTGAGGTCCAGGGATGCTAGCCAGTCCCCTGGCCTTAGAGAGGGTAAAATAATTCCCAAAGTCACCATTTTGAATTTTGGTTTAAAAAGGTGCTTGTTTAGGTATCTGAGATCCAGGATGGGCCGCCATTCTCCTGTCTTTTTTGGGGTAAGGAAGTATCTGGATTACAACCCTTTGCCCTGGTGAACGGGTGGAACCCTTTCCACAGCTCTGAGAGCCAGGAGGGTAGAAACTTCTGTTTCTAGGGCAAGTGCCTCTGATGGATTTGCAGGTGGAAAGGACCTGGTTCTCATCTTTGGAAATGTTTTGAAGCTGAGAACCAGTCCCTGGCTTACTACTTCCAGGACCCACTTGTCTGATTTTAAAGACTTCCAGTCCTGGACAAAGTAAGCCAGCCTGCCCCCTATAGGTAGTGGAGAATCGGCCCTGGCCACCCCATCAGGGTGCCTGCTTGGCAGGGGCTTTGGGCTGAGGAGTGGAAGCAGGCTTGCTTGTACCCCGTCTGCCTCTCCCTCTAAAGAACCCCCTCTGGGCAAAAGCAGAAGAGGAGGCCTGGACTTGGTAAAAAGGCCTATGAAAAGGCCTGCCCCTACCCCTGGGATGCTGCCTTTGAGGAGTGGCCTGCCTTTCCTTGGCCTGAGCACTCCTATAAGTGGTTCTATATTCATCCATTTCTTCATGTAATTCTCTGTCTGTTCCCAAACAGAGAATTGCCCACAACAGGAAAATCCATGGCCTTAGACTGGGTATCCTGTGACAGGGTAGTACATCTGAGCCAAGCCATTCTGCGAAGTGCCACAGATGTAGCCATGACCCTAGATGACACATCATTAGAGTCTACTGCAGCATGAAATTGCACCTTGGATGCCTCAATACCATCTGCAGCCAACTGTTCCAGCTCTCTGGCAAGCTGGTCAGGGACCTGTTTTGCCAGGGCCAGCATAGAATCCCATCTGGATTTCTGGTACCTAGCAGCATAAGCCATATACTGTAATTTGCCTGTCTGAGTCCCAAAGATGCTGCCATGTACTGTTTCTTTGCCATGGCATCAATCCTCCTGGAGTCCTTTTCAGGGGGATGAGAAGCTAGAGGAATATTTGCCTTGTCACAGGCTGCAGCCTGCACTACCCCCACATGGCTGCATTGCTGTATGAGGAACTCTGTATCCGAGCCTGATAATGTATACCTCTTGTCCATCCTTTTAGCAACAGGAGGTATAGTGTGAGGAGTTTTTAGAATTTTCACTGTCTGTTTACGAAAAGATTTATGCAGAGGAATAGACAGTCTCCTAGACTCTGGAATATCCATCATTTCTATGTAATCAGGCTCCTCTTGGTCATCAACAGCTTCCTCAACAGGGAGCTGGAGCATTTCAGCAACGTTCTTATAGAACATAAAATGAGAAGGGGACTCAGATAGCCTAGGGGGAGAAACCCCTGACGGTCTGTCTGGAGAGATGTCCGGTTCAATGGGCACATCCAGACTCTCAAAACCACATTCACTCTCCTCATACTCCTCCTCCCCCTCCTCCGGTTCATAAAAATCCTCAAAACCATAATCTTGAACTGGTGGAACCGGCCGAACCGAGGTCTTCCCTGATGGTATCGGTTCGGTCGGAACCAGGGAAAGTGACTGGACAATTTGAATTGCTTTAGCTATTTCCTCAGCGGTTGGAGAAAAAACTTTTGGCACACTAGCTGACTTCCTAGTCCTTTTGTTGGAACCGGCTCCTCAGAGCTGGCTCTTCGTTTGCCCGAGGAAGTATCGCCCTGGTCAGAGGGCACTCCCTCCGGTTCGGTTGGAACCGAACCAGGCTGGCCATCCGGGTCAGCGGAATTTTTGGCCTCCCTTTCCCTGAGCCGACCAACTCTCTTTTCTATGGTGGCAGCAGGAAAATTACTACATATCTGGCAGTCTGCATTGAGGTGGTCAAACCACAGACAATACACACAGGTGGTGTGTGGGTCAGCCTTAGCAAAGGCTTCCCCACAAACACTACAGTGCTGAAACCCAGTGGGCCCGGTTTTTCTTTTGGGTTTCTCAGACATAGTGCCAGCCTAACCAAACTTGCCGTTTATGGCAATCCGCCAAGCAAGACTCTCTTATCGGTTCCCAACCGTGTCATTTAGTCGGAAAAACGAATGAAATCCGTTTTTTAGAACGATAAGAACCGGAACCGCACTCTAAATAAGGACTAGTGAAGTTTTAAAAATAACCTGATCGGTTCAAACCGAACCGAAAGATGTTTACAAGTTCCACACAGAATAAAATTAATGTAAGCCTATCTATTACTTACAGTACCACAGTCAGAGCTTGAACCGACCGGTTGCAGTTTAATTTCGGTCAAAAAAACGAAAAAATAATACTTTTAACTGACTAAATGAACTGAGCAGAAGGAGAAATCTCCGGAGCGACTGTTCAGTGAGGCGGAGTAAAGAATCTGACAGTTTCAGTTTGAAGAACAACAGACAGAGTTTTCAACCGAGCTCGCGCTCAAGGTTCCATGCCTTGCATGGAAAGTTAACTTTTTCACCTCCGGAGCAGTTCAAAGGTTGGGACTCACTGCATATGTCATAATATAGCAAGACTTCATGTTGTTTGAATCATCCAAGCAGACCACTAAAGCAGAAGGTAAGGCTAGAGGGATGTTGGGGTGTATTAGTAGGGGTATCACAAGTCGTAAGAGGGAGGTAATAATCCCTCTTTACAAGACACTGGTTAGGCCCCATCTGGAGTACTGCGTGCAGTACTGGAAGCCGCACCTGCATAAGGACATTAACAAAATGGAGGCAGTCCAGAGAAGGGCAACCCAAATGGTGCAAGGACTGCATCAGAAAACATACGAGGACAAATTAATGGAGCTCAATATGTATACCCTAGAGCAAAGGAGGAAGAGAGGTGATAAGATCGAAACATTCAAACATCTTAAGAGCATTAACAAGGTAAAAAAGTCTAACATGTTTCAATATAAGAAAAACAGCAGAACAAGATGACACAGCATGAGATTAGAGGAAAGCCAATTGAGGGGTAATGTGAGGAAGTTCTTTTTCACAGAAAGGGTGGTGGATGCAAGGAACGGCCTATCTCAGGAAGTGGTGGCTATGAATACAGTGCAGGGCTTCAAACAGGCATGGGATAGGCATAAGGAAGCAATACAGATGAGTGTGAATAGATAGGCCATTGACAGAGTAAAGGCCTAAGGTACATTCATAAAGTAGAAAAAATGGGCAGACTGGCTGGGCCTTGCGGTCCTTATCTGCCGTCAACTTCTGTGTTTCTCTGTTTCATTCCTTAAATGGATTTGGAGATTACTGGCCTATTGCTGTATTGGTGGCGGGGGGAGGGGGTCTCTCTGATGTCGAGCACTGAGCTATCAAATTATGGGCATGATGAGAACAATATACCACGGGGGATGGTCCTGTTTGAGTAAGTGCCTGGTGGTGTCCACCATCAGAACAATCTCCAGGGGGGGAGTTGGTGGTCTGCAACCCAGCACCCTGCCATTACTTTATGTACCTATGACAAGAAAGCAAGAATCTTCAGACACAGCAAAGTCACATGGCTAAAAGTGCCAGCCTCCGCTTTGCACTTGGGGCATTCACTTGTTTTGTCCTGGTTAACACTGTATCTTTTGTGAGGAGATATAGGCTCTGTACATAAAATTAAACTGAATTAGGCAGAGCTTATTACTTCTAGAGCAATCATTTAGATGTTTAATGGCCTGACCCCATATTTTGGGGGTAACCTCTGTTCCAAGATCTTACCTCCACCTGGTAGGATTCTCTGGTGTGGGGGTGGGATTCCCCCAAGGAGCATTTTATAAAAGACAGAAAGTGGTTTCCAACAAGACTGAGGCCTGTATAGCTCTTCCTTTACTGGTGATGGGTTGGGGTCACCAATGTGGGCTATGTTTAACACCACCAGCCTCTACCTCACCTGTAAGTAAACAAACAGGTCCTCTGGCTGTAGGGGTTAAGCCTTTTTCAGCTCCTCAAAGGACAAGAGTCGTTCACCCTTATGCAGTTGTGCGAGATGGTGTAGGCCCTTTCTCTGCTATCTCAGCAGGTCTCTATGAAGGAACACAGAGTATTTCTGGGGTGAGCTTTAGGATGGTGCACATACCAGCATACATGGAGACTCTCTGGGGTACCTTCAAGAATTTATAAGTGGCCACCCAAACTCTGATCACAGTTTGGGTGAATGGATTATTACACACTCTGTGCTGGTGAAGGCCGTGGCTGGGGACAGCAGGTCTCTTCTCAAATCACCACCTACTTGCTTCTCCTGCAGGGTCATCCGTTCTTGAAGCACAGGAGCCCACCCTCACCCCAGCAGGGAGAAAAGACAATTATGTGGCCCAGAAATACAGTCAGACATTCACAAGCCCCCACCCCCGACCAGGAGGCAGCTGAAGCATAGCTCTTCAGATGTAGGCATTCTTCCCTTTCAAAGGAATTTGTGTAATGTTGAATCTACTTATCTAAAGACTTTATCAGGCACATATATGGGCAGGTACTGGAATAAAAACAGACACTTAGGGAGTAAGCCAAATTTTTACCACATTAATCCTGCCCAAGAGCTTAAAGTGATTACTGAAGGTTCCCTAAATGCCTTTTTCACATAGTATGCCATTGCCAGCCATGCTTCAGATGTTGAAGCTGCAATTTGTTTTGTAAAACAAATCTATCATAGGAATTTTTTTATGTTTTATCAGCGCTTTGTTTCTGGCTGCCTCCCAGTTTCTCTGTGTGGCCACACCCACAGAATGATGTCATACAACGGAGCTGTCAATGTTTTACATACAGCAACAAGGAATTCTGGGTAATTTACAACGTTGACTTAAATGTTCCTTACTCAGAAGTGCAGTCTGTTATGTTGGTAGTGGTGACTGCAGTATAGCACCTAATATGCAGATGTCCAGTGCGAAGCATTGTGGGTACAATAAGAAGCTGTTTTCCAATTTCCTTACTGTGAGGTGCAGTCTCGTATTTCAGTAGTAGCTTCAATAATATAAGCTCTTGTATGTTTATTTTCAAAACAGGGCATTGTGCATACCATTATCTAGTTACAATACTTCTTTACTGAGAGATATAGTCTCCTATCTCTGCAATAAGCACAGAAATATAATAGCCTGTATACTAATTTACATAGTGAAGCATTGAGGGTACAGTAAATAGCTGATTTTTCTAGCTCCCTAATCAAAGTGCAGTCTCCTATTTCAATAGTGCTTATAGCAGTACAATCTGTAGAAAAGCTTCTGGACAAATGTTTTTGTGATGCAGGTGGGCCAAAAAGCTCATTTGCCATTCTGTGTAGATGTTGTTTTACTGCCTGCTGGTGAAGTGACAGGTCTGAAGTGACAGCTCCTGTCAGAATATGGGAGCTTGATAATACTTTTCTATCTTTATGTTATGGGGTTTGAATGGCTGTAAGTAGTTCAGGAGTGTAATAATGGGTCAATGATTACATGGCTCTGACCCGCTTTCAAATCACTAGACTTTTTCTACATGTGTTATAATGCTAGATATGAAAATTACATACCTACTGTAATTCTTGATCTTCCTGTGTATCTTTTTTTTCCCCCAATTTTATTTATTCTTCTGGACCCCCGGGCATCCTTCAGGAGTACCCATACAGATGCAACCCTCACTCCCAGCCTGAACCCCTGTTTCTCCCAGGCCCTCCCCCCGAACGACCAAGGCAGGCCCGACCCTCGAATCACCTCCAGGGCTGGTTCCGTCCTTCCCTGATGGTTACCTCCTCCTAAGTGTGAAGTGTCTACCTCCATCGTCAGGGTGACCCCCATGGAGAGACCTGGGTGTGCTGGGCCAGCATTTGGGACATGGGTACTCTACCGGGGCCACCGTCATCTCACTGGCGGACCAGAGGTTTTTTCCCTTATAGTTGTAGATCCCAGTGGAGCTCGGCTAGCAAGGCAACAGTATGCCGTAGCTCCACCCCCCCTTGACTTACGCTGCGCTGCTCCATTGATGCCCCCAGCAACTGCCAGAGGTCGCTCCATGAGCGAGCATTCCCCGAGCCCACCCCGGGAAAAGAGAGCCATCCTACAGATGCTCGATATCTTCTCTCTCCTGCTTGTTCCCAAACCCGGGTTGCCAGCGTGGTGCGAGATGTGACATCCAGCGCCTCAACCTTCAGTGCCACCGGGCCGTCTCTTCCTGTGTATCTTCACCATTCATCACTGGTGGATGATTGGCCAGAGACAAGCACCCTGCAGGAGTTTTTTTTTTTCTCTAGGGGGAGAAGCCAGCGCTGCCCACGAGGCCGACGCACTGCGTGGCACTCACAGGTTGGCCAGAAACAGCCGTTGGCTCCTCCTTCACCTCAGTTCTGTATGCCGGAGAGACAGAGGGAAAAAGAGGATAGAGAAAAACGAGGGGTGGTCAAGAGAGCCCGAGTGATAGTAAAAGGAAAGGATATAAACTGAAAAAGGAACAGGCCGATCAGAAGAAGAAGAGGAGGAGGAGGATCTGGGTGGGTATGGGCCAAAGGGCCCTAATCCCCTGATGGCCAGTACGGATAGGAAAGGGAAAGAGAAGAGGGAGAGAAAGAGAAAAAAACAAAGGGAGAGGGATGGAGAGGAGGGACCAACGTCCACACATTAGGGGACTCAGATCTTGAGACCAGCAGAGCCTCCAGGGAGGCAGACAACCCACCACAGGAAGCTGCTACTGAGGTAGAATCTCGGTTCACTGGAATCCCATAAGAGAGTGCAGCATGGAGAAGGTCCCTTCCTCCTCCCTCTAAACCCCTGAGGGTGGAAACCACCCAATGATGAGGATTCCCTACTCCTCCCCCCTCCTGTTACCGTTTTCCAAAGGAAGAAACCACAGGGTTCAAAGGGGAGTGGAGGAGCTAGGATACCACCCATTAATGTCTCCCTACCGTAGGAGAAGGAGACAGGAAGAGGAAGAGAAATAATATAAGAAGGGGAGTCCCCATCAGCCCTAGTACCCCCATCCCGGGGACCCAAAGAACTGGAGCACCCCAACGGGGTGGGCCGACCCCGAAGATCATACCCAGGACAAGGGGGAGGGGCCCACCATAAGTCCCCTACTGGGCTTAGCTGGAAAGTCCTGCTTGCCCTCCTCCCAAAGTCCTCCAGATGCCTCCTAGGAAGGATGGCTCCAAGGAAAAGAGAGATCCAACTGGATCCCCGAGGAGGAGGAGGAGGAGAGCGAGCAGGGAAGGGGCATTACCCATGGACTGAGGCCTTGTGAGGGGAAGGTGGGTGGGATTCAGTGATGAATGGTGAAGATACACAGGAAGATCAAGAATTACTGTAGGTACGTAATTTTTTATATCTTCCCTGTGTCAATCTTCACCATTCATAATTCGAATTTACAACCAAGTCATCACTGGTGGGTGAGTACCGAGCCCTCCTGAAGGGAGCCCAGTATTTCTCTGAGAGAATAGCATCTCTCAGCCTCCCATGGGGAGACACCAGGGGGGAAGGAAGAGACCCTCCACTGGTCAGTTAGGCCTGGGACTGGTCATGGTGAGGTGGGGTCCCCTATTCCCTGGGGGAAGGAAGGTGCCCTAGCAGTTCCTGTCTCACCCTGTGGGAGAAAAGACAGGTCCCCCGAAAGCAGGAGGCCATCACCCTATGCTGGACCAAGAGTGACAACCGTGAAAGGTAAATCCATCCGCCTAATGCAGATCGCTGTCCCTGCAAGTCACGAAGTGACTTCACTGGTGTCGTAAGATGTCCTTGACTGGTGCCTTGCCAGCTCCAGACCTATAGCAGAGAGGGCTATGACTTTCCAGGTAGCCTCCAAATTGGGCAGCGATGCCAGTGTCTGGCCAACCATCGCCCACAGACGCCTGTTGTAGACAGCGTGGTGTGCCTGATGTGAAGCAATGGAAAGTATCATCCGCGCAGAGAACATTCTCCACCCCAGATGATCGAACTCCGCAGAGTCAGATTCCGGGGGTCAGTCGCAAACCAGACGTCTATGCCCAGTAGGGGTGTCCAGTCATGTCAATCCCATAGTGGGATGAGGCAGAGTGCCTGGAGACTCCTGGGATGCACAGTACCAATGCTGGCAGTCCACAGGGGCTGGAACTGTGGCAAATGGAAGCTGCCAGGTGCTGTATGATGCCTCCTGGAAGGGGATCAGCCAGGAGGGGACACCAAATGGTGTGCCCCGAACTCGCCCAAAAAGGCTTGTGTCGTAAGCTCGGTATTGCGTCAAGTCAGATAGGAAATATGCAGGTCCCTGACCCGCCTCGCCAGTAAGCGTTGATACTGGGCTTGATCAGCATCAGAAGACAGGTTGACAGATGGCTCCTCTTCCTCAGGAAAGGAAGACGAGGAGGCCGAGGAACCTGCAGAGTCAGATTCTGACTGAGGAGGGGGAACTGATCGAAAGATCTGTTCATCCATGGCCCTAACGCACTGGGGGAAGTCCGCAGCCTGGGATCTGAACTGTTCCCAGGTCAAAGGTCTCGAAGGACCAACATGGCCTGAGAGAAGAGGGGCTGGATGCAAAGGCATGGGGGAACTGGCCACCGTACATGGCCCACCTCTGCCAGGGCTAGAAGGTCTATCAGGCAATCCTGGAAGAACAGGGAATCCGTAGGTCTGCAGCATCCTGTAGAGTAAAGTAAAATGGTCAGGACTAAGCCCTGTAAGGGAAGCTTCCCTATGAGGGGACCTGGGCCGTATGGATCCAGAAGGGTGGTCCCCAGCCTCACCCAATGAGGACTCCCTCAAAGGAGACAAGGGAGAGAACTTGGACTCAGCACTGCGGCATCTCCCTGAGCCCCAAAAGGCTACAGAGGAGCGCCGCAGCCCCTCGCCCCATCCCCTCAACTCCGTCAACTCAGAGGAAGACCTCTTCCTTGGACCCTGAGCCAAAGAACCCCCCAACTCCGCAGGCTCCCCAAGGAGAGTCGCAGAGGAGGGGGATCCGGTCCTGGCCTTAAGAGAGGGGGCAGCACCAGGGGCGGCAGCTGACCCCTTCCCCAAAGCCCATGCCACCCCACCCATAGCAATGGGGGGTCACTGACCTGCAACCCCTGGCGCTACCTGCCCTCGGGTTGGCGCCGGCTGCAGTCACTGGAGGTGCGGGGGGGGGCACCTGGGGAGGGCCAAAGGTGTTGGGCCCTGGAGAACTCTCCGACTCCAAGGAGTAAGGATGCCAGTCCGGTTCAGTCTCCAGATCATCCCGCTCTGGGAAGGAGGAGATCCAAACGAGCTCCAGACCGGTGCCCCGGGGGCTCTCCCACCGAGATCTGGGGCAGCACCGATGGGTGATGTTGAGGAATGCCCCATGCTGGGCCCAGCAGCCATGGGCCCTAATAATGGGGGAGCCTGCACCTCAGAAGAGGTGACTGCCAGGGCGGTGCTCCCGGCCCAGCACCGAGCTGAGCCAGACCGGTTCTCCAGCACTGCAGTAGAGACCTCCTCCATGGCAAGGCTGGAAGAAGAGGAGGAGGCCTTCTCTTCACTGGACTGTGTAGGCCTGGGAAGGGACCTGGAGAAAAGGCAGAGGGACCTACACTTGGACCGATAGCGCTACCTAATCGATGGAGCCCAGCCGACCTTCAATGTGCAGTGCTCAAGAACGCGGCAGTCCACTGAGAAGCAGGCATTGCAGTGGTCCATGTCATGCTGGGATCCAAGGCAGGAAAGGCAGACATCATGCCGATCCGTAATGGAAATTTACCAGCTGCAGGGACACCGATGCATAGGAGGCCAGCCCATTTTCAAAGAACTTTTCTTGTCCCCTGAACCTGGCATGATGCAATGGTAACTAAAACTTTAAAACAGAAAAGACTTGATGCCATTAAGAAAAGGAAAGATCTTAACACTAATCTTCAGTAACAGTGCCGAGTAGACGGCAGAACCAAGGAGGAACTCAAGCAGTGTCAGGAAATGGCTCTGCGGCATCAGGAAAACGGCTCCAAAGAGCGACTACGAGGTGTCAAAAAATGACTCTGTTGAACTAGGCCGCAATGGCGTAACAGAAATTCACTTGCTGCAGGCGAGGTGCTGTCTCGATGGTAGGAGAAGCAGAACTGAAGTGGAGGAGGAGCCAACGGCCGTTTCTGGCCAACCCGTGAGCACCACGCAGTGCGTCAGCCTCAAGGGCGATGGCTCCTCCCCCTAGAAAGAAAAAAAAAGCTCCTGCAGGGTGCTTGTCTCCAGCCAATCACCCACCAGTGGTGGATAGTGAAGACTGACACATGGAAGATACAGCTACTTGCAAACATTGTAAAGAGTCAGCTAAAAAGTGACAGTATCCCTTTAAAAACGTTGTTTCCCTTGTATGATGTCACGGTTGGGGGTTGTAGCACTGAGAAAAAAAAGGGGCAGGTTATGCAAATGAAGCAGAGCACAGAAATAAAAGGATTTTTTCATGGAAAACAGCACTATTTGGCAGTTTGAATGGTTGGAGACTGATTCACCACTCCTACAGGTTACTATTCCCATTTGCTATGACAAACTTGATAAATCACTTTAAGGGGAGGCATCTCCATCTATCATGATGCTCTGAAATGTTGGTTAGCAGGGGAATATAGTGCCTGGGGATCAGCTGGTTCAATCTGGCAGGGATATGGACCTACAGATATTTAATTGTGTCAACTATTGCAGACCAAGGAGATTCTGAATGATAGCTTCTGTGTGTAGCCTTCCACCTGCCATTATCTCTCTTTTTGTCCAGTTGATTTTATGACCAGACAGGGTTCCATATTCAACTAGCAGGGACTGGACACTGGGGAGACCCTCCACCAGGTTCTGCAAGTACAGCAGAAGAAGAGAAGAAGGTTCTCCTCCCCCCGAACCCTTCTATTCCTAAATTGTTCCAAACTGCAGCTGCAAGAGGTTCCAAGGTCAAGATATACAGGAGGGGAAAGAGTGGGCATTCCTGTCTGGTCCCCCAGCTGAAAAAGAAAGGAGTCAGTGGGTCATTAATAGAAACCTGCGTAGTTGGGGAGGTGTAGAGAGCACTAATCCACCCTAAAAGCTGGTCCCCTAGGCCAAACTCCTGCAAATTGGCAAACATGTACCCCCACTCCACATGGTCAAAGGCCTTTCTCTGCATCCAGGGCAAGACAGCCACCCCATGTGATCTAGGATTCTTTGCTCAATTAGGAATTATAGTTAGGGTTCTATGAATGTTGTGCTTCCCTTATCTCTCCTGCACAAAGCCCCTCTGGTCTTGGTAGATACAATGGAGCAGTAGGGTTTCCAGTCAGGCTACAATTATTCTGGCAATGATTTTATAGTTTGCAGATAGCAGAGACAGGGCGGTATGAGGCGCAGAGGGTGGGGTCCTTGCCCTGTTTTGGGAGCATCATGATAATGGCAGGCTGCGTGAAGTGGGTCAATGCACCATGCCTCAGACTTTCTTCAATCATGCCCAGTAGCAGTTCACTCAAAAGTGGAGCAAAGGCCTTTATTAAATCCACAGGGAGTCTGTCAGGCCCAGGGGTCTTAGCCCTGAAGACTCCTTATCACCCCAAGCAGCTCACTCTGGTTTAGTGGTTTTTCAAGCCACTGGGATGCCTCAGTGGAGATGGGAGAGATCCAGTCTTTTGAAAGAAGGACTGCAGCTGCTCTGGGGACAAGGATACTTCTGTGATTTACAACTTTGTGTGAGAAGTATTAAAAGCCTCCCCTGATCCATCTCTGTCTGTTACCAGTCCCCTCAGTCACTCCTCACTTTCATAATCATTTGCTCCCTATTTTCCTTCAAATGCCAAGCTAAGAGC
This sequence comes from Neoceratodus forsteri, assembly GCA_016271365.2. Classification (NCBI taxonomy): domain Eukaryota; kingdom Metazoa; phylum Chordata; order Ceratodontiformes; family Ceratodontidae; genus Neoceratodus; species Neoceratodus forsteri. The sequence goes on along the minus strand of CM028130.1, from coordinate 1,042,020,311 downwards.
TTGCCTCCTTTATCTCCATCAAAGTTGGTGCCCACCTGCCCCAGTAGGATAGCTCTTTCCAGATGCATACTACTTAGTGTATTAAGCTTCCACTTGAGCTTTTAAAGTATGTTAGAGAGAGCAAAGGTGGGCCTCAGCATATGGGCCCCATTCACAAGCCTGCACTTTCTCCTCCAACCTCTTGAGTTCTGCCCCCTTGACCCTCCTTTTGTAGCAAGCATAAGATATGGTCTGGCCCTCAATGAAAGCCTTCGGGGCCTCCCATCTAACTGAATGGGATGTGTCTGATTTGCCATTATGGTCTAGAAATTCCCTAATGGCGGAACAAATGTGCTGCTTGTGTGCACAGTCTTTCAGTATGGTGGGGTCAAAGCACCACAGGCACGACAGGGGAGGTTCCATACCTAGAGCTAAGTCCATGTAGTGGGGGGAGTGAACAGAGACCAGTATTGAGGTATATTCAATCCTGTGAATGCACAGAGCCAGAAAGGATGCTATCAAGTCTATTCAGTTGGGCATACAAATGATGAGAGTGGGAAAATAAACTATACTCCCTGCCTGATGGGTTGCTATGCCTACAGATATCTATGAATGAGCACGTGGACTCCAACTCTCTTAGTGCTTTGGCATTATGTGATAGGTGGAACTGGAGCCATATTAGCCCTATCTCTAATTAGTGTCACTGATGCAGTTAAAAGTCTCTGCCAAGGATCCAGGAACTGTGCCATGTCAATCGCCAGCTTCCAATGGAAGCTCCAGTCCTCGCTGTTGGGGCTGTATACTGAACCCACCATTACTGAATCTACACAACAAAGCTCCAGTGGTGCCAGAACATACCTCCCTCCAGGGTCTGTCACAGCCATAACCATCTTGCCCTCAAAGCCCCTAGGAATCCATATTGCTGCTCCCCTCACTTTAGTAATGTGGCAGGTCACCACCCAACTCCACCCTCAGACACTCTTGGTCCTTTCGAACTCCCTCATGCCCACGTGCGTTTCTTGAAACACAGCGATACTAGTTTTTAGTTTCCTGAGCCTGCCCTATACCTACTTCCTTTTAACAACATTTTTCAAGCTGTTTATGTTCCAGGCAGTGAACTCCCACTCTCTGGTGAGCATTTTGGTCTTGACCCCATTGGTCTGCTGACTCATTTGCTGTAGGTCACAGCTAAAATCCTGAAAAGACAGACACCCAGTGTCCCTCAAAAGTGATGGGGCCCACAGTGTTGGCTGCCCAGGGAATTTTTTCTTTATCTGAAGTACTTATTGAGAAAATGCCACAAGCACTTCCCTGGCAGCAGCTTCGGGCCAATGTGGTGCGCACGTTCAACCTCGTAGTGCTGGGCTTCCTCCCCCATCTTCAAGTATTTTGCTAGCCATAAGTGCACCTCTTTTCTCTGGGTTGTTTTTCTTCTGTCCCTTCCAGAAGCCCAAAGATCCGCAGATTGGATCTGCAGGGACCTGTTCTCTTGGTTGTCCATTTTGATCTTAAGCTCCTCCAGGGAGACTTGTTGGCAATGGCATCATCCAGCTCCTGATGCGCCATTCTGCTCTTCCAAATGTGAAACTTGAGCCACTGAGATCTCAGACAATCTGGTAATGACAGACTGAAGGTGGGTAAACTGAACTGTGATGTTCAAAAAAGGAAAATTACGTACCTACCGTAATTCTTGATCTTCTCTTGTATCTTCACCATTCATTACTTCCTGGGTGTAAGCCGGAGGCGCGCACCCGCCATGGGAGCTTTTTTTTTTTTTTTTTTTTTTTTAAAGTTTGCCTAACGACTCCGCCCTCGAGAGTGACGTCATGCGCGAGGGGCGCAGCCAGGAAGATCACCTCCTCCAACTCAGTTCTGTGAGCCGGAGAGGCAAAAGTGAAAGTAGAAATATAGATAGCGAGGCAAGATAGCCGAGGGATAGCAAAGCAAGGAAGAATGAACTGAAAAAGGAATAAGCCGATGGAGGAAGGACAGAGGAGATAAGAGTATCCCTAGCCTAGGGACTGCAGGGCCTCCTTACCTGGGCGACTCTAGGAGGAGAGATAGTAAGGAAATGAGAAATTAGAAGAAGTAGAAGAAAGAGAAGAGAGAGATGGGATGTTGAAGGGACCAGAATGCCCAACGAGCATAGTTAGCGTACAGCTGAAGGCTCGACTAAAGGGGAAGCAAGAATCCCCGGGGATAGAGCTGAAGAGAAGGTTCACCAAACCCGCTAGACAGACTCAGGAGGGCATAGTCCTTATCTTCAACATGCCATTGTTCTTGATACCCACTTCGGGCTCCAGGCCACGGAAGGCCGTTAACTGGAGGACACCCGAGGAGGGAAGAAGAAAACCCAGGCAGCATGAGAGCGCTGCTCAGGGGTTTAGAAATGGAAAATGTAAGCCTTTCAGGCGTTCTAAGATAGAAAAGGGACTCAGACTGACTGGCCAAGGCAGGCCAAGGCTTAGGCTGGCTGGGATTGGATATGGTCAGAACTGCTCTTGTGCCAAAATTGTCCAGGGGGACACTTAAAGGGAGAAACCAATATGCAAACTAGCGAGAAGGATAGCCTACCTTCTCATTTCCCTTCTAGTTTGTTTTTCCCCTTTTTTTTTTTTTACAGATAAAATATTTTAGACTAGATGCATGACCCCAATCCCAAGATGCCTATAGTAGTCGAGAGAGTTCCCTCAGCATTTTTCCCCCGTTTTTTTTTTTTTTTTTTAAAAGAAAAAGGGATAGACGTGCTCGTTCCTCTGCTCTGCAAGGCAAGAATAGGGATGGGGGGGGGATTTTGATTTCAGGGCAACTATCTGGAACACGGGATTGCAGGATCAAAACTGAATAGCCTGAGCCAGGCCAAAACCCCAGAGGTATCTCGCCAGAGAATGGCAAGAGATAGTTCTGCAGTCTGATCGCCAATGCAATCCACGAGATGGCCCATGAATCTTAGAGTAAGTAATTTTTTTTTTTGGAAAAAATTAAGCAATTTTTCCCTATATTTTTAGGAAAAGAAAAAATTTTTTTTTTTTTCTTTTTTCAGAGAGAGAAAGGAGACGGGAGGTGGAGAAGCCACAGGAAGAGGCCACTGAGGGATGGTGGGAGGTAGAATGAATGGTGAAGAAGAGAAGATCAAGAATTACGGTAGGTACGTAATTTTCCTATCTTCCCTTGTCAATCTTCACCATTCATTACTTCCTGGGTGAGTACCAAGCTCCTCTTCCCCTGGAGGGGGAAGAGGCCATACCCTGAGGGAACAAGACCCCCAGCCTTCTGTTGGTGAGAAACAGAAGGAGAAGACCCTGGCTTATTCAGAAAGCCTAAGTGGGAGAAGAGCTAGGAGGTGCCTCCCGAGGACGAGGAGACGGATGGAGCCCCTGTAAAAGTCTCCTAGCTCTGGATGAGAAAAGACGGGTTCCCCGGAAGGCGGAGCGCATCACCCTACGCCGGGCCAGGGGTGACAACCTGGAAAGACGGTGCCATGCCGCCTGCCTGATGCAGATCGCTGTCCCCGCAAGCCTGGAAGCCACCTCATTGGCGTCATAAGATGCCCTTGCTTGGTGTCTTGCCAGCTTCAGGCCTACCGCGGAGAGGGCAACGGCTTGTCTGGTTTGCTCCGTGTCAGGCATAGATGCCAGCAGCTGGGACATCATCGACCACAGATGCCGGTTGTAGGCAGCGTGGTGAGCCTGATGTGATGCAATACATGCACTCGCACGAGAAGAAGAGAACACTCTTCGCCCCCAACGGTCGAACTGGAGAGAGTCCGAATCCGGTGGGCGGTCATGCGCCAGGCAACGGCGCCCAGAAGGAGTATCCAGGTATACCAAACCTGAGGACGGGTTGGGAAGGGAACCTAGAGACTCAGAGGGGGCACAATACCTACGCTGGCAGTCCGCCGGGGCTGGGGAAGAAGCGGCAGGGAACTGCCAGGACCGGATAGACGCCTCCTGGAAGGGGATAGGCCAGGAAGGTACCACCAGATGCTGGGCACTGAATTCACCAAGGAATTCACGCGTCACCCGTTCGGTATTGTCTCTCCGAACATAGGAAATCCGAGATCCCTCACCATCCTCGAGAGGAAACGCTGATATTCTGTGAAATCAGCATCGGAGGACAGATGAGTAGGGTTCCTCTCCTCAGAGGAGGGAGACGAGGATGATGGGGAACTGGAATGTCCAGAGGATTCTGCGGCGGTGGGGAGAGTCGAAAGACCCGCCATGCATGTAACTAACGATGAGGGAAGGCCGCGAGAACCTTGAACTGCTCCCAGGATAACGGACCCGTAGGACCGACATGGCCCTGGGAGCAGGGTGGTGAAGGCAGAGAGATGGGAGAGGGGCACCTCCGAGGAGGCAACTGTTTCGAGGGCTCTGAATCAGGGAAGGGAGCCCTAGTAGGAGGGATCCCGATATAAAACCAGGCCGCAGGACGGAACTCTGGGGAAGCGGAGCCTGAAGAGCCCTGGGGAGAAACTCCTGTGACGACGCCTGACTGCATGGATCCAGAAGGGCAGTCCGCACAAACGCCGCCAGAGGACACCCTAGAACCCTGGGGAGGGGCGGGCTCTGCGCTACGGCTCCTGGCCACCCCTGAGGTGACCAAAGAAGATCGGCAGCAGGCCACCTGCCTCAACCCTCGGATTCCGAGAGGGCCCTCCCGACTGCAATGTCCCCTAACTCCAGAGGAGGTAACAGCACCTGGGGTAGCTGTCACCGGGCTCCAGAGAGGGAGCCCCTCCGTCACCCCCACGCCTGCCCCCGGGACTCTCAGCCACCCCCAGCCGAGGAACCCCTCAGGAGACGACGGCAAGGGGACAGAGGAGGGCGCTGCGCCTGGTACCCCTAGCCACCGAGGACCCAGATTCCAAGAATGGGGTGTCAGGATGGGTCCACATCTGAGTCATCGCCCTCCGAGGAGGACGAGACCAGCAGGACCTCGATGCTGGCCACCCCAGGGGTCCCCTGAGGCCGGGCCGCGAACCGCCCCGGGTACCTGCGCGACGCCGCCCCACGCCGCGGCAGCATGAAGGCCTAACCCCACACCCCCAGCGGCCCCCGCAGACCCGGTACCGCCGGAGAAGGGGGAAGGTTACCAGCTGGCGGGCGTGGAGGTGAAGGGCATCGCGGGCGCGCCGCCTGGCCCACTGGCACCGCGAACGGCGCCGAGGCCAAAGATGGTATCACTAACGGCGCCGCCCGATCACTGGTGCAGCGGTGCCGGATCTGAACGGCGCTGGAACGGCGCCGCTGATCACCGGCACCGCGAACGGCGCCGATTCGAAACGGGCGCCACGAGGCGACATCGAGGGGTCCACCCGAGCCGGGCCAGCCAAGGGCCTCGACGACGGGAGCCTACACTTCAAGAGGGACTGCCGAGGCGGTGTCAGGGCCGCGGCCCCGGAGGGGCTACACGCCCCCAACACCACGGGAAGGGACCTCCTCTCGGCAAGAAGGATGAGGAGACCCTCCTCCTTGACCGTATAGGCCCAGGAGGGGACCCGGGAAAGGCCTAAAGATCTTGCCCGAGATACCCGCAAGCGACGCCGTCCCCCGAAAGTCGGCGGGGCCTTGCCGAGCTTGAACGCGCGGACTTCGAGGACGCGACGGTCCATCGAGAAACAGTCGTCGCACAAATCCATATCATGGTTGGGTCCCAGGCAACGAAGACAGACGTCATGCCGGTCCGAGACGGAGAAATGCCGGCCACAGGAGCACCGACGCATAGGGGCACAGCCCGTCTTCGACGAACGCTTAGCTCCAGAACCGGACATAACGCGAAAATAACGAGATGAAAACACAGTAGGAACAACACCCAACGCCGAAAGAAAGAAAAAGAACAGTCTTACCGTATCGGCGTCGAGTGTCAGGAAAAACGGAGTCGGAAAACTACTAAAGTACTGCAAACTACCAGCGCATGAGACAGTGCTGCCTCGATGGCGGAGAAACAGAACTGAGTTGGAGGAGGAGTCGGTCGTTATTGACCCGCCGCCGCATGACGCTACTCGAGGGCGGAGTCATAGGCAAACCTTTTAAAAAAAAAAAAAGCTCAAGGGTGCGCGCCGGCTTACACCCAGGAAGTAATGAATGGTGAAGATTGACAAGGGAAGATCCCAGCCTTTATTTCAGACTGTAGGTTAGCAGTCACAGCTGGTATCCTGGCCAAGGATTTTCCCAGGTCTGGCATCATGTGGCCCTCCAAGGCGCTAGCAGTTTGGGAGCGGCTGCATGCCTTGTGGTGTTTTCAATGGCTAAATCGGCTCAAAGTTCAACTTTGTCTGCCTCTTTCCTGCTTTATTCATGGCCATGAGACATCCAAGAGCTGGTGGTGATTTTACTGATGGACTCAAGTGCTTTTTACACAGGTTTTGCTGTTTTATAAATTGGCCCTTCTAGAGTAAACCTAAGAGGCATCCAACATCTTGCCTGGTTGGCCACACTCCCTCCCATTTTTAATTGGATTTTAAAGCAAAAAAATGAAAATTACGTACCTACCGTAATTTCTTGATCTGTGTATCTTCACCATTCATCACTGGCGGGTTCAGGCCACAGAACAGGATCCCGCAGGAGCCTTCTTTTTTTTTGCAAGAGGCGGAGCCAACTTTGGGACAGTGCCACCCTTGAGGCCGACGCATTGTGCAGCGCTCGCGGGTTGGCCAGTAACGAATGCCAACTCCTCCTTAAACCTAGTTCTGCATACTGGAGAGTAGCCTAGATAAAGGAGACGGGCAAGGGAGCCCAAGGGATAGAAAAGGAAAGGATATAGAACTAAGGAAGGAATAAAGCCGGGTAAGAGGACAGAAGGAGAGGAACCTAAGAGTATGGGACAGGAGGCCCCAACCTCTGGGCAGTAAGGAGGTATAGGACAAGGGAAGGAGAAGAGATAGGCTAGGGAAGAAAGAGAGAAGAGAAGGGGAAGGGAGGGGGAAATTAAGGAAAACACTGCACTCCACACCACAGGAAGGACTGCTAGAGGAGTAGAGAAGTGCAATGCTGCTGAGCCATTTACATTTCTTCCAAGAAGGAAATGTCAGGGAGAGTGCAGCGAACAGCTGGCTAAGTTGAAGGGTGAGGCAGCATACCGATTTGAAGAGTCCTCAAGGGATAGGAGGCAATGTCTTTTCCCCCCTCCCCCCCAAGCAATGGAAAAGAGAAGGGACAGGACTTGTCCTGAAAGAGATACAGATTAAGCTCCCTAACTCTTATTTTAAACAATGTCCCTCCAAGGAATGACAAGGGGGGGGGGGTCCCAACTTGAAGGACAGAGCCACAGGAATCCCGGAGGGAAACTCTTCAGTGAAAAAACTCAAATAGAGATGGAAGAGGGAAGGGGTCACCAGGGCCCCACAATCCCGGTTTAAATAGAATCTTAGGGCTTAGATAAGCACAGAGATCAAGTTTCCAACCCAGAGGAGGGTACCAAGGGAGAAAGAGAGCCCTGGTGACCAAGGGGTTGCCTCCCTGCTTATCCCCCCAAGCGCTCTAGGAACTCTAAGGAGTGATGGAGCTGGAGGTACCAGACTTACTGTCAGTACACCAACTGGAAAGACAAACAGGGAGGCGGTATCACCCAGAGACTGAGGCCTAAGAGGGGAAGGTGGGTGGGAAACAGTGATGAATGGTGAAGATACACAGAAAGATCAGGAATCACGGTAGGTATGGGGGTGGAGCTAGCGGCCCAGCCAGAAGCAACATCTTTCTGGAGCTCCCGAGTACAGCTATATCAAATCGCTAAATATACTACATTTTGTACTGCAATTGGCTTGAAAACTACCTAACTAGTCTCATTGAAGTCTCCTGTACCTTTGGACACAAAACTTGAGCCGAGATAGGCCGAACAAAACCAGTAAAACAGGATTTTTTCCAGCCGCGGGCTCCTGCAGCAAAACAGCCTGACCACACGGACGGGGCTGCCGCCTCCACTGGCGCAGAGCAACCCTCAGCCTTGCTAAATTCTCTCCAGACCTCATTTAACGCATTTACTAAGACTGTGCAGCAAATCAACCAAAAGCTGGACAATTTTTCACAACACTTTATAGCAGTAGAAGCGCGGCTGGATGCTATCGCAGACGTAACCAAGAGCACTGAGGCAACGGCGGGAAAGGCCCTTGCTGCGACCCCCACCTCTCTTAAGGAACAGGCAGCCCTCCATAGCAGGGTGAAGCAACTAGAAAACACAGTTTGGGTGGCCAACATACGCATTTTGGGTCTACCCAAGGGGCTGGAAGGAGAAAACATCATTCGGTATTTGGGTCCATGGCTCACTGATGTTAACGGGTCTGCAGGACTTTAAAGTTATGTGGGCTTTCAGGATTACCCCCAGTAGGCCTCAAGCCAACACTGGAAATCCTCGCACTGTTCTGCTCAAACTTACCTCGGTGGCAGAGCGGGACCTTATAACGGAAGTCATAAAGAACAGAGGCCCAGTATTTCAAGATGAAAGTCGGGTTCTCTTTTTCCTGGACCTAGACTATGCCACCAGAAAAAGATGCAAAGCATTTGACAGGGTAAAACATAAGCTGAGGGAATTGGGCATTACCTATTCAATGGTGTTTCCAGCAAGGTTATGTTTTGCAGATGGCAGAAAGCAATACAGATTTACTGATCCGAAGGAAGCAGGAGTACACGTGGAGAAGATCGCTTCTCGATGAGTGCATGAAGAACCATCTACCGAAGATGACTCTGAGGAGGACTGAACACAAAAGATGTAGTGAATTGTTTATCCAGGACAGTTGGACTGGTTTGCCACTTTATATTTTATGTTGCAACATCTAATAGACTGATATAAAATACGTTTGGTCATCCTTGGGAGGGGAAGGTCTGTTTCTACGAAAATAAAATCTCTTTTTTGAGTAGGGACTTGCAGGCAAAGTCTGGAACTATTGTAAAACGGCTTCCTCTAATGGACAGATTGCTTCTACAGGCATTAACGGGACAAGTGGCTTAAAACACAGTCTGTAATGCTGTACTATTTAATTTGCGTTACAAAGATCTGATGTTCTGGCTTCCATAACAGGAGGTTCTTCTGGGTCTACCAACCCAGTTGTTTAAAATTAGTGGCTTGTTATTCCTTTATTTAGTTGACAGAAGTTGAAAGCTTTACAAATCATCTGAATTAAGCATAGTGATAAAGATTTAGGCTTTTTCCCAGGAGAAATGGAATAGACATCTTCTTGCTCTGTTTAAATAACAACTTATTTTAGAGGTGTAGGCTAAGGCTGGTCCTAAGACCCTTATGCTATCTGTTTTCTCTTAGAGTATGGGGGCACTGTTAAAAAAACAAGTTTAGAATATTTTTATAGGGGCCTAATCAAGTAAATCTAATTAAGTTTAGCTATAACTTCAATCTATTATACGAAGAACTCAAGAGGAGCCCTGGAATGAAGAACGTTTTTTTTTTCTCTTTCAATATCTTGACTTACACTAAAGGACTGGTACATAGTTGGCTTAAAATGTTTGTTTGTTTGGGGCACTGGCTGCAATGGAGCTTCTGAATGTTGTGAAACTCTTCCTATATATTTTCAATTTGTAATCATACCCCCGTGCTGTACCATTAGCAGTGTATATTCATCTTCCTTAGTAATGTACCTCTGATAAGTTTCTGTAGCTTTATACACTCAGAAACAATGTGTTTTATGCTTACATGTGAAATACTAAATAAAATGTTTCAAAAAAGAATTACGGTAGGCACGTAATTTTCATATCTTATCTGTGTCAATCTTTACCATTCAACATTGGTGGGTGATTACCAAGCCCCCCGAAGGGGACCTAATACCTCCCTGAGGGACAGAAGTCCCTCAGCCTCCTGTGGGAGAGATACCGGAGGAGGGAACCCTTCTAGGCTTGGTCAGGCTTGAGACTGGTATGGGTGAGGCGGTGTTCTCCTGTGACCAGGAGATGGAAGTTGCCCCTAAAGCTCTCGCCTCACCCTGCAGGACAAAAGGAGGGGTTCCCTTGAATGAGAAGGCAGTCACCCTACACCGAGCTATGGGTGATAACCTGGAGAGACGAAGCCATGCTGTCCGCCTAATGCAGATCGCTGTCCCCACCAGCCTGGATGCCACCTCACTGGCATCATAAGATGCCCTTGCTTGGTGCCTCCCAAACTCAAGGCTCCTCGCTGACAGGGCAATGGCCTGTCTGGTTGCCTCCAAATCAGGCAAGTATACTAGGATCTGTCCTAGTAGAGACCATAAGTGCCTGTTATAGGCAGCATGATGGGCCTGATGTGCTGAAACAGACAAGGAGAAAGGTGCTGAAGAGAACACTCTCCTCCCCCCAAAATCAAACTCCGCAGAGTCTGACTCCTGTGGTCGGTCACGTCTTGGGCGTCTATGCCCAGAGGGTGTGTCCAGTAACGTCATGCTCGAAGGAGGGTGAGCCAAGGCTCCTGGAGACCCTAGGGGTGCGCAATACCTGTGCCGACAGTCCCTTGGGGCTGGAGAGAGGTTTGAGGGACTTCTTCAGGAGTGATATAATGCCTCCCTGAAGGGGGAGGGCCAGGCGGGAACCACCAGGCTGGCCACACTGAATTTGCCTAAAAAGGCATGCATTGTCCGCTCAGGATTGCGACTTCCTAAACTGGATCTGTGGAGCTCGACGACCAACCCTGCAAGGAAGTACTGATAGCTGGACAAATCAGCCACCGGGGACAGGTGGATGGAGGAATCCTCTCCCTCAGAGGAGGAGGAAGACGAGGGAGCAGACGAGTCCGGAAAGTCAGGCACTGGCTGCACAGGGGAATGGTGGAACACCTCTTCATCCATGGACCTAAAGTAGGCAGGGAAGAGTGCAGCCGTGGACCTAAACTGCTCCCAGGTGAGAGGACCCGTAAGACCGACATGGCCTAGGAGAGAGGGAGGTGTTGGCAGAGGTAAGGGGGCTAAACACCTCTCAGGAGGTGTGCAACCTCTGCCAGGGCTGGGGGACCGAACAGGAGACCTCAAGGATGGAGAAGATCCACCGGTCAGAGCAGTCGGGGACTGTTCCACCAAGCTGGAATGGCCAGGACTGAGCCCTAAGAGAGAACTCCCCCTGCAAGGTGACCAGAGCCGCATGAGCCCAGAATGGCGGCCCCTAGCCTCTAAAGATGAGATCCCTCCCAGTGAGACCCCAGGGGAGAAACACAGAATTTGACGGCAGATAAGGACCGCTTGGACCACCCAGTCTGCCCATTTCCCTACCTAATGGATAAGCTGCAGATCCTAGTTAACCAGCAGCCTACTTCTTTCTACCCCCAACCCCTAGAACTGTCTTATGGCTGTCCCATGCATGCTTGAATTCAACAACTGTTTTTGACTCCACAACCTTCCTCCGAAGGCCGCTCCATGCATCCACAACCCTCTCTGTGAAAAATACTTCCTTACATTACCTCTGAGCCGCCTCCCATCTTCAAATTGTGCCCCCTTGTTCTTGCACACCTCTTTTTCTGAAAGATGCTACCCTCTTGGACTTTGTTGATTCCCTTGAGGTACTTGAAAGTTTCTATCATGTCCCCTCCTCCTCCTTTCCTCGAGGCTATACATATTAAGCTCCTTTAGTCTCTCTTCATACGTCTTCCGGTGCAGACCCTGCACCATTTTAGTTGTCCTTCTCTGGACAGCTTCCATCTTGTCTATGTCCTTGAGGAGACTGGGTCTCCAGAACTGCACACAGTACTCCAGATGGGGTCTCACCAGCTGTCTGTACACAGGGATAACAACTTCCTATTTTCTACTGGTGATGCCTCTCCCTATGCATCCCAGTATCCCCCCAGCCCTCCTTACTGCCCTCTCAAAACAGGACCAGCGCTGCAACTCCTGCCCGAGCCCCCGCGGGCTCCCAGGGAAGGGCACTGCCCCCGATTCTGTTCCTTCAATCCCTCAGACTCAGAGAGGGACCTCTTCTTCAGAATCAGCTTAGGTAACTCGATCACTGCGACTGACTCCTGAGAGACGGTCACAGAGAAAGTACCCTCCCCTGCCTGAGACACTCCAGCTGGCCTAAAGGTGAGGCCAGCCTCAGCAACCAAAGGAGGGGGTACACCTCCCAAGTGAGAAGGGGAACCACAGACTCCGGTATGTCCCCCAGTGCCAACAACAGCACCCAAGGACTGGTCGGGACCACTGACACCAGAATCAACAGTAGCCACCGACTCCAAAGGAGGGGGCTGAACTGGAACCAAAGCACTAGGCGAGGAGGAGTCTGAGGACTCCGGAAAGTCTGGGAGCCAGTCCAGGTCCGCCTCTGAGTCGTCATCCTCACCAGAGGAGGCACGGACCCAGATCACTCTGTGATCCCCCTCTGGTTCCGGGACCACGAGCAGCACTACAAACCGGCCCTGCACTACTCACGGCATCAACATGATCCCCGGAACTGCACATGGCGCTGGGATCAGAGTCGGCACTGGGAGCTGGCACCATGCCACCCATGGCACCACCCCAATCTCCAGCACCATGGATCCAAGGCAGCACCAGCAGACGGCGCCGAGGATGATGCCGGACCGGGCCCAGAGGCCCTAGGCTGCGGCGCCGGGGAGTCTTCGTTTCCGGGGAGGTGACTGCCAGAATGGTGCCTCCTGCCCAACTCCCAGAAGAATCAGGCAGGGCCTCCTGCACCATGGAAGGGGTTTCCACTGAGGAAAGGCAAGAAGGGGCAGAAACACCCTCCTCCATGGGCCGTATAGGACCGGGAGGGGACCTGGAGGAAGGGTCAAGAACCCTGCATTTGGTGTCCCAGATGAGAGCCTGTCCACCGAAAGTCGGCGGCGCACGTCCAACTTTAAACACGTGCAATACAAAAACTCGATGGTCCATGGAAAAACAGGCATTGTATTGCTCCATATCATGGTTTGGGCCCAAGCAGGTTAAAGAACGGTCATGCTGGTCCATGTCGTAAAAAAGTCAGCTGCAGGGACACCGCCGGATAGGAGGCCAACCCGCCTTAGAGGGTTTCTTCTTGTCCCCCAAACAAGACATGACCGGACGGAAAAACAGGAAACAAAAACAGCACTCGGCGTCATCGAAAATAAAATAAATGGAAAGATCTTACCAGCTCGACGGTGCCGAGAGAAGCAGTATAGAACTAGGTGTCGACTAGGCTGCTAATCGCTCCGCACAAGGTACATGTCGACTCGATAGCGGGAGAAGCAGAACTGGGTCTGAGGAGGAGTTGGCATCGGTTACTGGCCAACCCGTGAGTGCCACGCAATGTGTGGCCTTGAGGGCAGTGCCACTCCAAGGTCGGCTCCACCACTTGCAAAAAAAAAAAAAAAAAGCACCCGTGGGGTCCTGTCCTCTGGCCTGAACCCACAAGTGATGAATGGTGAAGACTTGACGCAGATAAGATCTGTGGTTCCCTAAAAGTGGGAACCGCATTGAGAAATAACCTTCTCTGATTCCTGGGAACTGATCAGAAACCGAGAAATACACAAATTACAAAAAAATAACACCCTAACTAATGCTGAGAATCATGAAATTAATTGTAATACTTAATCACTTTAAATAATCAAAACAGTAAACCGCAAAATGGCAAGAAGTGCGGGGATGACTGCTCTCTTCAGCTGGGAAATAAATCTGATGTTGGAAAGCAGAGGTGAGCATGACCACACAGCAGTTTGAAAAAGTTCCATCATTAGTATAAAATTCTAAATCTATGGGGTTGCTCATTCCAGGGGAATGATTTGCAGTTGTCAAACGTAAATGAGGTATTCCTGGGGTTAGAATAAATAGATTTTATATAGTACGTCATGCAAACTGTGTCCCAAAGTGCTTCGCAGTCAGAAAAAAATGTTGCAACTTTCTGTTTACAAGAGGATTCAAGAGCATAGCTATAACATAGAGATTAATGACAAGGAGGTCAAACGCCTTGTTCCTGGTCACACACTGAGTAAGCGGTAGTGGGATTCAAACCTGGATCCCCAGTTCAGAGATCGTGCTCTAACCACTAGGCTACACTGCCTCCCAGAAATCAAAAACATGCATAAAATAAAAGCTGCATTGCATCTGATCAAAGACAGCCAAATCAAGGTGGGCCTTTCACACTATGATGAGTCATATCAGAAAGGGATGGTACTGATGAAACAAGTCAGACCACATGAGGGCAGAGGGGGCCTGATCAGGATGAGTAAGGAGAGATCATGAGGGTGGGCTGCATAAGGGTGGACCTCTGTGGAGTGAAATGATGGATCTCGATTGGTAAGTACTGATCATTATAGGCTGGATGGATAAGAATGGATGACTGTGGGTGGGGGCAGCTCAGGATGGGTAAGGCGAGATCACTATAGAGTGGGCAGATATGGATAGATGACTGTGAGGTGGGACAGATCAGGACGGGTAAGGAGAGATCACTGTAGGGTGGGCGGATTTGGATGGATGATTGTAGGGTAGGACAGATCAGGATAGGCAAGGAGAGATCACTATAGGGTTGGCGGATGTGGATGGATAACTGTAGGGTAGGACAGATCAGGATGGGTAAGGAGAAATCACTCTAGGGTGGGCCACATAATGATGGATCACTGTGGGTTTGATATGACAAGGAGGGTAAAGATGTCTTACTGTGGTGTGGGTCTGACCACCAGGAAGGGTAACAATGGATCACTCTGGAGTGGGTCAGACTAAGAGATATAAGGATGTGTCAATGTGGGGTCAGTCCGAACAGGAGGGGTAAAGATTGGTTACTGTGAGGTACAGTAAAGTCAGCAAGGATGCAACCCTCTTTGATAAGCATGTCACACTATCATATGTAACAAACTGGAGCAATTACCACTGGATTACATTGTGTTCCTGCAGTAGTCTGCAGCATGCCACTGGCAGAAACGGTGATGTGAGCGTTGCATCTTGGCTCACTCCATTGTAGGTCTGACCAGGAGGGGCAAAGGTGGGTTACTGTGTGGTAGGTCTGATTAGGAAGGGGTATGAATGGGTTACTATAGGGTGGGTTGGTCTGATTAGGAAGAGTTAAGGATGAGTTAATGTGGGGTGGGTCTCTCCAGGAGGGGTAAGAATGGATCACTGTTCGGTGGGTCTGACTAGAAGGGGTAAGAAGAAAAAATTACTCACCTTAATAATCTTGTTTCTTCCGAGACATTCTTCAATATTATTAACTCTTGCAGTCAGCCCACAGCGTTGAACTGCCTGGAGAATGGAACATATGCAAATGATGGGACATCTGTTGGTTCGTACCACCATTCAAATGCTGCCCTTACCATCTGCTGCTGCTGTAACGCTCAGATTTCATGAACAGCCGATGGGGTAAGACCCGCTAGTTAAACTATTTAAAACATTTACATTTAATTTTAACAAACCAACACCCCCAAAACAGAGGCCCTAACGATCAGATAGGACCAAAAAGGAGGAACAAAACCTATCTGGATTCAAAAACCTTTTATAACACAACATGGTATGAACCCATCATATTGAGACACTCAGCTGTTATGCAGAGGCAATAGGTTATGGAAGGGGAGGTAGAGAAGATGAGTTAATAATATTGAAGAATACCTCGGAAGAAAAAAGATTACTAAGTTGAGTAATTTTTTTCTTCTAACCCCAGGAATTCTTCAATATTCTTAACTCTTGCAGACTACAAAGCAGTACCTTGGGAGGTGGGCACAGAACCTATTTTGGAAATAGGCTCTGCAGAACTGCTGTGCCAGATCTGGCATCACTCCTGAACTGAGTGTCCAGGCAATAGTGCTCTGTAAAAGTGTGCACTGTTCTTCAGGTAGCTGCTTTGTATATTTCCAGTAGTGGGACATCTCTGGCAGCTGAGACAGTGGCAGCTGTGCTCCTTGTGGAGTGTGCCCTCAGTCCTGCTGGGAGCTCTTCATTAGCCTTACTGTAACAAAACTGAATACACTGCACTATCCAACATGAAATAGTCCTTTTAGTTGCTGGCTTTCCTTTTCCCACATACCCATAGGTGAGGAACAGTTGCTGTCTGTCCTACCTGTGGAGCTTGGTATGAGTGATGTAATAGCTCAATTCCCTTTTTACATCTAGGCTAGGGAGCCTACGCTCCCCTGAACTGGAATGTTCAGTGAAGAAAACTGGTAAAGTGATCGACTGGTTCAGATGGAAGTCAGAGAACACCTTTGGCAAAAACTTCCTACTGGTTCTCAACACCACCTTATCCCTGTGGAATGAGATGTAAATTTAGCTCTGTGCATGGTGCCTGGAGCTCACTAATGCATCTGGCTGAGGTCATGGCCACCAGGAAAAACAGTTTTCCAAGTCACATATTTCAGATGTGCTGTAGCCAAAGGTTTGAATGGGGGGCTCCATGAGCTTGGCAATGCAGCCATTAAGATCCCATGCTGGCACTGGTTCTCTGTGGGGGGTGCAAGTGTGCCAACCCCTTAAAGAATTTCTTGAAAATAGGACTTGATGTCATAGAGGCACCCTTACCAGCTGAGATATAGGCTGAAACTGAGGCTAAGTGAACTTTAAGGGTAGTGGGCTGAAGGCCCAATGAATATAAATGTGAGAGATGGTCCAGCAAAGCTGGCAGACCTGCCTGAGCAGGCACTATGCCATGATTGTCACACCATATGGAAAACCTTTTCCACTTGGAAGTGTAAGTTTTCCTGGTGGAGGGTTTTCTGGATCCCCTTAAAATATTGAGGACACTCTGAAAGCTGTAGACCAGCATATTCTAGGTCTCCAAGAGCCAGGCCTTGAGCCTGAGGAACCTGAGGTTCGGATACAGGATCCTCCTCTGGGAGGAGGTTAGGAGATTGTGTCTCTGAGGGAGGGGGATACTGACATTGACAGCAATATTGGTTACCATGGCTGCTGGCCCAATCCGGAGCTATCAGGATCATTGTAGCTGGTTGGGACCTGAGCTTGATCAGGACCCTGAGGATCAAAGGGAATGGGGGAAATGCATATAGCTTCCTCCCTGACCAATCAAGCACAAAGGCATTCAGTGGCACTTTTTCCCTTGATGGAGGCCTGCAGCAGAACTTTAGCAACTGATGGTTATCCTGTGAGGCGAACAGATCTACCTCTGGAGTTCCCCACCTATGGAACACCACATCTAACACTTGTCTGTTTAGAGACCACTCGTGGTGGTTTTGGCTAAGTTTGCTGAGGGCATCTGCCAATACATTGTCCATTCCTGGCGGATGTATTGCCACCAATGAAGCCTGTAGTGAGTAAGGCAGACTTCAACGTTTCATTGCTTCTGTGCACAGGGGGCTGGATCTTGTATCCCCTTGCTTGTTGATGTAATACATGGTGGTAGTATTGTGTGTTCTGACTTGTACCACTTTCCTCTGTACCATGGATGTGAAAGACTGCAGTGCTAGCAGAACTGCTCTGAACTCCAGCAGGTTTATATGTAGAAGAGATTCTGCGTGGGACCAGGTGTCATGCACCGTGTGCTCTTGCAGATGTGCACCCCAACCTAGCAGTGACGCATCTGTTGTGAGAATCAGGGAAGGTGGTTCCTGCTGAAAAGGAACTCCTTCTCTTGGACTGTGTCTGTCTTGCCACCACCGCAAGGCCTGCAGTAGTGTTCTGGTTACTGGTACTAGCTCTGAGAGGATCCCTTCTCTGCTACTAGTGTGTTCTGAGATGGAACTGGATATCTCTCATCTGGAACCTGGACCCCATGACTGTGCCTGTTGCTGCAGCCATGTGGCCTAAAAGTTGCAGAAAATGTTTTGCTGGCCTTGGTAAGTTTACCCTGAAAGTCCCAGCAAGTTGCACTATGTTGTCCACTCTTTCCTAGGGGAGGAATGCTCTTCTGTTTAAGGTGTCCAACTCTTCCCCTATGAATTTCAATACTTGAACTGGCTCCAAGACATATTTTTGGATGTTTATCAAGAATCCAAGTGATTCGGTGGCGCTGAGGGTTGGGCGCTGGAAGCGCCCACACCGCTCGCCCCGGCTGACGAGTTGAAGGAACGGACTCGAGATTGTCGGCTGAGGAGGGAGGATCGGCGTCCCAGCGGATGCTCTCCTCCCTCAGGGTGGGAGCCATGGCCGCCACGCCGATCTGCGCGTCATTCGCGGGCGGGTGGAAGCACCGACCAGGAGGACGGAGGCGCACCCGCCGGAGCCGGGAGGGGGAGACGCCAGCTACGATGAAGGAAGAGCGCAGGCCAGCACGCCTCGGTCGATGTCCCAGCGCGGGTCGCCTCAGAGGGATGGGGAAACTAGGGAAGAAACGAAATCCTCTCCGTAGCACTAGATGATAGCCTCTCGGTACCATCCCAGGACCACCGGAAAAGAGGATAGACCCCAAATGTGAGGAGGGGACGGAGGCACTCTTAGGGGCAGATCCCACCGGAGGTGGAAATGGGGGAAGTTGAGAGGAAGGAAGGAGTGGGCTCCGGGAGTAGAAGGGGGTATAAAGATAAAGTATAAAAAAAAAAAAAAGAATCCAAGTGATTCTAATAGCTCCTGGGTTATCTATAGGGACACCCTCACCTGCTGAGGTGACTTTCCTACTACCAGTCAATCATCCAGGTATGGAAATACTGTGACGCCCTGCCTTCTGAGATGTGCAACCATGACTGTCAGGCACTTTGTGAAAGCCCTGGGTGCTGAGGTTAGGCCAAAAGGCACAGCTGAGAACTGGTAGTGTCCTGAGGGTAGTCTGAATCTGAAGTACTTTCTGTGGGACTCCTTATGGGGATGTGGAAATAAGCATCCTTTAAATCCAAGGAAGCCAGCCAATCTCCCTTTTGCAGAGTTGGGAGGATCATTGCCAGAGTTACCATCCGGAACTTTGGCTTTATTAAATGCTTGTTCAGAAGTCTTAGGTCTAAAATGGGTTGCCACTCCCCAATTTTTTTAAAGGTAAGAAGTAGCTGGAATAGAACCCTTTCCCTCTTTGTGATGGTGGAACTGGTTCTACTGCATTTGCTTGCAGAAGGTTTAACACCTTTGTCTCCATAAGTTTTCTTTCTGAGGTGGTAGCTGGTCTGAAAACCCTGGACCTCAACTTTGGGAATGATTTGAAGCTTAGGACTAGGCCTTGACCCACTACCTCCAGTACCCACTTGTCTGTGGTAATGTTTTTCTAAGCCCAGAGGTAGTGAGTTAGCTTGCCCCCTACTGGAAGTGGAGAGGCAACCCTGGCAACCACATCAGGGGTTCTGCTTTTGCTGGGGTGGTGCTTGCGTAGCTTGGTCCCATGCCTGGAACCCCTTCTTTTTTTTTTTTCTCAACTCTTTTTTTCTAGCTCCCTTGCCTCACTGGCCTCTCTCCGGCATGGTCGTTCAGCTCTGGCTTCTCCCATTCTCCTGAAGCCATCAGTCCCCTTGCTGGCTTGGTCTCCCCTCCTCGTCATGATTGACGAGCCCCCACCCCGGATCTGAGCCCCCCGGGAGCAAGAGCCGCCACTCCACTGACACTCTATCTTATAGTGTCTGGTGAGGAGTTGTGTGAGAGGAGAACCAGGAGGGCTGGAAAGTATGGAAATGGATACTGTGCCAGGCCACTAGACCCGCCTTTGCCTACCAACGAGAAGGGGGTATTTTCTGGTAACTTCCCCCCACTAGCCCGGCACTGCAATGCATTGCAGCGCAGCGCATGAACACTCCCATTCACACCCACAGGAGAGCCACCATGGCCAATCCCCATCTACCAGGACCCAACTGCTGGCATGGCCCCTAGTTTCCACTAGGGGTTGCCAGACAGCGAGTCCTACATCCCCCCTCCCTCCCAGGAAAGGAGAGCTGTCCAGCGGATGCTCAATCCTTTCCTCCCCTGCCAACCCCCGATTACCTGAGTCCACTCCCGAACCCAGGTCGCCAGCTTGACACGAGGTGTGGCGTCCGGCGCCTCAACCCTCAGCAGCATTGGGCCGGCTCACCTGGAACCCCTTCTGCCCCTGTCCCTAAAATAACCAGTCTGCTGCTGTTGCTGGTACTGGGGAATGGCTTGAGCCTGAAAGAAAGGCCTGCCATAAGTCACTCCCCCTACCTCCCTCCCCGTAAGAGGTAGAGGCTTCTTTAGCTGAATTACTTTGTAAGTGGTTTTGTATTCATCCACTTTTTTCATGCGTGCCTCTGTCTTGTCCCCAACAAGAGAACTGTTTTCGCAAGGGAAATCCATGGCCTTAATCTGAGTGTCTTGTGATAAATTTGTGGCCCTTAAGCATGCAAACAGTCTAAGTGCCACAGTAAGTGCCATCCACTGGATGACTGTATCACTGGCATCTACTGCCATGTGGAACTGGTACTTAGCTTCAAGTCCACACCTAGCCATCTCTGCCAAATTGTCTGCAAGTCCCTGAGGTGCTTTATCCACCATGGACATGACTGACTGCCTCAAAGACTTCTGGTACTGGGCTGCATCAGCCATAGAAACATAAACATAGACTTTGACAGCAGATAAGGACTGATTGGCCCACCTAATCTGCCCATTTCCCTACCTATTGGATAAGATGCAGATCCTAGTTAACCAACAGCCTACTTCTTCCTACCCCCCACAAGAATTGCCTTATGTCTGTCCCATGCATTCTTGAATTCCCCCACTGTTTTTGACACCACAACCTCCTCAGGAAGGCCGTTCCATGCGTCCACCACCCTCTCTGTGAAAAAATATTTCATCACATTGCCCCTGAGCTGTCCCCCCCTCTTTCTTCAAATTGTGTCCCCTTGGTCTTGCACATCTCTTTTTCTAAAAGATGCTGCCCTCTTGGACTTTGTTGAGTCCCTTGAGGTACTTAAAAGTTTCTATCATGTCCCCCCTTCCTCCTTTCCTCAAGGGTATACATATTAAGCTCCTTTAGTCTCTCTTTGTATGGCTTCTGTTGCAGACCCCACACCATTTTAGTTGCCCTCCTCTGGACTGCCTCCATCCTATGTCCTTATGGAGATGGAGGTCTCCAGAACTGCACACAGTACTCCAGATGGGGTCTCACCAACTGTTGGTACAGAGAGATAACAACTTCCTGTTTTCTGCTGGTGATGCCTCTCCCTATACATCCCAGTATCCACCCAGCCATCCCTACTTCCTTCTCACATTGCTTGCTTACCTTTAGGTCATCTGACATGACTACCCCAGGCCCCTTTCCATTTTTGTTGTTGTTACTACCTCCCCCCCCCCCCCACTGTGTACTCTTCCCCTGGGTTTCTGTTTCCCAGGTGCATTACTTTGCACTGAATCTAAGCTGCCATACGTTTGACCATTCCTCCAACCTTGTCAAGTTCCTTCTCCTCCTTTCCACTCCCCCTTGTGTATCAACCCTGTTGCAGATCTTTGTGTCGTCTGCAAAGAGGCATACTCTTCCTTCCAGTCCCTCTGCAATGTTACTGTCACTTATAAAGATATTAAAAAGGACCGGACCCAGTACTGAACACTGTGGTACACTGTTAGTAGCCCCCCTTGCTTCAGAGTGGCTTCCATTTACTATTACCCTTTGCGTTCTGTTGTCTAGCCAATGTTTTACCCAGGCTACCACCCTGGGACCCACTCCCACACTGGTTAATTTGTTTATTAATCTTTTGTGTGGGACTGTCAAATGCCTTGCTAAAGTCTAGGTAGGCCATGTCCACAGCCTTTCCCCGGTCTACTTCTTTGGTCACCCAGTCAAAGAACTCTATTAGAGTCATCTAACATGACCTTCCCACTGTGAATCTGTGCTGCCTTGGGTCCTGTGCCCCACTGGCCTCTAGGTAAATTCTTTCTTTCAGGAGTGATTCCATCATTTTCCCTATTACTGAGGTCAGGCTAATGGGTCTGTAGTTTCCTGCTTCTGCTTTGCTCCCACTTTTGTGAAGGGGACTCACATCCACCCTCCTCCAGTCCTTAGGTACTACACCATCCTCCCATGATTTGTTAAAAAGGGTAGTCAGTGGTGTCACTAGCTCTCCCCTTAATTCTTTTAGAATTCTAGGGTGAATCCCGCCAGGCCCCATTGCTTTGTCCACCTTCAGTTTTAGGAGTTCTTTCAGAACCCTTTCTTCTGTGAAAGGACCGGTATCGACCCCCCTACCTAGAGTGCTTCTATTGATTGGATTAGGTACCTCCCCCTCCTCTTCTTTTGTGAATGCTAAGCAAAAGTATTCATTCAGTATCGCTGCTTTTTCACTGTCCCTCCTTGCTCACCCACCCTCCCCTTTATTAAGCTTCACTACCCCCGGTCTTTCTTTGCTCCCTAATGTACCTATAAAAGGTTTTATCCCTCTTCTTAACTGAGTTGGCTAGCTTTTCCTCGGTTTGGCCCTTTGCTGTTCTGACTGCCTTCCCAGCTTCCTTCTGCTTTCACTGGTACAGTTCCCAGTCCTGCTCCTTTTGTGTTTCCTTATACTTCCTGAATGCTATCTTTTTCTCCCTAACCTTCCCCGTAACCTCTTTTGAGAACCATGCTGGTTTTATCTTTTGTTTTGATTTATTTGCTTCACACAAAGGATTGTTGCCTCTGTGATGGCAGTTTTAATGTTTCTCCATTGTTCCTCCACCCCTCCTTCTTGCCTGTTTGCTAGTGCTTTTCTGAGGCACCCTCCCATTTTGCCAAAGTCAACCCTCCTAAAGTCCAGTACTCTCACTTTTGTATGGTTTGACTCTGCAACTGTGTTTATCATGAATCACACTGTTTGGTGGTTACTTGTTCCCATATGGCTACCCACTTCTGGATCTGAGATCCTCTCTCCATCCCCATTTGAGAGTACCAGGTCTAAGATTGCTCCCTCTCGAGTGGGTTCCAGCACTAGCTGACTGAGGCATGCCCCCTGTAGGGCATCAAGAATTACCCTGCTCTTGGATGTGGCTGCAGCAAAGGTGCTCCAGTTAACATTAGGCATATTCAGGTCCCCCATCAACAATATCTCCCCCTTTCTCTGCCATTCTAAGGATGCCTTCTATCATTTCCTTGTCCATTTCGTCCCTCTGAGATGGGAATTGTCTTGCCTTACACCCAGTGATGCTGCTCAATAGCCTTTCCTTCCCATACTATCTAGTTTCCTAGAATCCTTGTCTGCAGGATGTGATGCCAGGGGCACTCTGGCCCTGTCACAGGCTGCAGTCTGTACTACCCCTTCATGGTCAGGATGTGAAAACAGGAATTCAGCCCCTGTCCTGTCTAACTTGATATTTTTTATCAGCCTTCTTTTCAACTGGAGAAACAGAATTTGGAGTTTGAAGAACCTTTAGCACCTGTTTTTTGAGTAACTTACTGATTGGCAACAGCAGCCTTTTTGTTGGTGCCAGGCTCATCATCTCCAAAAAGTCTACCTCCTCATCGTCCTCAACTGTCTCATTTGTAGTCAGATCTAGGGCATTCACCATCTGCCTAACAAATGTAAAATGTGAGGAGTAATACTCGGTTAGCTTTGGAGGGGAATCAAACTCAGGATCAGGGGAGACCTCAGGTTCAACGGGCTCTCCTTCACTCTTTTCCTCCTCATCATCATAATGCTCAAAGCATGGGTCCTGGGATAATAGAGCCGTACCCTGGTTCAATGACGAAACCAACTGCAGAACTATGCTTGGAACCGGAATCGATACCGATGGAATCGGTGCTAAAAGTTGAGGATTTGCAGCCTGAACTGCCTGCAATACTTTCAAGGCCTGTGCTATCACTTCGGCAGTAGGCATAACAGGGTTTGACACTGAGAGCTCCTTATGCTTATCAGCGGGAGAGCCAAAGTGTTTTGTTTTAGCTTTCTTTTTGGCCAGAGACGGTTCAGCGGCTGTATCCCTTGTTCTTTTTGTTTTAGAGGGTCTCATCTTTTTTGCGATTAGTTCAGTATCCATATTTTTATCTATTTTAGAGATAGAGTACTGGGTTGTTCAGACCCCTCCAGAACCGACAGGGATGCCATCCTCTTTTTAAATCTTTCTACCCTTTTTTGTTTATTTTTTTCAGGAAGGTTTTGCAGATTTCACATTCTGTATTAAATTGAGATTTGCCCAAGCAGTACAATCACAAGTCGTGCTTGTCAGCTTTGGCAAACATCTCACCGCACTCTAAACATTTTTTGAAACCAATGGGTCCTGTTTTCTTTTTAGGTTTCTCTGGCATAGTTAAAAAATCCCAAAAAGTTGTTTTTTCATTCGGTTTCAACCACAGAAATAAACAATTTTAAACCAGTGATGGTTCAAAACAACTGCAGAGCAGCAGGCAATCGGTTTCAAACTGAGAAGGAACTGAAGAAAATAAGTAAATAAACAGAACCCATGTTAGTTAATTTATTAGAAAAACAACAATGGTAAAAACACCGGTTCCCCACCGGTTCTAGGAACTGAAAACTGAGATAAAAAACTGAATTAAACTAAACTAGCATTAAAGTAAAATAAAGAAATAAATAAAGCTAGCAGTTGAAAAAATAAAACTTCTTGCTGAGCAGGCGGAGAATGAAATCCAAGCAATACAGCACCAGTAGTTGGTAAGCGCAGCATCTGAATGGTGGCACGATCCAACTGATGTTCCACCATTTACATATGTTCCATCCTCCGGGCAGTTCAACACTCTGGGCTGACTGTAAGAGTTAAGAATGTTGAAGAATTCCTGGGGTTAGAATGGGTTACTGTGGGGTGGGCCTCACCAGGAAGAGAAGAAGAAATTACTTAGCTAGTAATCTTATTTCTTCCAAGTGATACTCAGGTATTCATAACTGTATGCAGTCTGTCCTCTAAGTAGAACTGCCCAGAGAGAATTTGGAACATATGCAAATGATGGAATCTTTTGCATCAGCCACTTTTAAAATGCTGCCTAATACTAACTGCCTTAGTTCTAAACCCTTCAGATTTCCTGGATGCCTGAAAAGACAGGCCCACAGGGACCAAGTATAATAATAATAGTAATAATAATATTAATAATAACAATAACAATAATTATTAGAGAGAACTCCCTTAACCCTCAAAACAAGGGGGCCTCCAACTGGAGGGCATGACCTGTGAAAGAACACCCTAGAATGTCCAAATTAGCTGAAAAAGGGGAGGGGGACAACAATAGGGAACCCAATCACAACATGTGTGTCAGAAATGGCATTTATGCCCCTGAGAGCACAGTATTCAGGAGTGCAGAGGCTGAAGGTTCCAGAAGGGGAGGAGGGAGGGAGAGTTATGAATACTTGAGTATCACTTGGAAGAAATAAGATTACTAGGCAAGTAATATTTTCTTCTAACCCCAGTAATACTTAGGTATTCATAACTGTATGCAGACAACCAAATAGTACCTTTGGAGGTGGGCAAAGAACTCCATCTTAGGAACAGACTTTGCAGGACTGCTGTGCTGAATCTAGCATCACCCCTGGACAGGTTATCCAGAGTGTAATGCTTCGTAAAGCTGTGTACTGTTTTCCAGGAAGCTGCTTTAGAGATTCACAAGTGAAACATCTGGCAGCTGCTATGGTAGCAGCTGTGCCCCTTGTGGAATGGCCCTCCACCCACAAGGGGCTCCTTTCTAGCCTTAGAGTACCAAACTGGTTATACTGTATTATCCAGTATTAAGTGGACCTTCTGTGATGCTGGGTTAACTTTACTCACATTCCATAGGTCGGGAACAGCTGCTTTCTGTCCTGCCTAAGGGCTTTAGTGAATATCAAATAGTGGCTAAACTCCTTTGATGTCCAGATTATGAAGACCCCCGCCAGGACTAAATTGTTCAGTGAAAAAGACAGATAAGTTAATGGTTTAGTTCAAATGACAATTAGAGGTCCTGTTGAAAATGAAACTTCCTGTTTGTTTCCAGGACAACTTTGTGTCTGTGGAATGAAATACAGACCTGTTCAATTCAGAGAGACTTGAGATGATTCTTGTCAGAAGTGATTACCACAGGAAAAAACATATTTTTTTTGACATACTTCAAATAAATTGAAGACATAAGGTCAAAAGGAGCCCATGAGCCAAACTATACACACATCTAGGCCACATGCTGGCACCATCCATTGTGAGGGGATACAAATGGGGCAAGCCTTTAAACAACCCTTTGAAGACAGGGTCAGAGGCCTGAAAAACATTCCGACAACTGAAGTATAATATGCTGCGGCCAGGTGGATGTTCAAGGTACTGGACTGCAAGCCCAGTAACAGCAAATAGGTAAGATAGTCCAGTACAACAGGAATGCCCATGAAGAGCCTTTTGTAGCTAGGATCTGAAGCAATAAAAACATTTTGTCCAACTAATATGCCAGCAGAAGCTGCAACCAGGTGGACCTTGAGGGTACAAGGTAGCCAATCCAATGACTGTAAATAGATAAAACAGTCAGACAGCTGGGACATGGCATGTTCTGGGACCAATTTCCTGGTTGAACACCAGTCATAAAACCTTTTTTTTTTGGAGCGTAGATTTTCTTAGTGGAAAGCTTCCTGTAACCACATTGCATGCTTAAGAAACTTTGAGAAGATGCAAACCTGCATATTATACCAAAGGTACTCAAGAGCCATGCCTTGAATGTGAGTGATCTGAGGTTTGGCTACAGAAGCCCCGATAGGAGGTCAGCAGACTGTGCCTCCGAGGGAAGGTGTATTGGTTTGGGCTCAGGAATGGAGGGTAGCAAAAGAGACATGTGTGTCTGTCTAGCCTATTCTAGTGCTATCAAGATTATTGATGCTGACTGGGACCTGAGCTTGAGAAAACTGCTCTGTATACCAGAAGGAAGAAAGAAGAAAAATGCACTTGCTTCCCTTGCCCACTCAAAGCCAGAACATCCAGGGGAATTGTTCCCAGATCTGGCTGTATCCCCTCCTTGTAGTAGTTATGTAAAACCTTTAGTGCCACTTACTCTTAGCCCCAGCAGGTTTATGTGCCATGGGATGTATGAACCCCCAGGTGGGGCCACACTCCAGTCAAGAAGCGTCCGTTATCAGACAACTGATGAAGCTTTTTGCTGAAAAATAAACTCCTATTTCTGAGGTTTGTTTTTTAAATTTATTTAGTTATTCATTTCATCCAGGATGAATGAAAACACTATCAGTGGAACATCTCTTGCCCTGCTTGTAGGCACGTAAGCCCTACCTCACAGAGTATTAAGCTCTGCTTCCAGGAACTGTAGAGGCTGAGAGACAAACTGCCTCTATAAATTTATCAGAAAAACCTTGGGACTCCATGGGCCCCTAAGTGAGTTACAGATCCACTTGCTGGGGTTGACTCTGCAACCACAGCCCAGCCTCTAGATATAGGAAGAACTTGTGACACCTTGTATTTGAAGGTGCTACAACCACTGTGCACACTGTTATAGAACGACCTAATGGGGGTCTAAATCTGAGGTACTTTCTGTGCTGATGGGGATGTTGAAATACTTTTAAGTCCAGTGATGCCAAACCTTCCCCTTTTCTTTGGAGTGTTGGCAGAATCAGTGCCAAAAACACCATTTTAAACTTTGGCTTTGTCAGATGCCTGCTTAGTAACCTCTAAGACAGGTGACCACTCCCCATCCTATTTGTAGTACCTTTTGCTATATCAAGACAGGCTCCTCTGTCCTTGACAGTAACAGGTTTTGAACCTCTTTTTCTCCAAATGTTCTTTCTCTACATCTGTAGATGGGATGAAAACTTTTTTATTTTTTTGGGGGGGGGCAGGAATTTGAACCCAGAGCCAATCCCTGATTACTACATCCATGACCACTTGTATGTGGTGTCTGAAATACCACTGCTGTAGGTACTGCTGATACTTAGGAACAGCCCTAGGCTGATACAAAAAGAGCTTACTGTGGTGTATTCATCCATTTTTTTATTTTTATCTTTTCTCTAAAGAGGAATTACTCTCGACTTGGAGTCCATAGCCTTGGTTTGGGAATAACTGAGTTAGGTTGGTGACTCACAACCAGGCAAAACCCACTTTGAACCACTGTATTCACTATCCATCCATTAGCAGCCATTTAAACTGTTATTTGGCTGCTTCCAAACCAAATTTAGTTGTTTCAGCTAGATCATACAGCAGGGGAGTAACATGGACTTGAAAGTATGTCAGTGTTCCTAGGATCCGTGTTAGGAGAGTAGGATACCAGGGATCTCTTTGCCTTGTCACAGGCTGTTACTTCAACTACTCCTTGATGTATAGGATGAGGGAACAAAATTTGAGTTCCCTCCCTGTCTAGCTGATGTTTCTTACACATCCTCTTATCAAAGGGGAAACAGAGCACAGAGTTTGTAAAATCTTAAAGCGTCTTCCCCAATGAATTTATTCACAGAAAGGGGAAGCTTTTAGTGGGTGTCAGCCCAATCATTTTCCACAAATGTGAAGATTGAAGGATAATCTTTATTTTTGATAAAAAACCAAACTTTCTATGAAATCATATAGTCTTCCTCCAGATAATGGGAAGACTGAGCAGAGGAGACAAGCTGCTGTGCAGAGGTACAGTATGTTGCTGAGAAGTAGACAGCACTTGTAAGCCTAAAAGTGTTTTCTTAAGCCATTCCAGGCATATCGTCACACTTTTTTTTTTGTTTAGGAAAGTTTACAATTTTCACACCTTCATTCATAGTGAAAAAAACACCAGACTGAAGCACAGTGCTACAAAATGCTGCAGTAAAATTACTGCAGTAAAGGATACCGTTTCAGTGGGAATTAATCCCTTTAGTGATACAGTAAACCTGAGACATTGCACCTCATCCTGGTGGGCTTCACCATAGGTAACAATATGCAGGAATTGACAGGCTTTCTAGCAGGCGCAGAAATCCCATTACACTGTCTAGCAGGGGGTTTTGTGTGCTTAGTTTTATTTGATTTCTTAGAGGGAACCAGGTAGTCAGCCAGTTCAGCAAGCCTCTCAAGAACTGC
Source organism: Neoceratodus forsteri (assembly GCA_016271365.2). Classification (NCBI taxonomy): domain Eukaryota; kingdom Metazoa; phylum Chordata; order Ceratodontiformes; family Ceratodontidae; genus Neoceratodus; species Neoceratodus forsteri. Next base: position 1,041,991,678 of record CM028130.1, on the reverse strand, counting down.
TTGTATACCAGTCTCAGAGGTAGCAGTTTACATTAGTTGTTGTGGTTTCACCCACAGTAATTTAGGGTGTCAGTTGGTCAGAGCTGGAGGGACCCTTAGATGGTGAAAGTTTTCCTTTTTCTTTTTTTTAAGCCATATTCCAGGCATTTTTCAATAGTTTTCACAGTGTATTAGCCATATTCCAGGCATTTTTTCAATAGTTTTCACAGTTTATTAGCCATATTCCAGGATGTCATAGTTATTACAGGACATGAAATGCACATTTCACTCTGCTTTTAATGTTCATGTCCAGATGGGTAGACAAAAGGAACTTAGCAGAATTTTACCACACAGAATACAGGGTTTGAAACTGGGATCACCAGTTTTCTTTTTTTCATTTTTTAAATGACATTTTGAATGTAAAAGCAATAAAACTTGCAACCGCTAAAAAGTATTTTAACTTAAAGATTATTTAGCAGTTGCGGTCGGTTCCAGAACCAATGAGGTACCGATCGGGTCCCAGGAACCAAGGAAAATGAACCGAGACTGTCTGTTAAAGAACCGGTGTTAGCGGTTCTTAAAACAAAGTAATTTAATAAAAATTAAACACAACTAGTGGAGTTTTCAGTCAGAAAACTCTGATAACTGTAATATAAACCTTGATTTGCCCCCGGTTAACACGAACTTAGAGAAACTGAGAAACTTACAATTTAAACACTAAAGCTACAGGTTTACTAAAATTAAAAAAATAAAAGGCAGCAAAATAAATATTAAAGAGTACTTATCATATTCATGAAGGTTTCTTGTGTCAGAAAAAGAAGATGAAGAGTAGAAAATCTCTGAGCATCTATACTTATCAGGCAGAGAGAGAAATCTGAAGGGTTTAGAACTGAGGCAGTTAACTATAAGGCAGAATTTGAAAAGTGGCTCATGCAAAAGATTCCATCATTTGCATATGTTCCAAATTCTCTCTGGGCAGTTCTACTTAGGGAACAGACTGCATACAGTTATGAATACCCGAGTATTACTAGGGTTAGTAAAGCTGAGTTACTGTGGGGTGGGTCTGACTAGGAAGAGTAAGGATGGGTTACTGTGGAGTGGGTTTAACCAGGAGGGGTAAGGATGGATTATCGTGGGATAGGCCAGACCAGGAGGGGTAAGGATGGGTTACTGTACGGTGGGTCTGAGTGGGGGGGGTAAGGATGGATTACTGTGGGGTGGGTCTGACCAGGAGGGGTATGGATGGGTTACTGTGGGTGGGTCCGAACAACAGGGATAAAAAAGGGTTACTGCAGGGTAGGTCAGACGAGGAATGGTAAATATGGATAACTCTGTAGCGGGTATGACTTGGAGGGGTAAGGATGGGTTACTGTGGGGGTGGGTCTCACAAGGAGGGGTAAGGATGGGTTACTGTAGGGTTGGTATGACAAGGAGAGGTAAATATGGATCACTGTGTGGTGGGTCTGACTAGAAGAGGTAAGGATGGGTTATTGTGGGGTAGATTAGACCAGCAGGGGTAAGGATGAATCACTATGAAGTAGGTCTGAAAAGGAGGGGGTAAGGATGGATTGCTGTGGGGTGGGTCTGACTAGGAGGGTTAAGGGTGGGTTACTGTGAGGTAGGTCTGACCAGGAGCATTAAGGGTGGGTTACTGTGGGGTGGGTCTGATTAGGGGGGTTAAAAATGTGTGAATGTGGGTAGGGTCTGTCCAGGAGGGATGAGGATGAATTACTGTGCAGTGGATCTGACCAAGAGGGTTAAGGGTGGGTTACTGTGGGGTTGGTTTGATTAGGGGGTAAGGATGGGTGATTGGGATTGGTCTGCCCAAGAGGGGTATGGATGGGTCTGACCAGGAATGGTAAGGATGGGTCACTGTGAGGTGGGTCTGACCAGGAGAGTTAAGGATGGTTACTGTGGGGTGGGTCTAATTAGGAGGGGGTGGGTTACTGGGGGGGTGAGTGTGTTTAAGAGGGGTAAGATTGGGTTGCTGTAGGTTGGGTCTGGTTAGGAATGGTAAGAAGAAATTACTCACCGTAGTGATGTTGTTTCTTCCAAAGGGATCCCTCACTAAGTTTAACAAGGGCAATTATTCCCCTGGAATAAGCAGTCCTGGAGCTTTAGAATTTTATGCTAATTATGGAATTTAAAATGAAATTTAAACTCTGCTGTGTGGTCATGCTCAGCCCTACACTGTAACATCAGATTTATTTCTACAGCTAGGGTGTGCAGTGACAACTGAAACTAGCTAAATGGCAACTAAAAATTCATAAAAAAATTTTATCCCAAAATATTTTAAATTTGTTAAAACAAGTCAGAACAAATAAATTTGTTTTGAGAAAAATTAAATCACTTAGACCACTTAGCAGCAATTGATGAAGCACTGTAAAAAACAAAAATGCTCAAGCAATTAAAAAGGGAACTGATGGCTGGCTCTGTGGCGCTGAGTGATGGGGATTTGCTCAGCATGCTGGCGACCTGGGTTTGTGCCCCGAGCCCTAGACGTCAGGAGAGGAGACTGGTAGGGAGGGAGTTCCAAGCATCCTATGGATGCTTCCCTCGGGGGAGGTGGGGGGGGTGCGATGGTCTTATACTGCTTGTATGGCAGCCCCTGGAAGTGGCTTGTGACTGGCGTTCATGGCAACGTGAGCCTCGACATCACCAAACACCCCCAGGTTGCCATCACAGTTGACCAGTGTATGGGAGGGGTGGGATGGGGAGAAAGTGGAAAACACAGTCACTCGGCCGACTGGATGATGGTGGCCAGTCCCCGCTCACAGCAAAGCCCAGAAGTGTCAAAGCCGATCCCTCATCATGAACCCAGCGTAGAAGGAAACACTTCTTCTCTTCTAATTCCTGCACAGGAGAGGGGGGCCCCGAGGGTGAAGGGATACATTGGGTCAGCTGGGTCTGACATTGAGAGCAGCTGGATGGTGACAGGACAAGCGACAGGTTCCAGGTTCTGGAAGGGGAATCAGTGATTAGGGATCGTTAAACTTAGTGAGGGATCCCTTGGGAAGAAACAACATTACTATGGCAAGTAATTTTTTTCTTCAAACTCCAGGAATCACTCACTTAACAAGTGCAAACTCCATAGCAGTACCTTAGGAGGATAAGAACAGAACCACATCGTTCTGCAAGACAGCAGTGCCGAAACTGGCACACCTTTCTGGACTGTATGTCCAGACAGTAATGCTTTGTGAAAGTGTATACTGATTTCCAGGTAGCTACTTTACAAACTCAGTGTCCTTTTCACATTCAAACTGTGTAGCTTTTGCTCACCTGAGCTGGACTGCCTTGCGAAGAAAACTGGAAGGGCAATTGACTGGTTCAGGTGGAATTCAGACACCACTTTGGGAGGGGGGGATTTCCTGTTTGTCCTTAAGACTACCTGGTCCCAATGGAAAATTACGTAGTTAGTATCTGTTCAGAGGGCCTGTAGCTTGCTCACCCTTCTGGCAGATGTCAATGCCACCACAAAACTGTTTTCCAAGTGACATACTTCAGTGCAGCAGTGACCAAGGGCTTGAAAGGGGCCTCCATCAGCTGGGCAATGCATATGTTCAAATTCCAGGGAGGAAAACTTTTTGAAAATAGGTTGTGAAGCCACTGACTTGTCTTTGCCAGCTGATGTGTAAGCCAATACTTCTGCCAAATGCACCTTCAGAATCAAAGGCCTTAGACCCAAGGGCCGGAGGTGGACAAGGTAGTCCAGAATTGTAGACAAAGCTGTCCGGAGGGGGATGATCTGTTTTGGAGAGCACCATAAGGAAAATCTTTCCATTTTGAAACATAAGTTTTCCTTGTTGCTGACTTCCTGGAAAATTTAAGTACTTTCACAACATTCTCAGAAAGATTCAGCCTAAAGAATGCTAACTTTTCAAGAACCATGCTCGGAAGCATAACGTTCTCATATCTGGGAATGTTATCCTGCCCTGGAATAGTGTTAACAGGTTGTATCTCAGAGGCAGGTTGATAGGTTGTCTGCTAGAGAAGGACAGGATCATGGAGTACCAGGTTTGTCTAGCCCAGTCTGGAGCTGAGGAACAATTAGAATTACTGTTGCTGACTCCCTTTTCAGTTTTATCAGTACTTTCAGTAAAAGTGGTAAAGGAGAAATAGCAAACAGAAAGAGAAAATTATGCACTCACCGTAATTCTTGATCTTCCAGGATATCTTCACCATTCAGCACTGGTAGTGCCAGCTGGAAGTGCAGGACTCCACAGAAGGGATCGCTTTAAGATTTGAAGAGGGAGGACCTGACGTCTGAGACGGTGCCACCCATGAGGCTGACGTATGTCGTGGCGCTCGTGGACTGGCCAGTAACCAATGCCGGCTCCCTCTCCTCCTCAATTCTGTCCACAGAAGAGGAAAAAAGTGATTAAGAAAATAAGAAGAGTGGGGAAAGGGAGCCCAAGGGATAGGGGAAAAGGAAAGGACAGAAGTAAAATAATAAAACCCAGTCAGAGAAGAAGAGGTAAAAATAAAGTCTGGGCAGAGGACTTAAAAAAGATCAATGATGACCAGGACCACTGGGCAGGCCAGGGAGAGAGTAAGAGAATTAGAGAGAGGGAGGGACAGACAAACAGATACAGAGACATGATCCCAGGATCTCGGTCAAAAGGAGTGTATGGAGTGCTGGTTTATTCTTACACCAGGCCATGAGTGAGACACCGTAGGTAGTACCACCCAGGCTGGACAACTGAGCCATCAAAAGAGCAGCTAAGAGAGGATTGCAAGGAAAGAAGTACTTCTCTGAAGCAATAAAGTAATCTTGAGAAGTTTGAGCCCTGACAGGGCATAGTTTGCTTGTAAATGGCCCTGCGCAGAAGAGGTACAGTACCAGTGCCCTATATGAGCAAGGATTATAGGAGTACTACTCCTACAAATGCCAAAGTCTGAGACAGACTTCTAAAAACTGATTGTAGACTGCAAAAACAGAAAGAGAAGTACTTCTAAAAATAGACCAAGACCAGGGATCCCATCAGACTAGGAGAAACAGATATGTTAGGAAAGGTTCCCCTGCCCTCAAAACAAGTCTGCAGGAGGATGTCAAGCTGAATAGCTGCAGTAGCAGATTAAGGACCAGCGGAACTATAGATCAACTGAGATGGAGGTGGGTAGCTATAAAACACCGGTGCCCACAACCAACATGTGTTGCAAGCTCTGTTCCCAGAGGGATCAGAACATAGTCCAATGGCAACAGAGATCCTCCAACTGCCGAGAAGTGGTGGGTTGGGTGGGGGTGGAAGAGACACCAGAGCCAGTAAAATGTCTCCTGTCTGACTCTCACTCCCTTTCTTTTTTTTTGAGGACCAAAGTGTCCAGAGAAGAAAGTATAGTCATAGACATATCCTAAAAATGTACGTCCATTTTCCTGAAGAAGGAAAGTAAAGAAACCTCTTCTTTTAACATAGTAAAGAAAGGGCAAGTGCCCTAGAAGCAACTGCCTTCCCCCTAAGGAGGATGGACAAGATGCCCCAAGAAGCAGAGCAAAAAGATTTAGTTTTTTAGGGAAATAAAAAGATTTTTCCTTCAGGAGTAGCTGACAGCCAGCATCCTCCTTTTATTTTTTGAAAGGGGGAAGGCAAGAGGGGGGGGAGACACCACCCAGAAGCCTGGTCACGAGGGGGAAGGTGGGCAGGTAGCAATGCTGAATGGTGACGATATCCTGGAAGCTCAAAAATTACGGTGAGTATGTAATTTTCATATCTTCCAAGAATCAGTCTTAACCATTCAGCTCTGGTGGGTAAGTACCAAGCCACAACACTGGTGATGTTGGCACACCCTGAGGGAAAAAGATCTCTCAGCCTCTTGTGGGGGAGAACCAACAGGAGGGAGCCCCCTACAGGTCTGGTGGGACCTGAGACTGGTCAGGGGCAAGTGGATGCTCCCAAGACCTGGGAGAAGGAAGTCGCCCCAACAAATCACACCTGTTCCTGAGGGAAAAGAGACAGGCTCCCCAGAACCATGAGGCAATCACCCTACGCCAGGCCAAGGGTGACAACCATGAGAGATGAAGCCATGCTGTCCGCCTAATGTAGATTGCAGTTCCCACCAGCCTGGAAGTTACCTCACTGGCGTCGTAAGACACCCTTGACCTGTGTTTCGCCAGCTCCAGGCCCAGTGTGGAAAAGTGAATGGCTTGCCTAGTTGCCTGATTTGTCAGGCACAGATGGCAGGAGTTGCCAAAGCATCGTTTACAAGTACCTAGCATAGGCTGCCTAGTGTGCCTGGTGTGTAGCAATACAGAACATGATGTGTGCTGCCCCACAATCCCCCCCTTCCCTTTCTTCCTTTTCCTTCTTCCCTTCCCCCACCTCCCCTTTTTTCCTTTTCCTTCTTCCCCTCTTTCTTCTTCGCCATCTTCCCCACTCCCCTTCTTTCTTATCCCAAATTATACCTGAATAAAGATCTGAACAAATGAGTTTAATAAAATAATAGAAAAATTGAAGTCTATCAGAATATATTGAATGAAAATTTATATTTACCTGCATTGATAAATTACTTGACTAACTCTGACTTATGTTTTTTTATGTTTCTCTCTTCTTTTTCTGAAAAGGCCAGTAGCTATATAACTAACAAAAGTTGGAATATATATAAAAAAAAAAAGCAGAATTGTTTTAAATTTTGTAGCTACCACCTTCCATCTCTAAATCAAATTGGAGAGCTAGTATTTTGTTTTGGAATTAGTTCCTTTCCTACTCACTTGGTGGAAAACTCTTTTTGATCATGATTTAAAAATATTATAAATATTCTTTATCAATATGCCCCATTCTTCCTTTCTCTTCTTTGATTTGTATAACCATATTTATTCAGCTTTGGATTTAAGATTATACTTAATTCTGATTTGCCAAACGAAAAATAAAGGCATCATCAGACTTATGTTTATTTAGGACAGTATTATAATTATGTTTACAATGAATGCATGTAATGTGTTTAATAATACAAAGTTGAATTATGTAGACAAGCACCTCTTGTGTGAGCTATCTTGTAACTTAATGATCTACTTTCAAAGTTTAAAAAGTACAAAATTTATACTGGGTTTGGAACAGAAGAAGGCCTCTACGGCCCATTATTACCACTCCCCACATTAGTGGGACCATTTGTGCCTATTTTGCATTAACCAGCTTATCGACACCTTTCATAAAGCTTGTTAAAGAATCACTGCTTGCTATGTTGCTTGGCAGTGCATTCCATAACCTGCCAGTTCTATTCAAAAACATATAGCGTCTGCTGTTATTTCTGGCAGTCTCTATTTTTATTTGCTTCTTGTGCCCTCTCAGGCCTAAGGGATTATCCTGCATAACTACTTCCATCTCCTTGATTAATTCTGGTTCTCTCATTATTTTGTACATAGTTAGAAGGTCGCCCCTCACTCTTCTTTGTTGTAATGTAAAAAGTAAAGATTGAATTTCTCTTAATAATGTATTGTATTGTTAAAGTTCCTATTCTATATGTCATCAAATATATGACTTAGATCAGATAGCTCAACTTAAAATCTGATTGTCCCTTATCTTTTTAAGATACATGTTATGTACCTATGGTGCAGTTTTTACTTTGACTTTTTGCCTTATTTTAATTGATCCGTGTATTGTTACCATAGTAATGGCGATTACCATGAAGGAATGTATATGACATGTGATTAAGTAGACAATATATAAGAAGGGGTTCAACCCCTTACAGGGACACAACCCCCTGAGGAAGGTCTTGAGTGGTCGAGGTGCTGGGGATCTTGCCAATGTATCTCCTGATTGCTGTTGGATTAAAGCTTTGAAGTGTATCACATATTGTGCAAGCGTGGTTTTGTTCTCGAGTGCAGCTCGCTTACTGTTCCGTTTATTGTTGGGGCTTGCTACCCCGTGAACTGCACCGACCGCCACTTGGTCTGTGCGCACTCATTTTATTTTTGTGCTGTCAAGAATACCCTTCTACCCCAATGATCGAACTCAACTGAGTCAGACTCTCAGGGGCTGTTGTGCCTTGGGCGATGATGCCCAGAAGGGGTGTCAAGGAGCTCCACTCCCAAAGAGGGGTGCGGCATGGCACCAGGAGACCCCATGAGTGTGCAATACCTGCGCCGGCAGTCCCTCAAGGCTGGAGAAGGAGCAGAGAGTCTGTGCTAGACATTGTGCAATGCCTCTGCAAAGGGTCGGGCCCATGGTGGAATAACAGTGGAGTCCGAGCTGTACTCCCGCAGCAAGGACAAAGTTGCACAAGCAGGATTGTGAGCAATGAAGGGGGAAATATGCAAGTCCTCTAGCATCCCTGCAAGAAAATGCTGATGGCTAGTGAGCTCAGAGTCAGAGGAGTAGTGGACTGATCAGTCCTCTTCCTCAGAGGAGGAAGACGGTGAAGAAGAAGAAGAAGAACTTGTCTCAGGGGAAGGTGGTGCTGGGAGTTCAGGTCAAAGAAAGACCTCGGCCATGGCCGTCGTGTATCTGGGGAAAGCACTCGCCATAGCCTTGAATTCTTCCCAGGTCACAGGCCCAGCAGGACCAGAAAAACTTGGGAGAGGTGGGGAGGAGGAGGAGGAGGAGCAGGGTCATGGCAGACAATACTAGGACCTCTGCCAGGGCTTTGGGAATGTACAGGGGACCCCTTCTGAGAAAGAGGACTCTGTAACCCAGCATAGGACACCCAACCATAATGGGGCAAACAGGGTGGGACCCTTGGGGAACCAACAGATGAAGAGATTGGAGCCATTCACGTCCCACAGGGCAACCACTTTCCCCACCTACTGCAAAGCATGCCAGATCCCTAGGAGACGGAAGGCCCAAGTCTGCACTGCAGCTCCTCCCAGAGCTTGCTCCCACTCCAGGGCTGGAACCCTGTGCCAGACTTGACCTTTCAGCCCCATGTCACCAGAGAAAGCCCTGATTCTTGGAGAGGACCTAATGGCCAAAGGCGAGTCTGAAGGCTGGAGGGTAGTGCACACAGTACCACCCATGGTATCAGGACATGCCTCGGTGCTGCCAGCAGCCGCTGAGCCAGAAACGGTGCTGACCGTGCCACCAGAAGCCAACCCGGTGTCAAAAACCGCACCAGATCCCAACCTGGAACTGACACTGCCATCCCCTCTTGTGCAGGAATCAGCACTGTCAATGTCCACAGCACCGCAAGCAGTACCGAGGGACACGGGGAGGTGGCACCATGACCGGCACCCAGAAGGGAGCTCCAGGGCTCCACAGACAGCAAAGGCCTGGAACTAGGCACAGAAGGCTCCACTGACTCTGAGGAGTTGGGCCACCAGACAGGAGCATCCCGATCATCATCCTCCGAGTTGAAGGATGAAATCAGGGAGATCTCTGACCAGGTGACCCCCTGAACCCTTCCTTTCCTAAGGCCATGAATGGCAGAAGGAAGGGACCTAGCTGCATGGCCGGCACCACTTTGGTCACCAACACAGAGGGTGGTGTCAGGAGCCGAAGTGGCACCAGGGTCCATCGGCGCGGGGCTGAGTGCGTAGTCCTGACACCACAACCGGGGCCATCCAGACCACCAAGGAGGCACTGGACTGCCAGGGGTGCTCAACTTACCACCCCAGAGGAGGTCTGCTTTCCACCTGACCACTCGCACAGGCCTCCAGACCCAGAATGACCAGGACTAACAGAGGTCTGATCTCCTTCGGTGTGTATAGGACTGGGGAGAGGCCCAGGGTAAGGGCCCACGGACCTGATCCTGGTGTACCGGGTGCCAAGCCACCCTCCAAAGGTGGGGTATCCCACCCCAATCTTAATGTGTGAATATGAAGCTTGCAGAGGTCCACGAAAAAAGCACGTGTCACACGAATCCACACCATGGGTCAGTCCCCGGTAGGTCAAGCAGCGATCATGATGGTCCGTTATGGTAACTGACTTCCCACAAGGGCACCAACGCATAGGGAGAAGCCCCACCTTAGATTTTGATTTTCTAGGTCCCGAACTCGACATGACCATGGTAATCAGAACAAAACGAAAACAAAGGAAAATGCACTCGATGCTGTACTATTGGGAAAGTGGAAAAAACTAAAGCAAACTGAATTAACGGTGTAGAACCGAGTGATACAGCGTCGAGCGAAGCAGCAGATCCAAGATGGCAAAGTCTTCTCGCTGAAGCTCCCACAGAGATGCAGCCTCAATGATGGAAAAAACATAACTGAAGAGGAAAGGGAGCTGGCGCAAGTTACTGGCCAGTCCATGAGCGCCACATCAGACGTTAGCGTCATGGGTGGCGCTGTCTCCGATGTTGGCTCCTCCCTCTTAAAATCTTAAAGCTATCACTCCCACAGAGTCCTGCACCTTCCCCTAGTACCCACCAGTGCTGAAGGGTGAAGACTGATCCTGGAAGATCTTCCCTGACCAACTGAGGACAAAGGCATCCCCTGGGACTGAACCCACTTCTGGGGGTTTGCAACAAAAAGTGGGATCTGGTTGTTTTCCCAGGGGGCGAACAGATCTGTATCTGGTGTACCTCACTTTCTGAACACTGATGGCACCACTTGCTGGTTCAGGGTCCATTTGTGATTTCCCTAGCTGATCCTGCTCAGGCAGTCTGTTAGTTCATTGTCTTGCCATGGTAGATGCACTGCGAATAGCTGAACCTCCAGGGAATGTGCCAGGTTCCAGACCTTCACGGCATCTGTGCATAGCCTGGAAGAAAAAATTACTCACCTTAGTAATGTTGTTTCTTCTAATGGAGTCTTGCTGTATTCTGACATATTGCAGTGATATCCAACCTTTGAACTGCCCCGGAGATGAAAGAGTTAACTTTCCATGCCAGGCATGGAACGCTGAGCTCGAGCTCGGTTGAGACTCTGTCTGTTGCTGTTTGAACTCAAACCATCAGATCTTTACGAGCTATACTCACCGGGTGTCCTGTGTGGAAACAGTAAACTTACACTAGCCAACTGGCTACTAAATATAAGAAGAAGAATTTTTGGTCCCAAAACAAAGACTCAAGTCAGGAAACCCAAAAAATAAAACAAAACACCACACCCACACACCCAAACTAAAGGGGTGAGAAAAGAAAGGGTGGGGGCACCTCCCAAGTGCCAACACTGCTACTGCCCACCCACATCCCAAAAACCAAGGTTCTGAGAGGGGAGGCAGGGGAGGTCAGAATACAGCAAGACTCCATTAGAAGAAACAACATTACTAAGGTGAGTAATTTTTTCTTCAAACAACATGAAGTCTTGCTGTATTCTGACATATTGCAGACTACCAAGCAGTACCTCCATGGAGGAGGGATAGAACCACTTAGGAAATAGGCTCTGAAGCACTGTTGTGTTAAACCGAGCATCACTCCTAGCCTGGATATCCAGAGAGTAATGCTTGGTAAAAGTGTGTACTGTTTTCCAGGTGGCTGCTTGACAAATCTCTAAGATAGGAATATCCTGGCAGCAGCCAGGAAGCAGCTGTACCTCTGGTAGAGTGAGCCCTCAGGCCTGAGGGTGGGATCCTACCTAGCTGTAGCAAAATTGAATGCAAGAGACAATCCACCTGGCAATAGATCTCTTAGTGGCAGGTTTTCCCTTACCAACCTCACCATAGGTGAGGAACAGTTGGAGGGAGGCAAACCTATGACCCTTGGTGCATTCTATGTAGTAACTAAGGGCCCTTTTCACATCCAAACTGTGCAGCCTCCTCTCCCCAGAGGAGGAATGGTCAGTGACGAAAACAGGAAGAGACATAGACTGGTTAAGGTGGAAATCTGAAACCGCCTTAGGCACAAACTTCCTATGAGTCCTGAGGACCACCTTATCTCTATGGAAAGAGATAAAATCAGGCTTCACTGACAAGGCCTGTAACTCACTTATGCGTCTGGCAGAAGTGATGGCTACCAAGAAAACAGTTTTCCAAGTCAAGTACTTAAGCTCTGCTGAGGACAAAGGCTCAAAAGGGGGTTGCATAAGCTGAGCAATGCAAACATTAAAGTCCCAAGCAGGGGCAGGGGCCCTGAAGGGAGGACTGGTATGAAGCAATCCCTTGATAAATTTAGAAAATACAGGATGAGCTGAAAGGGAAGAGTGCTTGCCTGCTGAGAGGAAGGCAGAGACAGCTGCCAGATGCACTCTTAGTGTAGCTGGTCTGAGTCCCAAGCTATTAAGATGAACCATATAGTCAAGGACTGTGGGAAGGCCAGCAGACTCTGGAGAAATATGCTTCCCAGAGCACCATATAGAAAATCTTTTCCACTTGGAGTTGTAAGTGTTTCTGGTGGAAGGCTTCCGAGAAACCTTTAAGATATCCAGAACACCTTGAGAGAGGTGCAAATCAGCAAACTCTAACTCTTCAAGAGCCAGGCCTTGAGATTGAGAGATTTGAGATTCGGATACCAAACCCTCCCCTGAGCACATGTTAACAGGTTGTAATTCCTGGGAAGAGACAGGGGAAGGTGGACTGCTAAGGACAACAAGAGAGGGTACCAGAGTTGTCTGGCCCAGTCTGGAGCAATCAGAATCACCTTGCAGGGTTGAGACCTGATTTTGACTAGCACCTTGAACAGGAGAGGGAAAGGGGGGAAGCATACAGGAACTTCCCTTCCCAACTGAGAACTAGGGCATCCAGGGGGACTGAGCCCAACACTGGGGGCCTGCAGCAAAAAAGAGGAAGTTGGTGATTGTCTGGGGTTGCAAAAAGATCTATCTGTGGGGTACCCCATCTGGAGAAGATCACTTTCAAAACCAGGGGATCCAGGGTCCATTCATGATGGCCCTGAGATATCCTGCTGAGAGCATCTGCCAGGACATTGTCCTTGCCTGGGAGGTGTACTGCTGTAAGAGAGGTGTTCAGGAAATAGGTCAGAGACCATAACTTCATTGTCTCTGTGCACAAGGCCATAGACCGAGTGCCCCCTTGCTTGTTGATATACCACATTATGGTGGTATTGTCTGTCCTGATCTGAACTACATTGTTCTGAACAGATTTGGAAAAAGCTTGAAGTGCTAGAAACACTGCTCTGAGTTCTAATAGATTGATGTGAAGCAGAGATTCATGAGGAGACCACAACCCTTGGGTGGTCAGGTCCCCCAAGTGGGCTCCCCACCCCAAGAGGGAGGCATCTGTAGTAAGGATTAGAGAATGAGACTGAGTGACAAAAGGAACTCCCTGTCTTAGATTGTCCTGATCCTGCCACCACTGTAATGCGTGGATCAGGGTTCGAGTCACTGGGATTAGTTTGGTCAGAGGATCCTTTTTCTGAGACCAAAAGGCTCTCAAGTGGAACTGAATGTCCCTCATTTGGAATCTTGCTCCTGAACCACTGCTGTAGAGGCAGCCATGTGTCCCAAGAGCTGCAGAAAATGCCTTGCTGGTCGAGACACCTGGAGGGTGAATGAAGAGGCCAGTGAGATAAGGGTCCTTGCCCTGTCCAGGGGAAGGAAGGCTCTTGCCTTTACTGTATCCAGCTCTGCCCCTATGAAGGTGAGGAGCTGCACAGGCTCTAGAACTGACTTTGAAAGGTTCAGAAGGAAACCTAGAGAAGTGAGCAGTTGCTGAGTTATCTGTAGGTGTAACTTGACTTGGTCTGGAGACTGGCCTACTATGAGCCAGTCGTCCAGGTATGGAAAGATGGAGATCCTTTTTCTCCTTAGGAAGGCAACTACTACTGCCAGGCATTTTGTGAACACCCTTGGAGCAGAGGTTAGGCCGAAGGGCATTGCTCTGAATTGGTAATGGCCTGAGGGCAGCTCAAACCTGAGGTACTTTCCGTGGGAGCTTCTGATGAGAATATGGAAATAGGCATCCTTGAGGTCCAGGGAAACTAGCCAGTCCCCTGGCCTTAGAGAGGGTAGAATTATTCCCAGAGTCACCATTTTGAACTTTGGCTTTAAAAGGTGCTTGTTTAAATATCTGAGATCCAGGATGGGCCGCCATTCTCCTGTCTTTTTGGGGGTTAGGAAGTACCTGGAGTACAATCCTTTTCCTCTGTGTAGGGGTGGAACCCTCTCTATGGCTCTCAGAGCCAAGAGGGAAGAGACCTCTGCCTCTAAGGCAAGTGCCTCTGAAGGATTTGCAGGTGGAAAGGATCTGGTTCTCATCTTTGGAAATTTTTTGAAGCTGAGAACCAGTCCCTGGCTTACTTCCAGGACCCATTTGTCTGATGTTAAAGACATCCAGTCCTGGACAAAGTAAGCCAGCCTGCCCCCTACAGGTGGTGGAGAATCGGCCCTGGCAAACCCATCAGGGTGCCTGTTTGGCAGGGGCTTTAGGCTGAGGGGTGGAAGCAGGCCTGCTTGTACCCCGTCTGCCTCTCCCTCTGAAGAACCCCCTTTGAGCAAAAGCAGAAGGGAGGCTGGGGCTTGGTAGAAAGGCCTATGAAAAGGCCTGCCCCTGGAATGCTGCCTCTGGGGAGTGGCTTGCCTTTCCTTAGCCTGAGCACTCCTATAGGTGGTCCTGTATTCATCCATTTTCTTCATGTAGTTCTCTGTTTGCTCCCCAAACAGAGAATTACCCACAACAGGAAAATCCATGGCCTTAGTCTGGGTATCCTGAGACAGGCTAGTACATCTGATCCAAGCCATCCTACGAAGGGCCACAGATGTAGCCATGACTCTAGATGAAACATCATGGGAGTCCACTGCAGCATGGAATTGCACCTTGGATGCCTCAATACCATCCGCAGCCACCTGCTCCAGCTCCTTGGCAAGCTGGCCAGGGACCTGTTTAGCTAAGGCCATTACAGTGTCCCATCTAGATTTCTGATATCTAGCTGTATAGGCCATATAATTAGCCTGCCTGAGTCCCAAGGATGCTGCCATGTACTCTTTCTTTGCCATGGCATCAATCCTCCTGGAGTCCTTATCTGGTTGGTGTGAAGCCAAGGGTATATTTGCCTTGTCACAGGCAGCAGCCTGCACTACCCCAATCATGGCTGCATTGCTGGGTAAGGAACTCCGTATCTGAGCCTGAAAGAGTATACCTCTTGTCCTTTCTTCTGTCCACAGGAGGTATGGAATTGGGAGACTTAAGAATTTTTTGTGTCTGTTTCCCAAAAGATTTGTGGAGGGGAATAGACAGTCTCCTGGACTCTGGGATGTCCATCATCTCTACATAGTCAGGCTCTTCCTGATGCTCCACTGCCTCCTCCATGGGAAGCTGGAGGGTATCAGCCACCTTTCTGTAAAACATGTAGTGTGAAGGGGACTCAGAAAGCCTAGGAGGAGAAACACCTGAAGGTCTGTCTGGGGAGATGTCTGGGTCAATAGGCACTTCAGACTTTCACCATCACCATAATCATCTTCCAACTCTTCCCTCCTCCTCCAACTCCGGTTCATAAAATTCTTCCAGGGTATAATCCGGAACCGGGGGAGCCGACCGAACCGAGCCCCTGCCAAAAGGTGCCGGTTCAGTCGGAACCGATCGATGCGATTCCACAATCCTAATCGCTTTGGCTATTTCAACGGCGGTCGGAGTATGAGATTCTGGATCCAAACCGGTCGATTTGTCTTTTCTTTTTTTGTCGGAACCGATTCCTCAGAATCGGCCTCCTTTGCCCAAAGAAGTATCGCCCTGGTCAAGGGCACTCCTGGTTCGTCAGAACCAACCAGGCTGGCCATCCGGTCAGCGGACTTCTCGGCCTCCCTTTCCCTCAGTCTACCTAATCTCTTTTCCAGGGTAGATTTGGGAAAATTTTTGCAAATTTGGCAATCTGAATCGAGGTGGTCAAACCCCAGATAATAAATACAGGTGGCGTGGGGATCAGCCTTAGCAAAGACCTCCCCACACACACACACTGCTGTGTTGAAACCCAGTGGGCCCGGTTTTTTTCTTGGATTTCTCAGACATGGCCAACCTAAACAAACTTACCCTTTTTCGCAATCCGCCAGGCAAGATTCCCCTATCGGTTCCTGACCATGTCACGGGTCTTGGAAAAAACTGTATTAAAACCCAGTTTTTTTAGAATCGATACGGACCGGTAACCACACATTAAAGTAAAGTACAATTTTACTTAAATGATCGGTTCAGCCGAACCGATCCACAGCTTTACAAGTTCCACACAGAAAACAGAACAAAACCTATCTAGTACTCACGGTACCACAGACAGAGACTTGAACCGACTATGCGGAAACAACAATTTCGGAAGAAAACCGACCGAAAACCGACACTTCAACCGACTTTGAACCGAGCAGCAGGAGAAATCTCCAGAGCGACTGTTCAGTGAGGCGGAGTAAAGAATCTGACGGTTGCAGTTCGAATAACAACAGGCAGAGGCTTCAACCGAGCTTGAGATGAACATTCTATGCCATGCATAGAAAAGTTAACCCAATGTTCTCCGGGGCAGTTGAAAGGCAGGACCTATCTGCATTTGTCAGAATACAGCAAGACTTCTTGTTGTTTGAAAGGGAAAAGCATGCTTTCAGGGCAGCTAAAACCCTCACTGCCTCCACCGAAACCAGTTAGCCCCAGGTTTCAACGAAAAGATTTATCTGAAATAAGAAATGCTTGTTGGTTATATAAGGAAACTGGGCATATTGCCTGACAGTGCCCCAAAAAGGTGAGCCATTATACACAACAGGGTGCTAGAAAAGAAGTGGGTTGTTTGTGTGTCTCTGGGAGCATGCCAGTGAACATGAGGGAACACATGCACCCAGTCATAGTAAATGGTGTACAGACGTAGGGGTTAAGGGACACAGAGGCATCCCTGACACTGGTAAAGAGGGATCTGGTACAACCTGGTCAGCTTATACCCAATAAATACGTAATTGTACAAGGGTTTACTGGTGAAGAGAAAACATTGCCACTTGCTAGTGTTCTCCTTGACTGGGGTGAAACAGGGGGAACTGTGCAGCAGGTGGCTGTAGCTAACACATTAGCAGTGGGTGTGATCCTGGGTAACAATCTCCAGCAGGGGGTGGTATGTACAGTTACCCGTAGCGAAGCGGCAAGGAAAAATAGTAGTTCCCTGAACCCCACAGAAACCAGTGTGGAAACCACTGAGAGGCTGGTTCCCCAGCCTGTGTCTCCGGATGGGGAGACTGATAAAAAGGGGGTAGAAATTTCCCCAGGAGCAAGTAACCACCCAGCTACAGAGGGTTACTCTGAAGAGGGATGGGTGACCCCTTGTCAGAGGGTTGGAATTGACAGTGATCCTGAGAGCCCTGACGCTAGTGCTAGGGACCCTAGTTTAGCGACTGAAGGGGACTTGTCCCATGCCTTGGGAAGGTGTGAGGGGTTTGCAGCTGCTCAGAGAAGTGACCCTAGTTTAGTGAAGCTGAGGGCTTGGGCAGACTCAAACGGAGCACAGGGAGGTGATGGAAGACATAGGGTTTATTGGGAAAATGGACTTATGTATACACACGCAGTACAGACAGAGGGAGGGAGGGATGCTAGGCAAGCAGCCTGTTATTCCCCAGGGATATCGTGAGCAGTTGCTCAAGGTTGTCCCATGACATTCCCTTGTCTGGTCATCTGGGAATCGCGCGCACAATGCAGCAGTTGGCCCAGAATTTCTACTGGCCTAACTTCACCCAGCAGGTGAAGGAGTATTGCAGGTCTTGTCATCGGTGCCAAGAGATAGGGATAGCGGGCAAGAAAACCCAAGATGCCTTAATTCCATTGCCTGTAGTGGAGGAGCCATTCCAGAGGGTGGGAATGGATATTGTGGGGCCTTTAAATACCCCCAGCTCCTCAGGGAAGAGATTCATCCTAACTGTGGTGGATTATGCCACCCGGTACCCAGAGGCAGTTGCCCTATCCTCACTGAGGACAGACAAAGTGGCAGATGCCTTGCTTGGGATTTTCTCCCGTGTTGGGTTTCCACAGGAGGTAATCACCGATCGAGGGGGTTCCTTCATGTCAGACCTAATGAAATGTCTATGGAAGAAGTGTGGGGTGGTGCAGAGATGCACAACACCGTATCACCCACAAGCCAATGGACTTGTGGAAAGACTCAATGGTACCCTGAAGGCAATGCTCCGGGCATTTGCTGAACAGCATGGGAGGGACTGGGAGAAATGCCTTCCCCACCTGTTGTTCGTATACAGGGAGGTGCCCCAAGAGTCGACAGGATTTTCCCCCTTCGAACTGTTGTATGGACGCCGGGTACGTGTGCCCCTAGACTTGATCTGGGAGGACTGGGAAGGCAAGCACGCCACCCAGGGAAAGTACAGTTACATAAGAATTTACCGTAACAGTAGATCTTCGAGAGAGGCTCTTGCAGTAGGTAATTGCATATAGGACTGATGCCGGCAGGCGGCAGGACCCCACGAAAATTTCTAGCTGAGCAGTCTCTGGCGCAGGGACCGCCCCATTGCCAGGTGACCGCGCCAGAGACGCCGGTATAAAGGAGCAGTCCTCGACACCTGCTTTTTCCAGTTCTTTTTTCAACGGCCAGAAAAAGCTGGACAAGAGAGGAGCAGATATTTCCTCACTGGAAAAGGAGCTGAAAAGCCTAGGGGTGGGAGGGAGGAGAGTTATTTATCAAAGAGCCTCTCAAGATCTACTGTTACGGTAAGTTCTTACATAACTGTACTATCTTACTTCGAGAGAGCTCTTGCAGTAGGTAATTACATATAGGACTGAATCCCAAGCAGTCTGGAACAAAGAGAGGCACCGGGAGGAGGAAAACTACTCCAAAAAGAAGTTCTAGCTGTGCACGTCTCAAGACAATAGGCCTTGCAGAACAGCCAGCCTGAAGCCTGCTCTACGGCAAGAGGCAACATCCAAACTATAGTGTTTAGTAAAGGTATGGACGGAAGTCCAGGTGGCGGCAGCACAGATGTCTGCCGCAGACACATTTTTGAAACAAGCCGCTGAGGCAGCTACTGCTCTGGTGGAGTGGCCTCTTACTTGACCCAGTAGGGTCTTGTTATATTTGTCATAACAGAAAGTGATGCAATGAGCCAACCACTTAGACAGGCATTGCTTGGAAACAGCATTGCCTTCCCTTTTATGAGCAAAAGAAATGAACAATTGGTCAGTCTTTCTGAGCTCCTTTGTCCTGTTGGTGTAGTATCTCAGAATCCGGTGGACATCCATAGTATGGAATAAATACTCCCCTTGATTAGAGTACTGCGTAAAAAAGGCAGGCAACTCTATGGACTGATTCAAAGTAGACTCAGCTACTACTTTAGGGAGAAACTTAGGGTTCGAGCGAAGAGCAACTCATTCCTTGTGAAAAATCAGGTATGGGATTTTGCACATCAGGGCCTGGAGCTCGGAAATTCTCCGAGCTGAAGTAGTGGCCACCAGGATGAGTCTCTTCCACGAAAGGAATTTCAAATCCACAGAAGCTGCAGGTTCGAAGGGAGGGACAGTAAGTTTCTCGAGAACAAAGTTCAAGTCCCAAGGGGGAGCAGGAGTACGGATGGGGGGCCTCAGGTGGAGGACCCCTCGGAGAAAGGTCTTAGAGACCTCCAATTGAGTGAAAGCTTTGTCTGCAAAGGGAACATGATACGCCGAGATGGCTACCATGTGTACCTTCAGAGAAGAATGACTGAGACCCAGGTCAAGCAGATGACGTAGATACTCCAGCAGAAGCCTCGCTGAACAGGAGAAGGGGTCCACATTCTTGGAAGCAGCCCAGATAGTGAATCTTTTCCACTTCATGGCATAGGATAGATCTGGTGGAGGGTTTTCTGGCCTCCACCAAAATCTCTGCCACTTTGGGAGACACTCCAAAACAGGATGGGCTAAGTCTGCAGGAGCCATGCATGCAGTTGAAGGGATTTGAGGCCTGGATGGACCAGGGTCTCCTGATCCTGGGTCAGTAAACCTCGAAAGAGAGGAAGAGGAAGAGAAGGATCCTCTGAATATTGTTGTAGAAGAGAGAACCAAACTTGCCTGGGCCAGAAAGGAGCGATCAGAATCATTCGTGCTCCTTCTGAAGCCAGTTTCTGCAAGACTCGTGGGATAAGTGGAATTGGGGGAAAGGCATAGACGAATCTGTCCTTCCACTCTAGAGACAGAGCGTCGTTCCAAAAAGCGCGTCGCTCTGGAATGAGCTAGCAGAAGACGGGAAGTTTTCCATTTAGAGGGGATGCAAACAGGTCGACCTGTGGTGTTCCCCAAAGTCAGAAGATATTGGCTAGGACCCCTTGGTCCAGTTCTCACTCGTGAGTCAGAGCAGAAGAGCGACTTAGCTTGTCTGCCAGGGTGTTGTCGACTCCCGGAACGTGAACTGCCATTAGGTGAAGGTCGTGTTGTGTTGCCCAATCCCAAACCCTCATTGCCTCCCTGCAATGAGGGTAGGACCGAGTCCCTCCCTGTTTGTTGATGTACCACACCACACACATGTTGTCCATCTGGACGGCAAGGTGGCTGGGAAGGATGTATTGGTGAAGGGCTTGGACAGCACACAACACTGCCTGAAGCTTGAGCACATTGATGTGGAGAGCTTGTTCTAGCTTGGACCAGTAGCCCTGGGTCTGATGAAGGCCTAGATGGGCTCCCCAACCTTCGCCTGAGGCATCTGTGGTCAGAGTCTGGGAGGGGGGGAGGACGAAAGAAAGGAACTCCCTGAAACATTTTCTCTTGAACCATCCACCATTGCAAGTCTCGAAGCATTGGCGAGGAGACCATAACTGGGTGATCTAGATCGTCCACTAGCTGATCCCATTTAAAGCATAGAGTCCACTGAGAAATTCTCATGTGGAGGCGAGCGCGAGGAACCATCAGGATAGCTGCCGGCATGAGCCCGAGAAGGCGAAGGACCAACCTCATTTGGGTCTGGAGGGTGGACTTCCTGTCCGGAGGCAAGAAGGCCTTACCCGTGGTCATATCAAGAATCGTCCCAATAAATTGTAGTCTCTGGGATGGGACCAGATGAGACTTGGAATGGTTGATGGTAATACCCAGGCAGGCAAAAACCTGCTGGGTAAGGGCGAAGCAATGCAGGAGTTCCTCCCTGGATGAGGCTGCCAGGAGCCAATCGTCCAGGTATGGGAAAACCACCCCTTGGTACACAGGTGGCCGCCACATGCCAGGCATTTGGTAAACACTGGGGCCGAGGATAGACCAAATGGGAGCACCTTGAACTGGTAGTGGTCCCCTGAACGCAAAATGAAGGTATTCATGGCGAGAAGGGTGAATGGAATGTGCAGATAAGCATCCCTGCATATCCAGAGCACAAAGCCATTGACCCGCCGGATGAGGGCAGAAGGCTCTGCAGAGAGAGCATCCTGAACCTTTTATTCTATGAAAAGATTCAGGGAACTGAGATCCAAAATTGGTCTGAGATCTCCAGTCTTCTTTGGGACCGGGCAGAAATGAGAATAGTAACCCGTCCCTCGCAGATGAAGGGGGACGGGCTCTATAGCTTGCTTCAGCAGGAGAGCCAAAATTTCCTCCTGGACCAAAAGAAGATGTTCCCATGAATACGACAACTTCAGAGGAGGGTGGTGGGGTGGCTTCTGAAGAAACTCTATCGAGTGCCCCTCTGCTATGAGCTGGAGCACCCAAGAATCTGTGGTTATCCTCTCCCATCCCGGAAGGTGAAGGGAAAACCTCCCTCCTACCGGTTCCTCCGGGGAGTCCGGAGGCAGTGAGAGAGGAAAGGAGTCAGGTGGTGTGGGGCAGCACCACAGCTGAAGCACCCACTGCTTTTTTGGGTGGGGGGGCTTAGCAGCTGTGGGGGCCCGGCATTTTGTGGCCCGCCTTCCCTGTGGTTGCGCCTTTGGCCGATTCCGTCTGCGAAACGGATGGCGCTGCTGCTGATGGGGACGGTACATGGAATCAACTGACTTCAGTGCCGTCCCCTTCTCTTGCAAATCGGTGATGATGTCCTTGACATCACCTCCAAAAAGCACCGACCCCCGGAAGGGTGCTTCCTGGATAGCAGATTGCACCTCCGGGACCAACCTCGACATGCGGAGCTACATGCACGCCGCAGAGGCCTACAGTGAAAGCTGAGTTTCGTCCAGCAGTGTTCACTGCATCGTATGTCGCATTTAAGCATGTGGCAACTGGCCGAACAAGCAGAGCGGACAAGATCAGCCAACTCCTGCTTGACTTGGGAGTCAGGCAAGGAGTCCAGTTTGGCTTCGCTGAGTCAGAATGGCCTTCTGGTAGTCCCCCATCTGGCCGACATATTTCAGGGCTCTGATCCCCAGCATGGAGGAAGCATAAATCTTTCTCCCATACTGGTCCAGAAGGCGCGATTCCTTATCAGGTGGTGACAAGCTAAGATGTTTGGGGTTTGCCGACCGGCCGTGAGTGGCGCTAATCACGACCGAGTCAGCATGAGGGTGAGAATCCAGAAAATCAACACCCTCCGTAGCCTGATATAGCCTGTTCGACTTCCTAGGAAGTGGGGCTAGAGCCGACGGTTGTTTCCATATTGTGGTAAAGAGGTTGGCATGAGGCTTCTATCCAGGGTGGCACCAAGGTAGGAGCTGTCACGGGCAGGTCCAGATGTTCAGCGTGTTTCAGACGCTGAGGATCTGGTTCCAGGGAGTGCCACTGATAAACCTCCTGGATTTTCCTAAGCAACTCCGTAAAAGAAGGATCCTCCGGAGGAGACTTCGGAGGAGTCCTTGGCCTGGGCTTCGATGGAGAGCATGGTCGTTGCCCTCTCGGAGCAAACTGCGAAGAACTGAGGAGTCCGAGGGTGAAGAGGAGGACAAAGAGGAAAAGACCTTTCCGACCTGGGGAGGAACGACCCTTGGGAAGTCCCCAGGGAAGCGTGTCCTGCCCTTCTCTAGATACAGATGGAAGAACCCTGGAATCCGGAGGTGGTGAGGGAGTGTGCCACCTCGGACATGCGGGAACCTGGGACGGCACTGTCGCCAGGAGGTGTCTCTTGACCTCTTTGATGAGCTGAGCCTTGGCCTCAGCCCACCAGGAGGCCAGAGTCTCCTGCAGGTCCACCGGCGGCCGCGAGGGCGGTGGAGGAGGAGGAGGCGGGGGATAAGGATATGGGTTGTAACCGTATGAAGCGTATCCAAAAACCCAGCAGTAGAGCCCAGCATCGGGTACTGTGGCACTGGATACTGCGGTGCTGGGTACGCGGATGTCGGATAGGATGGAGGTACCGGAGGGGGGGCTGCCACAGACAGCACAGCCGTGGCCTCATGGGCGGGTCCATAGTGGAGGGCCCGGTGGGAGCAGGATGTCTCCAGAGTCGGTAAGGCACGGCCAGCGCGCCGAGGTACCAACATTGTAGATGTCGGCATCGAGCCGGCCCAGGAGCCACGCTAGGTCCAAGCGACCAGGTGGCGGAAGGACTGATGGAGGAGGAAGATCCCAGCTTCGCCCGGGATGGAGGGAAAACCTGGGTCAAGTTGGGGAGACCTGGTTCCCAGATGATACGAAGACTCGCGAGGAACCGGTATGACGATGATGGGGGCCGCCATTGGTTCCTTCGCCAGCCGGACGCCGATCTAGCCGACATGTGGCTTAGGGGCGAGCCTCGGCAGGCGCCAGAGGAGCCGGGTCCAACTTATGAGGCCATCACTGGAGGCAGGTCGAGTAGAGTGATCGGCCTGGTCCAGTGAGTGAGGAGGCCGCCGCCCGAAGGGTCGGACGTCTTACCGGCACTCTCCGGGCCGACGTCGGACGAGCCGACGCCCGACTTACCGGAGTCGCCCACAGTGGTAGGCCGCAAGCCTGCGGCTGAACCAGGGGCGGAGGCCTCCAACTGCCAGAGGTGCCCGCAAGGCCCGAGCATGAGCCAGACGGGTGGGCCAATGCCCCCCTCAGAAACCTCTGAGGTGGCTGTCGAGGAGCGGTTCCCCGGAGGGGATGTTACCTGCATCCCAGTGACTCCCGAGGGAGACACGGTGGAGGAGCCCTTGTCCCGGTGCCTCTCCTTCTCCTTCTTCTTCTGATGGCCTCGAGGGTGGATGCCTGCCTCAGTTTTTGAGCTCCTTCACCATGAACTCATTTCTTCTTCAGAATATGGGCTTCCAGGGATTACTGCCGCCTTTTCCGGGAAGCCGCGTTGAAACTGAGGCAGTGCTGGCACTTCTCAACCGGGTGATCGGGGCCTAGGCAGAACAGGCAGAGGGAGTGGCCGTCCTTGTGCGGTAGTTGGGCGCCGCACGAATCGCACTTATTCTTGTGCTCGGAGGGTGTAGGGGACGACATACACCAACGATTATACTGACGTAAGGTGAAAAAGCAATTTTTTTCCGTGAAAAACCGACGAAGGTAGGGCTGACGAAGCACAAACTTTTCCGCGAGGCGCTGCACAAGCTAACGGCGGGAAAGAACTGGAAGGCGGGCGCCAGGGGCTGCCCCTTTATACACGACGCCTCCTGATGCCGGTCACCTGACGGGGGCGGTCCCGCCAGGACCGCTAACTAGAAAGTTCTTTTCCTCAGGTCCTGGCGCCTGTCAAGGCCAGTCCTATATGTAATTACCTACTGCAAGAGCCCCTCAAGTAAGCTCTCCATTGTGGATTATGTCCCAGGTTTAGGGAAAGGCTGAAGGAGCTTATGGGGACAGCCCAGAGCAACCTGGCAGCTGCCCAACAGAAGCAAAAAGTATGGTATGACCGCAGAGCTAGAGCTCGCTCGTACATGGTGGGTCAGGAAGTCATGCTCCTTATTCCGGTCCAGAAAGACAAGTTGCAGGCTGAGTGGGCAGGATCATATAAAGTGGTTAGGAAGGTAAATGACGTAAACTACACTGTGGAGTTACCTGACAGAAGACAGACTGAAAGGATGTACCATGTCAACATGATGAAGCCATATGCCAATAGGGCTGACATGGTGTTTGCGGTGTGTAGTCATGGGGAGGGGATGGACGAAGGAGACCCCCTTCTGGATTTGCTGGAAGAGAGTAAGTGGGAGTCCTCTGTGGAGGCAGTAAAATTGTCTCCCCAGCTGACCCCGGACCAGATCCAGAAAGTGAGGGAGGGAGGGAGGTTTTAGCAGACTTTGCCCCTTTGTTTAGCGCCAAGCCTGGACTAACCCCCTTAGCAACACATGATATGGAGACAGGGACACAGACGCCCATATGGCGGAAGCATATCGGGTGTCAGAGGCTGTCCAAAAGGACATTAAGAGGGAATTGGAGCAGATGCTGGATTTAGGGGTAATCCAGAGATCCCACAGCCCCTGGGCCTCACCCGGAGTCCTTGTGCCCAAGCCAGATGGCTTGACTCGTTTCTGTGTGGACTATCATGGACTGAATGCAGTCACGAAGCCTGATGCCCACCCAATGCCCCGGACAGACGAGCTCTGGACAAGTTGGGAGGGGCGACCTACCTTACAACTATTGACCTGACCAAGGGGTATTGGCAGGTAGAACTGACAGACAGGGCTAGGGAGAGGTCGGTCTTCATCACTCCATTAGGCTTATTTGAGTTTAAAGTAATGCCTTTTGGAATGAAGAATGCCCCGGCCACTTTCCAAAGGTTGGTGAACCAGGTGTTGAATGGTGCTGAGGAGTACGCCGTAGCATACCTGGATGACACTGCCATCTTTAGTACCAGATGGGAGGAACACCTTTCACACCTTAGGGAAGTGCTGGGCAGGATACAGAGGGCCGGGCTCACTGTCAAAGCCGAAAAGTGTCAGGCAGCCATGGGAGAGGTGGCATACCTTGGACATGTGGTAGGCCGGGGACAGCTCCGTCCTAACAAAATAAAGATAGAGGTGATCCAGGCGTGGCCCAGACCAGAAACCCAGAAGCAGGTCAGAAGCTTTCTAGGGACAGCAGGGTACTACAGAAAGTTTGTACCTAATTACAGTGCCCTGGCTGCACCCTTATCTGACCTGACAAAGAAAAGGATGCCCAAGAAAATTACCTGGGACCCAGCCTGTGAGACAGCCTTTACAGACAAAAAGGAGGCACTGTGCAGTGCTCCTGTTGTGACAAGTCCTGACTATAGCAAAACCTTCATAGTTCAGACGGACGCCTCAGACGTGGGTATTGGGGCAGTACTGAGCCAGACATCTAGCCAAGGGACAGATCACCCAGTTGTGTACCTGAGCAGAAAGCTGCTTCCCAAGGAGCAAGCATACTCCACGGTGGAAAAGGAGTGTCTTGCCATAGTGTGGGCCCTAAAGAAATTAGAGCCATACTTGTATGGGCAGCATTTTGTGGTGCAGACTGACCACAACCCCCTGGTTTGGCTGACACAGATGGGGAAGTAAAATGGGAGACTGCTAAGATGGAGCCTTGCTTTACAAGGGTATGATCTAAAAATTGTACATAGGGCTGCAGTAAAGAATCAGAACTCAGATGGGCTGTCTAGGGTCTATGAGGAGTGAACTGATTTGGGAAGCTCATTCCATGTAGGGGATAGATCCCCCAACTTCAGTCTAGGTGGGGAGGATTGTGACATAGACAGCCAGCTCTGAGTGCTGTATCATTTTTTATTTCTTAAAAATAACAGAAATGTGGTACTGAATTTGTCTGTGGGAAATGCCACTGTACTTGGAGTGATCTCCTTCACTCACACACACATCCCCCTCCCCCAGATCTCAGTATGTGAGATGACCACACACACAGGAACTTAGATAAAAAAAATCTAACACCTGCAAGGCCAAGATAATTGCAGGGCTAAAAGGTACCTAAAATCAGGGACATCCTGTTTAGCT
This sequence comes from Neoceratodus forsteri, assembly GCA_016271365.2. Lineage (NCBI taxonomy): Eukaryota > Metazoa > Chordata > Ceratodontiformes > Ceratodontidae > Neoceratodus > Neoceratodus forsteri. Next base: position 1,041,965,235 of record CM028130.1, on the reverse strand, counting down.
AGTTCTATTATCAGTAGCCGAGTTGGCAGGAAAGAACATATCCATTTTACAACGTTTACAGGAAAGTAAAGCAGGGCATGACACTTCTATGTGAAATTAAAAATGAAAATTACGTACCTACAGTAATTCTTGATCTTCTCTTGTATCTTCACCATTCATTACTGCTTGGGTTGTGCCGGAGGTGTGCACCCGCCACAGGAGATTTTTTTATTTTTATTTTGGAAATTAGGCACCAGCGGCAGCCCCCGACAGCAATGCACTGCGTCATGCGCGAGGGGCGGCCGTTAGGTGCCGCAGACTCCTCCTCCATCTCAGTTCTGGTAGCCGGAGAGGTGAAAAAAAAGGGTAAGGAAAAAGAGAGCGAGGCAAGAGAGCCGAGAGACAGAAAAAAGAAAGGATATAAACGGAAAAAGGAATAAGCCAGTAGAGGACAGAAAGAAAGAGAGAGAATGCCTACCCTAAGGGACCGCGGGGCCTCCCTTCTGGGGTGGTTCCAAGGGAGGAACAGATAAAGAGAAAGAGAAAAAGGAAGAAGAAGAAGAAGAAAGGGAAGAAAATAAGGGATGCTGAGAGGGGAGAACACTGCCCATAGATATATTGGTTGAGAGGCTTATAAGCTCGGAACCAAAAACAATGGAGCAAGAATCCCTCCTGATAGGATTGAGAGAAGGTTCAACTGAATCGCTTGTACAGATTGGACACAAAGGGCAGATTCTCTAACCTCCCGTCATCCCAACCCCCTACACTCTAGCTCACAGACTGCCCAGGCAGAAATTCTGTTCCAGAAAGAGAGCGCCCAACTAGGAAGGGGAATAAGCCCCTTAGCACCTTAAGTGCTAACACAGATGCTTGTGGGGAGGGGGTAAGCCCTGCAGAAGGCAGCTTTGTATAAAAAGATAGAGTGGGAACTCAATCGGACTCCCTGAAGGCAAGACAAGAACAACAGCTCCAGGTAAATGAAGTGCCAGAAGCACCAACCAGAAGAAGCTGACACAATATTAATTAATACCTGCCATAGGGAACCTGAAAATTGGGGCTGAGCCATAGAGGGGACGGTCTCTTCAGCTGTGAACTGAACAACATGGCTAAGAAGCCAAGAGGTCACCCCTAGGGGCAATCAGAAAGAGTTCCCTCAGGACAGAATAAATCCTACTCGTTCCCCTTTACCTTGAGGAAAAAGGATCCATCCAGAGAAGAACGGAAAATCAAGATAGGGTTTTTTTGGGGGGGGGAGCTTAAAGGCCAGTGAGGAAGGGACAGGAACAAGTAGGGAGGGGGAGATGCCGCAGTAGGAGGCCACTGAGGGGAAGGTGGGCGGGTATCAGTAATGAATGGTGAAGATACAAGAGAAGATCAAGAATTATGGTAGGTACGTAATTTTCATATCTTCCCTTGTCAATCTTCACCATTCATTACTGCTTGGGTGAGTACCAAGCTCCCCCCCCCCGGCCCGGGGGAGGATAATAGAAACCCTGAGGGAACAAGATCCTCAGCCTCCTGCTGGTGGGAAACAGAAGGGGATGACCCTGGGCTAATCAGATGAGAAGCCTATGGTGGAGGAGAGCTAGGAGGTGTCCCCTGGGGACGGGGAGACAGAGGAAGCCCCTGCAGAAGCCTCCTAGCCCTGGAGGAAAAAAGACGGATCCCCTGGAAAGCAGAGCGAATCACCCTACACCGGGCCAGGGGTGATAACCTTGATAGACAAAGCCATGCCATCCGTCTAATACAAATCACTGTCCCCACAAGCCTGGAAGCCACCTCACTGGCATCGTAAGATGCTCTTGCTTGGTGTCTTGCCAGCTCCAGGCCTATAGCAGAGAGGGCAATGGCCTGTCTAGATTGCTCTGAATCAGGCACTGATGCTAGAAGCTGGGATAGCATTGACCACAAATGCCTACTGTAGGCAGCATGGTGCGCCTGATGTGAGGCATTGCACAGCATCGCACGAGAAGAAGAGAACACCCTTCTCCCCCACCGGTCAAACTGTAAGGAATCTGAATCCGGTGGGCGGTCGTGCTCCAGGCGGTGGCACCCGGAGGGAGTTTCTAGGAATGCCAATCCTGAAGGCGGGTTGAGAAGAGAACCTAGAGACTCCAATGGGGCACAATACCTTCTCCTGCAGTCTGCCGGGGCTGGAACAGGGACGGCTGGCAACTGCCAGGAATGGATAGATGCCTTCTGGAAAGGAATAGGCCAGGACAGTACCACCAAATGCTGGGCACTGAATTCACTGAGGAAAATAACACATCTCCTGTTCGGTATTGTCTCGCCTAACAAAGGAGATACGAAGATCCCTCACCATCCTCGAAAGGAATCGCTGATATTCAGTGAAATCAGCATCGGAGAGATGAGCAGGGGGTTCCTCTCCCTCCGAGAAGGGAGACGAAGATGATGGGGAGCTCGAATGTCCAGAGGACTCCTGTGGCAGAGGGGATAGGCGAAGCACCCGCTCATGCATATATCTAACGTATGATGGGGAAGGCCGCCACAGAGCCTCTGAATGTCTCCCAGGATAACGGGCCTGTAGGACCGACATGGCCTGGGAGAGAGGGGGATGGCTGCAGAGGAACGGGAGAGGGACACCTATGACGAGGCAACTGTCCTCTGCTGAGGCTCTGAAATCCGCAAAATGGAGCCTGAGCTGGTGGGATCCTGGACAACAAACCAGGTCGCAGAACGGAACCCTGGGGATGCGAAGCCTGGAAGAGCCTAGTAGGGGATCCTCCCCTGTGACAAACCTGTGGGATGCATGGGTCCAGAAGGGCAGCCCACAGCAACGCCACCAGAGGGGTCCCTGGAGCCCGAGAGGGAAAGATGGGGCCCAGTGCTACAGCTCCTACCTGCACCTCGAGGGGGGCAGGTGAAGACCGAGGCACCTCATCCCAGTCTCTCAACCCCCCGGACTCTAAGAACACCCTCCTCCTCGACCCCCAATGACAATCCACCCTGAGCAGGTGCAGCAGCACTGGGATCGGCAGCTACTGCAACCCTCCTCAGGAGGATGAGCCCCCCCACCTCCACGCTATCCCCCTCCAGGGACCCCAGACCACCCCCAGCCTGGGAGACCTCAGGAGAGGACAGCAGGGAAGACAGAGGAATAGGTGCGCTGGGCCACCTAGCACCTCGTCTCACTGGAGACCCTGACTCCGAAGAGTCAGGGTGCCAGGATGGGTCCACATCCGAATCATCCTCCGAGGAGGAGGAAGAGACCAGCTGGATCTCAATACTGGCCACCCCAGGGGTCTCCAGAGAAACGGCACCACGAATGGTGCCGGTGTCACCGGCGGCGCTGGACGATCTCGGAACCACCCGCAATACCCAAACCCGGCCCTGACTCCCCAGCGGCGCCAGTCAGACCTGCGGCACCGCCCTTGGCACCAGGACCCGACTTGGCGCTGCTAGAAGAGTTGACTGGGCCCATGGCACCGTGGGTGATGTCAAGAGCCAACACGGTGCCGCAAACAGCACTGCCCAGTTTACTGGCGCCGCGAATGGCGCCGGGATCCGGAGCAGTGCCGGAAGGTGGCGTCAAGGGTCCACCGATGCTGGGCCCAGCAGACCTGGGCATCGACATTGGGGGAGCCTGTACCTCCTAAGAGGTGACTGCCGAGGTGGTGTCTCCACCGCAGCTCCAGGAGGGATCACGGCGCTCCTCTGACACCACGAAAGAGACCTCCTCCTCGGCAAGACTAGAAGATGAGGAGACCTTCTCTCCAGACCATATAGGCCTGGGAGGGGACCCGGAGGAAGGGTCTAGAGATCTTACCTGAGAAGCCCTGGAGCGACGCCATCCCCCAAAAGTCGGCAGAGCTTTGCCGACCTTGAATGTGCGGACTTCTAGGACGCGACAGTCCATCAAGAAACAGGCATCGCACGAATCCATATCATGGTTGGGTCCCAGGCAGCAAAGGCAAACATCATGCTGGTCTATAATGGAAAAATGCCGGCCACAGGAGCACCAACGCATAGGAGCGCAGCCCGCTTTCGACTTACGCTTTGCTCCCGAACTGGACATGATGCGAAAACAATATGAAACAGAGAAAAAGGCTCCCGGTGCCGTAGAAATAAGGAACGGTCTTACTGGACTAATAACAGTTCAACGGCGTCGGGAGGAACTGGAGAAGGAGTCGCAGGAAGGCCTATGACACAGGTTCAACAATCTCACACACGCGGTAGCAGGTGCAGCTTCGACAGCGAAGAAACAGAACTGAGATGGAGGAGGAGTCTGCAGCACCTAACGGCCACTCCTCATGCATGACGCAGTGCGTTGCTGTTGGAGGCGGCACCGTTGGTGCTGACCTAAAAAAAGATCTCCCATGGCTGGTACACACCTCCGGCACAACCCAAGCAGTAATGAATGGTGAAGATTGACAAGGGAAGATAGGCTTTGATATCTGTGAAGATCAGGGAGACCCTTTTTCATCAAAGAGGTGTCATTTGAGAATGGATGTTATGCTGAGAAAAACAGGATCTTACTGCCTTATAAGGATCCGGTTTCCTGTAGATATATATTTTTAGTAAAAATATCCTGATAGGGAGGAAGTACAGTGACCTCATCCAGGAGGCTGGAGAAAGCAGCTTTTAAAACTATGATTCTGGTTTCATAGAGTGACTTCTTTACCTGACTTTGAAGCAGCAACATCAAGCCTTTAGAAGATAAGTATTTTGTCGATAGGAGATATAGTTGCACTTTTACACCTTTTTGTTTAATGACCTGCATGTTTTTTGTGATAAGAGTTCTGTATATTACTGTTTACTACTTTACATTTTGTTTAGTAAAGATATATTTTAAAAACAGAAACTGCCTGGTGTGCCTTGAAACATTTCTTTGGTTTTAAGTGAAGTTAGATGGTTTTAAAGCTGACACGGTGCATGAGTTTATGGGTGTACCAAACTGCGAAACAGTTTAAGAGTTTCTCTGGGTCTTGTATAGAGTTTAAAAAGGGTTCATTTTGTAATACCTGGTTAGGTGCCTGTAGGCAATGATATCTGGCCCCCCAAAGACAGAATTATCTGAGCCTGATAATTGGGTATGCTAACAAGAGGTTATCAGTTTGAATCCCTCCAGAACTTGAGACTAAGGTGACTTGAACCTACAAACAGACAAGAGGGTTACCTTGTTCTATTCACTGTTCACAAGACCACGCTCAGAGGTTGGCACTTTGGGAGTAGAGGGCTGACCTGCTGAATGAATCTGTGACACCCTGCAGGCCTATGACATGACCATTACGCACAGGTCAGGGCCTGCCAATGCAAATGCAGATGGCCTATCTCGCCAATTAGAACAGTACCCGAATTGTGGGAACCCTGCCATAAAATAGGGGTGTGTTTCCACAGATTCAGTCTTAGAAGGGATGTGGCGATTTGGCCATTAGTCATAATTTTCTGTATTTCTCCTTATGTTTAATTCCCCAAAAAGGCCAAAAACTTAAGGGTTGTCAAAGAAATGCCCAGTTTGTACTGCCAGAGTTACATAAGAAGACAGAATGCATAATGCAAATGTCTGACATCCCCTGTGCCTGAGACAAAGGCTGGTTAGAGTTAAACAGGGGTTACATTTCAATAGGGAATTGAAATTTCCTGAGAGCCATCTCCTCTGTGATAAACTTTCACATTTCAAAAGGGGAATTGGAATTTCCTGGTAAACCGATCAAAGGCAAAGGTGTCATAAAATGGCAGGAGATAGAAGGCATCTCCTATGGTCATAACACTTTAAAATCAAAGCAAAAATGGCTTTAGAGCAGGAGTTATGCAAATGGACAATCTGTGAACCTAGTGTCAAGTTCTGGGAATTACCTCAGTCTATTTACATTTCTATAAGTGGCAGTAAGGATACTGGATATCAAAAGGTCAGCCAGGAAGTTGGGGTGGTGAGGAAATCTAAACAATTAATAAACATTGATTCACTTAAAATATTGGAAAAGAGCAAGAGAGACCCCTGCTGGCCTAAAGATACGGCCACCAACTAACCAAAAGGCAGTTTACAGACTACAGACCCAGAATGATAAAAGTCAGCTCAAAATAGAGGCACAAGACATATTTTCCCCGAGAATCATTTCCTGACACACAAGAGAAGCCAACTTTTCTGACACAGAGCAAGACCTGCCCCACACACACACACACACACACACTCTGAGGACCAGTGGCAGCAAGAAAAACTGGGACTTGGAGACTTTGCAGAACCATTTATTTTCTGGACTTTGATTCACTATAGACAAGGCAGAAATAAGACGGTTAAATTTAACAGTGCATTTTGTATGTATTTTTCCCCAACTGTTTTTGTTATATCGTAACCAAATTTCTGAACCTTTTGTTTGTAAGTCTTGTATGGCAATTATTTAAGTAACTAGTAACAGCACTTGCTTTTAAAAACTGCCTGTGAGTGATCTGTGTGTGTGTGAAGGTGGGAAGGTTTATTCAATCTCTGATCAGCCTGTTTAGTGCTAAGGTGCCACCATCACTACCAAAGACTAGGATCCTGGAAGGGAATCTGGGGGCCTAAGTAGGGGAAATACACAAGGTCTGGGAGGGGTCTGTAGAGTTTGAACTAGGTTTCTGCACCATCTGTGGGAGAAGATGCCGTCAGGGTTATGAAGAAAACCCCAAAGAGCTTGTAATGCCTGGGTCCTCCCCCCAGTGCAGCAACTGAGGAGGGTTCTCACCTGGCTACAGACTCGGCACTGTATTTTACCCTTACCCAGATTAGAAAGGAAACCCTGGGCCCTCATGGTGAGTGTTCAGTTGTGAGCACTCTAAAAGGGCATGGGGAGGGTATTCCTGTTCCCCCTGTTACAGATTGCACTTAGAGAAGGGCACTGTGAGCTCAGTGGACCCGGCACCCAGGGAGTGGGTTTGTGACAAAGGGCACTTTGGCCTTGTCACAGGTGGCAGTCTGAACCACTCCTTCATGATCAGGGTGGGAACACATGTACTCAGAGCCCTGTTTGTCAAACTGATATTTTTCCTCAATTTTCTTATCTATGCCAGCAGCTGAGGTGGGTGCTGACATGATTTTAGAAGTGACCATTCTGAGGGATTTATGGATGGGTAGCATCAACCTCTTAGTTGAGACTAAGCCCACCATATTCATGAATTCAACTTCATCCTAATCAGTTTCCAGTGAGGAAATGCTGAGGGTATTGACCATATGTCTCACAAAGGCCCTGTACACACTAGGGAGCTAAAAATGTTTTAAGTGCCTTAAACCGTTTTAAACTCCCAGAACACGGTTTGTGTACACACTGTAACACAGTTAAAACCATGTTACAACCATGTTCTAAAACCATGTTAAAACCCTACTAGAGAGGTAGTCTTCAGCATGGCTTTAGATAAACATGGTTGCCTTAATCTGTGTTAACAGCAGTGTGTACACAAACCATGCTGTGCCACAAGCTAAGACAACCCGTCGTACGAGAAACACCTTTTTTTAGCTCTTTTCACTGAGGGAGCTCAGAGTCAGAGAACTGGAGCCTCAGGCATAGTCAATATCAATATCTTACAGAGAGCTGGGCTCAAACAGTATCCAGACCAGAAAAAAACTTCCAGTCTTGGAAAAGGTTAAAACATTTAATCACATATAAGATACAGCAGGCAGTATGTTGTCTGCTATATCTTATACGTGAATAAATGTTTTAACCTTTTCCAAGACTGGAAGTTTTTTTCTGGTCCGGATACTGTTTGAGCCCAACTCTCTGTAAGATATTGCCTTTTATTAGCTGCAGGATTTAAAAAAAAAAAAAACTCTACCAGTACTGCTGAGCTGGCAATGGCTCGCGGATTCTACCGATATATTTTTTTCTGCAATCCCTTTTCAGGGGTATCCCATCATGCACTGTGGCACCCATAATGCTCTGAGCCTGGGAATCCACTCAAGCAAGCATGGTTGTCGGTATGCAATGTGGACACTCCGACAATCATGCTAGAGACCATTTTATAAAACATTTCTTAAAATCTTTTAAAAGTGGTCCCTAGTGTGAACAGGGCCAAAGGTATAGTGAGAGGTGTAGTCACCTGAGGGTCTTGGAGGTGAGCCAAATTCTTGCTCAGGAGAACCATCTGGTTCCATGGGTTCTCCTTCCTCCTCTTCTTCATAAAACCTTTCTACCTCCTCCTCCACAGGCATTGAAAATGGAACCCGAAGCTGGGGGGGGGGGGAACAAGCACAGTAATGAAATTCTCCATAGCCTGGAATACCTGGAAGAATTGCCAAGCCTTAGTCATGCTACACGTTTTTATGGCTGTGGGTGGAGCCTACAGCCATATCGCTTTAACTTGAAAAGGGGTTTCTGTGGAACACATTTTTAAGTAGTTTTCAGCGTATCCTTCCATAACACTGCAAATCCCTATGGCAGTTAAAAAAATACTCCCTTCTTTCTGTTTAGAATGATGGACATAAAACTCAAAGCTGCTCTTCTCTGAGAGCAAATGTGCACACCTTCCAAACAAATCTAAATATCTTTAAAACTATTTAAGGTATGCAAAAACAACCAGTAAGAAAGTTGTTCAGGGCAAAAAGACCTTTCACATGAGGGTAGTCACTTGTCTGAATTATTTATATTTTGTAATATATGGTCTTCCAAACGACCTCATGCTTTTTCTCTCTGAGTGAACACAGGAGGAGTCATGCCAAACAAATGTAAATATCTCAGAAAGTATACAAGTTACCAATATACAACCAACATGAAGGCTGTTCAGGACAAAATTACCTTTCAAATGACGGTAGTCACTAATCTGAATTCATTAGATTTTATTTAAATATAGCCATCCGAAAGTTCAAAACTGTGAAGAAAAATGAAAATTCAGGTAATCAGATGGCCATAGTTTAAAAAATATAATTAGTGCAGCTTAATTAATAAGCTCATTTGAAAGGTCATTTTGTCCTGAACAACTTTTATACTGATGGTTTATGCATAATTTGTATACTTTTAGAGATATTTACATTTGTTTGCCATAACTACTGTTGAACTTATAACAGCCTAATTTCTCTAAAGCACTATGCCACTTTGAATGAAATGAGATCAGGCCATCTTGTCATGCCTAATTTAACAGTAGATCATCATGACTTACTAGTACTTCAATGGAATTCTTTAGTGCTTACCAGCTTGAAACAAAATGATCTGCTTATTGGGGTCACATTAGATCTTTTCAGGATGGGATCATGTTAAATATGTTAAATCTTTTCAGAACAAAAGCAGCAGATTAATTTTAGTAATTACAGTATTAGCCAGCAATATCCTATGAGATCTATATGTGAAGCGGATGCTGACCAGATAGGAGGAAGGAGGAAGACAGAGAAGAAAAACAATGTCTGTCTGTAAAACTTTTAGGCATCTATGCTGCAACACTGATTTTTTCATTTAGTATGTCCTCTTTGGCAACTTCTATTATTAAAATGCATTAAGTGTATAGTTTACTAAATCCTGACCTTGGGATAACTCTTGAATGACTCCTAAATATGTTTTAAGTCATTCCCTTTATGGAAGGTCAAGACCTGTGCAAAAGGTCAAGTGTTTTTTTCATATATTTTTTTTACAAATTTCCACAGTAAAAGTGTGGAGAAATAAAAAAGTATGTACAACTAATCTCCTATGCATTTTCAACGCAGAGAGAAGTTAATATCAGGCACAAAATCAAACCCAAAGTTTATGTAGCTTTGTTCAAAAGTTATTTTATTCTAAATCTTATTGGACTGTTGAGTGTTATTTTTTTCATTTTTATTTTTTTACAAATGTCCAAAGTAAAAGTGGGGAGAAATACAAAACTAATCTCCTATGCATTTTCAACTCGGAGAGAAGTTAATATGTGAGCAAAATCAAACCCAAAGTTTATACAGATTCTGTTCTAAAGTAATTTTATTCTAAATCTTATTGGACTGTTGATGAACTGAGCAAAGAAATGTTTAGATAAAACAAATTGAAGACTCCAGGATTGGGAGGTCATTAAAACTGCAAAAGGTCAAATTATGAAACCTTAAATGAACTCATTAAGACCATTCTTCTTAGTGTGTAATTATAATGAATTAAAGCCATTTGAATATAGACCTACAATTATACAACCATTGTGATACATATTTTTAGGATTAAAGGAATGGTGCATGGCTATGAAAATCGTGGTGATCGCACTTCTTCAACGCTTCAGTGTGCGTGGATCAAACCAAGCAGAGCCATAATAAAAGCTTCTATCTTCTCAAAAAAAAAACAATATTTTATTAAATTTGATTTAACACTGAAAATACAAAATAGCAATAAGGAAGTAAAACAATCAAGATGAGATTTCAACATTCTCCAACCATACACTGAAGCCAAGCCATAATAAAGGCTTCTGTCTTCTTCAAAACAATTATATTTTATGTTGATATATTTAATATTCTGTATGTAAGTAGACACTAGAAAAAAAAGTTTATTGGGTGTTTCAAAACAGGCAAATGCAACCAGACACAGAAGGAAGGAAGTCAAAAGAGAGTATTGGTTGCAGGGGCTTGCTTGACCACTCCAACGGGGGCCACCCACCGACACTACTGACCGTTGGAGGGCACTGGTAGCAGAGGAGGAGCTGGGCAAGTGCGGCAAGCAGTCAGTGTAGGAGGAGGAGGAGGTGAATGGCAGGCTGCCTGCCACAGTCCAGCTCTTGTTTTAAATCCCTGGAGGTGCCTGAGTGGCTGTAGCAATCAACTGTGCAGCAGCCCTCCATCTGTAGGAATTAAGGGGACTTAGTTTAGCTGTCCTGTTGTATTCAAGCAGGATCGAGCTCCATTACAGCAGCAGGTCTGACTGACACCCCGGATCCCTAACTCTGCTACTTGTACAGGACTGACCGCTTGAGAGTGAGCGATCCTCGCTGCTTGCAAAGGAAGTGAGAGGGATTGCAGTTGGTGCTCATTTGTGTGCCGGGGGCTGGCTGGGCTGGGAGGAGTGCCTTTAAGTGTAAGCACTGCATGTGTCTGAACTGTTGTGGATTGCATGGGCGAGGCGGGGAGTCCAGGGTGTTCATGTCCAACCCCCCAAAATTACCTTAGAAAATTTCAAATTCCTGCATTTTATTTTTTGGGTTGGCTCAGGCTCAGCTGCAAAAACTCAGTGTCTCAGCAGTCTCCATAGCAGTTGGAGCTAGCTGCAACTCAATGTGCATGCACGGGACCATTGATGGCCAGGGGAGATGGAAACATCATCAACAGAGAGAGCAGAAGAAGCCTGGTGAAACAGACTAGTGAGCGTGCTGCTGTGCTGCGTTGTCTGTACAGCACTGAGCAAGTTGTGGTGTCCTGTCAACTGTCATGGTGGTAGAGTGGGACTGTGTGCTGCTCTTCTTTAGCCTCAGTTGAACTGTGGGAGAACCTGAAGTATGGTCGACTAGAGAAATAACTGACCCATCCAGTGCCGAGCTGCGAGTAACACGCAGCGTGTCTTCTTGACTGTGCTGGACACTGGCTGGACTGGAGGTGTGGTCTGAAAAGAAGACAGGAGAGGTCGAAGAAAATCTCCTCTGGCCTAATGGCCTGTAGTTCTGTCTTGGGAGGGGAGCAACTGGTAAGGCAAGCAAACAGGAGGATAATCAGTAGAAAAGGGTTGAGTGGAGAAAAGAATAAAGATTGATTTGGGGGGAGGGGGGACTCCCGTCATTCAGAGAGGTGGTGAGTGGTATTGGCACCATCTCCCAGGGCAACCCACTCATTACATCTTAACCTCACTGATGTTCTGCCCAACTTTGAGCTTATCATGTGGAGTGGGAATAGGTGTGGAAAGACAGATGCCTGACTGACATCTTTGTCTCTGGCTGTCGCAGAGTGCTCCCACGTGCAAAGGTGGAATGGGGTTAGGAGTATTCTCTATATGCAGAGGTGGGATGGTGGTAGAGGAGGAGTTATGCAAATGTTTGGTGTTCCCATGTGTAGGAGTGGGATGGACGGGGAGCAATGCTCCCCATGTAGGGGCAGTGGGATGAAGGGGTGGAGTGCTCCCCATGTACAGAGATGATATGAAGTGGGAGGAAAGCTCCCCATGTGTGGAGGTTGAAAGGAGGGGGAGGAGTGCTCCCTATGTGCAGGAGGTGGGATGCAGTGGAAGAAGTGCTTTCCATGTGGGGGAGAGAAATGTAGTGGGAGAAGCAATGGAGGGGTCAGAGGATGAGAGCTTATAATGTATGGAGGTGAGATGGAGGTGCAACAATGATACCTATGTGTGGAGATGGAATGGAAGGAAGAGTGCTTTCCATGTTCAAGTTCAAGTTTATTGTGAAGGGATAAAATCCATCCAGCAAGCTCATTTGCAAGGAGGTCCCATGTACAAGCAATGATAAATACATGGTGTGAGATACAAAAAGTAAGTGTGATAGGGTGGGTGACCCTACCCCAGTTGGAAAACTGTAGTGATGGTTAAATCAGCTCAGCTTCAACAGAGTTTACCCCATGATGCCAAATTAGGGATATGTATAGCATGCAGTAGTCCCTGTAAGTAAAGTAAAGTTGTAGTTGCCTTTTCCTTCGTTTATGTAAGTCTGTTGTACTTTATATTTTGTTGTTTATCTTTGAGCCTTGCTAGCTGGCCACTAACAGGGTAGTCTTCAATCTAGTTCATGTTCTGCAACCCCCCCCCCCAAAAGAACGTGGCATGCTGGTATATAGAGATCACCATAAGAAGCATTACATGAGGGCTTTGCTTTTAAATAAGAGTAAAAGGAACTGCCCAAGGGGTATAATCTGCCAGCTAACAAATGAATAAAGCTCTCCTTGCTGAATGCACCCGATCTCGTCTGATCTTGGAAGCTAAGCAGGGTCGGGCCTGGTTAGTACTTGGATGGGAGACCGCCTGGGAATAGCAGGTGCTGTAGGTTTTACTTTGGGCTAAGGAGTAGAGAGGAACCTCAGGGAGAAGCAGTGTGGAGCCAGAGAAGCAGCCAAACGTGAGAGAGACATGCAGTGTTGAATTACTGAGATCCTGGTTACCCAAAGGTGAAGGTGAGGCAAGCTTAAGGTGGAGCTCAGGTTGAAAGTCCTGTAAAGCCTAAAAGCAAGGAGGAATCACTGTGGCCTGGGATTGGCCCTGGACCTCCAAAGGTCATTTTTGGGCTACCTGGATGCTAGAAGCTACTCACCTGGAATTTACCAAAGGGAGAGGACTCAGACTGGTGAGAAGCTGCAGAGGCCTGAGTACACAGATACTTGCAGAAACCCAAGGGGTATTGGCAGGGTGACCATACCATGCGATGGGTTCAGTTTCTGGTCTCTAGAGGGCATTGTAAGGTCCAACTGCAGTGTTCTAGTGAGAGGTCTCCTAGCTAAACTCCCAGCCCATACTCTTTATTATTTTCTTATAGTAACCTGACAAAAGTTTACATCTGAAAATGCCATCTGTACAAACCTGGCAATAAAACAGCACCTCAGGGTGTTTTACACGATATTTTATGATTCCTGCTGTCTTCCTGAATTGAACCCCATGACAGTAAGGACAAACAATATAAATTAAAATAAAGCAATTTTCTTTACATTAGTATTTACAATGTGTATAATGTTGCATTCAACAAGGATTGAGACCAAATATGATTACATAAGACACTATGTCCACCATGTGGAAGACGGCTGGAGAAGGAGAACTGCTCCCCATATACAAAGGAGGCATGGAGGGGGAGGAGTGCGCCCCATATGCGGAGGTGGGATGGGGGGGCAGTCACTTAATGGCCACCATCCTAGACCCCACTCCGGCCTGTGTGTGAAACTTTTTGCAATGGGCACAGTTTATGATGGGGCAGATATGCAATTCACATCTCTTCTCTGGCTGCTGTAAAGTATTGGGCTGATAGGTAGGGGTGCAAGAGGGTGCACCAGTCACTCAGGAGCACCCACTGTATCCTACCCCCACCCACCCAGCAAAGTGGGAACAGTTGTGGGGGGGGGAATACAAGATCCACATTTTTATATCTCAATACCTCAGAGTGCTCTCCATGGGCAAAGCACGTTAGGTGGGAGAGCCTCTGGCTGAAGCAGAGTGTTCTGCAAGTGTAGAGGTGTGGCATAGGGTGAGGAAGTGCCAGTCACCCAAATCCCACTCCAACCTTCATGCTACCTCTGGTGGAGCAGGGAGGGGTATGAAGGGGGCAGATGTGCAACTTGCATCTCTATCCCTGGCTGCTGCAGGGTGCTACCCTTGTGTGGAGGTGGGATGGGGCATCATTTTCCCAGAGCCACCTGCCTGGAGCCCACCCAATGCCAGTGCCAGCTTTCATGGAACTCAGATGGGTGAAGATGGAGAGCTGTGTGAACCACATCTGTCATTGGCTCCTGCAGAGTGCTCCTAACATGCAGGAGGTGGAATGGAAGGAGAAAATGCTTCACATGTGCAGAAATGCGGAAAGATGTACTGGGTGCCAATGACCTCGGGCAACCAATGGATCTGGACGGCAACCCCATTTCCACTCACCTGGTGCCCACCAGACTAGATAGAAACAGGTGTGGCATGGCAAATGTGCAACTTACATTTCTCTCTCTGGCTGGGGCAGCCAATGTGCAGTGGTGGAACGGTTGTGAAGGGGGCACCAATCACTAACCTCTGCCAGGCCACAGTCCACTATTTACCTTGGGCTGCTCACCTGGAGGTTACCTTGTCACTGTGCCAACCTGTGTAGAGTGGGATGGGTGTTGGGGGGAAGATGAGTAACCCACATCAGTCTGTGGCTACTGCAGATTGTTCCATATGTGCTGATGTGAGCTGGAGGTGTAGGGGACAGCAACTACCCAGGGTGCCCATCCCACACTGTGCTAGTCAATGTGAAGGGGCAGATATGTGACCCACATATTTTTCTCTGGCTATGTCTGGGTGCTACTTTTGTACAGTGGTGGAATAGATGCACCAAGTTTGTTTTACACTCTCTCTTCTGGTTTCTCTCTCTCTCTCTCTCTCCAACGTCTGCTCCCCCCACGGTGAAAGGAAAACTTCAGCACTGCTCTCTGTCTCAGTCACGGCACTCTTGCTGCCACTTTGTCTGCCTCTCTGTATATGCTGTCTGCTTCCACTGAGCTTCAGAAAGACAAACAGAGAGTCAGACCAACAGCAAGGTGCCAGAAGAGTGAGCGGAAATAAAATGGATGGCAACCGAGCTCTGGCACACACTGTACTCCACTTCTCTTTTTTGGGGGGTGGGGTGGTTGACACCATCTCTGACTGGAACAGATTGGACCTGCACATATATGCTGCACTGGAATAGGCTCTCGCTGTTGCTGTGTCTCTCTCGGGGGATAGACACTGCTAGGGGATAGGCCACCCATTTAAAAGAATGTTTGTTCAGGTGCAGGCATGGGAGCCACCGGTCATCATGGTTATGGTCACTACATTGCACTGTCCCCAATTTCACACTGCCAAGGTGGTGCTGCAATAGTGACAGCCTGTAACCTGGCGATCAATCTCATTCTGCTTACTCGCCACATCTCAGCATGTTGCTGTCACTGGGTGCTCTCTCTCCACTCTGTCCCTGACACTGGTGCCACTCACCACCTCTTTCGATCCTGCACTCTTTCGTTGGGGGGGGCGCTGCTGCCTCTCCTTCTTGGTGTCTGTCCCTGCAGCCCATGTCTCACTCTCCCTGCCATCCGGGGCTAAGCTACAGCTCTGCAGGCAATGCTGCCTCACTTCCCGGCACTCTTACTCCTTGTATTGTGCGGCGGGGTAGGGGGGCACACTGAGGCAACATGGACACTAAGAGATCCATGGGGCGGGTCAGTGGGTACCATCACAGAGAGCAATGCTCAAGCTGGGCAAGAACATACACTGTCATTCACACAGAGATATAAACAAGTTCAACGTGGATGTCTGTCTGGGTAAGGAGAAATAATATTTATTTGTTCTTTACTGCTAGGACTGTTTACTGCTTATGGCACAGAGAGTGGGGGATGCAGTGAATGGCTGGGTAACCGGACATCTGCAGGATGGTTGGGGAGACAAGCAGTAAGATCAGTAAGGGCATGAATGAAAGGAATGAAGCGCTCTCATTTGAGCACTTTATTTCAACTAGAGAACGGATTCCAGATGTGAAACTATGACTAGTGTCACAGTCTGGTTGCATGCTCATTGGTCTGCCAGGGACAAGCCCACTGTAGGCTGTTGTGCATTGGACTTGTCCCTGACACACCTCTGAAATGTTCTACCACAAGATGTTTCTTGGACACGTGCAAGAAAACATAAAAAACTATAAAGAATTTAGATTAGTGACTACCCTCTTTTGAAAGGCATTTTTGTCCTGAACACAAAAATGTAAAATAATGCACTTGGGGTACAGAAATCCAGGGGCAGATTACACATGGGTGGAGTAGTATTGACAACATTAAGAAAGCACACATTCAAAAAATAAGAGCTTTTACATACAGTTGATTACTGCTTAACAATATTTTGCATCTATGGCTGCCACTGTACATCTGATTCAACCCATAATGACGTTCCTCACATGAGGCAAAAAGGAGGCGTGGAGGCCATAACTGACTCCTTGTTTTTGTGTTAAAGGGGTCAGTTTCTTTACAGCAAAAACAAGGAAAGGCATCATTTCTAAAATGTGCAGACGAGCATGGGGACCACTTTTTTCCAGAGCATGCCACCACCGACAGCTACCACTTCAAGACTGCTACTACCCCCACCTAATACAATCAGGGGAAAATCAGAAGTAGTCTACCAGCACTGAGATCAATACGGTTATGGCACATTTGCCAGAAATTACTGCTTAGAAAAGAATGAGAAAGTGACTGTGGTGACGAGCAAGTCCCAGACCAGATCTTTAGTTTGTAAATAGACTCCTCCTGAGTCTGATTTGTACAGCTGCATGGGCCAAGTTCCACGGATGTTATGCCATCATCAGATTTGTATAACAGCATTGTGGAAGCACGTAACCAGACCGCTGTCTGATGTGCTGCCACAGTGCTCCGACATGTTTCCAGTGATTCTGTTTATGCAGCCCTTCCCCTCCACAGGTCGCATAAACATACCAACTTCCCGGCGCACTACTTTTCTCTTCTGCAACTGCAGTACTGATGGCCACCATGTGCAACATGTGATGCTGACTTAAACTGCATATGCATGACTATCATGCATACATAGTTACATCAGCATCGCCATGTTGTGAAAGGCTGACTACAGGGCAAACTTCACATGTGCGAGTATCACACATGCGCAGTACTGTAATTGCTGCAGTATTACTTACGGCTGACTCCGGTGCAGCAAAAGCACCACATATTCTTTTCCATGCTCTTTCCACACCTAAAAGCTCTCCACAGCCATACCAGTTCTGACCAGAGTTTGTTCTTCTTGGTTTCTTTTGGCATGCACCTTCTCCAGTGTCTGCTCGGAGGTTCTTTTATTTCTACTAGTTTCAGGGTTCCCCCATTTGGACACCCTGATTTCTAATCCATCTTTTACAGTATTATCTTTTAATTATGTCCCCTTTGACAGGTACGGCTGCTTATTTTGAGGGGTCTGACCCTCACTTGAGCGTTTTGGCGATGTGGAGGCAGACTGAGAAGCCATAACATTTTATAATTTTTTAGCCCTTTTCTTTTGTGTTTTAAGGCAAAACTTTATACAAAGCTCACAATTGTTAAAATCATGGTCTGGACACAGGCACTTAGCAATCTGACTTTGTCAAGAGTCAGAAAATGGAAATTACGTACTTACCGTAATTCTTGATCTTCTTGGACGAAGTCTCCACCACTCATTCACACTAATGGGACTACGCGGGAGCACTAGGACCCAGAGACCACAAATCTTCAGAGGGCCAGTACTGGGTAGGACTGTCGCACGTGCACCATGAGATAGCCGTTTCAGAGCAGGCTATCTCGCATTGACCCTCCATTCAGCTCAGTACCTTTTTCGACTGAGGAGGTGCAGCATAAACTAACGAAAGAAAACCTAACCCTAACTTCCAGGCATATGAAGGCCCGGATGATCCATGTAAGAAGGGTCAATCCAACAATGTCTTCACAACCCAAACAACAAGGAAATGAAGACCAAAACAGAATGAGTGAGCTCGGGGGATGGTGGGTGGGTGTGTGAATGAGTGGTGGAGACTTCGTCTAAGAAGATCAAGAATTATGGTACAGTCGTGGCCAAAAATATTGGCGCCCTTGCAGTTTTTTCTAATAATGCACCATTCCTTCCAGAAAATTGTTGAAATTAAAAAATATTTTGGTTTCCACATATGTATTTCTTTGGTTTGCAGTGGAATAAAACACAAAAAGCAGAAAAATTTACTAAGTCATAGCTTATTCCACACAGAAATCCTTAAATGGCCCGGACAAAATTATTGGCACCTTTTAGAAGTAGTTAGAAATAATTAGATTTCAAGCAGGTGATTCTCCTTCACTTTGGAACTGAACTCATCTGTGGTGAGTTGCAGGTGCCTGCAATATAAAAATCACTCATTCAACCAGTTTGAATAGAGAAAATGACTCATTCTCCTGTTTTGTGTCACTGTGTGTACCGCAATGAGCACGGAGAAAAGAAAGACAGCCAGAGAATTGTCTGAGGAGGTCAGGCAGAAGATTGTAGCCAAGGATGGACAATCTCAAGGCTACAAATCAATCTCCAGAGACCTTGATGTTCCTGTTTCCACCGTACGTAATGTTATCAGGAAGTTTAAGGCCCATGGTACTGTAGCCAACCTCCCTGGATGTGGCCGCAAGAGAAAACTTGATCGAAGATTGCAGCGCAGGATTGTTCAAATGGTGGAGAAAGCACCTCGATCAACTGCCAAACAGATTCAAGCTGACCTTCAGACACAAAGATGCGACAGTTTCAACTTCACGCACCATCATTAGCCAACTAATGAAAGGTTATATGGTAGAGATGCGGGAGGACCCCACTGCTGAGAGAGAGACATAAGAAAACCCGACTGGAGTTTGCCAAAACACACCTAAACAAGCCAAAACTTTTGGGAGAATGTCCTGTGGACATATGAGACCAAATTAGAGCTTTTGGTAAAAGCATATCATCTCTATGTTTACAGAAAACAAAATGAAGTCTTCAAAGAAAAACACCTTCCCTACAGTCAAACATGGAAGAGGTTCAGTGATGTTTTGGGGTTGCTATTGCTGCCTCTCTGGCACTGGGTGCCTTGAGCATTGTGCATGGCATCATGAAATCTGGAGATTACCAGGCCATTTTGGGCGCAATGTTGAACCCAGTGTCAGAAAGCTGGGTCTCCGTCGAAGGTCATGGGTCTTCCAGCAGGACAATGACCTCAACACACTTCAAAAACGCACCGGGAATGATTCAAGACAAGACGCTGGACTGTTCTGAGTGGCTAGCAATGAGTCCAGATCTAAATCCCATTGAAACCTGTGGAGAGATCTGAAAACAGCAGTTGGGAGAAGCACCTTCAAATCTGGGAGAACTGGAGCAGTTTGCACAAGAAGAGTGGGCCAAACTGCTAGTAGAGAGATGCAGGAAGCTCATCCATGACTATAGGAAGCGGTTGATTGCAGTTATTTTGACCAAAGGCTGTGCTACCAAATATTAAGTCTAGGGTGTCAATAATTTTGTCAATGCCATTTCTTTTCATTTTCTGATTTAAAAGGATATATTAAATTCTGAATCAAAAACAAAGGTTCTGTAATATTAACAGAGAAATAAAGAACTGTGGAGACCAAATACTGTTGTTAATTTCTACTTATGTTTAGAGTAAATTGTGAGTTATTTGAAAAAAGTGCAAGGGCACCAATATTTTTGGCCACGACTACAAGTACGTAATTTCCATATCTTCCTGGACTAAAAGGCTTCACCACTCATTCACACTAATGGGAGAGAACCAAGCTAAAAATCAACCCCCCACCGAGTAGTGCGGTAGGAGACAGAGCTCACTCAGGACAGAAGTCCATAAGGACTGTCCTGCTGAAGAAAGTGAACTGTCTGGCATGGACATCCAGAACATAGTGCTTTTACAAAAGTATGCACTAGCCACCTTGCAGAAGTCTGCAATGGGTACATTATAAATCTCTGCTAGGAAAGCCGCAGCCACTCTGGTAGAGTGGTGTGAACCCAGCCTTCCAACTTGACCTGTGCCATGGATTAGTAGTGTCGAAGACATGCTACTTACTAAGCCGAAATACATCTCGTGGCCAAAGGCTGACCCAGCCGAGGCATGCTGAAAGATACAATAGTTGATCGGATGCGTATCTCTTCATTCCGTCGATGCAGAATTGCAGAACCCTCCTTCATTCTGGCATTAACAAAGTAAGTAGGGAGAAGTAAAGCTTGACTAACGGTAACTGAGCCAGTGACATGCTGTCTACTGGCTCAAGATAGACTGAAAATGCGCAGAGGTGTACCTTCACTGCCGAGTAATGCAGATCTGCATTCGACAGGTCCAAGAGGCACCCTAACACCTTACTTGGTGGGCAACCGAAGGGTCCAGATGGGACTTGCACACCAGATGGAGAAGGGTTTCCACTTAGCCGCGTAAGCCCTCCTGGTGGAAGGCCTATGCCGGCTTAGAAGATGTCTGCGATGGTTTGGGAAACCTAAAACTTGCCCACTTCCATTTCCTGAGGAGCCTGGCATGAAGATGAAGGGAATGCAGCATAGGATGAACTAAAGTCCCTGTGTCAGAGGTCTGCTCGTAGAAGGAGTCGCCTCGGTGGAACTTCTGACAGACTGTTGATCAATGCAAATCATATCTGCCGAGGCCAGTCTAGGATGATGAGAATCATCCTGCCCCCCTGCTCCTACAACTTGTGCAGCACCCTCTGAATTAAGGGAAGAGAAGGTGACAAGACTTTCTATAGATACATTAGTGAAAGGAGAAAGTCCAACGGGGGTATTGCTAAGATCAAAGGGGATAAGGGGGCATGTGAGGAGGAGGACCATGTAAAAGCATCTATCCTAAATAGATACTTCTGCTCAGTATTTACTAAAGAGAAGGTAAGGCAGGGCCCACAGCTCAACACCATGGACACGGGGGGAAGGGGGAGGTGTGCACTAGTCCCTTCACAAAAGAAAGGGTCCTACAAGAGCTCAATAAGCTCAGGGTGGACAAGGCAATGGGACCTGATGGCATACATCCCAGGGTACTAAGGGAGCTAAGGGTGGAACTAGTAGAGCCATTAGCAGAACTGTTTAGTGAGTCTCTGAGCACAGGAGGTCCCAGAAGACTGGAGAAGGGCTTCATGTGATCCTGCTCCACAACAGTGGTAGCAGGGAGGCAGGGAACTACAGACCAGTCAGTCTTACCTCAGTAGTGGGCAAGATTATGGAGGCACTCCTTAAAGAAAGGACAGTGCAACACCTGGAATCCATAGGAGCATAGGATCCAAGACATCATGGGTTTACAACAGGAAGGTCCTGTCAAACTAATCTCATAGATTTCGTTGACTGGGTAACCAGAGTGGTGGACCAAGGGGGAGCAGTTGATGTCACCTACCTTGACTTCAGCAAAGCTTTCAATACTGTTCCACATAGAAGATTGATTAGTAAGCTGGGTAGGCTTGGGGTGGGTCAGAAGTTGGTCAACTGGGTGGCAAACTGGTTGACGGGCAGAAAACAGAGTGGTGGTAAATGGTATACAGTCAAAAGAGATGCAAGTCACAAGTGGGGTACCTCAGGGATCAGTCCTGTGGCCAGTTATCTTCATCAGTGACATTGCAGATGGACTGGAGGGTATGGTTTGTCTGTTTGCAGATGACACCAAGATCTGCAACAGAGTAGATGTTCCAGATGTGGTGGGAAGAATGAGAAGAGATCTGGATAAACTGGCATGGTTGAAAGAGTGGCAACTGGGGTTTAACCAAAGAAGTGCAAGATCATGCACAGGGAAGAGAAACCCTGAAGCCACCTATAGGTTGGGAGGAGAGTTGTTGGCAGTCACAAGGGAAGAAAGAGACTTGGGCATCATCATCACAGATGACCTGAAATCATCCACGCAGACCACTAAAGCAGTAGGTAAGGCTAGGGGGATGTTGGGGTGTATTAGTAGGGGTATCACAAGTCATAAGAGGGAGGTAATAATCCCTCTTTACAAGACACTGGTTAGGCCCCATCTGGAGTACTGTGTGCAGTACTGGAGGCCACACCTTCACAAGGACATTAACCAAATTGAGACTGTCCAGAGAAGGGCAACCAAAATGATGCAGGGACTGCATCAGAAAACATATGAGGACAGATTAACGGAACTCAATGTGTATACCCTGGAGCAAAGGAGGGAGAGAGGTGATATGCTCGAAACATTCAAACACCTTAAGGACTTTAACAAGGTGAAAGAGTCTAACACATTTCAATATAAGAAAAATAGCAGGACAAGAGGACACAGCATGAGATTAGAGGGAGGCCAATTAAGGGGTAATGTGAGGAAGTTCTTTTTCACAGAAAGGGTGGTGGATGCATGGAATGGCCTACCTCAGGAAGTGGTGGATATGAATACAGTGCAGGACTTCAAACAGGCTTGGGATAGGCATAAGGGAGCAATACTGATAAGTATGAATAGATAGGCCAGTGACAAAGCAAATGCCGATGGCACATTCATAAGGTAGAAAAAGAAATGGGTACACTGGATGGGCTTTGAGGTCCTTATCTGCCGTTAACTTCTATGTCTCTAAAACATACAGGGAGCGTCTTGTCTATTGCAGTGAATATATCTTGACAGGAAACACCAGGGTCTGGATTTCTGAAGCAGGATAGAGGCAGTTTTGCGTTGAGAGGGGACGCAAAATGGAGCAGGTCCGAACTGCCCCACTCGCCGAAAGTGACTGCATGAAATCTGAACTGACACACTGTGCTCGAGGTACCACTCTCACAATCTCACGGCCTTCCTGCAGGAGGGCGCCCCACCTTGCTTGCTGATGTAATACATCACAGCTCTGTCGTCCGTCCGAAGTAGGATCACTTTGTGGCAGAGGGCATCCTTCAGGACTCTGCATATAAGATAGCTCTCATCTCTAAGAAATTTATGAAAAGATGAGGTTCCTCCTGGCTTCACACCTGAGTGTGAAGGTCTTGACAGTGAGCTTCCCACGAGAGATTTTGTCTGAGGCTCTGTAATTTTGTATGGAGGATTGCGGATGCGTGGTCGGAGACCACTGCTTACTGCAGGGAATGCCTGGAGTCCCAGCATCCGCTCGGCCGAAAGGGGCCCGAATAGAGTCATTTTCCATGATATAACGAGCCATCTGAAGATGTCATTTCTCCCATTCTCTGGAACGAGAACTGATGCCCTGGAGGTATCCAGGAGGGCTCCTCAGAAGAGGAGCTGCTGGGAAAATGAAACTGGAACCTTCCCCGAATCAGAAAAACCCCTATAAGCTGTGGCAACTGCCTTCTGTGCCCCTTGCTTGGATGAGTTAGCTAGGAGCCAAATGTCCAGGAAGTGAAGATTTGAACGCAGAGGTTTTAGTGAACTCCTCCCTGAACAGGTACTTGCTTAACCTTCCAAGGATGACAAATGGCACATCCCGCCTGTTATCTTGGAACCAGAAGCAATGGAAATAGGAACCTGTGCTCTGTTCTGCTGTGGAACAATTTCTACTGCCCAGTTCCCTCAGAGGCCCCATATCTCAGAAGCAAGAGAGTGTGACTGAGAGGCAGACAGACTGCGCTGCCATCTAGTTGGAAGGTCTGGGGAAATCTGAAAAATTGGGAGAGTATCCCTCTTAGACAATCCTAATGACCCATATGTCCGCTGTAATAGACTTCCACTGGCTATAAAACCGAATTAGATGCCCCTCCTACCGACGAGAAGCGTCCCCCTCAGACAGCTGAGGTGGGACCTAGGCTGGATCTACAGAGGTTGGTACAGGGCACTTTGGGGCCCTGTACCCTCTACTGGGTTGATTCCTGATAAAGGCACCTAAGTCTTTACCTTGAAAGAACTGCCTGTTATGAGAATGTCGAAGGTCCCATCCCTCAGAATCAGCAGGCACTGCCTGTTTAAATAGCAGCTGTATTGTTCTGAGTGGCCCCCAGAACTCAGCCTGAGGGCTGAACAGATAAGCACTGTCAAGGAGACATTAACCATCTGTTGCCAGCAGCAGCTGCCCTAGAGGCAGAGTCACAGGCATCCATAAAAGCTTTCAGCTGATTACTGGGCTATAAGCCCCTAGCAATGGAGCATTAGATTCCGGGAGGCTCTCGACCATTTGCACTGAGTGTGTTCCACAGGGTGCACTCATACTGAGGAATATAGGAACTCAAGACGTAGAAGTCTGCTTTGGTCCACAGATGAAGACTGAAATGTTATGGTGGACTCTATATCCCAGAGGAGAAAGAATTGAAAAGAAGATCTTCCATCACATTGATACAGAAGGCTTGCATTCCAGCCCATAAAATGAGTCATCCGCTGCATCTTCAACAAAGCAAAATAGGGAGAGACTCATCCAGATCAACTTCTACCCTAGAATAACCTCCAAAAGGCAGGGCTAGACCAGGAACATTGGAGAGGCTACCACCTGGATTGGCAAGGAGTTCAGCGCCACATATGACACCACACACAATGTCAGATCTGGTGCCAGACCCATGGCACCAGCACCACATGGCACCACACATGGCATCACACCCAGCGCGAGCACCACACCTGGCACCAGCACAACGCGTAGTGCCAGAATCGCTGCTGGACCTAGACTTGAAGAAACAGGGAGAAGGAAAGCAGTACCCATGCTGGCCCCTGCAGGGGAAAAAGGAGAGGGGGGTAGGCATGAGGAGTTGGCGTCGATGGCGTTGGCACTGAAGAGGACACCGTGCACATCCTGGCCCGACCAACCCGGCCATGGCCCAGCGGCTCCGAGGCCTGAAGGCCCCAGAACCAGGTCCACTGGCCAGGACAACTGGGCAGACACCTTACACTCTCCTCTAAAAAAGCAGCCCAGCTGGCCTGGTGGTGCTGAGGGTTAAGGCCCTTGAACCCCACACCTCGTGTTATGCCGGCGACCCGGGTTCGGGAACGGACTCGGGTTGGAGGGGAGGAGGAGGATCGAGAGTCCCAACGGATGCTCTCCTCCTCCTGGGGTGGGTTCCTGGGGTGCTTTGAGCACCCGATGCACCGGCGTCGGTGGAAGCATGGGCATCGGGGCACTAGGCGGCTCTCCGGAGTCAGGGTGGGGAGGACGTTCTGGGCATTTAATGACAGCATGTGTCAGCATGCCACCTGTCTGGACGTCAGTCCTCTGTGCTGATGCCCTCAGGGGAGGAGGAACCAAGGGGAAGAAAAGCAGATAACACCCCTCTCAGACCAGGATGATGACCGATCCCAGCCCCAATCACCTACTCATGGGTAGACCCCACTGTGCAGGCTCTCCAGAGGAAAGAGGAACAAGGTAGGGAGACAACAGAATAAAGCCTGGCACTCTAGGGGCAGACACCGTGGGAGGGATCACAGGGAATGATCGGTCCAAAGGAGTGGACCGAGTGGGTAGTAAGAATGGGATAAAAAGAAAGTGTAAAAAAGTGGCCCAGAGGTGAAACTGCTCACCAGAACCCCATCGAGGACAGAGACCGGATCCAGTATCGAAGACTGCGGACGTTAAGAGCGGAGCCACACAGGAACCCACTGGAGTCGGTTCAAGCCTACCGCTCTCCACCCCAGACGATCCCCGCACAGACGTACCAGATGGCAATCTCAAGCAGTACCGATTCTTCTTCCATCGACAAGAGGAAGAAGAGCTCAAGGTCAAGTGGTGCTGGGTCCTGGAACTGCTGCTTTTGTACTTTGGGGACTCCCACCCCGAGCACCGGGGGGTGGAGTCCACCAGCTACTGTGCAGCATGGTTGACCCCTCCTCCACATGCTGGCGGATCGGACACAGCCCCACTGCCATCACAGTTTCAAACAAAGCCTCCCTACCATCACAGCTACAATCTAAGGTCGGCTCCATTGATATCAGGCTGAGAATTTCTTCATCATCATCTTCTTTTTTAAAATAAGAACACTAAAAATGGTAAGTTAAACAAATACTGAATGGTATAGCTGCTGTCATATAGATGAAGACTTGACTCCCGGTAGGCGAGTGTCATCATCATCGAAGCACACTCGATGGTGGGAGAAAAGGAACTAAGGCAGTTGGAGGGTCAACGCTGAGATAGTCTATACTGCGTGAGGTAGTTTCGCGGCACCGCGCATGCACGGTCCTATCCTGGCGCCGGCCCTCCTGAAGATTTTTGGCTCCCGCGAGATCCTAGGGCCTCTGGCATAGTCCCATTAGTGTGAATGAGTGGTGGAGGCTTTTAGTCCAGGAAGATCAAACTTTACAGTTTTTAAAGCCTGTAGGTCCCATCTTCTTTTTGGATCTGTCAGTCATGCCAAACACTGATGAACTAGGGAAAACGAAGCAGGAATCAAAATAAATTTTTTTTACAATAAGAAAAGAAACTGTATATGTAAAAAAAGGGGTAAAGTATTTGAAATGTGGTTCAGTTCCCTTAAAAATGAAACTGCAAGTTAAAATAGCCAGACAGATGATTTTGTTAGACCAAACTTTAAATATCAGTTCGGTTCTCAAGTAAAGAGGAA
Organism: Neoceratodus forsteri; assembly: GCA_016271365.2. NCBI lineage: Eukaryota > Metazoa > Chordata > Ceratodontiformes > Ceratodontidae > Neoceratodus > Neoceratodus forsteri. The sequence goes on along the minus strand of CM028130.1, from coordinate 1,041,938,776 downwards.
CCGAGAACAATAAGCAGTAAAAACCGTGACCTGGTTTAATTTGTTTTTAGAAATTCAGTGCAAATATAATAGTCTTAGTGGTCCCAAAAGCGGAAAGCTCACTAAAATATGGCCTTTTCCGGTTCCTGGGAACTGGTGGATAACAGGAGAAAAGTAAAAAATGCAATAAACAACCAAACACAGAGTTATCAATAAAATAAACAGTATACTAGAATAAGTTTTACAATATAATAAACTATAAACTGATCTGAAGTTGGAGAGAAGACTGTGGGGCAACTGCTTTCTTCATGTGGTGAAATAAATCAAACATTACAGTGCAGGGGTCAGCATGACCACACAGGAGAGTTTGAATTTCATTCTAAATTCCATAATTAGCATAACATTCTGTAGCTCCAGGGCTGCTTATTCCAGGGGAATAGTTGCACTTGTTAAATTTAAGTGAGGGATTCCTGGGGTTTTGAAGGCTGGATTACTGAGGGGTTGGTCTGATTATTAGGGTTAAGAATGCGATAATGTGGGTAGGATCTGACCAGGAGGAGTAAGTATGGGTTACCCTGGGGAGAGTCAAATTAGGAGGTATAAGAATTGGTTACTGTGGGGTGGGTCTGTCCAAGAAGAATAAGGACGGATCACTGTGGGGTAGGTCTGACCAGAAGAGTTATGGGTAGGTTACTATGAGTGGGTCTGATTAGGAGGGTTAAGGATGGGTTACTGTAGGGAAGATCTGACTAGGAAGAGTAAGGATGGATCACCATGGGTAGGACTAACCTGGTGGGGTAAATATGGAACACCGTAGGGAAGGTCTGACCAGGAGAGCTGAGGATTGGGTCTGACTAAGAGTGGTAAGGATGGGTTACTGTTGGGTGACTATAATCAGATATTTTAAAGCAAATCATGCCATGGTGGCTGGATAAGGATGGATCACTATGGGGTAGGGCGGCAGGATCTTGAAAAAATAAGGATGGATCATGGGGGGGAATGGGCCACATACAAATGGATCACTGGGGAAAAGAAGTCAAATTAAGAGAGGTAAAGATAGATCACTGTCGGGAAGGTTGAACCAGGAGGGGAATGGATGGATCACAGTATTGGTTGGTCTGATCAGGGAGTTAAACGCAGGGATGATAAATTTAACCCTGGTCAGACTAGACCAGACCAGATTAATTTGAGCTACAGGAACAGATCAATTTAGCACACTCAAGACCATTCTGGGACACTTTTTACAACATTTCAATGTGTCACTGCAAATGAGCATTAATATCAGAATAATAAATCTAATAGAATATTCATGAGTCTAGTGAGGCTCCTGATTGACAATTGGATTAGTTACTAGACTCTTAGAAATTACCAATCCAGTGCCAATCTCTGTTGCAAACCAGCAATTTTTATGACGTGAGGCATCCTTGTGCTACATTGCTCCCTCCACAGTGCACAAAAAAAGGTATTTGTTTAAAAAATTTGAAAAGTAAGGCTGCTATTGCAATTAGACTTATAATAACAACCTCGAAACTGGTCATTTCCTAAGATTAATGACCAGCTGGTCTCCCATCCAGTGGTTAATCCCCTAGAAATGACAGGCTTCTCGGTGGTTATTGCTAAAATATTAACCTTATCCTTTCTACATAAATGTCACTAGTATACTGACAATTCCTCCTTTCTTTCTTGGACACCAAAATATGGCGTGTTCCTTTCATTATGTACAGCTCACTGTTACTATAGAACAGCTACAGATACTTTTAAGAAAGTTTTGAAAAATATTGCTTGAGACAATTTAGCTCATTTTTTATGTAATTCTTTTCCCTTACTTTGCTATTAAAAAGATTTACTAGTTTCCTGCTACAAATTACTGTTGACATCAGCACAACACAAATGTCATTTAAAAGTATTCCCCCAAAATGTGATCTGCAGGACATGCCATTCTTTATTACTAAAGACATTTACAGTAAAAAGTAAAGTTACTTACCTTACCTATTGATCTTCAAGAATATCATCTCCAGATGACGTGTCAGTACAGCATTACTTGTGACGCCAGCGACCTGGGTTCAGGAATGAGTCCAGGGTCGGGAGGGCCAGCCAGGGAGAGGAGGGAATTGCGCATATCACAGGATGCTCTCTTCCTCCAGAGAGTGAGGGGGCAACACTCTACAATGCAACTGCCACCTGGGTGGCCATAGGTGGCAGTGCAGGTTGACAGTGCACTTCATTGAGAGGGATCGACATGAATTGGCTGTGCTGGCACTGACACACTGCTAGCAGCTTGCAACCCTAGAAAAGGAGAGGAAAGAGGAAAAACCCTTGGCTGTCACAGCATGACCACCCCGGGCTGATCACAGTCCCTGTATCAGCTGACTCAGGTGAAATCTCCTGCTACCAACCTGCCAGGTCCTAAGGGACCTAGCTCAGCTTGAAAACCCAGGAAACGACATAGTGATGGCATGGGGTGGCTCAGGGTCCTGAGGTGGGGCCTGAAGCCAGCCAAACAACCAGGTAGGACAAAAGAAAAAACTACTCACCATAGTAATGTTGTTTCTTCTAATGGAGTCTTGCTGTATTCTGACATAATGCAGTTAGCCCCAGCACTTGAACTGCCCTGGAGAGGAAAGAGTTGACTCTATGCAGAAGCATAGAATGTTGAGCTTGAGCTCGGTTTTCAAACCTCTGTCTGTGGTACTTCCCAGTGTAACCGTCAGATTCTTACAAGCAAACTAACTAAATACTATAGTATGGAAATCGTTAAAACATATAGCCAAAGGGCCAAAGATTATTTCGGCCCAAAAGACTCAAGTTGAGAACCCAAGAAGGAAAGGTAGTGACAATATTTAACTATAAAACACCAGAAAAGTAACAACAGCTACCCCACCCAAGAGGGAGGGTACAAGGTACACCCTTGAGGTGCAACACTGTATCTGCCAGTCCACTTCCCAAAAACTAGGTTCTGAGAGGGGAGGCGGGGGGGGAGGTCAGAATAAAGCAAGACTCCATTAGAAGAAATAACATTACTATGGTGAGTAATTGTTTCTTCAAACAACATGAAGTCTTGCTGTATTCTGACATAATGCAGACTACCAAGCAGTTCCCTATGGAGGAGGGAATGGAGAACCTACTTTGGGAACAGGCTCTGCAATACTGCTGTGCCAAACCTAGCATCACTCCTAGCCTGGATGTCCAGGGAGTAATGCTTGGTGAATGCATGTACTGTTTTCCAGGTGGCTGCTTTACAGATTTCTAACAAGGTTACATCTCTGGCTGCAGCTAGAGTAGCAGCTGTACCTCCAGTCAAGTGAGCCCTCAGGCCTGAAAGGGATGTTCTACCCAATTTGTCATACCAGAATTGTATACAAGAAACAATCCACCTGGCAATAGTTCTTTTAGTGGCAGGCTTACCTTTCCATACTTCACCATAAGTAAGAAACAACTGAAGATAGTCATTTCTGTGTGCCCCAGTATGCTCTATGTAGTAGCTAAGAGCCCTCTTGACATCCAAACTGTGTAACCTTCTTTCTCCTGAAGAAGAATGGTCAGTGAAAAACACAGGGAGGGATACAGACTGGTTCAGATGAAAATCCGATACCATTTTGGGCAAGAACCTCCTATTGGTTCTTAGGACCACTTTATCCCTGTGGAAAGATATGAAGTCAGGTTCAACTGACAGGGCCTGTAATTCACTAATCCACCTGGCAGAAGTAATAGCTACCAGGAACACAGTTTTCCAGGTCAAGTACTTCAATTCGGCCGAAGCCAGAGGTTCAAAGGGTGGCTGCATAAGCTGAACAATGCAGACATTAAGATCCCAAGGTGGAGTGGGATCCCTAAAGGGAGGGTTAATGTGAACCAAACCTTTGAAAAACTTCCTGAAAACAGGATGAGATGCGAGGGAAGAGCCCTTTCCTGCTGAAAGCAATGCAAGACAGCTGCTAGATGAACCTTCAGAGTGGCAGGCCTAAGGCCCAGACTATTCAGATGAACTAGATAATCTAAGGTTGTGGAAATGTCTGCAGAATCAGGCACAATGCCTTTCTGAGAGCACAAAATGCTGAACCTTTTCCATTTGGAATTGTAAGTTTTCCTAGAGGAAGGTTTCCTGGAGACCTTCAGAATATCAAGAACTCCCTGAGAGAGATGTAGTGCTGCATATTCTAACTCTTCAAGAGCCAAGCCTTGAGATTGAGAGACTGGAGATTGGGGTACCAGATCCGCCCCTGGGAGGAGGACAGGAGATTGTATGTCCTGGGCAGAGACAGGGGATGTGACACTGTCAAGGACCACAGTAGAGGATACCAAGGCTGTCTGGCCCAATCTGAAGCCACTAGTATCGCTGTGCAGGGTTGAGTTCTGATCTTGATCAAGACTCTGAACAGCAGAGGGAAGGGAGGGAAGGCATAGAGAAACCTGCCCTTCCAGTCCAAAATGAGAGCATCCTGGGGAACCATCCCCAGGACTGGAGGTCTGCAACAAAACAGAGGAAGTTGATGATTGTCCGGTGCTGCAAAGAGATCTATCTCTGGAGTGCCCCACCTGGAGAAGATGACCTTCAGGATGTGAGGATTCAGGAACTATTCATGACATCCCTGTGAAATTCTGCTCAGAGCATCTGCTAGTACATTGTCCTTTCCTGGAAGGTGAATTGCCATCATGGAAGTCAGAAGAGAATAGGCCAGGGACCACAGCTTAATGGCTTCTGTGCACAAGGCCAAGGACCAAGTGCCTCCCTGCCTGTTGATGTACCACACTGTGGTGGTGTTGTCTGTTCTGACTTGGACCACCTTGCCCTTGACTGAATCTGAGAAGCTCTGAAGGGCTAGGAAAACCTCCCTGAGTTCCAGGAGATTGATATGAAGGAGACACTCCTGTAGAGACCAGACTCCTTGAGCTGTCAGGGCTCCCAGGTGGGCTCCACACCCTAGGAGAGAAGCATCCATAGTTAAAACTACTGATGGGACTTGAGGGAGAAATGGAACCCCTTTTCTGAGGTTGTCCTGATCCAGCCACCACTGGAGAGCTTGGACCAGAGTCTGAGTCACTGGAATCAGTTTGGTAAGTGAATCCTTCTTCTGAGACCAAAAGGACTTTAGATGAAACTGAATGACCCTCATCTGGAACCTTGCTCCTTGCACCACTGCAGTGGAAGCTGCCATGTGGCCCAGGAGCTGGAGGAACTGTCTTGCTGGGCGGGAGACCTGAGGTCGAAAGGATGAAGCGAGATCCACTAGGGTCTTCACCCTTGCCAGGGGAAGGAAAGCTTTTGCTTGTACAGTGTCCAACTCTATGCCTATAAAGGTGAGAAGTTGAACTGGTTCAAGGACAGACTTTGGAGAAGAAACCCCAGGGAACTGAGTAGGTCCTGGGTAGTTTATAGAGTTGACTTGACCTGTAGGGATGACTTGACCCATGATGAGCCAGTCATCCGGATACAGGAAGATGGTGATACTCTGTCTTCTGAGGTAAGCCACCACTACTGCAAGGCACTTTGTGAACACCCTTGGAGCTGATGTTAGGCCAAATGGCATGGCTCTGAATTGGTAATGGCGTGAAGGCAACTCTCAACCTGAGGTATTTTCTGTGGGAGCACCTGTTAGGAATATGGAAGTAGGCATCCTTGAGGTCCAGATATGCTAGCATAATCTCCTAGCCTTAGAGAGGGAAGGATTATTCCAGAGTTACCATTTTGAATTTTGCTTTCAAATGTTTGTTCAAATATTGAGTCTAGGATGCCACACTCTCCTGTTTTCTTTTGGGGAAGTACTGAGCAGTCCTTTTCCTTGTGTTAGTAGAACCTTCTCAGCCTGAGAGTGAAAGAGTTAACTCTGCTTAGGTAGGCTCTGAGTTGAGGTGTGAAAAGACTGGCCTCTTTGAAACTTTAGCGCGCTGTCCTGGCTTGCTACCTAGTACCTCTTGTCTGAGGTCACAGACTTCAGGCCTGGAATAGTAGTCAGCCTGCCGTCCACTGGAAATGGGGAGTCAACCTAGGCTGGACACATAGGGTGCTGCTTGACAGGAGCCCAGACTGAGAGGAGGAGGGAGCTGCCCTGCTCATCCCCCTCCTGCCCTCCCTCTGAAGAACCTCCTCTGGGGAAGGGAGAGGAGGCCTGGGCTTGGTAAAGGCCTGTGAAAGGCCTGCCCCTGCCCCTAGACTGCTGCTTTGCAGAGGCTGCCTTTCTTGGCCTGTGCACTCCTGCAATGAGTCCTGTAGTCCTCCATTTTCTATAAAGCCTCTGTTTGCTCCCAAACAGAGAGTTACCCACTAGCAGGGAAATCCATAGCTTTAGTCTGGGTACCCCTGTGAGGCTAATACATCTGAGCCAAGCATGTCTTCTGAGAGACACAGATATAGCCATGACCCTAGATGCCACATCACTGAGTCCACAGCAGCATGAAATTGCATTTTGATGCCTCAATTCCATCAGCAGCCACCTCCTCCAGCTCCTTAGCTAGCTGGGAGAAGTCGTTTAGCCAGTTCAGAACCATATCCCATCTGGATTTCTGGTACCTGGCTGTGTGTCATAAGTAGCCTCGCTGAGTCCCAAAGAGGATGCCAAATACTGTTTTTTGGCCATGGCATCCACTTACCTGGAGTCCCTATCGGGTAAAGCCAAAGAAAAGTTAGCCCTGTCATAGGCTGCAGCCTGCACTACCCCAACATGGCTGCTGTGACTATAAAGGAACTCTGCAGCTGAGCCTGATAACATATACCTCCTGTCCATTCTCTTGTCCACAGGAGGTACTGAATTAGGAGTTTTGTGTGTCTGTTTCTCCAAGGATTTATGAAGAGGGATAGATAGCCTTTTGGACTCTGGGCTGTCCACTATTTCCACAAAATCAGGCTCTTCATCCTCCTCTGCAGATTCAACCAAGGGAAGCTGCAGGGTTTCTGCCACCTTTTTGTAGAACAAAAATTATGAAGGGGACTCAGAGAGTCTGGGAGAAGATACAACTGAGGGCCTGTCTGGGGAGATGTCCGGTTCAATGGGCACATCCAGACCCCCCTGGTCATCATCATCGTCATCATCACCAGGATAGTCTACGTCTCCCTCCCACTGCTCATAATAAGCATCTGGATCATAATCTGGAGGAGACGGATCTGACCGAACCGACCGCCTAACTGGAGGTATCGGTTCGGATGGAACCGGTCTAAGCGATTGAACAATGCTAATCGCTTTGGCTATTTCGTCCATGGTTGGAGAATGCGATACAGGATCTGAACCGGCAGACTTACGCTTCTTTTTTGGCGGAACCGCACCCTCAGGGTCGGCTCTCCTTTTGCCTGAGGAGGTACTAGGTCAGGGTAGGCACCTCAAGGTTCGACCGAAGCAACGGGCTGGCCATCTGGATCTATGGACTTCTCGCCCTTCCTTCAGCCTACTAATCTTTTTCTAGAGTGGATTTAGGAAAGTTTTACAAATTTGGCAGTCTGACTTGAGGTGGTCAAACCCCAGACAATAAACACAGATGAGGTGGGAGTCAGCCTTAGCAAAGGCCTCCCCACACTCAGTACAGTGTTGAAACCCAGTGGGACCAGTTTTCTTCTTGGGTTTCTCAGACATAGCCAACCTAACAAATTACCCTATAGCAGCTTTCAAGCCAGATAATACACCAACCGATCGGTTACAAACCGTGTCACGGGTTTTGAAAATGAACCAGAAAAAACACCTGTTCTTCTGAAACTGATCAGTACCAGAACACCACTCTAATCCCAAAGAAAGATTTAGCAAGAGATTACAAGATCGGTTCCAAACCGGACTGACCAAAAAGAAACCAAGGAAAAAACTATTTCCACACTTTTCCCCCAAATACACACAGTCACTACCAATGTACAACACTACCTGTACTGTAGACAGAGGCTGGAAATCCGAAAAATAACAAATAGCGTGTTATTAAACAGAATGCTTTACTTTACCTAACAGAGCAGAGAAAATCTCCAGACCGACTTCACTGTTAGGCGGAGTAAAGAATCTGACGGTTACACTGGGAAATACCACAGACAGAGGTTTGAAAACTGAGCTCAAGCTCAACGTTCTGTGCTTCTGCATATAGTTAATTCTTTCCTCTCCGGGGCAGTTCAAGTGCTGGGGCTAACTGCATTATGTCAGAATACAGCAAGACTTCATGTTGTTTGAAAGAAATAAAAAAACATCTTCTCCATACAGCAACACTCTTTGGTCTAAAGGACGGACGTGTTAGGATCCCACAGGAGCAAAACGTTTAGGGCGTCAGCACCACTGCACTGCACAGATGTGGCAGATGTGATGGTGCTGACAGGAGGCATCAACAGTCCACCTCCTCAGTTTCTTTTCCCCAACACAGAACAGCGTATAAAAGTAAATAAAAAAAGTCAATTTCCTTAGTGGGGAAAAATTAATGTAATGAACAAATGTAAACAGGCCCTCTTTGTAATTTTTATTAATGAGGATAAAACTGCTGGTGAATGAGTATAAACCCATTCTATGTCTAGAGGTATAAGATATCCTAAAATATCTGATATAAAACCCAAGAAAAATCCCTCATTAGCCCCCCTATACATCTAGAGACTGTTAAAAATGCACAGGTTCCTGGTAACTGGCATGTAAATTAAGTGGCACCAAAGACGGTGCTAGCTCAATCGACCTCGAAGGGTCAGCAGCCAGCACTAACAATGGCACCACCTGACTTATGCATTGCACGCACTGTTCCATAAGAGATGCCCAATGGCCAAACTGCCCAGCAGAGTCCCCTCTACTGGACAGAGAGGGGCTCCAGGGTGAAGGCCTCGACCTCACAGGCCCAGGCATCCCTGCTGTCATCGGTGATGACTATGGGGAACCTGGGCCCACAGACACTGAGTTTCTCACAGCAAAATGACCACAGGATTACCTCAACTGATGCCATTTCTTCCCCTTATGCTCTTGGGAATAAGTCAAGGACAAATGGTACAAGACGCCATTACAGTGTGTGAGCGGCATCTGGACTGCTTTGTTTTTCAACTGCAGGAGGACTCTCCATCTTCTCGGGTGCCAGACTGCCTGTTGCCAGAGCACCTGCATAGAAAAAGGTGGTGGCCTGACACAGCCCTGTTGCCACGGCAACTTACCATTTCAAGTGTCCTACCTTCTTCCATGGTCACTGACCATTAGCACGATGTAGGGCTGAGTAAAACTGCTAATTTTTGTGAGTTTAAATTGACACAAAAATTGCAAACTGTAATGTATTTTGAACTAAAACAGAAGAACTGAACAATGTCGTTGTATAGACTGTGAAGTTCTGGCCCCTGTGTGGAGAGTGGCAACGTTGCTGCGGTGCACGTAACAGTGGGGAAAAAAGGAACTGAGGTGGTTGGGTACTGGCACTGCTGTATACCAGTGGGCACATGTGGTGATGTGTGCAGGGCCTACTCATGTTGCCAACCCTCCAGAAAAGTTCTGGCTCCCATGGAGTCCCAGTGCTTCTGGAACAAACACATTAGTTGGAGTCAATAAAGAACATTGATTTTTGGAAGATCTGTTCTATGAACATGGAAGGGTGCATGACCAGGGGGTGCTGGTGGAGAGCTGCGGGCAGTCGGCAACCCTATGAGTTTGCTCCAGTCAAGGGGCTGACAAGTTACAGACTACCTTCATGCTGAGAAGCATTTGAATTTTGAAGGGGTACTGAGAATCTTACTATGGGCAACAGGTGACTGGGCTGAAAGGTGAAGCCATGCCAGTCACCTGACACGGACGGCTGTGGCTGATGACCTGGATGACACCTCAGAGGAGTCATATGCCACTCTAGTCTGGTGGCAAGTGGCTGACACTCCCTTGGCTACAATGTCAAGGCATGCTCTAATCCCATTGCAGGATGGCAACCCCACTGGTAATCCATACCATTGGTCCCCAAGGTGCTTTTGATAGGTGGCCATATGTGTCTGGTAAGAGGCTATTGAGAGACTGGAGTTGGTCAAGGTACAAAGCTTTCTCCCTAAGGCATTAATTAGTTTGGAATCTGCAAAGGGAGGGAACAGTCTAGTTGCTGGGATTGCTCTTTACCCAGCTACACAGCAGAAAATAGAGATACCAGGTTTGGTGCCCTTGGTCACCTGGGGGCACTACATATCGGAATGCCAGCAAATGAGGGACAGCAGGGGTGGAAAAAGACCACCTCCACACTGTCATGGTGGCTTCCCCCAAAGCAGTGCTATCACTATTTCCAGGAATGGCGAGGCCAGAAAACCCAAGGGAACTGTGCTAGGGTTAGTGGCTTCCAGCATATAGACACTCTACATGTCTCTGACAAATCTTTGAAAGAGAATGTCCTTGGTTGCATACAAGTTAAGTGAAGCTGGTTATCTGCCAAGAAGGATACCATAGGTGAGAAGAATGGACTGCCTATGGACCTCCCCCCAAGGAGAGGATAAATTGGGAACATAGCCAGCTTTGTTTCCTTGAACCATTTTTTGATGGCATCCATTCAAGTCTGAAACTGCTAATTTCAGACGGGCCCCAGGAGCTGCAAGGACTATTTTGAGGTGGACCCCAGGGACTGCAAGAAGTATGCCACACAACTGCATAACTTGGTGGTGGGAGTCTGTGAGTTAATAGGGATCTTTGTTAGTATGCTCAAGAACTGTAGGGGTGTCAGGGGTTCCTCTCCCTAGGGAAGGAACAGGTGGGCCCTGGTCGCCTGTTGGGGCCTCCTAACAGGAAAGCCTCCCAGCGTAATTGTCCCCAACTGGGGAACAACATGAGTTCATTGGTCCCTGAGGTATCTGGTTCAAGGTTGGCACCAGTAGTCCCGGTGCTGGCATCTTTAGCAATCCTTGTATCAGTGCCAACACTTTCACAGATACATGCTGTGGTGCCAAGTTCAGCCTCTGTGTCGGTGATGCAAGAGATGTGAACACTGATGCTGGGGCCAGTGTCAGCCGTGAGCCCAGTGCCGGACACTGAGGACAGTACTGAAGCAGGAACCACCACCTGGGACGAAACGTTCTGCTGCCAATGGTGACCCGATTGTGGTGAGTTTGTCTGCGGCTACCCAGAGGGAGCAGAACATCCTGTACCATTCCATCAACCACAGAAGAAAGAAAGGAGGGGGAGCTCCGTAACTTGGACTGTTCCAAAGAAAGGTGAGGGAATGGGGGGGGGGGAATAGTCCAGACACCCTCATGAGGCAGACCTGCACTGAGATTTTGCAAATTCAGGGAGGGGTCTACCCAACTTTACTGCCCTGATTTCCAGTGTCCAGAGTCTGAGAGTATGGCAGGCCAAGCAAGTCTCCATTAAATTAATCAGACTAAGACAGACAAAACATAAAGAATGAAAATTGGTGCAAGCTGTAGAACTGCTACATCGATAAGATTAAAAGTGGGTCCTGGTAGGTTTGGATTTAGATGTACTGAAGGGCTACATGACTAAGTTAAAGTCTGCTCCCATAATAACATTTGATGGCACGAAAAAAAGGAACTGAAGCAGCTGGACCATTGGTGCTGCCCAGCTGCAATGGCATTTGCATTGCACCTTTGCAGTGCAGTGGTGCTGACAGCCCAAACATTTTGCTCTTGCAGGGTCCTAATGCCTCCCTTTCTAAGGCCAAAGAGTTTCCCTTAATAGTGATGACTGATTCTTGGACGTTCAGGCTCTTTACCCCTTTGACATTATCTGTTCCTGCTGCTTTTCCTGTCCTGAAATCATAATTCCCTCTGCTTGTGAGAGCAGCATCATTTCCATGACAACAGGCTTTAATGTCATAAGTAGAGGTTTATGATTTCATGACAGGAATAGGCAAAGAGAGCACATGGAGTATACAGGAAAAAAGATCCTGTCCTAATGGAAATACCTCCATTCAAAAATATGGATGGTCCTATAACAAATGTTTTAGTGAGTTTTACATAACTGAGCTATGTCGATGCCAACTTCATATAGTTCAACAAAGACTGACTTTCCAGCAAAAATCTGCAGGTCAGTGGCCAACAGTGGTAGCGCTACCGCTTGCAGTGCAGGTTTAGGAATGAGCCTGGGTCATGGGAGGAGCCTGCCAAGGAAGAGGACTGAGCATCCCAGAGGATGCTCTCCTTCTCTGAGGAGGGAAGGCACTCATGCTCTTGCGCAATACTGCCACCTGGATGACCACAGGTGGGTGTGCATTTGGGAGTGAATTAATGAGCAGGGTGATGCCAGTGGGGATGTGCTCGATGCTTGCTAGTGGCCTTGCGTACAACCCTGAAGTGGGCATCCCAGGAGAGAAAACCAGAAGAGAAGATGCCAGACAGAGCAACAATGAGAGTTCCAACCCCTTGCAGGCCCCACACCAGCTACAGAGCCCACCCTCTACTAACTGGATACATTCTCCAGCAGGTAAGAGGGGGCCAGCCAACCCCGCCATGGGGCAAGCCGTGGAGGAAGAAAAGTGGTCTGCTAAGTCCTTGGGATGCTGGGTGATGGGTTGGGGGGGCGGTTTGGACTAGGATAAATAGGCTTATACCAGAGAAGCATAAACAAATTAACAACAAAAATTGCAGTTGGCATTAACATAACTGTTACGCAAGATTCCCCCAAAATATGAATTTCAGTATCTTCCATTTTTTTTTTAAATAATTTCATTAAACTGGATCTTTACTCCTTATTATTGACTGAGGGAGCACTCCGACCAAGCAGAGTATGCCTTTTCTCTGTGCATGAATGACTCTTGTTGTATCATGAGTGTCTCATGTGCATGTGCCCTGAAAAAAGACATGTTTATGGAATTACTTTATATTTTAACATATTATATTGGCCAACCTCAATTAGGAATATAATAACACAGCCAGGGAGGCCACTCGTAAGGTTCTGCAAGAGTGGTCTCACATTCTTAGGGTGTTAGAACTGCTGACCTACTGTTTGTAGTTCTCACAACCTAAGAATGCATGCAAGACTTCTCTAACAGCTGTAAGAGTGGTCTCCCTGGCTATATTAGCATATAGACTCATTCTCGTCCTACTTCTTATTCCTTCCGTGAAGTCATAATCCTCTGCTTATGACATCACAATCTGCTGCCATAGAAATTATTCTGACATGACAACCAGAGAAGATTATGATTTTAGGGCAGGAAAATTAGCAGGAGCAGAGGTAGTCGAAGAGGCAATTAGCCTGTGTCCATACAAATATCTTTAATTACAAAGAATGGCATGTACTGAAATTCAATTTTCTTTTAGAAGATTTGATTCCCGTTGATGCCAGCTGTCTATGTTTTGCAGGGAATCCTGAAAATTGCTCTAAGCAAAATATTCTGCATCTCTGTGGGGTTATCCTTAGGGAAATACATTATAAAATAAAACAATTCTGACTCTCTCTCATGGCCAGTTCTGCCTTAATCACTAACCTCTGCAATCTCCACTTTCCTCTCCCAGGACTTCACATTCTTTTGTAGCTCTGTGTGGCTTGCTTTGCCATTGACATACTCCATGACACTGGGTACTCTGTAATCTGACATCTCAGTCCGAATCTGTTTGTTCAGGTTTTCTGCCTTGGCTCGCTCCTGGGAGGAGAAGGAGGAGTATAAAAGAACAATGATACAACTAATTTTTGGTTGAATGTGTGTGTGAGTTGGGGGTGGGAGGGGGGCTGAGGAGTGGGGCACACCCTGGCGTGTAACTGAAAATAAACTTCTGACATAGTATAACTGCAGGAGCCCCTTCACAGTACTGTACTATGTGTTTATACGTACAGTTACTGTGCCTCTTATGGTTAAAAATCTACAATATGCTAGCTCACCTGACAGCCCAGAGGGTAGAACTGTGCACTCCCACGCTGGCACCCTGGGCTCAGAAAGAAGTCTGGGAAGCTGGCTGGACAGCCAGAGGGCTAGGGGAGCATTGCCACGAAGCAGTGCTCCCTGGCACCAGGACCCACTGTGCTATTGACTCTTGTCATGGGCCAGGCATCTTGCCTCTTCTAATAGGGGTATGCTAGCTGAGTGTGAGAAGTCTGATAAGGCAGGCTGGATGCTGGGGAGGTGGGCAGGGTCAAGGGAAGAAAATGGAGGAAAAAACACCCTGCTGCAGACCCTGCACCACTGATCGGACCTTGGCTTCACTTGTGGATTTGGACATGGGGGGCAGGATGGCTTGTCCTCTCTTAGCCCTGCCACAGGGGGCAACCCATGGAGGGGGGTCATCGGAGCCAGATACATCCCTGGGATGGCGGGTGATGTGACTAGATGGGTTGAGAGCCAAATGGGGCTAGTGGAGAGAAGTGAGCATGAACAGATGGTGAAAAGGAAAAAATATGGGATATGCCATGAACTAGCTATAAATATCATTTTTTTCTTATCATCCAGTTTTGACTTCTATGACCCCATGATTGATGCCTATACAGGTCAAACTGCAGATAAAAATAAATGTGAACATTTTAGCCAACCCATGGCATACATCATTTATACGACATCAACTCACACGTTGGTCATTTGCCATGGTCACTACAGGTAACTTAGCAACATCTACGACAGTTTTAATAGCTGCAGACCTTTCAAAATATATTTTTAAAAAGTTAACAGCGGTACTATCTGCCTCTGGGCCAGAAGGTTATATTAGTTGTTTTTTTTTTTATTACATTTTTTATTGAAATAACATTATAACAGTAGGAAACAACAGTCACATGCATATGTTTGGAGACTAAGAGGAAACATCAGTTAATGAATGTTCAACAAGTAACTTCTAAAAAAAAAGAATAAACAAAACAGGGAGCACAAATAGTCAACAATTGTTGTAATATTGATTGGTGCAATATTATAAATGAAATAATACAGTGCAATTGAGAGAGATATTGCAAAAAAAAAAACAAAAAAACACCCATGGTGATTAGTTATACTGGCAAAAATCATTTGTTAAAGCTGAGAATAAGTGAGCCTAAGTGTACAATACCGCACCAGGACCCTTAATCATCGCAGCCAAGAATCTCACCCAAGTAGTCTCTTCCCCTACTCCTCTAAACCTGAAATCTGGATCATCCACTCTTCGGGATCTAATCCTCACAACCCACCCTGGCAGACTCCCGAGGGTTGCTGTCCTCCCAGATGCTCTAAGTGACCACTCCCCCATAATCTGCAGTTGGTCCAACAAGGTCATTAAGCCCCCCCAAACTCATTTATAAAGAAGGGATCCCTAGATCACTTCAAGAACTTCCTCTTACACTGTGATTGGTCACTTATTGATACTGCTAGGTCAGTTGACAGTGCTCTCTCCCACTTCATCACCTGCTTCAATTCTGCCTGTGACGACCACTTCACCACTTTTACTAAACTGGCAGTCAAAGGCCCCAATACTCCCTGGATAACACTGGCCCTTCTTGACCTCATGCACCTCCGTGATAACTCATGGCATAAGGCCCTCGAGTCTGGTCATCCCACTGACAGGCAGTGGTACAGAGCTGCTAGGAAGATTCGCACAGCGAAGGCAACTCATTTTTAGGAAGCCCTCTCTTCCTCCTGGGGTTCTGGGTGCAAGTTTTGGGAAAACATTTAAGTACTTAATGGAAAAACAGCATCCCCTGCACCATCGCAATTTGACATTAATGATATCACCTCTCAGGATCCTATAACCATAGCCAACATCTTAAATTCCTCCTTCTCCAACCTTAGCAGCATCCCACCTAATTTCACTGACCCCCCCCTCCACCAAGTTGCTTCTTCTTCCCACCCCTACTGATATCCTGCTCTTCCAACAGAGGCTATCTCCCCCCCCCCCGAGAGTCCAAACCCTACTTATCCAGAGTCCTGGGTAAGTCCTGGCATAGTGGGGACACTTTAGACCTAAAGTTCCTTCACTTAACTCTGGATATAGTCCTTGTACCTCTTATAAAAATTCTTAACCTCTCTCTCTCTGTCTTGGCCAGTTTCCCTCCCAGTGGAAAGTGGGTGTCATCACACCTATCCTCAAAGGAGGGAACCACACCTCTCCAAATAACTACCACCCCATCTCTATTCTTCCCCCCTCTCCAAGGCCCTGAAAAAATTGTCTCAGACCAGCTTACTGACTACCTGACTAAATATAACCTCCTCTGCAAAGAACAGCATGGATTCAGGAAGGGGAAGAGCACCTCAACTGCACTGCTGGAATACACTACCTTTCTACACAAAGCCCTTGATCGTGGACACCTAGTTGAGACCTGACTAAGGCGTTCAACACGGTCAATCACCCTCTCCTACTAGAGTCTCTCCTCACTCTGGGTTTTGCTTCCGAACCCATCTCCTGGTTTGAGAGTTACTTAAGTGGTAGATCACAGCATGTCAGAATAAACACCACTCTATCAAACAACCTGCTGGTTCATTCTGGTGTCCCCCAGGGATCCATACTAGGGCCAATTCTCTTTGGCCTCTTTCTAAATTCTCTCCCAAAAGCATGTTCTGGCCAAATACTTCTATACACAGACTACGCAGTTATCTTCTGCAGTCACCGTGACCCCCCAGCTTGCCCTCCAGAGTCTTTTCTCTGAAACTGAAACATGGTTCTCCACCAATAAACTGGTGTTAAATTACGAAAAAACAAAGTCTATGGTCTTCACTCATCCTCAGAACAAATACAGGGGCGCCCCATTGTGCATACTTAACTGTCAAAACTCACAGCTAGAACAAGTGACTTCCTTTAAATATCTGGGTGTTACCCTTGACTCCTCACTAAACTATCACGGACATATCCATCATCTTAGCTCTGCCGCAAATGCCAGAATTGGTCTCCTTTACAGGAACAAACATTGTATGCCTCCTGCAACCCTCCATCTAGCGGTTACCTCGTCTGTCCTTTCCCTTTTGGATTACGGGATCATCTTCTATGGTGCGGCTCACAATATTGCACTTTGCAGAATTAAGGTCACCCTGAATAGGGCCTGTTGCCTTGTCACAGGGTGTGATAGGATCACTCACACCTGTAAACTTTATCGTCTCTCCAACTGGCTCAACTTTGAGGGCCGGCTGAAATACCACACCTGCCTCCTTGCCAGGAAGATTGTCAACAATCAGTCCCTCACTGGGCTCCTTAACCTCATTCAACATGCACCATCCACAAGGAATACTAGAGACTCAGCCAAAGCCACATTGCTTGTGCCGTCCTGCAGAACGTCCTTCAGGCAACATGCCTTCCACTACAGGGCTCTACTCTGACTAAATGATCTGCCCCCGATACCTCACCTGTCCAGAACCTTGGCTGTTTCAAACTCAAACTTAGAGAGCAACTACTCACTGCCAGTACCCATGACTGCCCCTGAGCTGTCCACTAACATAGTCTCCCCTCTTTCACTGGTGTGCCAAGCCGAACATCTGTGCCTTCTGCACCCCCCTCCTCCCTCCTCTCCCTCTACTCGGATTGATTCTTCTGATGTATTGTGCCTTTATCTTAAGTATCTGTTTTATTGGCTTAGGAAACCTTGCAGCATCCTTGAAATTTGAATGTACGCAATAGCTTAATTTGCTTGAAACCTTTGTACCATGTTTGATTCTGGGCTGTTTAACCCTCCACATTCAGATGAAATACCTTTCAATGTATTGCTCGTTTTTTTGTACCATACTTGACTCTGGGTTGTTTTACCCTCTGCATTCATTTGTAATACCTTTCATTGTATTGTCCATTTCTCTTGTTTTGTACTTCCATGACGTGGAGCCTTTGCAAATGAGTTCCTGACTCAAACGTTTGTAACTCGGATATCTTAATAAATAAAATAAATAAATCCTCCCTTACCTTTCCAATATTTTCAATTTTGACACTCTAAACATAATCATTAATGTCGGTGACTTTATTCTCCTTAGTATTAGTGATTATGATAGTGATTGTGAAGAGACAGAAGCACTTTAATAAGGGGTGAACTGAAGTGGGACACTGTCCCTTCAAAAAGTACTGTTTACAATTTAAACAGCTTCTGCTGGCTTCTTATGTTGCATGTTCATGCTGCGGACTGCTTCCAGCAGTTTAAGACAGCCTCTCAGTGGGGTCCAGATAACGTCCCATGTCACTCACATGCCATGATGACGCGATGATGCCAGCAACACATAGTGCTATCTGACATCATTGGGTGACTGAAGCAGACATACAAACATCTCCTATAAAAGAGGAAGCTGAAGGAGGCTAGTTCCCCTTATCAAGATGGCAGAAGCACCACATAGCAGAAGCCAAAAGAGCGTGCACATCCAAGTAAGTGAAACAGGTCAGTGCTAATTCGTTTCACCAAACAGAGATTTCAAAACACAGTTTATAGGAAGCACCCCAGCAGCAGTGGATACTGCTTTAAGTTTTGAGTTGTTAATTTAAGTAAAATATTACTTTCTCTTTCTTAAGGTAATGGCACACAAAAGAAAAACGCTTTGAGGTGAGAGGCAAATACTTCAATGAGATTTGATTTAAAGTGCAAATTAACATATATTAAGCAAGCTAATCTTTTTTTTCAGAAAGACAGAAGAGTGAAAACCCAATGTGATTTACAGTGAATACTGAACACTAAAACAGGGTAGGAACAAGTATGTGGACTTCCGGCAGGACGGCTATGACGATGGCAGCAAGGTAAAGTACTCCGTGGTGGAGCGCCCCTATATTCTTATATTTTAGCAGTCACCTTAACTCCCTCTAACCTACAGTTCTTTATACTTTACATTTATTATTACATCTCCTAAAAGAAGTTTAGTTCCTCCTTTCGCAGGATGGCTGAACAAGATATTGGTAAAAAATCTATATAGGCTGCTCTGTTACAAAGTTCGAATCAGCAGAAGCCATCGAAAAGATATAAACTGGATATAAAGGTGAGTAGTTGTGTAACTTGTAAAGATACTGCCCGAGAATAAGAACATGGCACTTATTTAACTAAACTTGCTTCAATAAAATTAATGCTTGCTGAATTTGGTAATGGATGCTAAATCTATTAAGTCTTCTCTGGACTCTCTGGCAACTCGTGTATCAGATGTTGAGATGAGGGTCAGCTCTCTTGAAGATAAAGTACAAGCTGAAAATAGCAAAATTACTTCATTGAAATGAAAGCTACAAAGAATGGAGAAGAAAGTGGATGACCTAGAAAATAGGTCACAAAGAAAGAATGTGTTAATTATCAGTATTCCTGAAGGGGCAGAACCACCATATATTATTAAATTTATAAATTTGTTATTTTGTCAAATTGCTGGTGACCCAGACTCAGGGCAGCGCTATCAAACTGAAAGAGCACATACAGCCTTACGCCCAAAGTCTAATCCAGAGAAGTGACCAAGGGCATTAATTTGTAAACTGCTGAATGTCCAAGACAAAATAAAAATCCAAAGAGCGGTAAGGAACCAACTGGCTCTATATGGGCAGCAACATAGGTTCTGTATCTTTAATGACGTTAGTCAGCTAGTTTGAGATTGCCAAAGATCCTATTCGGATATAAAAAAAAGTTTACATCATGGAGGAATTAAATTTCGAATGCAGTACTCATCAAAGCTGATCATACTGTATCTTTGCCCCGAGGAAATTTTATGTTTTAATCAGCAGAATCCGCAGATCATAACTTGCCAAACCTATTACCAGATTTGTTCCAGAAGAATATTCAGCAGGCACCTGCGTCTGAAAAAATGGACCACTAGAACAATAGATGATTTAGCATTCTCTTCCAAATCGATACTTTTACTGAAGACCTGACTGCTAATATGGTCCTGCCATTTAGCACTTTATAATTTGATTTGCTACTGATTATAAGACTCAAGTGGACACTCTGTTGGTTTAAATACAGTTTTAGTAATATTACCCATGTGCTACTATTGAAATATTGGAAACTGACACATAGAATCCTTCATTAGTTTCTTCACTTTTTTTGTGGTTGTTGTTCAGTGTGAGAGTGGTATGGTTTATTGCATTGCTCCTGTACAAGTGTCCTGATGTTTTAATTTTTTTTCCCAGTGTCCTTTTTCTTAATTATTTTTATCTGCACCATCACTCATCTTTTGCATGATCGCACAGTTAAGAATTTGCAGTGGGCAGTGTGAATTAGATGATAACGTTTTCTGCGTTAGGACAGAGTTTCCCTCCTATTATATGATAGTGCAGCTTTCATCTTCTCTTTCCTTCTTGGACTAGCACAAACTTTGCCTATTTCATTTTGTTTAGACAGATTCTTATAAAATATTATTGACAGAGTTTCTTTCACTGTTTTTTACTAACTTGTGGTTCGACTTGTGTGAAAGGACCAGGCTTATGGTATTTTAAATTATAATAAGTTAATTTTTCAGAAAGCTTGTTCATTTTATAGGAGATGCATGTTCTTTTGGTTTTCAGTTTAATTATGTTATAATGGAGTTTTTGATTCTTTGACTATATAACTGCTCAGAATACATCTGAATCACATTGGGTTGATTCTAATACTGTGTTACTGCAGAATTGTGGTTATACTGTACTGAGTGACATGCAACCGAAGGGGTAATTTTAGTTTAGCATAGTCTCTTCTAAAGTGAGACACGATTTCATTACTCTGTCACTTATGTATTAGGTTGCAGATGTTGGGGGAGTAATTTATTGTTAAGCTGGGACAGATCCAGCCATGCCTACCTTACAGGACCTCCGAATGGAGTACACCCGGACGTGAGATAGTGTGGGGGTGGGGGGTGTTCTCTAATCTAGTAATTGCTGAACTTCTATTTTTTAGTCATGTCATTTGTTAAGGAATTAAGAAATATAATGTGTTTCTTGAGTTTATTAGCTTCTAAAGTTATGGGGCCAATAAAGGGGGATCACTATATTATGTTCAATCTGAGTACAGGGGGTATTGTTATAGCTGTTTTCGTCATACATCATTATTAACAAAGTTTCTTAGCATATATCTATTTCAATGGGGCAGTTTCAATACACTGATGTCTTATTGGGCAGTCCCGTGTACATATATAAACCAATTATGACACAATAACTTTCTACTCATTCATTACATGGAATGTCAAAGGTGCGAATTCCCCAATAAAGAGGACAAAAATCCTAATGCACCTCAGGAAATATAATCCCTCAGTAGTATTCCTACAGGAGACTCACCTCCTTTCGGATGACCTACCTTGTTTAAGACATAGCTGGGAAGGTCAGATTTTGGGGATTGATAAAGATAAAAAAAAGGGCAGGGGTGGCCATTCTGTTTACTAAAAAAAAAGATTTTAAAGCACATCAGATAATTAAGGATCCTAATTCAAACTATATCCTTATATGCGGTATTCTTGAATGTACGGAAATATTACTGGCTTCCTTTCACAGTCCTAATAAGAATGTACCACAATTATTCATGGATTTTTCATTACATTTAGCAAAGTGGCCAGATATTCCATGTATGTTAGCTGGGGACTGGAATATTATATTGGATGGTAATAAAGATAAATTGAGATCCTCCATTTATACCCTGAATCAGAATCAGAGAGCTTTAAATGGAATGATCAATTCTTATGCCCTCGTAGATCCATGGAGGACACTCATCCTTATTCGAAGGATTATATTTTTCCCCCCATGCCTCATAAAATCCACACAAGAATCGATTCTTTTTTAATAAGTAATTCCTTCTTAACCAGGCTAAAACATACAGAGCTACTTGCTAAAGTTATTTCAGATTATTCTCCTGTTCGTTTACTATTAAAAATAGAAACTAATAATTACATTGACAAAATCTGGAGGATGAATGATAGCTTACTAAATGATAATCAGATAGTATCACACCTTAAAAAAATTCAGCTCTGATTTTTTCCAAGAAAATTATGGCTCTGTGGACAGACAAATGACTTTATGGCTGGCCCATAAACGTGCAGTTAGGGGCAAGATTATTCAACTAGTTTCTAAAGTAAAAAAAGAAAAACAAAATCAGTCTAAGGAACTCTTAGCTTCAATAAAGTCTTTAGAACATCAGTTAGCTACGAGATATTCTGATCAGTTAATGTTACAACTAACCCCGGTACAGGAACAATATCATGAAAGAAACTGGACCCAGGCTGAATTAGCGTTACTCAGAGCTAAATCTAATTATATAGCAGCTGTCAAAAAAGCAGATAAATTACTGGCTTTGTGTATTAAACAATAGGAGGCTTCAAGTTACGTTAAGCATCTTTACAGCAAGGATGTGCAACAGCTGTTATCTTAAGAGATAGCGGAAGAATGTTTTAAATATTACCAGACATTATATGGGATTGGTGATCATGATATAACTCCTGGAAAAATAGATGAATATTTGGATCTTTGTTCATTACCGCAATTAAAGCAGTCAGAGCAGGACATTTTAGCATAATCCCTTACTTTGGTTGAACTTCAAGGGGCTTTGCAGCAGATGGCAAATGATAAAGCCCCAGGCCCTGACAGGTTTAGAAACATAGAAACATAGAATCTGACAGCAGATAAGGACCACTTGGCCCACCCAGTCTGCCCATTTCCCTACCTAATGGATAAGCTGCAGACCTAGTTAACCAGCAGCCTACTTCTTTCTACCCCCAACCCCTAGAATTGCCTTATGGCTGTCCCATGCATGCTTGAATTCAACCACTGTTTTTGACTCCACAGCCACCTCCGGAAGGCCGGTTCCATGCATCCACAGCCTCTCTGTGAAAAATACTTCTTACATCACCTCAGAGCCGCCCCATCTTCAAATTGTGCCCCTCACACCTCTTTTTGAAAGATGCTACCCTCTTGACTTCGTTGGATTCCTTGAGGTACTTGGAACGTTTCTATCATGTCCCCCCCTTCCTCCTTTCCTCGAGGCTATACATATTAAGCTCCTTTAGTCTCTTTTCATATGTCTTCCGGTGCAGACCCTGCACCATTTTAGTCGCCCTCCTCTGGACAGCTGCCATCTTGTCTATGTCCTTGCAGAGATCGGGTCTCAAGAACTGCACACAGTACTCCAGATGGGGTCTCACCAGCTGTCTGTACAGAGGGATAACAATTTCCTGTTTTCTACTGGTGATGCCTCTCCCTATGCATCCCAGTATCCCCCCAGCCCTCCTTACTGCCCTCTCACATTGCTTGCCCACCTTTAAGTCATCTGATATGCCTACCCCCAGGTCCCTTTCCATTTTTGTTGTTGTTAGTATCTCACCCCCCATTGTGTACTCTTCCCCTGGGTTTTTGTTTCCCAGGTGCATTACACCTTGCACTTCTTAGCATTAAATCTAAGCTGCCATACATCTGACCATTTCTCTGACCTTGCCAAGTCCCTTCTCATCCTTTCCACCCCATCTTGTGCATCAACTCTGTTGCAGATCTTTGTGTCATCTGCAAAGAGACATACTTTTCCTTCCAGTCCCTCTGCAATGTCGATTACAAAGACACTGAAGAGGACCAGTCCTAATACTGAACCCTGCAGCACCCCACTAGTAACCCCCCTTTCTTCAGAGTGGACTCCATTTACTATTACTGTCTGTGTCCTATTCTCCAGCCAATTCTTTACCCAGGCTATCATCTTGGGACCCACTCCCAGGTTGGCTAACTTGTATATTAATCTTTTGTGTGGGACTGAGTCAAATGCCTTGCTAAAGTCTAGGTAGACCTTGTCCACAGCCCCTCCCTGATCTACTACTTTGGCCACCCAGTCAAAAAAATCTATTAGATTCATCTGGCATGACCTTCCCCGCTGTGAATCCATGCTGCCTTGGGTCCTGTGCCCCTCTGGCCTCTAGGTACTCAACAGTTCTTTCCTTCAGAAGTCATTCCATCATTTTCCCTATCACTGAAGTTAAACTAACAGGTCTGTAGTTTCCTGGTTCTGCCCTGCTCCCACTTTTGTGAAGGGGAATCACATCTGCCCTCCTCCAGTCCTCAGGTACCACCCCATCCTCCCATGATTTGTTAAAGAGGGTAGTCAGTGGTGTCACTAGTTCTACCTTTAGTTCTTTTAGAATTCTGGGATGAATCCCATTAGGCCCCATTGCTTTGTCCACCTTCAGTTTTAAGAGTTCTTTCAGAACCCTTTCTTCTGTAAATGGGCTGGTATCAACTTCTGTATCTAGAGTGTTTCTACAGTTTGTTTTAGGTACCTCCCCCCTCTTATTTGTAAATACTGAGCAAAAATATTTGTTTAGTATCTCTGCTTTTCACAGTCACCCTTGCCCACCTCCCCTCCCCCTCCCCTTTATTAAGCCTCACTATCCCTCCCTTAGTCTTCCTTCCTCCCTGATGTACCCTAAAAAAAGGTTTTATCCCCCTTCTTAACTGAGTTGGCTATCTTTTCCTCAGTTCGGGCCTTTGCTGTTCTGACTGTCTTCCCAGCTTCCTTTTGCTTTAACTGATACAATTCTCTGTCCTGCTCCTTCTGTGATTGCTTATACTTTCTGAATGCTTTCTTTTTCTCTTGAACCTTCACTGCCACCTCCTTTGAGAACCATAGTGGTTTCTTACATCGTTTTGTTTTATTTGCTTCACACAAAGGCTTGTTTCCTCTGTGATGGCAGTTTTTATTATTCCCCATTGTTCTTCCACCCTCCTTCCTGCCCATTTGCTAGTGCATTCCTTAGGCACTCACCCATTTTGGCAAAGTCAGCCCTCCTGAAGTCCAGTACTTTTGCCTTTGTATGGCTTGACTCTATTGCTTACCGTATGTTTACTGTATAATTTTACAAAACATTTTCCCACAAAATATTACCTCAAGTATTGCAGGTATATCAGGAGGCTTACACTGAAGGGGATTTAGATGTGTCTTTGCAAGAAGCATTCATTTCAGTTTGGGCCAAGTCGGGCAAGGATCCCACAAAAGTGACAAATTATAGGCCTATTTCATTATTGAATATAGATTTAAAGATTTTAGCATGGACTTTGGCAAATATGCTTCAAAAAGTATGGTCAGTCTGGATTAGTCCAGAGCAAGTTGGATTTATGGCCGGTAGACACTCTGCAGAATCATTTATGAAAGCTACAACACATTATTTCCACATACAGGGACACCAGCTTCACAGTGGTGCTGGCCTCCCTGGACGCAGAAAAAGCTTTTGACAGAGTTTCATGGACATATTGCTTTAAAGTATTGGGGAAATTTGTTTACCTCTGGAGTTTATTCAATGGATAAAATTATTATATTCACACCCCTAAGCAAAAGTGAAATGTAATAAAGTCTTATCATCCTCTTTTTTCCTCCAAAATGGAACTCATCTAGGCTGCCCTCTCTCTCTCTCTCTCTTATTATTTAATTTGTACTTAGAAACCTTAATAAGATGACTTAATTCCCACCCCTCTATTCACAGCATTTCATTAGGCCATAATCAATAAGAATTATCAGTTTACACAGATGATATCCTTCTTCATCTTAGTAAACCATTTATCTCTCTGAAAACAGCAATTGAACAAATTTATAATTTCAGTGCAATCTCCTATTACAAAACTTAATATACAAAAGACTCAAATATTACTTTATAATCATTACACTAGTAGGTCCGATTTGGAGGGTCTGGGATTTACATGGGTAACTAAAGATTTGACTTATTTGGGTATAGAATTTCAACTTCTCCCACTAAACCTATTCAAAGCAATCTTTTGGACCCTATCCATTTAATCAGGGCAGATTTGGAGAGATGACATAAGTTGCCTTTATTTTCATTGGCAAGATTAATGTAATAAAAATGAACATTCTGCCAAAAATACTTTACCCTAGGATTATGCTATTGGTCAAGCTTCCTATGAGTTGGTTTCACAATCTCCATAGATTACTTAAGCAATAATGCACGATGGGGGTGTGCTGTTGTGAGATTTACACACGCCACAGGTGTGGTGTGTGGCCGAGTGCCATAAACAATCTGAGGAATGTGTAAATCTCACAACACATTACTGCAATTACAAAATGAATCAAGAAAAAAAATTGGTTTTATTGAAAATAAATCAATATTTTTATTTTTTCAGGGAATTCAAGATTTTGTTCCTCCGCCCATTATAAAATAGTTCCAATAACACGGCTTAGTACCTCTGGTGCTGCTTATGGCACTCTCAAAAGTTCCTTCTCTGTAGTTGTAGGGTGATATGGAGAATTCCTGAGGAACTGCATTTGCTGTGGGTTGTCTTTACATATTTATGTTACTTCCTGCCCCACTCACACTATTTTCAATGGACAGTGAATTTGAGGGTGGAGTTGGCTGTACGTGAGATGGAGCCTGCATGATAATTTGAGGCGCCACCCCGTTGTCTATATGTCCCACTGGGGCAGAGTCTAAGGGAGGAGACAGTGGCGCATCATCAGCTATGGTGCCAGTGACGTCGTTTGAACTGCCCGTTTGTGGAAGGATGGGTTGATTGATGGCTCCGCTCAGCTGCTCTCTTGTAGGCTTCTTGTTGGTGGCATTTTTAAATTTGAGCAGTCTGCCTGCTTTGCTATACTGTCTGTGTGTGTGTTTCGGGATGGTAACTGACTCATTACCGGGGTCAGTCAGTCGGAGACGGTCAGGGGACTTCGCGATCAGGGCAGGGTTACTGACATGAAAACTGTACATGAACACGTGTACACAGCAGACAAAAAAGTTGAAGCAGGTATTTTGAATTGTTAAAATGCTTTTCAGCAGTGTGTTTTAGTTTTTTTATGACTGTAACAGTTGCTGGTCCGAGCAAAGCGTTGTCTCGGAGTGGCATCAGGCATAAGACCAGAAATTGTAGTTTTACACTTGCCGAACATTCTGTCAATTGATATTTACCTGGTCAGTGTTATCTGGTCAGCTGGGGCTTTATCTGTGTGTTTGTTGTGAGATTTACACACAGCTAAAGTCCCAGTCTGACCAATCAGGTTGAAGCATGTTTCTTGCCCATTTTATAATATCACTTTTTATTTGGTGTGGCCATAGACCACGGTTTATTTTTGTTTAACTTCTCAGAGGTCAAGTGGCGGTCCCCTGATTTTTATGCCTATTACCATTCCATTCAGGCTGCTAAATACTTCAGATGGCTTTTATACGATAGCCAAAAATCTGCTTCGACCTGTACTCCACGCTGGCTTGCTACAGAACAGGATTTATGTAAAATAAATAGAGTTTCTTTAACAACCCTGCTTTATCTCAATTTTAAAACATTACCTAAATCCTTTGAAGACACCCCTATTGGTATTTCCGTGATTACTTTTGATCAATTTAAAAAACATACTAAGAATATTTTTATCAATCCATGGGAACAACCTATTTGGTGGAACCCAAATTTTAAAATTCAGGGTAAAATAATTTTTAATTCCATGTGGCTAAATAAAGGCATTGTAACTCCTTCCCAGTTTGTACATAATCACAAGTGGATCCCTTTCTCATCTTTTAAGCAATTGTACAACTTCAGCATCAAAGACTTTTTAACTCACCATGAACTTCCACATTTATTCTTTTCAACTTTGGGACACTCCAAACTGATTCCGGGCCATTCCAATCTTTTGATATCCTATGGAAAATTGTGCATGGAACGACATGCTACAGTATTTCTAAACTTTACAAACAGATCCAAATAGATTGGGAGTATAAACAGGGACCTCCCCCTAAATATTGGTCCAAGATTTTAGGCTGGTCACCTACAGAAGCTCGATGGAAAAGACTTTAGAAAAATATACACCAATTTAATACATTCGATGGCTACAGATATACTCAATTTAAAATATTACACACTATTTACAATACACCTCAGAAGCTATACAAATGGGGAATTTTAAGTTCCAATCTATGTACTAAACGTAATTCTGAGGAAGGATCACTTTTATACATCTTATGGGATTGCCCAAAAGCCCAATCAGTTTGGTCAAAGGATAGAGGGAGTTTAGATCCCAATTTGGGACTTAAGAATGGTTTTATTGCCCAAAACTGTATATTGGGGATGGACATCCAGAGTCTAAAAGGTAATAGCCGATATAATTTTAGTTTAATTACTATGGTAACGAAGAAGATAATTCTGAGACATTGGCTGGATCAAAATACCCCATCTTTTACTGAATGGTTTGAAGAGATCTGTCAAATATTATGAACAACACACTTGTTAGCATTACTTCAGAATTCCTATGCCTTTTATTGTAAATGCTGGAGTCATTTGGAAATCTGGCAGTCCACCCTTTCTAATCAATAAACATCACCCTATTCTGTTATAATGTATTATCAGTCGTTTTTATATTGTTGTATTAACTCCCCTGTCTACTTTTTCTACAAATATGTTTATGATTGGGGGTTGGGGGTAGAATAGTTATATTGTTTGAAGTCTAATAATTAGCAGTGTCACTGGCTCAGCAGGTTGCACACTCGCCTCTGAGGCCAGAAGATCAGAAGACTGTGGGCTCTAGCCCCAAACCAGGCACTTGGGTTAAATCCTAATACTGACACTGTAGTGCAGCATGAGGGGGGTGCTGCACTCCTGAGGTGCCATCTTTTGGATGAGATGCTAAACCGAGGTCCCATCTGCCTGTTCTGGTGGTTGTTCAGGTGGATGTTAAAGATCCCATGGCACTTCTTGAAAAGAGTAGGGGAATTTCCTTGGTGTCCTGGCCAAATTTCCCCCATTCACTAAAAATACCACCAACAGCTTAATCTGGTTCAATTTCAGTTGGTTACCATCTGTACCCCGGTCACCCCTGAAAAGGGGACTTCTAGTCTCAGTGGACCTACCGGGTCAACAAAATTCAAAAAATAAATAATATGTATTACTTGTTCTTGTTTTTTTGTTATCTACACTGTTGTATCTTTTGTATCTATTTTAAATTTTAATAAAGCATATTCAATTTTAAAAAATGGAAAAAGTATGTTACTGGAAAATATTATATCACAATATCTGATGTCCACTGCAACTGCTGAATACAGAAGTAGTGTGTTTTTACATGATTTGTTTAAATAGGTTGAAAATGACAGAAAGCCTGTGGGATTAATTGATGAAAAATATGTAAAGCTTTAAACTAAGAGGTAATTCTACTCATTATTTCCAGAGTACTAGGATAACATGTACAGAATATAAAAATGTATTGATATTTGGTTTCATTTTTAGAAAAACAGTAAAAAATTGAGCAGCACTAATAAATAGCATTTGGAAACTGATGAGGTATTTATGGAGTACTGATCTGCTTCTTTATATCGAATTTTGAAATACAATAATTATATTTTAATTGAAGAACAGTAAAATTTGCATAAGTTCTCTGTTTTGTACTAATTTTATAGTCACTTACCCTGAAGAAGAGACCAGCCACAGTCTCAGAATGCTGGTTTATAAGACATATCCAAATAAGGTGGCAATAAAATGGTTTAACAATAAGGTCAAGAATCTCATAAATAAGAAGAAAATCAGATTTAGTAAGATGAAAAAGAACCCCATGCCTAGGAACATTACTAATTATAAACTGGTTTTAAAACAAGTGAAACAGGAGATTAAAAAATTGAGAGCTAGTACAGAGTTCAGGCTAACTAATAGTAAAATTGATATTAAGGGTTTCTATTCATACATAAATGACAAAAGGGATATTGACAGAGTAATCAGACCATTAAATATTGATAATACAACGTACAATAAACCAGAAGACATGGTCAGAGAATTTAATAACTACTTTGGGTCAGTATTTAATACAGCTGAACAACGTGTAAGCTTACCAGTACATGAAACAAACAAGTTGGACCCTAGTAGAATCATCACAACTGATAATGTTCAAATGTTCAAAAGAAGCTTAAAATGCTTAATGTCAATAAATCTTCTGGACCAGATGGCCTGCATGCTAGACTTTTGAGGGAACTGGCTGGTGAACTAGCACCTATTATAGCTGACATAGACCAACCAGAGATCACTACAAGAGACATATGTTCCCTTAAACTGGCACAGAGCAGTGGTGATACCAATCTACAAAAAGGGTAGCAAGGCAAACCCAGCAAATTATTGACCAATGAGCCTAATGTCCATTGCGGGTAAGATAATTGAAGGCAAAATAAATGGTGAGCTATTGCGAATTCTGGTTGATAAGGTACATGTAGACCCAGCACAACATGGTTTCACCAATAACAGGTTCTGCACTGCAAACTTAATCAGCTTTTATGACTATGTTGGGTGTAATTTAGACTAGGGTAGGGCAGTGGATGTATTAATGATGGATTTCAGGAAGGCATCTGATACCCTGTCACATAACATACTGATATCAAAGCTAATTCAATTAGGAGTTGATTTACCACTTTTCAAATGGATTCAGAACTGGTTGACGGATAGATGCCAGACCATAAGAATTAATGGATACCTGTCACCTGAGGTGGGAGTCACTAGTGGAGTGCCCCAGGGGTCTGTGCTAGGCCTCCTCTAGTTTAATATCTTTATAAGTGACCTCAGAATTAATAATGGCAACATGCTGATTAAATTCGCAAATGAAGCAAAACTGGGTGGTACTGTAGATGCAGAGATGCATAGAAGTAGGATCCAGAGAGACACTGTGGACATTATTAAGTGTGTAAATGAAAACAAGATGCAGTTTAACTTAGATAAGTGCGTTGTACTGCATTTTAGCAGGAACAATACCATGCAGGACTACCATATCCAAGGGGAGAAACTAAGAACAGTCAGTAGTGAACAAGATCTGGGAGTTTACATCAGTAGAGACCTTAAGGATCGGACCAAATGTAGACAAATAGCAAACAAAACAGGACACCTGATTATCTGTGTGTGCAGGTCATTCTACTCTAGGTCAGAGTCAGTGCTCCTGCCTTTGTATAAAACATAAATCCGGCCACATTTGGATTATTGCTCCCAGCAGTGGAGTCCCTATCTTAAGAAGGATGTGAATATGGTAGAAAGAAGTCAAAAGCGATTTACCAAACTGATTCCCCGCTGTAGGAATAAACTATATGAAGATAGGCTTGAGGACCTGGGACTATGGCAACCCTGAGATGAACAAGGGGTGATATGCTACTCATGTACAAAATACTGAATGATCCAATATTAATGCAGGAATTAGGACTAGTATACAAGGACCTGAAATACAACCTAAGGGGACATGAGTGACAACTGGTGGACATGGCACCTAAAACAGAATTAAGGAAACATTCTTATGTTCCAAGAGCTATAAGATTATGGAACCAACTACCTGAGGATCTGACCCAAGCACCAAATTTGTCCACATTTAAAACAAAGCTGAACTGCTGCATTAGGGAAGGTAACACTGATTACCACCACTGAGTAGTGGAGACAGCACTCATGGGCCTTAGCCTTGTGTTGTCCTAAACTCGAAGTATTAACCAAAGTATTAGTATAAAACAAAAACTTTAAGATCATTTTGGTCTACAGTTCAATTTTTTCTTGTTTAAATTTTCAGGACCACTCATCACCTGCCACCAAGAAAACACCAAAGAGTATCAATGCAGTTCAAAAAACATGAAGTTTAATTCATCAAAAGTGTGCAGACCTCTTTCCAACAAACTGGAAGGACTCCCTGATGACACATTGAGCGAATCCGGTTGGAGTTGGTGGGGTCCTACTGGTGTCCTTCCAGTTTGTTTGTAAGAGATCTGCACACTTTTGATGAATTAAACTTCATGTTTTTTTAACTGCATTGATACTCTGGTGTTTTCTTGGTGGTGGGTGGTGCTGGAGTTTCTATCTGGATACTGTCTGTCTCTATAGCACACCCAGCCATGGGGCGCTTTTGCTTTGCTGTGTTATATTTTCAGGACACTGGACAAAATATGACCTTACAAGAAAAAGGACCTTTTGGTTTCACTGAATTTTTCAATATAATCCCTAACCAAGAGCTTCTGAAGTCATCTGACTACTACCGCTTGTCAAAGGTAATACTTGATGGGTGTGACAGTGAAGTGCAGGAAATAAACTCTGTGTAGCCCTGAAAGCACAGGAATAACACCACAAAACCAACTGCTCAACTCAGCAACAAAACTTAGTTGTCTTAGTCTAAGATGCTAGGAGCACCCTGGAAGAGAAAAGAACTCTGCCTTGAGCGATCCATACCTTTTCGATGGTAACTGCAAAGGGGAGGGGGGGCGTTATCCTTCTGCTGAAATGACTAAGTAAGGTCCTTGTTCCTCCTGCTGCTCTGGGGGAAAACAACAAGACAGGATTGAAGAAAAAACAAAACATTGCAGGCGTCATCATCCTGTCATTATGCGTTGTGTGGTAGAATTCCCAGTGTGGCAGAATCTATGGTCTTCTGTACTCTGTGCCAAATCACTATGTATTTGTTGAACTGTGGGTAACCTGCGGCAGTTCCTACAAAGAAAACAACATCCAAAACTTGAGGTAATGGAGGTCTAACACTCCGGTCTTTGACCAACACAAAGGTGGCGGAGATGACTATTTCTAACAGAGATTCCCCTGTCAGAAACCCCCATTTCTGAAGTCTCTACCTGTACAGAGGAACCAGGCTGCCATCAGCACAGATTTAATTGTACCAAAACTAGAGACCACAGTCTTCTAGCTCACTCTGACAGAGAAAAACTTCCTCCTGACTCCTGAATCCTGCAGGTACAGGGCAACAGTGAACAACTGCTAAGCCTGTATACTTGATGAAGTTCCACTGCCAGGATGGAGATCCACTGCCTCCACCCACAGTCACCAGGAAGAATGAAGGGCCTCAACACCTAAAAGATTTCCAATGACCATACTGTATGGGCTGTGACAGCCAAGCCTTCTACCCAGCAGGTAAAAATACCCTCCAGATAGTGAAACAGCTCCCCTTGGGTGTAGAAACTCATGGCCTATAGAAAAACTTTGTGGACATTCTGTTATACTGTTTGAAGTTCAGTTGGCATTTTGACTGAGACTGCCACAAATCTGACTGTTGCAGACTCAATTCTGATGAGTTTTTCTCGAGAAAAGAAAATCCTTCTGGAGCCAGATGAACCTTCTACACAGCCGCTGGGACACCCAGAGAGAGGAACTCCTCCAAGGGAACTCCCTTCAGCTTAGCCATTCAGTCTGAATTCGTCGATTCCTCTGCTGTGTAGATTATTATAACTTGCTCACAGAAATAACTGAGTTGCTTCCCACAGCAAACGTTCCTCTGCTACTCCTATTGCTTATGTCCAATCTAAACTAAATCCTGGGCAGGAACACAAGCAGCATTTTTGATCCTTAAGATCATTTAGAGATTGGAAACACTGGGTCTGATGACTTTAGTCTCCTATCACTGGTATCTGATTCAGAACCCACCCCCAGCTCAAGACTGGGCTCACTGTCAAAGATGGTTGTAACTGGTGTCACAGGAAGGCCCACTCCGATTTTCATGTGTTCTGCAGCTGTGCAAGAGACTGCAGTAACAACTGGGTAGCGGCAGTGTTCCTGTATGGGGGTGGGGTGGGTGCCTTGGACTCTGGGCAGCTATGAGTCTTAACAAGCACAACTGCACAAATGCAAGACTACAATTGAAGATAGGATTTTATATCCTAACCAGTGTATCTGGAAAAAAATGTAAGGTTTTATGAATAAAGCCATTTGCCTGAAATGCTGATTACTGAATTCTTCAGGCTAAATACTACTCTAAAGGATTCTTACCATCAACAGCATCAAAGGGAATCACCTACCTGTTGAACAGTTAGCCTAGCAGCGCCAGGAATTCCAAGCCCTCATCACAGACCTCTCTACACTTTCTTAATCCCTGATGATGAGATAGTTCCAACAGAGACACCTAATGTTCTGCCTCCCTCCATACATTCCAACCTTCTCACTACAGTGGCTAACCAAGTGCTGGCTCTGAGATGAGAAAACAATATACCCAGGGTTGTAGCCCCCAGGGATGCCCAGAGCAGCTCGCCAGATTATAAAATGGGTCAAAAATCCTTCAAACCACCTGTTCTGCAGTGACATTCAAGACAACAGATCTAGTCTGACCATTGACAAAAGACTGATAGCCCCTCTAGCTGGATTTGGATGACCAAGGACAGGGCTGCTGATCGCATCTTTCTCGAATGGAGCCTCTATGAGCTTGGCAAGGCAGACACTGGGATCCCACAGTGGGATTAGATCCCTTACCAGTGGGTACAAGTGACTGAGGCCTTTAAAAGACATTTTCAAAATGGGTTGAGAGGCCAATGACTTTCCCCTTGCCTGCTGATATATAGGCTGACACTGCTGCTAAGTGCACCTTCTGTGTGGATGGCTTTAGGCCTAATGACTTCAGGTTTACCAAGTATTCCAA
The DNA here is from genome assembly GCA_016271365.2 of Neoceratodus forsteri. Taxonomy (NCBI): domain Eukaryota; kingdom Metazoa; phylum Chordata; order Ceratodontiformes; family Ceratodontidae; genus Neoceratodus; species Neoceratodus forsteri. The sequence goes on along the minus strand of CM028130.1, from coordinate 1,041,904,790 downwards.
AACTGTAGGCAACCCTGCCTCTTCTGGGATTATTCTTTTGGGTATACACCAGTAAGGAAATCTCCATTTAGAGGAATATGCTCTCCTGGTTGCTGGATTCCTTGAAACTTTAAGCACCTTCAGAACCTCCTCAAAGACTTAAACTAGAGTATTCTAGCCCCTCAAGAACCATACCCTCATGTGCAGTGTTTTGGGGTTTGGGAATGCTATCCTGCCCTGAGATATGGTCAGCAGATTGGAGGGTTACTGGACAGGGTCAACAGAATTGAATACCAGATCTGTCTGGCCCAGTCTGGAGCTATCAGGATTACTGTTTCAGACTCCCTCCTGAGTTTCAGGAAAATGTTCTGGATGAATGGAAATGGTAGGAAAGCATAAAGGAACTTCCCTGTCTAGTTCAAGACTAGGGCGTCCTCTGGGACTGTCCCTTTGGCTGGTGGTCAGCAACAAAAATGTGGAAGCTGATTGTTTTCCAAAGAAGCAAACAAGTCTATTTCAGAAATTATCCACCTTCTGAACACTGTGACCAGATCTTGTCTGCTCAAGGCCGATTCGTGATTTCTCTGACGGATTCTGCTTAGTGAAACTGCCAGGACGTTGTCTTTGCCTAGCAAATGCACCACATGAATGCCTGTTTTTAGGGTGTATGCCAGATCCCAAATCCTCATTGCTTCTGTACACAGTTTTGATGATCTTGTCCCTCCTTGCTTGTTTGTGTAATACACTGTGGGGTTGTCTATTCTGATTTGGACAGACTGACCTTGTAGCTAGGAGGACAAAACTTGCATTGCTAGAAGCACTGCCCTGAGTTCCAGGAGGCTGATGTGTTTGAATGTCTGAACCCTCCATCCCTTCCTCACCCCTTCCTCTGTAGCAAGATTAAATGCAGCAGAGAGAGAACAGATATTTTCTGCATTTCATCAAAAGAGGAAACAAATCCATTAATTCTTTCCAAGAAGAGCCTATTAAATTATCCTGACATTCACAGTTATGCCACAGTTCCTTAAATATTTAAGTTTCATTTAATATGTGCCACCATTTTTGCTCTGTTTGGTATGGGAGAGATTGGCTGTTTCAGTGGTCCAAAATGATTCTTCTAGTTGTCATTGTCCCTAGGCATAAAATTATATATTGATTCTTAGATAATGATAGAGACTCTAATTCATTAAATATTACTGAAGGATTGCATGGAATGGCTACTTCCAATTGGGACATAAGAAGTTTAGCAGGCTGTTTCCACCAATCCAGAATATGTGGACAGTTCTATAAACTATGATATAAATTAGCTTCCACCCCACATTTATACCAGCAGCCAGAATCGTAGTTGGGATTTATTTTATTTAGTACTAGTGGTGTCAAATAAGATAGATTTGTTCTTCGATGCTATAAAATGTTTATTACATTCACTCGTATATTTTTCAATCTGTCCTCATTTAACTTTAGCCCCATTTCTAGTTCCCACTTTTTGTTTATTGAAGATCTCTTATCCTGATGTGTATTTATTAATCTCGTACATTTTCGAAAGAGCCTATTTTTTTAAATAAAGGACCAATCTGGACTTCTTCTTCTTCTTTAGAGATCAACGCTAGAAAAATCAGGCTATTTAATATTCAATTTATTTATTAACAATTTAAAATTTTCACAGAGTATAGCAAGAAAATGACTAGTTGGTTCTATCTCAATTATATCCCTGCATTCTATGTAAGATATAAATCTCCCATCAACCAAAAGATCTGTCCAGCTATTAATTCCTTTGTTTCTTAAGAACTCTGTTGAAGCCTTCAGATTGTTAGGGTCCCTATTGGAAATATGTGGCCTTCCATGCAACCATGGGATTTTCTCTTGTCCCATTCTACTCTTTGCCTGTTTAAAGTGGGTAAAAATGAACTTAAAAACTTGAGATTTTTTTCCAGATCCTTTAGATTTTGAGCAAATAAAATATTTAGATCAACAGCAGTTCCAGCTGTAATTAATATCTTCTTTAGGACAGTATGGTCTGGTGTAACAAAAAGAAGACATTTTTTCATACTTACCATAATTTATTTTTCTGTTAGCTCCTACATTATCATTGGGTAGTCATTACAACTGGGTATTGTGCACCCCAACTAGGGGAAATGACATAGCCCAAAGTTTTAGAATTCTGGGTATATGAGGATTCCGAACAGCAGCAACTCTCCAGTTACTATTGTGCTAGTAGTGTCTCTAAACGTAATAAAAACCATACCGGTCGACTTGACACTAAAAGTACATAAATTAGCTGTCTACACATATGCCACTCTAGTCAGAATAAAATACAGTAAACAGTGGCCTACCTTGTTAGATGAAGGAGGGTGAGTGACTGAAACTCTTCTTCCAATTCTGCGTCCTGGCAGGATCCACAGCACCAAGCAAGCTCGAAAGAGAACAGATTTAGTACATGGCAAAAAAAATTGCATGCTGTGCAAGCACTCACCCGCAACAAAAGAGGCACCCTTGGACATCATCAAATCTGAATCTGCTAAATGTGCGTGACAGCAACTGATATTCTAATGCGGAACAGCTGTGTCTTTTTTTTGGGGGGGGGGCATATCTATATAACCATAAGCGTAGCAGGTAAACTATAGAGAGATGACCAAAACAGGCTCACAATCAGAATTTATAAGACACCAGAATCTCTGCGCAGGCATACCAGACAATAGTCTTCGACAGGAGCAAAGTTCCCGGGTGGGCCCCAATGACAATGTAGGAGCTAACAGAAAAGGAAATTACGGTTTAAGTATGAAGAAATTTCTTTCTGTAGTGCTCCTCATTGTCAATGGGTAGTCATTACAACTGGGTTCAGGGACACTGTCAACCCTTTTTGCACCACATTATTTCTAGATTAAAACCCACATTTTATGATTGCTTACGTTTTCTTCTAAAATTCATTGATGTTGCTGTTTGTTTTATATGCTTCCTTTCTTAGTAGAACTGCAATGCATGGTAATGGTGTACTATACCCAACCTTGTTTTGTTTTAAATCCTAGATCAACTCTTTATTTCATACTTTCTGAGCATTACGGACACCCCCAAACAGTGCAGCCACTCATGACGCAATAGTCTGCTCTCCTCTCACTGCATCATAAGTGGCTAGACGGTGTTGAGGGAGTTCCCAAGTCCAGGAAAGTTGCAGTGGAAGTTGATCAAGGAATGTAAACAAACATGTTTTGGTGTGGTAACACCAGAATGGTGGACATTCTGTTTTTCACTTTTAAACAGAAAAATAGAATCAGTATCAAACAACCAGCTATAGCAGCAATCTTTACAGAATGTTAGCAATCATAAAAAGTGTTTTGTAACATAGAAACAGAGACTTTGACGGCAGATAAGGACCACTTGGCCCAGCAAGTCTGCCCATTTCCCTACCTATTGGATAAGCTGCAGATCCTAGTTAACCGACAGCCTACAGTACTTCTTCCTACCCCTTTAAGAATTGTCTTATGTCTGTCCCATGCAGTCTTGAATCCCTCAATATTTTTGACCCCACGACCTCCTCAAGAAGGTTGTTCCATGTGTTCACCACCATCTCTGTGAAAAAATGCCTCCTCATATTGCCCCTGAGCCATCCTCCCTCTATCTTCAAATTGTGTCCCCTTGTTCTTGCACATCTCTTCTTCTGAAAGATGCTAATCTCTTGGACTTTGTTGATTCCCTTGAGGTACTTAAAAGTTTCTATCATGTGCCCCTGTCCCTCCTTTCGTCAAGGGTATACATATTAAGGCCCTTTCATCTCTCTTCGTATGGCTTCTGTTGCAGACCCTGCACCATTTTAGTTGCCCTTCTCTGGACTGTCTCCATCCTGTCTATGTCCTTGCGGAGATGGGGTCTCCAGAACTGCACGCAGTACTCCAGATGGAGGTCTCACCAACTGTCTTACAGAGGGATAACAACTTCTTGTTTTCTACTGGTGATGCCTCTCCCTATACATTCCAGTATCCCCCCAGCCATCCCTACTGCCTTCTCACATTGCTTGCTAACCTTTAGGTCATCTGATATGATAACCCCAGGTCCTTTCCATTTTGTTGTTGTTACTACCTCCCCCCCTCCATTATGTACTCTTCCCTGGTTTTTGTTTCCCAGGTGCATTACTTTGCACTTTTGCACTGGAATCTAAGCTGTCATACTTCTGACCTTCTCCAACCTTGCCAGGTCCCTTCTCATACTTTCCAGCCCCCCCCCCTGTGTATCAACCCTGTTGCAGATATTTGTGTAGTCTGCAAAGAGGCATACTTTTCCTTCCAGTCCCTCTGCAATGTCACTTATAAAGACATTAAAAAGAACTGGACCCAGTACTAAACCCTGTGGTACCCCACTAGTAACCTCCTTTCTTCGGAGTGGACTCCATCTATTTTTACCCTCTGTGTTCTGTTGTCCAGTCAATGTTTTACCTAGGCTACCACCCTGTGACCCACTCCCAAGCTGGCTAATTTGTTTATTAATCTTTTGTGTGGGACTGTGTCAAAATGGCTTGCTAAAGTCTAGGTAGGCCATGTCCACAGCTCCTCCCTGGTCTACTACTTTGGTCACCCAGTCAAAGAAATCTATTAGATTCATCTGACATGACCTTCCCGCTGTGAATCCATGTTGCCTTTGGTCCTGTGGCCCACTGGCCATTAGGTAATCAACAATTCTTTCCTTCAGAAGTAATTCCATCATTTTCCCAACCACTGAGGTCAAACTGACAGGTCTGTAGTTTCCTGCCTCTGTCTTGCTCCCACTTTTGTGAAATGGAATCACATCTGCCCTCCTCCAGTCCTCAGATACCACACCATCCTCCCATGATTTTTTAAAAAGGGTAGTCAGTGATGTTACTAGTTCTCCCCTTAGTTCTTTTAGAATTCTGGGGTGACTCTCGTCAGGCCCTATTACTTTGTCCACCTTCAGTTTTAGGAGTTCTTTCAGAACCCTTTCTTCTGTGAAAGCACTGGTATTGACTCCTCTATCCAGAGTGCTTCTAGTGACTGGATTAGGTACCTCTCCCTCCTCTCCTTTTGTGAATACTGAGCAGAAGTATTCATTCAGTATCACTGCTTTTTCATTGTCCCTCTCTACCCACCCACTCTTCCCTTTATTAAGCCTCACTAACCCTCCCTTTGTCTTTCTTTGCTCCTTAATGTACCTATAAAAGGTCTTATCCCCCTTCTTAACCGGGTTGGCTCTTTTTTCCTCAGTTTGGGCCTTTGCTATTCTAACTGCCTTCCCCACTTCCTTCTGCTTTAACTGGTACAGCTCTCTGTCCTGCTCCTTCTGTGTTTTCTTATACTTCCTGAATGCTATTTTTTTCTCCCTAACCTTCCCCGCCACCTCTTCTGAGAACCATAGTGTTTTTTTTCTTTTGTTTTGATTTGTTTATTCACACAAAGGCTTGTTGCCTCTGCAATGGCAGTTTTGCTGTTTCCCCATTGTTGCTCCATCCCTCCTTCTTGCCTGTTTGCTAGTGCTTTTCTGAGGCACTCTCCCCATTTGACAAAGTCAGCCCTCCTAAAGTCCAGTACCCTCACTTTTGTATGGCTTGACTATGTGGCTGAGTTTATTGTGAACCACACTGTTTAGTGGTCACTTGTTCCCAGGTGGCTACCCACTTCTACATCTGAGATCCTCTCTCCATCCCCATTTGTGAGTGCCAGGTCTAAGACTGCTCCCTCCCAAGTGGGTTCCAACATTAGCTGTCTGAGGCATGTCCCCTGTAGCGCATCGAGAATGACCCTGCTCTTGGATGTGGCTGCAGCAAAGATGCTCAAGTTAACATCTGGCATATTCGGGTCCCCCATCAACAATATCTCCCCTTTCTCTGCCATCCTAAGGATGCCTTCAATAATTTCCTTGTCCATTTCCTCCCCCTGAGATGGGGGTCTGTATACAACCCCTGTGCGGACTTTGGTGCCATTTCCAGTCTCCTGGGTGACCCACAGTGCCTCCTCTCCTTCCCTCCCTGTTTACCCTTTTGTTCCACTGTTTTGATCCCTTCTCTTACATAGAGAGCTACTCCTCCTCCTCTTCTACCCTCCCTGTCCCAACTGTAGATTGTGCACCCTGATATGTTGGCATCCCAGTCAAGGTTCTCTGTGTACCATGTTTCTGTGACTGCCACGATAGTCAGGCATCCCTCTTCCATCAAGGCCACCAGTTCAGGAAGCTTGTTACCTAGACTATGGACATTGGTACTCATTACCCTCCATTTTTTGATGGTCTTACCCCTTTTTGCCCCATCCCTGTCCTTACTACCTTTTTCTCCATTTACCCCTGCCCTTCTCCCTATTGACGTCTCTGTCTTGGTGGTTACCTCACTAACTACCCTGATTTTTTGGGGGGGCTATGATTTCCCTGCTCCTTTTCAGTGCCTGCCCTTGGCTAGTTTAAATACTTGCCAATGAAGCATTTAAACCTATCACCTAGGATTCTGGTTCCCCTCTTGGACAGATGCAGACCATCGCGCCAGTATAGGCCTGCATTCCTCCAGGTGGACCCCCAGTCCCCAATGAAGCCAAAACCCTGAACTCTGCACCAGTTTTTCAACCACTGATTGAATTCCATGGTGCAGAGCACCCTAGCCTCACCCATGCCACAGAAGGCAGCACCTCCGAGAAGGTTAGGGACATTTTGAGGCTTGAGGGTGTTGAGTGTCACTTAAGAGGCAGTACTCAGACAAGAGAACTGGTGGAGGAGAATACTATCTCATAAGTCAGCCACGTATACGAAAGGAATTTACCTGCTTACTGCTGCCTGCAACATGTTGTGACCAAAGGCCACATCAGCAGAGCTCTGAACATCCAAACTATAGTGCTCAGAGAAAAAGTGGTCAGATGAACTGTAACTGCCTTACATAACTCTAAGACAGATGCTACACCTCACTCTACTCAGGAAGAGGCCATAGCTCTGGTGGTGTGAGCCCTGATGACAGCCAGAGGCGTCTTCCTTGCTGTGACATAAACCTAAGCATGGGAGGTCCTCATCCACCTAGCTAGGGCAGTTCTGGAGGATTTCTGTCCTTGCTTGGCTGCCCTAAGAAGGACAAACAGCCTGTCCGATGTCTGGAACTCAAGTGGCCATCTAAGGTATGTCCAAATGATCCATCACAATCTAAGTTGTTCTACTCCTTCCCCATAGGGAAAGTAGGATGCAGACAGAAGGCCAGGAGACAGAGCTCCTGGTCCACATGGAAGGCCACATAAATCTTGGGAAATAAAGTCAGAACTGTTCTGAGGACCACCTTGTCCTTAAGCATGACTAGGTAAGACTCTTCAAAAGACAAGGTCTAGAACTCACCAATCTGCATGACTGAGCACCTTGCAACTAAAAAAACAGACCTGTAAGACAACACGTCCAACGGTACTGACAAAAACAGTTTGAAAAAGCTCTCCCAGAAAGGAATCAGAACTAGAATTCAGATCCCATGAGGGAACCAAGTATTGGAACAGAGACCGACCCCCGCTGACAGCCCACAGATAACATGAATAACCTCCCGGTTAGACCCTAGGGACAGACCCAAGGAGGCTCCAAGGGCCGACACCTGATCTCACAGTGTACACAAGGCCAAACTTTTACCCACTCCATCCTGCAAGAAAACCAAGAGAGTAGAGCCATGACTTTGCAAGGCCAGATATTTTGTTCCTGGCCCAAGCAGAAAGGAGGTCCATATGTGACCATAAGCTCCTGACTCAGAATTCTTCCTGGCATCCATCAGGGAGTCCACCTCCTTCTCAGAGAAGGCCAGTTGCAGGAGTCTCCTCCTTTCAGGAATGAGGCCATGGGCTGAATCACTCCCGGACTGGATGCAGGAAGGGGCCTTGTGAGAAAAAAGCCCCTTGCACTAGAAGGCCAAAAATGGTGCGGCTGGATCTAGGTTCACCATGACTGAGAACCATGGTCTTCTGGGCCACTCCGAAGCTACTAGAAGTATGCTTCCTCTAGAGTGCCCCATTTGCGAATGACCTTGGGGAGAAGAGGCAGGGAAGGGAAGCCATATACACTGCTGAAAATCCTCTTTTGTGACAGTACAACCTACTGCTTCTGTCTATGGACACCAATAATGACTGAAGAACCATAGAAGATGAGCATTTTGGTTGGAGGCAAACAGGCCAATCTGAGGACGACCAAACCTTTGACACAGATGGTCGAACACCTCCGGATTCAACATCCACCCCTAGGATGAACATTTTCGTGGCTTAATCAGTTGGTCTGAAACGACAACTCCCCCACCAAGAGGACTACAGATGGAGAGAGAAGATTCTCTTCTACCCACAGCAGGAGAACAGAAGCCTCTCTCAGCACGTCCCTGCTCCTTGAGCTGCCTCTTTACTTCCAATTCACCACTCAGCCATGGAACTCCAACACTTCCAGAGGACAGATCATTGACTTCCTTGCAAATGGTGCAGCCAGTGCTCAAAAGAGCATATCGACCAGGAGAGGTAGACATGATGTCTCTCCTGTTGGAGATGAGTTACCAGGACTAGGAACACCCTCAAGAAAACCCTAGGGGCTGAAACCAGCCCAAAGGAAGCTCCCCCTACTGGAAGTGCTGTCCCAGGGCCAAAAAAACAGAGGAACCTCTGATGAAACTGTCTGATGGGAATATGGAGATACACAACCCTCAGAACTATGGAAGTTAGATAATTCCTTGGCTGGACAGCCTGGATGATTGAATGCGGGGACTCCATCTGACGGTCATGTGGTGAACAAATCTGTTTAGGAGCCTCATATCCAGGATAGGCGTACCCCCCCCCCCAACATTTTGGGAACTATGAATAGACTGAGTAGAAGCCCTGCTTGCTGGGGGGGGGTTGAAACAACGGCCCCAACTGGCAGAGATGGTCCAGGATTAGGGGCACCACTTTTTTCTTCATGAGGTCCCTCGGAACCGGAAACAGCAGAAAAATGCCCCTTTGAAGGAATTGTTGAAAAACTGTATTGTATAACCTAAGGCCAGAATTTCCAAAGCCCAAGTATCTGATGTCATCTGGGCCTATCTAGAGAGAAAAAATTGTGCAGTCTTCCACCAAGGGAAGTAAGGCAGAGATAGGCCCGCATGCCCTTAGTGTGAGGAGCTTGTTTCTTGCCCTGTGCCTGCCTTTTGTCCTTGGGCCAGGGCTCTTCTGCTACTACTGCTCTTGAAAACAGAGTAGGGGACTTCTGGTGACATCATGCCTGCGGAAGCCACATGAGCTCTTGGCTCCATCTCCACCAAGGTTTAAAAACATCAAAATTCAATGCATTTAAACTTAATTTGGGGCTAATCAATATCCAGACACTGCAAAGATGCCCCAACGAAAACCAGATGCTTCAAAATCGCCACCAGACTCTGCTAATCATGACGGATTGTACATCCGATAGCAACAGCTCACAGATTTTGAGCCATAGCGAGCCCTCAAAGGCCGACCTCGCTGATGTGCCCAATACTGTTAGGCAGATGGATGTCATTCTACATGAACTACGGGACTTTAGGAAAGAGACCCATTCCACTTTCACCGCTCTGCGCACAGATTTGGACAAAATAGAGAAGAGGCTTGATAGCCCTCAAGGAGAAGGCCACAGGCACTGCACCCATGTGGACTGTGCAGAACGCGCCATTATCCAGTTACACCAGGTGCTGCAGGGCTTACAAGAGAGAGCAGATGATGTGGAGGCATGGAGCCGGAGGAATAACCTGAGGGTCTCGGCCTTCCTGGAGGGATCACTGGGCAACAGTCCTATTCACTTTATGCAGCATTTCTTCAAAACCAAGGTGGACCTACCGGAGAGCTGCTCCCTCAAGATGGATCGTGTCCACCGTACGCTGGGCCCCCAGACAACCAACCACCTCGTGCCATCCTGATAAGGTTCCTGTGATTCCAAGAGAAGGAAATGGTCCTGCATAAGTCCTGGCAGCAAGGAGATTTAACCTATCAAGAGCATCGTATATAAGTGGACAATGACTATCAGACTGCTACTGCCACGAGACGCAGAGCTTATGCCCCCATCCTTAAGAAACTAAAGGAGGCAAAGATTAAGTTCAGAACCCCCTATCCTGCAAAACTCATCGTACAGCTCACCGAAGGCCCTAAAATGTCTGAAAGTGCAGAAGAAGCCGCTCAGGACTCTCTAAACTCGGTACTGAAGTTGTACCGGGCCAGAGACCATCTAGCACCTCTTTGTCATCCAGACTGGCACAGAAGGCCTGGAATAGAATGCCACAGAGGGAAAAGCACTGTAGGGAAGGCACCACGGCACTTCAGCAGATAGTAGAGGGACTGAGGAAACAAGCTGCGGCCACTCCTGAGACTGAATCACCCATTCAAGCAGTGAAATGAAAGGACTGATGGACTTACTAATTAATTATTTTCTCCTACAGATAAGCCGGCTAAGTTTCCCCCTTAAACTTAAGTATTCTTTGCCACTTCTGGGCCTACCATCATCCCCTAAGTACCCCCAAATCTGCACTTGAACCATGGAGACACTCACTTCTCCTCTTATACAATGGGACTAGGGACTTTCTGTCTCTTCCAAGTGGGTCAGTCTTGGTTGGTTCAGCGCTGTGCAGGTGGCACGACCTCCCAGGGCACCCATCTTCTGAGGTACAATAAACTCAGTGTGTGATTCTTGCAGTGGTGGGGGAGAAAAGGGTTGAGGGTCGGAGGCCTGGTGGGTTGTGAGGGAGGGGGGAAGAGTGAGTGGGTGACTCTTCTGGCCTCCTTGTGGCCATGGAAATAATGAGGCTATGAGCCAGGTCGGAGGCACATTTCGCTCGCAGTATCTGCTCCAAATGTTGCTCCCACCCTACTCTTACTTTTTGGTGTGGGCTGATTGTGGTTCCACCCGCCAAGGGGGTTATGAGGGGAAGATGGACCGCTGGAGCATGAGGCCGGACGTTGGTCGTGCTGGACTGAGCTGTAGGACTTGTTTCCCCTCCCCCCGACCGCTTGTGCAGTCACTGGGTGGGGAGGTGGAGTGCCGCGCTCCCTATTTACCCCACTCTTAATGAGGAGTTCCGGTCTGCCCCCACTCTCGTTATGCCCCTCCCAATGCTGTCTCGAGGGGGTGGGAGGATTAGGGGCAAACTGGTCTCTCATTTCTGTGTCCTCTTTTTTCCTGCTGGCTGGGCATAAATGACACCGCAGACTAGCATAGTGTACTCAGTTAGCCCAGTAAGTGATCTTACCCTTACAACTAACATCTGAATTTAAAACTTTAGTTAAACTGTTCATACTAGTAGCCTTGGTGGAGCCAAGGCATGACCACCCCCCTTCCCTTCACAGAGACATTTTGTGTCTGATCCTCCCCTTAGGCGGACTAAGCCACATTTGGCATACTCTGAGGACTGGTTGCTGTCTAGCTTTGAGCCCCATGGAAGCCTTCAGTAGTTCAGCAGTGCTTGCCCAGTTGGCAAGATTCTGCTTTAGGTTGTTTTCCCAGTTTATCCACTTAGTTTTAAAACCCTTTTGTTCGATGTTTGAGGGTGTTTCTTCTCCCTCACACCCCCATAGGCAGTCACATTTTCGTATTGCAGGCTTTAGATTGGGCAGTTTCCAGACTGGGGCCTAGGCGTGGGATCCTACAGCACTCCGTATGTTTTCAGAATTTTTAAATGGCTAACACACCACTTCAGATTTTTTTCTTTAAATGTGAATGGACTGGGTAGCCCTGTCAAAAGATCAAGAATGATTTCGTTGTTTAAGAAAAGTCAGGCAGGGATTATCTATGTACAGGAAATGCATTTGACTGCTAATGAATACAGAAAGCTTGCCAGTAGGAGATTCACTCAGGTGTTTTCCTCCTTCTTCGCTGGGGGAAGGGGGGGGTCTCACCATACTGGTCTCTGGTCACACCCCCTTTCAGGCTACCCTGGAATGGGCAGATTCAGAGGGCTACTTGGTAGTTGTCCAGGGGTTGCTACAGGATAAGGAGGTAACCCTGGCTAATGCCTTCTTTCCCCCAGGGTCAAACACCGACAATTTGATACCTCTTGAGTAAAATAGTACAACTGACCAAGGGTACCTAATATTTGCGGGCGACTTTAATATCTCCCCGGGTCCTAATTTGGATTCCATGGGGGTGGCTAGGGGCAGACAACCCGCTTTGCATAAATTTTTCAAGCGCTTTGTCCAGGAGGTGGGCTGGCTAGACGTGTGGCGTACCCTTCAGCCCAGGAATAGAAGATACTCATTTTACTCAGCTGTTCATGGTACATATACCAGGATAGATCACTGCTATACACAAAAGGAAATGTCTAGGTGTTCTTAGAGAGGCCTCCATGGGGGATATCGCCCACTCTGACCATGCCCCTGTGACTACTACTTGGGAACTAGGGATGGAGAGACAAAATACATTTTGGAGATTTAACCCAATCCCTCTTAAAAGTGAACCCTTCTGGGAGTTCCTGGATGATAAAATACAGGACATCTTGGAGGACAACTCTGATCCGGAGATTGCCTCATCCATAATGTGGGATATCCTAAAGGCGGTCCTTCGGGGCAGCCTAATACAACACACTACAGCCCTGGCGAAGCAACGCAAGGAAAGACAGTCCCATCTGGAACAAACCCTCAATTTTCTCTAGGTTGCACATCAGCAGAGTAACCTGTCAGTCACAGCCCAACTTAAACAGACTAAACAGGAGCTGGATAGGCTGTGTATGCAGCACACAGAGATTGCCCTCGCCTTTTTAAGGCAGAGATACGGAGAGATTGGCCCATGGGCCTCTCATCTCCTAGCTTTATGTCTGCGCAAGCAACGTCGGCTTTCAACCATAGCTGCCATTAGGGACCCTAACACTGGCACCTTACACACGAGACTGTGGCACATCTCCCGGGCCTTTTGTGACAACTATAAAAACCTATACACCCCCGACCATCCCTCAGACCCTAGTGCCATTAATGCCTTTCTCTCCCCCCATTAGAACTTCCCAGGCTCAATAGGGATCAGCACACTTGTCTGATCATCCCTATATTCCAAAAAGAATTAATGGCAGGCATCTTTCAATTCAAAACCATGAAGACTTCTGGCCCAGATGGTTATGGTACAGAGTTTTATAAGTGTACAGTGCAACGGGTTAGTCCACCCCTCCTGCAGGTTTACAATGAAGTGCTGCAGGAACTCGGACCCCCCCCCAGCTGGTCATATGCTGCAGTCTCCCTTATCCCCAAGCCAGACAAGGATCCCTACTATGTAATTTGTACCGCCCTATCTCGGTGCTAAATGTAGATTATAAATTCCTCATGTCTATCCTGGCCATGCGCCTGGACAATGTCCTTCCCTCCTTAATTAACCTGGACCAGACAGGCTTTGTAAGCTCTAGATCTACAACAGATAATACAAGGAGGGCACTAAATCTGGTCCAGGAGATGCAATCCCACAAGGCCCCTTCTGTCCTTCTCAGCTTAGATGCTGAGAAGGCATTCGATAGGTTCTCGTGGCCCTTTCAGTTCGCCACTATGTCCAAGATGGGATTCCCCGTTCCCCTTATTTCAATGATCAAAATGCTTTATTCCTCCCCCCAGGCCTGTGTAAAGGTTACTGGCCATCACTCAGCCTATTTCCCCCTATTCAGCGGAATGCGCCACGGCTGTCCTTTGTCCCCTGGTTTATTTGCCATTTTTACTGAGCCTTTGGCCCAGGCTATTAGACGTTCCCCTCAAATAAGTGGGATCCAGATGGAAGGGATGGAGCATCATATAACTTTGTAGGCTGATGATGTTTTGCTTTTCCTTGCTAGCCCTTCTCAATCTGTCCCAGCCGTTTTTAACATTTTGGAGGACTTCGGTATATGTTCAGGATATAAACAACACCTCCAAAATGGATGCTTTAACATTTAATTTTAGCCCTTCACCAACACTTAAGCAAAACTTTCCATTTCGTTGGGACCTGGAAAAGCTGAAGTACTTGGGCATTTATCTCTCACACCATGCAGGGAGAGCAGTGCGAAACAATTATGACCAATTCTATGCCTAGCTCCAGGCGGATCTGGCTAGGTGGAGTGTTCTCCCACTGAATCTCCTTCAGAGGGTGGAGGCTATTCGGATGGTGACTTTACCCTGGGCTCTTTACCTCTTTCAAAACATGCCAATACATATCCCAGCCTAAGACATTTCAAGTATGGAATAAGGCCATCATTCGGTTCATATGGGCTGGGAAACACCCTAGAATAAGGTCTTCCATTCTCTTCCTCCCTAGATGACGGGGGGGGGGGGCTGGCACTCCCCAACCTTAAACTGTACAATTGGGCCTCACACTTTTCCTTCATCATCATTCGTTATATAAGAACCAATCCCGTCCTCTGTAGAGAAATCGAGGAAGTTCTCTTACCATTTAACAATCTAATTAAGGCAACCTTATACCACTCCCCCCTCCCTCTGGACCGGTTGGATCCTAGCCCATGGATCATACATCAGATTAAAACCTGGAACACAATCCGCAGGCATTTTTCCCTCTCCCCATATCTCCTTTTTTTATGCCCAATAGCCCTCCTGGAGGACTTTCACCAGCCTGTATGGACCACACATTCGGCTCCTGGAACTGCCTCCAGCTCTCAACTCTCTCGCAATTTTTAAATGGGAATAATTTTAAATCCTTCCAAGAGCGAAGTCAAACCTTTGGTCTGAGGCAATCAGACTTTTACCAGTTCCTGCAACTGAGTCACTTTTTCTACTCTCTTCCATCAGGGTTACGAAATCCTGAGGATTTTCCTTCCCTGATATCTTTACTTCAGAAATCCTTCGCCTCTACTGAGATGCCCCATGCTATTTCTGCTCTGTATCAGGCCTTAAGTGATACTATGGGGACAAATACTGAGGGGACCCATAAAAAGTGGAACATAGAATTAGGCTTGGATATCTCTACATAACAGTGGGACAAGGGTTGTCTTTTGTCATCCAAACTTATCTATTTTCACTGCTGGAGATTGTTCTCGTGGCAATTAATGATCAGATACTTTTTAACTCCAGCTATAACAGCTCACTTTTCAGCTACTAGATCAGATGCACGCTGTGCCAGTGTGGCGAGCTACCAGCACACCACGCTCATATATTCTGGTCCTGCCCTAGCATACAACCTTTCCTGGCCTCCCTATAGTCCCAGTTGGGTGACCTATTTGGGCATCCACTCACCCTTACAGCTGACCTCTTTATACTGCATGTATTCTCCCCAGGGCTTAGGGACTCCCATACATGTTATCTTATGGGGATAGCCCTCTTGGTGGCTAAGAAAGCCTTGACCAGACAAAGGCTCTTTACCCAGAGCCCCACGATACTTGAATGGAGAGAGAGAGAGAGTATCAGAGAGGATTTCCTATCACTTGAATGATTGTTCTGAGCTATATTCACTGAAATGGACCAGATGGATCTTGTATATTAGGGCCAGGGATCCTACCTTTGTTTCTTAAGACCACGGATTCTACCTATGAACACTGGGGCTGTTAGCTCTATGTGTGACATGTGGGAGTCGTTTACCATTGTGGAGGGGTCCAGAGGGAAAGGGGCCTTTGAGTGCATGTATGAATTTATGCTTGTACTTGAGTTCCCCTGCCTGGACTGGGTCACTGATCCTTATAAACTCTGTAAAATCTGATAACTTAGAACTGTTGCTTTGATGTCCTGTATCCCTTAACGTGTGTAACAAATGAATTTGTGACTGCCATTACCCTGTACCCTGCCTATGTGAAAAGTTAATAAAAATATAATAATAATAAAAAAAAAAGAAAAGAAAACAGAGTAGGTTCCTCTACTCACCTGGTTCCCGAAGTTCTGAAAGGGACAAAAAAAAAAACCCTCAGAACTGACTCTGACAGCTGCCTCTTTGACCTTCTGGAGATAAAAACTGCCTTTGCTGTTGCTTTGACACCGGAAAGTGGCCCTTTATCCTGAAAATCCTTCAACGTATCATCCAGGTCTGAACCAAACAACAAGCCTACCTCAAAGGCTAAGATAAACAGCTTGGTCTTGAAACCTGACCAGCTACTCAGTGCTGAAGCCACACATCTCGTATAGCCGACACAATATGATAAGCTAAACGAGCCAGCATGTGCAAATTTTTCCATTGTGGCAACCCTTAAGAAGTTGGAGGCCATCGAAAACAACTGCAAAACACTCATCCCCTCTGAATCTGGGGGGGAAGTTGCCCAGGGTCATAACTACGCATGGGCGGGCAGTAAAACACCCTACTCTAAACACTACCCTAAATTACCCTAAAAATACCCTAATGCGAAATGAGTAGTTGGTTAGGGTCAGGTAGTTATTATCCTACCCTGACTATAACAAAATGTGAAAGTTAGACATTTGATTAAATGTCTATCTCCAAAGGTAAAAAAAAAAAAAAAGCCCGGCTCTGGTTTGGACACCAATGTGGGATTTTTTTTTTTTTATCCCATTCTCTTTGACTCTCATGTCGGCAAACTTATCAGGGAGGTGCTTACATAGAAACATAGACTTTGACGGCAGATAAGGACCGCTTGGCCCATCTAATCTGCCCATTTCCCTACCTACAGGATAGGCCGCAGATCCTAGTTAACCAACAGCCTATTTCTTCCTACCCCCCTCAAGAATTGCCTTATGTCTGTCCCATGCATTCTTGAATTCTCCCACAGTTTTAGACCCCACAACCTCCTCAGGAAGGCTGTTCCATGCATCCACTACCCTCTCTGTGAAATAATACTTCCTCACATTGCCCCTGAACTGCCCCCTTCTATCTTTAAATTGTGTCCCCTTGTTCTTGCCTTCTTTTTCTGAAAGATGCTACCCTCTTGGACTTTGTTGATTCCACTGAGGTACTTAAAAGTTTCTATCATGTCCCCCCCTCTCCCTTCTTTCCTCAAGAGTATACATATTAAGCTCCTTTAGTCTCTCCTCATACTCTTGCAGACCCTGCACCATTTTAGTTGCCCTCCTTTGGACTGCCTCTATCCTGTCTATGTCCTTGCGGAGATGGGGTCTCCAGAACTGGACATAGTACTCCAGATGGGGTCTCACCAACTGTCTGTACAAAGGAATAACAACTTCCTGTTTTCTGCTGCTGATGCCTCTCCCTATGCATCCCAGTATACCCCAGCCCTCCCTACTGCCTTTTCACATTGCTTGCTAACCTTAAGGTCATCTGATATGATTATCCCCAGGTCCCTTCCTTTGTTGTTGTTACTACCTCCCCCATTGTGTATTTTTCCCTGGGTTCTTGTTTTCCAGGTGCATTATTTTGCACTTCTTTGATTGAATCCTAGCTGCCATACTTCTGACCATTCCTCCAACCTTGCCAAGTCCCTTCTCATCCTTTCCACGCCTCCTTGTGTATCAACCCTGTTGCAGATCTTTGTGTCATCTGCAAAGAGGCATACTTTTCCTTCCAGTCCCTCTGCAATGTCACTTATGAAGACATTAAATAGGACTGGACCCAATACTGAACCCTGCGATACCCCACTAGTAACCCCTCTTTCTTCAGAGTGGACTCCATTTACAATTACCTACTGTGTCCTGTTGTCCAGCCAATGTTTTACCCAGGCTACCACCCTGGGACCCACTCCCAGGCTGGTTAATTTGACTATTAATCTTTTGTGTGGGACTGTGTCAAATGCCTTGCTAAAGTCTAGGTAGGCCATGTCCACAGCCCTCCCTGGTCTACTACTTTGGTCACCCAGTCAAAGAAATCTATTAGATTTGTCTGACATGACCTTCCGCTGTGAACCCATGCTGCCTTGGGTCCTGTGCCCACTGGCCTCTAGGTACTCAACTATTCTTTCCTTCAGAAGTGACTCCATCACTTTCCCTACCACAGAGGTCAGACTGACAGGTCTGTAGTTTCCTGCCTCTGTCTTGGTCCCACTGTGAAGGGGATCACATCCCTTCTTCCAGTCCTCAGGTACCACACCATCCTCCGATGATTTATTAAAAAGAGTAGCCAGTGGTTTCACTAGTTTCCCCCTTAATGCTTTTAGAATTCTGGGGTGAATTCCATCAGGCCCCATTGCTTTGTCCACCTTCAGTTTTAGGAGTTCTTGCAGAACCCTTTCTTCTGTGAACGGACTGGGATCGAGCCCCCTATCAAGAGTGCTTCTGTTAATTGGATTAGGCACTTCCCCCTCCTCTTTTGTGAATACTGAGCAGAAATATTCGTTCAGTATCCCTGCTTTTCACTGTCCCCCTCTGCCCACCCACGTTCATTCTATTCAGCCTCACTATCCCTCCTTTGACTTTCTCACTTCGCTGATGTACCTATAAAGGTTTTATCCCCTTCTTAACCGAGTTGGTTATCCTTTCCTCAGTTTGGGCCTTTGCTATTCTGACTTCCTCCTGCTTCCTTCTGCCTTAACTGGTACAGCTCTCTGTCCTGCTCCTTCTGGGTTTCCTTATACTTCGAATGCTATCTTTTCTTCCTGACTTTCACAGCCACCTCTTTTGAGAACCATAGTGTTTTTTTCCTTTGTTTTGATTTGTTTATTTGCTTCACACAAAGGCTGGTTGCCTCTGTGATGGCAGTTTTGATGATTCCCCATTGTTGCTCCACACCTCCTTCTAGCCTGTTTACTAGTGCTTTTCTGAGGCACTCTCCCATCTTGCCAAAGTCAGCCCTCCTGAAGTCCAGTACCCTCACTTTTGTATGGCTTGACTCTGTAGCTGAGTTTAATGTGAACCGCATTGTTTGATGGTCACTTGTTCCCAGATGGCAACCCACTTCTAGATCTGAGATCCTCTCACTGCCTCCGTTTGAGAGTATGAGGTCTAAGATTGCTCCCTCACGAGTGGGTTCCGAAACTAGCTGTCTGAGGCCTGCCACCTGTAGGGCATCAAGAATGGCCCTGCTCTTGGATGTGGCTGCAGCAAATGTGCTCCAGTTAACATCTGGCATATTCAGATCTCCCATCAACAGTATCTCCTTTCTCTGCCATTCTAAGAATGCCTTCTATCATATCCTTGTCCATTTCCCTCCCCTGACATGCGGGTCTGTACACAACCCTGCGGTTGTGGTGCCCTTTCCAGTCTCCAAGGTGACCCACAGTGCCTCCTCTCCTCCCTGTTTACTCTTTTGTTCAGTTGCTTTTATCCCTTCCTTTACATAGAGAGCTACTCCTCTCTCTTCTCCCCTGCATGTCTCTCCTGTAGGTTATGTACCCTGGTATGTTAACATCCCAGTCATGGTTCTCTGTGTACCATGTTTCTGTGACTGCTACGATATCCAGGCATCCCTCTTCCATCAAGGCCACCAGCTCAGGGAGCTTGTTGCCCAGACTATGGGCATTGGTACTCATTACCCTCAATTTTCTGATGGCCTTACTCCTTTTTGCCCCATCCCTGTCCTTCTTGCCTTTGTCACTTTCTCCATTTACCCCTGCCCTTCTCCCTATCGACACCTCTATGTTGGTGTTTACTGCACTTACTACTGTGATTTTTTTGGGAGGGCTAGGATTTCCCTGCTCCTTTACAGTGCCTCCCCCCTTGGCTAGTTTAAATGCTTGCCAATGAAGCATTTAAACCTATCACCTAGGATCCTGGTTCCCCTCCTGGACACATACAGCCCATCATGCCAGTATAGGCTTGCATCACTCCAGGTGGACCCCCAGTCCCCAATGAAGCCAAATCTCTGAGTTCCACACCAGTTTTTCAACCACTGATTGAATCCCATGGTGCGGAACACCCTAGCCTCTTCTATGCCATAGATGGGCAGTACCTCCGAGAAGGTTACCGTGCGTGCTACTTGTCTAAGGCCCCTCCCCAATTCCGCAAACTCTTCCTGCACTTCTTTAATCCCTTTGTTAGCCAGGTCATTTGCCCATAGGTGGACAATGACATCCAGCTCCCTCCCCTGTGCAGCTGCTCTGGCAATCCTGAGGATTCGCTCCCTGTCCCTCCAAGCCATGGTGCCAGGCAGGCACCTTACCTCCCTCTCCCCTTCCTCCCCCAGTTCTACCTTCCTAACAATGGAGTCCCCCACCAGGAATTGTTTCCTTCCCCTGTGGGGTCCCCTGCCACCCTCCTGTGGGTCTTGTTTGTGGAGGTTCCCAGCATCCTCCTTGGTCTCCATTGCGGGTGCCTCCACAGAGGAACCACACTTTGCCAGAATAGCATAGGAATTGTGAAGAGGTACAACTGGAGGGATGCACCTCTGTTCCACCACCCTCACCCTCCCTGAACCCACTGTGGTCCAACCGCTCCTCTTTCTTGGCAACCTGTGAGGCAATGGCAGTGGCACTGGTGGTCCCTGGATGGAAGAGGAGGTCCCACAAATCCTGGCCAACTCAGTCTGGAGATGAGCAACCTCCGCCCTCAGCCCAGAGAGGTGCCTGCAGATGGGACAACACTGCATCCTCCAGAATATCTCCCGGAAGACTGCTGCTCCACAGCCACTGCACTGCACCACTCCCATCATGTCTTATTTCTGGCCCCTTAAATGTTTGCAATCCTTACTCTTTCCTCTGTTTTTTTTTTTTCTCTCCTTACTTTCTGCCTGTGTGCCCTTTACGCTCCTGATTGTCCTGTTCTGAGACAAGAATATCCTACATTTCTCAGTAGACCCCTTACTTGCTCAGAGGCAGACCTCCAGCAGCTAGAGGGGGCCGGAGAGCTACTCTTGCCCTTCTAGGATGGTGGGTCTTTGGTGGCTCTGTGATCACTCACTTCCTGCTCCCAAACAGGAAGTTCCTGTTGTCAGTCAAATTCTGTGCTTATAAAAGTAGAACTAGCTTTGGGTGGCAGGGTGGAGGGGAGGAAAGGAGGGCAATATAGTCCCAGCAGAGAAGTCCAGTCACACAGCAGTCATTTCTCCTGGTATCTTCTGCCAAGCTACTAGCAAAATCTTTCTAAGGCAGTCTTTAAATGTAGCTTCCTTCTAGCTAAGCCACTCCCCCTACTTACTAGATCTTTCTACAATAATTTAACCCTCACATTTATCAATTCCTTTCAATCACCTGAGATTTACACCTAGATAACTGTTCAGACAACCATTCAGTTCAGTTAACTCAGACAAACACACACTTTTTTTGTTTTGTTTGTTAGTTTTTTTTTACCCTAAATTAAAGTTCCAAGTACAAGAGTTCTACTTTTTTAGTCCCAGAAGAGAAGTCCAGTCACACAGCAGTCCTTTCTCCTGGTGTCTTCTGCCAAGCTGCCAAGTCTTTTTTTTTTTTTTTTTTATGGAGAAAGCAAGAAAGAATAGGAAGAATCTGCCTGTTGGCTAGCTGCACTGCAGTCAATGGCCCGTGGAGCAGCGAGCTAGTCAACCGGGAGTCAAGACTGTGGGGTGACTTATGACTATCATTTGGAGCTGCTCACATCTGACCTCTCACTGACCGAGTTAATTCTCCCTCACCCACCCAGGCACCGAGAAACAGTGGAGACTGACCATCAAGTCCAAATAAATTCTTTTTCTCAGCTTTTGCAGAAACAGGCAGGCCGAGAGAGAGCTCAGATGAGTCAGACTGTGGCACTGGCAGGAAAGTAAGTGTGTGAATAAGTATGTGTGACTCGCACGCTGCCGTGTGCTTCCTCCTCCACGTCACATGACCTTGCTTCGACCACATCACATGACTTACAGGCTGATGTGGGGGTGTGGCAGCTGTGGACAGAGGATGCGTATTCATGAGGGAGGCTGCTCAGGACCATCTCCCTAGTAATTCCAGCCTGACAGCTCAAAAAAATTAAATAGCAGTGAGTGCCCCAGCTAGTGCTACCCACTAATTGTGACAAACTACCAGACCCGAGAATTACACTGCCAAGTCAGGTAGGGTAGTAATTTATCCGAACTACCCTACCCAGCTAAAACTAGGCAATACCCCGCAGTACTTGATCCAGCTACCCATCGCGTAGCCCATGCCTAGTCATAACTCCCAAGTTCAAGTCTCTAGCAGTAATAAAGAAAGACATAGGAGGTGTGCAAGGTTACACCACTGGAGGCGAAGGCTCTTCTGCACGCAGCATCCACTCGCTTGATGTGCACATCCATTAGGGACCAGGGCCCTTCGATAGGAACAGCGGTGTATCTCATGGAATTATGAACTGCTTCATCCACCAGAGGAGGAGTTTCCCACTTGCAAGCATTTTCTTCCAAGAAAGTGAAAAACATCACACCTTAGGTCTCCTCAGATATTCTCTTTGGAAAGGAGAAGGATGTGGACAGGATAGGTTGACCTCCATGCACCTCCTTGAGTCAAAAAACCTACATACCACAGTTATCAGGTAGGACACAGACTTAGAATCAAACAGGGGTGGAATAGGAATCCTCCTCTTCGGCTCCGACCACTCCCCTTCCTCCTCCTCCTCCTCCTCCTCAGAGGGTCATCCTCTTCCTCATGAAGTAGCTTATTTTGGTCAGGAAATTCCCCCAAGATCCCTATAATCCTCATTCTGACCCACATAAGGGGCAGGGTCGGAATCTGCATGCAAATATGAGAAAACAACCTTGTCCTGGTGTGGAACACCTAGATGTGCCTGTGTGGGGCCCCTCTGACCTCAGCGGCTCAGTTCTGGTATTGGGTGTGTATGCTGGGATGTCCTGTGGAACATCGGGGCTCAATAGCTCTCCTAAGAGCAGGAATAATGATTTATGCAGTTCTGCTTGTCACTGCCAACTGGCAGATGTGGTGGGTGGGGGGACTGTAAGAGCCATATTAGCTTGCAAAGCACAAGGGAGGCAAAAGGGAACAATTGGGAAAGGTTACCATTATTCCCATGCAGATCTTACATACTTAAATGGTTAGAGGTTTCCGATATGCCATGGTGCCAATAAAAAATAGCCCTGCAGAGTTCAAGAAGAAAAAATTACTCACCTGTAGTAATCTTATTTCTTCCCAGGGATCCACTAATATTGTTACTCTTTGCAGTGCCCTTTAAGTCAGCACTGCCCCAGAGCCAAACAGAATGCTATGCTAATTATGGAATGTTTAGCTTGTGCATTCATTTTCAAACTGCCCTATTCTAACTGCCTGGATTCTACCTCAGATTTTTGTGAAGCCTGCAAAGAAGCCATAATATATATAGAACAATGAATAAATATAAAGCTAATGGCCAACAGGGCCATAAAAAGAAGTAACAGGCCAAGAGAGGGCCAACAAAACATTAAAGAATGAGTCCTCTTTTCTGAGCCAGATGTACCCTTAGAAAAGAACCTACCAGCTAAGTATTAGGGAATGTGCCTGCAGATGACATACCCATCATACTGAGAAGCATCTCAGCTGTACAGAGCATTTTTCTGAGATTCTAAGGGGAGGACCGGGGAGGGGAGTAATAATATTAGTGGATCCCTGGGAAGAGACAAGATTACTACAGGTGAGTAATTTTTTCTTCTAACCCCAGGAATCCACTAATATTATTACCCTTTGCAGACTATGTAGCAGTACCACTAGGATGAGGGCAGAATCTATTTAGGAAAAAGACTACAAAACAGCCCTTCCAAAATTGGCATCACTCCTGGCCTGAGTATCCAGGCTGTAATGCTTAGTAAAGGTGTGGACTGATCTCCAGGTAGCTGCTTTAAAAAATCTCCAAAAGAGGAACATCTCTGGCAGCTGCAACGGTGGCAACTGTGTCCCTTGTGGAATGAGCCCTAAAACCTGAAGGAGGAACCTTGCCCACCTTTGTATAGCAAAACTGAATATGACTATCCATTGAGATATAGTCCTCTTTGAAGCAGGAGATCCCTTACCTACTTCCCCACAGGTAAGGAATAATTGTTGCCTGTCCTGCCTATGATCCTTGGTATTGGCTATATAATAGCTAAATGCTCTTTTCACATTTCAAACTATGCAGCCTACGCTCACCAGAACTGGCGTGTGCTGTAAAGAATACTAGTAGGGTAACAGACTGATTTAAATGAAAGTCAGAAACTACTTTGGGAAGGAATTTTCTATTAGTTCTCAACACCACCTTATTGTGGAAAGAAATGTAGTCCTTTTCCACACATAGGGCTTGTAACTCACTTATCCTCCTAGCAGAGGTAAGTGTCAAAAGGAAAACTACCTTCCAGGTAAGGAATTTTAGCTCTGCAGTAGGCAGGGGTTCAAATGGTGGAAGCATAAGCTGGGCAATACAAATGTTGAGGTCCCAAGCTGGCACTGGTTCCCTATGAGGGGGAGAAACAGGTGTAAAAGGCCCTTAAAGAACCTTCTAAATATGGGGTTTGAGGCTAGTGATACCCCTTTCCCTACAGAGAGATAAGCTGAAAGTGAAGCCAGATGAACTTTTAGGGTTGAATGCTGCAACCCCAGGGAATGCAGATGAGACAAATAATCTAGGAGGGTTGGAATGCCAGCCTGTGCTGGGATTAAGCCCTTTTCTGTATACGAAACAGAAAATCTTTTCCATTTTGAAGCATAAGTTTTCTTAGTAGAAGGCTTTCTGTAACTTATAAGGACTTCTAAAACTGTTCAAGAGTATTGGAAGTCTGGATATTCTAAGTCCTCAAGAGCCAAGCTTTGGGTCTGAGAGACCTGAGATTGGGATATACCACCCTCCCTTGGAAGAAAGTCAGCAGATAGTCAGGGAGGTAGATTGGTTCGCTCACTGACATTGAGAGTAACCACAGAGTACCAAGGCTGTCTTGGCCAGTCTGGTTCTATCAGAATCATCGAGGCTGGCTGTGACCTGAGCTTGATGAGTACTCTGAGAATCAAAGGAAAAGAAGGAAAGGCATAAAGTGTATTTTACTGTCCAATCGAGAATCAGGGCATCCACAGGGACAGTCCCTTTCACTGGAGCCCTACAGCAATAAGGGGATAAATGGTGATCCTGCTGGGAAGCAAAAAGATCCAGCTCTGGGGTTCCCCACCGCCTGAATAGGACCTGCACTACTTGGTTGTTCAGTGCCCATTTGTGATGGGCCTGGTTTATCCTGCTCAAGGCATCCGCCAGTGTATTGTCCTTCCCTGGCAGATGAATTGCTTGTAGGGAGGCATTTATGGAGTAAATCAGGCTCCATATTTTCATTGCCTCTGTGCACAGTGGAGTGGATCTTGTCCCTCCTTGTTTGTTGACATAGTACACTGTGGTGGTATTGTCTTTCCTGACCTGAACTACTTTTCCCTTTATAAGATGAGCGAAAGCCTGAATGGCCAGGTACACTGCTCTTAACTCCAAGAGAATTATGTGCAGAAGTGACTCTGCAGCACTCCAGGAACCGTGAACTGTGTGGTCCCTAGGTGGGCATCCCATCCTAGGAGGGAGGCATCTGTTGTGAGTACCAAGGAGGGGGGCTCCTGTAGGAAAGGCACCCCGTCCCTTAGGTTGTCTGGATCCTTCAACCACTGGAGAGCCTATAGAAGAGTTTTTGTTACAGGGATTAGTTTTGAAAGTGGATCTCGTCTCTGGAACCAATGGGCCCTGAGGTGAAATTGAATGTCCCTCATTTGGAATCTGGCACCCATGACTGTGCTTGTTGCTGCAGCCACGTGGCCTAACAGCTGTAAAAACTGAGTTGCTGGTTTTGGCCTGCCCAGGACGAATGAGCTTGCTAGAAGCTGAATGGCCTGTACCCTTTCCAAGGGTAGGAAGGCCTTTCCCAGAATTGTATTGAGTTCTGCCCCTATGAGCTGCAATACCTGGACTGGGGTGAGAACTGATTTCTTGACATTTAGAAGAAACCCAGGGAGGAGAGAACACCTTGAGCTAGTAGTAAGTGCTCTGACACTTGTTGGGATTTTCCCACAATTAGCCAGTCGTCCAGGTATGGAAAAACTGTGACACCCAGTTTTCTGAGATGTGCCACTACTACTGCTATGCACTTTGTGAACACCCTTGGTGCAGAGGTAAGGCCGAAAGGAAGTGTTGAGAACTGGTAGTGGCCTGAGGGGAGAGAAAACCTGAGATACCTTCTGTGTGATTCTCTGACAGGGATGTGAAAATATGCATCTTTTAAATCCAGAGAGGCCAACCAGTCTACTTTTTGTAGTGCTGGCAGAATTATTGCCATTGTGACCATTTTGAATTTGGGTTTGACCAAATACTTGTTTAGACGTCTGAGGTCTAGTATAGGCTGCCACTCTCCAGTCTTTTTTGTTGTTAGGAAATACCCGGAGTAGAACCCTTGCCCTCTTTGATTGAGTGGAACAGGCTCCACCGCTTTTAACGATACTACGTTTTTTTACCTCCTGCTCCAGCAGTTCTCTTTGTGAGGGAGGAAATGATGCAAAACGATTTACCCTTAGAGGGGGAAGGGACTTGAAACAAAGGGAGAGACTCTGACCCACTATTTTGCAGGACCCACCTGTCTGATGTTATTTTTGACCAGTCCTGAAAACAGTGGGAAAGTCTGCCCCCTACTGGATGTAGAGAGGCAGCCTGAAGGGAAGAGTCAGGGATGCTGCTTTTGCTGTTGTTGAGGTTGGGTAGAATGGGACCCTCTGTGAGAGCCCCTTCTGCCCCTGACCCTATAGAAACACGTCTGCTGGGGTTGGTACTGTATCTGCGGAGCAGCCTGCACCTGAAAGAAAGGTCTTCTAAAGGTAGACCTGCCCCTGCCTCCCCTAGAATAAGATGTGGAGGGAGAAGGTTTGTCCCTGGTGGAATTACTTCTGAAAGCAGTCTTGTATTCGTCTACTTTCTTCATGTAGGCTTCAGTTTGTGTACCAAAAAGGGAATGGCTCTCAACTGAGAAATCCACTGCTTTGGTTTGAGTGTCCTGGGTGAGGTTAGTAGCCCTCAGCCAGGCAAACCTTCTCATGACTACAGTACCAGCAAACCATCTAGCAGCAGTGTCATTTATATCTGCTGCCATCTGGAATTGGTGTTTGGAAGCCTCCAAATCCAATTTGGCTGTCTCTAATAAGTCAGAAACAGTGAGAGAGAGATTTGCCTCTTTATTATCCACCAGACTGCCATAAAGCCTTTTGGTAGACAGCAGCACAGGCCTGATAAGTGGCTTGCCTGACAGCAAGGGATGTTGAGAGGTACCCCCTCTTAGCCATACTGTCCACCTTTCTGGAGTCTTTTTCAGGTGGATGAGAAGACAAGGGGTTGTGGCCATCTCACAGCCTGCCTGCTGCACAATGCCCTGATGATCAGGGTGGCTGAATAAAAACTCAGCACCAGAGCTCTCCAGTTGGTACTTTTTGTCACATATTTTATCAACAGGTGTGACAGTCTGAGGAGCTTTTAATATTTCCAGAATATCTTTTCTGTAAAATTTGTAAAGAGGATGGAGAGTTAGCCCCATTAGTTCCATATATTGAACGTCTTCTTTATCCTGTACTTCCTTAGTTGTCTGGAAGTCCAGTGTTTCCACCATTTTCTTAATGAAAGAAAAATGGGAGGAAAAATCCTCTGAAGGCCTGGGGAAGGGAACCAAAGTCTTGCTCCGGTGACACCTCAGGCTCTTTCCTTCCTCCTCCTCCTCCTCCTCCTCCTCCTCATCATCATCAACATTAACATCACCACCCATAGTGGAAACAGACACCAGAGGGGTAGCAGCGGCATTATCAGATGGAGCAGTTACAGGTTGCTGGGTAGGGAGCAGGCCCTGCAGCACCTGTAACAAAGCCAGGGCTTGAGAAATGTCAGCAGGAGAGGGAGTATGTAAGGGCACCTGAGGGACCCCTTGAGGTGTTTCAGCTGGGGTGTCAGTGTGCTTACTTTTTCTTAGTTTCTTGGCAGGCACCGGAGAGTCAGCCAGCTGATTGCCTCTCTTACTAGAGCCCTCACCCGTATCAGGGGTGGATTTGGAGGCTCTAGAAGGAATTGCCACATTTTTTGAGGGGGTGGACTGGTCAGAGCCTAGAGACCCCTCTTCAAGCCTTCTCTTCAGTCTCTTCCTGCGCTTCTCCACAGTTTTTTCAGGGAAAGACTTGCAAATCTCACAATCTTCACTGAAATGCTTAACACCAAGACAGGGCAGACAGAGGTCATGTTTGTCAGCTCTTGCAAAAACCTCTTCACATTTAACACAATTCTTAAAACCTGTAGGTCATGTGTTCTTTTTAGGTTTATCCGTCATTGTAAAAAGCAGGACTCAAAAACCGCTAAAATATGAAGGTATTAAAGATTTAGTGGTCGGTTTAAGTAAGAAAGCAATCGGTTCAGAAACCAACAATTTGTTAACAGAACCGCAGTTCCGATCGGTTCAGGAACTGAGATCCGGAACACCTTGGTTCAAAATTAGTAAAATTAAATATTTTTAAAGAGCACTCAGAAACTTATTTAAAAGTTTCCCTTTGAAATTTACCAAGCAATTGGTTACCCCTCGGTTCAAAGGAACCGCAAAGTACCAATAAAAAAACTAAAGAACTTACTGTATATATGAGATAAAATTACTAAAATACAATAAGACTAAGACAGTAATGAAAAAATAAGACAAAATACTTAAGTTTATTTTGTTCCTATGCACAATTTAGACGATCTTGATAGAGATCTCCAAGGCCTCTGAACTTTGCAGCGGAGACAGAAAATCTGAGGTAGAATCCAGGCAGTTAGAATAGGGCAGTTTGAAAATGAATGCACAATCTAAACATTCCATAATTAGCATAGCATTCTATTTGGCTCCGGGGCAGTGCTGACTTAAAGGGGCATTGCAAACAGTAATAATATTAGTGGATTCCTGGCGTTAGAATAATGGGCTGATGTTAATGGATATAAATAATATATGTAGAGGACATATTTAGTTATTATTCTTTGGAAACCGGGTAAGGCCTACTAGGCACAAATGTCTCTTTTTAAGGGCAACCCGGAAGGACTGGGGAGGTTAAGCGACTTGCTAAGAGCCACACAGTATGCACGTGGAGGTTGTGGAAATCAAACCCAGGTCTGCTGGATGTACTGAACTCATTCACAGCTCATTACTTGAACCTCGCACCTGCATAAAGACAGAGATGGGATAGAGAGGGTTCGGAGAAGGGCAACCAAGATGGTGCAGGGTATGCAAGAGATGACATATGAGCAGAGATGTAAGGAACTGGATATGTACACACTGGAGACCAGAAGGAAAAGAGGGGACATGATTGAAACTTTTAAGTACGTGAAGGGGATCAACAAAGTAAGGAAAGGGTGTTTACTTAAAAAGGAGGGGGCTAGAACCAGTGTGGCATAGCCTCAGACTGCAGGGAGGAAGATATAGAAGCAATGTGAGGGGGCGATTCTTCATGGAGAGGGTGGTGGAGGCCCGGAACAGACTACTAGAAGAGGTGATGGGAGCTGAAATGGTGGAGAGATTAAAGAGGGCATGGGACAGACATATGGGACTGCATAGTGGGGGTAGGGTGGGGGCCAGCGGAAGGAGGGATGGGTGGGGGTAGACTAAATGGACCGGTGTGGTCCTTTTCTGCCATCAAGTTTCTATGATTCTATGATTGTTTATTATACTGCCAGCCAACATGGAATGCCTGATCATTTGCTTTTCAGAACTTGCATCATACACCTCAAACAGGGTAAGAGCAATAAGGGAAGTTAACATAAACTTTCTCTGACATCCATCCAGGGTCAGTATCCACATATTTGACAGCTAACTGGTCCAGGAATCGCAGCTGTATGCCAGACAACAGATTATAAAGTCTGACCAGGCAGAGGCTCCAGTACTACAGCATAAACAAATGTATCCACAAACGTCTCATAATACAGTACAGAGAATGCATTCTTTATCTGCCTATCTCAATGACACATTTTACAAATTCCATAATGGCATTTGCACTAGGTTGACAAGACTGTACAAAAGGCTTGGGAGAATAATTATTGATAGTACAACAACCACATCCGGAAGTCACCCAGTGTATATCCTCCCCAAAGAGGATGCACCTGAGCAAAGCACAATAATAAATATATTATAGCCAGCTAAGATGTAGTGTACCAGACGGGAAGAAAATGCAGTCCAATAGGTACAAACAGCTTGAGAGAAGCGCGCAGGGGGGAGCACGTGCTCTCAAGCAGGCACATGCATGACGTCATGACACCGTAGGTGATGTTGTCATGCTAGCAGGCATGCGCATACCACAAGCACGTGAAGAGCATGCGAGACTGAGGAGACTCAAAAGAAAAACAAGGCACGTGCCCAACTGACAAGGTAAAATGGTGGGAAACAGTGCGGCTCCACAGAGCCCAGAAAAGGAAGAACTGTCAGCCAAAGAAGGGCAGGCAAGTACTCAAAATCCACAAAAAAACCTTTTCTAGGCAGCTAAACAATCTCTCCCCAGCAGCTGCCATTCAATGCTAGTAGATTTTTTTTTTTTGTAGTTAAAAAGGCTGTTGAGGAAATTAAAAGTGCAATATCCCACAAAAATCATAACTCAGTAAAATGGGAAAAGTTCCCTCAAACAATTACCTGTTATGGAGGAAAGAGGATGGGACCCTAAATACTTGGGGGCAATGTTTAAGACATAAAGGGTACCCCCAGAGATGCCCTATACTAAAAGCCCTAGAAAATAAGAAACAATTACTCACTGAAGTAATATTACTTCTTCCAGGGTATTCTTTAGTATTATTAACAGAAGCAGTATGCCAACTGGGTTCAGCTGCCCCGGAGAGGAGGAGTCAATGCAAATGAGGAAGGCATTGGCCAATCAGGATACAGTTAGAGTAGAGTGCTGCCTGCAGTCAGCCTGAAGGACCTCAGAATGCATTTCGAAGCTGAAAAAGAGCAAAAACTGTGCCCAAGAGGGGCCAAAAAACTGTTGGCAATAACCCACTATATATTCTAACCCACTATTATGAAATTTTTTTTTTTGGAAAATTGCACGAACGAATGACAGTCGTCAAATTTGGCTAAATCCCCTAGCAGAGCTTTTAGACAAGGTTTCCAAGGGAGGAAGGGTGGGAGTGTCAAGAATGCTAAAGAATACCCAGGAAGAAGTAATATTACTTTGGTGAGTAATTGTTTCTTCTCACCCCAGGAATTCTTTAGCATCTATTGACAGAAGCAGACTTCAAAGGAGGGCACAGAAATCTATTTTAAGAAGAGGGTCTGAAGTACCATCCTGCCAAAATTGGCATCCTATCATACTACACATCCAAGAAGATCTTACTGAATGTGAAAAGCAAATTTCAAACAAGCGGTCTGCACACTTCGGTGAGGATATAGCCTTGAACGCTTCCCAGGAGGCAGCTAGTCTCCAGTAAGTAGGCCCTAAGCACGAGAAGGGCTGAATGTCAGCTTTACTGAAGCAGACCCGAAATACAGGAAAACAGTCCCGTGGGAAAATACTCTTGGTCACTGGTTTCTCCTTTTCTGCAAAAATGCAGGAAAGGAAAGGAAAATATGATAATGACAGAACCTGAACTGCTAGGACTGCTGACGCAGACCGGTAGGACTAATTCATGCCCCTTCCAAGCAGGTTGAGATAGCCTAGACAGGACTTGCCTGAGAGCAGTACAGGCAGAGAAAAGGGATTGATGAAGAAAATGGTAGAACACTTGGGAAAGATATTTTTTTATCCATCCAGAAGACTAATTTGTTCATAAAGGCACTGAGAGGATAAGGCCTAAGAGAACAACCTGAAACTCTGAAAAACGTCTGACAGAGGAAAACAAGCAGACAAATTGTCTTTGATGTTACTCGCTTCATGACAGAATTTCCACAGATTCAAACACCCCATGAAACTGAACTTACAGAGGTTTGTGTTCCATGGCAAAAAACTCCGGTCCCTAGAACGGTCTGGAAGTGAAGATGGCCCTTTGCGGAATTCTTTGAAATGGTCTGAGAAAAGACAGATCTCTCTTGCCTGATGGAAAAAGAATCCAAGTAACCATTAGAAAAAAGGCCTACTGTCCCATTGTTGGAAGGAAAATAAAAACCTTTATACTTTTACAGGAAACAAGCCACAAAGACCAAACTAGTTCAAAGTCCAATATTGTAATGCCAGGAAATGAACTAAATAATCCAGTCATGAGAGGAAAGAAGATTGAAAAACTCTAGGCTCTTGTCCTTGTACCCAGGGGAAAAGCTACTTCCCCTAGAAAAACTGAAGTTTTCGTGATACTAAAACCTTTTTTTTTCATAGATGTTCCAGGTCTTGTTTGAATACAGGGACTCTAAGAGATTGGGACTCTCAGGAACCAGGCCTTGAGAAGATAAGACTGGGAGCTGAGAAAAACACTACTCCTGATTTTTCAGAAAGTACCAAGGTTGTCCTGAGCCACCGGGATCGTGGTGGCTGATACCTTGACTAGAGAGGTACTTAGGAAACAAAGGATATAAGGAGAGAGAAAACTTCTCAGGCCAGTCTTGAGATAAGAAAATCCATTGGCTGGAACCCCAAGCTGGGGCCTGCAACAGGAAAAAAGGAAAAAAATGGAGGTTCGGGCTGGAGGCGAAAATTCAGATCTGGACCTGACCTTTCCCCTGAATGATGTGGCTAGGACTTGTGTGCTGAGGGCTCACTTGTGGTGGTCCTGAGTATTGTGGCTCAGAGGATCTGCCAAAGGGCCCACTTGTGGTGGCTCTGCCAAAGTTTTGTCCTTGCCCGACAGATGGATGAGTGACTAAGACACCTCCAAAGAAATCAGCTAGAGATAACAACTCGTAGCTATTGAGGAGAGATTGGAAGCCCTGTGTCCCAAATGCTCGTTAGTGTGATACAGAGCAGGGATATCGAACTAAATGGCCTCTGGACTGAAAAAATGCAGGCCTGATAGAGATGCTCTGAGATTCCAGGAACTGAAGAGAGAAGGACTCTCTCAGAAACCAAGTCCCAATGATGGAACCCCCTGAAGGGAAGTGCCAACCAGAAGAAAGCCTCTGTACTGAAGATTTGAAAGGGAGAGGTGTGAAATTCACTGTTTCCTTACACCAGTCCAGCTTGTAACAGGGTTCAAGCTTCACAAAAAATTCTCTTATTTGGAATCTAACCTAGAGGCCTAGCCCCTGGGACTTCAATGACAAAATTATGCACCCCATGCAGGGAAAGAGCTTCCCTTGACAAGAGATGAGCATTGCCCCCTAAGAGTTGCCGAGATTTAAATAGTTAGGGGACTTTTTCTAGGTAGGTACAAAGAACTCTCGAGATTGTAGGAAACAAAATGTCAGACTTAGGGCTTGAAAACCAAAGTCAAGGGAAATTGGCTAAGGTCGGCCAAGCCTCTGATAAGGGAAACCAGAGATTCCCTGTCTTCATGGGAGAACCACCAACCTACCCAGATACCTGGAGAACAGCCTGATTTTTACTCTGTATCTGAGAACACTCTGGAGGCAGTCTAAATGGCATGGAATAAAACTGCCTGAGAAAAAACTCTGTACTAAGGAACTAAGAACATAGAATGTATCGAAGGAGACAAGAGAAATCCCCTACGTTTGCAAAAGCAAGACCTGAGTCAAGGAAGCATCCTGACCCCAGGTTGTGAAAATTGATAATGATTTGCTGTTCCCTATTTTCCTTTAAGATTCACGTAATAGCCTGGGGGAAAAAAGGTCCAACTCCCAAGCAGGAGGGGACCCTTTTACAACTTTGACCCTCACGAGGTTCTGGTGCTCTAGTTACCATTGCTGACATGCTACTGAAGAACAACAGAGAATGCAGCATTTGGAGGTAAACCTTAGATATTTATTTACTTATCATGCACATAGATATACTGTATATATATTTAAATGTTAATATCTGCATATAACTATTTCCCATTATTTTTTTTATTTTTTTTTTAACCAATCAAAGAAGGGGTAAAAACTTGAACCAAGAAGAAAAATAACTGAAGACAAAAGGGATTATCAGGAATGAAAGAGCATTCCTGCCTAAACCCCTGGAAAACTTCACATTTGGAAATTTCCTAATGTGTTGGCGTAGGAAAAAAGGGTTAAAGGGAGAATAATTCCTACCTGAAGTCCCCCAGTGAGACTTCTGGGGAAGGAACACTTATATTTAACTAAGTACTAGGAGAGTTAAACTCATCCATAAGTGCATGTCAGCTTCAGTTTGACATAAAGACCAGCCAAAATTTGTACCAAAGCATAACCCAAAAGGCTGGACTTTTCAGACAGGCAAGCCTGAAGGAAATGACCTACGCTAATACTCTAGAATCTGTAACATTATTACTTACTATGAGAGCACAGTGCTTCTAAATGCCACTTGGGTATTCCAGCAAACCTCCTTGTGAATAGTGCTCAAGAGATGCTGCACTATGGCAAAGATCGTATACATCAAACACTCTTAATATATAATAGGGTATGCTACAAAGGTTAAAAGAATTATGTAGAATTACTTACAAATGGTATATGCTTATCTAGAGTCTATCTCTGGAGAGAAATCAGAGAGTGGCACGAGGCTGAGAAGCAGGCCGCTGTTTGCACTTTCTCTCTTTAATCTAAAAGTGTACAGATAAAAACAGCAGAACACTTACCGAGCTGGTACTTCCAACTGAATGCTTCTGTCAACCCCAAAAGAGAAGGAGGGGTTTCCAGAACCTACCTGTACGAGTCTTCAGAGAGTTGTCAACTTCTTTGGAGGAGAGCAACCACCAGATCTATGAAGTCTTCGTCTTCCACCTCTTTATCAGTGTCATCCTGGAGGGGAAAGTCCAAGGAGTCCACCAGATAAATATATATGCCTCATTATACCATAGCCTAAATCAACTTCAGGGTGATCGACTGGAATTAGTGGGCCCCAAGAGGAGTTCAAGAAGGAAAATCCTCTCCTAAATTACTAATAATAATCATAACAATAATATCCTTGGGTGTAAGGATTAACAAGGAGAGGAATACTCGGACCCGAAGAAGCCGAGAAACGCTCAGAAAAATAAAGTCTGGAATAACTGCCAAGCTCTCAGATATTCAGTTGCAGACGGCATAATTTTATCAACCCCTCATGTCTCCCTAAGTCCTTTAGGAGGGAGGGTCAGAGGAGATTAATCTCTATATTTGTACAGGGAAGAGGACACCCTGCCTATTTTCAAATTAAAGGCTTGGACAGAGAAACAACAACTACAGAACCAGACTTGTAATAATAGAAGTCCCAAGGGGACTTGTCATTTCTTTTGTGTTAACTTGAGGTATCCTCTTCAGCACTTTTAGAGGAGGGGGAGGTAGACTAAAAGCCCAGATAGTAATAGTTAGGCCAAGGCTCAAACAAATCAAAATCAACTTTGAGAATTTTTTTTCTTTTCACTAAGAGGAAAAAACAGAACCACCTCCATACCTCGTTAACAAAGCCCACTGCACATCAAACAAGAGAGTCTCACCCCCAAAAGAGAGGGGATTACCCTTCAAATAGTAATCATTCTGAATTTAAATAGAGAAAAAAGGGTTCCAAGAATTCGCACTAGTGCTCAACAGAAAAAATGTGCACGCACGCACACGAAAAAACAAATCAATGATTTTACCACAAAAGCATTAAAAACCACCGATAAATTCTAAAAACTAACAAATTAAATAAAAATGACGCAATTTATCATGCATACAGGTGAAATTTACTTCAGAAAAAAAAACGCCAAAGCGGGAAAAAACTAAAAAATCCAGCAACTGTGCGGAACCCAGCACAGATGCGGTAAAAATAGATAAAATGAAGAAAATATACAAAATACCTTAAAGCAGCACTCAAAAAGAAAGAAAATGGCTCAGGAAGATCTCTGAAGAGAAGAGCTCCAGGGCAGTGTTGACAGTTCTGCGGAGAAAAAATTCTGAGGTCCTCCAGGCTGCCTGCAGGCAACACTCTTAACTGTATCCTGATTGGCCAATGCCTTCCTCATTTGCATTGACCCCTCCTATCCAGGGCAGCTGAACCCAGCTGGCATACTGCTTCTGTCAACAGATGCTAAAGAATTCCTGGGGTGAGAAGAGATATTTACCTGTGGCACCTTTTTTTTTTTTTAAAGGAAATCAGAGACCAAGTTAAGAAAATACCCTGAACAAAAAGACAGATGTGGCCCCCAATCCAAGCATAGGCTGTGGAAATGGAGAAAGCAGGTTAGCCAATTTGAAAGTCACAGCTTAACAGGCACAATTTTAATTTAGGGATGCTCCCTGTCACCAGGTAGCCTCAACGTGCGATGCAGAATTGCAGCCCCAAGGCCCGAAGGCTGATCTGTTCTTCAGAGAAGTTTGAAAGATGTTTCCCCTTCGATGGCACAGCTAAGACTGGAGAGTTGCTGCTGTCCAGAATCCTCATATGCCCAGCATTCTAAAGCTTTGTGCTGTGCCATTTCCCTTATTTCCCTTAGTAGGGGGTGCACAATACCCAGTTGTAATTACTACCCATCGACAATGAGGAGCACTACAGAAAAGCCTATTCCCATGAACATACCATCAAATTACTTAAAAGGTATAGATAAAGGTCTGGACAGTCAAATCCTCCCATATTTCTAAGAGCTGTGATGTGGCTCCATGAATGCAAGGCCCCCCACCCCCAAAAAAAAATGTTTTTGAAAATTTGTTTTAAGTTTGAAAACCATTTTGATGAATACCTTCCAAGCATTTTTAATGGTAAATATCAAAATGAAGTAAAGCCATCATTTCTATAACCTCTACTCTACCCCAAATTGACAGAGATGAGTTCTGCCAGTTGTTTTATTTATTCAGAATTTTCTCCTTAGCAGAACCAAAATTCAATCCAATATTTACCTCAGCTTTATTTGTTAAAATTACTCTTAAGTATAGCCTAGAGGTTAGAGGAACGAGGTATGAACAAGCTTGATACATCCAGCAGTCTGATTCTCACAACCTCCACTTGCATACTGTGCGACTCTGAGCAAGTCACTTAACCGCCCAGTGCTCCCAGGTCACCTCTGAAAACAGGCATATGTGCCTAGTGGGCCTTATCCGGTTACCAAAGACTAAAAAAAAAAATTTGGTCTGCTTTAGTAAAAAGAGTTAAGTCCTCTTGGTGAGACTGGATATTGTTTATAACAAGCTGGCCTGCTCCATCTTCGATAGCCTCCAGAGGACGCATCACTGTATTGTCTGTATCAGACTGGGCTGGCTGGGATTTAATGCACAAAGACATTTGCATTTGCTTGCTTTTATATATAACTGCTACAAGGGCAAATATCCTGGAGAAAATACATAGAAGACCAGTTAAGGTCAGCTTCAGGCCTTGAATATGAAGTCCCAGCTTGTGGCCTGGAGGTAGGGAGAACTTCACTATACTACTTGGGTACTGTTTATAGAATTTTATTCCTTCTACCTTGAGATTGGCTGACAGGAAAATTAGCCTGATCTCCATTAATAAATGGTTTGTGAATCAGGCAATGCTTTCATTACCCTGCTGCCACAAAGCTCCCGGGTCGCCCCTGAAAACAGGCACTTATGCCTAATGGGCCTTACCCGGATAACAAAGAATAAATAAATAAATAAACTGGGCATAGCTAATAATAAGCATAAAAGAATGTTTACAACGTTTAAATATTATGTTAGGAAATTATGTATTTCCTGCTGGGCGTATGTCTTTTGTAACTTGAAATGCTTATGGGACCTCATTGAAAATGAACCTTTGGTTCAACTGAGATTTATCCGTGTTAATATTATTAATATGAATAAAAGTTTACTTTTGTCAGTCTGAGTACAGGTGAAATGTTAGGTGCATTGGTGCCTCCATGCTGGGAAACAAAACTTTTTAACTGCACTGGAATAAAAGGGAAGTTACTTGCAATAATATTGGTGTGGACTCCACTTTCATTGTATTGGAGGTGAGTGCTGTGACTATCTTCTGGTTGCTGGTGTTGTCACTGGCACCAAGTCCTCTGCAGCAGCTCTGTTTGGACCTTGCCACACATGTGCAACCACTCCGATCTTGCCGTTCCCTCTCCCCTGTGCAGTGGGCCCGCTTCAGACAGTACTTCTTGAACTGTGCAAAAAAGGCAACTGCTATAATCTGTTCTGGTACCTTCATGAGGGAGTACAAGAGCCTACTATGTTAGATATCTGCACCCACTGTTGGGACACTGCCGGTACTTTGCTACTGGCTGGAGATATTGAGCCTAATCCTGTCCCTAACCCCCCTAACTACAGAATGTGTTCACCCTCTGATTCAATCTGGTCCAATACTCAGGGCCTATTGCTCATATGAACAACAATAGCCTTGGGCCTAAAATCCATGAATTGGAAGTTTGGGCAGACATGTGTTCCCTGGACATTCTGGCGATATCCGAGACCTGGCTAAAGCCACCTGTGCTCTCTCATGAGGATGAGCTTACCGGATTCTCTACTCTCGCAAGGATCGACCTGTCAAGAGAAATGGTGGAGTGCTTCTTTATATAAAATCCTCTCTTAACACCACTCAAGTATCTGTCCCTGAAGCTGATGACTTACATGAAATATTGTTTGTTAAAATACTCCTTGGAGGCACTAAAGCCCTCTACGTGGGTTGCCTTTACAACCCCCCCCCCGAGCATCAGCATCAGCACTACTCTCCCTTCTGAAGGTTCTTGCAGACCACCCACTTGGTGAGCGAATACTTCTGGGGGACTTCAACATAAAGTGGACCCCTGAAATTCCGGGGGGCTCAGGGAAGCTGTACTGGAAGCGTAGCTCAATCAAGTTATTTGTGAACCCACCAGGCTAAACATCAAATCGGGTAAACATACCTTGCTTTATTAGATCCTAGTCTCCAACCCAGACAGGATACAAGCTAAGTGACCACTCCCCTACTTTCCATATTTGAAAGAATAGAGCTTCCAAGCATCCATCTAGGCTCTTCCTTGCCAGGGACTTTTCAAGGTTCAATGAAGCCACCTTCCAGGCAACCTTGTCCAACGTACAATGGGCAATAAGCAAATCTCTCTCTCACATATTAATGCTGCTTTTGACTTCTTTACCAACACCCTCCTATCTGCTGTTAACCTCCATAACCACTACAAACAAATTACAGTAAAAGGTCAAAGGTCTGAATGGCTTTACACTGATTTTAGAAAGCTACTGAGGCTGAGAGATAAGGTGTGGGGAGTATTTAAAAATACAAGTTTCAAAAATGACTGAGATAAATACAAGGAGTACATGAATCTCTGTAAAACTAGCAAAGTGGCCAAGCAAAACTATGTCAGGAATCTGCAAGACACTAATTTGTCCAACCTCAAAAAGGTATGGACCCATATAAACACCTTTCTAAGGGGCTGACCCACTCACTCTGAGTCTGACATCCTAGCTGAGGGTAAGGTACTTAATAACCACTTGGAAACTGCCAATGTATTTAACAGATTTTTCACTGATGTAGACAGGTACAAAATTCCCTTGTTGGGACTACCCTGAACACCCCAGATTTTCATGAAACTGAGGCACCCAAGCGCAAATTCCATTTCAGATGCATAACCAGAAAATAAGTGCTAACTCTACTAAAAAATCTAAACATGGAGGCCTCGGCAGGCTTTGATACTCTGGAGCCCAAGCTGTTAAAGTTAGCTGCTCATGCGATTGCCTCTCCTGTTGCCATGTTATTTAACAAGTCTCTCATGAAGGAAGAATCCCTGTTTGCTGGAAGGTGGCCATTGTAATACTTATCGACAAGGGTGGTCGCATGGAGCCTACAGAAAATTACTGCCCCATCTCCCCACTCAGCTCCCTAGCCAAAGTTCAAGAAAGGGTTATATAAAACCAGCTCCAAGAATATCTTGAGCAGTATCATCTCTTGACTGGCTGGCAATGCAGTTTCAGAAAATCCCATGGTACTGACACTGCTTTGGTTAGGCTGACTGCAGATATCCTGGGTGATATGGACGGGGTTTATGACTGAGGCAATCTTCATACATCTCATTAAGGCTTGGTATCACTACAAAAGACTGAAAGTCGAAATACTGAAAGTCAGGATCGAGACTGATTGCCTGAAACTTGGAATTCAACGCCGGTAATTGCCCGTGTGAGGTTTGTTATCTTAAGTGGGGTGGGGAGCAAGGCCCTCAAAACATGGAAAACAACTCTGCTGCGGGCAATTACCTAATGTTGGGAATTTGAGTTTTGGGTGATCAGTCTTGGGATCCTGACATTCGGTATTCTGACTTTCAGTCTTTCATAATAAATCTGAAGGCATTTGACCTGGTGAATCATGGTCTCCTATTAGAAAACTCAGGTTTGGTCTAGATGATCTATCCTGTAGGTGGTTCACTCATTACTTGATTAACAGGTTCCAGAAAGTGAAATGGAAAGGTATGCAATCTGCATTGCAAACTATAACCCACAACATCCCTCAGGGGTCCATCCTGGGCCCAATGTTATTCTTATTTGTAAACGAGCTATCTAGTCACTGTGGAGGGGTGCATCTTCAGCTCTGTGCTGATGATGCAATACTGGATAGGAGCTCTAATGATGTCATCCTCATCAACGAACTCCTCGCTGAAGACTTCTTGATATTTAAAAGGTGGTTCTCATCAAATAAGCTGAATCACAGCCCCCCAAAAACTAAAGGCATTCTTTCTGGCCCCCGGCACCTACGTGTTGACAGGAAACACCTACTAAACTTGACCACATCAGGGGGTAACCCGATAGAAGTGGTAGCAGCTACTAAAGACCTAGGGGTTTACCTTAATCAGGAAGTCTCCTTCAGAGCAGACATTGATTCTCTCACTAAATCCCTACACCAAAAAATAGGTTTGCTATACTGTCTAGATAATGACCTCACCAAGGAATCTTGCCTAGCTACTGCCAGGAGTACACTGCTCGCACTCTTACAGTATGGGGCCCCTGCTCTTCACTCTGTGAGAACCAAAGAGCTCAATAAACTCAAGAGTCTTTTATAATAAAATTGTCCGATTCACCTTGGGCACCCCTCCAAGGAGTCATCACTGTTATGTCTTCCTCTCTCTTAACTGGCCATCTTTTAAGGGCAAACTAGAGTAGGATGATCCGGAAAAGCTGGTGAGGTGGTCCAGGATCTGGCAGCTTGGCTTCAATGCCAAATGCAAAGTTATGCATACTGGGCCAAGAATTCCAGAAGAGAGTACTTCCTGGGTTGGGTCAGAGTGTCTGCATCAGTGAAGGAGAAGGACCTGGGAGTGATGACCACTAGTGATTTGAAGCACTCCACGCAGTGCAAGGGAGCAGCAGCAAAGGCAAACAGGATGCTGGGATACATATCTAAACTCCTAAACTAACTAATGATAAACTCCAGCTGGCGCCGAACTGCTACGGCAGGCACCTGATTGATGCGGAGCACTGAAAACTACTCCTGATTGGGCCATTTGGACACTAGGCATTGCTGATTGGAGTGCCATCCTGCCCGCTCCTCGGAGCTATTCCTGGGTCTTTTTTTCTTTTTTGTAAACCCACAGGACTCTAAATTTTGGAGTTAGAATATTGAGACTTTTGATTGTCTTAGAAGTGCTATTTTGTTAAGTTAGTGAACTGTGGAACCCAAATGTTTAACTGCTCCATTGCGGTACTGTTATTTTTACTGCACTGCCTAACTTTGACTAATTCTTGCCTAGAGCTAGTCTGACAGTACAAGTATTTCCTTTCTGTAATTTAATGCTGTGCTTATTTTTTTGCTCGCTTTCCCCCTGATCAGCCCTCAGCTCAAGTCCTCCCCCCCCCCACAGGCTGCTCATCTCTCCTCTTTTCACCTATCTACTCTCTCTTTTGTGAGATGTAAGTCCACTGAACTTAGAATAACACTCCACCCCCAAGCCTGTCTCTAACTTCCCCTCTGTCTACATTTTCAATTTACCAACCTTTGTTCTCTCCCACTAATCCCACCCCTGCAAATCTTCTAGCTTGCCTTTGTCTTAAACTGTATCTGTCCCCCCCCCCGCTGACAGTCTGCCGCCAGACCCTTTCATTTACTCCTTAATTTATCCTCGCTCTCTCTCTCTTGCGTCCTGTAGGGAGCCACCTGAGCAGCACTAGAGTCAAGTTCGGCAGGACCTCAGGGCCGGTTCTGCGGCAGCTGCCCACTGCCGCCTCTACGTTCACCAGCCGCTCTCCTTGTTCCCTTCCCAGGACTTACAGCACAGGTATGGGCGCCAAACTCCAGCTGGAGCTGAACCACTACAGCAGGCACCCGATTGGTGCAGAGCACTGAAAACTGCTCCTGATTGGGCCGTTTGGACACTAGGATTTGCCGACTGGAGCACCATCCTGCCTGCTCCTCGGCTGCAATTCCTGGGTCTTTTTTTCTTTTTTGTAAACCCACCCCCACCTCCCCCTCCCAGACCTCCTTAAATATGTCTCAGCCCCTCCCTCCACTCTGTGTGCACATTACATTGGCTTGCGCCACCCCTGATTATTCAAACAGCTTGATGAGGAAAAAGCCGGGAAAAAATCTACGGTGCCTTTGGCACTGTTGCATTGGACTAGTCTTTGCTCAGCTGTATCTGTGGCACTCCTTGCTTTGACCATGGGTTGCTTTATCCTGAACTTCAAAATACTGTT
Source organism: Neoceratodus forsteri (assembly GCA_016271365.2). Lineage (NCBI taxonomy): Eukaryota > Metazoa > Chordata > Ceratodontiformes > Ceratodontidae > Neoceratodus > Neoceratodus forsteri. The sequence continues at coordinate 1,041,862,637 of CM028130.1, read as the reverse complement.
GGTGTTGGCAGTAATCTGCACCAGTGTCCTGTATGACAACTTGAAACAACCTCCCTGCCAATTCACACTATTTGACAGCATGCACTACAAACCTGGTATGGTCACAGGAATTACTGCCTATAAAAACTCAGACCAACACGCTCCTAGCTGGATCCTATTATACCTATGGTGGATACATACTCCCAGTACTCTTATAAACTGCCCCCCAACTATGCTCCTGCTCTGCCTCTCAGTGCGTTCACCTGACTGCTCAGCTAAAGTGAAAAGACAGCTATCCCACAAGCTAGTCTGCAGATTGCTCAAAGGCTACCTCCTGCGACTTCTGCTACTTCTCCTTTCTGGTAATATTCACCCTAACCTTGGACACCCTAGCCCAACATAACAACCCTGGTCACAGGAAGGGTGGGTCCCTCATGCTCGCTTCACTCAATGTCTGCAGCATCATCAGCAAGCTTGATAACCTTCACACCTGGGTTCAGCAACATAACCCTGATATCCTCTCTGTTGTGGAAGCTTGGCTTAACCAAACATTCCTGACTCTACAGTCAAAATCCCTGGTTATGTCAGTTTTAGGCAGGACAGGACCTCAAAAAGGGTGGGGGTTGTGCCATTTATTTCAGGGATACCTACATGGGTCACACCTTACCTACTGTATACCAAACCCTGGGTCCACGTCTCAGGTCCTTGCCTTAAAAGTTCTGCTAGGGGCTCACAACAAAGTGCTGACAATAGCCTCTGTGTACCTATCCCCAAAGGAGCAATCTACTGGCTTCAGTAACATCCTTGAACATCTTAGGGGTCTGCGTTTTAACTCAGAAAGTATAATCTTAGGAGACTTCAACATAAACTGGCGCTCGCCTGATGCCTCCTCCTATAAGGACGCTGTCTCAGCACAGCACCTCACACAGCTTGTTTCTGCTCCTACAAGATATAACTACAAGACAGGTACACACACCCTACTTGATTGGATTCTGTCAAACCGCCCTTAACATATTTCTCAGGTGGACATGCTCCCCGACACCATTAGTGACCACTCTCCCATTACCTTTGTCTGGTCAAACAAGTTCAAAAATTCCCTTCCCAAGTTTCTGTTTGCTGGGGTACTGAAGCGGGGGCATCTTGAATCACTTAAATCTCATCTCCATAACCTGGACCCTACTTGACACTATCACTGACACTAACGTAGCTCTGGAATTTTTTATCTCACAATTCTCAGCTGCCTGTGATACCTATGTGCCTGTCAGAAAGATGAAGGTTAGAGGGAACTCAAACCCATGGATTACACCTGAGCTGCAAATTGAGCTGAAATTGAGGGACCACCTCTGGCACTGTGCTAGAGCCTCATCCAGCCAAGCAGATCTCCAAAGATACAAAGCTGCCAGAAATGAATGTACACAAGCCATTCGAAACTTAAAAAGAAAATACTTCAGGGATATGCTCACTAACTCCTGGGGAGATGGGAAAAAATTGTGGAGCACGTGAAGGACCTCACTGGGAAAGATCCCAAGTTGCAACCCACTATGCTGAACATCAATGGATCACCAGTTCTTGACTTCAGGACCATTACTAACACCTTTAATGATGTTTTCTCGGATCGGAGCTCTGTTCTTCCACCTTATTTCTTTGATACACCCAACACTTATGCTCACCACAGCGAAGCATCCTTGGGTGGCCCCACCCTGCAGTTCTATTTCAAGGAGATTCCTCTGTATCAGGCAAGAACACACATATGCAAGGCCATCCTTAAATCTTGTACTAGTGGTGACACTCTTGATCTAAAATTAGTCTCACTCGTCCTCGAAGAAATCCTTTTGCCTACACTAAGATTTTGAACCTCTCACTTAGATCTGCACAGTTCTTTTCAGTTTGGAAACAGGCACTTGTCATGCTTGTTCATAAGAGTGGAGACAGAGCTCTACACACAAACTACAGGCCCATCTCCATTCTCCCTTCTCTTTCCAAAGCATTGGAACGCAGAGTCTCTGATCACCTCATAGAGTATTTGGACAAATATCAACTCCAATGCCCCCAACAGCATGGGTTCAGAAAAGGGCACAGCACCACCACTGCCCTCTTGGAATTTACGAGTTTCATCCAAAACACACTTGATCAGGGAAATTGTGCAGGTGCGGTGTTCACTGACCTAACAAAAGCTTTCAACACTGTCAACCACCCACTTTTACTCAGACAGCTGTCCTCCATTGGTCTTTCCAATGAAGCATTACAATGGTTTGAAAGTTATCTGGTGGGTCAATCCCAACATGTAAGGATTGCCAATATCACCTCAAATCGAAAGCTGGTCCTTTCAAGTGTACCCAAGGCTCCATCTTGGGACCGTTACTGTTTAGCCAATTCTTGAATAATCTTCCAAGTGCCTGTCAACAGAGAATGCTACTATATGCAGATGACGCTGTCATCTTTACCACACACCATGACACTAAACACATCGAGCAACAACTCCAGCTTGATTTTGAGTGGGTGGAAAAATGGTTCAGCTCCCACAAGCTTATCCTGAATTTCAGCAAAACCAAAGTTATGCTATTCAGCAGAGTGCGTAGCAAACATAAAACACAGTTCCTCACCATCTAGAATGGCTCTGGAGTCCTGCTTGAGCAGGTCAAGTAGTTCAAATACCTAGGGATCACGATGGATAACTTCCTCTCCTACACATGTCACATTGTGAATGTTGCAAAGGCTGTAAACATTCGGATTGGAATGCTACACAGGCACAAATATTGTATGCCCACTGATACCCTGAGACTGGCAATCCACAGCTCTTTCACCTCAATCATCAACTATGGTCTAGCCATCTATGGCACTGCTTCCCCTATGGCCCTCCGTAGGATCACCGTGGCACTTAATAAAGCATGTAGACTTCTCACTGGTGCTGCCCGTTTAACTCACACCTGTGACCTCTAAGCCCAAGCTGGATGGCTTCCACTCCAATGCAGGATTCAATATCAGACTTGTCTGTTAACAAAAAGGTTCTCCTAGGCCTCATGCCACCAGGTGTAGAAAAGCTTTTAATCTTGCACTGTAGCTGTCAGCATACCCGGAATGCCATAAACCAAACCTTCCAGGTCCCCAGATGTCGGACCTCTATGGGGCAGAGATCATTTGCCTACAGGGCACCACACTGGTATAATGTTCTCAACCGGGATATCCAAACAACCCCCAAACTTGGACCGTTCAAACGACTGCTCTGGGAACACCTCACCACCTCCAGTACCTGTGACTGCTTCGCATAGGGGTATCACCTCCATTAATCCCACCTGTTCATCCTTTTCGCACCTCTTCCCCTTCAGTCAACTACTGCTATCTAGTCCACCCATTTCACCCCACCTACTCTGCCCCTCTCCCCATCCTCACTTACACTAGCACTTTCTCTCCACACTGTCCCCTTCCCTCTAACCAACCAGCACTTCTCCCTCATTCCCCCCGCCCTTGACAATGGCCCTCTAGCCTGCCTACTCCTATCGGATATCCCCCTACTGTCTACTCCTCATCTGCCTCTCCAATCTTTCTTCCTAGCTCTACTTAGTCCCTTGTCAAAGCTATTCTCTTCTCCTGCACCTCAGGTTGTTTACCTTTACCCCTATCTTTTTTGTGTAATCATGTATAATTCAAGTAACAAGTTCACCCCTGTATGTTTTTTATCATCTGTGTATTTCTCTGCATAATTTTGTACCAATGTTCACCCTGTTTTGTTGTAGCATCCTGTTTGACGTGGATCCATTGTAAATGAGCTGTTCTTGCTCAAAGGTGTTAATCTGAGAGTTAATAAAATAAAAAAATAAAAAAACATCTAGGGGGATCAGTAGTAGGGGAGAAGAGGTTATACTGCCCTTGTACAGGTCACTAGTAAGGCCACATCTAGAGTATGGCATTCAGCACTGGTGCCCACATCTCAAAAAGGACATTAACCTGCTGCAGAAGGTCCAGAGCAGGGCTACAAAGATGACAGTGGGTCAGCAGGGTAAGGCATATGAGAAGAGGTTGAGGGCACTGAACATCTACTCCCTGGCAGATAGGAGAAAGAGAGGGGACATGACTGGGACCTTCAAGTACTTGAAAGGGATAAATAAGGTTGATAAGGAGAGTCTCTTTAAGCTGAGTGGCAACCATAACACGAGGGGGCACAGTCTTTAGCTGGAGGGTGTGAGGTTTAGGAGGGAGGTCAGGAAGCACTTCTTCACAGAGAGGGTGGTGGACATTTGGAATGTGCTGCCAGAAGAGGTCATCTCATTGAAGACAGTGGGCAGCTTTAAGAAAGGCTGGGACAGGCATAGCGGGAAGGTAGGGATCATGGGTAGGGAGAATGGGAGGAGTGGGAGGGAGGGCAGAGACATTAGCGCAAGCTGTGGACCCTGCAATACGAGCAGACTCTATAGAGATCAAATGGCCTTCTTCTGCTGGCTTCTTCATATGTTCGTACGAGTACCCCTTCCTTTGTCTCACTTATAAAATACTAAAAGGTCCAACACCACCTGCCTTTGAGGTACCCTGTCCCCCAAGCTAGAAAGGAGTGCGCTCAGGTCCATCAGATGTACTCTATTAGAAGTACGCAGGGTCAGATCGAGTGCAGGGGGAGACCCTTTGGCAGCTTAGCACCTTCTATGTGGAACATGCTTCTGGCCTTCCCACAAAACTGCACCTCTCTTTGAGGTTTTAAAAAAGGCCTCAAGGCATACCTGCTTGAACGCAGTTTGTGCTCCTGTAATCGCTCATCTAGAGCTGCTGCCACTCCTCATTGCATCTGACCTTACATATAGTGGCACTTGGCCTTTCCACTGTACTCTTTTTTTGCACTTTTTATGGAATGCATATCCGATCTGTTTATATATTAATATGTCCCCAGAGCCAATTGTTGCTGGATAAGAGTGTTTCACACACGTTATGCTTGAGGGAGAACAGTGATCAATAATATATATATATATATATATATTTTTTTTTTTTTAAATGTCTTGGAACATACCCATTTCCAGGGCATCTGTGCGTGAAATGCTCTTAACAGAATAAGACTGTCTCATGTGCAGAAGAAAGGAGTGCTCCCTCGATCTATAATGTTCAATACTGTGTTACTGCCTTGATGTGTAATATGCTCCAAATTGTGAACTATTCTCCTGTACCCTTGTGTACATTGTTCCTTTTTATGGTGTGTATTTGTATTAGCACAGCTAGTTAATTACCCCATGAACTGTCTGACTCTTTAAAAACTATATTGTTTGGCATTTTGTGCAATTAACTCCAGGTCACCCCTGAAAAAGGGACCTTGGGTTCCAGTAGGCCTACCTGGTTAACAAAATTCAATTCAATTCCATGTCATAACGGTGAAAATGTTATGGTGACTCGCAAAAGAGTTGAATACATTTCGCCGAATGTCAAAGCAGCACAGAACCCACCTCAGCAACCACCAATACGGCGACGGAAAAATATTTCAAAATGGGACCTTAAAATTAATGTTTAATATGGAGGGCTATGCCCCCCACCAACATATTAAAATAATCATCTCCGGGGCAGACACTGGGGACAAGAGACTATATGGGAGGGGGGCCGCAGTAAACATGGGGGGATCAGAACCACAGGACGAAAACACACACAGAAAAAAAACACCACCAGAAAGTTACAAAAAAATCTACCTGCAGGCAGTCTCGAACCCAGGACCATCGGCACTGCAGACGGCATCTGTACCTACCACACCAGGTGGCCAGCTCAGCAGCAGCAGGCTGCATTCCTCCATTTAGTCCCTGGCACCTGGCAAACCCCCATCATTCGCTGTCACTCTTCTGTCCCTCCTCCCTCGCTATTCTCTCCTCTCACTAAAAACTCACCGTGGCTGCAACTATGGGCACGCAAACTGAGTCGCTCATATTTGAGTCACTCAAATTTGCTTCTCCCAGATCACAGGATACCACAAAATTCAATAAAGATATAAACAACCAGATTGAAAGCCTTACTGGCATCTAATGCCAGAGCACAGTATTTGTCGTCATACCTCTGAACATATCCAACAGGGGCTGGACCTTTTAAAAAGCCCCTGCTATGGTTCTTCTTGGTACATATCCACTTCCTTCTTGGTGGAGGGTAAGGGGCCGGGCTTAGACAGGAGTGTATTTCTGACCAATTTACTGCTGATTTTATAATCAGCGTTAAGTAACGCTACCGGTCTATAACTGTCAGCCAATTCCTTAGGTTTCCCCTTTTTACATCTGCAGGGGCGGAGACTGCAGGCATCTTTCTTCAGAAAAGCACTCACTGGATCTGGAATTGACTAAACAACAAAAATCGAGCTTGAGCATGATACCACCAGCTGAAGCACTCCACCATATCCCCGCTGTCTTTCTTCTCCACCGCACTTTTTAACCTTTTAAATCACCCTGGAGTTACAGCACAGGGAAAATGCCAAATCAGTACCAATTTCACACAGAATGCCTAGTTCCATAAAGTCCACCTTCAGGATCGGTGAGCTCAGCAGGGACTGTCTCCTCACACACACACACACACACACACACACACACACTGACACCATGATCAGAACTCACGCCGCACGCTCCTCTTGCTCACCCACCCACCCGGACACAGCTGCTGTCTATCTCACCCGCCCACCCAGTCACAGCTGCTGTCGTTGATTGCTGTAAGTGTTGACGTGTTCAGTTCAGTTTAGAAAAAAAACATACGCTACAGTAAAAACTATCTGCTTAGTGGTGCAGGCTAAACAGAATGGCTGTCAAACCACATGCTGCTCATCACTTGCTTGCAGACGTACAAGTAGTAAACTTGTAAAGCAGACGCCCTCTCCTTGCCCTGGTTGGAGCTGCAATATAGCCCCACTCAAACTGGAGCTATAGCAAGTAGGATTTGTTTTTTGATTTATATATTCATTTATTTTTGTCTGAGTGTTGCTGTTACAAAAGCCGATGCATGATTTCAGCAGCTTGGAAGGGAAAGCAGGGTCCCATCGCTACAGCAGAGCAGGTCCTTCTCGAAAGTTGGGAAGCAGCCCATTCTGCATCATGGCCAGATCTGGGGGATGATCTTCACAGTTGTCGAACCCTTTGCAGATTTTTATATAACTTATTTTTTTTCTGTTCACTTGTTACTGTCCAGGTGGCCTTTCCAAATCGAATGAACTGAATTGTGCCTCCCCCATAAATCTATTCATCTATTTTGTGCAATACAACTGAATATTCTAGTTATAACAAATCTGGATCATTATCTATTTAATAACTTAAAAAAGAGTGCTTTGTTTATTTTTGTTTTGTCAAATAAGATAAATCACACTTCGGCCAATTCAATTCAGCCAGACAGTGCCAATTGTTGTGCAATGCCGTCGCTGTAAAAACTTGTACAGCAGACGCCCTCTCCTTGTTTTTACTTTCCTTTACCACTTCAAGCACAATCATTAAACAGTTCATAGTTCTCTAATGTGTGTCTATATGCTAAGAAAGGCACCATTGCTTACAATGTGTATTACTCACGCTCGATTTTTCAAGGCATCACTTTCTTAATTTTCACTATCTTATCTTTAAAGCAACTCAGCACGTAGAAAATGTGTGTATATTTCACCGCTTCTGGTAGAAGTTGACTGGCAGTCATGCAGGAGAAGCAGCGGGGTAAGCAATGACTTGCTTGGTTACAGAAGGCTTCATCTGTATTTTGAATAAGGAATTAAACTACATAACTGAGTTGTGAAATAAGGTTAATTTATTTTTAGGTGAAAAAGCTCATTTAGATCAAAAGACACTTTGTGGAGACAGAATTTCAAATGTGCAGTAGCAAGCAAGAGGTGAGCTGTTTTTATACATATCAGTATTAAAGCAGAAAGAGGATTTTTTTTTTTGCCCCAAATTATCTCATTTCAAGGAAATAGTCGAGAGTGTCACCCAAAAATGCAGCATACCATAGGAAGGGAGCCAAGACAGCATTATTTGAACTTGTGAAATATACATGAATTTTCTAAATGAAATCTGAGTTTAAGTGCTTACATTTTTAGTTTAAGTGCTGAGTTGCTTTAAAGATAAGATAGTGAAAATTAAGAAAGTGATGCCTTAAAAAAATTGAGCGTAATAGGCATTGTAACAATGGTACCTTTCCTTAGCATATAGACACAAATTAGAGAACTATGAACTGTTAATGATTGTGTTAGAAGTGGTAACAAAGTAAAACAAGCATTTGTCAATGCCGAATGTTGTTGCGCTGGCATTGGCTTTGGTAGTGCAGTGCTGAAAAACATTTTGGGCAGGATGTGAAAAATGACAGCTGTACAGTTCATAAGGAGGTGTAAAAAAATGCCAGTGTTGAAAATGTGGCATGTAAATATTGCAAATTTGCGAAGTTACTAGGGTGCGTGGGAAATGTGCAACACACGCTTGTAACACAGTCATTTTATAGACGTTTGGCACCAAATTTTCAACATAGTCATTTTAGCACCTCTGCTCATGTACAGTGCCTCTGTTATTTCCTCAAACTGTCCCAAAAAGTGATTACGCACAGCGACTGTGCTATTCTGCGCCGGACGTGCAAAAACACATTTTGGGCAGGATATGTAAAATGACAGCTGTACTGTTCATCAAGAGGTGTGGAAAAATGCCAATGGTGAAAATACAGAGTGAAAATATTACAAATGCATGACGTTACGAATGTGCCTGCAATCTGCCAACGCACACTCATAACACAGTAATTTTATGGAGTATCATCACCAAATTTTCAACATAGGCATTTTAGGACCTCTGCTCATGAACAGTGTCACTTTTTCATAATCTGGCCTGGACACTGATTTCCCTCAGCAACTGCGCTATTGTGCGCCGGAAGTACGGAAACACATTTCGGCCAGGATGTGAAAAACGACAGCTGTACTGTTCACAAGGAGGTGTATAAAAATGACAATGTTGAAAATCTGGTGTGAAAATATTGTGAATTTGTGAAGTTACGAGCCTGCGTAGCAGATGCGTAACGTACGCTCGTAAAACAGCCATTGTTTGGATTTTTTCCACCAAATTTGCAACATAGGCTTTTTGGGAGCCCACCTCATGAACAGTGGCACTGTCATCTCCTTAATCAGTCCCGAAAGGTGATTCCGCCCATAGGGTTACCACCTATCCAGTTTTTGGCCGGATAATCCGATTTTTAGGGTCCTTATCCGGTCATCCAGTTTTGATGAAATGCAGTCCGGTTTTTGGGTCATTTTGAGTGCTCATATACTGTTAAAGCTGATGTATCAAATCATTCACTGTTTTGCATGTCCAGGTTACAAAGAAGTTCTGATGTCACAGTCATTCAGACCTGCCTTTGTTTGTAAAACCCTCCTGTCTGGGAGGTGTAAAGTATGGCCATTAAGATCATTAGCAGTAAATTAACCTAATCTTTTCCAGTCTGAATTTTAAGTATGTTTTTTTACTGCTATGACAGGAAACAGCTTTTACACCTTTATGTGCTGTCATGTGTTTCTTTTTGTTTGCCCTATATTCTGGTATGTTTAGACACATTTTTGTTAAATTAATAATCTGACTTTTATTGCCTTTATCACTACATTTGCTTTCATTTTTTGTATTACCTGAACATTCCATGATATTAGCTACCCTTTTGTAGGTCATTCAGATAAACAGCATGGAATGGTGTGTCTGAACTTGTAGAATGTCTTAGAAATATAAAAAGAAACAGCAGTAGCTGCTGAAGTAAAGGGGAACAGAGTGCAGTATTAAGGGTACCACAAGCACCAATAATTAAATTATCAAAAATTGGTCAAAACATCAGAATACATGACTGACATGCAAAGGAAAATGGGAGCGTGTTTAACAGAGGCTTCAGCAATAAGCTATGAATGTGCTTGGCACATCCAGCAGACCCGAGTTTGATTCCCACAGCCTCCACTTGCATACTGTGTGACCCTGAGCAAGTCACTTAACCTTCCTGTGCTCCTGGGTCACTCCTGTAAAATGGGCTATGTGCCCTATGGGAATTAACCTGGTTGCCAAAGAATAAAAATAAATAACTGAATAAATAAATCAAATAAATAACAGTATAAAAATGATTTCCTATTACTATTTATTTATTTAGCTTTTGTTAACCAGGTAAGTACACTAGACAAACACATGCCTATTTTCAGGTATGACCCGGGAGAGTACAGGAAATCAAAGAACATACAGAGTAAAATTTGAAGCAAGTAGGGCAGATACACAGATGTCAGGAGAAGCATAACTTACATAGTAAGATATCTCAGGTCACGACAGTAATCATCTAGCAATGTCTATTCCAACATTGCAAATGGCTTTGGAGGAGAAGCGATATACTCGCCAGTCGTAAAAAGGGGGAGGAGCCAGAGATGGAGTTCGGGGCATAGTTTAGCATCCGGTTTTTACCTCATTCAAAGGTGGTGACCCTACCCACGCAGTGACTGTGAAATCACCTTTCAGGACCTATTAACGATATGACAGTGCCAGAATTCATAAGGAGGGGTCCCAAACCCCCCATGTTGAAAATTTGGTGTACAAATTCCCAAAAATGTCCGAGATATGCATTAAAGTTGAAAACCCCCTATTATACCCCATTATACAGCTTACCAGCATTTCCTTAGTTCATGGTCGGCTTTGAAGAATGCATACGTGTTCCCGGTCCACCGAAGACCATCACGCCAGACTCCGGAGGTAAGTATGGGGTGGGGGCGGGGAGGAAGGGTGCGCAGTGGGTGGGTGCGGGTTGTGGTATGGGGGTTGGAAGAGTACGAGGGACCGTTTTTGCTTTACAGTTTAAAAATAAAATAAAGGACATCGGGGGACTGTTTTCGTTTTAATAGGTGCTTTGGCATGCTGGGGTGGGCTCCCAGCATGCCACCTGAGTGTGTGTGTGTGGGGGTGGGTGCTTTAGCAGACGGGGGATTGGGCACCCCCATCGGCAAACAAGGAAAGGGGGGGCCGCAGGAGCCAAGGCGGATTGGGCACCCCCTCGGCAAGCAAAAAAGGGGGGGTTACATGATGCCGACTAGGACTGGGCACCCCCATCGGCACACAATAAACAGGGGTGTTGACAGGCAACAGCGGCAGTCACTGCACCATGTTGCCTGCACATAGGGGAGGCATGTTGTGGTCATGCTGCATGAGAGCTTCGCTCTCATTGCAGTAGACCTTTTCTCTGATCTCTTCACCTCATTAGCTAGGTAGAGTGTCGGCCCCTGCTGCTGGCTGATTGGAGAATGCGGCACGCACCTACTGGTGTGTGCCCTGCATTCGCCCAACAGTGACCGTGCCTCCAAATCTGCACTACTGCAAGATGTTGGCTGCGCAAGCGCGCCAAAATAAAAAAAAAAAAAAGGGTGAGGGAACATGTGTTCAACATGACGTTACCATATTCTGTATGTGCAAAGTGGATTAAGAAATAGCATTTGTAATTTTATCGTGGACAGAGTTTTTGTATATAAAAAAAAGTCATGACAGTGGGCTGTAACACCTGAAATACATTTAACAGTATCCTTTAGAATTCTGAACTAGGTGTGCAAAGACAGCACACAATACAAGTGTCATGACAGCCAAGATTAAGTGGGACATATATGCACTAATAGATGAGCTGTGTTCTGTGACAAAAAAGGCATTTATTTGAATATCAGTTTAACTATTGTGAGGAATCTGGGTCTGGGTGACAAGGGCTTGGGCAAATCATACATACATATTCTAAGTAATACCTCTGCAAGAATGTATGGAATATAAACCATGGATCAGATTAATAAGAAACTTGTGATGCTTTTTTTTTAATGTGGGAGATTAATCAAGAAAAAATACTTAATATATTTGAATGTCATGAAACCTCTGAACAAACCACACAATGGGTGTTGCATGACCTTTTGCTGCTTGCGGATTTGTATAAACTTATTTTCTAAAAATTTAGTAATACCATCTGTGCCTGGGAAATATTTAAATGGTTTTAAGGAATGCTTTTATAGGTGATGGAGGGACACTATGGTGCTAGTGAATTAATCATGTATGAAATTGTTTTTTGAAGAACACGTTCTTTAGATCTTTGAGCAGAACAACTCAGTCTTGTGTCTGATGAAGTGGCACCACCACACAACTGTCACCCTGTGGGTTTTGAGAAAATGAAGAAAAACTTCGAAAGAATTGACAATCATGTGGCGTTCATCCTAATTTTTACGACTGCATGGGCAGAGCTCCACAGATGTTTGCCTATCACTGTAGGAGAACAGCGGGTCGCCTCCAGAACACAACTCTGTGTTCTCCTACAGTGATGTGGCAATGTCATGACAACACTGATTCCATAGGTGCTGTCCTCTGCAACGGAGCTCCCCTCTGCAGCATGGTCACCCCCTTCCCACTACTTCATGACCACACTTCTGGTACAACTTCGCATGCACAAGTATCACTCAGCCACTATCTTTTGAGTGGCAAACCATCACAGCTCCGAAACTGATGCTCCGATGTTGCGCCGCCACTCTGTGACCCGTGCTGCTGCCACTCAGGTATCGCCATTGTTCTGAGAGCCATGCTGCCACAGCTGTGCTACCCAGACAGTTAAAAGCTTGCTGCAGCTGTATCGGCTCTGACCAGAGTTTGTTTGTACTTTCAGTTGCTTGTTTTTTGTATGACCCAAGACTTTATACAATTACCAAGAGTTAGGGTACGGGCAGCCTGAACCTATACAGCAAAAAGTGACTAGCACAACCTGCCCACCATATAAGTCCTCCTGTTTGCTAAAAGAATAAGTAATTTCCCCCACCCTTGCTGCACCCTCTGACCACCCTCCTCTCCACTGCACCCAATTCCTGAAATAATTAGCTAACTGACCATCGCCAGATAACAAGAAGGTGACTGGCACAAGCCTGCTCTCCTCCACAGCCTAATGCATTCTGCAAAATACAAGCACTCCTGCACTTGCTCACTCTATATAGTGAAACCAGCTGATCATGCGATCATCTAGTTTCCTTATACAGAGCAAGCATGTGTTGGAGCACTTTCATTCTGCAGAAGACAGCCAGTTGTGGAGAAGGATAGGTTTGTTCCAGTCACCTTCTTATCAGCTGGAGATGATCAGTAGACCAATTATTTCAGGAACTGGGTGTTGTGGGAAGGAGGGTGGTCAGAGGGTGCTACAAGGGAGGTGTGGGAACTACTTATTCTTTTAGTGCAAATGAATGCTTAAATAGCAGACTGCCGTGGAGGTGGGTGGGTTTTGCTAGTCACCCATCATGGCAGTTTTCAGTTCATACTTAGAAAATTGTGGGTGCTGTGGGAGCAAGGAGGAATTGTTTTTTTAACAGAGGATAGGGGAATGGGGGGCTTGAATTTAAGGATTTGGGTAGGAGAAGAGGGTGGTGAGTGGTTTATTTTCCTTTTTGCTACACTTTGCTTTAAAAATAGTAGTTTCCAAATAGGAATTGTCATGAATAGTACCACTAGTCACTATTTGTATCCAAAAAACAAACACTGCATTATTCATGTTTTTCAGGAAATGCCAAATCAGTATCAATTTCACACAGAAATGTAAATTACATACCTACCGTAATGCTTGATCTTCCTGTATATCTTCACCATTCATCACTGCTGGGATACCAGCTGGAGGCGCAGGACCCCGCGGGAAGCTTTGCTTGTAAAAGCTTTACTGCTAAATAGGGAGGGAGGGACGACGTTGAGGATGGCGCTGACCTTGAGGCTGATGCACTGCATGGTGCTCACAGGTTGTCCAGTAACCAATGCCATCCCTTCCACTCCCTCAGTTCTGCTCACCGGAGAGGAAAGTAGATAAGAGAAAATGTGGGAGAAGGCTGGGCAAGACAGCCCAAAGTGACAGTAAAAAGAAAAGATATGAACTTAAAAAGAAATACGCCAAGAGAGGATAGAGAAATTATTTTTTTCTTTATTACTGGGTCTAAGAGGGTGCGGACCAGGCCCCAACCTCTGGCAGAGCCCAACCAAAGAGGAGAAAAATAGGGATGAAGAAAAGAAGAAGAGGAAGAAGAAGGAGGAGAAGAGGGAGGGGGAGAGGGAGCAAATGGGAGGATAAAAGGTCACCACTCCCTAACAGCCTTCCCCTGTAGGTCCAACAACAGAGAAGCTAGCCCAGCCTCCAAGTTGAGGAGCCACAGTGCTCCCTCTCCCCACCTTTTTTTTTTTTTTTTACCCCGGGTAGAGCCCGAGACTGAAACTGTAATCAGGAGAGGGTCCATCCTCATCAGAAAAAAGGGGGTGGGGAACACTGTCAGCAAAGCATAGGCCCACTAGGGGAGAACTAGGCTTTGGAGCCTCACCACTGTCCCTCCAAGCCATGCTAGGAGGAGGATACAGAAGGGGATCCAACAAAACCTCTGCCCCCTCCCAGCCTTAACCTCAGTTAAATCCAATAGACTTAGGGTAGTAAGGGGGAATTCTACTCCCTACCACCAAGAAGGAGATTTGATGAGGCAGGACCCTGCAGGTGTCCTGATCGCAAAGAAATAAGAATCTGACCATCAGCAGTGAGCCTCTGCAGAGGCTCGCTGCTGGGGACAGAAAGGAATGTATACCAAGTCACCGGGGTCCCAACCCCGACAGCAGAGATGAAAATTATGTACCTACCATAATTCTGATCTTTCTGTGTATCTTCACCATTCATCACCTTTGGGTATAGTGGCCAGAGGTCGCGACCCCATGGGAGCGCTTTTTTTTTTTGGATGGGTGGAGTCGATGCATCATCTGCGCCGCCCTTGAGGCCAATGCACTGCGTGGTGCTCGCGGGTTGGCCGTTAGGTGTCGTTGACCCGCCCCCACAAGTTCTGAGTCAGAGAGTAAGAAAATGTGGGAGGGAGGGACAAGGAGTCCAAGGGACAGATAAAGGAAAAGATATACAAACTAAAAGGAGAAATAAATGACTGAGAGGACAGAATAAAGCTGGAAACTAAGGGGATTGGGAGGGACCCCAATCTCTGGAAGTAGAAGAGGAAGAGGGAGGGAGGGGTTAAAGAATTTTAGACGTAAGGATGTTGGGGGGGGGACATACCCTGGAACCTTGACCTGTCTCCAGATTGTATAGGGACTGCAAAGGAGTAGCCAGAAGGCTAAACTGCCAGAATTCAAGGCACACAATCACTGGCAATAACTCCAACATAAGCAGAATCAGCTACTCTGGAAGAAAAAGATAGGATACAAGGCTATACGCCCCCCCCAAAAAACAAAAATCAAGTTTTGGTATAAGAAAACTAGTTTCTTAAATGTATCTGAGGGTTGTGTCCAAAGAACAAAAAATCAAGGGAAAAGCTGACCGGAAGACAGGGAGAGAGAACAGAAGAGAGGGCAACCACCAACCCCCACCCCCACCCCACAGGGGCGGAGCCGAGGCAGTGAGGAAGGAGTGCCCACTATTCTGACCACTCTCCCCTAGAAGAAAAACATCCCCCTATGTGCCCAAGGTCACCCCACTCCTGACCAATGGAAGGGGGGGGGGGAGAAAAAATTACTCACTTTAGTAATTATGTTTCTTCTAATGGAGTCTTGCTGTATTCTGACTATTGCAGTTAGCCCCAGCACTCAAACTGGGCAGTTTGAGTGCTGGGGCTAACTGTAATAGTCAGAATACAGCAAGACTTCATGTTGTTTGAAAGAGAGGGCACAAAGAGGGAGGGGAACCCAGAGACTGAGGCCCCAGGGGGATGGAGGGTGGGTTTGTGATGAATGGTGAAGATATACAGAAAGATCAGAATTATGGTAGGTATATAATTTTCATATCTTATCTGTGTCAATCTTCACCATTCATCACCTTTGGGTGAGTGCCGAGACCCCCCGAAGGGGGCCCTAAACCCTAAAGGACTAAGTCCCTTAGCTCTCAGTGGGTGGCACACCGAGAAAGAGAGAGCCTTCACAGGTCTGGAGAGGCCCGAGAATGGGAAGAGTGAGACGGGGATCCCCCGGAGTGGGTAGGAGGTTGCCCTGACAGATGTTGTCTCACCCTATGGGAGGAAAGGTGGGTTCTCTGGTAAGCGGAGGTAATCACCCTATGGTGGGCCATGAGTGACAACCGGGAGAGACGCAGCCATGCCATCCGCCTAGTGCAGATCACTGTCCCTACAACCCTGGAAGCTACCTCATAGGCATCATAAGATGCCCTCGCCTGGTGCCTTGCTAGCTCCAGGTCACGTGCAGATAGTGCACTGGCTTGTCTAGTTACCTCTGTATCAGGCATCGAGGCTAGGAGTTCACCTAGTCTAGACCACAGGAACCTGTCATAGGTAGCGTAGTGGGCCTGATGTGCAGATATCGAAAGAAGCAACCGTGCCAAGTAGAAAGTCCTCCTACCCCAGAAGTCAAAATCCATGGAGTCCGCATCTGGGGGCCGGTCATAGTGAAGGGCGTGAAGCCCATTGGGAGTATCCAGTTGCATCAATCCTGAGCTAGGATGAGGCAGACTACCTAGAGACTCGGGGCACAATACCTCTGGCAGAGATCCCTTGGGGCTGGGACTCTAGAAAAGGGTCTCTGCCAGAAGTGCAATGACACCTCCTGAAAGGGAGCAGGCCAGGAGGGCACTACAAGAGTGTCCACACTGAAATCACCTCAAAAGGCACGCGTCGGATGCTCTGGATTATGCTAAGTGGGTGAGGTGATATGCAGGTCCTCCAACATCCTCACGAGGAAATGCTGATACCCCGCAAGATCAGCAGCTGGAGAGATGTGGACAGATGGTTCCTCTCCTCCTGAAGAGGAGGATGAAGAATCGGAGGACCTCAAAGGTTCAGAGACTGGCTGCTCAGGGGGAGGTTGGAAAACCTGCCTGTCCATGGCCCTAACATAACAGGGAAATTGAGCAGCCATAGCTCTGAACTGCTTCCAGGAGAAAGGGCTGCTTAGATCAAGAATGCCTGGGAGAGTAGGAGGAGGTGGCAGAGGAGTGGGGGCAGAGCCAACAACAGAAATCGTCTGTCCTCTGCCTGAGCCAGAGAGCGCACCTGGAGCCCCAAGGGAAGAGGGAGCTCCGGAAAACTCAACAGCCGACAGCTGGGCAGCCATACTGCAACTGCCTAAACTGTGCCCTGAAGATTCCCCCCGTGAGGTGACCAAGGGTGTGAAAGTCCAAAAGGATGGTCCTCTACCTCCAAAGAACAGGACCCTCTCAAGGAGACTGAAAAGGAAGGGCGGAGGTCCGCACTACGATTCCTTCCGGAACTGGCTGGGTCCCAGAAAAGGGTCACCATGTTGAACCACTACCCTTGACCCCTTGGAGTCTGAAAGAGCCCTTCTCCTCGAAAAAGTCAGCCTAGGCAGCTGGCAACCCTGGTCAGTCCCAAAGGGACTATCCAGGGAGCAGCACCCTACCCTCCTGTGGGTGCTCCAATCGGCCCCAAAGTTGGGCGATCCAGGCACACCACCTGAGGGGGTACCACCACTGAGGGGTCAGAAAACCCTCCGAGGTCAGGCTGCAAAGCAATGGTGGCCTGCATCACTGCCTGCTGGTCAGCACCCCGGACCCTGGACCTGGAAGCAACTGTCCGCTCCTCAGATGGGGGCCTGGTTCTGGTCTGTTTAGGACACTACTTAGGTGTCCACGTGAGCAGCCAACTCCAAAGAGTCAGACTGCCTATCTGACTCAGAGTCCGATTCCGCCTCTGAGGAGGTGGAGACTGAAGTCCTGTGCCAGACCGTACGTGGATGCCCGCCACCATCCCAAATAATGGGGCATCAGTTCGAGGAACTGCACCAGAGTCGGCGCCGAAGTCCCCAACCGCATCGCGAATGGTGCTCGAAGAAGACATGGCACCGAGGATGGCAGCAGCATCGGGGCCGGAGCCTGTCATGGCGCCATCCCGACCCATGGCGCTGTAAGTGGCGTCGAGGCAAGAGATGGTGACGATGGCTCCAAACACATGAACAGCACCGTGAACGGCACTGAGATTGGAAACCCCCACATGCCGTTTCCTCACACACTGCTGCAAACAGCACCAGAGGTGGACACGGCACCATGCTCAACCACGGCACTGTGAATGGCGCCGAGGCGAGAAACAGTCAAGGACAGCGCCATAAAGCCTCCCACGACACCATCAGCACCACAAATGGTGCCAGCAGCAGAGATGGCACAGAGTGACAGACCGGCACCGATGACAACACCATCAGGGCCCACGGCGCCACAAATGGCACCGAGGCCCAAGACGGCGCCGATGGACGGCGTCAACACAGGCTTTCCAGCCTGAGGAAACAACACCGGGGGAGCCTTCACCACTGAAGAGGTGACTGCTAATGCGGTGCCTCCTGCCCGTCCCCCAGGGCAGGACGGATTGGGACTCCTGGACTGCGAAAGGGGCTTCTGTAATGGCAAGGCTACTAGGAGCAAAAGCCTCCTCCTCCGTGGTCCATATAGAACCGGGAGGGGACCCAGAGGAAAGGCTGAGAGACCGTGGCTTGGCCCAACGAGTGTGCGCCCGTCCCCCGAAAGTCAGTGGAGCTTGTCCAACTTTCCATGCACGTCGTTCGATGACGTGACAGTCCATGGAGAAGCAGGCATTGCACAAATCCATGTCGTGTAGCGGGTCAAGACACGCGAGGCAACGGTAATGCTGGTCGGTGACAGAGTACTTATGGCTGCATGGGCACGACGCATAGGGGGCTGTCCCATCTTCGAAGTTTTCTTGCCCCCCGACCAAGACATGACCTACAGAAAAAACAACCAAACAAAGACACGATGTCACTAACAATAAAGAAAAAGGAACAGTCTTACCAGCGACGTCAAGTGGTGGCGAATAGCGAAACCGGCAGGCTATAAAATGGCATCAAACTATGTCAGCATCGACAGATTCAGTGTCGAGAAAGCAGCATCGAAGTTGAGATTAGGCTTGAGAGCAGACAGTAGGCCTCTTGCGCAGAGCTTCCCACGAGGTGCAACCTCTATGGCGGGAGACGAAGAACTGGCAGGAGGGCGGGGTCGACGACACCTAACAGCCAACCTGCAAGTGCCACGCAGTGCATCAGCCTCGAGGGCAGCACCGATGGTATCGACCCTACCATCCAAAAAAAAAGAGCTCCCGCGGGGTCGTCACCTCCGGCCAGTATACCCAAAGGTGATGAATGGTGAAGACTGACACAGATGAGATCAAGTAGTATCCCACAAAGGTGGGACACTACAGCAGAGGCAAACCCTGAACTGCTCAAAAGGGACCTCGGGTAACCAAAATGGGCCACAGCCCCCCTTTTTTTGTCTCCCCCCAGGGTGGGTCCCCTATAGCTTTCACGAAGCGGCAGGTGGCCCGATGTTCCAGCAGGACTGACCCACAATAGGCCTCAAGGGGGGGAGCAAGCAGGGACGAGGCACTGCCCAGAGGCTAAGGCCCATGAGGGGATGGGAAGCAGTGATGAATGATGAAGATATACAGGAAGATCAAGAATTACAGTAGGTACATAATTTACATATCTTCCCTGTATCAGTCTTCACTATTCATCACTGGTGGGTGAGTACCAAGCCCACAAAGTGGACCAGTACCTCCCTAAAGGCTGAATCACCTTCAGCCCCTTATGTGGGAGACATGAGGGGAGGGCCCATCATGGGTCTGGCCAGACCCGTTACTGCTGAGAGTCAGGACAGGTCTCCTGCCCTACAGGAGAGGGAGGATGCCCGACAGTTCCCGCCTGGCTCTCTGTGAGAAAAAACCAGCTCCCCGGAAAGGCGAGGCAGTCACCCTATGCCAGGCCAGGGGTGACAACTGTGATAGGTGAAGCCATGCCATCCACCTAATGCAGACTGCTGATCCCATTTGTCTGGAAGCTACCACACTGGTGACATATGACGCCCGGGCTTGGTGTCTCGCTAGCTCCAGATCCCTTGAAGAGATGACAATGGCTCACCTGGTTGCCTCACAATCAGACAAGGCTACATGGAAAGAACCCATTATGGCCCACAGATGCCTAACATAGGATACCATGTGTGCTTGATGTGCTGCTATAGCTATTTGGAGATGTGCTAGGGCAAACACTCTCCTGCCTCAGCGATCGAACTCCACAGAGTCTGCATCCAGAAGATGGTCTCCTGAAAGGTGCAGACGCCAAGAGGGGGTGTCCTGCCACTCCAGACCCAAGGAAGGTGGGGCAAGGACCCTGGAGACCCCATGGGAGCACGATACCAATGCTAACAGTCCCCTGGAGCAGGGGATGTGGAGGTGGGTGACTGCCAGGCACTGTATGACTCTTCTGCAAATGGTCACAGCCACAGAGGAATGACTACAGACTCCAGGCTGTATTCTCCCAGGAATACATGAGTTGCACACTCAGTATTGTGACTTTGAGATGGGGTAAGGTTGAGTGCTGCCATCATCATCATCATCAGGAACCACTGATATACAGTGAAATCAGTATCCATAGAGGAAGCCAACGAAGCAGAAGAGCTCCACATAGGGAAGCATGATCAAAGTCACAGCTTGAAATGAGAAAACCATCTTGTCCATAGCCCTAAAGAATTGGGGAAATGAGTCTGCCACAGCCCTATACTCTTCCCAGGTGACGGGCCTCCCCACCCACAGCATCCCTGAGCTGCACCTCTACCTGTGGTGACCCAGGTGGTAGTATTGCAGCGGGGATGGCTGCTCTCCCTCCCCGGAGGAGGACAGGAATCTAAGGGACACTCTATCCTCCTCCCCCTGACTGGCCCCGATGACCCGTCTGCACCCCAACTTGGGACGCCAGCATCGCGAGCAGTAGCACTACCACTGCGCCAACGGGCCGACTTGTTCACCTATGATTGACATGATATTATTACTCCTCATAATACAGCTTTTAGAGGGTCCCATAATAATAATATTGGGCACTGACCCAAATAATTAAAACAGAAAAATTCAGCTATTACTTGTTTGATGTTTTTTTTTTTCCTGTAAATCCTCTATTTTCAAAAGATTATTGCTAAAGCTGATGTCTTTATAAGTGACTTTGCAGAGGGACTGGAAGAAAAAGTATGCCTCTTTGCAGATGACGCATAGATCTGCAATGGGGTAGATACAAAAGGGGGGGTGGAAAGGATGAGAAGGGACTTGGCAAGGTTGGAGGAATGGTCAAATTGGCGATATTCAATGCAAAGAAGTGCAAAGCAATGCACCTGGGAAACAAAACCCAGGGGAAGAGTACACAATGGGGGGGGGGTATTAACAATAACACAAATGAAAAGGGGCCTGTGGGTAGTCATATCAGATGAACCCAAAGTAAGCAAGCAATGTGAGAAGGCAGTAAGGATGGCAGGGGGGATAGTGGGATATATAGGGAGCGGCATCAACACTAGAAAACAGGAAGTTGTTATCCCTCTGTACAGACAGTTGGTGAAACCCCATCTGGAGTACTGCGTGCAGTTCTGGAGACCTATCTCTGCAAGGACATTGACAGGATGGAGGCAGTCCAGAGGAGGGCAACTAAAATGGTGCAGGATCTGCAACAGAAGCCATATGATGAGAGACTAATTAATATATGTATACCCTTGAGGAAAGGAGGGAGAGGGGGGACATGACAGAAACTTTCAAGTACCTCAAGGGAATCAACAAAGTCCAAGAGGGTAGCATCTTTCAGAAAAAGAGATGTGCAAGAACAAGGGGACACAACGTGAGGAAGCATTTTATACAGAGAGGGTGATGGACACATGCAACGGCCTTCCTGAGGAGGTTGTGAGGTCAAAAACAGTGGAGGAATTCAAGAATGCATGGGACAGACATAAGGCAATTCTGGTGGGGGTAGGAAGAAGTAGGCTGCAGGTTAACTAAGATCTGCAGCTTATTCAATAGGTAGGGAAATGGGCAGACTAGGTGGGCCAAGAGGTCCTTATCTGCTGTCAAAGTCTATGTTTCTATGTTACTAAAATACCGTCTGGGGTTCTTACTGATATTTAATATCAATATTTTTTGATACTGATACTCCCACTCCCCAGCTGTTTACTCCCCTGACAAAGCCAACTCTGGCTGCATTTACTCCACACCCTACTAGCACAGCAGCCTGTGATTTTCCCACCCTACGACTGTACTCTGCACTTATCTCAGTGTTAAACCACTCTCTCCTTGAGTTGTTGTAGTAGCACTTCATCCACATAATCGTGTAACCTTATTGCTTGTGTAAATACTGGATTTGTTAATCATGTTCGATTGTGTTACCCTGTAACCACTGTAATGTTCTTGTACTTGACTGATGTGGAACCTTTGTAAATAAGCCCTCACCTTAAAGGTATTAATCTGGAACTGAAATAAAAAAAAAATAAAACAAATGAAAAAAATTTCCAACTGTAGTTCTATTTCAATTGCCGCATGATCAGAGATTAAAACAGATCTAATAGACGCTTTGTCAAAATAAGACATAAGGGTTTTTGAGATGAAAATGTAATCAGTTCTGGTGAACCTGAGATATTTCCTGTGTGATGGCCTAACTCGGATATGAAAATAGGCATCTTTCACATCCAGTGATCCCTGCCACTGTCCTGACTGCAGAGATGGTATCACTGTTGTCAGTGTGACCATCTTGAAATTTTCTTTCTTTTTATGCCTGTTTAGATACCTGGGGCTAGATATACAAAAAGGCACAAAAGGGAAGTGCAAAGGCTTGTGCTGCTCTTTCGCCTGACCCAGAGGTTGCTGTATTCAGTCAGGTAGTGCACAGGCGCTATCCGACTGAATACAGGCCCATGTCAGTGCAGCACTAAGACAAGTTGCGCTGCCCTGACATGGACCTAGGCTGTATCCAGCCCATAGGGAACTGCACTTCCAGACCAGATAGCACCAGGAGCCGCGGCGTGATATTCAGCTGCAAAACGCAAATGAGCCCGAAGGGCATGCAAGGTGCTAAGGGACTATTAGCATGCTCATTATGGGCCCAGTTGTACTGGAAGTGGCAGCCTCATTGCCCCTCACCTGACTCATCCCTGGTGGCTAGCAGCACAATCCACCCCAAAACATTCATCCCAACATGCAACCCATGCCCTAGTAGCTACAAGCACACCCCCATCCTCTGACCACCCATCCCCAGATGTCGCAAGTACACCCTGGTGTCCAGCATTACCCCCTGCCCACTGAATCCCAATCCCAGTCCATTTAAATGATGCCCTGCTGCCTAGTGGCACCCCCCCACCCTCCAATCAGCCAGCCCTCTATGGCACATGTATGCCCTGGTGTCCAGTGGCACCTTCCACCCCAATTCCCATCCCAGTGATCACACTATAGTCCCTGATGTCCAGTGGTCCCCCCACTGCACAACCATCCCAATGATGGCATGATGCCTCTAGTGTCTAGTGGCACCCGCACCCTCTGAGCACCCATCCCAGTGCCTGCATTATAGTCCCTGGTGTGTAGTGGCACCCCCACCTTCTGATTCCCCGTCCTGTACACAGTCCCATGTCCCTAGTATTTAGTGGCACCCCCTACCCTCTGATCACCCATCCAGGTGCCTACACTATAGTCCCTGGTGTCTAGCAGCACCCCCACTGCCCTTGAATGCCTGTCCCCTAAATGCTTATGTGTGCCCTGTGTCTAATGGTACCCCCACCCACTGAGCACCCATCCCAATGCCACACCTGATTCCCTAGTGGCTAGCAGACCCCTCCACTCTGGCTTCACAGCCCATATGGTTCCCTGCCCCCCAGGTGTCCAGAGGCATTCCCCCGATCTCCTGGCCCATGTACCACATCCTATCCCTAGTGTCCAGTGGTACTTCCCCGGATCTCTGGTTGCCACATGCACCACTAAACAATGGTGGTTCCATGACCCCTGCACCCGCTCTGTCCACACCCAGTACAGCACCCACCCCAACCCCCCAACTCCTCACTGGGAAGGATGGGACTGTGCAGTGAATCCCTCTATGGTGACTGGCACAGTCCTCCTCTCACCTCCTTGGCTGGCCGACATACAAGCTGCAATGAGCAAGTGGCCAGTATACAGTTATACTGCTAATGGGTTTTACCCATGCTACAGAGGTCTCTGAATATAGACCCCACCCACGAACTGGACGCAAAACCCGGTTAGCGCAGGCAAACATCCCTTACCACCCATGCTAAGTTTTGACTATCTGGCCCCGAGATCAAAAATGGGTTGCCACTCCTCATTTGTCTTGTGAGTGAGGAAGTACCTTGAAAATAGGCCCTTGTCCTAGTGGGAAGCAGGGACCTTTTCTACAGCTTTTGCTGTCAGGATGGTTTTTTTTGCTTCCAGTTCCAGCAAATTTCTTTCTGTGGGAGAGAGTGCTGGTAAATGTTTGTGTTTCTGAAGTCTTGGGAATTTGTTGAACTGCAGAGACAGTCCTTGGCCTACTACCTCCAGAACCTATTTGTCTGAGGTAATACTTACCCATTCCTTTTAAAATGTATGTTTATTGCATTTTAAAATATGACATAGGCACATACATGTATACATGCATGTTAGAAACAGTAAATTGACATACAGTATAAATGCTTGTACAACACAATAAAGTCAATACAGTAACAGGTACATCTGTTTTCTGTTTGTAACCACATGAGGGCACAGTTTACATACACAACAGCTCTATTGGAGCTAGAGAGTAGTCAGTGCTCAAGCAGAGATTAGGATGCTGTATATCAGCACAGTTGTATTGCAATCCTTGCCCAACAGTTTATACAGTTTATCTCACTCCATAATGCTTTAACAGTAGAAAACACCAGATATGCATATTCCCTGGAGCCTCTTGAATTCATACACATATACGTTGTGAAATTTCACAAAACTGATTTGTAAAAGTAAAAGAAGAAAGGGCATGTCTCTAACTAGGCATAACAGTATAAAGTAAACAAACTGGAACTGGTACATGCTGCTAAATCGTATTATGTACCCATTCCTGAAGGAAATGAGCCAACCTTCCCCTACAGGCAAAGGATGGGTGACCTGGATGGAATTGTTAGGGGTTTTGCTTTGGCTGGAGTTCAGGAGTTGGTGCTGCAGGAGCAGTACACTTTGTGCCCCTTCAGCTTCCACACCTGAAGTATCCCCTCTGTGGCGAATACTCATAGAGTGCATATAGGGTATAAACTCTTGGAACGTAACCTCTGCGTCCTTTCCATAGGGCCTATAGGAGGTAGAAGGCTTTTCTCTCTCTCGTTGTTACTCTTGTAAGTAGTCTTCTATTCATTCACTCTTTATGTTCGCCGTGCGCGCTAGCGCAAGTCGAACATTTTTCCATGTACAGGGATTTGAGAGGTGTGTCATGGTGGTCCAATGCAGGAGACTCTTCAAGGGGCTTGACCAATAATCAGCAAGCCTGATCATGACACTGTTCAGGCATGAAAGTGTGTTGACTTCAAAACAATGTGCCAATAGACACATTTATAAATCAGCTCTTTCAGCCAGTAGAGCTGATCTCATCATGTGCTCTTACCCTGCCTGCTCCCTTCCTCAACATTACAACAATGGAAACTGAAACAGCTTGTTAAATATTGGTTTGCTATTAAATTGGAGGTTAGTTTACCCCCTTCGAAATGCAACAACTTAGGACTGTTGGAGGTCGGCGAGGGGGAGGGCACGGAGCTGGATGGAGCTGCCGAGAGGCAGCTCTCCTCTCTGGGGAGGGATGGTGGCATCCCTCGACTCTTGACTGCCTCGCGGTGGAGGCCAGGGGGCAGCGCAGGCCAAAGGGGCGCCAGGCGATGGGCCAATGGGAGGGTGGAAGGCCATCACTGGGGCCAAATGATGCGTGCCCCACGCACATGCTTTCATTCCTGGGACCCGGGTTAAAATTGGGAGGACAAGAAAAGAAGAAAAATGGATCCAGTCAGTAGGATGACGCCCACCTCCGCAGGCTCCGGCCTCCTGGCTGGTATAAGGTAATCCCTGCAATTTGGGATAGTCGTAGGGGGGGCCAATCAGGCTGAAGTGGGCAGCCGGAAAGGAGATAAATAAATATATTAAAAAATTAAAAATAAAATGCAACAACTTGTACATTTAAATACTTAGCATTTAAACATTTTCTTGCTACTAGCTTCAGTTGGGCAGGTATTCTCTTTCAAGAAAGATTTATACCTCATAAATGTCACCCTTTCCCAGCAAGGAATCTCCTAAAAAGATTTACAGTTTTTTTAACCTGATAAGCACTATCTTAGACATAGTTTACTATAGCAGAAGACATCTGTAAAGAACTGTTATCTTTTGTTACTAATTTTACTGTGCTTTTTGGAAAAAATACTTATATTGGGCTTTAGATGGCAAACACAGTATGAAACCTTTAGCCCTGAAAACAGCCACCTTTGCTGGTTTCAAATCTAAGTGCATGGCACAACCAGCAGTATCTAGAATGCATGTTGGTATAGCAGAAGACAGCTGCTACTTTATCTCCTAAGACAAGTAAGGAATGGTATCATTTGTTACACCTTTTACTATGCTTTGGGGGAAAAAATATTTATATTGAGCTACTGCACACATACTCACACACACATACTGTACACACCATCCGAAATAAATACTGCAATCTAATATGTTATAAAACAATAAAGAAACTGTTTATGCCAGTCTTGGTTATGAGGAACACAGTGAAGTTCAGTTTACAGTAGACTTCCTTTAAATATTTCTTATCCTATATTTTGTATCCTGGATAGCACAGGGGAGATGTTAAATCTCATTCTTATAGGCATCTTCATTTTACATATTTTTGCACTGCATTTACTCGGGATGTCCCAGATTAGATGCAATATCTTGTTTTCAGTGGGGTCATGATTTTAGCATGTTCTGATTTTACGCAATGCAGCATAATAATCTGTAGATGTAGAGCCCCACTAAAAATAAGATGCCACGTCTTCTGTGAACTATCCAGGCTAAATATATAGCAATCAGCAGGCATATTCTAGGAAAACACATTGTAAAAATGTGTTACAGGAAGACCACATTGAAACTGCCTCTCAGCAGATCTGCATTGTGCAAATTCATTAGAAATAATGGGTAAAAGCATGACCACACTGTAAGTGATATTTTACAGCATATGCCAGTTGAAATTCAATATATCATATATCGAATCTCAACTGGCATATCCTGTAAAAATGCAATATTTAAAATGGCTTAAATGCTTTACCCAAATGAAATAAATATTTTAAATATCAGCTTGTCTAGTCTTTCCTCATAGGTCTTATCCCATATGCTCTGTGCCATTGTAGTTGCGCTCCACTGCACTGCCTCCACCTTGTCTATGTTTTTTTCTCAGATGGGGTATCCAGAACTGGATGCAGTATTCCAGGTGCGATCTCATGAGTGTCTTATACATGTGTAAGATGACCTCCCGCTTTATACTCCTGATACCCCTCCGTGTGCATCCAAGCATCTGACTAACCTTTCCAGCCGCCTTACACTGCCTAGTTTCTCTTAGGTCCTGCAAGATGATAACGCCCAAGTCCGTTTCCTGCTTTGTGACTGCCAGTACCTCCCCATAGTTTGTACTTTGCCCCTGGGTTCTTGTGCCCTAACTGCATCATCCTGCACTTCTTTGCATTGAATCCTAGCTGCTATTCTTCAGACTATTTCTCCAGTTTTTTTTATTATGTTTATGCCCCCGTTTTTGCCCAGCTCCCAGTGCCATAGCCATGCATGCGCCTGTGGAGGCACTTGCATGGTGTGGTTCCGCAGTGTCCTCCCTCTTCTTGGCACCTGCCTGCGCTACCCTCAAGCCATCACCTGGGGCAGTTGGACTGCGGGGGGGTGACAGGGTCCCTCCCCAGGAGAGGAGAACTGTCTTGTGGCTGCTTAATCCTGCTCCTTCCCTCCCCTCCCCTCCCCTCCCCTCTAGCCGGCCTTTGATGATCCAAGCTTGCTCCCGAGGCTGGGTTGCTGGCATAGCATGACGTGTGGCATCCAACGGCTCAACCCTCAATGCCACTGGGTCAGTTCTCCAGTTTTTTAAGGTCTTTCATCATTCTTTCAACACCCCCGGCATGTCCACTCTATTGCATATCTTTGTTGCCTCTCTGAAGAGGAATGTTTTCCCTTCCAGTCTCTCTGCAATGTCCCCAACAAAGACATTGAAAAGGACCTGCTTCCAGCACCAACCCCTGCGGCACCCTGCTCGTCACCTCTCCCTCTCCAGAGTACTCCCCTGTTTACTACAACCCTCTGACTCCTGCCATTCGGACAGTTCTTCCCCCACGGAACTATTTTAGGATCCGCCCCTAGGCTGTGCAGTTTGTTAATCAGCCTTCTATGGGGGACAGTGTCAAAGGCCTTTCTGAAGTCCAGATAGGCCACATCCACCGCACCTCCCTGGTCTACCTTAGTTACCCAGTCATGTAGTAGATTAGTGCAATGAGTTAGTGCGGAACACAGTGCTTATCCAAAATACAGTAAAAGTTAGGCTTAGATGTATAAGTAAATAAATGCCGTATAATGGCTCCACCAAGCCACAGCGATGGAAATTTTGCCGCAATTCTTCACGTTGATGCAACCCCACTGACATCACCAACATGTCCCAACAATGACCCGCAACACGCCGCCACCGACCACCACACTTAACTATATCAATGAGGGGGGGCTGTGCCCCCGCATCCCCCGACTTTAAATATCTAACTCAACATCACACAGACAGTGGAGATAGGTACTTACACCCCGTCGATGAAAAATCTCCCCATCGACATCAGGATTTCAATGTTGGGGAGTCGATGTCAAAACTTCGATGTTCGAACGGTATACCCCATATAAGGCAGTGTGTGTGTGTGTGTGTGTGTGTGTGTCAATGCTCTGTGTGTGCAGACAGTGCATTGCTATTTTATACTGTAATATATAAAACTGAATTGTGACCATTATTGTTAAGTGTTATGTGTCTTGTCCTGTTTATCGAATGTGTTTTAGTTTTTGCACTATGTATTTTGTGATTTTGATTTAATGTTGTATTGATTTATGTTTGGAACCATGTTAAGATTCTTGAACCTTGTAACCACAATCCATAAAGGACAATCTTGTAAACAGGGCATAATAGTCCTAATGATTAACTCCTGTCAAAAAAATAAACATTTTTATCTATCTATCTATCTATATATGCATATATGTGTATTTGTATTAGTCAGCGTGTGTGTATCATACAATTAGATAGTGTAGTTAGGTGGCTCTTTAGTTAGTGAAAAAAGTTCTAGTCTACATTTCCCCACTATCTAGATCAGTTTCAGCCTTCTGCATGTCATTGCTTATTTAACTGAGGTGTCTAGTGGCAACTCCCCACCCTCTGATGTTCCTTTAGAGCCTGAAAAGAAGAAAATGGTCCCTTGATGTCTCTTCTTTTAATCTGCAAACATGTGTGCAGATGGTGCACTGCTACGTCATACACACTCTTGGTCCTCAACCTAAAAAAAACTCAGGCCATGTTTTTTGGGCCCCTAGCCAAGATTAAGGCCTCCCTTGCCCCTCTGTGTGTTACTGGTATCAGTGGTACTCCTCTTCTAACCACTGACTCCATCAAATACCTTGGGGTGACACTGGACCCTCAACTTGACCTTGGGTGCCATATCCAAAATGTATGTAGAGCTGTCAATGGCAAACTGGGTCTGGCCTACAGAGCGAAGAAAAATCTTACGTCTGCTGCTCACCTTGCATTGGCCGGAGAAGTGTTGCTTCCCTCTCTATGCTATGAACTTCTCCTGTTTGCACGCACCTCCAAAGTTAACGTCACTAGATGGAACACAACCTACAATAACATTTGCCGCACTGCACTTGCTGCCCCTCACCTCACCCACCACTGTGACCTATATGACAAACTTGGGTGGCTCTCCCTACCCAACCACATGAACTCTGTCCTGGGCTGCTTCATGGGCAAGGTGCTCAGTACTGGCACTCCCCCAGGGCTGGCTGAGCATCTCAAACCGGCTGTCTCTCCTACATACTCCCACAGGTCTCGGGGCCTTGGCGTACTTAAAGTCCCTATCACATGCACGCAAATAGGGGACAGGGATTTTGCTTCATGTGCCCTATGACTATGGAACACCTTTCCCGCTCAAGTCCGCTCCTCCCCCTCGTGCCTCCAGAGCTCCCTGTGGTATCACTTGAAGCTCTCTTCTGCACGTGGGTAACCTAGACCTCCCTAGCTAGTTCCGGTCCCCTGCACTGGACTCGCATGTCCTTCCTGGCACCCCTCTTGCAGCTCCTGCTGACGCAGCCTGTCTAACTGGACTCTGAGGTGCATGTAATGTATTTTTTCTCTGTTTCAGGAGATATTCAGACTGTGGCTCTGTTTGTGGCTCGGAGCCGTGTATACCTTGTAATATTGTACTGTTCTTAGCCTTGGTGTCTCTATATACTGTATATAGATTTCTGTACATATCTTAACTGTGCTTACTGTCTACTGGTTATGTTCACATGGTTCTATTTTGACTCTGTATACTGCCTAACATGTGTCCATGTTGCCCTCTGTATGAACCTGTATATCACTGTATCTGTATCTCACTGTACTCTCCTGGGTCGTACCTGAAAATAGGCATATAACTTGTCTAGTGTACTTACCTGGTCAACAAAAAGCTAAATAAATAAATATATGCGTATACGTATTAGCCAGCGTGTGTGTATCACAGCAATTAGAAAGTGAAGTTAAGTGGCTCAGTGGTTAGTGCAAAAATTGCTAGTCTACATTCCTCCACTATCTAGATCAGTTTCAGCCTTATGCATGTCATTTCTGATTTAAATACGAGTCTGTTGCTGCCTCACCGTAACTGTTCCCCCCCCCCCCATGCCCAGCCCATATGAGTCTTCTGGCATGCGAATCTGCTCCTAGACCTAGTACAACATCAATACCAGTGGCAAACATCTGGCACTGACAAATGCCTGTTTCATATATGCCTCTGTTTTGTCACCAACAAGCAAATTTCCTTTGAAGGGGAAATTCATGGCTTTGGTTTGGGTATCCTGGGAGAGGACAGTAGTCCTTAACCAGGAAAATCTTCTTAAGGACACTGCATGAGCTAGAACTCTAGCTGCCATCTCATTAGTGTCCACAGCAGTGTTGAAACAGTATTTATTGGCATCCAGGGCTGATCTTGCAGTGGCAACTGTCACGGGAAAAACCCTCTCATATTATTATTGTATGATATCTGTATTATAAATACATGCTCTGTGTATGACCATTTCAGTGGGGGAGCAAACTGGCCTAACATCAAAGTGTCAGGCTGAAACCAGGAGGTGATTAAAAAGACCAGAGAGACCTGATTAAAGGTTTCCTGTTTTTGTCTTAATTAGAACCTTCAAGCTATTTTGCCAGGATATAGGGCTCGAAAAGTTTTATGATTCCTGTAGGGAGACATATCTGGTAACAACATTGTGTTAAAGGTTGTAAACCCTTTGATCAGCCTTGGGAACAGGAACCACAATAAGATGAAAGAGAAATGTTTAAGGAAAGGATGTCATATTTAGAAAATGTTTTTTTCTGCTCATGTTCACATTTATTAAAATACCTCCTGGTAGAAATTATGTGAATTAACTCTAAGGGAGAATCCTGCGGACCTCATCCAAAAGGGGGTGGGGAGATAGAGTTGAAAATGTATCAGTGTATCTGAAATGTGCGAATATCTCTTGGGCTCTGAAAAAAGAGGGTAATATCTCTCTAACTTTAAAACGCACTTAGAAAGGTAATACTTAGAAAGAAATTTAAGCCTTTTGTGGTAGAACCGTTTTGTCTGTAACTTCCTGTTTATTTTAAATGATTGTACACTCTTTGATATTTGTTCTGTATTTTATCTTACTTGTTTTACAATTTTTAGTAAAGAATATTTTCTTTGAAAGACTGCCTGGGTGTCTGTCAGTTCTTTTTGCATGTGACGTATAGGTGGTTAAGTCTTGACAACTGTTCAACAGCTTGATGGTGTTACTGACCTTGGGAAAGAAGGCAAGAATATACCTAAGGTCTCTCACAGAGTTTTAAGGGTTCATTTTGGAGACCTGGCTTGGTGCCCCTGGTGAAAGATTGTACTGCAGTCCCGAAGAGGGTACATATCTGAGCCTGTAACTGAGTATGCTAGCGCAAGGTTCACAGTTTGAATCACCCAAGAACTTGAGGCTAACAGGTGATTCTGACCCAAAACTGACAGGAGGGTTACCCTGTCTGTTACCTGTTCACACTATTGCACTCTGAGGTTGGCACTGTGGGAGCAGAGGGCCTGACCTGTGGAGTGTATTTGTGACAGATCTGGTTGGCAGCAGTGGGATAAAAAGTAATTGGTAACACAAGCTTTAACAGTTCAGTGTGTCAGCTTAATACTGTACAGCTCACTTGCAAAATAAGGCAGTGATTTATTTTTAAAAAGAAAACAGAACTATATAATTTTGCTTACAGTCAAAGATCCTACCTGTTTTATTTTTTTTTCAAGTGCAAGTTAGAATAGCCATAGTTAGGGAAGAAGATGGCTTCCAACTACAGCAGGTACACTGCAGACTACTTGAGGCAGTTGTGCCAGGACAGAGGAGTCCAGCATGAGGGGAAAGCCAACAAGCAGACCCTCATAGATGCTCTGATGGCTGCCGATGGCCAGAGCGTCGAGTCACAGTCCATGACTGGAAAGGACCAAACCTTGGGCGTGGAGGGACCAGTGCAGTGTCCAGATACGGTGAGGAGGACAACAGGGTCAGTGCAAGCCAAGGGCCACAGCAGCAGGGGAAGGTCACCAGTATTCTGGAGACAGACATGATCAAGCTGCAGACTGAGTTGTGCAGGATGGAGCTGGAGTTCCAGAGAGAAGAGAAGCGAGAGCAGCAAGCTGCAGAGAAGAAGAGGGAGCGAGGACAGCGAGCTTCAGAGAAGAAGAGGGAGCGAGACACAGAGGAGAAGAGGGAGCGAGAACAGCGAGAAGCTGACTGTGAAGAGCGTGAGCGCCAGTGAGCCGCAGAGGAGAAGAGGGAGCGATCTTGGAACACCTGAACCGATCTGCAAGGATTGTACAATCCGTATCGCTTTGGCAATCTCTTCTGCTTTTGGAGCTGCAAACGTTAGCTTCAAACTGGCAGATTTTCTTTTTCTCTTTGCAGGTACTGACTCCTCGGTATCTGTCTTCTTTTTGGTTGAGGAGGTATCACCCTGGTCAGAAGGCACCTCCTCTGATTCCCCGGCTCTCTCAGGAGCTGAACCGGACTGGCCATCCAGGTCAGCGGATTGTTGGGCCATTCTTTCCTTAAGCCTGACTAAACGCTTATCTACTGTGGCTTTAGGAAAGTTTTTGTAAATTTGGCAGTCTGTTTTCAGGTGGTCAAACCCCAGATAGTGGACACAGATAAAGTGGGGACCCGCTTTGGCAAACACTTCCCCACACTCTGTGCAGTGCTAAAACCCAGTGGGACTGGTCTTCTTCTTGGGCTTCTCTGATATGATGCAATGATAAGCCATGTTACCCTTTCCTGTGGCAGTCAGGCCTGACTAACTGAAAGTGTTTTCAGTTAATGACCGTTCATCGAATGATTAGAAAAACGAAAGTCTTTTTTTTTTTTTTTTTTTAACCGAAAACTGCCAGATCCAAAATTAAAACATTCTAATCTTA
Source organism: Neoceratodus forsteri (assembly GCA_016271365.2). Taxonomy (NCBI): domain Eukaryota; kingdom Metazoa; phylum Chordata; order Ceratodontiformes; family Ceratodontidae; genus Neoceratodus; species Neoceratodus forsteri. Next base: position 1,041,829,232 of record CM028130.1, on the reverse strand, counting down.
AAATAAAAATAATTTCCTCGGTTTCCTCCCAGTTACATGAACCAAAAGAAAGACCGAAAACTTACCGAAATTAAAGTAAACCTAGACTAGTCTAAACTGCACTGAAAGGCAGAAGCTTGAAGAACTGAAAAATAAAACCTGGTTTGTTAAAACCGCTGAGAAACCACACTTAAACCAAAGTGATCGAGGAGAAATCTCTGGAGCAACTTCACAGGCAGGTAGAGTAAAGAATCTGGCAGTTACATAGAATGAACCAAGGGCAGGGGTTTGAAAACCGAGCTCGAGCGCAACGTTCTATGCATTTGCACAGAGTTAACTCTTTCATCTCTGGGGCAGTTGAACTGGGAAGGCTAACAGCATATAGTCAGAATACAGCAAGACTTCATGTTGTTTGAAGCAGAATATCTCTGCAAGCAAGAAGAGAGTGAAGTTGGTTGTGGGACATGGTTTAACTATTCAGGGAGGAAAAAATCAGATTTTTTTCTGCAGAGCAGTTTCACTTTATTGATGGGAAACCAAGGAAATGAATAAGGACAGTACATTAAAGGGATACCGTCAATCCCCTTAGGCTTCAAAGTGCCCCAAGTTTAAAAAACACATTTTATGATTGTTCACATTCTATAGAGATTGTTGATGCATTTGGTAGTTCGATTCAGATCCCTTTTTTCTTTTAAAAAGTTAAAAACTGACTGCCCACCATACTGGTGATACTACATCAAAACACGTCTGTTTACATTTCTTGACCAGCTCCCACTGCATTTTTCCTGGACTTAGGACCCCCCAACATAATCTAGCCACTCATTATGCAGTGGGAGTAGAGGGGACTACTGCTTCATGAGTGGCTGCACTGTTCAGGAAGAAAAAATTACTCACCATAGTAATGTTGTTTCTTCTAATGGAGTCTTGCTGTATTGTGACTATAAGCAGTTAGCCCCAGCACTTGAACTGCTGCGGAAGGGAAAGGGTTAACTCCATGCCAGGGCATAGAACGTTGAGCTCGAGATCGGTTTTCAAACCTCTTTCCCAGGTACTCCTCAGTGTAAGTGTCAGATTCTTACAAGCACTATGCTAACTATCAAATAGAAATTGTTTTAGAAATTTTGTGCCAAAAGGCAATAAACAAGTTGTTAGGGTCCAAAAGACTCAAGTCGAGAACCCCAAAAAGAATCCATGCAGGTAGTAAACTTAACAATATAGTTTTTTGTTTTTTTTTAGTTGTTTAACCAAGAGTAGCACACTAAGCTGAAAGCTTTTTTACAGGTGCGACCTGGGAGCACAGGGAATTTAAGTGACTTGCTCAGGGTCACACAGTATGCAAGTGGAAGCTGTGGGATTTAAACCTAGGTCTGGTCTGCTGGATGTCACCAGATTTGCAGCATAGAGCCTTAAACCACTGCACTATACTGCCTGCCTGCCTAGTTAAAATTATAACAAGAACAAAAACCCATTCTAAAAGAAGAGGTGACCCAGGTACACCTCTGGGGTGCAGCACTGCACCTGCCCACCCACACCCCAAAACAACTAGGTTCTAGGAGGGAAGGAAGGGAGGGAGGTCAGAATACAGCAAGACTCCATTAGAAGAAACAACATTACTTCAAACAACATGAAGTCTTGCTGTATTCTGACTATATGCAGACTACCAAGCAGTACCCCCTCGGAGAAGGGAGTTACAGAACCTATTTTGGGAACAAGCTCTGCAGCGCTGCTGTGCCAAACCTAGCATCACTTCTTGACTGAATGTCAAGAGAATAATGCTTAGTAAATGTGTGAACAGTTTTCCAGGTGGCTGCTTTACAGATTTCCACTAAAGGTATGCCTCTGGCTGCTGCAACTGAAGCAGCTGTACCTCAGGTGGAGTGAGCCCTCAAGCCTGAGGGTGGCTCTTTCCCAATTTTGAGTAGCAGAACTGGATACAGGAGACAATCCACCTGGCAATAGTTCTCTTAGTGGCAGGTTTACCTTTTCCCACTTCCCCATAAGTGAGGAATAGCTGTGAACAGTCATGTCTATGAGCCTTAGTGTGTTCTATATAATAACTAAGGGCCCCTTTTACATCAAGACTGTGCAGTCTTCTCTCCCCAGAGGAAGAATGGTCAGTGAAGAATACAGGCAGTGACACAGACCGGTTTAAATGAAAGTCTGATACCACCTTGGGCAGGAACTTTCTGTTTGTTCGAAGGAACACCTTATCCCTGTGAAATGAAATGAAATCAGGTTCCACTGACAAGGCCTGTAATTCACTGATTCTGTTAGCTGAGGTAATGGCTATCAGGAACAGTCTTCCAAGTCAAGTATGTCAGCTCAGCTGAAGATAATGATTCAAAGTGGGGCTGCATAAGCTGTGCAATACAGATATTCAGATCACAAACAGGAGTAGGGTCCCCAAAGGTTGGACTGATATGAACCAGACCTTTGAAAATGCTCTTGAAAACTGGATGGGAGGCCAGGGAAGAGCCCTTCCCAGCTGAAAGGAAGGCAGAGAAAGCTGCCAAATGCACTTTGAGTGTGGTAGGCCCAAGGCCCAAACTGTTAAGATGCACCACATAGTCCAAAGCAGTGGCAATGTCAGCTGAATCAGGCTGAATATGCCTCTGAGAACACCAGAAACTAAATTGCTTCCATTTGGAATTGTAAGTTTTTCTAGTAGAAGGCTTCCTACTAACCTTAAGAATGTTCAAGACTGACTGGGAAAGATGCAGGCTTGCATATTCTAGCTCGTCAAGAGCCAAGCTTTGTCTGAGAGTCTGAAGGTTGGGACACAGTATCCTCCCCTGTGAGGAGGTGAGAAGATTGTACTGTCTGGGAAGACAAAGTGGCATTGTCACTGACATTGACAAAAGTAGGGGGTACCAAGGCTGCCTAGCCCAGTCTGAAGCCACTAGAATCACAGTGCAAGGCTGAGATCTGATCTTGACCAGAACTCCGAATATCAGAGGAAAGGGAGGGAAAAGCATACAGAAACCTGCTTGTCCAATCCAACAGGAGAGCATTCTGAGGAACAGACCCCAAAAGAGGGGGTCTGCAGCAGAATAGGGGAAGCTGATGATTGTTCGGGGCTGCAAAGAGGTCTATCTCTGGAGTGCCCCACCTTTTGAAAATGATCTGAAGAATTAGAGGATTCGGGGCCCATTCATGGTGACCTTGAGAAATCCTGCTGAGAGCATCTGCCAGTACATTGTCCTTCCCTGGGAGACACACAGCTATCAGGGAAACCTGCAGGGAATAAGCTAGTGACCATATTTTCATGGATTCAGTGCACAAGGCCGAGGACCCAGTGCCCCCCTGCTTGTTGATGTACCACATAGTTGTGGTGTTGTCTGTCCTGATCTGCACCACTTTCCCCTGAATTGTGTTCGAGAATGTCTGCAGTGCTAGAAAGACAGCCCTGAGTTTGGGAAGATTTATGTGCAGGACAGATTCCTGATGAGACCATGCTCCTTAAGCAGTAAGCTGATCCAGATGGGCTCCCCATCCCAGTAGGGAAGCATCTGTGGTGAGAATCACTGTTGGAGCCTGACCGAGGAAGTGGACACCTTGCCTCAGATTGTCCTCCTCCAGCCACCACTGGAGAACCAGAACTAGAGTTTGAGACAGTGGAACTAACTTGTAGAGGGGGTCTTTTTTCTGAGACCAAAACGATTTTAGATGAAACTGAATATCTCTCATTTGAAATCTTGCCCTTTGCACTACTGCAGTGCAAGCTGCCATGTGGCCTAGCAACTGTAAGAAGTACCTGGCTGGCCGAGACACCAGTGGATGAAAAGAGGAAACCAGGGTGATGAGGGAATGAACCTTTGAAAGAGGAAGAAAGGCCTTGACCTGGACAGTGTCCAGTTCCACCTCTATAAATGCAAGAAGCTGGTCTGGTTCCAGAACAGACTTTTCTAGATTTAGGATGAATCCTAAGGAGTCCAGAAGCTTCTGAGTGACCTCTAGAGCTGACTTGACTCAGTCTGAGGACTGACCCACTATGAGCCAGTCATCCAGGTAAGGGAACAATAATATGCCTTGTCTCCTAAGAAAGGCCACCACTACTGCCAGACACTTGGTGAACACCCTTGGAGCAGATGTTAGGCCGAAAGGCACTGCTCTGAACTGGTAGTGGCCTGAGGGCAACTTGAACCTGAGGTACTTTCTGTGGGAATGTCTGATAGGTATGTGGAAATAGGCATACTTGAGATCCAGGGAGGCTAGCCAGTCTCCTGGTCTCAGAGAGGGAAGAATTATTCCCAGAGTCACCATTTTGAACTTTGGCTTTAGTATATGTTTGTTTAGGTATCTTAGATCTAGGATGGGTCGCCAGTTCCGTCTTTTTTGGTGTAAGGAAGTATTTGGAATACAGTCCTTTTCCCCTGTGATAGAGAGGTACCTTCTGTACTGCTTGCAGAAGTAGTAGAGGAGACTTCTGCCTCTAAGGCCTTTGTCTCCAAGGGAGAGGGAGGACTGAAAGACTTTGTTCTCATTTTTTGGGAACCTTTTGAAGCTGAGAGCAAGTCCCTGGCTCACTACTTCCAGGACCCATTTGTCTGAGGTAACAGACTTCCTGGCCTGGCAATAGTGAGCCAGCCTGCCCCCTACTGGAACTGGGGAAGCAACCCTGACTGACACATCAGGGTATCTGTTTGGCAAGAGGCTTAGACTAAGTGGAGATGGAGTCCTGGTCATTCCCCTTCTGCCTCTTCACCTAAAGAACCCCCTCTGCTGGAAAGAAGAGAAGGCCTGGGCTTGGTAAAAAGGCCTTTGAAAAGGCCTGCCCCTGCCAGCCCTAGATTGCTGCCTCTGAGGAGTGACCTGCTTTTCCTTGGCTGCAGCACTCCTGTAGGTGGTCCTGTATCCATCCATCTTTTTCATGTAAGCCTCTGTTTGCTCTCCAACAGTGACAGGAAAATCCATAGTCTTGGTCTGGGTATTCTGTGATAAACTGGTACACCTGAGCCAAGCAAATCTCCTCAGAGAGACAGATGTAGCCATAACCCTAGAATGTACATCATTTGATTCAATATCAGCATGAAACTGGACCTTTGATGCCTCAATACCATCCACAGCCACCTGTTCCAGCTCCTTGGCCAGCTGGGAAGGGGCATTCTTAGCCAGCTCCAGAACCGTATCCCGCATATATTTCTGGTATCTGGCTATATATGCCATGTAATTAGATTGCCTGAGCCCCAAAGAGGATGCCAAGTACTGTTTCTTTGCCATGGCAACCACTTTCCTGAAATTCTTATCTGGGTGGTGAGATGCCAGGGGGATGTTAGCCTTGTCACAGGCTGCAGCTTGCACTACCCCAACATGGCTGCAATAATTTGTAAGGAATTCCGTCCCAGGACCTGACAAGGTATACCTCCTGTCCATCTTTTTATCCACAGGGGGTATGGATGTTGGAAACTGAAGAATTTTTTGTGTCTGTTTCCCCAAGGATTTATGCAGAGGAATAGAAACCCTTTTGGACTCTAGGACATCCATCATCTCAACATAGTCAGGTTCCTCCTAATCCTGTTTAGCCTCTTCCACAGGAAGCTGGAGGGTATCAGCCACTTTCTTGTAGAACAAGAAATGGGAGGGGGACTCAGAAAGTCTGGGAGGAGACACATGAGAAGACCTGTCTGGCGAGATGTCAGGCTCTACTGGCTCATCTAGGCCTTCATAATCTTCTTTTCCTTCCCAATCGCACTCATAAAATGCTTCAGGGTCATATTCAGAAGCAGAAACTTCCAACCGAACCAATCGTTTTTGGGTCGGTGTCGGTTCGGTCGGAAACGGGCAAAGCGATTGTACAATAGCAGTCGCTTTAGCTACTTCATCAGCAGTCAGAACATGGGAACTGGGATCTGAACCGACTGACTTGCCCTTTCTCTTAGATGGAACTGATTCTGCAGAATCGGCTCTCCTTTTGCCTGAAGAGGTATCGCCCAGGTCAGTGGGCACCCCCTCAGGTTCGATCAGAACCAAACAGGGCTGGCCATCCGGGTCAGCGGATTTCTCGGCCTCCCTTTCCTTCCGCCTACTTAAACGTTTATCTAAAGTGACTTTGGGAAAGATTTTGCAAATTTGGCAGTCTTCTTTGAGGCGGTAAAACGCCAGACAATAAACACAGATGAGGTGGGGATCAGCCTTAGCAAAGGCCTCCCCACACTCGGTGCAGTGCTGAAACCCAGTGGGACCAGTTTTCTTTTTGGGTTTCTCAGACATGTCTAAAATGATAAGTTACCCTTACCAGCATTTAAGCCAGGAAACTACAAACCTATCGGTTCCAACCATGTCACGGGTTGGTTAAAAAGAATGAAGAAAATATTGTTTTTTTAGGATCCAATATATACTGGGAACCACAATACAAAAAGCAGAAAAATTTACCAGAAAAAAACAATACAGAATTGCTTTGGTTCCCAACTGGACCGACCGGACAGAAACCGAACAAAAAACTATTTCTACCATAAAACTCTAAACTACCTACTAAGTACACTTACTGTACCATGGACAGAGATCAGAATACTGAAAAATAATTAAATGGTTGATAAAACTGAACGATTTTTACTTTAACCGAACCAAAGCGAAGGAGAGGATCTCTGGAGGGACTTCTCAATTAGGCGGAGTAAAGAATTTGACAGTTACACTCAGAAGTGCCAGGGACAGAGGTTTGAAAACTGAGCTCGAGCTCAGCGTTCTATGACTTGGCATATAGTTAACCCTTTCATCTCCGGAGCAGTTCAAGTGCTGGGCCTAACTGCATATAGTCAGAATACAGCAAGACTTCATGTTGTTTGAAATGTGCATTAAGAGTAGTTCAATGATTTGAAGCAAAACAAAGCTGGATATAGCTATACATTACCATGCATTTCGGTTGTAATAAGCAAGAAGGCAAACAAAACAACCAGAAACTTCAATGAATTTTAGAGAAAGTAAGCAATCATAAAATGTGGGGTTTTTACCTAAAAATAATATGATGCAAAAAAGGTTGACCGTGTCCCTTCAAGGCAGAAAATGGCAGTACAATAAGTCACGGTGCCTTCTCCTTCTGCATCCCTAAACCTTGTGGTCCCCCCCCCCTTCCATTCGCTCTGCTCCTTCCCTTCATACTCAGAAATCTGTCCTCTGTGATTGCACTACTCACTCCTTCAGTTGCTCCTGACACTAGGCCTTGCACTTTTGTCCATTGCCCTCCACCCTACACTGTCACTAGTACAGCCCCCTCTCCTCCCCAGTTTTTAGCCACTACCCCACCCCTCTTTTTGTTCTAGCCCACTGGAAGCTAGGTTGCGTGTTGAAGCCGGGGAGGTCAGGTGGGTTGTGTGGATGAACAACATATACCACTCCTAGAACTCCTGTTACAGGTGAGTAACCTGTATTTCTAGGGACATGGATATGTTGTTCAAGCCACACTGTCTGGCAGACTCCTAGCAGTTCTCCAGGAGTAGGGAGGCAAGGCGCACCCCCGATACTTACTTGGGGAATAAGTACTGGAGAACCAAGATCCCAAAACCAGCATCCCGGCGTGACTCAAGGTTGATGTGGTAATGGGAAATAAAGGTGTGTGCTGACTTCCAGGTAGCAGCCCTGCAGATTTACTGGATAAGGACGTCCCTAGAAGCAGCCACCGAAGCAGCGGTATGGTGGGTTGAATGAGCTCATATCCCTTTGGGTGGCTCCATGCCCGCTAATCTATAGAAAAGATCTATGCAGGAGGTGACCCCCCTGCTTATCGTCCACTTGGCTGCAGGTCTGGCAGGTGCAGCTTCAGCGTAGGTGACAAACAGCTGGCGAACCTCTCCCCAAACTTCCGCCGTCCACTCCTTATAATAAGTGAGCGCTCTTCTAGGGTCCAGAGTATGGAGCCTATATTTGGCCTCTGAGGTGTGACTGGGGTAGAACACCGGCAGAGTCAACACCTGATTCAGGTGAATCTCTGACAGCACCTTCGGAAGGAATTTCAGGTGGAGGCGAAGGACAACCTTGTCCCTGTGGAAGCCCAGAAAAGGAGACTCAATGGAAAGCACCTGGAGCTCTCCCATCCTTCTGGCTGATGTTATAGCCACCAAGAAGGTGGTCTTCCATGACAGGTGGGAGATATCACACATGTGCATCAGTTCGAATGGCTTGCCCATAAGCTTGGCCAATACCAGCAGTAGATCCCATGGAGGTGGAGGTTCTTGCACCAGAGGGGATATGTCATTGAGGCCTTTGAAAAAGCGCCAGACCACCTTCTCCTGTGTCACCGACTGCTTGCAGGGCCATTCCCGGTAAGCAGAGATGGCTGCCAGGTGCACCTTAAGGGTCGTCGACTGAAGCCCTAGCTGACAAAGGGACCACAGGTAGTCCAAAATGTTAACCAATGGACAGGAAGAAGGGTCCAACCCCTTGCCCTGACACCTAATGGAGAATCCCTTCCATTTAAAGGCATTACATTTTCTGGTTGACTCCTTAAGGGACGCCTCAACAACATTGAGGACCTCGTCGGAAAGACCCAAGGCCTGGAACTCTAGCCACTCAGGAACCAGGCCGTCAGATGCAGGGATTGAAGGTCCGGATGGAGCACCTTCCCCTTGCTGACTGAGACCAGGTCCAGGTGGGCAGGAAGCTGCCTCGTGAGCCTGGAGCTGAGGCTCAGGAGATCTGGGTACCAGAACTGTCAAGGCCAGTCTGTGGCTACCAGAATCACCTCAGCCTTGTCCATCTTCTCCTTGAGAAGCACCTTGTAGATCAAGGGAAATGGAGGAAAGGCATAGAACAGGCCCAGGGTCCATGGCCTCGAGAAGACATCCCCCTGCAGTGAGCCCTGCTGAGGGGGGTGGGCACGAAACAGCCTCAGCTTCGCATTCTCCTTGGAGGTGAACAGGTCCACCTGAGGGGTGCCCCAACAGGAGAACAGGTCTTGAACTACCTCTGGCAGGAGAGACCACTCGTGAGATGCAGCGCCTATACGGCTGAGGGCATCAGCCAGACTGTTCGAGGCTCCTGCCACATGGATTGCTAGGAGATCCACCTCAAGGCTGATCATGAGAGACCAAATGCGGAGAGCCTCCTTGCACAAAGGTAAGGAGTACATCCCACCCTGATGGTTGAGACAGTACATGGTCGTGGTGTTGTCCATCTGGACCTGAACCACTTGACCCCATACAAATGGAGCAAAGGCGGTGAGGGCTAGCCGTACCGCTCGAAGCTCCAGTAGGTTGATGTGGTATCAGGACTCATGAGGGGACCAGAGGCCTGGGCCCGGTGCTCCCCCAGATGGGCACCCCAACCCATCAAGGAGGTGTCAGTCACGAGGATGACCATCGGCTCGGGGCAGACAAATGGGATATCCTCCTGCAGATGAGCTGGGATGAGACACCACTGCAGACCATCCCACATCTTCTGGGTCACGGTTACTGGCTGGTCCAAAGGACCGGAGCACTGAGACCACTGGTGGGCCAGCCCCCATTGCAGGGGACGCATATGCCAGCGGGCCCAAGGGACCATGCTGTGCAAGCCATCATGAGACCCAGAAGACACAGGAAGTCCCGGGCAGGGGGCAATTGCCCAACCAGAAATTATTGGGCAAAGGAGGAAAGGACCTCTACCCTGTCTGCCGGGAGCCAGGCTCTGGTTCGAAGAGAGTCAAGCTCTGCCCCGATTAACTGAATTACCTTCGATGGCACAAGTTCCGATTTGGCCTCATTGATCAGGAGACCAATTCGAGAGCAGACCTGGAGGGCCAGATCTTTGGACCACTCCACCTACATCCTGGAGGGGGCTGCTATCAGCCAGTCGTCCAGGTAAGGGTACACCTGGACCCCTCGGTGCTATGCATTTGGTGACGACTCTGGGAGCTGGAGAAAGGCCAAAGGGCATGGCCCAGAACTCATAGAGGGATCCCTCCACTCTGAAGCAGAGGAATTGCCGATGTGACGGACGGATTGGGACATGAAAGAACATGTCCTGGAGATCCAGAGAACAAAACCACATGCCTAGTTCCAAGGATGGTATTATCTGAGCCAGAGTAACCATCCTGAAGGTGTGCGGCCTTAGGAACTTGTTCAGGTCATGCAGATCGAGAATGGGGCGCCAGCCCCCCTTCTGTTTTGGGACCAGGAAATACCTGGATACAAACCCTGGGCTTGGAGGAGGATCTGCCACCTTGCTGATCACCTCCTTTTGGAGGAGCAGAGCTATCTCGGCTCGACAAGCCGACAGAGAGGCTGCGGGATCTGTAGTCCCCTTGGGGCAACAGCTCAAAAGGGAGAAATCCACTTGAGTTCCAGAGCCAGACCCCTACTGACCACTTCCAACACCCAACGGTCTGTGGTGATACAGGACCAGGTGGAAAGGAAGTGGCAGAGCCGTCCACCCATGGGGGGACCCAGGGGAGGAATGACGAGGTTGGGGGTGGCACCCCTCAACCCATCAGTGGGCAGGCTTAGAGGAAGGGCTGGCCGAGGAGCCACCTGGACCTTTCCCTCCAGTCTTCCTGTTGGAGGAAGAAGCAGGCTTGGCCTTGGAGCACCAAGCATCAGCCTACTGACCCTGCTGCTGGTGCTGCTGGGACGGTCGTGCCACAGGGGTAGAAGGGGTGAAAGGGCTTACGCTGCTGCTGGTGGCCTTTGTCTTTCTGGGCAGACGTGATTGAGTCCAAAGTGGCATTGAACTTCTCGATCCCCTGGAGACGGCCCTCCACCCCAGGCCTGAACAAGTCAGTGCCCAAGAAGGGGATGTCTGACAACTTGCGCTGGGTATCTGCCGTAAAGGTAGAGATCTGCAGCCAAGCTCTGTGGTGCATGGCCACTGTGGCTGCTACTGACCGGGCACAAGAGTCCCCAATGTCCACAGCAGTCTGAAGCTGTTGCTTGGCCACCGCCCTTCCCTGATCCCGCACCTGCTTGACTGTCGTTTGAAGGTCAACCGGGAGATGAGGAAGCACCTCATCCAGGGAGCCCAAAAGTGTGAAAAGTGTGCCATCACTAGAGCCGAGCTAGCCTGTCGAAGGCCTAGGGAGGCAGCAGCATAAACTTTGCGCCCGGAGTAGTCCAGATTTTTGGACTCCTTGTCCAGGGGCTTCTCTAAGTTCCTGGCGTTTCTGGAGCGCCAGAAAATGCTATCAGTCACCAGCCCCTGAGCAGAGGGGTGCTCGGAAAAACCGGAGAGGGAACCAGTCGGGACTGCGTAATTGCAGACCATCCTGGCCGAAGGCACAGGACAGGATGCAGGCCGTTGCCACAACTCCAAGGCCGGATCAACAATGGTCTTGGCCACAGGGAAGGCCTCCGAGGGGGAATCCCCTCAGTCCAAAATCTCTGTGAGGGGATATGTGACCCGTTTCTGCAAAGGTTCGAGGTGCATCCCAGTAGACTCTGAGATGAGCCGAAGAATACCCAGGAACGAGGATGGGCTCTCATCCACCGATAGACCCCCGGAGGATTCCTGATCGAGGGGTCTGGAATATAGTGAGGAGTCGTCAGACTCCGAGGAGTCCGCGAACAGCTGCCGAGCATCTGAGCCACCCTCCACTCGTCATGGCCGATTGGGGGTAAGGGTGACAGACAACCTGTGGGGCAAGCCCTAACCTGACCGAGAATCCTTGGTCAGGGCCCCAGTCTTCAGTTGCGGGGGCGGAGGTTCCACCACAATGGGTGGGGCAGCCGGTTTCGGCAGAGCAATCGGTGTCTGAGTCAGTTCCTCAACCAAGGGGCCAATGGCAAGAGGTTGCTTCGGTCGATCGGGCGACAGCCACTTAATTGCCAGGGAAGGCAACGGAGTTGGCTTGTTGCTGGCCAATAAGAGCTGCTGCCACATCATATCCTCATAGCACCGACGCAACTTGCGCCGGGGTCTATCCTCCGAAGAGGATGATGAGGACAAGCGGCAGCGCCACTTGGCATGATGCCGGGATTGAGACTGCCAATTTCAGCGGGACCTACCCGACACGGAGGAGGACTGAGACCGATACCGTCGAAGTCGCTGAAGGTGGGTCGAGGAGGGGACGGGGGAAACCCGCTCATCCCTCGGTTCAGGGTCCTTGACTGGGGACTTCGGCTCAGGAGGCCGAGGCAAGTCCTCAGTAACCACCGTGGGTACCGGTCAGACAAGGTTATCAGGTTCTCCAGTTGACAACCCATCCAACAAGTCGAGAAAAATCTCGACTGCATCGACGGGGGTCTTGGCCAGCTGACCTGACGGGGACACCGAAAAGCCAGCAGCCTTAGCCATAACCTTGACCGAAGTTGATAAAAGACACTCCGGGAGGCGAGGTCTCTCCCACTCCCACAAACGTCGATGGTGGGACTTACTTTTCGGTTCCTTTTTCTTCGACCTACTTAAGTGGGTCCCTGAGGGTCCCTCCCCTTTGATGGAGAGGGACTGACAAAGCTCCCTAAAGGAAGCAGTATAGGAGGAACCCAAGGAGAGCAGGATAAATGCAGAGGAAGATAAAGGACACAGCCTGGGCCGCCTCCTTCTCAAGGTTGATTAATTGCTCCAGCTGCTCCACGGAGTCCACAGCTGCAGACACAGCCCAACGGACCTCCTTCTACTTCACCGGTGGAAACCGTTTCTCAGGACGCCCCAGTTGAAGTCAGGCAATGCGGTCTTCCAGAACCGAAGCTGAAAAAGTCTTGCAGAGATCGCAGGCCTGTGGATCATGAGCAGGCCCCAGGCAGTAGATGCACGTGGCGTGCGGGTCAGTCCGAAACATCTTCTGCCTGCAAGGGCACTGACAGAAGCCGGGAGTAGATTTCGAATCCACCACAGCCGGGAAGGAAGACGACGACTTGAGTCTTGTAAATTTTAAGATGATTTTCGATAAAACTGAAGATTTAGGATCCAGGCTTAAAGTCGCAAGAGCGCGCTAAGGAGGGAACCTGAGCTTCCAAGTAGTAAGGAAGATCTGGCGTCATGGGGTGGAGCAGAGGGTTTACCACCCGGGTGGGTGGGAGGAGCCAGCTTGAAGACTTTCCAGCTCATCTTAAAGCGGCAAGGAACCTTCCAGACAGTGTGGACTGAACAACATATCCACGTCCCTAGAAAGGTTGTGATTCCTGGGAAGAGATAGGGGAAGATGGACTGCTAGAGACAGCAACAGGGGATATCAAGGCTGTCTGGCCCAGTCTGGAGCAATCAGGATCACTGTGCAAGACTGTGACCTTATCTTGACCAGAACTTTGAACAGTAGAGAAAAGGGAGGAAAGGTGTACAGAACTTTCCCTTCCAAATCCAGAATTAGAGCATCTAGAGGGACTGAACCCAAGACTGGGGGTCTGCAACAGAAGAGTGGAAGTTGGTGATTGTCTGGGGCTGCAAAGAGCTCTATCTCTGGAGTGCCCCACCTTGAAAAGATCACTTTTAACAATAGGGGGTCCAGGGACCATTCATGATGACCCTGGGAAATCCTGCTCAATGCATCTGCTAGCACATTGTCCTTCCCTGGAAGGTGAACTGCTACCAGAGAGGTCTGTGGAGAATAAGCCAGGAACCATAATTTCATGGCTTCCATGCACAAGGCCGTAGACAGAGTGCCTCCCTGCTTGTTGATGTACCACATGGTGGTGGTGTTGTCTGTACTGACCTGAACCACCTTGTTCTGTACTGACTCCGAGAAGGCTTGCAGAGCCAGGTACACTGCCCTGAGCTCTAGGAGGTTGATGTGAAGAAAAGACTCCTGAGGAGACCACACTCCCTGAGCTGTAAGAGCTCCCAGGTGAGCTCCCCACCCCAGGAGAGAAGTATCCGTGGTTAGAACCATAGAATGAGACTGAGTGATGAATGGGACTCCTTGCCTGCAGCTGTCTTGATCCAACCACCATTGGAGAGCCTAGATCAGGGTCTGAGTCACTGGAATAAGCTTGGTTAGAGGATCTTTTTTCTGAGACCAAAAAGCCCTCAAATGGAACTTGATGTCCCTCATCTGAAATCTGGCCCCTTGGACCACTGCAGTGGAAGCTGCCATGTGGCCCAGGAGTTGAAGGAAATGCCTTGCTGGTCAAGACACCAGAAGGTGGAAAGAGGAAGCCAGCTCTACAATGGCCTTTACCCTTGCCAGAGGAAGAAAGGCTCTTGCTTTGACAGTATCCAATTCTACCCCTATGAAGGTTAAGAGTTGCACTGGCTCAAGAAATCATTTGGGAAGATTGAGAAGGAATCCTAGAGAAGTGAGCACTTGTTGGGTCTCTTGTAAATCTGACATGACTTGGTCTGGAGACTGACCCACAATGAGCCAGTTGTCCAGGTATGGGAATATGGAGATGTTTTGTCTCCTTAGAAAAGCTACTACTACTGCTAGGCACTTTGTAAACACCCTTGGAGCAGATGTTAGGCCGAAGGGCACTGCTTTGAACTGGTAATGGCCTGAAGGCAGTTTGAACCTGAGGTACTTTCTGTGGGAGCACCTGATGGGAATGTGAAAGAAGGCATCCTTTAGGTCCAGGGAGGCTAGCCAGTCCCCTGGCCTTAGGGAGGGAAGAATTATTCCCAGAGTCACCATTTTGAATTTTGGCTTTAGTAGATGCTTGTTTAGGTATCTTAAGTCTAGGATGGGCTGCCACTCCTCTGTTTTTTGGGGGTAAGGAAGTATCTGGAATACAGACATTTGCCCCTGTGAAGTGTAGGAACTCTCTCTATGACTCTGAGAACCAGCGGAGATGAAACTTCTGCCTCTAGGGCAATGGTTTCAGAGATGTTTGCAGGTGGAAAGGACCTGACCCTCAGCTTTGGGAATTTTTTGAGGCTGAGGGCCAGTCCCTGGCTTATTACCTCCAGGACCCATTTGTCTGAGGTAACAAGACTTCCAGTCCTGGAAGCAGTAAGCCAGCCTGCCTCCTACAAGAATTGGGGAGTCGACCCGGGCTGACACATCAGAGTGTCTGCTTGGCAGGAGCCTTAGGCTGAGAGGAGGATGTAGCCTGCTCATCCCCCTTTTGCCTCTCCCTCTGAAGAACCCCCTCTGGGAAAAAGGAGAGGAGACCTGTGCTTGGTAGAAAGGCCTGTGAAAAGGCCTGCCTCTAGGCTGCTGCTTCTGAGGAGTTGTCTGCCTTCCCTTGGCCTGTGCACTCCTGTAGGTGGTCCTGTACTCATCCTTTTCATATAATTCTCTGTCTGCTCCTCAAACAGAGAATTCTGGACAACAGGGAAATCCATGGCCTTGTCCTGCGATAGGCTAGTACATCTGAGCCAAGCCAGTCTCTGAAAAGCCACAGATGTAGCCATGACTCTTGATGACACAACACTGGAGTCCACAGCAGCATGAAACTGGATTTTGATGCCTCACTCCCATCACTGGCCACCTCCTCTAGCTCCTTAGCAAGCTGGGGGGAAGCCTGTTTAGCCAGTTCCAGAACAGTATCCCATGTGGACTTCTGGTATCTGGCTGTGTGGACCATACAGTTAGCCTGCCTGAGTCCCAAGGAAGATGCCATGTACTGTTTTTTTGCCATGGCATCCAGCTTCCTGGAGTCTTTATCTGGGGGGGGGGGGTGAAGCCAAAGGTATGTTAGCATTATCATAGGCTGCAGCCTGCACAACCCCAACCTGGCTGCACTGCTGGTACAAGTACTCCGTACCTGGGTCTGACAACATATACCTCTTGTCCATTCGCCTGTCCACAGGAGGTAAAGAATTTGGAGACTTAAGTAACTTCTGTGTCTGTTTCCCAAAGGATTTGTGAAGGGGAATAGACAATCTCTTGGACTCTGGGATGTCCATCATCTCCACATAGTCAGGTCCCTCTTGCTCCTCGACAGCTTCGTCCAGAGGGAGCAGGAGAGTTTCTGCCACTTTTCTGTAAAACATAAAATGGGAAGGGCACGCAGAAAGCCTAGGAGGGGAAACACCAGAAGGCCTGTCTGGGGAGATGTTCTATGGGCTCATCCAGACCTTCCACACCATCATCATCATAGTCTTCATCCCCCTCCAAATCCGGTTCATAACAGTCTTCAGGGCAATAATCCTGAACCGGAGGAACTGACCAAACCAAATGTCTACCTGGAAGCGTCGGATCAGTTGGAACAGAACGGAGCGATTCAACTATGCTAATCGCCCAGGCAATTTCTTCGGCGGTTGGATGATGTGGTTCTGGATCCAAACTGGCCGATTCTTCTTTCCTTTTTCTTTTTGCCAGAACCAGCCCCTCAGGATCAGCTCTTCGTTTGCCTGAGGGAGTCTTGCCCAGGTCAGTGGGCACTCCCTCAGGTTCGGTCGGAACCGAACCGGGCTGGCTATCCGGGTCAGCGGACTTCTCGGCCTCCTTTTCTTTAAGCCTGTCCAATCTTTTATCCAGGGTGGCTTTAGGGAAATTTTTTTTACATGTCTGGCAGTCTGACTCCAGGTGGTCAAAACCAAGACAGTAAACACAGGTGGTGTGGGGATCGGCCCTAGCAAAGGCCTCCCCACACTCACTGCAGTGTTGAAACCCAGTGGGCCCGGTTTTCCTCTTGGGTTTCTCAGACAAAGCCATCCTATAACTTACCCTTTTTATGGCAACAGCCAGGCAAGACCCCCTTATTGGTTCCTAACCATGTTACGGGTGTTGGAAAAAAAAACAATAAAACACGTTTTTTTTTTAGAACCGATAAGGACCAGTACCTCACACTAAATTCAGCTAAAAGAAAAAGACTCAGACAAAATAAAGACAACTGGTTCAGCCGAACCGGTCGAAATACAACTTTTACAATTTCCACAAAAAATTCAGCACTAGTCCACTACCTATGTAATTACTGTACCGAAGAAAGGGATCTGAACTGAAATAAAAAAAAATAGCGGCATAAACAGATGTTTTTAACCAGACCGAACCGTTAGAGAAGGAGAAATCTCGGGAGCGACTGTTCAGTTAGGCGGAGTAAAGAATCTGACGGTTACACTGCAAAGTGCAGCAGACAGAGGTTTAAACCGAGCTCGAGCTCAACGTTCTATGCTCTGGCATAGAGTTAACTCTTTCCTCTCCGGAGCAGTTCAAGTGCTGGGGCTAACTACATAATGTCAGAATACAGCAAGACTTCATGATGTTTGAAGCTGTGGATGAGCTTAGCACATCCAGCAGACCTGAGTTTGATTCCCACCAACCTCCACTTACATACTGTTTAACCCTGAGCAAGTCACTTAACCTTCCTATGCTCCTGGGTCACTCCTGTAAAATGGGTTATGTGGCCTATGGGAGTTAACCTGATTGCCAAAGAATAAAAATAAATAACTGAATAAATAAATCAAATAAATAACAGTATAAAAATGATTTCCTATCACTAGTAATGTCTATTCCAACATTACAAATGGCTTTGGAGGAGGAGCGATATACTTGCTGGTCATAAAAAGGGGGTGGAGCCAGAGATGGAGTTTGGGGTGTGGTTTAGCATTCGGTTTTTACCTCATCCAAATGTGGTGACCCTACGGCCTCGTCACACATCTGATGTCCTCTTGTGCAGCAGCAAGCTCCCCGGGACACTGCAGGGGTCACCAGAATGGTAGAACCCAATAGCCTTCCTCTCCGAGCAATTAGTGCTACCACGTGGTAGTGCTTCCACAGCCCTTTGGCCTCTAGGGCCCGCCTTAGCTAGGTGCAAGCTGTGCCCGTGCACCTTGGGGGGCCCATACATTTTTCTGGAGGAAAAAATTATAATTTAAAACATTTAAAAATACCTAAATTTTGTTAGAGATTAAAATGTTTACTAGCAAATGAAAGTGAAAGACAACTGGCTCTGTTACTGTTACAAAAGGTGGGGGCAGCTTTGCTGCTATGCCACTTTAAGATGCAGTAGAAAAGATTAGGTTAAGTAAGTGCTAATGGTGTTAATGGCCATACTTTACACCTTTCAGGTTGACTGCTTTCACAAAGGGCTATACTGACAAGAGAACTTTTTTGCAATCTGGACATGTAGCTGAAACAATGAATGATATGATAAAATCTGTTTCAAAAGTATGTGAGCATTCAAATTGGCTCAAAAACCTAACCAACACTGAGCAAAACTGGATTTCCTGATAGGGACCCAGAAAACCTGATCACCAGGTAAAAAAAAAATCTGACAAGTGGCAACCTTACTGGTGTCCCATGATAATCCTCTCTGTTCTCTCTCACTCACACCTTCAGAAAAGTTAAGTTGTTTAACGTGTTTGCAGGTCGGATTATTGGAGATGTGAGTGTCCAGTGATGATGTCCCTGTCCTTACAGAAATGAATACAGTAGTACCACCATACTTACTTAAGTTCTTGCTCCAGGCTCAGTCAGATTCATTTCCAGTGGTGAAGTCAAATAATTCAGTGCCATCAATGGCACTAAATAAAAGATGCTGGTTAAACCAGTAGACTTGGTACTGTTTTATTAATACAGAGCAGGAGGGTTAGTTAGGTGTAAACGATGGATGTTGGGGGAGGGGGCCCACAGGGAATGGAATGGCGGGGCCCATCAGGGAGCTACACAGGGGCCCAGAATGGTTAAGGCCGTCCCTGTTGGCCTCCCTGACCTAACTCCTGCTTTTGCTCCCGAACCTGGATCTCTGGAGTGGGAGCACGATGTCCTACCTGTTGGGCCATCAGGAGGCTGCAGGGACTCTCCTCTTCTGTATTTGATGCCGTAGGGACTCTCCTCTTCTATATTTCAAAGGGTCAGTGCATAGCTAGAGGTCAGTACACCGAGTCCTCTACTCGTACTTGTTCTCCTCTGTACATTTTGAGAGGCTAATAGACTGAGCCCTTTCCCCATGCTAGCTCTCGTATGTACACTGCGGATACTCACCTCCTCCACCTGGTTGGTCTCTCTGTCAATCTTCTGCAGCATCTCCTGCCTTGAAGAGAACTCCTTCGTCAGCTGTGTCTACTCATCTGTCAGGTTCTGCAGCTTCCTCTAAAGTGTGTGTGCAGGGAAAAGAAAAAGTTACTGAAATCTAAGTAAGAAACAGTACTGGGAGACAACACGGAGGTGCTTAGCACACTGTTTTGGAAAAGAAAAAGTTACTTCCTTTGTAAATATAGCTCTTCTAATCAATGCTTTTGTCTGATTACCACTTTAAGCAGAGAGCCTGTATGTGTTCTCTGTGCCCCAATGTTGGAGTACTTTGAAGTAATACAAGTACTGAAAGAGTGGGGGAGCCATGGAGCAGTTTGTCAGCCGAGGTGGTGAGCCCCCAAAACATAAATGGTTTCAAGCCCAGCTGGAACAGAGTTAAGGGCTTAGTGGTAACTCAGGGGTTAGCAGTAAGGCAGGGAACATGGGGGGTGGATAGTGTAGACAAAAACCACATATACACAACAGATCTCAGGTAAGACAGGGTACTACAGGCTGACTAGATGGACCAATGTTTTTTTTTTCTGCTATCATCTATGTTTCAATGATCACACAATCCCGGAGTTTCTACTGCCAGATCATTTAGCAGTAAAGACCAGAAAACCTGAAATACAACACTAACAGAAGTATATTTAGTAAAGAATATTACAAAATTTCAAAGCAAACATTTTTTGAATAAAACATTTTATAAATTAAACCACTGTAATGAACTTTCTGAACTACACTGATAAGTAAGTGAAAGAATACCTGTATATAAGTAAACAATAAGACAACAGGGTGTGGGTTTCTATTCACAATCCGCACACCACGGTGGGTTGTGAGGCATGAGGCACTTACGCTGAGTGTCTTTGATCTCCTGGAAGTGCAGTTTATGAAACCCACACCCAAAAGATCTCATTGTGCTTTTAAAACAAGTCCTCCTATTAAAAAAATCTGAAAGTAATTTATTTAATTTTTTTTTTAAACTAAGAGGTTTTTTTTTTATTAATGGCAAAAGTAGTTTTTTATTTATATCTAGGTGGTGTTCACTTGTGTTACACTAGATAGTAGTAGTAAGTAGTACATTTTTTATTCACAATCATTGTCACATGATATGAACATGGTCAGATCCCAACCAAGCAGATGTTTTGGGTTACCAACATTAAATTACATTATAATACAGTACAGTACCAACATTACATTACATATAGGATAAAGTATGGGGTGCAGTGTGTTACGAGAATTTAACACACACCCGAGTTGCTGGATGGCACATAAACCCCGAGGGCGAAGCCCGAGGGGTTTATGATAGCCATCCAACAACGAGGGTGTGTGTTAAATTCGAGTTAAACACACTGCACCCCATATTTTGTTGTATATAATTGAAGGGTTCCGTTTTTTCTTTGTTTTGAGACTTGTGACAGAAGAAAGTGTAGTCTTACTTTGTATTGATGAAGTTGTTTATTTTGTAGTTGAAACAGTAAACGGAAAGTTCAGCATGTAAATGTATCTAATTAAATTACTGAAAGAAGAAAGTTTAATAAGAAATAACTCAGATGTTCGTGGCGGTTTTCTCACATTGCAACGTTCATTTTCAAGTGCTGTAGCATTTTGAACTGCAGAGAAAAGAGAAGGCTTGAAATGAAGATTACTTAGGGATGGTGGTAAAAGCGTTTACTGTAGCAATGTACAATTCTACAGAAAATGTTATATTTAGGCAATAAAGTGCTGTGTGGTGGCTTTACTGTGTTAAGAATATGTTAGTGAGAGCTGTCTGAGTCCTTGATGACTTGGATTCTTCGTTGTTTCTGTGGGTGTTGGTTCGATTTGCGGATATTAACTGTTACTAGGGTATAGAAAATGCAGGCGATCCCAAACATAGCCTGCATGTTACCGGAAGCTATTTCATCGTGTTGGCTGGGTAGTGAGCTGTGGAAACCTCTCTGGATGAGCAGCTTTGGATTTGTTTTTTGTCAGGAAATGTGACGAAAAGGTAGAAGATTTAATAAAGAGCAAATGCGATTGAGGAGGTGAGTGACTTCGGGAGAAACGAACATTGAGAGGCTCGAGCTGTGTTGTGTCAGGAGGGCTTTTCTATGGATGGACTCGTGCTGACTTTCTCTTTTGGGCGCTTTAGGATTGGAAGAAGCCACGTGAATGCCGTGACACCTACTCAGGTGTTACGGTATTTAACACACGGCTTTTTCCATTGAAAAGAACGGAACCCAGTAATTATATTATAATACAGTACAGTACACAGCATTACAGTACAACAGCAGGATTACAGTGATGTCCCTGGGATCAGCATCATTGTTTTTCAGCACGTTACCAAATAATACATCACAGAACAATACAGGCATTTGTGGTGCAGTAGGTTCCATTTTACATTGTCAAAGCGGTATATGACTGGAGAGTACAAAGGCATATGTGTTAACAGAAGTATACTAGGTTTGGTTTCGACAGTTACAAGTTAGTGCTCTTGTTGTAGCAGTTGTGGATTAGAACATAAACAGTGTAGTGTCATGCTGGGGGATCCTTAGGGTGTGCTCTAAATGTGTTTGCTCAGGGACCGTGTGGGGTGGCCAGTCGGGCCATTTCTTGGGGTTATTTTATCTCTTGTCATAGTCGAGGCAACACATTAGTGGATTCATAGTTTCTTTAGTCTGATAGGACTGCTCTTCAGCCTAAGGTGCATGGGCAGTGCAGTGCGTCCCATGCTCAGGGATCCCTGAACAGGAAGAATGACCTGCCTGTTTGTTGGTGCCTGCTGGATCCAGTATTCCATACCATCAGCAGATCTCAGAGCAGGACAGTCATTAAGCTTGGGTTCTATTTTGCCAGGATGTAGCCTGGGAGATGTTTTGTGCATACTTTGTACATCAGGGTTAGGCTGTGTAGCTGCCTCCTGACCTCCAGGCTTGTCCGTTTTAGTTCCCTGTATATTAGACAGTGATGTCTTGTGCGTGGGGCACCCAGTGTGTATCTTGCAAATTTGCTACTAGAATCGCTACAGCAATAGCTAGGAGGGAGCAGCTGGATGTCATTGTCCACCTGGGGACCAATGACCTGACCAGGAGAAGGGTGGAGTTACCCAGAGTCCAGGATGATTTCAGGAAGCTGGGGGGAAAATCTGAAACAGATAGCACACTCCATTTCATTCTCGGAGGTGTTACCTGTCCAGGGCACAGGGAAAGCTAGGGCACTCCACATCCGTACCTTCAACTACTGGTTGAAGGATTGGTGTGGAAGGGAGGGTTTTGGCTTCATAGGGGACTGGGGCCTGATCTGGGCAGATGCATAGAACACAGAATTTGACAGCAGAAAAGGACCACTTGGCCCACCTAGTCTGCCCATTTCCCTACCTGATGGATAAGCTGCAGATTCTAGTTAATCAACAACTTACTTCCTCCTACCCCCCACTAGAATTGCCTTATGCCTGTCCCATGCATTCTTGAATTCTCCTACTGTTTCTGACTCCACAACCTCCTCTGGAAGGCTGTTCCATGCATCCACAACCCTCTCTGTGAAAAAATACTTTCTAACATTACCTCTGAGCCGTCCCCTCTATCTTCAACTTGTGCCCCCTTGTTCTTGCACATCTCTTCTTCTGAAAGATACAACCCTCTTATATTTTGTTAATTCCCTTGAGATACTTGAAAGTTTCTATCATGTCCCCCCTCTCCCTCCTTTCCTCAAGGGTGTACATATTAAGCTGCTTTAGTCTCTCCTCGTATGTCTCCTGGTGCAGACCCTGCACCATTTTGGTTGCCCTCCTCTGAACAGCCTCCACTCTGTCTATATCTTTGTGGAGATGGGTCTCCAGAATTGCACAAAGTACTCCAGATGGGGTCTCACTAACTGTCTGTACAGAGGGGTAACAACTTCCTGTTTTCCACTGCTGATGCCTCTCCCTATGCATCCCAGTATCCCCCCCCCAGCCCTCCTTACTGCCTTCTCACATTGCTTGCCCACCTTTAGGTCATCTGATATAATTACTCCTAGGTCTCTTTCGATTTTTGTTGTTGTTATTATCTCACCCCCCATTGTGTACTCTTCCCCTGGGTTTTTGTTCCCCAGATGCATTACCTTGCACTTCTTTGCACTGAGTCTGAACTGCCACATATTTGACCATTCCGCCAACCTTGCCAAGTCCCTTTTCATTCTTTCCACCCCACCTTGTGTATCAACCCTGTTGCAGATCTTTGTGTCATCTGCAAATAGACATACCTTTCCTTTCAGGTGCTCTCCAATGTCACTTATAAAGACATTAAAGACATTAAAAAGGACCGGTCCCAGTATCGAACCCTGTGGTACCTCACTAGTTACCTTCCTTTCTTCACTGTGAACGTGGCAACATTCTGAATTGGGGTAAAGCTCGTTCTCAGAGCCGAGGTCGATCTAAATCACGGGTCAAATTTTCCAATAAAGACAATAGCTTAAGTTCTGAGACGACAGCAATAAGAACAAAAGAAGCTAATTTGAAACAATTGCCACAGAGAAAGACAAATTTTCAGAAACGCCCTGCCCCACAAGATTTAATAAAAGAAAGACCAGGAGAGGAAAGCGTGGGGGAAGGCACAAGCGCAAACAGTGGAACAGAACAGATTCTGAGAGAGTGAAAGCGGAACACTGTTTACAGATACTGAATTTGTCAAACAAAACCTTAAATGTACACGAAGAGAGGGTTCTAAAGAAAGGTCTCAGCTTTGTCCCCACACCACAAGTGAATCCCTTTCAAATATATATAGATCTGCAGAAGTTTTTTAGGAAATTACATTTAAAAATACACTTTCTGAAACAAAAGCAAGAGTCTTGTACGGAGCCCACTAATCCAAAAGTTATGACTATCTCTGATGATTTTGACTTGGACATATTATTATCAGAAATAGATCGTCTTTCGAGAGATAATAATCCTCCTGAATATAGTCTTGGTATTGTGACAGAAACCTTGTTTGACTCTGATGTGCCCGCATGTTCGAGTCCCACCGGGGAAAGAGTTGATTTTGACCAGGACTTTGAAGCCTTGGAAAATCTACTTATGGAACACAATGCCACTGCCTCTTCCATATCTAGGCTAAGAGGTAACAACGTTCTTTGCATGGGACATGATTTTAGGACAATGAGACAAAATTATTTTCATCCTGTATCACAATATTGCCCTAAATCATTTAACAACTCGATACATATGTATGAGAAAGTTGTAACTAAACTAGTATTGGATTTGCTCCACGCAAATAGTACACCTAAGAGGTTTAATCTTAGTCTGAAAGAACGGGAAGCTTTAGAGAGTATCTGCCAAGATGAAAGCATTGTACTGAAACCTGCAGACAAAGGGGGCAACACTGTAGTTATGAATCGAGAGATGTGTGTCGAAATGGTACAGAAGTTATTATCAGATAAAATTAACTACAAGTTGCTTTCTAACAACCCAATGTCTGATTATAGAAAACACCTTAATATATTTTTAAGACAAGTAGTGACAGACAATCAAATCACTGAGACAGAATTTGGCTTCTTATAGAAGGAGTTTCCTATTGTTCATGTTTTTATGCATTACCTAAAGTGCATAAGAGCATGGAAATGCCTCCTGGACGCCCTATTGTTGCAGGCATAGATTCCTTAACTCAGAATTTAGGTAAATTTGTTGATTTTTTCCTACAGCCATTTGTCTCTAATCTTACTTCATATGTACAGGATAGTTCTGATTTATTGAGGAAGTTAAAATCAATCGAATGGAACAGCGATTTTGGCTGGTTAGGAATTGATGTGGAGTCCCTTTATACCAGTATCCTTCACCATGACGGTATACAAGCTGTTGAGGGGTTTTACGTCAGCATAAAAATGATGACATACCAGTAGAATTTATTTTGGAGTCACTGACATTCATTCTCACACATATCTTTTTTGAATTTGAAGGGACTTTTTACCAACAACAGTGTGGCACAGCTATGGGAGCATCTATGGCTCCAAGCTATGCAAATTTATTTTTGGGGAGGTGGGAGATGGATTTTGTGTTGAATGAGAATAGGAATGTTTTTTCAAAACATATTGTGAAATGGTACCATTTTATTGACAATATCATTTGCATTTGGAAAGGAAACGAAAGTGAAGCTTGCTCTTTTATCAATTATTTGAATGACAACGAATTGAATTTGAGTTTCACATATATTTTTGATTCTAAGAATTTAAATTTCTTAGATTTGAATCTTACAAGTGTAGATACTGGTAATAACGTCTTTGATATTAAATCAAAGACATTTAGAAAGGAAACAGCTACGAATTCTTTACTTCATGCTGACAGTGCCCACCCCCTGAAACTTAAAGAATCTATTCCTTTCAGTCAATTTATGTGTATCAGACAAAACTGTAGCACTGATATAGATTTTGAGATACAATCGAAAGAGCTGTTATCTAGATTTTTAGATAGAGGTTATGATGAGAAACTTCTTGTTGAGACTTTCGATAGGGTTAGAGGGATGGATAGAGAAGAAATCCTAGAAAAAAGAACTAACATCACTAATTCTGAGATATGTAGTTTTGTCACTGAATTTAAACATGTAGCAGGACGTATAGGCAATATTGTACATAAGTACTGGCCTATATTAACGGGAGATGAAATAGTGGAACAGGCAGTAGGTTCAAAATCACGGGTTTCATTTTGTAGAGCTAAGAACATCAAAGATAGAGTGGTTCACAGTAGAGAGAGAAAGAGTGGTGTTTCTGACACTGGTTCCTGGATACCGAAAAGAACGAATGGATTTTTCTTGTAAAAGGTGTAACATCTGTAAATATGGTGTAACTGGAAAAATCTTTGAACACCCTAAAGAACAAGATGTTACAATTGACATACGGAATTAATTACATGCAATACATCATATGTGGTGTATGTCCTATGGTGTTCTTGTAATCTGTTATATATTGGTAAAACCATAAGACCTTTAAAACAGAGGATCCAGGAACATGTTAGATCCATTATTAATGAACATCAGGACACCCCTATTGGGATGCACTTTATCTTGTACCATAATTCTAACCCAGATTATTTAAAATTCATGGGGCTTGAGCATATTGTGAGTCTGCCCTTGGGAGGGGATAGAGCAAACAAATTATTAAAAAGGGAGTGCATGTGGATTTTTAAAATGAATTCCATTAGGCCAAATGGCCTTAATGAGAAATGGGATATTAAACCATTTCTTAAGATTTAAAGGAATTATAATGATTCTCTCCCTTGGCATCAAATGACACCTTTGACTATTACCTTTGTAGCCTTGCTCTAAAATAATTGTTTTTGTATTGTAAAGTATTAATTTTGTTTTGTCTCTTTTCTCTTTTTTTACAACAGGATTCCGGTCGAATTTTTTACCTGACTTCTTCAAAAATCTATAAATGTGTGTTTATGAATTTAAAGGAATAAGAAATTCTAAGAAATTTTGAAAAATGTTGTTAGGTTTTGTTTTATTATGAGAATCCACTGTTTTTTTTCTTCTTTCCTTTTTGGTGTATGTCACTTTAAATAATTTAGTCATTGGCTCATAAATTATTAATTAATTTAACATTTATAAATGAGTCAATGATTGATCTGGTACCCCCTTTGAAGACTCGTGTGAGTCGAGGCTCTAGGGGTGTTTTCTCTACCTGTAGCAATCACCTGCACTATCTGCTTACTGTGCTATTTTTTGTGATGACCTTAATAAAGTTTGAGTGTTTTTTACTTTAAAATGCTCCCTTTTTCGGTTTTTGGGTCCTCACTTTGCCAAACATTTGTTTAGTGCAAAAGGTTTCTTGCGCTCTCTAATTTCGGTAATTTGTTTGGATTCGGGCTGGCCGCCCTTCTGAGAGCTGCATGGTTGTCCATGGGACTATCGTTCGCGGTGCTTTCATTTGGATTTCTTCTTTCTTCACTGTGGACTCAGTTTCCTATTACCCTTTGCATCCTGTTGTCCAGCCAGTTTTTTTATCCAGGCTACCACCTTGGGACCCACTCCAAGGCTGGCTAACTTGTATATTAATCTTTTTTGTGAGACTGTGTCAAATGCCTTGCTAAAATCTAGGTAGGCCGTATCCACAGCTCCTCCCTGGTCTACTACTTTGGTCACCCAGTCAAAGAAATCTATTAGGTTCGTCTGACATGACCTTCCTGCTGTGAAACCATGCTGCCTTGGGTCCTGTGCCCCACTGGCTTCTAGGTACTCAACAATTCTTTCCTTCAGAAGTGATTCCATCATGTTCCCTACCACTGAATGCAAAATGCTGGGTTGTATTGCAAGGGGTATATCCTCAAGGAGGGAGGAGGTGATTCTGCCACTGTAGAGGTCATTAGTTAGACCACACCTGGAGTACTGCGTGCAGTTCTGGCGTCCGTATCTGAAAAGGGACATTAAGATACTGGAGGGAGTGCAGCGCAGGGCGGCAAAGATGATCAAGGGTCTGGGGACTTATCATATGAGAGGAGGTTGAAGGAGTTGAACATGTACTCACTGGAGGAGAGGAGAGACAGGGGACATGATTGAAAGCCTTTAAATACATGAAAGGAATAAACAAGACAGGTACAGAGGGGCTGTTCAAAGTAGGAGGGAGGGCCACCAGGGGCCATGATATGAGACTGGGCGAGGAAGGTTCAGGAGGAGATGAGGAGACACTTTTTACAGAGGGTGGTGGCTGGGTGGAATCGTTACCTGCAGAAGTGGTATGCAGTAGAACAGTGGACTGCTTCAAACGAGGATGGGACAGGACAAGGGGAGGGTTAATGAAGGGAAGGGGGAAGGGAGGGGCAGCTGCAGAATAAGGGGTGCTAGCTGCACATTCAAGCAGACTTGATAGACCTCTAGGCCTTTATCTGCTGGCAAATTTCGTATGTTCGTAAGTCAAACTAACTGGTCTGTAGTTTCCTGCCTCTGCCCTGCTCCCACTTTTGTGAAGTGGAATCACATTTGCCCTCCTCCAGTCCTCAGGTACCACTCCATCCTCCCATGATTTGTTAAAGAGAGTAGTCAGTGGTGTTACTAGTTCTACCCTTAGTTCTTTTAGAATTCTTGGGTGAATCCCATCAGGCCACATTGCTTTGTCCACTCTCAGTTTCAAGAGTTCTTTCAAAACCCTTTCTTCTGTGAATGGACTGGTATCAACCCCCCATTCAGTGTTTCTCCCTTGTTTGGTTTAGGTACCTCCCCCTCCTTTTCCGCTGTGAATACTGAGCAGAAATATTCGTTCAGTATTCCTGCTTTTTCACTGTCGCCCTCTGCCCACATTCTCTCCCCTTTATTAAGTCTCTGTATCCCTCCCTTGGTCTTTCTTCACTCCCTAATGTACCTATAAAAGGTTTTATCCCCTTCTTAACACAGCTGGCTATCTTTTCCTCAGTTTGTGCCTTTGCT
Organism: Neoceratodus forsteri; assembly: GCA_016271365.2. Lineage (NCBI taxonomy): Eukaryota > Metazoa > Chordata > Ceratodontiformes > Ceratodontidae > Neoceratodus > Neoceratodus forsteri. The sequence goes on along the minus strand of CM028130.1, from coordinate 1,041,801,149 downwards.
ATTCTGACTGCCTTCCCTGCCTCCTTCTGCTTTAACTGATAAAGTTCTCCGTCCTGCTCCTTCTGTGTTTCCTTATATTTCTTGACTGCTATCCTTTTCTCCTTAACCATCCCTGCCACCTCTTTTGAGAACCATAGTGGTTTTTTCCTTCGTTCTGTTTTGTTGATTTGCTTCACACAAAGGCTTGTTGCCTCTGTGATGGCTGTTTTAATTATTCCCCATTGTTCCTCCACCCCTCCTTCTCCTGCAGGCTTACATAAGGAGGATGGCCTGTATCTGTCCAAGAAGAGGACCTTGGTCCTTTGTGAGAAGTTTAAATGCTTCAGCTGTGAGCATTTAAACTGAGAGCACCCCCCCCCATAATGACATGCAGGAACATAAGTTGACTAGGGGAACAGTGAAAGCAGGTAGGGAGGGGCAGGCAGGTGAAGAATGTATAACGAGTGATACGGGGGGGGGCGCAAGAGCACATAGGAAAGGAAACCGAGGTTGGGGGAAGATGCTGGAGAGGGAGAACAAGAGCAGAGGGAGGGCAGACTGTAAAACATGGAAGGTCATGCTAACGAATGCCCGTAGCTTAGGAAATAAGGTTCCAGACCTAGAGGCCTTGTTGGCAGATGTAGACCTTGACATAGCAGCAATAACAGAGACATGGTACTCTGCTAATCATGGCTGGGAAGTCAATGTACCTATACATTGTTCAGGAGGAACAGGGAGGGTGGAAAGGGTGGGGGAGTGACCCTGTACATCAGAGATGGTATAAAGTCTACAGAAGTTCAGGGAAGACAGGGGGAGGCCGAGGTAATGTGGGTCACCCTGGAGCCAGAGAATGGAACAGCAATACGCACAGGGGTGATCTATAGACATCCAGCACAAAGGGAGGAAGGAGACAGGGAACTAGTGAAGAACATACACGACATGTCAGCTAAGGGTGAAATCCTGCTACTGGGGGATTTCAATATGCCAGACGTGGATTGAGCCACCCAGATGGCTGTTTCAGCCAGAAGCACAGCCATCCCTGCAGGGGGTTGGATTCAGGCAGCTAGTGCATGAGCCAACCAGGGACAAGTCAATTCTGGACCTGGTATGGACCATTGGGTAGAGAGTCAAAGAAATACAGTTGGAAGGGCAGCTGGGGTCCAATGACCACCACATGGTGTGGTTCAGCATACAGACATGGACTCAGTTAAGCCATACAAGGGCAACAGTATTAGATTTCAGGAGGGCAGATTTCACTGAAATGGGTAGATGTATACAAGCAGTCCTGGGGAAGGGAGAAGTAGTAGAGGGGGTGGAAGAACAATGGGAGAAACTGAAAGGAGCCATAGAGGATATAACACATTAATGCATTAGGATAGTGGCCAAAGGGAAAAGAAGAAGAAAACCACTATGGTTCTCCAAAGAGGTGAGGGACAAAGTCAGGGCTAAAAGGCTGTTTCAGGAAATATAAGGGGAGCCAAAGGGAGGAGGACAGGGAGGTGTACCTTGAATGTCTAAGGAAAGCAGGGAAGGCTGTTAGGAGGGTGAAAGCGCAGACAGAAGAGAGCTTAGCATAGTCTGTAAACAAAGAGGATAAGACACTTTATAGGTACATCAGTGAAAGAAGAAAAACTGGAGGTGGGGTGATTGTGAAGTTCAAAGAGGAGAAGGGAGAGTGTAAGGGGGGGATCCGGACAAGGCAGAAATACTGAACAAATACTTCTGCTCAGTAATCACTAAGGAGGTGGAAGGTCAAGGACCACAGTTGGGTTGCAGAGGCAATGGGGGGAAGAGGTGAACACCAGTCCATTCACAGTGGATAGAGTTCTGGAAGAACTCATAAAGATGAAGGTGGATAAGGCCATGGGGCCTGACAGCATCTACCTGAGGATATTAAAGGAGCTGCGAAAGGAACTAGCAGCGCCTCTGATGGCCCTGTTCACAGAGTCACTCAACTCGGGTGTTGTTCCAGAGGACTAGAGGAGGGTACATGTAGTCCCACTGCACAAAAGCGGCAGTAGGGAGGAGACGGGGAACTACAGACCAGTAAGCCTCATCTCAGTGGTGGGAAAGATCATGGAGACACTGCTGAAAGAAAGGATAGTGGCACATATGGAATCCAGTGGGGCACAGGATCTAAGGTAACATGGATTCACAGCGGGAAGGTCATGTCAAATAAATCTAATATTTTTTTTGATTGGGTAACTAGGGAACTTAATCAGGGAGGTGCAATAGACATCGCATACCTGGATTTCAGCAAAGCCTTCAACACCATCCCACATAGAAGGCTGATTAACAAGATGGGTAGTCTGGGCATGGGAGACAAGGTGATGAACTGGGTTAGGAACTGGTTAACAGGCAGGAGACAAAGGGTGGTGGTAAATGGAGTACAGTACAATCTGAGGAGAGGGGGGTGACCAGTGAGGTACCGCAGGGATCAGTACTAGGACCAGTCCTATTCACCGTCTTCGTTAGTGACACTGCTGAGGGGCTGGAAGGAAAGGTCTGCCTGTTTGTAAATGACACCAAGATCTGCAACAGGGTGGATACTCCAGAAGGGGTGCAGAAAATGAAGAGGGACCTGCAGAAGCTTGAAGGATTGCTAGAGATGTGGCAACTGAGGTTCAATGCAAAGAAGTGCAAAATAATACACCAGGGTAGAGGGCACCCTGGGGAGAGCTACAGGTTGGGGGCGGCGGAGCTGACTGTCACCAAAGAGGAAAGGGACCTAGGGGTTATCATCTCTGATAATCTTAAGGTATCAAAGCAGTGTACAAAGGCGGCAGGGAGGGACAGTGGCATGCTGGGGTGCACAGGAAGGGGTATTACTAGCAGGAGGTGGTGATGCCATTGTATAAAACTTTGGTAAGACCTCACCTACAGTACTGAGTGCAGTTCTGGAGACCACACCTGTGCAAGGATATAGATAAGGTGGAGACTGTATAGAGAATGGCAACAAAGATGGTGCAGGGCTTACACCACAAAACATATGAGGAGAGACTAAGGGACCTCAATATGTACTCACTGGAGGAGAGGAGACAGCAAGGGGACATGATTTAAACTTTCAAGTACCTTAAGGGCATAAATAAGTTGCAGGCAGGGGAGCTTTTCCAACGTAGAAAGAGTACTAGAACAAGGGGGCACAATATGAAATTGGAAGGGGGTAGATTAAGAGGTAATGTGAGGAACTTTTTCTACACAGAAAGGGTAGTCGACACATAGAATAGTCTGCCACAGGAGGTGATGGGAGCAAGCACAGTGGAGGGGTTTAAGCATGCTTGGGACAGGCACAAGGGAAGCCTTAGAGGGGAGGGAGTGATGAAAAGCCATTGATCAAATAGGTTCAGTGGCCACATACAATATATAGGGCCTACGGGCAGACTGGATGGGCCTAGCAGTCCTTATCTGCCAATAATTTCTATGTTTCTATAGCGTATGTCAATTTTATGTAGTTCAGAGCTGGATGCACCTCCATACATGACATCACCGTAGTCCATAATAGGTATGACCATTGTCGCTATTATTCTAATTCTGGCTGCCCTTGGTATCTCGTTTCAAAGTTGGTAGAGCACCCCTAGCTTTCTGTTTAGGCTTTTGGTCATTTAGTCTACATGAACACTCCATTTGCAGTTTAAGTCTAGCCATATACACAGGTATTTGTAGGCATTAACCATTTCTGGTTTGTTACCTGCAAATGTTACTATGTCCAGGTCCTCCGGGCGACCTACAGGTTTGTGATGGGGCCTCAAGAGCAAAACTTTTGATTTTTTTTTGCACTGAGTACCAGTTTCTGGCTGTACAAGAAGTTTTGCAGTAGGTTAAAAGCCTCTTGCAGGGCTGCCTGAATTTGACCTGGGGATTTGCCAGCTGTGTATACAACGGTGTCATCTGCGTAGAGGTGGAAGTCTATGTGAGGGATGGGAAATTTCAGGGAGTTCATGTATATGTTGAAAAGTAGCAGGCCTAATATAGAGCCTTCGGGGACTCTAAGTGCGGACGGCAGCAGGTTTGAGCTGTATTTGTTCAGGGTGACTTGGTGGAATGTGTCGCTAAGATAACTCTTGAAAACTTTGTGTCCAGACCAATTTCTTTGAGTTTGTCAGTTAGGATGTTGTGGCTTAGTGTATCAAATGCTTTGCTCAGGTCTACAAAGACTGCGCCCACAGGTAGCCTCTTGTCAAAGGCTTCTAGCAGGACTGATGTAGTTCACCCTGAAACATGATTGATGTGGGTTTCACAGGTTGTTTAGTTCCATGTTATGTGGTTATTTTTTTGCTAACCAATTTCTCAAAAAGTCTGGAGATGACTGGTAGTAAGGAAATGGGTCTGTAGTCCCGTGTCTGTTTTGCCCCCTGATTTAAAGACTGGGATTACATTAGATGTTTTCCAGTCAGATGGGTATTCTCCTGTCTATAAGGACAAGTTAAAGAGGTGAGTGAGAGGTCTGGCCAGCACAGGAGAGGCAAATTTAAGTAGATTTGTTGGTATCCTATCTAGCCCTATCACCTTCCTCATGTCTAGTTTGAGGAATTCTTCCAGGACCAGTTCAGAGCTGATTTCTTGGAAGGAAAACATTTTCTCTATTTTTATGTTATCTTCTGTGTGCTTACTGCTAGTGTTGGGCGGTTTTGATATCGTTCTTAGGGCCTCTGCAGCCATGTTAACAAAGAATTTATTAAAGCCATCAGCTGCTTCTAAGCCTAAAGGGACTTCTTGCTCATCTATCACAAAGGTGTTTGGGAGTTCTGTTCTGGTGTGATTCTGCAGCTTACGAAGAAGTCCCCAGAAGTTACGTGGGTTAGAGTTAGCATTGTTCAGGAAGGAAGTCTTGAACAGTACATATAGTGCTATGTGTATGTAACGATCACGTTTTTTTGTTTGTTTTTTTAGTTTCTGCTGAGCCTTCTGTGTAAAATCAAATGGTGTCTACAGCTCCCTAGTTTTTGCTAATCCTGCTGTATAAAATGGTGTCTACAGCACCCCTGTCCCAAAGTGGAAGGGTTGTAACTGATGGTGCTTCTATCCCAGCTGTGTTTTCTGTTCTGGGGCGAGGAACTCTGTAGCATGTAGGACTGGAGGGAGGCCAATGTAGTTCCACTCCACAAAAGAGTGGAAGTAGAGAGGACCCCAGGAAATGAAAATGACGTACTTACCGTAACTGTTGATCTTCCAGAATATCTTAACCACTGATAACCCCAGATGGGTCTGGGGCCAGAGGCAATAGGACCCCATGGGAGCAGATGCTTTGCACTCTGGCCCCCATGGGAGCAAATGTTTTGCAGGAAGGGGGCCAACGTCGGGTACCGACAGCACCTGCGCACCTCATGTGATGCTGCGTGCGCCAGCAATAAATGCTCACGACTCCTTGAAACCTTAGTTCTTTTTTTTAATATATATTTTTGCCAGGCTCCCAGCCCCAACAGGCTCACCAGACCCAGACAGCCACCCTCATACTGGCTTACCCCTGAGTGGGGCAGCCAAAGAAGGACTGTAGTGGCCAGAGGGATGGCACGGGTTAGCTCGTGCGGAGACTGGCATATTTTTTGCTATAAGTCCCTCGAGGGGGCAGGGACATGCAGTGACGACCTGCGTCCGTCCCACCCCCAGTACGTCATGGCGCCAACCGCAGTGGTATTCCTGGCCTCTGCCAGAGGTCCGCAGTGCGTCAAGACACTCGACCCCCCTCCCCCCAGAGTAGGAGAGCAGCCCAGCGGATGCTTCATCCTACTCCCCAGCTTGCCCTCTGACTCCTGGATCTGTTCCTGAATCCGGGTCATCGGTGTCACAGACTGCAGCCATGCCTCTGTGCCAGAGGACTAGCCAGAACCTCAGTTCTGTTCGCCAAGACAGAAACAAAGTGGAGAAAAAATAAGAGAGGATTAAATACTTTCTAGTCCATAGGGATAGGGAAAGGATATAGGAAAACAAAAAAAAACAAACAAAATCAAACCCAACCACCAACTTATAAATAAGTACACATCACGCTTGGTGGCATAAGGGGTAACTGGATATACAGAGCCAGAGACTCACACCACTAACCAGACAGAAAGTAGATAGTGAGATTAAAAAATAGGGCAGCAGCCCTGAACATGTGGCTCTGTCAAAGAAACATTAACGGGTAATGTCCAGAATGAGGACCCCCCCCTTGTAAATGAGATGCCACAAATGCCTAAGGAAAAACTACACAAACTCACAACTCCATGCTATCAGAGTTAACTTGTCAGTTGGTTATTGTGACAGGGTGGAATAGGACCCTGTCCCAGTTGTTATGGAAAGAGTTTGAATGCAGAGATCTGTTCTATTCTTTCCCTTTCTGTCTCTTCTCTGTCTGGTTACGCAAACAAATATTCCTGTGAAACCTAGGATTTGATCACCCTGACAGTCTCATAGTTCTCTGCCTCTCACTGTCTCTCAGTCTTCCCTTGCTGTTTGTCTTTTCCTCCCTTGCATATCTGCTGGTATATAAAATATATGTAAATCATTATGTGGAAATGTAACTGATATTGGGATCCCTTGTTTAGAAATTATATAGAGTTAATTTTTGAAATGTATATAATTATAGTTTGAGATGATTGCAAAAAGCTATTGGAAACTCGAGAGGTCTCAGAAGAAGCCAGAAGGTGAAGGAAGGAAACATATTCAATTCAGTGCTTCAGAGTAACTGGTAACTGGTATTTTTCTTTTAAACTTAGATTGTAGGCTTGTAGTGACATTATACTTTCTTTCTGTGTTGTCTTTACTTATAATTGTTTTTGGGCTGTTGAAAATTTAAAAAATAGTGGTGGTGTAATTCTGTGCTGTCTTTAATTGCTGCAAATTTTATCTTGGCTTGTCTGACTGTCCTGTAGCTGGGTGAAGGGTGTTAATTGTCTGGCCTCTGACCTCAGCTACGTGATAACTGGAGGTGGGGCTTAGTCACAGTTAAAGCAGCAAACAGAAGTTCATCTTCTCAGAAGAAGCCAGAAGGTGAAGGAAGGAAACATATTCAATTCAGTGCTTAGAGTAACTGGTAACTGGTATTTTCTTTAAACTTAGATTGTAGGCTTGTAGTGACACTATACTTTCTTTCTGTGTTGTCTTTACTTATAATTGTTTTGGGCTGTTGAAAATTTAAAAATAGTGGTGGTGTAATTCTGTGCTGTCTTTAATTGCTGCAAATTTTCGCCACCCCACCCTTCCCCAACTCTTAATTATATGCCCTGATAAATCTGATTGACAGGAGCTAAACACAGGGTATAGTAAGAGGTGTGAAGTAGGAGGGCATGAGGAAGAAGACCACCCTCAGCACGACAAGTGTTTTGACTCATTTATTTATTTATTGGTTTCTTTTTCCTTAGAAAAATATATATCTGAGGATCAGTTACAGGATTTTTAGTACTATAAATAAATAAAAAGAGAACTAAGAGAGCTTCAGTAGCAGATAAGTAGTGGAATTGCAGTATAATGTGTGGAGTGGTGCAATGCAGTGGTTGTGGGGCAGCCATATTCAGGCAGACCTTCTGGACACTGAGGTGCTGCCCTATCTGCATGCATCTCTGGGACCGCGGATGAGGTAGCCAGACTCAGAGCGAAGTAAACTGGGTCAGGAGTACCATCACCCCTATCCAGGGACCACCCAGTCCAATGCAGCTGCCTCAAAGGATGCCGAGAACGAGGAGCACTTGGATGACAGTGGCTCAGGGAGGTTAGAGCAGTCAGGCAGAGGCACATCCCAGATCCTATTCCTCTCAAGAACTCATATGCCACACTGGCAAATGAGGACAACCAAATAGAGGTACCCAGGAAGTAGAAGGAAAGGATGTGGAGGTTAGGCAAGGAGGTGACCTCAGTGGGGAAGCAGTGGACCCCAGAGGAGGAGGAAGGAATCCTGGTGGGGGACTCATCAAGAGGGATCCAGCTAGGAACACAGGAGGGGGAGGACAGGGAGGTGAGGTGCCTCACCAGGTGCCACGGCATGGAGGGATGGAAGGAAGATACTGGGGATCACTGGGAAGGCAAGACGGAGGGTGAGCTGGATGTCATTATCCACCTAGGTACTAATGACTTGGCAAATGGGGAGCCAAAGGAAGTTCAGGAAGAGTTTAGGAAACTGGGAGGGGTCTCAAGCAAGTAGCTACTTCTGTCACTTTCAGAAGTACTACCTGTGAGAGGCAAGGAGAGCATAGGAGTGCATGCACCAGGAACTTTAACTCATGGTTGAAGAACTGGTGCTGTGAGGAAGGGTTTGGATTCATTGGTGACTGGGGACCCATCTGGAGGGATGGAGGTTTGTTCAAGCCTGACGGCCTGCATCCATCCTGGAGGGGAATCCAAGCACTCAATGATAAGTTTAAATGCTACATTGACAAGCATTTAAACTAGCAAAGGGGGGTGGCAGGCCAGCAAGGATGGTACCTACTTGCTCACCCCCCACAGCTAGTAATGGAACCAGTGAACCAGAGGAGTGGCTATCTCTGCAAAGCAGTGTGCAAAAGATGGAGATTAGTGTCCAAAAGGTGGATAAGCAGAAAAGGGCAAAATTCAGCAGAAGGGCAGACAGCAAGGAGAACCAGGATAAATGACAGCCAAGGAAGGGTCTGGAGTAGAACAGTGAAGCAGTCTAGGGAGGTCAAATCATGGAAAGCCATGTATGCAAATGCCAGGAGCCTTAGCAACAAGATGGAAGATCTGGAGGCTGTCATGGTACAGTCAGACCTGGACATTGTGGCCATCACTGAAACCTGGTGTAATGATAACCATGACTGGGAGATGGCCATACCTGGCTACAACATATTCAGAAGAGACAGAGCAGGCAGGAAGGGAGGAGGAGTGGCACTGTATGTGAAAAATGACATAAGGGCCACAGATCCAGGAGGAACAAAATGGGGAGAGATACTGTGGGTTAAGCTGGAAAGGAAAATGGGGCCAGCTATCCACAGGTGTGGTCTATAGACCACCAGCCCAGGAGGAAGAAACAGATAGGAGTTGATGCTAGCCATCCAAAGGATGGCAGACAAGGGTGAGGTAGTACTGGTTGGAGACTTCAATATACCAGACGTGGACTGGAGCATCCCAGCAGCAGCATCAACTAGGAGCAGATTTATCCTGGACTCCTTCAGGGTGCCTTCCTCAAGCAACTGGTCATGGAACCAACTCGGCAGAAGGCAATACTGGACCTTGTGCTCACAAACAGGGACAGTGTGATGGGGTAACAGTGGGGAGCACCTGGGTAACAGACCACCAGTCATTGTGGTTTGAAATCACAGAAAGAGCAGAACCAAACCACACAAAAACACGATCCTGGATTTTAGGGGCAGACTTTGGGAAAATGGGGAGATGCTTGAAAGAGGCATTAAGGGAATGGGACAGGAATCAGGGATTGAGGAACAGTGGGCAGTATTTAAAATGGGGATTATAAGAACAACAGAATTATGCATTAAGCAGGTTAGCAAGAGGAAAAGAAAGAGGAGACCATTATGGTTTTCCAAAGAGGTAGCAAAGAAAGTGAAAGCCAAAAAGATTGCATTCAGGCAATACAAAAGACACAGGCAGAAGGGGATAGGAGAAGTACCAGGAGAAACAAAGGGAGGCAGGGAAGTCAGTAAGGAAGCCAAAGCTCAGACAGAAGAACACATTGCAAAATCAGTGGTTAAAGGGGACAAAACCTTTACAGGTACATAAGTAAAAAAGAAGGACAAAGGGAGGGATAGTGAGACTGAAGGGGAGGATGGGAGCCGTGGAGGATGACAACAGTAAAGCTGACATATTGAACAGGTATTTCTGCTCAGTCTTTACTAAGAAGAGGGGGTAATGGGTCTGAAGGAGTACAAGGGGTGAGAATGGTGCAGAAATGGACACAAGTCCCTTTACACGAGAAAGGGTCCTGAAGGAACTGGAAGTAATAAGAGCTGATAAAGCAATGGGACCAGATGGGGTGCACCCCAGGGTCCTTAAAGAACTAAGAGAGGTGGTGGCTGAACCTCTGGCTATCCTGTTCAGCCAATCACTGGAAACAGGGGAGGTACCCAAAGACTGGAGGACAGCAGATGTAGTCCCCTTATACAAAAGTGGGAACAAAGAGGAAGCAGGAACTACAGACCAGTCAGCCTCACCTCGTAGTGGGAAAGATCATGGAAGCACTACTGAAGGAGAGATTGGTGGAACATCTGGTTGTCAATGGACTACAGGACCCAAGGCAGCATGGTTTCACCAGGGGAGGTCATGTCAGACCAACCTCATTGAATTTTTTGACTGGGTGACTAGGGAGGTGGATCAGGAGGGCAGTGGACATGGCCTATCTGGACTTCAGCAAGGCCTTTGACACTGTGCCACATAGAAGACTATTACACAAACTGGGGAATATGGGTGTGGGCAGGACAGTAGTGTGGTGGGTAGGTAACTGGCTGGGTGGCAGGACACAGAGGGTGGTGTAAATGGCTGTCACTCACAGAGGGAAGAGTGACCAGTGGGGTACCACAGGGATCAGTGCTGGGACCGGGTCCTATTCAACATCTTCATCAGTGACATTGCACAGGATAGAAGGCAGAATTTCACTGTTCGCTGATGACACAAAGCTCTGTAACAGAGTAGACACACCAGAGGGTGTAGACAGAATGAGAAGGACCTGCAGAAACTTGAAGAATGGTCAAGGGTTTGGCAGTTGAAATTCAATGCAAAGAAGTGCAAGATAATGCATATGGGGCACAAAAACCCTGGCACAATATATCAGTTGGGGGTGAGGATATAGCATGCACCAAGCAGGAAAGGGATCTTGGGGTTGTCATCTCTGATGACCTCAAGGTAGGAAACAGTGTGACAAGGCATCAGGTAAAGCAAATAGGATGCTGGGATGTATAGGCAGGGCATCACCAGCAGGAAAAGGGAGGTCATAATTCCGCTATACAAGACACTAGTGAGGCCCCACCTGGAGTACAGTGTACAGTTCTGGAGACCATACCTACGTAAGGACATAGACAGGGTAGAGAAGGTTCAGAGGAGGGCAACAAAGATGGTGCATGGGTTGCATCACAAGTCCTATGAAGACAGGTTGAAGGAACTGAACATGTACTCCTGGAGGAGAGGAGGAGAGGGGATATGATAGAGACATACAAGTATCTTACAGGGAGGAACAGGGTGCAGGAAAACACTATTTTAAGCAAAAAGATGTTTCAGGACTAGAGGGCATGGGATGAAGTTGAGGAGGATTATCAGAGGAAACATGAGAAAGAATTTCTTCACAGAACGGGTGGTGGACAAGTGGAACACCCTGCCAGAGGAAGTGGTGGGGGCTGAAACAATCACGGGATTTAAGAATGCATGGGATAGACATAAAGGAATTCTAGAGGTCAGGGGTAAGGGGAAATAGACTTCTAGGAAAACAAACTGAACTTACAAGCTCAAATGGGCAGACTAGGTGGGCCATAGGCCCTTATCTGCCGACACTGTCTATGTATCTATGTATGTAGGTTACCTTAGTGCAATTTTTAAGCCTTTTGCAAAAGCTGTGGAGATGGACCTCAGTTCTGGGACATTAAGTTTCTGCCAGCACCTGCCTGAAATAAACTAGAACACGTTAGAAAAAACAGGATGCTTGTTAAGAAGGGGGATTGTAATGACTTATAAGAGGGCAGAGCTGCAATTGCTTGCAAAGATGGACACAAAGATTGAAGGAAAACTATTTTGCTTTTGTAAATAGTTATACTGAACAAGTTTATTTTTTTATGTTACTGCTAGTACAAATAAATATTTTTGATGAATTCTACAACTGCTCCTGGTTTTCCTATGCTTCCTGACCTGTGCCTCGACGACAGACGGTGTCAGCCTAAGTGGGATTTATGCTGTGCATACTCTAAGCCAGGAGTTTTGTGCGTGGGTACTTGACCTAGTACCAGGGAAGCACAGAGAAAGGTATGAATTCTGCAGCAGCAAGTCCAGGAGTGGTTACCAGGAGAATGGCAGCCAAACTAGCAGAGACAGAAGTCCAAGCTTAGATTGTACAGCCAGCACAAGTTATGGAAAAAGAACAGGCAGTGACAGAACCTAAGAGCCTGATGCATTTTTTCAAATGGTGGGCTATACAACAAAAAGAGATGACGAAACAGAGGAGAGAAGAGACGCAGCAGATAAGAGAAGAGATGCAGCTACAGGAGCAGCGATGGCTGGATGCCTTGCAAGTTATCAAAGGCAGAGTATCTGGCACAGATCCAGACGAGCAACAAAACACAAGCAACTTATAAGCCATTAAACTTACAAAGTTGTGTCCCTCAGATGATATCAAGGCATACCTGACAACTTTTGAAAGAGCTGCCACAGCCTGCCAATGGTCAAAGGACAATCAGACTGGTACCCTGCCTGACAGGGAAAGCCCACCTTGCCTACAGCAATATGGACACTGCACAGTCAGAAAACTATGACCTGGTGAAAAGCGAAATCCTGAAAAGGAATGACATCTCTGGAGAGACCTACAGGCAGAGATTTCAATCTCTGAAGTACAACTCAGTCGACAATCCTCGAGAAGCCTTCACCTGACTTAGAGAACTCCTGATTAAATGGCTCCAACCAGAGGGCAAAACAGTCCCACAGATCGACACATTTGCAATGGAGCAATTCATCAACATCCTGCCTACAGATGTGCAGCTTTGGGTAAAGAAACATGGACCAGACAGTGGGGAAAAGGCTGTTTCTTTGGCCGAGGACTACCAAATGGCCAGACAGACACCACAGCAGTGAGGTAACAGCCAAGCACTGGTAAGACACTCTTTTTCCCATTTGAACTCCAAGCCTGATAAGAACTCTGGTAGGGGTAACAAATCTGTGCCCAAAGACGTTATTTGCTATAACTGTAATAAGCCAGACCATATCGCAAGAAACTGCCGTAGTAAGGAGAGTGGCACTGGAGCAGATTTGTCCTTGGCAAATTGGGGCAAGTACTTAACAGATGTGAAGGTGGGGATAAGACTGTAAAGGGACTCATTGATTCAGGAAGCAGACAGACCATAGTGCATGTTGAAGTGCTGGGAAAACACTGTGCAAAAGGACAACGTACTGGTGTTATCTGCATCCACGGGGACACTCAATACTATCCCACCACCCAGGTGACTCTGACCATTAAAGGTGTGTCACACCAAAAGAAAGTGGGGGTAATACATAAGTTACCTATACCTGTGATTACTGGAAATGACCTACCAGGATTTACTGGGTAAAGAGGGAGTAAATCCTGATGTTTCAGCAGCTGTGGTGACAAGAGCTCAGGCAAAGAAAATCTCAGATGGTGGAGACTCTTCCTTTCGTGATTTTCATTCGGACTTGTTTGAACACAGCTCCAAGATCTGGAAATCCAGGAAAGAAAGATGATGCCTGAAGAAACTGTGGCAACAAATGACTGATGGACATAAAGGGTTAAAATATGAAAATGCTGAAGCTAAACTGATAACTGATTGTGATTTTATTTCAGAGCAAGCTAATGATGTTTCTCTCCAAGGTTATTTTAAGCAGCTGGGGGTGAAACCAAAGCAGGATGGACCAATGTTTAAACAATGTAATGGGTTACTGTACAGAGCTTGGCTTAAACCTCAGACACAGGAACAGACAGAACAATTGGTTATACCACAGAAGTATAGAACAGAGTTGTTACAGATAGCACATGATAGTCCTATGGCTGGTCATTCAGGGAGGGATTGCACCCTTGCCAGACTGCTGTACAGATTTTACTGGCCTGGAATTCATGAAGATGTTGCTACCTATTGTAATTCCTGTGCTGAGTGTCAGAAAGCAGCCCCAGTCACTAGAAAAGACAAGGTGTCCCTGGTGCCCCTACCCTTGATAGATGTGCCTTTTGGGAGAATTGCAATTGATGTGGTTGGTCCTTTAGACAAAAGTAAAAAGGGTAATAGATTTATCCTGGTAGTATGCGACTATGTTACTCGATACCCAGAAGCAGTTCCAATGTGTGCTGTCACAGCTTCAAAAGTGGCAGCAGAGCTTGCAAAACTTTTCAGCAGAGTGGGCATAACTAAAGAAATTATTACTGACCAGGGTAGTAATTTTGGTGCTGCATTATTTAAGGAGCTGTATAGACTACTAGGTATCACTGCCATAAGAACCTCCCCCATCACCCTCAAGACAGATGGTCTTGTTGAGCGTTTTAACCAAACCCTAAAACATATGCTAGAAAGGTTTGTAAAAGGGGAAGGGAAAGATTGAGACTAATACTTGACTTACCTACTTTTTACTTACAGAGAAGTGCCACAGACATCAACAGGGTTTTCACCATTTGAAATACTGTATGGTAGGCAGCCAAGAGGGCCACTGGATGTGATAAAAGAAACGTGGGAAGATAACCCCACTCAGAAACAATCTATAACGTCTTATATGTGTGCCCTAAGAAAGAAGCTGGCAAAGTATGTTGAAATCGCCCATAGTAATCAGGAAGAGGCCCAAAACCAGCAGAAGGTGTATTATGACCATGGGATAAAAGAAAAAGTTTTTGAGCCAGGTGAAAAGATTTTGCTAGTATTACCCACAACAGAAAACAAACTGCTAATGAAGTGGCAAGGGTCTTATAAAAGTGCTTAGATGTACTGGCACCATTAACTACGAGACTGAGACCCATGACAGGAAAAATCCGAAGATATACCATGCTAACCTCCTCAAGAAATGGATTGAAAGAACACCAAAAGCTGCTTTGCTAGTTTTACCAGAAACCGATGAGGAAGATATTGATGTAGTTTATGACAGACTGGAACAAACTGTAACTGCGGATGCTGTAAAGGTGAATGTTTCCTTAACCTCAGAAAAAACTGCAGACATTTGTAATGTGCTAAAGACATTTAACAGTACTTTTACCACAGTACCAGGCTGAGCAAAAGGGGTCGAGCACGTAATAGTGACAAGAAATGCTCGCCCTTTTAGGCAAAAGACATACAGGCTACCAGAGCGGTTAAGAGCTGACGTGGTTAAGAAAATACAAAAAAATGAAAGAATTGGGTATCACAGAAGAGTCGAGGAGTGCTTGGTCATCTTCAATGATAATTGTAAACAAAAAAGAATGGGGTGTTAGAATACGGCTTGATTTTAGGAAACTTAATCAAGTGTCAGAATCTGACCATTATACAATGGTGTGTAAAAATCCTGTAACCTCATTGGTCAAAATATGTCACATGACCGTGGGTAAATCCTGCATAACCCACAGCTGAGGAATGGCATTTATTAAAAAACATAAACACATTTTTAATTTATTTTACACAAGGGCCATTGTATAATTGCAATAAGGCACTCCAGGATGTGGGTTATTGGGTGATTTACCCACTTCTCGTGTGGTTAAGTCACTCGGCTGCACCTCATGACACACCACACAAGGCACGGGTAAATTCCCAATAACCCAAACCCTGTTGTGCCTTACTGCTTAATTATCCTATGCCCAGAATAGATAATTTTGTGGACAGACAGGGAGTGCAAAATATATCTGTACCCTCAATCTCACCAAGGGTTACTGGCAAATCCCTTTAGCTAAAGAATCCAGAGATAAAACTGTATTTACCACTCCTGTTGGATTCTGTCAGTTCACCACCATGCCATTTGGTTTACATGGTGCACCAGCTACATTCCAGTGGCACATGGATGTAATTTTAGCACCTCACACTGGTTATTGTGCTGCATATCTGGATGATGTCGTGGTGTACAGTGCAGACTGGAAAAGCCACCTGGAACACCTATGAGCAGTTATCCAAGCTATCAAAAATGCAGGACTGACTATTAATCCTACCAAATGTGCATTGGGCATGCAGGAAACCAGATAGTTGGGCTATGTATTGGAAAATGGAGAAGTTAAGCCAGAAATTTCTAAAATAGAAGCTGTAGCTAACAGCCCTGTCCCTAAAACAAAGAAACATGTCATGTAATTTTTAGGGCTGGCTGGTTATTATCGGAGATGTGTTCCCAGCTTTGCTGATTTAGCTACTCCCATCACTGAACTCATGAAAAAACGGTACCCGAATAATGTGAAATGGACCTCAGAGTGTGATGAAGCTTTTCAAGCCATTAAGGCTGCATTATGTTCAGACCCTGTTTTAAGGAGCCCAAACTTTGAGAAACCATTTTTGTTACAAACAGGTGCATCAGAAGTAGGCTTAAGTGCAGTCCTGAGTCAAAATATAGATGGGACGGAACATCTTATTCTGTACATCAGTAGGAAGCTGCATGACAGAGAGAAAAGGTACTCCAGCATTGAAAAGGAATGTTTAGCAGCAAAGTGGGTAATGGAGTCCCTTAAGTTTTATTTACTAGGAACTGACTTTGTACTTATAACAGATCACAGTCCTCTCTGTTGGCTTAACCAAATGAAATATAAAAATTCCAGAATCACAAGGTGGTACCTGGTACTACAGCAATTAAATTCAAGGTGATACATAAATCTGGTAAAGAGAATAGCAATGCTGATTTTCTGTCAAGATATGAATCAGGAATTGAGGGTTCTGAAGGCTGAAAAACAAATGTATGAGTTTGAACTTTACTGTTTGCTGTACTGTTATAGAAAAAAGGATACTGCACATGTGCTTAAATTCTGAAAGTTAGAAGCTAATATTATTAGAGAATTAAGAGGAAGTTTTGGAAACCTGTTCAATAAAACAGGTTCCCTCTTAAGGAGGGGGGGTATATGTGACAGGGTGGAATAGGACCCTGTCCCAGTTGTTATGGAAAGAGTTTGAATGCAGGGATCTGTTCTATTCTCTCTTTTTCTGTCTCTTTTCTGTTTGTGCAACCACATTTTCCTGTGAGACCTAGGATTTGATCACCCCAACACTCTTGCAATTCTTTGCCTCTCACTGTCTCTCAGTCTTCCCTTACATATCGCTGATTTAAAAATATATGCAGATCATTATGTAGAAATGTAACTGATATTGGGATCCTTTTGTTTAGAAATTATGTAGCGTTAATTTTTGAAATGTATATAATTATAGTTTGAGATGATTGCAGAAAGCTACTGGAAACCCAAGAGGTTACCTTAGTGCAACTGTTAAGCCTTTTGCAAAAGCTGTGGAGATGGGGCCTCAGTTCTGGACCATTGTGTTCCTGCCAGCACCTGCCTGAAATATACTAGAACACTTTAGAAAAAACAGGATGCTTGTTAAGAAGGGGCGTTGTAAAGACTTATAAGAGGGCAGAGCTGCAATTGCTTGCAAAGGTGGACACAGAGATTGAAGGAAAACTGATGGATCTTCTTTATTTTATTTTGCCTTTGTAAATAGTTATACTGAACAAGTTTATTTTTTTATGTTACTACTAGTACAAATACATATTTTTGGTGAATTCTACAACTGCTCCTAGTTTTCCTATGCTTCCTGACCTGTGCCTTAATGACAGTTATGTCCCTCTTCCTTACAATCAGGATGAAGAAATGGGGAACGTAACACATCTTGAGTTGCTAAGCTAGATAGCCTAAGGAGTTGAGATGTGCTCATCTCCCCAGACATTCCTAAGGGTAGTGTGCTAAGGCCCAAATACATAAGAGGAACTCTGATACCAACCAAAAAAGTTGGCTGAATATTTTATTTATTTAGTTTTTGTTGACTGGGAAAGGAGAACTTGACAATTCTGCCTATTTTCAGCCTTGTTCATGGGGGAGGGGGATACAGATGGATGCCAACTTACACTGAACGGGATTAAGCTGGCCCATGTCTGCACAGCACTACGTGAAACTGCACTGTCCTGACATGGAATTGGAGTGTATCCAGCCCACAGAGATTAGCGCATCCCAAAATGAATAGCACTGGGACTCATGTGGGCTATATTCAGCCACGACAAGTAAATGAGTCCAATGAGCATGCGAGGCACTAAGGGGCACTTTGCATGTCCATTATGGGCCTATCTGGATGGTGTGCTGCAGCACAATAGCGCCCATCCTGAGTGTGCCAGATGACTGCCCTGGTGTCTAGTAGTAACTCAGGACTAAACCTAGGCCTACCTCCGATGTATCTGTCTGTAGAAATTGTTTCTCAAAGTCTGGACATCTTGAAACAGTGGCTGAACATACTGCAGCCTTGATGGCCTGAAAAGCCTCATCACACTCTGGGGACCATTTCACATTATTCGGGTATCATTTTTTCATGAGTTTAGTGATGGGAGTAGCTACGTGGGCAAAGTTGGGAACAAATCTCCAGTAGTAGCCAGCCAGACTAAAACATTACCTGACCTCTTTCTTTGTTTAAAGGACAGGACTGTTAGCTATAGCTTCTATCATGGAAATCTATGGCTTTACTTTTCCATTTCCCAAAATATAACTTCAAATATCTGGTTTCCTGCATGTCTAACGTGCACTTGGTGAAGCTACTGGTCAGAGCTGCATTTCTGATTGATTGGATAACTGCTCATAGGTGTTCCAGGTGGCTTTCCAGTCTAGACTGTACACCACGACTCATCCAGGAAAGCAGCACAATAACCAGTGTGAGGGGCTAGAATTACATCCATGTACCACTGGAATGTAGTGGGTGTGCCATGTAAACCAAATAGCATGGTGGTGAACTAATGGAATTCAACTGGAGTGAAAAAATGCAGTTTTGTCACTAGATTCTTTAGTTAGGGGAATTTGCCAATAGCCCTTGGTGAGACTAAGGGTATTAATGTACTTGGCACTTCCCAATCTGTCCACCAAATGATCTATCGTGAACACAGGATAGTTGTCAAATATGGACACTTGATTATGTTTCCTAAAATCAAGGCAGATTTTTTACACCCCCTTCTTTTCTAGTTACAGTCGCCACTGGTGATGACCAAGCACTTCTCGATTCTTCAGTGATACCAAACTCTTTCATTGTTTTTACATTTCCTTAAACCATGTCTGCCCCTAACCAATCTGGTAATCTGTATGTCTTTTGTCTGACAGAGCAAGCATTTTCTGTCACTATTACATGCTCAACCCCTTTTGCTCAGCCTGGCATTGTGGAAAAAAGTACTGTGAAATGTGTTTACCAACTAACAAATTTCTGCAGTTTGTTCTGTGGGACAGGAAGAAAAAATTACTCACCTTAGTAATGTTGTTTCTTCTAATGGAGTCTTGCTATATTATAGACATTAGCAGTTTGTTCCAGCTCTAGAACTGCCCCGGAGTGAAATGGTTAAAACCATTCCAAAATAGAATTTTGGCACGAGAGCAGCTCTATCTGTGTCATTTCAAACTTGAACTGTCAGATCTTTACGAGCCAAACTCACTAAGGTCTGTGTGGAAGCTGTAACCTACACTAGCCAAATGGCTACCTAAATAATAACAACCATTGATGGTCCCAACACCCAAGACTCAAGTCAGGGGACCAGAAATACTAACACCATTCTAATAATATGAAAAATGGAACATAAGTATAATAAAACACACACACACGCGTACACATACACACCCCCAAAGTCCCAAAGGGGACAAAATGCTAACAGGACATAAGTAGTGCCCACACTAAGTTGCCCGCACCCCACCAAGTAGAGGTTCTGAGAGGGGCAGGTTGGGGGGAGGTCTATAATATAGCAAGACTCCATTAGAAGAAACAACATTACTAAGGTGAGTAATTTTTTCTTCAAACAACATGAAGTCTTGCTATATTATAGACATTAGCAGAATACACAGCAGTACCTCCATGGAGGAGGGGCAGAACCTACTTAGGGAATAGGCTCTGAAGAACAGCTGTGCCAAAGCGAACATCTCTCCTGGCCTGAACATCCAGGGAGTAATGCTTGGTAAAAGTGTGTACCGTTTTCTAAGTAGCAGCCTGGCAAATCTCTAATAAAGGGATATCTCTGGCAGCAGCTAGAGACGAGCTGTACCCCTGGTAGAATGAGCCCTCAAACTGGGGGCTCTGCCCACTTCTGATAACAAATTGGATACAAGAGACAATCCACCTGGCTATTGATCTCTTAGTGGCAGGTTTGCTTTCCCAACTTCACCATAGGTAAGGGAAAAGTTGGAGGATTCGAACCTGTGACCTTTAGTACGCTCTATATAATAACTAAGAGCTCTCTTAATAGCCAGGCTGTGCAACCTTCTCTCACCCGAAGAGGAGTGATCAGTGAAAAATACTGGAAGGGAGATAGATTGATTAAGATGGAATCTGAAACCACCTTAGGCAAAACTTCCTATAGTCCTAAGGACTACCTATCCCTGTGGAAAGAAATAAAGTCAGTCTCCACTGACAAGGTTTGCAATTCACTTATGCATCTGGCAGAAGTGATAGCCACTAGAAAACAGTTTTCCAAGTTAGGTACTTAAGCTCTGCAGAAGACAGAGGTTCAAAAGGGGTTGCATTAACTGGGCGATGCAAACATTAAGGTCCCAAGCAGGGCCGGTTCCCAAAGGGAGGATTAGTATGGAGTAATCCCTTAAAAACTTGGAAAACACAGGATGAGAGGAAAGAGGGATGACTTTCCTGCTGACACAAAAGCAGACACAGCTGCCAAATGAACTCTCAGGGTAGCTGGTCTGAGACCAAGGAATTAAGAGATGCACCATGTAATCTAACAAAATGGGCAATTCAGCAGATTCTAGGAAATATTTTTCCAGCACACCAAATGGAAAACCTTTTCCATTTAGAACTATAAGTAGCCCTAGTGGAAGGCTTTCTGGAAGCCTTTAGGATCTCAAGAACACCCTGAGAGAGGTGTAAATCAGCAAACTCTAACTCCTCAAGAGCCAGGCCTTGAGGTTGAGGGATTTGAGGTCCAGATACAAACCCTTCCTGGGCACAAGTCAACAGATTGTGATTCCTGGGAGGCACAGGGGAAGATGGACTGTCAGAGACAGAAGGAGTGGGTACCAGGGCTGCCTGGCCCAATCCGGGGCAATCAGAATCACCCTGCAAGGCTAGGATCTGATTTTGACTAGTACTTTGAATAGGAGAGGAAAGCGGGGGAAAGCATAGAGGAACTTCCCCTCCCAATCCAGAAGAAGGGCATCCAGGGGAACTGAGCCCAGCACTGGAGGCCTGCAACAGAACAGAGGTAGTTTGTGATTGTCTGGGGCTGCAAAAAGATCTATCTGAGGGATGCCCCACCTGGCAAAAACTATCCCCAGCACTTGAGGATCCAGGGACGATTCGTGATGGCCCTGGGAAATCCTGCTGAGGGCATCCGCTAGGACATTGTCCTTCCCTGGAAGATGAACTGCTATGAGGGAAGTGTTCAGGAACAGGCCAGAGACCACAACTTATTGCCTCGGTGCACAAGGCCGAAGACCGAGTGCCCCGTGCTTGTTAATGTACCACATTGTTGTGGTGTTGTCTGTTCTGACTTGTATCACCTTGTCGTGACAGATGCAGAAAAGCTTGAAGAGCTAAAAGACAGCTCTGAGTTCCAGCAAATTGATGTGAGCAGAGATTCCTGGGGACCAAACTCCCTGAGTGGAAAGGTTGCCCATGTGGCACCCCAACCCAGAAGGAAGCATCTGTAGTGGAGTCAAGTCGTGAAAAGGGAATGAAGGACCCCCCTCTTAATTGCTCTGATCCTGCCACCACTGGAGAGCTAGGATCAAGGTTCGAATCACTGGGACCAACTTGGAAAGGGGTCTCTTCTCTGAGACCAAAAGGTTCTCAAGTGAAACTGAATGTCTCTCATCTGAAATCTGGCTCCCTGCACAACAGCTGTGGATGCAGCCATGTGCCCCAGGAGCTGCAGAAAGTGTCTTGCTGGTCGAGAGACCTGCAGAGTGAAGGAAGATGCCAGAGCCACTAAATTCCTTACCCTTTCTGGGGGAAGAAAGGCTCTGGCTAGCTTTGTGTCCAATTCTGCCCCTATAAAGGTGAGTACCTGGACTGGTTCCAGAACTGACTTTGTGGGTTTAGCAGAAAACCCAGGGAGGTGAGAGCTGCTGGGTGACCTGCAGGTGAGATTACCTGTTCTGGGGACTGGCCTACAATGAGCCAGTCGTCTAGATAGGGAAAACAGCAATCCTCTGCCTCCTTAAGTGGGCCACTGCCACTGCTAGACACTTTGTGAATACCCTTGGAGCAGAGGTAAGGCCGAGGCATTGCTCTGAACTGGTAATGACCTGAGGGCAGTTCAAATCTGAGGTACTTTTGATGGGATCTTCTGATTAGGACATGGCAATAGGCATCCTTGAGGTCCAGGGAGGCTAGCAGTCCCTGGCCTTAGGGAAGGTAAATCATTGCCAGAGTTACCATTTTGAACTTTGGTTTCAAAAGATGCTTGTTCAGATATCTGAGATCTAAAATGGGCCGCCATTCTCCTGTCTTTTTTGGGGTAAGGAAGTATCTGGAATACAGACCCCTGCCCTGATGCAGGGGAGGAACCCTTTCTACTGCTCTGAGAGCTAACAGGGATGAGACCTCTGTTTCCAGAGCAAGGGTCTCTGAAGCACTTGCAGGTAGAAAAAGTCTGCTTCTCAACTTGGGAAACTTTTTGAAGCTGAGAACCAGACCCTGGCTTACTACTTCCAGAACCCACTTGTCTGAGGTTAAAGAAGCCCAATTCTGACTGAAGTAAGCCAGCCTGCCCCCACTGGTACAGGAGAATCGGCCTGGGCACCCCATCAGGGTGCCTGTTTATGGAGCTTTAGGCTGGGGGTGGGAGCAGGTCTGCCCACCCCTCGTCTACCTGCCTCTGAAGAAGCCCCTCTGAGCATAGGCAGAGGAGGCCTGAGTCTAGTAGAAGGCCTGTGAAAGGCTCCCTACCCTGGGAGCATGCCTTTGAGGAGTGGCTTGCCGCTCCTTAGCCTGGGCACTCTTGTAAGTAGTCCTATATTCATCCATCTTCTTCATGTAATTCTCTGTCTGCTCTCCAAACAGAGAATTTCCCACCCAGGAAAATCCATAGCCTTAGCCTGGGTATCCTGTGACACAAACTAGTACACCTGAGCCAGGCCAACCTACGAAAAGTTACAGATGTGGCCATGACCCTAGAGAACATCATTAACATCCACAGCAGCATGAAACTGAACCTTAGAGGCTTCAATGCCATCAGCAGCCACCTGTTCTAGTTCACTAGCCAGCTGGCCATGGGCCTGCTTGGCCAATTGCATAACAGTATCCCATCTAGATTTCTGATACCTAGCTACATAAGCCATATAATTTGCTTCGCCTGAGTCCCAGAGAGGCTGCCATATACTGTTTTGCCATGGCATCAATCTTCCTGGAATCCTTGTCAGGAGGATGTGAAGCCAAGGAATATTAGCTTTATCACAGGCAGCAGCCTGAGCTACTCAACATGACTGCATTGCTGAGAAAGGAATTCTGTATCAGGGCCTGACAATGTATACCTTCTGTCCATCTTTTATCTACAGGAGGCACAGAATTAGGAGCTTTTACAATTTTAATTGTTTGTTTCCTAAAAGACTTATGTAAAGGAATAGACAATCTCCTAGACTCTGGAATATCCATCATTTCTACAAAATCAGGCTCCTCTTGCTCATCCACAGCCTCTTCTAAAGGAAGCTGGAGGGTTTCAGCAACTTTTTTATAAAACATAAAATGAGATGGGGACTCAGACAGCATAGGAGAGATTCTAAAGGTCTGTCTGGGGAGATGTCCGGTTCAATGGGCACACCCAGACCTTCCCAGCCACATTCATACTGTTCATAATCCTCCTCCCCCTCCTCTGGTTCATAAAATTCCTCAATATCATAATCCTGAACCACTGGGACCGGATAACCGACCTTTACCAGATAGTGGTGGTTTCGGATGGACCCTGAGACAGTGACTGGACAATTTGTATGGCTTTTGCTATCTCTGCAGCGGTTGGAGAAGGAATTTTGGACTCAGACCTGCTGATTTTCTTGTTTTCTTTACTGGAATTGGTTCCTCAGAACCAGCTTTTCTTTTGCCCGAGGAAGTCTGGCCCTGGTCAGAGGGCACTCCCTCTGGTTCGGTTGGCACCGAACCGGGCTGGCCATCCGGGTCAGCGGACTTTTTGGCCTCTCGTTCCCTGAGCCTGCCCAATCTTTTTTCCAGGGTGGCTGCAGGGAAGTTCTTACATACCTGGCAGTCTGACTGGAGGTGGTCAAACCCCAGACAATAAACACATGTGGTGTGTGGGTCAGCCTTGGCAAAGACTTCCCCACAAACATCACAGTGTTGAAACCCAGTGGGCGGGTTTTCTTTTGGTTTCTCAGACATAATGCCAGCCTAACCAAAAACTTGCCCTTTTAACGCAGTGTTAGGCAAGACACCTTTATCGGTTCCTAACACGTGTCATTGGTATTGGAAAAAACGTAATAAACTGCTTTTTAGAACCGATAAGAACCGAAACCACACTCTAAAATAGTAACTTTTAGTTTTAAATGAGTTTTAACCCACTGATCGGTTCAAAACGAACCGATAACTACAAGTTCCACACAGACAAAACCTTCATTTACTTACGGTTACCACAGATAGAGCTTGAACCGACGGTTTTGCTGTTAAAAAAACTATTCTCGGTTAAATCCAACCGAGAAAACACTTTTTAAACCGAGAAATGAACCGAGCAGAAGGAGAAATCTCCGGAGCGACTGTTCACTGAGGCGGAGTAAGGATTCTGACAGTTCAAGTTTGAAATGACACAGATAGAGCTGCTCTCGTGCCAAAATTCTATTTTGGAATGGTTTTAACCATTTCACTCCGGGGCAGTTCTAGAGCTGGAACAAACTGCTAATGTCTATAATATAGCAAGACTTCATGTTGTTTGAAGCATCCACCTTGTCTTACCACCCACCCTGACATCTGTTAAATATCTATCCAGTTTGCTAAGGCCAAATTTACTACACTGTCACCTTCCTTATTTTTATGGCAGTTTCTTGCAATATGACCTGGTTCATTACAGTTATAGCATATAAAGTATGTCAATGCAGATTTGAGAGTTCTTATCTCATCTGGAGTTAACTGGGAAAAAGAGAGTCTTACTGTTCCTTGGCTGTTACTTCGCTGCTGCAGTTTGTCTGGCTATCTGATAGTTCTCAGCCAAAGAAATGGCCATGTCCCCACTTTCTGATCACTGTTCTTTCACCCAAAGCTGCATGTCTGTTGGAAGGATGCTGATGAATTATTCCATTGTAAATATGTTGATGATCTGTGGGACTGTTTTGCCCTCTGACTGAAGCCCTTGAATAAGGAGTTTGTTGAGTCACGCAAAAGCATCTTGGGGATTGTTGACTTAGTGGTTGGTACTTTAGGGACCAGAATCTCTGCCTGTAGGTCTCCCCTGAGATGTTATATCTTTTAAGGATTTCTCTTTTCAAAAGGTCATTTTTCTGACTATGCAGTGTCCATATTGCTGTAGGCATGTTGGAATTTACCTGTCAAATTTGGTACCAGCTGACTGCCCACTGCTGTTTTGGCCACTGGCAGGCTCTGGCAACCCTTTCAAAAGCTAGATATATATGCTTTAATATCATCTGAAGAACAAAGTTTTGTAAATTTAATGTCTTTTAACTTGTTTTGTGTATTGTTGATCTGCTGGACCTGTACTAGATCCTCCAGCTTTGATACCTTACAAGGCATCCAGCCATCACTGCTCCATCTCATCTCTTCTCTGTGCCTCTAGACGTTGAATCTCTTTTTCTGTTTCTCGGTCTCTCTTTGTTGTATAGCCCACCATTTGAAGAAGGCAGACATGCTTGCAGGTTCTGTCCCTGCCTGTTCTTCTTTCATCACTGATGCTGGCTATATAGTCTCAGTCTAGACTTCTGTTTCTGCCTCTAGTTTGGCTGCCATTCATCTGGTACTCACTCCTGAGCTTGTTGCTGCAGGATCCATACCTTTCTTCTGTGCTTGCCTGGTACCAGATGTAGTACCCATACACAAAAATGTAAATTACGTACCTACTGTAATTCTTGATCTTCCTGTATATCTTCACCATTCATCACTGGTGGGTTCCAGCCAAAGGCGCAAGACCCAGCGGGAAGCTTTTGCTTTAGGAAAAAAACTTTTCTGCTCTAGGAAGAGGGGCGATGTCAGGAACGATGCCACTCTCGAGGCCGACGCATTGCGTGGCGCTCACAGGTTGGTCAGTAACCGTAGTCATCCCCTCCACTACCTCAGTTTTGCTTGCTGGAGAAGAAGACAGCAAAAAGAAAACAAGGGTGGATGGTGGGAAAGGGAGCCCAAAGGGATAATAAAATGAAAGGATATAAACTGATAAAGGATAAGCCAACAAGAGAGGACAGATTCTAAGGAAGCTGAAGCCTAGCTGGGTGTGGGTTAGGGCTCCAACCCCCTGGGCAGAAAGATAAGGAGGAAGAAAGAAGAAAGAATGAAGAAAGAAAGATGAAGGATGAAGAGGAAGAAGGGGAAGAATGCGCAGTGGAAGGATGGACCATACCTCCACTCTCAGAACCCTAGTGGACCAGGCAACTAAAGTGACTAGTTTAACCCCCTTGAGAAACAAAAACAGCCTTGACTTTTTTTTTTGGAGAGCCCTGAGACGTCCAAAAAAGGGGAGGGATTAAAATCCTTACCCACAAGAGTGGCTGACAAAAGACCTGGCTGACAGGTCAAAGTCTCCCAGGTCCACGGGGGGGAACACCAGGATTTAGCGTTCTCTCTCTCCCCATCCTCTTCAAGGTTAAGGACTGAGAAAAGGCAGCCCACTAGCCAGAGATCACCTTGGCGCCCAAAGGAGACCCGGGGTGGTAAAGGAATAATTCCCAATACACAGCACCACTAGGGAGGTGAAATATCAGGTCAAGACCTCAGGGAGGTTCTCCTAACCTGAATCCCAAAGAATTAAGAACAAGAAGCACTTGAATGAGTCCCTTGTTAGGAAGTTAAAAAGTCAAGAAGATAGTGGGTCCCCAGAGCACTAGTTCCAGCAGAAGGACCAAGAGAAAGGACCCCACCAGAGGTGGGGGAGGTCCACAGCAGATCTCAACAGAGACCTGAAGACTGTCCGCTGAAAAAGGGGGCCCCGGGGAACCATGGGAAAAAAGTACAGAGCCCCTACTTGCCCCCCCCCCACTAGGTGGGTCCCTGTTGCTTCAGTGACTTGGCAGGGAGTCCAGAGGTACCAGTGGGACTCTGCCCACAACTGGTCTCACTGGGAGGGAGGGTAAGCAGGGAGGAGGCACACTGCCTAGAGGCTGAGGCCCATGAGGGGATGGAGGGTGGGAAGCAGTGATGAATGGTGAAGATATACAGGAAGATCAAGAACTACGGTAGGTACGTAATTTACATATCTTCCCTGTATCAATCTTCAACATTCATCACTGGTGAGTGAGTACCAAGCTCACAAAGTAGACTGGTACCTCCCTGAAAGCTGAACTGCCTTCAGCCCCTCATGGGGGAAGTCACGAGGGAGGAGGACCCATCATGGGTCTGCCAGACCTGCTACTGCTGAGAGCAAGCGCGGGCCTCCTGACTAGCAGTAGAAGGAGGGCACCTCGAAAGCTCCCACCTGGCTGTTCAGGTGAAAAACCAGGCCCCCCGGAAAGGCAGTCACCCTACAATGGGCCAAAAGTGACAACTGGGATAGACAAAGCCATGCTGTCCGCCTAATGCAGACCACAGATCCCATCAGTCTGGAAGTTACTGCGTTGGCATCGTACGATGCTCGTGCCTGGTGTCTCGCTATCTCCAGACTTCTTGTAGAGATGGCAATTGCCCACCTGGTTGCCTCATCATCAGGCAAGGCCAATAGGAACAATCCCATTGCGGCCCACAGTTGCCTCTGATAGGTCATCATGTGTACCTGATGTGCTGCAATAGATAAGAAAAAATTACTCACCTTAGTAATGTTGTTTCCTCTAATGGAGTCTTGCTGTATTCTGACTATTGCAGTGATCACCAACCTTTGAACTGCCCCGGAGAACAAAGAGTTAACTTTCCATGCAGGGCATGGAACGCTGAGCTCGAGCTCGGTTGAAGTTTCTGTCTGCTGTTGTTTAAACTCCAACCATCAGATCTTTATGAGCAATACTCACTAGAAGTTCTGTGTAGAAACTGTAAGACTCATACTAGCCAACTGACAAGTAAATTTATCAAAAAAGGGTTTTTTGGTTTCAAAGCAAAGACTCAAGTCAGGAAACCCCCCAAAAAACAAAAAGAACACACCCAAAATAAAGGAGGGTGAGAAAGGGGCACCTCTAGGGTGCCAACACTGCTCCTGCCCACCCACATCCCAAAAACAGGTTCTGAGAGGGGAGGCGGGGAGGGAGGTCAGAATACAGCAAGTCTCCATTAGAAGAAACAACATTACTGAGGTGAGTAATTTTTTCTTCAAACAACATGAAGTCTTGCTGTATTCTGACTATTGCAGACTACCAAGCAGCATCTCCATGGAGGAGGGACAGAACCTACTTTGGGAATAGGCTCTGAAGTACTGCTGTGCCAAACCGAGCATCACTCCTAGCCTGGATATCCAGAGAGTAATGCTTGGTGAATGTACGGACTGTTTTCCAGGTGGCTGCTTGACAAATTTCTAAAACAGGAATATCCTTGGCAGCAGCTAGGGAAGCAGCTGTACCTCTAAGAGAGTGAGCCCTCAGGCCTGAAGGTGGGGTTCTACCCTGTTTTTCATAGCAGAATTGTATACAAGAGACAATCCACCTGGCAATAGATCTTTTAGTGGAAGGTTTGCCCTTACCGACCTCTCCATATGTGAGAAACAACTGGAGGGACTCAAACCTGTGACCCTTGGCGCGCTCTATGTAGTAGCTAAGGGCCCTTTTTACATCCAGGCTGTGCAACCTCCTCTCTCCAGAGGAGGAATGGTCAGTGAAGAAAACAGGGAGAGACACAGACTGATTAAGGTGGAAATCTGAAACCACCTTAGGCAAAAACGTCCTGTTAGTCCTTAGTACCATTTTATCTCTATGGAAAGAGATGAAATCAGGCTCTACTGACAGGGCTTGCAGTTCACTGATACGCCTGGCAGAGGTAATGGCTACCAAAAACACAGTTTTCCAAGTCAAGTACTTAAGCTCTGCAGAGGACAAAGGCTCAAAGGGTAGTTGCATAAGCTGAGCAATGCAAACATTAAGGTCCCAAGCAGGAGCAGGGTCTCTAAAGGGGGGATTGCTGTGCAGCAATCCCTTGAAGAACTTACAAAAGACAGGATGGGCCGAAAGAGGGGAGGGCTTGCTTACTGACAAGAAGGCAGAAACAGCTGCCAGATGCACTTTAAGTGTAACTGGTCTAAGCCCCAAGCCATTAAGATGAACCATATAGTCCAGGACTATAGGCAACCCAGCAGATTCTGGAGAAATATGCTAACTAGAGCACCAAATAGTGAACCTTTTCCATTTGGAGTTTTAAGTCTTTCTGGTGGAATGCTTTCCAGAAGCCTTAAGGATATCCAGAACCCCTTGAGAGAGGTGCAGATCAGCAAACTCTTAACTCTTCAAGAGCCAGGCCTTGAGATTGAGAGATTTGAGGTTCGGATACCAAATCCTTCCCTGAGAGGATGTCAACAGGTTGTAATTCCTGGGAAGAGACAGGGGAAGGTGGATAGCTAAGGACAGCAACAGAGGGTACCAGGGCTGTCTGGCCCAGTCTGGGGCAATCAGAATCACTTTGCATGGTTGAGACCTGATCTTGACTAGCATTCTGAACAAGAGAGGAAGGGGGGGGGAGCATACAGGAACTTCCCTTCCCAATTCAGTACCAGAGCATCCAGGGGGACTGAGCCCAAGACTGGGGGTCTGCAGCAAAAGAGAGGAAGTTGGTGATTGTCTGGGGCTGCAAAAAGATCTATCTGTGGGGTGCCCCATCTGGAGAAAATCACTTCCAAAACCAGGGGATCTAGGGTCCATTCATGATGGCCTTGAGATATCCTGCGGAGAGCATCTGCTAGGACATTGTCCTTCCCTGGGAGGTGAACTGCTATCAGAGAGGTTTGCAGGGAATAGGCCAGAGACCACAACTTCATTGCTTCTGTGCAAAAGGCCGTAGACCGAGTGCATCCTTGCTTGTTGATGTACCACATTGTGGTGGTATTGTCTGTTCTGATCTGGACCACCTTGTTCTGAACAGATTTGGAAAAGGCTTGCAGTGCCAGAAACACTGCTCTGAGTTCCAAGAGATTGATGTGAAGCATAAATTCTTGAAGTGACCACAGCCCTTGGGTGGTAAGATCCCCCAAGTGGGCTCCCCAGCCCAGCAGGGAGGCATCTGTGGTGAGTATTACTGAATGAGACTAAATGACAAAAAGAACTCCCTGTCTTAAATTGTCCTGATCCAGCCACCATTGCAAAGCCTGGATCAGGGTTCAAGTCACTGGGACTAGTTTGGTAAGGGAATCCTTTCTTTGGGACCAGAAGGCTCTTAAATGGAACTGAATGTCCCTCATCTGGAATCTTGCCCCCTGGACCACTGCTGTAGAGGCTGCCATGTGGCCCAGGAGCTGCAAGAAGTGCCTTGCTGGTCGAGACACCTGAAGGGTGAATGAAGAGGCCAGTTCTATAAGGGTCCTTGCCCTGTCCAAGGGAAGGAATGCTTTTGTTCTTATTGTATCCAGCTCTGCCCCTATAAAGGTGAGGAGCTGTACTGGCTTGAGAACTGACTTTGGAAGGTTGAGAAGGAATCCTAAGGAAGTGAGCACTTGCTGAGTTATTTGAAGATGTGACTTGACTTAGTCTGGAGACTGACCCACTATGAGCCAGTCGTCCAAGTATGGAAAGATGTAGATCTTTTTTCTCCTTAGGAAAGCAACCACTACTGCCAGGCACTTTGTGAACACCCTTGGGGCTGATGTTAGGCCAAAGGGCATTGCTCTGAATTGATAGTGGCCTGAGGGCAACTCGAACCTGAGGTACTTTCTGTGGGAGCACCTGATGGGAATGTGAAAATAGGCATATTTGAGGTCCAGGGAGGCTAGCCAGACCCCTGGCCTTAGAGAGGGCAGAATTATTCCCAGAGTCACCATTTTAAAATTTGGTTTTCAAAGGTGCTTGTTCAGATATCTTAGATCCAGGATGGGCCACCATTCTCCTGTCTTTTGGGGGGTTAGGAAGTACCTGGAGTACAATCATTTGTCCCTGTGTAGGGTAGGAACCCTTTCTATGACTCTGAGAGCCAGAAGGGAAGAAACCTCTGCCTCTAGGGCAAAGGTCTTTGATGGATTTGCAGGTGGAAAGGATCTGGTTCTCATCTTGGGAAATTTTTTTAAGCTGAAAACCAGTCCCTGACTTACTACTTCCAGGACCCACTTGTCTGATGTTAAAGACTTCCAGTCCTGGACAAACTAAGCTAGCCTGCCCGCATACACGTACTGGAGAATCGGCCCGGGCAGACCCATCAGGGTGTCTGCTTGGCAGGGGCTTTAGGCTGAGGGGTGGAAGCAGGCCTGCTCATTCCCCGTCTGCCTCTCCCTCTGAAGAACCCCCTCTGAGCATAAGCAGAAGAGGAGGCCTGGGCTTGGTAAAAAGGCCTTTGAAAGGGTCTGCCCCTGCCCCTGGAATGCTGTCTCTGAGGAGTGGCTTGCCTTTCTTTGGCCTGAGCACTCCTGTAGGTGGTCCTGTACTCGTCCATCTTCTTCATGTAGTTCTCTGTCTGCTCCCCAAACAGAGAATTATCATTGACAGGGAAATCCATGGCCTTAGCCTGGGTATCCTGTGATAGGCTTGTACATCTGAGCCAGGTCATCCTCCGAAGGGCCACAGACGTAGCCATGACTCTAGATGAAACATCATTGGAGTCCACAGCAGCATGAAACTGCACCTTGGATGCCTCATTCCCATCCGCAGCCACCTGCTCCGGCTCCTTGGCAAGCTGGTCAGGGGCCTGTTAAGCCAGAGCCAGCACAGTGTCCCACCTGGAATTGTGGTATCTAGCTGTGCATGCCATATAGTTAGCCTGCCTGAGTCCCAAGGATGCTGCCATGTACTGCTTCTTTGCCATGGCATCAATCCTCCTGGAGTCCTTATCTGGGGGTGTGTGAAGCCAAGAGAATATTTGCCTTATCACAGGCAGCAGCCTGCACTACCCCAATATGGCTGCATTGCTGGGAAAGGAACTCCGTATCTGAGCCTGAAAGGGTATATCTCTTGTCCATTCTTCTGTCCACAGGAGGTATGGAATTAGGAGTCTTTAAAATTTTAAATGTCTGTTTCCCAAAAGATTTATGGAGGGGAATAGATAATCTCCTGGACTCTGGGATGTCCATCATCTCTACAAAATCAGGCTTCTCCTGATCCTCTACTGCTTCTTCCATTGGAAGTTGGAGGGTTTCAGCCACTTTCTTGTAAAACATAAAATGGGAAGAGGGCTCAGAAAGCCTAGGAGGAGAAACACCTGTAGGTCTGTCTGGGGAGATGTCCGGATCAATAGGCACATCCAGACTTTCATAATCACCATCATCATCATCTTCATACTCTCCCTCCTCCTCCTCCGGTTCATAAAATTCTTCTAAAGTATAATCCAGAACTGGGGGAACCGACTGAACCGAGCCCCTGACAGATGGTGCCGGTTCGGCCGGAACCGAAGTTAGCGATTGAACTATCCTTATCACTTTGGCTATTTCATCAGCGGTCGGAGAAAGAACTTGTGGATCCGAACCGGATGATTTTTCCCTTTTCTTTCTTTTAGCCAGAACCGACTCCTCAGAATCGGTTCTCCTTTTGACCGAAGAAGTTTCACCCTGGTCAGAGGGCACTCCTTCTGGTTCGGTCGGAACCAAACTGGCTGGCCATCCGGGTCAGCGGACTTCTCGGCCTCCCTTTCCCTCAGTCTACCTACTCTCTTATCCAGGGTAGCTTTGGGAAAACTTTTACAAATTTGGCAGTCTGAATTGAGGTGGTCAAACCCCAGACAATAAACACAGGTGGAGTGGGGATCAGCCTTGAGAACTTTCCCCCCACACACCACAATGCTGGAAACCCAGTGGGCCCGTTTTTTTTCTTGGGTTTCTCAGACATGGCCAATCCTATCCACAACTTACCCTTTTTTGGCAATCCGACAGGCAAGACACCCCTATCGGTTCCTGACCGTGTTACGGGTCTTGGAAAAAAACGTAATTAAATCCATTTTTTTTTTAGAACCGATACGGACCGGTTACCACACTCTAATAAATTCAGTAGTTTTTTAACACTGAACCGATCGGTGCAAACCGAACCAATACAATGTTTACAAGTTCCACACAGAAACTAAATGCAAAACCTATCTAGTACTCACGGTACCACAGACAAAGACTTAACCGACAGGTTTAGTAGCAGAAATTCGGTCGAAACTGAGCGAAAAAAATGACACTTTGACTTTTTTGAACTGAGCAAAGGAGAAATCTCCAGAGCGACTGTTCAGTGAGGCAGAGTAAAGAATCTGACAGTTGGAGTTTAAACAACAGCAGACAGAGACTTCAACCGAGCTCGAGCTCAGCGTTCCATGCCATGCATGGAAAGTTAGCTCTTTGTTCTCCGGGGCAGTTCAAAGGTTGGTGATCACTGCAATAGTCAGAATACAGCAAAACTTCATGTTGTTTGAACAGGAGACACGTCAAGGTAAAAATCCACCTGCCCCAGTGATCAAACTACGCAGAGTCCACATCAGCAGGATGGTATCTTGTCAGGTGCAGACACCCAGAAGGGGTGTCCAACCACTCCAGACCTGAGAGGGGGTGTGGCAAAGACCCTGGCAACCTCAAGAGGGTGCAGTACTGGCGCTGGTGGTCTGCAGGGGCGGGGAAAGTGGCAGGCGACTGTCAAGCGTTGTGCCACTCCTCTGCTAAGGGACAAGGCCATAGAGGGATCACTAAGGATTCCTGGCTGTACTCTTCAAGGAACACCATAGTCGCACACTTGGTACTGGGTCATAACACTGGGGTTAAACTGAGCTCCTCCAGCATCATCGTCAGGAACCGCTGATACTCCATAAAGTCAGCATCAGATGAACAATACTTCCTATCGGAGTCCTCTTCCTCAGAGGAGGAAGTCAATGACCTGGAGGGGCTCTGTATAGGAAATGACAGTGCTGCGTGAGAAGCAGCAAAGTCCAGCTCATCCATGGCCCTAAAGAATGTTGGAAAAGCACTCATCATAGCCTTATACTGCTCCCAGATAAGGAACCCCACAGGACCCAAAAGACCTGGGAGAACGGAGGGAGGTTGCAGAAAGGGTGAAGGCTGGGCAAGATGGTCATGAGAGACCGAACCCTCTCTGACAGGGCTGTAGACACCAGCGGGGGACCCCTCTACCATGAGGGGAGTGCGCCATCCAGACCCCACCTGCTGCTCAACCATTCCCAATCCAGCAGGGTAAGACCAAGGAGAGAAGACGCCTGGTGGGGAGACTAGAGCCCAGCAAGCCCAACAGGGCAGCCCCTGTCCCCATCTGATGCAGGACTCCATCCTCTACAGGAGGAAAGGGTGCTTGGACCAGCATTCCTACTCCGCACCATAATGGCCAAGGCCACCTGAGGAGAGCTGGGCATGGACTGGCCCCGCAACTCCCCAGGAGAGGACAGAGACCTGCCCCTCAGGCGAGACCTCCCACTGGTGACAGATCTCGAGGACAAGGGGAGAGAAAACCCAGCACCAGGGTCAGCCTTTGACTCCCTTAACTCCGTGATGGCATCCAGCAAAGACCCGGTGCTGAGATCTGCCTCCTCCCCAGAGACATGCCTCACCGCGGCACTGGCTCCAAAGGAGGCACTGAAAACGGCACCGAGGCCTATAGCGGCACAGATCTCGGTGCCATCCTCAGACATGGCCTCGACAGCGACATCAGCCTTGACGTCAACATCAGAGGCAGCACCTACCATGCCACCAACACTGAGGATGGTACCGATGTCTGCGGCATCATCATTGGGCACAACGCTGCAAGCAGCATCGTTACCTGAGACAGCACCAGGGACGGCATCAGAGTCCTGCGCGGCACTGACCACGGCACCAGCAGGGGAAGGGGAGGCACCATGCACGGTGTCTCATTTTAGTTTTGATCTCATAGGGGTCCCCGAATGGAATCCTGGGGGTGACCACTCTGGAGAGCTGGGTTGCCAGTCTGGGTCCTCCGGGTAATCCTCTGAATCCAAAGAGGAGACCTCGAAGACCCCGAGAGAAGCGACCCTAGTCACCAGACCTGTCCCAGCACCGAGGGCGGTGTTGGGAACGGATTCCATGGCATCGGAGGGTCAGCCTCACTCACCAACACTGGAATCGGTGTCAGGAGCTGAAGCCACCTTCTCCAAAATCCCCGAAGAGACCAGCGGTGTAGGCCTTGCATGCAGCTGAGGCCTTGACACTGGGGTCATCCAATTCCCCAAAAGGGAACCCGGCCTGGAGCGGTGAGCAACCGACCTCCCAGAGGAAGTCAACCGCTCCCCTGACCACTCCCTCAGGCGCCCGGACTCAGCGGGATGCAAATCCACGGCAACCTGCCCTCCCCAGGTGCATATAGCAATGGGGCGAGGCCTGGTGGAAAGGCAAAAAATCCTTGTCTTAGCTTGCCACCGAAGGTTGGGGGTTGCGTCCCAACCTCTCTGTGCAGAGTTCAATGGTGTGGTAGTCCATGCTGAAACAAGGGTCACAGTGGTCCATATCATGATTCAGCCCTAGACAAGTGAAACACCGGTCATGCGGGTCCATTACCGTAAAATGACTTCCACAGGAGCACTGATGGCATGGGAGAAGTCCCTACTTTTGAACTTTTGCACACCGAACCCAACATGGTACTGTTCGAAGTAACAGAAAATAAAACGAAAGAGAAGATTTGACGGCAACCAACTTTTCGATTAGATAAATAACAAAACGGAGCCAAAAACGGCGTCAAAGTGCGGCGTCGGGTAACTGAGCAAGCAGAAACAGCACGGTAGATGATGCAGTTGATTGAAGTCACTGTCCCACGGAGCACTTGCAGCCTCAACGGCGTGAACAGCAGAACTGAGTTAGTGGAGGGAACGACAACAGTTACTGACCAACCCATGAGAGTGCCACGCAATGCATTAGCCTTGTGGGTGGCACCGTTCCCAATGTCACCCCCTCCTCCTAAGGCACAAAAACTTTTTTCTTACAGCAAAAGCTTCCCGTGGGGTCCTTCGGCTGGAACCCACCACTGATGAATGGTGAAGATTGATACAGGGAAGATCTCCTGGTGTAGAGTATGCACAGCTTAAATCCCTCTTCTCACATCAACTGTGGTAGTAGTATAAGGCAGGAAGCATAGACAGACCAGGAGCAGTTATAAAATTCACAAGTAGCATTTTTTTTATTATCAAAAACAATAAAATAGGAAAAATACAATTGTACAGGATAGCTTTTCATAAAGGCAGCACAAACAAAAAAAGTCATCTATCTGAGTTTCCCCCTGGAAAATCATTGCTCTGATTATATAAGCTTAGTCCCCAGTTAAGTCGTGGTTTTCAGCAGTGGTAAATAACGCCACTTTGGGGGCCGTTTAGCACCATCGCTAACCTTTGAACATACTGCTGCACCTGTATGCAGGAGGAGACTCTATTTGCATGGATGCAGTGTTATGTTAGCACCTGCGACTAATCGGTTTACGGCATGTTACATGGGCCTCTGAATATGGTCTGTTCACCCCCCCACGCAAGTCACAAATCTCGGTGGTATTGGGGCAAACCACATTAGCACCGGCACTAACTTTTGAATATCTAGTCCCTGAAGCTGATGCCTGGAAGACTCTTGGCCAGCTTTCACCATGTGAGCAACATCTGCTTTCTCTTTATGCAACATACACTCACACACAAGCATTAAGGAAGACCAGAGAGAAAACTGGTAATTAGAAGAGTAACCAATGCAGTAAGCCTGCCTGCTAAGGTTTCAGCTGATAGCTCTTTTTTTTTTTTTTTTGTTGCATAAAAATCAATCTTTCTTGAATCTGTCAGGAGAAGCTGATGTAGAAAGACGCTACTAAAACAGAATCTTATTATCCCATATCTGTTTTAAATGTGGACTATAAATTGTTCACAATAGTTGTTGAAACATATCCTACGGAGTATAGTGAATTTCGACCAAACTGGATTTGTCACCAAACAGCAAACTCAGGACAATATTTAAAGAATGCTGTTGTTGCTCCAGTACACGTCCAGGTCTCAGCAGCCTACTCTCATGCTGAGTCTGGATGCGGAAAGAGCTTTTGACAGGGTTAATACAGAATGTGTCAGCAGATAAGGGCCGCTGGGCCCACCCAGTCTGCCCATTTTTTTTTACTTTCAGTTTTTTTGCTGCAGACCGACTTGATTTATGGCACCATCCTTTCCCCTCCCTTCCTTACCCCTACGATTCCCTTATGCATGTCCCAGGCATTTTTGAACACCACCACTGTTTTTGCCCCCACTAACTCCACTGGAAGGCTCTTCCAGGCATTCATCACCTTTTCTGTGAAGAAGTACTTCCTCACATCCCTCCTGAATTTACCGCCTCCAGCTTCATAGCATGCTCGCGTGTTCTAGAGCACCTTTTTTCTGAAAAATGCCCCCCCTCTTGTACCTTATTAATCCCTGAGAGGTATTTAAAGGTCTCTGTCATATCCTCTCTCTCTCCTCTCCTCCAGGGTGCACATATTTAGTATCTTAAGCCTCTCCTCATAGGGCTTTT
Organism: Neoceratodus forsteri; assembly: GCA_016271365.2. Taxonomy (NCBI): domain Eukaryota; kingdom Metazoa; phylum Chordata; order Ceratodontiformes; family Ceratodontidae; genus Neoceratodus; species Neoceratodus forsteri. The sequence continues at coordinate 1,041,763,748 of CM028130.1, read as the reverse complement.
GATGCAGACCCTGCACCATTTTGGTAGCTGGACCATCTCCAATCTGTCTATATCCTTCCTGAGATGTGGTCTTCAGAACTGGACACAATACTCAAGGTGAGGTCTTACCAGTGATCTATATAGCAGCAGCAACACTACCTCCCTCTTCCTGCTGGTAATACCCCTTTCCTATGCACCCCAGCATCCCACTAGCCCTACTGACTGTCTTATCACACTGCCTGGTCACCTTCAGGTCACCCAATATGATTACCTAAGGTCTCTTTCCTGCTTGGTCTTTGCCAGTATCACTCTGACCATTTTGTACTCCGCTCCCGGGTTTCTGTGGCCCAGGTGCATTATTTTGCACCTTTTGGCTTAAAAACCCGACTACCATACCCTTGATCACTCGTCTAGTCTTTTCAGATCCCTACTCTTCCTTTGCAACCCCACCCCCCACCTCCGAGTGTCCACTTTGTTGCAGATCTTGGTGTCACCCTCCTTCCAGTTCCTCTGCTATGTCACTTATAAAGACACTGAAGAGGACTGGTCCCAGCACTGATCCCTGAGGAACCCTGCTGATCAATGTCCCTTTCTCAGAGTGAACTCTGTTTACCACGGCCCTTTGTGTCCTATCCTCTGACTAGTTTTTTTTACCCAGGTTACTACCTTATTACCCACCCCCAAGTACCCAATTTGCTTACCAGTCTCTATATGGAACTGAGTTGAAAGTCTTGCTGAAATCCAGGTAGGCCACATCCCACTACTACTCCCTGATCCAAATCACCCAGTCAAAGAAATCTATCAGATTTGTTTGGCATAACCTTCTTCTGTGAAACTATGCTGCCTTGGATCCTGTAATCCACTGGATACTACATATTCATAGATTACATAGAAATTGTTAGCAGATAAGGACCGCTTGGCCCACCTAATCTGCCAATTTTCCCTACGTGCTGTACTACCGCAGACCCTACTTGGTCTCCGGCTTTACCCCCCTCCCCCCAATCCACTAATATGATTCCCTTATGCCTATCCCATGCATTATTGAATTCTGTTAGTTTTTGCTTCAACCACCTCTGCTGGGAGGCTGTTTCAGTTGTCCACCACTCTTTCAATGAATAAGTACTTTCTAACATTTCCCCTGAAACTACCCCGCTCCAGCTTCATAGCATGACCCCTTGTTTTTGAGCATCTGTTTTTTTTTGGGGAGATGCTTTCCACTTGTACTCTATTTAAACCCGTGAGATATTTAAAGTCTCTGTCATATCCCACCTCTCCCTCCTTTCCTCCAGGTTATACATATTGAGGTCCTTTAGCCTTTCCTCATAGTGCTTTTGATGCAGGCCCAGCACCATTTTAGTTGCTCTCCTCTGGACCGCCTCTGTTCTGTCTATGTCCTTTCGGAGATGTGGTCTCTCCAGGTAAGGTCTCAACAATGTTTTATACAGTGGAATGACCACCTCCCTCTTTCTGCTAGTTATTCCCCTCCCTATGCACCCTAGCATCCCACTATCTCTCCCCACTGCCTTGTCACACTGTCCGGCCACCTTTAGGGTGTCAGAAATGATTACCTCCAGGTCCCTTTCCTGCTTGGTGGTCATCAGTACCACTCCCCCCATCTTGCACTCTGCCCCTGGATTTCTGTGCCCTAAGTGCATGACCTTGCACTTCTTCACATTGAATCTCAGTTGCCATAGTTTTGACTACTCCTCAAGCTTCCAGAAAACTTCAGGCCCTGGAACAAGCAAGCAGAAATGTGGCAGTTTTGTGTTGTGTGGGGGTACAGAAAGGTTCAACTCTGGATGACCCCACCTGTCCAACAGGTTTTCTGCAACAGAGGTCAGCAACTCCCACTCATGCATCCTGGACTGTGACCTGCTTAGCCTGTCTGCCAGGATGTTTTGGGACCTTGGAACATGTATTGCTGACAGTTCTAGACTGTGTTCCAGAGCCCAATACCAGATTCTCATTGCCTCCCTGCACGGGGGGTAGACATGAGTTCCCCCCTGCTTGTTGATGTAATGTATCATACATGTTGTCCATTTGTATTCATAGAGGACCCAGGGATAGATGGGTGTGAAGGCCTGCAGGCCATATAGAACAGTTCTCATTTCTAAGACGTTTAAGTGGATGGTGCGCACCACTGGAGTCCAAGTACCCTGCGTCTGATGACGCCCCAGATGTGCCCTCTAGACCATCCCTCAGGCATCTGTAGCGAGAATCTGGTGCGGGGAAGGAATCAGGAGAGGAACCCTCTTCAGTAAATGACTGGGTTCAATCCACAATTAAAGTACTTTTCGGACAGGGGAGGTTACTACAACTTTCTATTCTAGGTCATCTGTACATTGGTCCCACTGGACTCTTAGTGTCCATTGAGGGATTCTCATATGCAGTCTGGTCAGTGGCACTGTGACAATGGCTGCTGCCATCAGTTCTAGGAGCCTCAGGAATGTCCTGGCTGTGACACAGCTGTTGTGGTACACCATCTCGGCTTGTGCAACCAGATGCTCAGCCCTGTTCTGGGGCGGGAAGGCTAAGCCTTGGACTGTACCCAGCACTGCACCAATGTACTGTAGATGTTGGCAAGTGGTCAAGACTGACTTTGGTACATTGACAGTAATCCCTAGAGCATGGAACAGGTGTCTGGTGCATTCTAGGGTGTGAAAAAGCTGCTCCTTGGAGTAAGCTTTGAGAAACCAATCATCCAGGTAGGAGAACACTATAGGCCTTCCCTGCAGAGGGCTGCTACCACCACTGCTAAACACTTGGTAAAGACCTGTGGTGCAGATGATAAACCAAAGGGCAATACCCTGAACTGGTAGTGCTCTCCATGAAACAGGAATCTTAACTATTTCCAGTGAGGGGGTAAATCTTGATATGCAGGTAGGCATCCTGCATATCCAGGGAACAAATCCAGTCCCCTACTTGCAGTAGTGGAAGTAGGCCCTGCAGAGTGACCATTCTAACCTTTTTGTACTCGATGAAAAGGTTTAGATCTCTGAGATCTAGAATGGGTCTCAGATCTCCTGTCCATTTTGGGACTAGTTAGTACCAAGAATAGAACCCTGAGTTCCTTTGTTCCCAGGGAACAGGTTCTATTGCTCTTTTCTGAAGTTAGGTTTGCATCTCCTCCAGAAGCAATGGGATGTGCTCTAGAGGGTAATGGGAACTTCCTCCAGAAGCAATGGGATATGCTCTGGAGGGTAATGGGAGGGCACTGGTGGATGGTCTGGAGGTAGTTCCAGAAGTTCCAGAGTGTGATCTTGTGCTATTATCTGCAGGACCCAAGCATCTGACGTTACCCTCCTCCACTGGTCCAGGTGGAGGAAGAGGCTGTCCCCGACAACCATCACTGGAGGCACTGGTGGCGGAGTGCTGGAGAAGGAGTCAGGCTACCTGCTGCTTCAGAAGGTGCATTTCTAAAGCTTTCTCTCGGAGTTGCCAGGCAGCAGTGTTGAATTTTCTGCAGATTCGGTAGGCCTTCACATTATGGGCCAAGCCAAGGTAGTATACACGGATGTGGTGCGAGTCGCCCAAATATATCTCTTTGCTGCACTCACAGTATTTAAACAGTTTCTTGGTTCTTTAGTCAACATACATGTCATCAAAAATCACTTTATAAAAAGTGATAGTTAACTAAGGTGAGAAAAATCAGACAAGAGGGAAGATGCAGACCACCATGGACTACTACAACAGCATGCACATGTGTGTGTGCACAAATCTGCAAGAGGCCAGGTCATGTCCACGGAGGTTGGAGATGTAAAAGGCATTAATGCCCTGAGATGACGCAGTGTGCCGGTGGCCCCAAACTGCAGGCCCTGCAGTTTAGACCACAGTGTCCAATGACGAACTGTGCTCTAAATCCATCGAGGAAACAGGGCCCCTCTCCCACAGCCCCACCATAGGGGGCAAACCAGAGAGGACCAGGGAGTGGAGGTAAGTCCCGGGGAAGGTGGGTGCAGGGGTCTGACCAGTGAGGGCCGCCTGGGTGAAAGAGGAAAAGCACTATAAATTAAAAAAAATAAATCTTGGAAGAAGTACACTTCCAAGTTTCTGTTTAAGGATTATTGTCAATACCGTCCTAGTGGCAGTAACCTACCAAAATCACAGTTCAACTGAGCTCCCATCAAGGAAGGCTGGCAAACTGGAATACATTTGTGTAATAAAACGTTGACTCTAAAATTATTTACTGTCTTCAGGGAATGGTCTGGGGGCACCATAGGTACACATGGGCCCCCTCAAATGTTATCTTCTGTGTGCCATTGGGTGGCACTGCTTTGGTGGAGACCTAAGTTCATGTTTAGTGTCAGATTGGCAGAGATGTAAACGTTGTTGTGCAGGTGATAGGCGAAGACTCATTGGATGATGGAACTAGCAAGAGGTCCAGAAGTATTTCTGGTGGTACTCTACGTGGAACAGGGGAGGAACATGGCTAAAAAAATTGCACAGCCACAAGACAGAAGCCATGAATAAAGCAGTGCAAAGCAGGTGCACACACAGAGGGTGGCCAGCCCTAACAAGCACTTCATAATAGCAAAAAAGTCTTGCACTGCCAGAAGGACAGATAAAAAAGGAAAACCAAATTTTTTCACAGTTTGAGGCTGATTTACTTGCTCATCTCAGCCGCAGGTAGCTCACAGCTTAGGTGGACCAGTCTGTTCAAACACCTCAATATCTCAGTGATAATAAGCAATGAAATAAAGTGCCAGACAGTTACCATACAGTTAGAAACAAGCCAAAGAACATGGCCCCAGTGCACCTCCAAATGTGCAGAAGTGTTTGTGGATGTACTCTACAGTAGAACAGGGAAGGAAAAGAGCTAAAATAAATTGGGGGGGGTCCACCAAATTCCCCAGAGGCTGTGCGCTTAGCTGCCATACCAGCAATCTGGATTCAGAAGCAGACTCAGGAGCTGGAGATCTGGCTGCCGAGCTATACAAGCTGTGCTGATGGCAGCATGCCTCAGCCAGGTAGGAAGGCAGCAGTGATGGCGACGCCACAGTGACCCCTGATGGTGGGCCAGGGAGTCTCCTCCCCTGCCAAGGGGGACTGTATGTGCAGCTTGCATTGTGCCATGGGAAGGAATGGCAAACTGGAATGGACACGTACCATCGAAATGATGGTTGTTGGGAATTCTTGGGCCCCGCTTTCCGGTAATCACTATTGGAGGGATGGGGGGGTAGCGGCTGATAGGGCAGGGAGATCATGGACTGTAATCACCACAAGACAGTCTTGAAGCCCAGATGGACAGGCACTATGGAAAAAAAGTGTGATTGGAAAAAATGGGCAAAAATGCATTTTATATGACATGATGGAGGAAGGGAACCAATCCCCTCCTTTATCCAGGGTATAAGATTTTAGTCTGAGTGGGAAAAGTGCAAGAGAGAAACTACCATGGATAAGGGGGTAGAATCATAAGAAGTAACAAAGGCATGGTCTTTGAGGTGCATGCTGATAGAAGACAGAATTCAGTTCTTACCTTGTAGGAGTTGAGGATCTGCAAGGTGTTTGCAGCCATCAGTTTGAGTCGCAGAAGATCCTGGTTCCTCTCATCGATCTTCTCCAGGAATTGCTTGTTTTCAATCTTCAGCTGCTGAAAGTCCACCTCATGGAGCACCTCCCCCATCTCCTCTTTCTAGCAACCAATGAGGGAAACTGTTAATCAGGAATCAATAAAAAAATGCTCCCCAGCACCACTATCAACTGAACAGAAAATACACCACTCCGTAAAGAATATAGAGCACCTCCCCACCTGGTTAATCTACAAATTCATCAAGACATCAATAAGTGATCAATTTAGAGCTCATTAAACAAAAAAAAATAGCCAATCAGCCAGCCCTGTAACACATGGGTAGCAATACTGCTCACTACGCCAGTAACCGGGGGCCATGAATGGACACAGGTTGCTCGAGGGCTAGCTGGGGGAGGGAGGACTGAGCATCCCCAGGACAGCTCTCCTCCCGTAGGGAGAAGAGACCCTGTGTCCATTTACTTGACTGTCACCTGGTGGAGATCAGGTTGCAGCACAGTGTGTGGGCAGCACGGAAAAGGAAGGCCACTGGCTGCTGCTATGGCCCATATGCACCAGCATGTGTGTCACTGCATGCTGACAAACCTCGGGGCAGAAAATGAGGTGGAAAAGTACCACAACTGACAGGATGGACCAGCACCTTTACAGGTCCCGCCCGCATCATCAACCAAGGCACCCACCTCACCAGATATGGGTCTAGCCATCACCCTGCACTTGAGGACAGCTCCTGATTGTCTGCCACCATGCACGCTGTACATTGTATTTTTAGTCACTTGGTGAAACCAAAATGTGCTCATCATGAATATGTCACACATGCTGCCAGGCTCACTACAAAAAAACACATTTATAATGGTGAAAACCGGAGTACCAAATCTGGACCCAAAGAAAAAAATACTCAGCATAGTAAAGCTGCTTCTTCTCAGGGATCCATCAGTGAGTCTTACATATAGCGTCAGTTCACAGGAGTGTGCTGCTATTGAGATAGAACTTTATGCAAAATTAGAGAATTTAGAATACAAGTTGAAACTCCGTACCATGGTCACGCTCCCCCTGCTGACTTAACGTCCAATTTGTTTCTATAGCCAGGGGAGCAGTCACCACTAAAACTACAGTATCTAAGTGGCTGCTAAAATATTTAAAAAATTTGTCTTTTTTGTTGAAACACCCAAATAGATTGAAACAGACAAAACATGTAAAATTTAAAATGATCACAATTTTAAAATTGTTGAAAAATTGCAATAAGTAATGTTCAAGCAACTACAAGAGAAGAGAATAACTAATTCTTGTGTGAACCTATTTTTCGGGATCTAAAAGGGGAGGCAGGGTCAGGGTTTGTAAAGGATAATTGATGGATCCCTGAGAAGAAACAACATTACTATGGTGAGTATTTTTTTTTCTTCAAACAACAGGAATCCATCAATGAGATACCTTACAAATAGCAGTATCTTGAGAGGATGGGTCTAGAACCGATTTAGGAAAAAGGTTCTGCAAGACAGCAGTTCTACAACTGGCATTCCTCCTACATCACATATCCAGACAGCAGTGCATTGTATAGGTGTTTACATTTTTTATTAGGTAGCTGCCTTACAAATCTCTTGGAGAGGGATGCCCCTTGTAGCTGCCACAGAGGCAGAGGTTCCCCTTGTGGAATGTGCTCATAGACCTCGGGGGGGGGGGGGTAGGCCTTGCCATTTTTTTCATAACAGAACTATATACAGGAAACTATCTAACAAGATATAGTCTACCTAGCTGCTGGCTTACCTTTTACAACCTCTCCATAGGTAACAAAAGCTGTGTACTCTGGAACCAGATATCCTCTGTCCAGTTCATATAGTGACCTAGGCCCACATATTCAAAGGAGATGTGCTGTCCAAAATGGAGATGCGTGGAAGTAGGATATTTGAAAGGGAGAGATGTGTCACACATTTCCGAATGCACGATCGCGCAGAAGTAATGTCATGAAAAAAAAAGGGGGAGGGTACATCAGAAAAAATTACTCACCTTAGTAATGTTGTTTCTTCTAATGGAGTCTTGCTATATTCTGACATATGCAGTGAGTCTCAACCTTCGAACTGCCCCGGAGATGAAAGAGTTAACTTTCCATGCCAGGCATGGAACGCTGAGCTCGAGCTCGGTTGAGACTCTGTCTGTTGTTCTTCAAACTCAAACTGTCAGATCTTTACGAGCTAAACTCACTAAGGTCCTGTGTGGAAGCTGTAAACCTACACTAGCCAACTGGCTACTAAACATAAAACACATTTTTGGTCCCAACACAAGACTCAAGTCAGGAGACCCAAAATGAAAACACAATACCACTCACCCCAAAAGAAGGGGTGAAACAAAAAGGTAGGCACCTACTAAGTGCCAACACTGCACTGCCCACCCACATCCCAAAAACAGAGGTTCTGAGAGGGGCAGGGGGAGGTCAGAATATAGCAAGACTCCATTAGAAGAAACAACATTACTAAGGTGAGTAATTTTTTCTTCAAACAACATGAAATCTTGCTATATTCTGACATATGCAGACTACAAAGCAGTACCTCCATGGAGGAGGGACAGAACCTACTTAGGAAATAGGCTCTGAAACACAGCTGTGCCAAACCAAGCATCACTCCTAGCCTGGATGTCCAGGGAGTAATGCTTGGTAAAAGTGTGAACTGTTTTCCAGGTAGCTGCTTGACATATCTCTAGAATAGGGATGTCCCTGGCAGCAGCCAGGGAGGCAGCTGTACCTCTGGTAGAGTGAGCCCTCAGGCCTGAGGGGGAACCTTACCCAATTTTTCATAGCAAAATTGGATACAAGAGACAATCCACCTGGCAATGGATCTTTTAGTGGCAGGTTTCCCTTTACCAACCTCACCATAAGTGAGGAACAGTTGGAGGGAGTCAAACCTGTGACCCTTGGTACGCTCTATGTAGTAGCTAAGGGCTCTTTTCACATCTAGACTGTGCAGTCTCCTCTCACCAGAGGAGGAATGGTCAGTGAAGTACACTGGAAGAGACACAGATTGATTAAGGTGGAAATCTGAAACCACCTTAGGCAAGAACTTCCTGTTAGTCCTGAGGACCACCTTATCTCTATGAAAGGAGATAAAATCCAGGCTCCACTGACAAGGCTTGTAATTCACTTGTCGTCTGGCAGAGTGATGGCTACCAGAAACACAGTCTTCAGAGTTGATGTTTAAGCTCTGCTGAAGATAAAGGCTCAAAGGGGGTTGCATAAGCTGAGCAATGCAAACATTGAGGTCCCAGGCAGGGGCAGGGCCCCTGAATGGAGGGTTGGTGTGAAGCAATCCCCCGGAAAACTTGGAGAAAACAGGGTGAGCTGAGAGAGAACAGGGCTTACCTGCTGAAATAAAAGCTGACACAGCTGCCAAATGCACTTTCAGTGTAGCTGGTCTCAGCCCCAAGCTATTTAAGTGAACCATATAATCAAGGACTGTGGGCAGGTCAGCAGATTCTGGGGAAATATGCTTCCCAGAGCACCATATGGAAAATCTTTTCCATTTAGAATTATAAGTAGCCCTGGTAGAAGGTTTTCTAGAAGCCTTCAGGATATCCATTACACCTTGAGAGAGGTGTAAATCAGCAAACTCTAACTCTTCAAGAGCCAGGCCTTGAGATTGAGAGATTTGAGGTTTGGGTACCAAACCCTCCCCTGAGCACAGGTTAACAGGTTGTAATTCCTGGGAAGACACAGGGGAAGATGGACTGCTAAGGACAGTAGGAGTGGATACCAGGGCTGTCTGGCCCAGTCTGGAGCAATCAGGATCATCTTGCAAGGTTGAGATCTGATTTTTACTAGCACTTTCAACAGGAGAGAAAGGGGGGAAAGGCATAGAGAAACTTCCCTTCCCAATTGAGAACTAAGGCACCCAGGGGGACTGAGCCCAACACTGGGGGTCTGCAGCAAAAAAGGGGAAGTTGCTGATTGTCTGGGGCTGCAAAAAGATCTATCTGCGGGGTGCCCCATCTGGAAAATATCACCTGCAAGACCAGGGGATCCAGTGACCATTCATGATGGCCCTGGGAAATCCTGCTGAGAGCATCTGCCAGGACATTGTCCTTTCCTGGGAGGTGAACTGCTGTGAGGGAGGTGTTCAGGGAGTAAGCCAGAGACCACAACTTCATTGCTTCGGTGCACAAGGCCGTAGACCGAGTGCCTCCTTGCTTGTTGATGTACCACATTGTGGTAGTGTTGTCTGTTCTGACCTGTACCACTTTGTTCTGAACAGATTTGGAAAAAGCTTGAAGTGCTAGAAATACTGCTCTGAGTTCCAACAGATTGATATGGAGCAGAGATTCCTGAGGGGACCACAACCCCTGGGTGGTGAGGTCGCCCATGTGAGCCACCCCACCCCAAAAGGGAGGCATCAGTAGTAAGGATTAAGGAGTGAGACTGAGTGACAAAGGGAACCCCTTGTCTCAAATTGCTCTGATCCTGCCACCACTGTAAGGCCTGGATCAGGGTTCGAGTTACTGGGATCAATTTGGTCAGAGGCCCTTCCTTTGAGACCAAGCGGCTCTCAAATGGAACTGAATGTCCCTCATCTGAAATCTTGCTCCCTGCACTACTGCTGTAGAAGCAGCCATGTGCCCCAGGAGCTAGAAAATGCCTTGCTGGTCGAGACACCTGCAGGGGTGAATGAGGAGGCCAGAGAGCAGGGTCCTTGCCCTGTCCAGGGGAAGGAAGGCTCTGGCCTTCTCTGTGTCTAGCTCTGCGCCTATGAAGGTGAGGAGCTGGACAGGCTCTAGAACTGACTTTGAGAGATTTAGAAGGAAACCCAAAGAAGTGAGCAGTTGCTGAGTTACCTATAAGTGTAACGTGACTTGGTCTGGGGACTGACCTACTATGAGCCAGTTGTTCAGGTAAGGGAAGATGGCAATTTTCTGCCTTCTTAGAGAAGCAACTACTACTGCCAGGCATTTTGTGAATACCCTTGGAGCAGAGGTGAGGCCAAAGGGCATTGCTCTGAACTGGTAATGGCCTGAGGGCAGCTCGAACCTGAGGTACTTTCGATGGGAGCTTCTGATGAGAATATGGAAGTAGGCATCCTTGAGGTCCAGGGACACTGGCCAGTCCCCTGGCCTTAGAGAGGGTAGAATAATTCCCGGAGTCACCATTTTGAATTTTGGTTTTAAAAGGTGCTTGTTTAGGTATCTGAGATCCAGGATGGGCCGCCATTCTCCTGTCTTTTTTGGGGTAAGGAAGTACCTGGAATACAATCCTTTGCCCCGGTGTAGGGGTGGAACCCTTTCCACAGCTCTAAGAGCTAGGAGGGATGAGACCTCTGCCTCTAAGGCAAGTGCCTCTGATGGATTTGCAGGTGGAAAGGATCTGGTTCTCATCTTTGGAAACTTTTTGAAGCTGAGAACCAGTCCCTGCTTACTACTTCCAGGACCCATTTGTCTGATGTCAGAGACTCCCAGTCCTGGCACAGTAAGCCAGCCTGCCCCTACAGGTAGCTGAGAATCGCCCTGGCAACCCCATCAGGGTGCCTGCTTGGTAGGGCTTTGGGCTGGGGTGAAGCAGGCCTGCTTGTACCCCGTCTGCCTCTCCCTCTAAAGAACCCCCTCTGGGCATAAGCAGAGAGGAGGCCTGGGCTTGGTAAAAGGCCTATGAAAAGGCCTGCTCCTGCCCCTTGGAAGCTGCCTTTGAGGAGTGGCCTGCCTTTCCTTGGCCTGTGCACTCCTATAAGTGGTCCTATACTCATCCATTTTCTTCATGTAATTCTCTGTCTGCTCCCCAAATAGAGAGTTACCCACACCAGGAAAATCCATGGCCTTAGTCTGGGTATCCTGTGACAGGCTAGTACATCTGAGCCAAGCCATTCTGCGAAGTCCCACAGATGTAGCCATGACTCTTGATGACACATCATTTGAGTCCATTGCAGCATGGAACTGCACCTTGGATGCCTCAATACCATCAGCAGCCACCTGCTCCAGCTCCTTGGCAAGCTGGTCAGGGACCTGTTTTGCTAAAGCCATAACAGTGTCCCATCTGGACTTCTGATATCTAGCCACATAAGCCATATGATTCGCCTGTCTGAGTCCCAAGGATGCTGCCATGTACTGTTTCTTTGCCATGGCATCAATCCTCCTGGAGTCCTTGTCTGGGGGTGTGAAGCCAAGGGAATAGTTGCCTTGTCACATGCTGCAGCCTGCACTACCCCAACATGGCTGCATTGTTGTGTAAGGAACTCTGTATCAGAGCCTGACAATGTGTACCTCTTGTCCATTCTCTTATCCACAGGAGGTATAGTGTGAGGAGTTTTTAGAATTTTAAAAGTCTGTTTCCCAAAAGATTTATGCAAGGGAATAGACAGCCTCCTAGACTCTGGGATATCCATCATTTCTACATAGTCAGGCTCCTCTTCATCATCCACCGCTTCCTCCATAGGGAGCTGGAGGGTTTCAGCAACTTTTTTATAAAACATAAAATGAGAAGGGGACTCAGAAAGCCTAGGAGGAGACGCTCCTGAAGGTCTGTCTGGGGGAGATGTCCGGGTCAATGGGCACATCAGACTTTCAAATCCATTCACTCTCCTCATACTCCTCTTCCCCCTCCTCCGGTTTCAAAATATTCCTCTAAATCATACTCTTGAACAGTGGAACCGGCGAACCAGCGCCTACCTGGCCGGTGCGGTTCGGTCCGGAGCTCAAGGCGACTGGACAATTTTGATCGCTTTGGCTATTTCTTCAATGGTTGGAGAGGAAAGTTTTGGCTCCACACCAGCTGATTTCCTAGTCCTTTTGCTGGAACCGACTCCTCAGGTCAGATCTCCTTTGCCGAAGAGTCTGGCCCTGGTCAGAGGCACTCCTTCTGGTTCGGTCTGGAACCGAACGGGCTGGCCATCAGTTCAGCGGACTTTTGGCCTCCTTTCCTGAGCCTACCAACTCTCTTTTCCAGGGTAGCTGCAGAAAATTTTACAAATCTGGCAGTCTGCATTGAGGTGGTCAAACCCCAGACAATAAACACAGGTGGTGTGGGGTCAGCCTTGGCAAAGACTTCCCACACACACTACAGTGTTGAAACCCAGTGGGCAGGTTTTCTTTTGGGTTTCTCAGACATAGTGCCAATCCTATCCAAACTTACCCGTTTATGGCAATCCACCAGGTAAGACCCTCTTATCAGTTCCTCAACCGTAAGCCAATGGTCGTGGAAAAACGAATAAAATCCATTTTTTAGAACTGATAAGAACCGTAACTACACTCTAAAATTACAATTCAAGATTTTTTAAACACTTGATCGGTTCAAACCGAACCGATGAACCATTTACAAGTTCCACACAGAATAGAGTAAAATATAACCTATCTAGTACTCACAAATACCACAGACAGAAACTGAACCAACAGGTTACGGTTTACTTTCGGGAGAAAACCGAGAAAACGGTACTTTAACCGACAAAATGAACCGAGCAGAAGGAGAAATCTCCGGAGCGACTGTTCAGTGAGGCGGAGTAAAGAATCTGATGGTTTGAGTTTGAAGAACAACAGACAGAGTCTCAACCGAGCTCGAGCTCAGCGTTCCATGCCTGACATGGAAAGTTAACTCTTTCATCTCCGGGGCAGTTCGAAGGTTGGGACTCACTGCATATGTCAGAATATAGCAAGACTTCATGTTGTTTGAAATAGGCCGCACATCTGTATATTCAGCAAAAATGTGCAGTGCATATGCTGTACATCCCAGATGTGTGCCGCACAAAGTTAGGCAGACAAAAAGATGGCCTAAATCAGCCAGCCACCCAAAAGAAGGCCATGGAACTGCAGACAGGCCATCCTGAGACAGCCCTTGGAGATGCACCAGGACATACTCCAGGTACCCATACATAGCAGTCATGCCAGGATGGAAGTACCCAAAGCCACATTTGCCGGCACACCACCAGCACCGCCCAGAGAGCTATCCCCCACACCACACCCAGGGTGCAGACACCCAGCTGCCACATGCCAGTGCTGTCAGGTGCCTCCCAGCACACCAACGCAGCAGACAGCCACACTGCTGCACATGTACCAGGAGCCATGGTCTGCACACATGTGGCCTGCAGGGTGCCACCTGGTGGTGGCATGCACCCAGGGTGACGTCTGGGGCAAGGGTGCCCAGGTAGCCTGGTGGTACAAGTGGCAGCTTGGCACAGGCCAGGGACTGACCTGTGGCACACACCTACGGTGGCACACCATAGGTGCACACAGGTGGGACCCACCCACTTGGGTACCTGGTCACCCTCTGCACACTGCCATTCCTTGCAGTTATCACCATGTTCCTCTCATACTAGGATGTGTGGGGCACTGCAGGTGACTTACACTGCATACAGAACTGGTGTGTCACAGGCATGTGGTATACCTATTAGATTGTGTCACACTGTGCCCTCCCCTGTTGCTTATATGTTGTGGCGTTTAGATCTACCATGGGAAGTTATAGCTGGTTCCTCGGTGTGTCACTAGCTTTACTAGCGCTCAGCTCAATTCTTCAGAACCCTCATCCCTCCCTAAAGTGGAATGACCCTTGCACTTCTGCCTCTGCAGATTACTTTCCCATTTATACTCGAGACTTCCTACTCATGGCAAATTCCTGCCAGGACACTAGTAGCTGCAACACTAGGCCAGTATAACACCAGGAGTGAGTACAGGCCTAGCCATCAAAACTGCCTCCCCTATCGCCCCAAAAATAGTGTTTACAAATTACAGTTCGCTGCCTTAAAAAGAATCCTGCTTCTTTTACTAATGTGCTCAAGCAATGTCGAACTCAGCTCAGGACCATTAGACATCCTTGCTTCTCCATCAGACCTGGCAGGTATCAAAGGAATGTCTTTTATGCATCTTAATGCCTGTAGTTTGCTGAAAAAGTTCACCCTTATCCAGGCTTGGGTGAGCCACACCCTACCTGACGTTCTAGTGATCACTGAGACCTGGCTTAGGCCAGCCAGCCCAGACAATGAAATCAATAACCCAAATTATTTACTCTTCCAAGTGGATAGGCAATCAAGAGGAGGTGGGGTGGCAATTTATGTAAGGGACAAATACTCAGCCACATGCATAGATGCATCATCCTCCCCCAAAGAATTCAAGTGCTTGACCCTAAAGATTGAATTTTCTCCTTCCAGTGCACTCTGTGTAACAGGCTGCTACAGGCCCCCTTCTGCTGGGCCTCATCTCCTGTCTCACCTCAGTTCTGTACTGGGGCTCAGTTCCTTGGAAACCATTATTCTTGGCGACCTGAACTACGATTGGCTATCAAGTGCATCAGCTCCCTTGAAATCCTTTTGTGACACTCTAGGGCTGATGCAACTCATTGGCGAGCCTACTCGCCCAAATAAAAAGAACCTTAACAACAGCTCCCTCTTAGATGTAATTTTGGTTAGCAAGCCACATCTGTTCTGTCATGTTGGAACATTTTTCTCAGACATTAGCGATCATTGTATAATCACCACCATTAGATCCGTGCGCAACCCACAGTTTGTGACAAAGTTCTCTATCAAGAGGTAAACGCATTTCATTTGTTATATCGTCCACGACTTGAAACATTCACATGAGTGGCAGGAATTCTTCCTAGCTAAAACAGTTAACAGGGCATATACTATTTTTACAATATTTTAAGTGAGGCTTTAAATAAGCATGCACCCTTAGTTACGGTTCGGGTCAGGAGCAGCACCTGCCATTGGTTCTCACCTCTTAGAAAGGGATACTTTACGGAAAAAAGCCAGAAGAACCAAGAATGACTCGGATTGGTGTCTTTGTAAGAGAGCACGTAACAAGTGCACCAAGTTGGTCAGATCAGCCAAGGCTGCCTACTATCGTTCGGAGCTAACCTCTGTCTCAAGAAATCCTTCAAAGCTCTGGAAAACATTAAAAGACATGTCTGGATACAAACCTGGTAATTCCATTCCAGCAAAAATTAAGTCCGGTGGCAGCGTTATCTCTAACCGATCAGAGATATTGGAAGCCCTCAATAACCATTTTGCAACGGCAGGGCTAGCATTTGATACTTTCCCCTACCAATGACCTCCGCACAGCTCAGGACCCACCAACCCATGCATCCCCCCCCTACCGAGAAGGCCTTCTTCCTCCTGCCTGTCTCTCTAAAAGAGGTGGAAGACCTACTGCTGCAATTGGACACCAGGAAGGGAGCAGGCTCCGACTTCATAGAGCCATACTATCTGAAATGTGCCTACCATGTACTTGCAGTGCCAATCACCCACCTATTCAACATATCACTCTCCCAGGGTAGTCTCCCCCCTCCATGGAAAATAGCCCATGTCATCCCTCTATTAAAAGCAGGTGACCCCTGCGATCTAAATAATTACAGACCAATCTCCCTCCTCCCCATCCTGTCTAAATTACTAGAAAAAAATAGTGTGCAGCCAGCTAGAGGGTATACTTAGAATCCAGAAGCCTATTAAACCCAGTTAAGTCTGGATTCAGAGCAAAGCACAGCACCATAACTGCCCTAGCTAAGGTGACCAATGATTGGCTCCTAGACCTTGACAACAAGAAGCATGTCTGTGCCGTTTTCTTGGATCTTAGTAACGCATTCGACACAGTCGATCACAGCCTGCTTCTTTCCTCCTTAAGCACCTTAGGCCTGGACCATAAATCTATGTGCTGGTTTGCAGACTACCTCGGAGAACGGAAACAGCACGTTAAAGCTGAAGGTGATCTTTCTCCATTAAAACATATGCTGAGGGGCGTGCCCCAGGGCTGTATCCTTGGTCCCCTCCTCTTTGCAGTCTACATTAACAACATCAATGACCCCATCAAAAAAGCCAACATCCACTTATTCGTGGACGACATTGTACTGTACTTGAGTCGTCCCATGCCAGAAGCAGCCTGTGAAGACCTCCAAGCTGAATTTAAACTTCTACAATATCAGCTCATAAACAAAAAGCTTTTGTTCAATGCAAAAAAGACAAAAGCCATGCTCTTCTCCACCTCCTTGCATGTGGCAATTCCTGCTGGAGAGGGGGCTATCCCACAAATTACCACTGTTCTTGGAGAAACACTAGAGTATGTAGCTAAATTAAAATATCTAGGAGTTTGGCTCGATCATAAGATTTCCTTCGCTGACCATCTTGAAGAACTACAGAAGAAACAAAGACAAAGATTAGGACTATTCTACAGAATTAACCACCTGCAAACAAAGGAGGCCAAGATTCAACTGGTTCAAGCTACCCTCCTATCTTTAATAGTTACACGAACCTGCTTTACAGCCACTGCACTGCCTCTGCACTGGCTAAGTTGGGCACCCTCTACCACAGAGCTATCAGGTTCATTACTGGCCTTCCACTTTCCACACACCACTGCACCCTGTACTCATCGTTAGGCTGGGCTTCCCTTCACTATAGAAGGAATAGAAACACTGCCCTATGGGTCTTCAGAGCAGTGACCAACAAGCCCCCTTCATATGTCTCAGATTGTATTCCCCGGAGTGTGTTAGGCACCTACGCTCTAAGGAACTATTCCCTAATTGCCTCCAAGTTCCAAGGGTCAACACTCATTTCGGCAAAGCTGCTCTAAGCCATTCTCTTTACCCACACTGTGGAATGGTTTACAAAGGAACTTGAAGCTCAGCTGCCCTGTTAGCCTGAATATCTTCAAGGCGCTCTACGATCGCTACATGAAAGCACCTTGCAAATGTTTTCCTCACCGCTAGCCCACTAATTCTGCAACTCCCCCTTTCCATCCCGACGCTCGCCATGTTTCTACCTCTGGCTCTCACTCTTTGCCTATTAACTCTTGCTGCTGCACCCACCCTTCCCTGTCCACTCCAGCCTGGCTAAAGTCCCACCCCATCCATAGTAGTGTCCCAATTATCTACCCCTCCTCCATCATTATCATAATAAACAAGTACATGACAGCCATCGTCACTTTCTGTGGTTTTAGCTCAGTTTTTCCCCCAGTCGTCAGTAATATGTCCCTCCTCTTCTTTACCTCTCTAACCAGCCACCCCATACATAGCCTCTTTCCCCTATATGTGTAGTTGCCGGCTGCCTCACTCAAAAGATCTCTGCTTATAACCCCTGTATGCCTACGGTTGACTGTACATCTGCTGACTTCTTCAATTGTAAAATAATGCTGTTTTTTTTTTTATTTATTTCAACCTTGTACCATACTGTATACACTGTATATACTTTTCTTCCTTGTATATTATTGCTTTTTGTATACCTGCTTCTGTACTGTACTTTGATGTATTCATGACCAGGTCCACCTTGCAAATGAGCCTTGCTCAATGGTGCCCGCCTGGATAAATAAAGATTTTGATTGATTGATTGATCCAGGTGGGCCATGGGTTCCCTGTACCCCTGTCCGACACTGTACATGGCCATGGGTAATAGCATTGTACCCAGGAAAATGCAGTCCACCCTCTCACACACAAACATTCCATCACACCTGCCTGCTAGGCTACAGTACCTCCTGTTCACCTTTGTGGGGTGGTGGGGCAGCCCTGCAAAGCTGGAACTGAGCATGCCTGAGGTATGCAAATGGGCTGACTACATTCCAGTAATGAGCTGCACATGTGAGGAATGGGCTCGGAATGTACAATGAGGCCATTTGCATATCCCGGCTGAATACTGCAATTTTGTGCACCGCGCATATGGACGCCTATTGCGCAATTCCCTATGCTCCGCATATGGCTCAGGGCATCTGCCACGCCGTGCATCTCCCACTGCACGATCACGCATGTTTGGGATATTTAAGCAGGGTTATTATCAAAAGTTAAGAGCTTTATTGAATCAAATAGCTTGATGGTCCACATAATTACCAGTAAGGACCCACCATTGTAGCTTGCTAAGATCAGCAGGCCTTTTGCCCCTTGATTTTCATTATAAACTGCACTTAGGATTACTGGCTAAGAATGTAACAATGAATTTGGCTCCTATTACCTTAAAGGGGACAGGACAGCCATTTTAGAGGTAAATATATGTTTTGGCTATGCTCCATATGTCAATAAAATATTTTAAACCAACAATATTGTGTCATGTCTTTTTTTTGTTCTTTTATCTATTTTTCCATGTTTATGCTCATCTGCCTTTCCTCAGCTTTCCATTTATGCTTGAGCTGTTAAGCTGTGCCACCAGCTGCTGACATCCTCGTTTGTACAGGCTTTGTGAATATGCAGGTCTCTGTTGTGCCCACTGAGTCTCAGCATCAACTTTAGAGTGGCAGAGACTGATAGTGGATGAGAGAGAGCTGGCATTGTTGAGCAGTGTGCTGCTGAATGAGATTATGGTATATCCGGGAAGCAGCCACACGGAGCCGCAGCTCCACTCAGAGTGCCTGTGCTTGGTTTAAAGAAAACTAGCTGCACACAACACATACTGGCACGGAGCAACAGGCAGTCTAATCGGTAATTACTTTATTCATAAACAGACGGCTTTTCAGTCTTACACCCTCTGCACTGCTTTGAAGTCACTTATATTTGTGATTTTTTTTACTGTTCTGTGACTAAAGTAATTATGGATTAGACTGCCTGTTGCTTTGTGCCAGGTTTTTTTTGTTTGTGTATGTGTGTGTGTGTGCTGTCAGGGTGCCAGAAAGCAAATATCAGCACCACTACATTCAGTATTTAAAAAGTCTAGCGAATTCTAGGATATAAGGAAAGGGGACTGTGGTTCCTGATAAGCAGCAAAAACATAATTAGCGATCGCTATAATTGTGAGTTCATTATAGCGATCCGACAGGGACCTCGCCTCGGCCCCCCAATCCCCGTTCCCATTTATTCGCCACATCTGCTACATGACAGGGGAACAAGTGGCAGTATTACCAATAAAGCCTTGGATTTAAAAAAAGTGATAGATCAGGTAATGCCAGAATCTGAGTGACAGAGACAGTAAATCAAGTGTTAGCTTTTGTGCTGTTAGTTTTTTTGCAGAGACCGCGGGAGACGAAAATTAAAACAGACAAAGATTAAATTAAGTGAAAGAAAAAATGTACCTAGTCATTTCTCCACTCTCCTCTTGTTCAAAATGTACCTGAGTCTGGGGTCTTGTTAAACAAAAGCCTGAACTGAATTTAATGACATGGAGGCACGGACCTGGACGAGGGTGAGAGCTAACTTAGGACTTTGTTGGGGGGAAGGGGGTCTGTGCAGGTTAGCATAAGGTGAGATCACACTTTATTTCAGATTTAGTTTCAAACGCTGTAACAAAATATGTAATATAAACTAAATCACTAGTTGAAATACACAGTGATGGTGTGGAAGGATGACACAGCACAGTAACAGATGGTGCAGATTCAGCAATGATGTATTCTAGCTGCGATCAAGCGTCCCTCCATACACGGGGAGCTATAAGGAATAGTGCTGACTTTAGTGGTGCTGATTAATTGTTTGCTGCTCCTTCTTTTGCTTTAAGAGCACACTACTTGTGACAGAGCTTTTGTTATAGTCTGTGTCAATGAAACAGGGAGACGTGATGGCCATACAGGAAGAAACACTGAGGACAGCAGGAATTTAGGCACGCTAAAGTTACAGCTAATGGGCATGCCAGCCGGGGAATAAAGAAGTCAGCTCCTTTAGTGTATATACTCTTTCAGGTACACAGTACATCGATGTATTTTTGTAATGTCTAAACTAAAGGTGGCTCAATCAAAAATTAATAAGTGGTGTACAGTTTGGTGACATAGGGTGATGAGCAAGGAGGGAGGGAGGAAGTGCAGGAGTTCTGGTACCCTGTCAAAAAAAAATACCAAGAGTTCGGATTAAACACTCAGCTCTTCACTCACTCGCCTCCAACTGTCTGTTAGCTGAGAACGAGTGCATGAATGCTCAGCGTGTGGACCACAAAAAATCACAGATGAGCATGTCATAAGACAAACTGGCATGCTCAGTTTTCTGAGTTTAAAATCGGAAACCTGGATTTATCGTCTCCAATATCAGCCATATTGACAAAATCAGTTAAACACAAATAAAGAAAATATAATAAATCATTACATTGTTTTTCATTGTAATGGTACTCATTATATTAATAATATAATAAAACACATTTAGGGACTAAAACTATGTTATAGTTCCTGTCCTCTTCAACTTCTATATTTAAAAAGCATGTTAGTATTGTTTCTACTAGGCTGTCTGATAATAAATTATTCGCTATACCAAGGATGAATGAAGATGACAGCTGGTCAAAAATCACTTCTTTATGCACTTCTACACTTTTTTGAATTCTCTGCAACTCATTTTTGAAAAGTAAGTAATAAGGCATGAAGGGGTGCATGTAAAACATATTTTACAGCACTGCCAGAGGTGTAGTAAGGCACAAGACCGTAGGCTGTGTGACTTCAGCCAGTGGACGTGCTGTAAAATATGTTTTACACACATTCCTGAGTGCCTTATTGCATTTTTATAAAATGGCAAGAAAAAATCTAGAAATCTCATTGGTCAAGAGACATCAGCTGACTGTACATTAAATCTCTTTTTATGCACAGTCATCCTGGTCCTAAACCATATCACACAATGCGCAAATCAGTCCTCATACAACCTGAACTATCTTCCAACAGCCCCCTTCAACCAGAACTGATCTTCCATTATAAACATGGCTGCTACCTTTACACTGAAAAAAAAACTTCAACTGGGCCCTAAAAATAAAACTACCTTAAATAAAAGATAAAATAAATTAATTAAATGTTGTTTCCCTAATCATCACACTCTCTTTACACACATAAACAAATTAGAAACATTAAGTATTGTTTATAGTTTTCATCACAACTGTTTGTTTACTAACAGTGAGAAATCCCCCCTTCTGTCTTTACCTGCTCATCAGGGAAATCTCTTATGCTTGCCCTGACAGTGAGATAATTGAGTCTCTGGCTCTAAAACAGGCCTTTGTTGTCTGTGTGTACAGAATGTCAGGAGAGTAACATTCTACAAGTGGAATAGAGCAGAATTTTGAATCCCAGTATTCCATGATAAACATTCTATGTCTTGAATGTGGGGAAAAACAAAAAACAGGATGAAGAAAGTAGGCAATACAGTAATACTTTATAAACAAAAAGAAAAGGTAGGAAAACACAGAGGCAGACCCAAAGTGCCCAAATACATTGCTAATGTTAATAAAAGCATGTATATTTGAATCTTACATAGGAGTTTTCAGGTGTAATCTACTCTCCTTGCCCACCCAAAAAAGGGAACCTGGCAGGTTTAAAGTTTTTTTTTTCTTACTAACCTTTCACCTCAGTCTTATAGCAGTTTTCCTTTTATGTACTAGACTACAGCACTTAAGTAAAAAACAAAAATAAAGAGAAGGTTGCCTTCAACGAGAGTATATAACTACAGTGTAATGAAAATTAAGTTTTAAACACTGCTTATGTCTTACAAATTTTCAAATGCTACAGTGCATTTATATGACAAAATTTACATGTGACAGAGAAAGTATAGAGGATTGTGTATGCGCAAGCATATACAACAAGGCAGTTGCGATCGAGAGGTTTCCGTGGTAACCAGAGACCTCGAGAGCGTAGCTCGAGAGGTCCGTTACCACGAAAACCTCAAGATCGCACAACTGTCTTGTTTGTGTATGCGTGCCCATACACAATCTTTTATAGTGTATGGGCAACCATACGCAGTACACCGGGACAAGTTTTTGTAAAAAAAAAAAGCGGTTTACTTCAGTTTCTGCCCCCACGCTCGCTTCCGCGTTGCCGTGCGCCACTCAATTGCGCATGCGCAAATGTGTTCGATCTTGTTGTGCTGCACCGGTGACGTACCCGGTGCAGCACAACAAGATCGTGATGTAACGAGTGCAGGAAAACAACGCTGTTCCAGGCATGGATTTCCATGCGGAACAGCGTTCTACCATACACTATATTTATTTTCAACCAACTTTACTAATAAATACTTCTATTGCAAAATACTGTACTAGTTAACCTATTGCTGACATATCCTATTTTATGCATTAATAGGGACTACTTTTTCAGTTTTTAGATGTTTTAGAGGTAACGTATTGTACACTCTTTTGAAAATAGTAAATACATTTTAATCCCCATCAGAGTACATCAAACTAATTCTTTTATGAGGGTGGCCCATTTTATAAGTGTGATAAGCCACTCCAGGGTGTGCATTAAAGGATTTTAATGCACTTCCCAGGGGAGTAAGGCTTTCAACCTCGTGCCTTAGGACACCCCTGGGGCGTGCATTAAAATCCTTTAATGCACACCCGGTCATGGCTTATTACTTACATAAAATTGGCTTCTTGGGGAAAAGCATGTTTATATGTAGAAACAATAGATTTACTTGTGTGCATTTGTGATAAAATGGTCCTTCTGCCCACGCAAATGATGTCATTCATGATGTCATTGTATTATTGCCTACTTTCTTCTTCCTGTTTTTTTCCCTGTTTTTCTCCACATTCAAGATGTGGAATGTTTATCATGGAATACATGGATTCAAAATTCTGCTCAGTTCCACTGGCAGAATGTTTCTCTTCTTAACACGCTGTACACACAGACAACAAAGGCCTTTGTTACAGCCAGAGACTCAATTATCTCACTGTCAAAGCAAGAAGAAGAAAGTTCTCTGATGAACAGTTAAAGATAGAAGGGGGCTTTTTCACTGTCAGCAAAGAAACAGTTGTAGTGAAAACTAATTTTAATTTAATTTAATTTGTTTATGTATGCAAGGAGAGTGTGATACTCATGGAAACAACATTTAATTAATAAATTTGTTTTATTTTTATGGCTGCAGTGGGTGTGGCCTGCAGACGTATTGTTTTGAGAAAAGGACTACCTGCATAATTACATTCCAAACAACATGGTAGAGTGTTAAAAAAAACCTCATTACTACACTGCCTATGTGTGTATGGGATTTAGAGAGCACTATTTTTTCCTCTGGCTCATGTTCCCTCCCTGCAAGGCATCAAAGAATGCAGTACTTTGTCTAGGGGCATGACCAGGACACCTAGATGGACAGGTTTGGGGGAGGAGGGCAAGCAGGTGCCACCCATTAGGGGCAGGCAGGTGTTCCCAGGGCAGAGGGAACTTGCATCCAGGAATAGGGAGGAGATACCTCGTCATTTCTACCTTTCCTAGGTTGCAAGAAAAGCCTCAGAGGGAACATTACGGTTGTTCACAAAAAAAAGATACCTTAAGGCAACAGCAGAAAGTAGATCTTGTGAATCCTGGAACATTTTGGTAATACTGTTTTTGATTTCAAACTTCAGTTGGCTTAAAAGGATGAAGGATCCTTCCTGTACTGCACCTGCCTGCATCATAATGCGATATAAAACTAAGTCTGGTGTTCACTGTAACCAGCTTAATGTTCCCCTTTCAATAATTATATACTAAATTATCACCTTACTTTGTCACTTATGAATATCCGTATTCTCTGAACTTCTTATCCTAAAACAGTATCTTTACAATACAGGAAAATGCTGTAGTCAAAGTATAAAAAGAGAAAGAACCAAATTTTAAATGCAGTTGGCCAAAATTGTAACTATAAAAAGAAAAAAAAATGTTTTCACTTCAATTGGGCATCCAATGTCAAAATGAAAATTTTTAGCCTCTTGCCATATATTGTAGAGTGGTCAACTACTGACAACAAGGTGTAGTACAGGACAGTCAGTGTAACATTAGCACTGTACTTCATGCCACATGAATGGCGGGGGGAGACAAAAATACTGAAATAATTGAAAGAAATTGATTAAGGGTGATGATTTTTTCAAATAACAGTAAAAGTATAGTTACTAATACAAGCACTATCATTTATTTGCAGGGGCCACTGCAAATGCCATCATGAAATCAAAAGGAAAAAAGTATACCAGTATCACTTCAGTTAGGATATATAGGGAGACAACAACTGACACATTGGTTTGACTAGAAAGGCATTATTACCTAAAAGATCATTTTTTTGTGGAACTCAAAAAAATTGAGGCAAAACAAATGTATTTGAAAAAACATCAAGCCCTGTTTGGGATGATATATAGTTCCCTGTTCCAATACACAAACACACACACACTTTATATGCAGAAATACAGGACACCAGTTGCAGTACAAAAAATGTTGTTATGATGCCATCTTGTAAACCAGGAGTCTGAAAAGAAAAAGTAAATTAAATCTTTTTCACTTTACTTAGGGAATATAGGGAGAGAACAACTGAGGTATTGGTTGGACTATAAAGGCATTATTACTTAATGATTAGATTTGTCTACAAGCACTGTCTTCTAAGCAAGACACAAGCAATTGAATCAACACACACACACACACACACTTATCATGTAGGTTTCCTTTTATTGCGCTATCCCCAGTACTGCCTTTTTTTTGCAAGCTGAAAACTCCGCTATAGTGATCTTTCTGTGCTAAGTTTCAGTGCTTAATTTACAACCATTTACAAACTAATAAACTTCTTTTGCTGGTATCCCCTTCCCCACTCATACAGAGGTGTCAGTTCACTGTTTGATAACCATGCTGGTTGATCTTACTTGTTTAGGGCAACATATTATCATTTGCAATAGTTTACATTAAAAGGATCAAGGAATATAACAACAACTGATGACAAGCAAGATGGTTAAATGAGGATGTGAAGAAAGTGACTTAACAACAACAAACAGCAAAAAAGCTAAACATGCAATAAAATATCTGAAAACAAAAGCCATGACATAATCACATGGTCAGAATATGAAACATTAAAAAAAAAACATAAATGCAAAAGTAACCATTCCAAAAAGAAAATGGAACTCAAATGCAACAAATGCAAACAAAAGAAAAAATTACTCACCATAGTAATGTTGTTTCTTCTAATGGAGTCTTGCTGTATTCTGACTTAATGCAGTTAGCCCCAGCACTTGAACTACCCAGGAGAGTAAGGAGTTAAACTCTATGCAGGAGCATAGAACGTTGAGCTCGAGCTCGGTTTTCAAACCTCTGTTTGTGGTACTTCCCAGTGTAACCATCAGATTCTTATGAGCAACTAACTAGCTGAGTCTAATATATAATATATAAGTGTGTGTGGAATTTGTTTTAGTATAAGCCAAACGACAACAATTTGGGTCCAGAAGACTCAAGTCAAGAACCCAAAAAGAAAAAGGTAGTGACAACACCAAACAGATTCATAACACAAACAAAACTAACAATAACCAACCCAAGATGGGGGGGTGCAAGGTACACCCCTGAGGTGCAACACTGTACCTGACAGCCCACTTCCCAAAAACTAGGTTCTGAGAGGGGAGGCAGGGGGAGGTCAGAATACAGCAAAACTCCATTAGAAGAAACAACATTACTATGGTGAGTATTTTTTTCTTTGTAACAGCATGAAGTCTTGCTGTATTCTGACTTAATGCAGACTACCAAGCAGTTCCCTATGGAGGAGGGAATGCAGAATGTTCTTTGGGAACAGGCTCTGCAGTACTGCAGTGCCAAACCTAGCATCACTCCTAGCCTGGTTGTCCAGGGAGTAATGCTTGGTGAATGTATGCACTGTTTTCCAGGTGGCTGCTTTGCAGATCTCTAACAAGGGTAAATCGCTGGCCGCAGCCAGAGTAGCAGCTGTACCCCTAGTCGAGTGAGCCCTCAGGCCTGAAGAAGGTGTTTTCCCCAATTTGTCATAGCAGAATTGTATACAAGAAACAATCCACCTGGCAATAGTTCTTTTCGTGGCAGGCTTACCTTTCCCCACCTCACCATAGGTGAGAAACAACTGAAGACAGTCATTCCTGTGAGCCTCAGTGTGCTCTATGTAATAGCTAAGAGCTCTTTTAACATCCAAGCTGTGTAGCCTTCTTTCACCTGAATAGGAGTGGTCAGTGAAAAACACAGGAAGAGGCATAGACTGGTTCAGATGAAAATCTGATACCACTTTGGGTAAGAACCTTCTCTTGGTTCTTAGGACCACTTTGTCCCTATGGAAGGATATGAAGTCAGGTTCCACTGACAAGGCCTGTAATTCACTAATCTCCTGGCCGAAGTAATGGCTACCAGGAACACAGTTTTCCAGATCAAGTATTTCAGCTCAGCTGAAGCCATGGGTTCAAAGGGGGGCTACATGAGCTGTGAAATGCAGACATTAAGATCCCAAGCAGGGGTTGGTTCTCTAAATGGAGGGTCTGTATGAACCAGACCCTAGAAGAACTTTTTAAACACATGATGAGAGGCCAGGAAAGAGTCCTTCCCTGCTGAAAGGAGAGCAGAAACTGCTGCTAGGTGAACCTTTAGAGTTGCAGACCTAATGCCTAGGCCATTGAAGTGAACCAGATAATCTAAGGCTGTGGAGATGCCTGCAGAATCAGGTACAATGCCTTTCTGAGAACACCAAATGGTAAACCTCTTCCATTTAGAATCAAAAGTCTTTCTAATAGATGGTTTCCTTTAAACCTTGAGGATATCCATGACTGCCTGAGAAAGATGCAGGTCAGCATATTCTAGCTCTTCAAGAGCCAGGCCTTGAGATTGAGAGACTGGAGATTGGGATACCAGATCCTCCCCTGGGAAGAGGACAGAAGATTGTGTCTCTTGGGAAGGGACAGAGGATGAGACACTGTCAGGGACAGGAGCAGAGGGTACCAAGGCTGCCTGACCCAGTCTGGAGCTGCTAGGATCACTGTGCAAGGCTGAATTCTGATCTTGATCAGGACTCTGAACAGCAGAGGGGAAGGAGGATAGAGGAATATGCCCTTCCAATCCAAAATCAGGGCATCCTGGGGCACAGTCCACAGGAGTGGAGGTCTGCAACAGAACAGAGGGAGTTGGTGATTGTCCAGGGCTGCAAAGAGATCTCTGGAGTGCCCCATCTGGAGAAGACGATCTGCAATATGAGGGGATTCAGGGACCATTTGTGATGTCACTGGGATATTCTGCTCAGAGCATCTGCCAGTACATTGTCCTTCCCTGGAAGGTGAACTGCTACTAGGGGAAGTCTGAAGAGAATAGGCCAGAGACCACAGTTTCATGGCTTCCATGCACAAGGCTGAGGACTGAGTGCCTCCTTGTTTGTTGATATACCACATTGTGGTTGTGTTGTCTGTTATGACTTGGACCACCTTGCCCATGACCAAGTCTGAGAAGCACTGAAGGGCCAGGAGCACTTCCCTGAGTTCCAGAAGGTTGATGTGAAGGAGAGACTCCTGTGGGGACCAGACCCCTTGGACGATCCGGGCCCCCAGGTGGGCTCCCCAACCTAGGAGAGAAGCATCCGTAGTCAGAACTACTGAAGGAATATGTGGGAGAAATGGGACTCCTTGTCTGAGGTTGTCCTGATCCAGCCATCACTGGAGAGTTTGGACCAGAGTCTGAGTCACTGGAATCAGTTTGGTAAGAGAATCCCTTTTCTGAGACCAGAAGGACCTTAGGTGAAACTGAATGTCCCTCATCTGGAATCTTGCTCCCTGCACCACTGCAGTGGAAGCTGCCATGTGGCCAGAAGCTGGAGGAACTGTCTTGCTGGGCGAGACCTGAGGTCGAAAGATGAAGCAAGATCCACTAGGGCCTTCACCCTTGCCAGGGGAACGCAAGCTTTCGCTTGAACAGTGTCCAAATCTATTCCTATGAAGGTGATAAGTTAAACTGGTTTAAGGACAGACTTTGGAAGACTGAGAAGAAAACCCAGGGAACTGAGTATGTCCTGGGTAGTTTGCAGAGCTGACTTGACCTGTAGAGATGACTGACCCACAATGAGCCAGTCGTCCAGATATGGGAAGATGGTGATACCCTGTCTTCTAAGGTAAGCCACCACTACTGCAAGGCACTTTGTGAACACCCCTGGAGCTGATGTTAGGCCGAATGGCATGGCTCTGAACTGGTAGTGGCCTGAAGGCAACATGAACCTTAAGTATTTTCTGTGGGAGCATCTGAGAGGGATATGGAAATAGGCATCATTGAGGTCCAGAGATGCTAACCAATCTCCCAGCCTTAGAGAGGGAAGGATTATTCCCAGAGTCACCATTTTGAATTTGGGCTTTGAAATATGCTTGTTCAGATACGTTAGGTCTAGGATGGGTCGCCAATCCCCTATTTTCTTTGGGGTAAGGAAGTACCTGGAGTACAGCCCTTTTCCCTTGTGCCGAGTAGGAACCCTCTCTATAGCTCTTAGAGCTAGAAGAGAGGAGAGGAGACATCTGCCTCTAGGGCAAGGGTTTCTGACATTGATGCAGGTGGAAAAAGACTTAGCCTTCTTTTTGGGGAACTTTTTGAAGCAGAGGGCCAGTCCCTGGCTTACTACTTCCAGGACCCACCTGTCTGAGGTAACAGACTTCCAGGCCTGGAAGTAGTAAGCCAGCCTGCCTCCTACTGGAATTGTGCGGTCCCCCGGGCTGACACATCAGGGTGTCTGCTTGGCAAGAGCCTTGGACTGGGAGGAGGAGGAAGCAGCCCTGCTCATCCGCGTCCTGCCCCTCCCTCTGAAGAACCCCCTCTGTGGGAAGGGAGAAGAGGCCTGGGCTTGGTAAAAAGGCCTGTGAAAAGGCCTGCCCCTGCCCCTAGACTGTTGCTTTTGTGGAGTGGCTTGCCTTTCCTTGGCCTGTGCACTCCTGTACGTGGTCCCTGTAGGCTCCAGAAAGATATAAAATTTGTGCAATAGATATTGGTTGTAAGTCGGAAAAAGCAATATATTTGTTGAGTGTGATCTTTCTACTCTGATGTGGTTAATTTTAATACTATAGTTTAAACCCTTTCTGATTGTGCCTTTGGTGGTGTCTGATATACAGAATCTAAGTGTAATTTGTGGGTATTCTGTCTGTTTTGGTAGGTTCTTTATTTTCTCTGTTAAACAACTGAGTATACCTATTGCCTAATAATATACAGTACATTATATCTTTTTGCACTGGCTCTGATTTTTTCTTATTTCTCCAATCATTTAGAGCTATTTAGTTACTGTGGCAGTGGTGTGGTACTGTGTTCTTTCTTGTAGTTCAAGGTGCTTTTGGGACTGCTGATCTCTACTGGTTTAAAAGATTTTTTTTTTTATTTAAAAAAAGCTACATTAGCTTGGTATGTTGTCACCTGTTTGTTGTTGCTAAGTAGCAGATGTTTTTGCATTGTGTTCTGGTTCTGTGATAGAATCTGTATTAGAAAGTGGATTATTGTGATTGTTGATACTTTCTGATGGAAAAGAGCAGAGATAAAAATGTATATATTTTTGAATGTTATAGTTAGTGTATAGTTATGTATAACTGGAGGCTAGGAGAAGCTGGGCTGGGAGGATGTGGGGGAATGGGTACATGTATGGGAAGCAGGAGAGTGGTAATCTGCAATAGCTGTGGGGCAGCAGCCTTTCTGGGGGTGATGTGCAATAAAGGGGGATGTCCTGTGTGTAAGAGTCTGGAGCAGCTAATGGCTGAAATAAGGCTGCTCAGATGGGAGCTTGGGAAGATGGTGTGGGAAGTCAAAGGAGCAGAGCAGTGAAGGGGAAAGGCAAAGGGGTGATGCTCAAGGGAGTGACACCATCAGGCAGGGGACGGGAGTGGGGTGGAGTACCCAGTATGCAGGAGTATCTCTTCTTCAGAGAACTAGGGATCCCGGGGTGGAGGAATGGTAAGGGGAAGGGGAGGGAATGTGAGAGCAGCATCAGGGGTGGGAATTTCTAAAGGGGTGCCTTTAACAGAGTTGCGCCATTGTCTGGAAGGAGGAAGAGCTCAGCAGGAGGTGAGGTAGGTGGTCAGGTTGAGCCAGGGTTGAGAGCAGGAGTACAGAGGAGGGGGAAGGGACTAATCAGGATGGGAGGGAAGAATATGCAGGCAGTCACACTGACTTTAAAGTGTCTGTTGGAAGCTCAAACTTACTGCAAAGAACAAACTGCAACTCCATTTAGGACCTGGAAACCTGATTAAGGCATAATACTGCAGAGCACTGGGTGGGTAAGAAGGGGAGATACACTTTCTACAAAAAGTTTTATTTTTATTTTTCCTTATTGGCATTAAGCAGAGAATTGCAGGATTCCTTTAAAAGGGTAGTAATTTTATAACCAGAGTGAGTGAGATACAACTGAATTTGCTTGAGTGCGGGGGTTGAGACCTAGGATTTGGAAGGATATTTTTGTAACATTTTAAGTGTCCTGCTGGCTGAGAAGTTATTTTTTTTATCCCTGGTTTCACTGAAAGGTTTTGTGTATTGGAATCAGACATAGCAGTCTGCCTGCAGTGAAAGGCCTGCTTACATCACAGGTGTCACTAGTCAATCAATTGGCTCTGGGTGGGGTTTCATCACTGTGCTTATCTTAGACATCCTTCACAGTTAGAAGCCAGTCACACTGACTTTAAAGTGTCTGTTGGAAGCTCAAACTTACTGCAAAGAACAAACTGCAACTCCATTTAGGACCTGGAAACCTGATTAAGGCATAATACTGCAGAGCACTGGGTGGTAAGAGAGATACACTTTCTACAAAAGTTTTATTTTATTTTTCCTTATTGGCATTAAGCAGAGAATTGCAGGATTCCTTTAAAAGGGTAGTAATTTTATAACCAGAGTGAGTGAGATACAACTGAATTTGCTTGAGTGCGGGGGTTGAGACCTAGGATTTGGAAGGATATTTTTGTAACATTTTAAGTGTCCTACTAGCTGAGGAGTGAGTTCATTTTTATCCCTGGACTCAGTAGAGTGGTTTGTGTTGGAGCCATGGTCTAGTAAATTGTGATGTTAGTTGTATTACTATAAGGGACAGTACTCACCAGGGTGGTGGAGCAGTTGTATTTGATTGTTTCTAACAGTCACCAGTGGCTGTGCACTACCCACCCACCTTCCCCACCCCACACCCCCAGGCGTGGCATTTCTTTATAGCCACAGTTCTGACATCACTCCTCAACAGGTCTTGGGGCAGAACTGTCATATTCCTAATAACCCTGCAATGTACATAAAGAGTAGTTACACAAAACAAATAATAATACATATATAATTACATATTGTATATAATAAGGGAGCGGGACATGTGGGGAGTGGTGCAATGCACTGGCTGTGGGGCAGCAGTTTTCCAGGAAACATTCTGGAAACTGTGTTGCTGTCCTATTTGTAGGCAACTGTCAGCTCTCTGAGAGAGGAGGTTGCCCACCTCCAGGCTGAACTAGCAAGGACTAAGGAGGCCTCCCCCTCCCAAAGAGCACCACTGCCACGACCACTGAGTCAGAGGTTTCAGAGTATGAATAGCAGTAGGACCACAGTGGGTTCTGGGAGGGTGCGGGTGGTGGACTCAGAGGCCCCCAGTTGTACCTTCACACAAATCAGATGCCATTCTGGCAGAGCAAGGTTCGTCTATGATGGCACCCCAGTGGAGACCCAGAAGAATGCTGAGGACATCCACAAGGGAGACCCACAAAGGGTGGCAAGGGACACCACAGGGAAGGAAACAGCTACTGATAGGGGACTCAATTGTTAGGGGGTAGAACTGGGGAAGGGAGAAGGAAGTAAGCTGCCTGCCTGGTGCCATGGCTTGGAGGGACAAGAAGTGAATCCTCACAATTGTAGAAGCAGCATCACAGGAGAGAGAACTAGATATCATTGTCCACCTTGGGACAAATGACCTAGCTAGGCATGGGATCAGTGCAGTGCAGAATGAATTTGTGGAGTTGGAGAGGGTCCTCAGATGGGTAGCAAGCACAGTAACCTTCTCAGAGGTGCTACCAGTCCATGGCAGGAGTGAGGCTAGGGTACTGCACACCATGCAGTTTAATGAATGGTTGCAAAACTGGTGCAGAGCACAGGGCTTTGGCTTCATTGGGGACTGGGGGTCCACCTGGAGAGATAAAGGTCTATACTGGTATGACGGTCTGCATTTGTCCACAAAGGGGACCAAGCTCCTAGGTGACAGGTTTAAATGCTTCCTTGGCAAGCTTTTAAACTAGATAAGGGGAGGTACTGATAAAAGGCAGGAAAGTCAAGCCTCCCCCACAAAACATATGGTAGTAGGTAAACACTGAGGTACAGAGCTCAACACAGGGCAGGACGGGGTAAATGGTAAAATAGATAAGAGCAATAAGAGCAGGGATGGGGGGAAAAAAGGATCAAGCCAACATTAAATGGAGGGCAATGACTACTAATGCCCGTAGTCTGGGAAACAAGCTTTCTGAGCTAGTAGCTTTGATGGAAGATGAACAATTGGATATTGTGGCAGTCACAGAAACATGGTACACCGAGAACCATGAATGGGATGTCAACATACCAGGGCACACAATCTACAGTAGGGACAGGGAAGATAAAAGAGGAGGTGGAGTAGCTCTATACATAAGGGAAGGGATCAAAGCTACAGAACTAAAAAGTAAAGGGTGAGGACAAGAGGCACTCTGGGTTACCTTGGAGATGAGGAATGGCATCACAATCCGCACAGGGGTTGTATACAGACCCCCGTCTCAAGGGGAGGAAATGGACAAGAAAATGATAGAGGACATTCTCAAAATGGCTGAAAAAGGGGAGATACTGTTGATGGGGGACCTGAATATGCCAGATGTTAACTGGAGGACATGTACTGCAGCCACATCCAAGAGCAGGGTCATTCTCGATGCCCTGCAGGGGGCAGACCTTAGACAGCTAGTGCTGGAACCCACTGGGAGGGAGCAATACTAGACCTGGTACCTCAAATGGAGAGAGGATCACAAATTTAGAAGTCAGTAGACATCTGGGAACAAGCGACCACTGCACAGTGTGCTTCACAATGAGCACAACCATGGAGATATGCCATACAAAAACAAGGGTACTGGACTTTAGAAGGCTGACTTTGGCAAAATGGGTGAACACCTGAAGAATGCACTAGCAAATGGCCAAATAGGAGGGGTGGAAGAACAATGGAGAAAAATCAAAACTGCCATCACAGAGGCAACAAGTCTTTGTGTAAAACAAATAAAGAAAACAAAGCGGAGTAAAAAAACACTATGGTTCTCAAAAGAGGTGGCAGGGAAGGTTAAGGAGAAAAAGGCTGCATTCAAAAAGTATAAGGAATCACAGAGGGGGCAACGACAGGGAACTGTATCAATTAAAGCAGAAAGAAGTAGAAAGGCAGTCAGAATAGAAAGGCACAAACCGAGGAAAAATAGCCAACTCGGTCAAAAAGGGGATAAACCTTTATAGGTACATTAGGGAGCATAGAAAAGGTTAAGGGAGGGATAGTGAAGATTAATAAAGGAGAGGGGAGGTGGGCAGAGGGAGACAGTGAAAAGGCAGAGATACTGAATGAATACTTTGCTCAGTATTCACAAAAGAAGATGAGAGCAGTTACCTAAACCAGACAATAGAAGCACTCTGGGTGGGGGTTGATACCAGTCCATTCACAGAAGAAAGAGTCCTGAAAGAACTCCTAAAACTCAAGGTGGACAAAGCAATGGGCCTGACGGGATTCACCCCAGAATCCTAAAAAGAACTAAGGGGACCTAGTGACACCACTGACCACACTTTTAACAAATCATGGCAGGATGGGTGGTACCTGAGGACTGGAGGAGGGCAGATGTGATTCCCTTTACAAAAGTGGGAGCAAGGCAGAAGCAGGAAACTACAGACCTGTAAGTTTGACCTCAGTGGTAGGGAAAATGATGGAATCACTTCTGAAAGAAAAGAATTGTTGAGTACCTAGAGCCAGAGGGCACAGGACCCAAAGCAACATGGATTTACAGCAGGAAGGTCATGTCAGACTAATCTAATTGATTTCTTTGACTTGATGACCAAAGTAATAGACCAGGGAGGGCTGTGGATATGGCCTACCTAGACTTTGCAAGGCATTTGACACAGTCCGCACAAAGATTAATAATCAGTTAGCCCTGGGAATGGGTCCAGGGTGGTAGTCTGCGATGCAACTGGCTGCACAACAGGACACAGAAGGTAACAGTGAATGGAACACATTTCGAAGAAAGGGGGATTACTAGTGGAGTACCTCAGGGCTCAGTACTGGGTCCAATCCTCTTTAACATCTTTATGAGTGACATTGCAGAGGGTCTGGAAGGAAAGGTATGCCTCTTTGCAGATGACACAAAGATCTGTAACAGAGTTGATACACAAGAGGGGGTAGAAAAGCAATGTTGGAGGAATGGTCAGACATATAGCAACTTAGATTCAATGCAAAGAAGTGCAAAGTAATGCACCTGGGAAACAAAAACCCAGGAGAAGAGTACACAATAGCAGGAGAGGTACTAACAACAACAAAAATGGAAAGGGACCTGGGAGTAGTCATATCAGATGACCTAAAGGTGGGTAAGCAATGTGAAAAGTCAGTAAGGAGAGCCAGGGGGATACTGGGATGCATAGGAAGGGCATCACAAGTAGAAAAGGAAGTGGTTATCCTCTATACAGACAGTTGGTGAGACCCCATCTGGAGTACTGTGTGCAGTTTTGAGACCTCATCACAAGGACATAGACAGGATGGAAGCAGTCCAGAGGAGGGCAACTAAAATGGTGCAGGGTCTACATCAGAAACCATATGAAGAGAGACTGAGAGAGCTTAATATGTATACCCTTGATGAAAAGAGGGACAGGGGGACATGATAGAAACGTTCAAGTACCTCAAGGGAATCAACAAAGTCCAGGAGGGTAGCATCTTTCAGAAAAAGAGATGTGTAAGAACAAGGGGGCACAGTTTAAAGATAGAGGGGGGACGGCTCAGGGGTAATGTGAGGAAATTCTTTTTCACGGAGAGAGTGGTGGATACATGGAACAGCCTTCCTGAGGAGGTCGTTGGGTCTAAAACAGTGGGGGAATTCAAACATGCATGGAACAGACACAAAGCAATTATAGTGGGGGGTTGCAGGAAGCAGGCTGTTGATTAACTAGAATCTGCAGCTTATCCAGTAGGTAGGGAAATGGGCAGACTGGGTGGGCCAAGTGGTCCTTTTCTGCCGTCAAAGTCTATGTTTCTATGTAAAATTGAGTAGAGGAAGGGAGAGGAAAGGAACAGAAGAGGGGAGGGAAATCTGAAAGCAGATACAAATGGTTAGAAGAGGAGGGGCAGAGTGAGAGATGGAAAAACATTTATTAGGATAAATTGTGGATGTGTAGATAAGTTCGCCAGGGTGCAGAGGGAGCAGTTAGGTGGGGAAGCAGCTAGTACTGAAGGTAAGAAAGGAAGGATGAGTGACACGGATGCAGGGGATGGAAGGGTGGCAATCATAGGGGACTCCATAATTAGGGGTATTCACTGGGGAAGGAAAGGGGACTCAAATGCAAGCAGGAGGGTGGTCTGTATGCCAGGGATGACAGCGGGGAAAGTGGGCCCAAGAATAAGGGAAATAGGGAGGTTGGAGGAAAAGTTAGTTTAGTTATACATTTGGGAATCAATGACTTAGCTGGGGAGGAGGCTGAGGTAGTGCAAAGTAGATTCAGGGAGTTAGGGAATATCTGCAGGGAGGAAGTTAGTTCACTGGCCTTCTCAGAGGTGATACCAGTACCTAGGGCCAGCACAGCTAGGAAAAGATGAATAGAGGATTTTAATGGCTGGTTGAGAAAATGGTGCAGGGAGGATAGGTTCATCTGTATTGGGGACTGGGAGGAGACCTGGTCAAACAAAGCACTCTTTTCACCAGACAGGCTACACCTCAGTAGGGAGGGTTTCAGGGTACTCAGGGACAAACTGGGGGAATACATAACCACTACACTTAATTTAGACTACTGGGGGGGGCAGTGGGCAAGCAGGCCCACAGACTCTAAGAGGAGTGGACAGTGAACCTCCCACAGTAATGGAAGAGGTCTGGAGGAAGGAGGTGGGGGAAAGTACACAGTTAGCAAATGGAGAAGGGGGGTGAGGCACACAAAACAAGTGTATGTGGAGGGATGTACACAGAGGGGATAAATGTGAATAGAAAAAAAGAGGGAAGAGAAGGAAGGTCAGACTCTAGGTGGAGGGTGGTGTCTCTGAATGCGCAGAGTCTTGGAAACAAGATGGATGACCTGCAGGCACTATTAGCAGACAGGAGGGTGGACATAGCTGCAGTAACCGAGATTTGGGCAACATCACACCATGACTGGGACCTTGCTACCCCTGGATATAAACTATACAGGAGGGACAGGGTAGTAAGGAAGGGGGGAGGGGTGGCAGTTTATATCAAGGAAGGAATAACTTGCATGAGGGAGGAGTCTAAGGAAGGGGAGGTGGGGGCATTATGGATTCAGCTAAGGTCCAATAGAGGGAGAAAGGTGAGGTTGGGGGTGGTTTACAGACCACCCAGTCAAGATGAGGAGAGAGACAGGAAACTGATCTCACAAATATTGAAAGCTGCGGGGAAAGGAGAGGTGGCAATTGTGGGGGACTTCAACCTGCCCAAAGTGGACTGGAGGATACCATCCACAACATGTGCTAAGAGTCAGGTGATCCTGGAAGGACTGCAGAGTGGGTTCCTGACTCAGGGCGTCACTGAACCAACAAGAGCTGAGGCAATTCTGGATCTCGTGCTCACAAATGGGGAGCATGTACAAGAAATAATGGTCAGGGAGCCACTGGGCAGAAGTGACCATTGCACAGTGTGGTTCCATTTGGATATGGGCAGAGAAAGCATCCCGACTAAGACCAAAATCTTGTATTTCAGGAGGGCGGACTTCAGGAAAATGGGTGAGATTCTAAGGAGCCATCTGGTGGGCATCAGAGCAGATATGGGGGTGGACCAAAAGTGTGGTCCATCATTAAGGAAGGAATACCGGTTGCCACAGATGAGTGTGTTAGGCTCGGGGGAAGAAAACAAGGGCCAAAGCGCCTAGCTGGTTCAGTTCTGGGGTTGCCAAGGCAGTAAGGGAAAAGAAGTTGGCCTATAGAAAATTCAGGAAGACCAATAGAGAGCTGGATAGGGAAAATTACCTAAAGTTGGCTAGTGAGGCAAGTAAGGAAGTCCGGAGAGCAAAGGCACAGCAGGAGCTGCAAATTGCTGAAGGAATTAAGAAAGGGAGAAGGCTTTCTTTCACTATATAAGTAAGAAAAGAGACAAGAAGGAAGGGATTGTTAGACTTAAGAAAGGGGTGCAGGATAATGGAGGAAAAGCAGAGATACTAAATTAATACTTCTGTTCTGTCTTCACCATGAAGAAGGATGGACCAGTGCCTTCAGGAGGGAAAAGAGGAGCGGGGGGGAACACAGACATAGTGACAGAGGAGGATAGAGTGAGGGAGAGTCTGTTGGCATTGAAAGTGGACAGATCACCAGGCCTGGACAGAGTACATCCAAGGGTACTAAAGGAACTGGCTGAGGAGCTGGCAGGGCCACTAGCAGACCTATTTAATAGTTCACTAGAGTCAGGCGTGGTACCACAGGACTGGAGAACAGCATATGTAGTGCTTCTTCACAAAAGTGGTCCCAAGGATGATCCAGGGAATTACAGACCAGTCAGTCTGACCTACATTGTGGGAAAGCTCATGGAGACCATACTAAAGGAAAGGTTGGTGGCATATCTAGAACAGCAGGGTCTCCAGGATGAGAGGCAGCATGGGTTCATGGGGGGTTGGGAGAGATCATGTCAAACAAATCTGATTTGACTTCTTTGACTGTGTCACTAAGACAGTAGACAGGGGCCAAGCAGTAGACATCCTCTATCTTGATTTCAGTAAGGCCTTTGACTCTGTGCCTCACAAAAGGTTGACCGGAATGTTGGTGGATCTTGGAGTTGGGGAGAAGATGGCCAGACGGGTGGAAAACTGGCTGAGGGACAGAACCCAGAGGGTGGTGGTGAGGGGAGAGTTATCTGGCACCAGAGATGTAACTAGTGGGGTCCCACAGGGCTCCGTGCTGGTGCTAGTGTTGCTCAATGTCTTCATCAATGACATTGGGGATGGCATTAAAGGCAAAATGTGCTTATTCGCAAATGACACCAAGCTCTGTGGGAGAGTGGACACAGCTGAAGGGATACAGGACCTACAGAAAGATCTGGAAAAGCTGGGGGGGTGGTCCAAGATCTGGTAGCTTTGCTTTAATGCCAAGAAATGCAAAGTTATGCATACTGGAGCCAAGAATCCCAGGACACAGTATTACCTGGGTAGAGTCCAAGTAGCTGCATCAGAGGAGGAGGAGGAGGAGGAGGAGAAGGACCTGGGAGTGATGATCACTAGTGACCTGAAGCACTCCATGCAGTGCAAGACAGCAGCAGCAAAGGCAAACAAGATGCTGGGATGCATAGCTAGGGGGATCAGTAGTAGGAGAGTGGAGGTTATACTGCTCTTGTACAGGTCACTAGTAAGGCCACATCTAGAGTATGGAGTTCAGTACTGGTGCCCACACCTCAAAAAGGACATTAACCTGCTGGAGAAGGTACAGAGGAGGGATACAAAGATGATAGCCGGTCAGCAGGGCAAGGCATACGAGGAGGGTTGAGGGCACTGAACATGTACTCCCTGGAAGACAGGAGAGAGAGAGAGAGAGAGAGAGGAGATGAATGGGACATTCAAGTACTTGAAAGGGATAAATAATGTTGATAAGGAAAGTCGCTTTAAGCTGAGTGGCAACCATATCACGGGAGGGGGCACAGTCTTAAGCTGGAGGGTGGAAGGTTTGGGAGGGATGTCAGGAAGCAGTTCTTCACAGAAAGGGTGGTGGACACTTGGAATGCACTGCCGGAAGAGGTCAACTCGTTAAAGACAGTGAGCAGCTTTAAGAGAGGCTGGGATAGGCATGGGGGAAGATAAGAATCATGGGTAGGGAGGATGGGAGGAGTGAGGTGGGAGGGCAGGGACATTAGCTCAAGCTGTGGACCCTGCAATAAGAGCAGACTTGATAGACCAAATGGCCTTCTTCTGCTGGCTTGTTCGTATGTTTGTATGTCCTGTATTCATCCATTTTCTTCATGTAAGCCTCTGTTTGCTCCCCAAACAGAGAGTTACCCATGACAGAAAAATCCATAGCCTTAGTCTGGGTATCCTGTGCAAGGCTAGTACATCTGAGCCAAGCATGTCTCCTGAGAGACACAGATGTAGCCATGACTCTAGGTACCACATCACTGGAGTCCACAGCAGCATGAAATTGCATTTTTTGATGCCTCAATTCCATCAGCAGCCACCTCTTCCAGCTCTTTGGCTAGCTGGGGGGAGGACTGTTTAAACAGTTCCAGAACTGTATCCCATCTGGATTTCTGGTACCTGGCTGTGCAGACCATATCATTAACCTGCCTGAGTCCCAAAGAGGATGCCAAATACTGTTTTTTGGCCACGGCATCCACTTTCCTGGAGTCCTTATCTGGGGGTGTGAAGCCAAAGGAATGTTAGCCCTGTCACAGGCTGCAGCCTGCACTACCCCAACATGGCTGCTATGATTATAAAGGAACTCCGTAGCTGAGCCTGATAACATACACCTCCTGTCCATTCTCTTGTCCACAGGCGGTACTGAATTAGGAGTGTGCAAAATTTTGTGTGACTGTTTTCCCAAGGACTTATGAAGAGGGATAGACAGCCTTTTGGACTCTGGGATGTCCATCATTTCCACAAAATCAGGCTCTTCCTTCTCCTCTGCAGCTTCAACCAAGGGAAGCTGAAGGATTTCAGTCACCTTTTTGTAAAACAAAAAGTGTGAAGGGGACTCAGAGAGCCTGGCAGAAGAGACACCCGAGGGCCTGTCTGGGGAGATGTCCGGTTCAATGGGCACATCCAGACCCCCCCTGGTCATCATCATCACCGGGATCATCTTCGTCTCCCTCCCACTCCTCATAATAAGTATCTGGATCATAATCCGAAGGAGACGGATCCGACCGAACCGACCGCCTAACCAGCAGTACCGGTTCAGACGGAACCGGTCTAAGCGACTGAACAATACTAATCGCTTTGGCTATTTCATCCATGGTTGGAGAATGCGGTATAGGATCCAAACTGGTGGACTTAAGTTTTCATTTTGATGGAACTGGACCCTCAGGGTCAGCTCTACATTTGCCTGAGGAGGTATCGCCTAGGTCAGTAGGCACCTCCTCAGGTTCAGCCACAACCGAACTGGGCTGGCCATCCAGATATACAGACTTCTTGGCCTCCCTTCCCTTCAGCCTACTCAGTCTCTTATCTAGAGTGGATTTAGGAAAGTTTTTACAAGTTTGGCAGTCCGACTTGAGGTGGTCAAACCCCAGACAATAAACACATATGAGGTGGGGGTTGGCCTTGGCAAAGGTCTCCCCACACTCAGTACAGTGCTGAAACCCAGTGGGACCAGTTTTCTTTTTGGGTTTGTCAGATGTGGCCAACCTACTAAATTACACTATAGAAGCTTTCAAGCCAGGTAATGAAATAATCGATCGGTTACAAACTGTGTCACAAGTTTTGAAAAAGAACCAGAAAAGGCCCGGTTCTTTTGAAACCGATCGATACCAGAACACCACTCTAATCCCAGAAAATTCTTCTCAGGTAATAGAAACAATACATGGTTGGTTCCTAACTGGACCGACCGGCAAGAAATCGAGGAAAAGAGTAAGTTCCACACACACTTGAAAAATAAACACAGTCACTACCTATCTACAACACCACCTGTACCATAGACAGAGGCTGGAAATCCAAAAAAATAACAAATAGAATGGTTTAAACTGAATACTTTTTAAAACTTTACCAAACCAAGCAGAGGAATCTCCGGAGTGAAGTCACTGTTAGGCGGAATAAAGAATCTAACAGTTACACTGGGAAGTACCACAGAGAGAGAGGTTTGAAAACCGAGCTCCAGCTCAACGTTCTATGCTCCTGCATAGAGTTTAACTCCTTACTCTGAGCAGTTCAAGTGCTGGGGCTAACTGCATTAAGTCAGAATACAGCAAGATTTCATGTTGTTTGAAGCAACAGCAAGCAATTGTGCAGTTACATCAAAAGTCTAAACAAAAAAATATGTAAGTATATTAATAAAATAGGGATCCAGTAAAAATCCAGTGGAGATAGCAAGGCAATGTAATGAATATTTGTGTTCCTTACTCAAACCCAATCACAACTCAGTCCCCTGCCCCTGTACATTACCAGGAATGTCAACAGAATTAATATAAATACAGACAACATACTGCAAAAAATTCAGAATAAGAAAATCAGAGTGCAAGGTTTCCACTAAAATGCTGAAATTAAATATTGGGATAATCCATAATCAGGCACCCCCCTCAAAATATATATATTTTTAAATTAATAAATACAGGTTCAGGGTAAATTCTAGAATCAGTAAGATTTAAGTCAGCTACATGTCTAACAGTGATTTCAGTGCAGAGAGCAGCAGTGATTCACAAAGGGATAATCAGGTACCCTAAATGTAATGTGTCTCCATGAAAATGTGATCCAATTCCTGGGCAACATTACCTGACGGATATAATTTCTGTTATACCTTTGCAAAACATCTGCCATTGTACCACATTTGGCAGTCACTGAAAAATATTTCCCTGGCTATTCATCCCTGAATTATAAACAGCAGAACCCCAACCAACCAAACCATATGAAGATTCATCACTGTATGCCATGTATATTATGCAGACTGCGATACTCAACAGTTTTAGGGTAAGTTAATCTGTCTTGACTTATTTACTGCATATGCATCTCAATTGCTAAAGGGTCCTGACCATGTTCACCCTTCCTCAAGCCAAGCTAGCTACAGTATGTCTAACACT
Source organism: Neoceratodus forsteri (assembly GCA_016271365.2). NCBI lineage: Eukaryota > Metazoa > Chordata > Ceratodontiformes > Ceratodontidae > Neoceratodus > Neoceratodus forsteri. Next base: position 1,041,721,841 of record CM028130.1, on the reverse strand, counting down.
AGCACTGATGGGATGATTATGCCATTAGCAAGAATCTCTTTAAATAGCCTTTTCTGGCAAATTGAAACCTTCTCCATAGTGTTTTATTTGGCTTGAGAGAAGTTAAAGGAAAATTCCACCCACTGTCCAAGTCTGGTGCCTCTGTGATTTCTCTGAATTTGCTAAAAAAACTATCCTGCACATTTTGAGTCCTTTCATGGGAGACATCAATAAAGTAACCAAATAGTAAGTAAGGATTGGAGCACATAAAAACAATCACAAAGCCTGCTTAGAAGGTGGATGACCACAGCTGCAAAATTATTAGATTTGTTTACAAGCAGTCAAGCACTGCCTTCTACACAGGACACAAACATGCACACATAGCAGAACATAGCTACAAAGTGATTCAATTTGTCTACAAACACTGTCTTCCATTCAAGACACAAGCAATTGAATCAAAAGTCCACACACACACACACACACACACACACACACACACACACACACACACACAGCAGAACACAGCTGCAAAACTATTAGATTTGTTTACAAGCAGTCAAGCACTGCCTTCTATACAAGACAGACACACACACACACACACACACACACACAGAGCACAACATAGATGCAAAATGACTAGATTTGTCTACAAGCACTGTCTTCCACATAAGACACAAGCAATTGAATCAAAAGTACAAACACACACCTGCAAAATGATTAGATTTCTCTAAAACTATGCACATTATTATTACTCTGTTGTGTGAGTGAAGCATATCTGAACACTTGTAGCTCACAGAAATTAAAACAAACTACTAACATTATCATTAAACTTCAGTGTGAATGAAGCATATCTGAACACTAATAAGTAAACAGACCTGCACTCAAGCGGGGGGCCCTGTGACAAAAAACAGTACCTGGACGTTTAAAGTAAAGGTACAACCGTAGCAAAGGGTACTTAATAAATGAAGGTCCACACTAATGTTTACCAGATATTTTCTCCACGTAATGGTCACAGCAAACAATACATGCCCAACTGGGCCAGGGAAATGCTCTCCACATAGATCTTTCCCTGGCCCAGTGGGTTATGTAGTGTTTGTTTTGACCATTAAATGGAGACAATATTAAACATTATTTGGATTTTTATTTATTAAGTAACCTGAGCTAGGGTTGATCTGTGACTTTAAGCCTCCACATAACTGAACAGTGGTTATGTCACAGAAAGGAAATCTAGAATGCAACTGGCAGTATGACCCAAATATACAGGTTACTCACCTGTAACAGGAGTTCTAGGAGTGGTATATGTTGTTCATCCACACTTACTGGCAGGTTCCTTGCCACTTTAAATCTTGCCGGAAGGTCTTCAAGCTGGCTCCTCCCACCCACCTGGGTGGTAAACTCAGCTCCACCCCATGACGCCAGATCTAGCCCTCTGGAAGCCAGGTTGCGCGTCGAAGCCAGGGAGGTCAGGTGGGTTGTGTGGATGAACAACATATACCACTCCTAGAACTCCTGTTACAGATGAGTAACCTGTATTTCTAGGGACGTGGATATGTTGTTCAATCCACACTTACTGGCAGACTCCTAGCAGTTCTCCGGGGGAGGGAGGCAAGGCACGCACCCCCTACTTGGGAAATAAGAACTGGAGAACCGAGGTCCCAAAACGAGCATCCCAGCATGACTCTAGGTCGATGTGGTAGTGGGTACTGAAGGTGTGTGCTGACTTCCAGGTAGCAGCACTGCAGATTTCCTGGATAGGGACGTCCCTGGAAGCAGCCACCAAAGCAGCGGTATGGCGGGTAGAATGAGCTCTTATCCCTTTGAGAGGCTCCATGCCCGCCAACCTATAGCAGAGATCTATGCAGGAGGTGACCCACCTGCCTATCGTCCGCTTGGCTGCAGGTCTGCCAGGTGCGGCTTCAGCATAGGTGACAAACAGCTGGCGAACCTCTCCCTGAACTTCAGCCGTCCGCCTTATAATAAGAGAGGCTTCTCAGGGTCCAAAGTATGAGCCTCTATTCGCCCTCTGAGGTGTGATTGGGGTAGAACACCAGCAGGGTCAACACCTGGTTAAGGTGAAACTCCGACACCACCTTCGGAAGGAATTTCAGGTGGGGGCACAGGACAACCTTGTCCCTGTGGAAGACCAGATAAGGAGACTCGATGGAAAGTGCCTGGAACTCTCCCATCCTTCTGGCTGACATGATGGCCACCAAGAAGGTGGTCTTCCATGACGGGTGAGAGATATTACACCTGTGCATCTGTTCGAATGGCTTGCCCATGAGCTTAGCCAGTACCAGCAGTAGATCCCATGGAGGTGGAGGTTCTCGCACCAGAGGAGATATATGATCAAGACCTTTGAAAAGCACCCAACCACCTTCTCCTGTGTACTGACTGCTTCCGCCCATGCCCGTAAGCAGAGATGGCTGCCAGGTGCACCTTAAGGGTCGCCGACTGAAGCCCTAGCCTCAGAAAGGGACCACAGGTAGTCCATAAAGCTAGCTAAAGAACAGGAGGAAGGGTCCAACCCTTCTCCTGACACCAAATGGAGAATCTCTTCCATTTGAAGGCATGCATTTTCTGGTCGACTCCTTATGGGATGCCTCAACAACGTTGAGGACCTCGTCGGAAAGACAGGAGCCTGGAACTCTAGCCGGCTCAGGAACCAGGCATCAAGTGCAGGAATTGAAGGTCCGGGTGGAGTACTTTCCTTGTTGACTGGAGACCAGGTCCAGGCGGGCTGGATGCTGCCTCGGGAGCCTGGAGCTGAGGCTTAGGAGATCTGGATACCAGAACTGGCGAGACCAGTCTGGGTCTACCAGAATCACCTCGTCCTTGTCCCTCTTCACCTTGAGAAGCACCTTATGGATCAAGGGAAATGGAGGGAAGATGTAGAAGAGGCCGGGGTCTATGGCAGGAGATACTGTTGATGGGGGACCTGAATATGCCAGATGTTAACTGGAGGACATGTACTGCAGCCACATCCAGAGCAGGTCATTCTACGATGCCACTGCAGAAGCAGACCTTAGACAGCTAGTGCTGGAAACCCCACTCGGGAGGAGCAACACTAGACCAGGCCTCCTCAAATGGAGAGAGGATCACAAATTTAGAAGTCAGTAGACATCTGGGAACAAGCCACCACTGCACAGTGTGCTTCACAATGAGCACAACCATGGAGATATGCCATACAAAAACAAGGGTACTGGACTTTAGAAGGCTGACTTTGGCAAAATGGTGAACACCTAGAAGAATGCACTAGCAAATGGCCAAATAGGAGGGTGGAAGAACAATGGAGAAAAATCAAAACTGCCATCACAGAGGCAACAAGTCTTTTGTGTAAAACAAATAAAGAAAACAAAGCGGGTAAAAAAACACTATGGTTCTCAAAAGAGGTGGCAGGAGGTTAAAGGAGAAAAGGCTGCATTCAAAAGTATAAGGAATCACAGAGGGGGCACGACAGGAGAACTGTATCAATTAAGCAGAAAAGAAGTAGGAAAAGGCAGTCAGAATAACAAGAAGGCACAAACCGAGGAAAAATAACCAACTCGGTCAAAAGGGGATAAAACCTTTATAGGTACATTAGGGAGCATAGAAAAGGTTAAGGGAGGGATAGTGAAGATTAATAAAAGGAGAGGGGAGTGTGGGCAGAGGGAGACAGTGAAAAGGCAAGAGATACTGAATGAATACTTTTGCTCCAGTATTCACAAAGAAGATGAGGAGCAGTTACCTAAACCAGACAATAGAAAGCACTCTGGGTAGGGGGGGTTGATACAGTCCATTCACAGAAGAAAGAGTCCTGAAAGAACTCCTAAAACTCAAGGTGGACAAAGCAATGGGGCCTGACGGGATTCACCCAGAATCTAAAAAGAACTAAGGGGGACCTAGTGACAACACTGACCACACTTTTAACAAATCATGGCAGGATGGGGTGGTACCTGAGGACTGGAGGAGGCAGATGTGATTCCCCTTTACAAAAGTGGGAGCAAGGCAGAAGCAGGAAACTACTGAGACCTGTAAGTTTGACACCTCAGTGGTAGGGAAAATGATGGAATCACTTCTGAAAGAAAGAATTGTTGAGTACCTAGAGGCCAGCGGGGCACAGGACCCAAAGCAACATGGATTTACAGCAGGAAGGTCATGTCAGACTAATCTAATTGATTTCTTTGACTTGATGACCAAAGTAATAGACCAGGGAGGGGCTGTGGATATGGCCTACCTAGACTTTAGCAAGGCATTTGACACAGTCCCGCACAAAAGATTAATAATCAAGTTAGCCAGCCTGGGAGTGGGTCCCAGGGTGGTAGTCTGGGTAGCGAACTGGCTACACAACAGGACACAGAAGGTAACAGTGAATGGAACACATTTCGAAGAAAGGGGGATTACTAGTGGAGTACCTCAGGGCTCAGTACTGGGTCCAATCCTCTTTAACATCTTAATGGTGACATTGCCAGAGGGTCTGGAGGGAAAGGTATGCCTCTTTGCAGATGACACAAAGATCTGTAACAAGTTGATACACAAGAGGGGTAGAAAAAGCAATGTTGGAGGAATGGTCAGACATATAGCAACTTAGATTCAATACAAGAAGTGCAAAGTAATGCACCTGGGAAACAAAAACCAGGAGAAGAGTACACAATAACAGGAAGGTACTAACAACAACAAAAAATGGAAAGGGACCTGGGAGTAGTCATCATCAGATGACCCAAAGGTGGGTAAGCAATGTGAAAAGTCAGTAAGGAGAGCCAAGGGGGGATACTGGGATGCATAGGAAGGAGGCATCACAGAGTAGAAAAAGGAAGTGGTTATCCTCTATACAGACAGTTGGTGAGACCCCATCTGGAGTACTGTGTGCAGTTTTGAGACCTCATCACGCAAGGACATAGACAGGATGGAAGCAGCCAGAGGAGAGGCAACTAAAATGGTGCAGGGTCTACATCAGAAACCATATGAAGAGAGACTGAGAGAGCTTAATATGTATACCCTTGATGAAAAGAGGGACAGGGGGGACATGATAGAAACGTTCAAGTACCTCAAGGGAATCAACAAAGTCCAGGAGGGTAGCATCTTTCAGAAAAAGAGATGTGTAAGAACAAGGGGGCACAGTTTAAAGATAGAGGGGGGACGGCTCAGGGGTAATGTGAGGAAATTTTTTTTCACAGGAGAGAGTGGTGGATACATGGAACAGCCTTCCTGAGGAGGTCGTTGGGTCTAAAACAGTGGGGGAATTCAAACATGCATGGAACAGACACAAAGCAATTATAGTGGGGGTTGCAGGAAGCAGGCTGTTATTAACTAGAATCTGCAGCTTATCAGTAGGTAAGGAAATGGGCAGACTGGGTGGCCAAGTGGTCCTTTCTGCCGTCAAAAGTCTAATGTTTCTATGAAAATTGAGTAGAGGAAGGGAGAGGAAAGGAACAGAAGAGGGGAGGAACTGAAAGCAGATACAAAATGGTTAGAGAAGAGGAGGACAGAGTGAGAGATGGAAAAAACATTTATTAGGATAAATTGTGGATGTGTATAAGTTAGCCAGGGTGCAGAGGGAGCAGTTAGGGGGAAGCAGCTAGTACTGAAGGTAAGAAAGGAAGGATGGTGACACGGATGCAGGGGATGGAAGAGTAGGCAATCATAGGGGACTACAATAAGGGGTATTCACTGGAAGGAAAGGGACTCAAATGCAAGCAGGAGGGGTGGTCTGTACCCAGGGATGACAGCGAGGAAAATGGGCCCAAGAATAAGGAAATAAGGAGGTTGGAGGAAAAATTGGTTTAAGTTATACATTTGGGAATCAATGACTTAGCTGGGGAGGAGGCTGAGGTAGTACAAAGTAGATTCAGGGAGTTAGGGAATATCTGCAGGGAGGAAGTTAGTTCACTGGCCTTCTCAGAGGTGATACCAGTACCTAGGGCCAGCACAGCTAGGAAAAGATGAATAGAGGATTTTAATGGCTGGTTGAGAAAATGGTGCAGGGAGGATAGGTTCATCTGTATTGGGGACTGGGAGGAGACCTGGTCAAACAAAGCACTCTTTTCACCAGACAGGCTACACCTCAGTAGGGAGGGTTTCAGGGTACTCAGGGACAAACTGGGGGAATACATAACCACTACACTTAATTTAGACTACTGGGGGGGGCAGTGGGCAAGCAGGCCCACAGACTCTAAGAGGAGGTGGTCAGTGAACCTCCCCCCACAGTAATGGAAGAGGTCTGGAGGAAGGAGGTGGGAGGGGAAAGTACACAGTTAGCAAATGGAGAAGGGGGGTGAGGCACACAAAACAAGTGTATGTGGAGGGATGTACACAGAGGGGATAAATGTGAATAGAAAAAAAGAGGGAAGAGAAGGAAGTCAGACTCTAGGTGGAAGGGTGGTGTCTCTGAATCTTGAAGTCTTGGAAACAAGATGGATGACCTCCAGGCACTATTAGCAGACAGGAGGGTGGACATAGCTGCAGTAACTTGAGATTTGAGCAACATCACACCATGACTGGGACCTTGCTACCCCTGGATATAAACTATACAGGAGGGACAGGGTAGTAAGGAAGGGGGGAGGGGTGGCAGTTTATATCAAGGAAGGAATAACTTGCATGAGGGAGGAGTCTAAGGAAGGGGAGGTGGGGGCATTATGGATTCAGCTAAGGTCCAATAGAGGGAGAAAGGTGAGGTTGGGGGTGGTTTACAGACCACCCAGTCAAGATGAGGAGAGAGACAGGAAACTGATCTCACAAATATTGAAAGCTGCGGGGAAAGGAGAGGTGGCAATTGTGGGGGACTTCAACCTGCCCAAAGTGGACTGGAGGATACCATCCACAACATGTGCTAAGAGTCAGGTGATCCTGGAAGGACTGCAGAGTGGGTTCCTGACTCAGGGTGTCACTGAACCAACAAGAGCTGAGGCAATTCTGGATCTCGTGCTCACAAATGGGGAGCATGTACAAGAAATAATGGTCAGGGAGCCACTGGGCAGAAGTGACCATTGCACAGTGTGGTTCCATTTGGATATGGGCAGAGAAAGCATCCCGACTAAGACCAAAATCTTGTATTTCAGGAGGGCGGACTTCAGGAAAATGGGTGAGATTCTAAGGAGCCATCTGGTGGGCATCAGAGCAGATATGGGGGTGGACCAAAAGTGTGGTCCATCATTAAGGAAGGAATACCGGTTGCCACAGATGAGTGTGTTAGGCTCGGGGGAAGAAAACAAGGGCCAAAGCGCCTAGCTGGTTCAGTTCTGGGGTTGCCAAGGCAGTAAGGGAAAAGAAGTTGGCCTATAGAAAATTCAGGAAGACCAATAGAGAGCTGGATAGGGAAAATTACCAAAGTTGGCTAGTGAGGCAAGTAAGGAAGTCCGGAGAGCACAGGCACAGCAGGAGCTACAAATTGCTGAGAAGGAATTAGAAGGGAGAAGCTTTCTTTCACTATATAAGTAAGAAAGAGACAAGAAGGAAGGATTGTTAGACTTAAGAAGGGGTGCAGGATAATGGAGGAAAAGCAGAGATACTAAATTAATACTTCTGTTCTGTCTTCACCATGAAGAAGGATGGACCAACTGCCTTCAGGAGGGAAAAGAGGAGCGGAGACACAGACATAGTGACAGAGGAGGATAGAGTGAGGGAGGAATCTGTTGGCATTGAGGTGGACAGATCACCAGGCCTGGACAGAGTACATCCAGGGTACTAAAGGAACTGGCTGAGGAGCTGGCAGGGCCACTAGCAGACCTATTTAATAGTTCACTAGAGTCAGGCGTGGTACCACAGGACTGGAGAACAGCATATGTAGTGCTTCTTCACAAAAGTGGTCCCAAGGATGATCAAGGGAATTACAGACCAGTCAGTCCTGACCTACATTGTGGAAAGCTCATGGAGACCATACTAAAGGAAAGGTTGGTGGCATATCTAGAACAGAGGTCTCCAGGATGAGAGGCAGCATGGGTTCAAAGGGGGGTGAGGAGAGATCATGTCAAACAAATCTGATTTGACTTCTTTGACTGTAGTCACTAAGACAGTAGACAGGAGGCCAAGCAGTAGACATCCTCTATCTTGATTTCAATGAAGCCTTTGACTCTGTGCCTCACAAAGAGTTGACCGGAATGTTGGTGGATCTTGGAGTTGGGGAGAAGATGGCCAGACGGGTGGAAAACTAGCTGAGGGGCAGAACAGTGAGGTGAGGGAGGTTATCACAACAGAGATGTAACTAGTGGGGTCCCACAGGCTCGTGCTGGTGCTAGTGTTGCTCAATGTCTTCATCAATGACATTGGGGATAGGCATTAAAGGCAAAATGTGGCATATGCGCAAATGACACCAAGCTCTGTGGGAGAGTGGACACAGCTGAAGGGATACAGGACCTACAGAAGAAGATCTGGAGAAAAGCTGGGGGTGGTCCAAGATCTGGTAGCTTTGCTTTAATGCCAAGAATGCAAGTTATGCATACTGGAGCCAGAATCCCAGGACACAGTATTACCTGGGTAGGAGTCCAAGTAGCTGCATCAGAGGGAGGAGGAGGAGGAGGAGGAGAAGGACCTGGAGTGATGATCACTAGTGACCTGAAGCACTCCATGCAGTGCAAGAAAGCAGCAACAAGGCAAACAAGATGCTGGGATGCATAGCTAGGGGATAGTAGTAGGAGAGTGGAGGTTATACTGCTCTTGTACAGGTCACTAGTAGGCCACATCTAGAGTATGGAGTTCAGTACTGGTGCCTACACCTCAAGAAACATTTAACCTGCTGGAGAAGGTACAGAGAGGAGGGATACAAAGATGATAGCTGGTCAGCAGGGCAAGGCATACGAGGAGGGTTGAGGGCATCTGAACATGTACTCCCTGGAAGACAGGAGAGAGAGAGAGAGAGAGAGAGATGAGATGGGACATTCAAGTACTTGAAAGGGATAAATAATGTTGATAGGAAAGTCGCTTTAAGCTGGTAGCAACCATATCACGGGGGCACAGTCTTAAGCTGGAGGTGGAAGGTTTGGGAGGGATGTCAGGAGCAGTTCTTCACAGAAAAGGGTGGTGGACACTTGGAATGCACTGCGGAAGAGGTCAACTCGTTAAAGACAGTGAGCAGCTTTAAGAGGGCTGGGATAGGCCATGGGGAAGATAAGAATCATGGGTAGGGAGGGATGGGAGGAGTGAGGTGGGAGGGCAGGGACATTAGCTCAAGCTGTGGACCCTGCAATAAGAACGAGACTTGATAGACCAAATGGCCTTCTTCTGCTGGCTTGTTCGTATGTTTGTATGTCCTGTATTCATCCATTTCTTCTCATGTAGCCTCTGTTTGCTCCCCAAACAGAGAGTTACCCATGACAGAAAAATCCATAGCCTTAGTCTGGGTATCCTGTGCAAGGCTAGTACATCTGAGCCAAGCATGTCTCCTGAGAGACACAGATGTAGCCATGACTCTAGGTACCACATCACTGGAGTCCACAGCAGCATGAAATTGCATTTTTTGATGCCTCAATTCCATCAGCAGCCACCTCTTCCAGCTCTTTGGCTAGCTGGGGGGAGGACTGTTTAAACAGTTCCAGAACTGTATCCCATCTGGATTTCTGGTACCTGGCTGTGCAGACCATATCATTAACCTGCCTGAGTCCCAAAGAGGATGCCAAATACTGTTTTTTGGCCACGGCATCCACTTTCCTGGAGTCCTTATCTGGGGGTGTGAAGCCAAAGGAATGTTAGCCCTGTCACAGGCTGCAGCCTGCACTACCCCAACATGGCTGCTATGATTATAAAGGAACTCCGTAGCTGAGCCTGATAACATACACCTCCTGTCCATTCTCTTGTCCACAGGCGGTACTGAATTAGGAGTGTGCAAAATTTTGTGTGACTGTTTTCCCAAGGACTTATGAAGAGGGATAGACAGCCTTTTGGACTCTGGGATGTCCATCATTTCCACAAAATCAGGCTCTTCCTTCTCCTCTGCAGCTTCAACCAAGGGAAGCTGAAGGATTTCAGTCACCTTTTTGTAAAACAAAAAGTGTGAAGGGGACTCAGAGAGCCTGGCAGAAGAGACACCCGAGGGCCTGTCTGGGGAGATGTCCGGTTCAATGGGCACATCCAGACCCCCCCTGGTCATCATCATCACCGGGATCATCTTCGTCTCCCTCCACTCCTCATAATAAGTATCTGGATCATAATCCGAAGGAGACGGATCGACCGGACAAACCGCCTAACCAGCAGTACCCGGTTCAAACGGAACCTGATCTAAGCGACTGAACAATACTAATCGCTTGGCTATTTCATCCATGGTTGGAGAATGCGGTATAGGATCCAAACTGGTGGACTTAAGTTTTCATTTTGATGGAACTGGACCCTCAGGGTCAGCTCTACATTTGCCTGAGGAGGTATCGCCTAGGTCAGTAGGCACCTCCTCAGGTTCAGCCACAACCGAACTGGGCTGGCCATCCAGATATACAGACTTCTTGGCCTCCCTTCCCTTCAGCCTACTCAGTCTCTTATCTAGAGTGGATTTAGGAAAGTTTTTACAAGTTTGGCAGTCCGACTTGAGGTGGTCAAACCCCAGACAATAAACACATATGAGGTGGGGGTTGGCCTTGGCAAAGGTCTCCCCACACTCAGTACAGTGCTGAAACCCAGTGGGACCAGTTTTCTTTTTGGGTTTTGTCAGATGTGGCCAACCTACTAAATTACACTATAGAAGCTTTCAAGCCAGGTAATGAAATAATCGATCGGTTACAAACTGTGTCACAAGTTTTGAAAAAGAACCAGAAAAGGCCCGGTTCTTTTGAAACCGATCGATACCAGAACACCACTCTAATCCCAGAAAATTCTTCTCAGGTAATAGAAACAATACATGGTTGGTTCCTAACTGGACCGACCGGCAAGAAATCGAGGAAAAGAGTAAGTTCCACACACACTTGAAAAATAAACACAGTCACTACCTATCTACAACACCACCTGTACCATAGACAGAGGCTGGAAATCCAAAAAATAACAAATAGAATGGTTTAAACTGAACACTTTAAAACTTTACCAAACCAAGCAGAGGAATCTCGGAGTGAAGTCACTGTTAGGCGAATAAAGAATCTAACAGTTACACTGGGAAGTACCACAGAGAGAGAGGTTTGAAAACCGAGCTCCAGCTCAACGTTCTATGCTCCTGCATAGAGTTTAACTCCTTACTCTCCGGAGCAGTTCAAGTGCTGGGGCTAACTGCATTAAGTCAGAATACAGCAAGACTTCATGTTGTTTGAAGCAACAGCAAGCAATTGTGCAGTTACATCAAAAGTCTAAACAAAAAAAATATGTAAGTATATTAATAAAATAGGGGATCCAGTAAAAAATCCAGTGGAGATAGCAAGGCAATGTAATGAATATTTGTGTTCCTTACTCAAACCCAATCACAACTCAGTCCCCTGCCCCTGTACATTACCAGGAATGTCAACAGAATTAATATAAATACAGACAACATACTGCAAAAAATTCAGAATAAGAAAATCAGAGTGCAAGGTTTCCACTAAAATGCTGAAATTAAATATTGGGATAATCCATAATCAGGCACCCCCTCAAAATATATATATTTTTAAATTAATAAATACAGGTTCAGGGTAAATTCTAGAATCAGTAAGATTTAAGTCAGCTACATGTCTAACAGTGATTTCAGTGCAGAGAGCAGCAGTGATTCACAAGGGATAATCAGGTACCTAAATGTAATGTGTCTCCATGAAAATGTGATCCAATTCCTGAGCAACATTACCTGACGGATATAATTTCTGTTATACCTTTTGCAAAACATCTGCCATTGTACCACATTTGGCAGTCACTGAAAAATATTTCCCTGGCTATTCATCCCTGAATTATAAACAGTCAGAACCCAACCAACCAAACCATATGAAGATTCATCACTGTATGCCATGTATATTATGCAGACTGCGATACTCAACAGTTTTAGGGTAAGTTAATCTGTCTTGACTTATTTACTGCATATGCATCTCAATTGCTAAAGGGTCCTGACCATGTTCACCCTTCCTCAAGCCAAGCTAGCTACAGTATGTCTAACACTAGCACTGATGGGATGATTATGCCATTAGCAAGAATCTCTTTAAATAGCCTTTTCTGGCAAATTGAAACCTTCTCCATAGTGTTTTATTTGGCTTGAGAGAAGTTAAAGGAAAATTCCACCCACTGTCCAAGTCTGGTGCCTCTGTGATTTCTCTGAATTTGCTAAAAAAAAACTATCCTGCACATTTTGAGTCCTTTCATGGGAGACATCAATAAAGTAACCAAATAGTAAGTAAGGATTGGAGCACATAAAAACAATCACAAAGCCTGCTTAGAAGGTGGATGACCACAGCTGCAAAATTATTAGATTTGTTTACAAGCAGTCAAGCACTGCCTTCTACACAGACACAAACAGCACACATAGCAAACATAGCTACAAAGTGATTCAATTTGTCTACAAACACTGTCTTCCATGCAAGACACAAGCAATTGAATCAAAAGTACACACACACACACACACACACACACACACACACACACACACACACAGCAGAACACAGCTGCAAAACTATTAGATTTGTTTACAAGCAGTCAAGCACTGCCTTCTATACAAGACAGAACACACACACACACACACACACACACACAGAGCACAACATAGATGCAAAATGACTAGATTTGTCTACAAGCACTGTCTTCCACGCAAGACACAAGCAATTGAATCAAAAGTACAAACACACACCTGCAAAATGATTAGATTTCTCTAAAAAACTATGCACATTATTATTACTCTGTTGTGTGAGTGAAGCATATCTGAACACTGTGTAGCTCACAGAAATTAAAACAAACTACTAACATTATCATTAAACTTCAGTGTGAATGAAGCATATCTGAACACTAATAAGTAAACAGACCTGCACTCAGCGGGGGGCCCTGTGACAAAAAAACAGTACCTGGACGTTTAAAGTAAAGGTACAACCGTAAGAAAGGGTACTTAATAAATGAAGGTCCACACTAATTTTACTAGATATTTTCTCCACGTAATGGTCACAGCAACAATACATGCCTAACTGGGCTAGGAAATGCTCTCCACATAGATCTTTCCTGGCCCAGTGGAAGTATGTAGTGTTTGTTTGGACCATTAAATGAGACAATATTAAACATTATTTGGATTTTATTTATTAAGTAACCTGAACTAAGGTTGATCTGTGACTTTAAGCCTCCACATAACTGAACAGTGGTTATGTCACAGAAGGAAATCTAGAATGCAACTGGCAGTATGACTCCAAATATACAGGTTACTCACCTGTAACAGGAGTTCTAGGGTGGTATATGTTGTTCATCCACACTTACTGGCAGGTTCCTTGCCACTTTAAATCTTGCCGGAAGGTCTTCAAGCTGGCTCCTCCCACCCACCTGGGTGGTAAAACTCTCGGCTCCACCCCATGACGCCAGATCTAGCCCTCTGGAAGCCAGGTTGCGCGTCGAAGCCAGGGAGGTCAGGTGGGTTGTGTGGATGAACAACATATACCACTCCTAGAACTCCTGTTACAGATGAGTAACCTGTATTTCTAGGGACGTGGATATGTTGTTCAATCCACACTTACTGGCAGACTCCTAGCAGTTATCCGGGGGAGGGAGGCAAGGCACGCACCCCCTACTTGGGAAATAAGAACTGGAGAACCGAGGTCCCAAAACGAGCATCCCAGCATGACTCTAGGTCGATGTGGTAGTGGGTACTGAAGGTGTGTGCTGACTTCCAGGTAGCAGCACTGCAGATTTCCTGGATAGGGACGTCCCTGGAAGCAGCCACCAAAGCAGCGGTATGGCGGGTAGAATGAGCTCTTATCCCTTTGAGAGGCTCCATGCCCGCCAACCTATAGCAGAGATCTATGCAGGAGGTGACCCACCTGCCTATCGTCCGCTTCACTGCAGGTCTGGCAGGTGCGGCTTCAGCATAGGTGACAAACAGCTGGCGAACCTCTCCCTGAACTTCAGCCGTCCGCTCCTTATAATAAGAGAGCGCTCTTCTAGGGTCCAAAGTATGGAGCCTATATTCGGCCTCTGAGGTGTGATTGGGGTAGAACACCAGCAGGGTCAACACCTGGTTAAGGTGAAACTCCGACACCACCTTCGGAAGGAATTTCAGGTGGGGGCACAGGACAACCTTGTCCCTGTGGAAGACCAGATAAGGAGACTCGATGGAAAGTGCCTGGAACTCTCCCATCCTTCTGGCTGACATGATGGCCACCAAGAAGGTGGTCTTCCATGACGGGTGAGAGATATTACACCTGTGCATCTGTTCGAATGGCTTGCCCATGAGCTTAGCCAGTACCAGCAGTAGATCCCATGGAGGTGGAGGTTCTCGCACCAGAGGAGATATATGATCAAGACCTTTGAAAAAGCACCCAACCACCTTCTCCTGTGCCACTGACTGCTTCCCGGCCCATGCCCGGTAAGCAGAGATGGCTGCCAGGTGCACCTTAAGGGTCGTCGACTGAAGCCCTAGCTCAGAAAGGGACCACAGGTAGTCCATAAAGCTAGCCAAAGAACAGGAGGAAGGGTCCAACCCCTTCTCCTGACACCAAATGGAGAATCTCTTCCATTTGAAGGCATAGCATTTTCTGGTCGACTCCTTATGGGATGCCTCAACAACGTTGAGGACCTCGTCGGAAAGACCCAAGGCCTGGAACTCTAGCCGCTCAGGAACCAGGCCGTCAAGTGCAGGAATTGAAGGTCCGGGTGGAGTACTTTCCCCTTGTTGACTGAGACCAGGTCCAGGCGGGCTGGATGCTGCCTCGGGAGCCTGGAGCTGAGGCTTAGGAGATCTGGATACCAGAACTGGCGAGACCAGTCTGGGTCTACCAGAATCACCTGCGTCTTGTCCCTCTTCACCTTGAGAAGCACCTTATGGATCAAGGGAAATGGAGGGAAGATGTAGAAGAGGCCCGGGGTCTATGGCCTCGAGAAGGCATCCCCCTGCAGCGAGCCCTGCTGAGAGGGGTGGGCATGAAACAGCCTCAGCCTCGTATTTTCGCTGGAGGCAAACAGGTCCACCTGAGGAGTGCCCCAGTGGGAGAACAGATCTTGTACTACCTCTGGCAGGAGAGACCACTTGTGAAATGCAGCACCTATCTGGCTGAGGGCATCAGCCAGAGTGTTGGAGGCTCCTGCCACATGGATGGCTAGGAGATCCACCTCCAGTCTGCTCATGGGAGACCAAGTACGGACAGCCTCCTCGCACAGAGGCAAGGAGTGCATCCCGCCCTGACAGTTTAGGTAGTACATGGTCGTGGTGTTGTCCTTCTGGACCTAGACCACTTGACCCCGAACAAATGGAGCGAAGGCAGTGAGGGCTAGTCGGACCACTCGAAGATCCAGCAGGTTGATGAGGCATCGAGACTCCTGAGGAGACCAGAGGCCGTGCGCTCTTAGTTCCCCCAGATGGGCACCCCAACCCATCAGAGAGGCGTCGGTCGTTAGAGTGACCGTCGGCTCTGGGTGGACAAATGGGATACCCACCTGCAGATGAGCTGGAACGAGCCACCACTGGAGGCCGTTCCACATCTCCTGGGTCACTGTCATTGACTGGTCCAGAGGACCGGAGCACTGTGACCATTGGCGGGCCAACCCCCACTGCAGGGGACGCATGTGCCAGCGGGCCCAACGGACCACGCTAGTGCAGGCCACCATGAGGCCCAGGAGGCACAGGAAGTCCTGGGCAGGGCGCAATTGCCCAACCGGAAATGACTGGGCAAAGGATGAAAAGACCTCGGCCCTGTCCACCAGGAGCCGTGCTCTGGCTCGAAGAGAGTTGAGCTCTGCCCCAGTGAACTGAATCACCTGCGTTTGGCATGAGTTCCGATTTGGCCTCGTTGATGAGGAGGCCAATCTGAGAGCAGACCTGGAAAGCCAGATCCCTGGACCGCTCCACCTCCAGCTTGGAGGGGGCTGCAATCAGCCAGTCATCCAGGTAAGGATACACCCGGACCCTCCAGCACCGCAGGAATGCTGTCACCACTGTCATGCATTTGATGAAGACCCTGGGAGCTGGAGAGAGGCTGAAGGACATGGCCCAGAACTCGTAAAGGGATCCCTCTGCCCTGAAGTGGAGGAATCGCTGGTGAGACGGACGGATTGGGACATGAAAGAACACATCCTGGAGGTCCAGAGAACAGACCCAAATGCCTCGTTCCAAGGATGGAATGATCTGAGCCAGAGTGACCATCCTGAAGGTATGAGACCTTAGGAACTTGTTCAGATCATGTAGGTCTAGAATGGGGTGCCAGCCCCCCCATCCGTTTTGGGACCAGGAAGTACCTGGACACAAACCCTGGGTCTGGTGGAGGATCCGCCACCTCCCTGATCACCTCCTTCTGGAGGAGCACAGCAATGTCGGCTCGACGAGCTGACAGAGAGGCTGTGAACCTGTAGCCTCCTATGGGGCGACGTACCCAGGGGTGGGGGACTGCTCGAATTTCAGAGGCATACCTTTCCTACTACTTCCAAAACCCAGTGGTCCATGGTGATATCGGACCAGGCGGAAAGGTAGTGGCGTGGAGCTGCCCTCTCCACGGGGGCACCTGGAGGAGGACGAGGTTGGGGGCATCACCCTCAACCCCTCACTGGGCAGGCTTGGAGGAAGGGCCGGCCGAGGAGCCACCTGGACCTTTCCCTCCCGGCTTCCTGCTGGAGGAAGCAGCAGGCATGGCTTTGGGGTGACAAGTGCGAGCCTGCTGGTCCTGATGCTGGTGTTGCTGGGCCGTACGTGCTACAGGGGCAGAAGGACGAAAGAGCTTACGCTGCTGATGGTGGCCTTTGTCCTTCTGGGCAGACATGACTGAGTCCAAGGTGGCATTGGACTTCTCGATCCGTTGCAGATGACCCTCCACCCTGGGACCGAACAAGTCGGTACCCAAGAAGGGAACATCTGCCAGCTTGTGTTGGGTATCCACCGTAAAGGTGGAGATCTGCAGCCAAGCTCTGCGGCACATAGCCACTGCGGCCGCTACTGACTGGGCACACGAGTCAGCGATGTCCAAGGAGGTTTGGAGCTACTGTTTGGCCACCGCCCTTCCCTGATCCCGCACCTGCTTGACCGTCATTTGAAGGTCAGCCAGGAGATGAGGAATCACCTCATCCATGAAGCCCAAAAGGGCATGTGAAAAGTGTGCCATTAGGACGGCTGAGCTGGCCTGATGAAGGCCTAGAGAGGAAGCAGCACAGACTTTCCGCCCAGAGTAGTCCAGTTTCTTGGACTCCTTATCGGGCGGCTTGTCCACATCCAGAGAGTTCCCGGAACGCCGGAAAATGCTGTTGGTCACTAGCCCCTCCACGGAGGGGTGCTCCGAGAAACCGGAGAGTGAACCGGTGGGAACAGCATACTTCCAAGCCATCCTGGTCGAAGGTGCTGGACAAGAAGGTGGCCGCTGCCATAGCTCCAGGGCAGGGCCAACAATGGCTTCGGCCACCGGGAAGACCTCCATGGGGGAATCTCCTTGGTCCAGTATCTCCATGAGGGGATACTTGGCCCATTTTGAAATGGGTTCGAGCTTCATCCCAGTGGAATCTGAGATGAGCCAAAGCATTCCAAGGAACGAGGATGGGCTCATGTCCACCAACTGACGCCCAGTGGACTCCAGGGCAAGCGGACTGTAGAACAAGGAGTCGTCGTCGTCAGACTCCAAGGAGTCTGCAAACAGCTGCCAAGCGCCTGATCCGTCCTCCACCTGCTGAGGTCGATTGGAAGTGAGGGTGATGGACAACCGGTGGGGCAAGCCCTGACCCGACCAAGAATCCTTGGTCAGGGCCCCAGTTTTAGGTTGTGGAGGCAGGGGCTCCACCACAATGGGTGGCGCAGCAGGTTTCAGCTGAACAACCAGTGCCGGCTTCGGCTCCTCGACTACTACGAGGGGTTGTTTCGGCCGCTCCGGTGACAGCCACTTAACGGCTGGAGAAGGCGACGGAGTCAGCTTGTTCCCAGACAATAAGAGCTGCTGCCACATTAGATCCTTGTAGCGCTGATGCAATTTGCGCCGGAGCCTATCCTCTGAAGAGGACGACAAAGATGAGTGGCGCCGCCACTTTCCATGGTGCCGAGACCGCCAACGTCGGCAGGACCGGCTGGAACTGGAAGAGGTCCGAGACTGAGACCAAGACTTCCGGGGATTCGGAGGGTGGGTCTGAGAGGGGGCGGGGGAAACCCACTCATCCCTCGGTTCAGGGAACGACGGGTAGAGAAAAATCTCAACCACGTCGACAGGTGTCTCGGACGGCTGACCTGATGGGGACACCATGAAGCCAGCGGCCTTAGCCGCAACCTCGACCAAAGTCGCGTATTGACTATCTGGGAAAGGGGATCTCTTCTGCTCCCATGAATGTCGACGGTGGGACTTACCTTTGGAGTCCTTCTTTTTGGACCGAGAGGAATGTCCCAAAGGCCCTTCTCCCTTGGTGGAGAGGGACTGGCAAAGCTCCTTAAAAGAAGCTGTGTAGGAGGAGCCCAAGGAGAGCGGGATAAATGCCGCGACCGAGGATGATGAAGATGCAGCCTGGGCTGCCTCCTCCTCAAGGGCGATCATCTGTTTGAGCTGTTCAGCTGAGTCCGCAGTTGTGGACACTGCCCAATGGGCCTCCTTCAACTTGACCGGAGGATAATGTTTCTCGGGTCGCTCCAACAGCAGTCGGGCAGCACGGTCTTCCAAGACTGAAGCTGAAAAGGATTTGCACAACTCACAAGCCTGTGAGTCATGGCCGAGTCCAAGGCAATGAACGCACGTGGAGTGCGGATCGGTGTGGGGCATCTTCTGCCCACAGTGGCATCGACGAAATCCAGGAGTCGATGTGTCCATCGCAGCCGCGAGGGAAAGAGAAGACTAAAGTCTTTTGAATTTAAGAATAAGTTTCGGACTGACCGAAGAGTGTGGATCCAGGTCTAAAATGCAGAGCACTAAGGAGGGAACCTGAGCTTCCAAGCGGTAAGAAAGATCTGACGTCATGGGGCGGAGCTGAGAGTTTTACCACCCGGGTGAGTGGGAGGAGCCAGTTTGAAGACCTTCCGCAAAATTTAAAACAGCAAGGAACCTGCCAATAAGTGTGGATTGAACAACATATCCAGTCCCTAGAATAAATTACTCTGTTGTGTGAGTGAAGCATATCTGAACACTGTGTAGGTCACAGAAATTAAATCTACAACTTATGAACATTATCATTGAACTTCAGCATGAGTGAAGCATATCTGAACACTAATGAGTAAACAGACCTGCACTGTGGGGGAGGTTACCCTTTGACAAAAAAAAAAACAGTACCCGGAGGTTTAAAGTCAAGGTACAACCTAAGGTGTATAACCTTTAGCGCAGATCAGTGACCTCCCTGTGTCAATGGCCACAATTACTGCTAAACATTGAAAGCAGGCAACAAACAATATAAGCATAGAACATGGACATGGAAAAATTATTATAATTTTCAGACTAGAGTATTGGATTGCTTACTGTACTGCTGTTTTTTTCCTTGTGTTTGCTGTTGTGCTAGCATATACTGCAACAGGGAAATTAACTATCACAGTCAAACGTTTGTGCACTGGAAAGGCTCAGCTGCCTACAGAGTCCTTCCTTCCCTGACACACACACATACACACCCTCCCCCCCAAAGAATTATGACGTGGTGCCTGTTACATGAAAATAGCTACTAAAGTATGAATATAGCCCTTGAGGTTGTAAAGGTGTCCTGTGAAAGTTTTTAAATATTATAAATACATTTGCAAGTACCTAGATAATGAAATTAATGTGTCTGAATAGTACATGAATAAAAATGAAAATTACGTACCTACCGTAATTCTTGATCTTCTCTTGTATCTTCACCATTCATTACTGCTTGGACGTAAACCGGAGGTACGCACCTGCCACGGGAGTTTTTTTTTTTTTTTTGAAAGAAGTCGGCGCCGCCCCCGAGACTGACACTCTATGTGGTGTGCGAGGGGCAGCCATTAGGCGCCGCAGATTCCTCCTCCATCCCAGTTCTGTCAGCCGGAGAGGTGAAATAATGATGAAAAAAAAGGAGGGCGAACAAGAGAGCCGAGGGATAGATAAAGGAAAGGATATAAACTGAAAAAGGAATAAGCTGACAGAGGACAGGAAACAGGAGAACCTACCTTACGGGACCGCAGGCCTCACTCCTGGGGTGGCTCTGAGGGAGGAACAGATAGGGGAAAGAGAGAGGAGAAGGAAGAAAACGAGAAAGAGAGGGGGATGTTGGGAGGAGGGAGACGTTCTGCCAAGCTGTGAAAATTTGGCTTGTAGGCTCGTAAGCTCAGAATCAAGGAGAGGGAGCAAGGATCCCACTTAGCAAAAACTATTGAAGAAGGTTCAACTGAACCATTTGCACAGCTTAGTACACAAAAGGCAGACTCTCTGCACCTCCCGCTATCCCCAACCCCTTACATTCTAGCCGAGAGCTCACAGACTGCCAAGGCAGAAATCTTTTTCTGAAGGAGGGCAATCAACAAGGAAGGGGAAGGAAGCCCACTAACACCCTGTTAAGTGCTAACACAGATGTGTGTGGAGAGAGTGGTTGTATTTGAAGCCCTACAGAGGGCACCCCTTTGCAGAAAGAACAGAGTGGGAACTCAGTCTGACTCCCCAAAGGCAAAGTAAAAAGATTACCAGTTCAAGGCAATTGGAGTGCCAGCACAGCGTTTAACTTAGCATAGGCTAACGCAAATAAGAGATTCAGACATGCCAGAGGGGACCTAGAAAAAAGAAACCGAACCATCGAAGGAATGGCTTCTTTAATTGTGAACTGAACAACATGGCTTAAGAAGGATCCAAGAGGTCACCCTCGGGGGAATCAGAAAGAGTTCCCTCAGGATAGAAATAAATCCTACTCGTTCCCCTCTCCTTCTCAGAAAAGTGGATCCGTTCAGAAAGAAGAACGGAAGGCTCAAAAAAGTTTCCTTTTTTTTTTTTAATCTTTAGGTTTTAAGGCCAATAAAGGAGGGAGGAGGAACGAGCAGGGAGGAGGAGACGCTGAAGAAGGTGGGCGGGTATCAGTAATGAATGGTGACGATACAAGAGAAGATCAAGAATTACGGTAGGTATGTAATTTTCATATCTTCCCTTGTCAATCTTCACCATTCATTACTGCTTGGATGAGTACCAAGCCCCCCCGAAGAGGGACTAGGAAGAAAAAATTACTCACCTTAGTAATGTTGTTTCTTCTAATGGAGTCTTGCTATATTATGACATATGCAGTTTGACCCAGCCTCGAACTGCTGCGGAGGTGAAAGAGTTAACTTTCCATGCCAGGCATGGAACCTTGCGCCCGAGTTCGGTTGAGAACTCTGTCTGTTGTTCTTCAAACTCAAACTGTCAGATCTTTACGAGCAAAACTCACTAAGATTCTGTGTGGAAGCTGTAAACCTACACTAGCCAACTGCTACTAAAATATTAACACATTTTTTGGTTCCAAAACAAAGACTCAAGTCAGGGGATCCAAAATAAAAACACAACACCCAAACACCCCAAAAAGGGGGTGAAAAAACAAGGTGGGCATTTACTAAGTGCCAACACTGCACTGCCCACCCACATCCCAAAAGCAGAGGTTCTGAGAGGGGCAGGGGGAGGAGGTCATAATATAGCAAGACTCCATTAGAAGAAACAACATTACTAAGGTGAGTAATTTTTTCTTCAAACAACATGAAGTCTTGCTATATTATGACATATGCAGACTACACAACAGTACCTCCATGGAGGAGGGACAGAACCTACTTAGAAAATAGGCTCTGAAGCACAGCTGTGCCAAACCGAGCATCACTCCTAGCCTGGATGTCCAGGGAGTAATGCTTGGTGAAAGTGTAACTGTTTTCCAGGTAGCTGCTTGACATATCTCTATGATAGGGATGTCCCTGGCTGCAGCCAGGGACGAGCTGTACCTCAGTAGAGTGAGCCCTCAGGCCTGAAGGGGAACCTTACCCAGTTTTTGATAACAAAATTGGATACAAGAGACAATCCACCTGGCAATGGATCTTTTAGTGGCAGGTTTCCCTTTACCAACCTCACCATAAGTGAGGAACAGCTGGAGGGAGTCAAGCCTGTGACCCTTGGTACGCTCTATGTAGTAACTAAGGGCTCTCTTCACATCTAAGCTGTGCAGCCCCCTCTCGCCAGAGGAGGAATGGTCAGTGAAGTACACTGGAAGAGATATAGATTGATTAAGGTGGAAATCAGAAACCACCTTAGGCAAGAACTTCCTGTTGGTCCTGAGGACCACTTTATCTCTGTGAAAGGAGATAAAATCAGACTCCACTGACAAAGCTTGTAATTCACTTATCGTCTGGCAGAAGTGATGGCTACCAGAAACACAGTTTTCGAGTCAAGTACTTAAGCACTGCTAAGACAAGGGCTCAAAGGGTTACTAAGCTGAGCAATGCAAACATTAAGATCCCAGGCGGGAGAGGGTCCCTGAATGGAGGGTTGGTGTGAAGCAATCCTTGAAAACTTGGAGAATACAGGGTGAGCAGAAAGAGAAGTGGGCTTTCCTGCTGATATAAAAGCAGAGACAGCTGTCAAGTGCACTTTCAGGGTAGCTGGCCTCAGCCCCAAAGTATTTAAGTGGACCATATAATCCAGGACTGTGGGCAGATCAGCAGATTCTGGGGAAATATGTTTTCCAGAGCACCATATGGAAAACCTTTTCCATTTAGAATTATAAGTAGCCCTGGTAGAAGGCTTCCTAGAAGCTTAAGATATCAAGTACACCTTGAGAAAGGTGTAGGTCAGCAACTCTAACTCCTTCAAGAGCCAGGCCTTGAGATTGAGGGATTTGAGATTCGGGTACCAAACTCTCCCTTGGGCACAGGTTAACAGATTGCGATTCCTGGGAAGACACAGGGGAAGGTGGACTGCTAAGGACAGAAGGAGTGGATACCAGGGCTGTCCGGCCCAATCTGGAGCAATCAGAATCATCTTGCAAGGTTGAGATCTGATTTTGACTAGCACCTTGAACAAAAGAGGGAAGGGGGGGAAGGCATAGAGAAACTTCCCTTCCCAGTTGAGAAGGAAGGAAGGCATCCAGGGGGACTGAGACCAACACTGGGGGCCTGCAGCAAAATAGCGGAAGTTGGTGATTGTCTGGGGCTGCAAAAAGATCTATCTGAGGGGTGCCCCACCTGGCAAATACTACCTCCAGTACTAGGGGGTCCAGAGACCATTCGTGATGGCCCTGGGAAATCCTGCTGAGAGCATCTGCCAGGACATTGTCCTTGCCTGGGAGGTGAACTGCCATGAGGGAGGAGTTCAGGGAATAAGCCAGAGACCACAACTTCATTGCCTTGGTGCACAAGGCCAAGACCGAGTGCCCCCTTGCTTGTTAATGTACCACATTGTAGTGGTGTTGTCTGTTCTGACCTGTACCACTTTGTTCTGAACAGATGCAGAAAAAACTGAAGTGCTAGAAAAACTGCTCTGAGTTCCAACAGATTGATGTGGAGCAGAGATTCCTGAGGGGACCACAATCCCTGGGTGGTGAGGTTGCCCATGTGAGCTCCCCACCCCAAGAGGGACGCATCTGTAGTAAGGGTCAAGGAGTGAGATTGAGGGATGAAAGGAACCCCTGTCTCAGGGCTGCTCTGATCCTGCCACCACTGTAGGGCCTGGATCAGGGTCTGAGTTACTGGGATCAATTTGGTAGAGGATCTCTCCTTTGAGACCAGAAGGCTCTCAAATGGAACTGAATGTCCCTCATCTGAAATCTTGCTCCCTGCACTACTGCTGTGGAGGCAGCCATGTGCCCTAGGACTGCAGAAAATGCCTTGCTGGTCGAGAGACCTGCAGAGTGAAGGAGAGGCCAGAGCCACCAGGGTCTTTGCTCTTTCTAGAGGGAGAAAGCTCTGGCCTGCTTTGTGTCCAGTTCTGCGCCTATGAAAGTGAGTAGCTGAACAGGCTCTAGAACTGACTTTGGGAGATTGAGAAGGAAACCTAGAGATGTAAGCAGCTGCTGGGTAACCTGAAGGTGTAATTTGACTTGGTCTGGAGACGCCCCCACTATGAGCAATTCGTCCAGGTAAGGAAATATGGCAATCTTTTGCCTTCTTAAATGAGCAACTGCTACTGCCAGGCATTTTGTGAATACCCTTGGGGCAGAGGTGAGGCCGAAGGGTATTGCTCTGAACTGGTAATGGCCTGAGGGCAGTTCGAATCTGAGGTACTTTCGGTGGGAGCTTCTGATGAGAACATGGAAGTAGGCATCCTTGAGGTCCAGGGATGCTAGCCAGTCCCCTGGCCTTAGAGATGGTAAAATAATTCCCAGAGTCACCATTTTGAATTTTGGTTTTAAAAGGTGCTTGTTTAGGTATCTGAGATCCAGGATGGGCTGCCATTCTCCTGTCTTTTTTGGGGTAAGGAAGTACCTGGAGTACAGTCCTTTGCCCTGGTGTAGGGGAGGTACCTTTTCTACAGCTCTGAGAGCCAGGAGGGTTGAGACTTCTGTTTCCAGAGCGAGAGCCTCTGATGGATTTGCAGGTGGAAAGGATCTGGTTCTCATCTTGGAAATTTTTGAAGCTGAGAATTAGTCCCTGGCTTACTACTTCCAGGACCCACTTGTCTGATGTTAAAGACTCCCAGTCCTGGACGAAGTAAGCCAGCCTGCCCCCTACAGGTAATGGAGAATCGGCCCTGGCCCTCCCATCAGGGTGCCTATTTGGCAGGGGCTTTAGGCTGAGGGTGGGAGCAGGCCTGCTCATACCCCGTCTGCCTCTCCCTCTGAAGAACCCCCTCTGGGCATAGGCTGAAGAGGAGGCCTGGGCTTGGTAAAAAGGTCTGTGAAAAGGCCTGCCCCTGGAAAGCTGCCTCTGAGGAGTGGCCTGCCTTTCCTTGGCCTGTGCACTCCTATAAGTGGTCCTATACTCATCCATTTTCTTCATGTAATTCTCGTCTGCTCCCGAAACAGAGAGTTACCCACAACAGGAAATCCATGGCCTTAGCCTGGGTATCCTGTGACAGGCTAGTACACCTGAGCCAAGCCATTCTCAGTGAAGCCACAGATGTAGCCATGACTCTTGAAGATACATCATTAGAGTCCACTGAGCAAGGAACTGCACCTTGGATGCCTCAATACCATCAGCAGCCACCTGCTCCAGCTTCTGGCAGCTGGCCAGGGACCTGTTTCGCTAGAGCCATAACAGTATCCCATCTGGATTTCTGGTGTCTGCAACATAGGCCATATAATTTGCCTGTCTGAGTCCCAAGGATGCTGCCATGTACTGTTTCTTTGCCATGGCATCAATCCTCCTGGAGTCCTTGTCAGGGGGTGTGGCCAAGGAATATTTGCTTTATCACAGGTTGCCAGCCTGCACTACCCCAACATGGCTGCATTGTTGTGAAAGGAACTCCATATCAGGGCCTGACAATGTGTACCTTTTGTCCATTTTTATCCACAGGAGGTATAGTGTGAGGAACTTTTAAATTGTTATTGTCTGTTTCCTAAAAGATTTATGTAAAGGAATAGACAATCTCCTAGACTCTGGGATATCCATCATTTCTACATAGTCAGGCTCCTCCTGTTCATCCACAGCTTCTTCCAAAGGGAGCTGGAGGTTTCAGCCACTTTCTTATAAAACATAAAATGAGAAGGGACTCAAAAAGTCTAGGGGAGACACTCCTGAAGGTCTGTCTGGGGAGATGTCCGTTCAATGGGCACATCCAGACTTTCAAAATCACATTCACTCTCTTCATAATCTTCCTCCCTCCCCCGGTTCATAAAATTCTCTATATCATATTCTGAACCAATGGCACCAATCGAACCGACCGCTACTCTGATGGTGCCGTTCGTCGAACCGGGAAAGCGACTGACAATTTTGATCGCTTGGCTATCTCTGCTGCGCGGTTGGAGAAGGAAATTTTGGCTCCACACCTGCTGATTTTCTAGCCTGTTTACTGGGACTGACTCCTCCGAGTCAGCCTCCGCTTGCTCGAGGAAGTCTCGCCCTGGTCAGAGGGCACTTCCTCCAGTTCGGTTGGCACCAACCGGCTGGCCATCCGGTCAGCGGATCTTTTAGCCCCCTCATTCCCTGAGCCTACCAACCTCTTATCCAGGGTAGCTGCAGGAAATTTTGCAAATCTGGCAGTCTGTATTGAGGTGGTCAAACCTCAGACACAAACACATGGTGTGTGGGTCAGCCTTGGCAAAGGCTTCCCCACAGACACTACAGTGCTGAAACCCAGTGGGCCTGGTTTTTCTTTTGGGTTTCTCAGACATAGTGCCAGCCTAAGCAAAAACTTGCCCGTTTTGACAATCTGCAATCAAGACACCTTATCGGTTCCCAACCGTCACGGGTCGGAAAAACTGTAATGAAATCCTAAGTGAACCGAGCAAGAACCGGAACCGCACTCAAATTGCATTTAATAAAGTTTACTGAACCTGATCGGTTCAAACCGAACCGATAATATCGCTTGCAAGTTCCACACAGAAATAATGTAAAACCTATCTATTACTTACGATACCACAGACAGAGCTTGAACCGACCGGTTGCGGTTAAAATATAGACAAAATGCGGTTTGAAAGCCGAGAAATTACACTTTTTAACCGACAAAATGAACCGAGCAGCAGAAGAAATCTCCGGAGCGACTGTTCAGTGAGGCGGAGTAAAGAATCTGACAGTTTGAGTTTGAAGAACAACAGACAGAGTTCTCAACCGAGCTTGCGCTCAAGTTCCATGCCTGGCATGGAAAGTTAAGTCTTTCACCTCCGGAGCAGTTCGAAGGCTGGGTCAAACTGCATATGTCATAATATAGCAAGACTTCATGTTGTTTGAAAACCCTGTGGGGAATAAGACCCTCAGCCCCCTATTGGTGAAAAACAGAAGGAAGAGACCCTGGCCTTACAAGACAGGAAGCCTAAGGCCGAGGAGAGCTAGGAGATGTCCCCGGAGATGGGGAGATGGAGGAAGCCCTTGCAGAAGCCTCCTAGCCCTGGTGGGAAAAAAGGCAGGTCCCTTGGAAGGTGGAGTGAATCACCCTACGCCGGGCCCGGAGTGATAATCTTGATAGCCGAAGCCATGCCGTCCGCCTAATGCAGAGCACTGTCCCCGCAAGCCTGGAAGCCACCTCACTGACGTTGTAGAATGCCCTTGCTTGATGCCTTGCCAGTTCCAGGCCTATAGCGGAGAGGGCAATGGCTTGTCTAGATTGCTCCATATCAGGCATAGATGCTAGAAGCTGGGATAGCACTGACCATAAATGCATGTTGTAGGCAGCATGGTGAGCCTGAAGAGATGCAATGCAAAACATCGCACGAGAAGAAGAACACTCTTCACCCCCACCGGTCAAACTGTAGGGAATCTAAGTCCAGTGGATGGTTGTGCGCCAGGTGGCGACAGCTGGAGTGAGTTACTAGGAACCACAATCCTGAGGGTGGATTGGGAAGAGTACCTAGAGACTCAGATGGGGCACAATACCTCCTCCTGCAGTCTACCAGGGCTGGGAAAGGGGTGGCTGGAGACTGCCAAGTTTGGATAGATGCCTCCTGGAAAGGGGTAGACCTGGATGGCACCACCAAATGCTGGGCACTGAATTCACCAAGGAATTCACGCCTCTCCTACTCGGCATTATCTCTTCAGACAAATGAGATACGAAGATCCCTAACCATCCATGATAGGAAGCGCTGATATTCAGTGAAATCAGCGTTGAACAAGAGGTGAGCAATGGGTTCCTCTCCCTCCAAGGAGGGAGTCGAGGAGGCTGAGGAACTCGAGTGTTCAGAGGACTCCTGCGGCCGTGGGGACAGGAGAAATACCCACTCATGCATGTATCTAACATATGATGGGAAGGTCGCCGCAGTACCTCTGAACGTCTCCCAGGATAACAGGCCCATAGAACCAACATGGCCTGGAAGAGAGGAGGTGGCTGCAGAGGAATGGAAGAGGGGTACCTACGAGAAGGCAACTGTCCTCTGCTAAGGCTCTGAAATCCAGGGAATGGAGCCCGAGCTGGCGGGTTCCCGGATATCAAACCAGGTCGCAGAGCAGAACCCTGGGGATGCGAACTCTGGAACAGCCTAGAAAGGGAATCTCCCCTGTAACACACATGGGGTTGCATGGAAACAGAAGGGCAACCCACAGCAACGCTACTGGAGGGGTCCCTCGAGCCTAAGATGGAGAGGCGGGGCTTGGCGCTATGGCTCCTCCCTACAACCCAAGGGGTAGCAGGCAGAACTCATCGCTCCTCACCCTGGCCCCTCAACCCCTCAGACTCAGAGGATGCCCTCCTTCTCGATGCCAGCAACAGAGCCTGTCGATCCTTAAGGTCTCCCGGGGGAGGCCCCCGAAGACAGGGCTTAGTCCACCCTGAGGAGGCACCGGAGACAGCAGCTGCGACAGCTCCCTCTAGGAGAATAGTCCCTCCCCAATCCCCGAGCTGTCCTTCCTCATAGGCCCCAGGCCACCCCCAGCCTGGGAGTCCTCAGAGGAAGAGTGCTGTGGAGACTGAGGAATGGGAGCACTGGGCCGCCTAACACCGTGCTCCACAGAAGACTCTGATCCCAAAGAATCAGGGAGCCAGGACGGGTCCGCATCTGAGTCATCCACTTCCGAGGAAGAGCTGACCAGAAGGACCTCAATGCTGGCCACCCCAAGAGTCCCCCGAGAAACAGCACTGCGAACGGCACCGTGCATTCCCAATACACCACCAACAACTCCAGAGCCCGGCCCTGACCCACCCACGGCTCCAGCAGAACCTCCGGCACTGCCCACAGCACCCAACATGGTGCTGCTCATGGAATCGACCAGGCCCCACCGTCCCACTCACTGGTGCCGTGAACGGTGCCGGGATCTGAGACGGTGCCGGAAAGCGGCATCGAAGGTCCACCAATGCCAGATCCAGCAACCGTGGGCTGCGACACTGGGGGAGCCTGCACCTCCGAAGAGGCGACAGCCGAGACAGTGTCCCCACCACGTCCCCGGGAGGGACCACGGCATTCCCCCGACACCGCAAAAGAGGCCTCCTCCTCTGCAAGGCTAGAAGATGAGGAGACCTCCTCCTCACCAGACCGTATAGGCCTGGGAGGGGACCCAGAGGAAGGGTCTAGAGACCTGGCCTGTGAAGCCCGAGAACAATGCCGTCCTCCAAAAGTCGGCAGAGCCTCGCCGATCTCAAATGCGTGGACTTTGAGAACACGGCGGTCCATCAAGAAACAGGCATTGCATCTATCCATATCATGGTTAGGTCCCAGGTACTGAAGACAGACATCATGACGGTCCGTAACGGAAAAATGCAGGCCACAGGAGCACCGACGCATAGGGGCACGGCCTGCTTTCTACTTACGTTTAGCTCCCAAACCAGACATGATGCGAAATAAACTTTTTAAAACAGAAAAGCTCATCAAAAAATAATAAAATGAAACGATCTTACCAGACAGATGACATTGGGAAACAAACTGGGATGCAGGAGAAAGCGAAGACGTCGAAATCAACAATACAGCCTAGTGGGGTAGAGAACAATTCTGACTCCACTCAGCAGGTGCAGCCTCAACGGTGGGAGAAACAGAACTGGGATGGAGAAGGAGTCTGCAGCGCCTAACGGCCATCCCTCATGCACCATGAGTGCGCCACTTCCCAGGGGCGCTTAATTTTCCAAAAAACATCTGGCAGGTGTACGCCTCCGGCTTACACCCAAACAGTAATGAATGGTGAAGATTCAAGGGAAGATATGTAATTATCGCCAATGTATAATAATTACATGAGATTGGATTTAATTTTGCTGCTCTGTAAATTTGGTATCTTGGATCAGTAATCAATGCAGGTTATAGTACATTAAAAAATGACAGTACATAAAAGGTAGTAAATGTAACAGTGGGTGCATGGTATAAAATGAAAAAAAAAAACTTACCAAAGTTGGTACAGAAATGGAAATGTTAGTCCTGTAAAGGACATCATTGAAATAATCCAATTTGTAAAGAAGTTGGTAGGAAATGCACAGAAGAGTCACTTATTTTGAGTTGATCCATGCAACAAGGAAATATTTCGGTAATGATATATCAGTATCAGTAATGCAGTAGCCAGTTAACTATTAGCCAGTCGCTTTCAGTTCACAGATCCAGACTATATAGGTTTGGTATCTTAGCAGTAATTTAAGATTGCTTATCTCCAGCAACCTCAGAAGCAAATGTTGGATGTGATGTGATAAGTAGCACTGTATAGGCACTAAAAACAAAGTCCTTGCTTAAGCTGATATCCTTTGCATGGAAAGTGGATTTGACACTGACGTGTAAGATTCACCCAGCGTGAATTACTGGGAAAGAAATTGAAAGTCATTTGAATCTCAGACAGAAAGTCTGGCAGTATTCCTATAGATCCTGGCACCTGACATTTACCATTATTGTGTGAAGTGACTGAAGGCTTGGGAATTGTAGAATATGAACAGACTATGTGCTTTGAAGTTTAATATACAGAGTGTGATAATGTCATGGGCAGAGGAAGAGGATGGAGTCTGTAGGAAAAGAGGCTTTATACAAAATAATTTATTACTCTGTTGTGTGAGTGAAGCATATCTGAACACTGTGTAGGTCACAGAAATTAAATCTAAAAACACAGTATGAACATTATTATTAAACTTCAGTGTGAGTGAAGCATATCTGAACACTAATGAGTAAACAGACCTGCACTCAGCGTGGGGGGGGGGGTACCCTGTAACAAAAAAACAGTACCTGGAGGTTTAAAGTCAAGGTTCAACCATAGCAAAGGCTACTTAATAAATGAAGGTCCATGCTAATGTTTACCAGATATTTTCTCCATGTAATGGTCACAGCAAACATTACATGCCCAACTGGACCAGGGAAATGCTCTTCACAATGATCTTTCCCTGGCCCAGTGGGGCATGCAGTGTTTGCTAAGGTGAGTAATTTTTTATTCTAACCCCAAGTATTCTTCTCATATTCATAACTCTCTGCAGACTTCAAAGCAGTACCTTTGGAGGTGGGCAGAGAACCCACTTTGGAAAGAGGCTCTGCAGGACTGCTGTGCTAAACCTGGCATCACTTCTGGACAGCAAGTCCAAACTATAATGTTTAGTAAGGGTGTGTGCTGACCTCCAGGTAGCTGCTTTACAGATCTCCATTAAAGGGATGTCTCTAGAAGCGGCTATAAAAACAGCTGTGCCCCTAGTAGAGTGGGCCCTGAGGCCTGCTGGGGCCTGTTTTCCAAATTTTGTGTAACAAAACTGGATGCATGGAACTATCCAGTGAGAGACTGATCTCTTGGAGGCTGGAGTGCCCTTTCTCGCATCCCCATAAGTGAGAAAAAGTTGCAGTTTATCTGCTCTGTGATCCTTGGTGTGAGTTAGATAATAACTCAATGCCCTTTTAACATCCAGACTATGGAGCCTGCACTCTCCTGAACTGACATGTTCTGTGAAGAAGACTGGCAGTGTCATGGACTGATTCAAGTGGAAATCAGAAACCACCTTAAAGAGAAATCTTCTATTAGTACGAAGTACTACTTTATCATTATGAAAAGATAAATAATCTTTTTTCACACACAATGCTTGCAATTCACTTATTCTTCTAGCAGAAGTGATTGCTACTAAAAACACAGTTTTCCATGTGATATATTGCAAATGTGCTGATGACATTGGCTCAAATGGAGGTTTCATAAGCTGAGCAGTGCAAATGTTCAGAACCCATACTGGGACTGGTTCTTTAATAGGAGGCTGTAAATGGGCTAACCCTTGAAAGAATGTTTTGAAACTAGGGTTAGATGCGATGGAAACAGTTTTCCCTGCTGAGATAACAGCTGAAATTGATGCCAAATGCACCTTCAGGGATGCATGTTTGAGACCCTGAGCATGCAGTTCAGTAAGATATTCTAACAATAGTGGAATCTCTGCCAGAGAAGGAGAAATATGTTTGTCATCACACCAAACAGAAAACCTTTTTCATTTTGCACTATAGGTTTTCTTAGTAGATGGTTTTCTATATCCTTTTAGGATATCCAGAACAGCTTGGTAAAGTTGCAAATTTGCACACTCTAAGTCCTCAAGAGCCAGGTCTTGAGCCTGAGAGACCTGAGGTTCGGATACAGGATTTTCCCTTGGTGGGAAGTTAACAGGCTGTGCCTCCTGGGTAGGACAATTGGTGTGGACACTGACATTGACAGCAGAAGAGGATACCATGGCTGTCTGGCCCAATCTGGTGCTATCAGTATCATGGACGCAGGCTGTGACCCGAGTTTGAGTAACACTCTGAAGATGAGAGGGAAGGCATACAGATGCTTTCCTGACCAATCCAGAACTAGGGCGTCCAGGGGAATTTTATCCCTGACTGGTGGTCTGCAACAAAAGAGGGTCAACATGTGATTCTCGTGAGAGGCAAAGAGGACCTCTGGGGTACCCCATCATCTGAACACTGAGTCCAGTACTTGTCTGTTCAGACACCATTCGTGATGTGACTGGTTGATCCTGCTTAAGGCATCTGCCAAGACATTGTCCTTTCCTGGTACATGAATGGCCTGCAGGGAAGCTTTTAGTGAGTAGGCCAATTCCCAAATTTTCATGGCCTCTGTGCACAAAGGGTCTGACCTTGTTCCCCCTTGCTTGTTTATGTAAAACACTGTAGTGATGCTGTCTGTTCTGACCTGCACCACTTTGCCCTGTATAGGTTGAGAGAAACTTTTAAGGGCCAGAAACACTACTCGAAGCTCCAACAGATTTATGTGGAGGAGAGACTCCACTCTTGACCAACTGCCATGGGTAATGTGCTCTCCTACATGAGCACCCCATCCTAACACAGAAGCATCTGTTGTAAGAATGACAGAGGTATTTTCCCTCTGAAAGGGGACTCCTGCCCTTAGGTTGTGAACATCTATCCACCATTGGAGGGACTGAATCACTAACCTTGTTACAGGAATCAGTTTTGACATATGGTCTGTTTTTTGACACCAGTGTGTCTGTAAATGAAACTGGATGTCTCTCATTCGAAGTCTTGCTCCCAAGACCACTCCTGTTGCAGCCATACATCCCAATATTTGTAAGTATCTTCTTGCAGGACATGGCTTTCCCAATTCGAATGAGGTAACCAGTTGCAGTATAGACTGAACTCTGTCCTCTGGAAGAAAGGCTCTGCCCAATGAAATGCAGAACCTGAACCAGTGTGAGAATGGACTTTTCCTGATTTAGCAGGAAACCCAGAGAATGTAACAGATTTTTTTTTTTTCAGGTGTGCTTGCACCTGCTGAAATGACTTTCCTACTATTAGCCAGTCGTCGAAGTAAGGAAAAAGTATAATTCCTAGTTTTCATAGGAATGCCACTACCACTGCCAGGCATTTTGTGAATACCCTTGGAGCTGAGGTGAGACCGAAGGTCAGTGCTGAGAACTGGTAATGACCTGAAAGGAGTATGAACCCGAGATATTTTTTGTGAGACTCCCTTATGGGGATGTGGAAATAGGCATCTTTTAAATCTAGAGATGCCAGCCAATCTCCTTGTTGAATGACAGGTAAAATTACAGCTAGGGTAACCATCCTGAATTTTGGCTCTGCCAGGTATTTGTTCAGATGCCTTAGGTCTAGAATAGGCCGCCAACTCCCCATTTTTTTTTTGGGTAAGAAAATATTGGGAGTAAAACCCTCTGCCCCTCTGAAGGATTGGCACAGGCTCCACTGCTTTTATGCTGAGCACGGTTCGAACCTCCTGTTCTAGGAGCTGCTCTTCAAGGAGGGAGGCTGGTTTGAACAGCCGTGACTTCAGAGGGGGGAAGGATTTGAAACTCAGAGAGAGTCCCTGACTCACTAATTCCAATACCCACTTGTCTGTGGTTATGGCCTGCCAGGCCTGAAAGAAGTGAGCCAGTCTGCCCCCTACTGGTATTAGGGAGGCGGCCGTGGCAAAGGAGTCAGGGATTTTGTTTCGGTGGGACCTGAGCCTGGACGGAGTGGGAACCCCTCCTAGAGCCCCTCCTGCCTCTGACCCTGTAATACCCAGTCTGCTGTGGGTATGGCTGCAGCTGTGGAACAGCTTGAGGCTGATAGAAGAGCCTATCATAGGACCTTCCTCTACCTCCCCTTCTATAAGCCTATAAGAGGTAGTAGGCCTGTCTTTGGATGAATTGCTCTTATAGGTAGTTTTGTATTCATTCACCTTTTTCATATATTCTTCGGTCTGTTTGCCAAAGAGAGAATGATCCTGTACAGGAAAATCCATGGCCTTAGCCTGGGTGTCCTGTGTGTGAGATTTGTAGCCCTCAGGGCAACAGTCAGAGCCATAACCCTAGCAGCATTATCACTGGCATCTGCTGCCATCTGGAACCGGTATTTAGATGCTTCCAGTCCAAACCTGGCTATTTCTGCTAGGTCGTCAGAGATAGGAGAGGGAACTTTCTCTGACATGGCCAGAACAGATTGCCACAGTGTCTTTCGATACTATGCAGTGTAGGCCTGGTAATCAGCTTGTCTGACCCCCAGAGAGGCAGCTAAGTACCCTTTCTTCGACATGCTGTCCATTTTCCTTGAATCCTTCTCAGGAGGGTGAGAGGATAAAGAAGGCCTCTCCTTCTCACAGGCTGCCTGTTGGACTATACCCTGATGATCAGGGTGAGAATAGAGGAATTCAGTCCCTTTCCTGTCCAACTGATGCTTCTTGTCAGCTTTCTTATCCAGAGGTGAGAGTGTTAGGGTTCTGCAGGACTGTAAATAAATCCTTCTTAAAGAATTTATTGATAGGCAGGAAAATCTTCTTAGTGGGTGTTAACCCCATCATCTCCATATATTCTGCCTCCTCCTCATATTCTATGACCTCGGTGGTAGCCAGGTTAAGGGTATCTGCTATTTTCCTTACAAAGGAAAAGTGAAAGGAAAAATCCTCAGGCCTAGGAGGAGAGCCAAAGTCCTGCTCTGGTGAGATTTCTGGTTCAATGGGCTCACCATCATCATCCTTTGGTAAGTTATACTCCCCAGTATCTATTTCCTGAGACTGGGGATCTGAGGAGGGAGTAATCTCCTGAACCCTTGGAGGAAGAGGGGTTGGAGAAGGTATAAACCCCTGAATTGCCTCAATGACTTTAATAGCCCCGGCAATTTCCTCAACAGTAGGCAGACTGTGAGGCACAGAAGAATCCCCTGTAGGTATTGCCTGGGGTTCGACGTGCTTGGTCTTCTTCAACTTTTTGGAGGGTACCAGAGAGTCTGCTGGACCACTCAGTCTTTTTAGAGAGGTTGAGTCACCCTTATCAGGGGTGGTAATAGAAAAAACTGTGGTTTTACCCACTGGTTTTGAAGGTGCTGGCTGGTCATAGCCTGAAATACCCCCTAATTTTTATGCAAACTCTCCAACCATTTTTCCACAGGTTTCTGTGGAAAAGATTTACAAATGTCACAGTCAGACTTCAAATGATTGGTTCCCAGGCAGAGTACATAACTGTCATGTTCGTCTGCTCTGGCGAACACTTCCCCACACTTGACACAGTTTTTAAACCCTGGGGAACCAGTCTTTTTCTTAGGTTTTTCAGAATGCTACATTTTCAGGAGAAAATCCTGAACCGCAAAACAACCCTTTTTTTTTTTTTGCGGTCGGTTCAGGAACTGATTAGGCTCCAAAAAGAACCAAAAAAGTTTTTAAATCGGAACCGGGTTAGCGGTTCTTGGAACCAATGAAGCAGTTCACAGTAACCGGATTAGTGGTTAAAAAGGAAACTGGGTTAGCGGCTTCAAAGAAAAAATTACTCACCTTAGTAATTGTGTTTCTTCTAATGGAGTCTTGCTGTATTGTAACATATGCAGTTAGCCCCAGCACTTGAACTGCCCCGGAGATGAAAGAGTTAACTCTATGCAGAAGCATACAACATTGAGCTTGAGCTCGGATTTCAAACCTCTGTCTGTGGTGCTTCAGAGTGTAACCATCAGATTCTTACGAGCAACTAACTAACTACACTTCAGTGTGGAAACTGTAAACAAATAAACCAAAAGGCAAATACTTGGGTCCCAAAAGACTCAAGTCGAGAACCCGAGATAAAAACCAGGTAGTGAACAAGATATATAATATATAAATTTAAAACAGAACAACAACCCCACTCTAAAGAGGAGGGGTGTAAGGTACACCCCTGAGGTGCAACACTGTACCTGCCAGCCCTCATCCCAAAAACTACAGTAGGTTCTGAGAGGGGAGGCAGGGGGGAGGTCAGAATACAGCAAGACTCCATTGGAAGAAACACAATTACTAAGGTGAGTAATTTTTTCTTCAAACAACATGAAGTCTTGCTGCATTCTGACATATACAGACTACCAAGCAGTACCTCCATGGAGGAGGGTACCAAACCTATTTTGGGAAAAGGCTCTGCAGTACTGCTGTACCAAACCTAGCATCACTCCTAGCCTGGATATGCAGAGAGTAATGCTTGGTGAATGTATGGACTGTTTTCCAGGTGGCTGCTTTGCAGATCTGTAGTA
This sequence comes from Neoceratodus forsteri, assembly GCA_016271365.2. Taxonomy (NCBI): domain Eukaryota; kingdom Metazoa; phylum Chordata; order Ceratodontiformes; family Ceratodontidae; genus Neoceratodus; species Neoceratodus forsteri. The sequence continues at coordinate 1,041,685,496 of CM028130.1, read as the reverse complement.
AGGGTATATCTCTGGCTGCAGCCAGAGAAGCAGCTGTAACCCTAGTCAAGTGAGCCCTCAAGCCTGAGGGAGGTGTTTTACCTAGCTTGGTATAACAGAATTGTATACAAGCTACAATCCACCTGGCAATAGTTCTTTCAGTAGCAGGCCTACCTTTTCCCACCTCACTATAAGTGAGAAACAACTGAAGAGAGTCATTCATATGTGCCTTAGTATGCTCTATGTAATAGCCAAGTGCCCTTTTAACATCCAAACTGTGTAACCTTCTTTCTCCTGAAGAAGAACGATCAGTGAAATACACAGGAAGAGACATGGACTGATTTAGATGGAAGTTTGAGACCACCTTGGGTAAGAACCTACTAGTTCTGAGGACCACCTTATCTCTGTGGAATGAGATAAAACTAGGTTCAACTGACAGGGCCTGTAATTCACTAATTCACCTGGCAGAAGTGATAGCTACCAGAAACAGTTTTCCAGGTCAAGTACTTAAGCTCAGCTGAAGCCAAAGGTTCAAAGGGTGGCTGCATAAGCTGAGCAATGTAGATATTGAGATCCCAAGCCAGAGTAGGCTCTCTAAAAGAAGGGTTGATATGAACTAGACCTTTAAAGAACTTCCCAAAGACAGGGTGAGATGCCAAAGAAGTGCCCTTCCTTGCTGACAGGAATGCAGAGATAGCTGCTAGATGAACTTTTAAAGTGGCTGGCCTAAGACCTATGCCTCCCGCCCTCTGTCACTAAGTCTACCAAAATTGGTCACTTTAAAGTTGCTCTCCATAACCACCTCTTTGGCGCCCGAAGCTGTAGTTGCCCTTAATCAACCTAATTTTGGGATCCCTCCCCGTTTCTGGCCCATAGCCTTGACAATGTCCATTGGACTGCTTCCCCCCCCTTTTTTTTTCTTTTCCTCACCCCTGTTTTCCCCCTCCCACCCTTCCACATAGGTATTTCCCCAGTACGACCAGGGTTGAGACTTCTACTATTGTTATACTTTATACAATTGCTATTTACTGCATGTACCTTTATTCCATAAACCACTGTTATACTGTGTTCTTTTGTTATCTGTATTGCACCTGTATGTTACCACTGTTGTATCTCACACTGTAACCATGTCTACTCTCCCTGCGACGAGATGCTTTTGTAAATGAGTCCCTGACTCAAAGATTGTAAATCTGACTTTCAAAAAAGAAATAAATAAATAATTAGCATATGAGAGCAATCTGAATTCAGCATCAGCAATTTTGATGCCCCTAATAGCCTCCAGAGTCCTTAAGGCTATGCCAAAACTTCAATGTCAAGGAGGAACAGTAAAGGGGATAACAGACAGCCTTACTGAGTTATTCTAAATAGAGGGACTGGCTGGGACATTAGGCTATTTGTAAGAACTCGGGTGGAAAGCTCATTATATAATGTTTGTAAACCAGTCATGAAATAAGGGATCATCCCTAGTTTACGAATTACCTCAAAGAGATAAGCCCACTCAACAGAGTCAAAGGCTTTCTCAAAATCAATTGTGAGGGCTGCCAAGGGTGTGGGAATGGATTTCACTGCTTGATGTAGTCAACATAGCTGACTCCACTAAGCTTGGTCCTTTCAAGGTCTCCCTCAGAAGCCATCTGACAAGCACTCGCTGCTGCAACTGCACATAATCCCCTACCTACCCCTTACCCTCACCCCTAGGCTGGATCTGCCCTGTCTACTTTTGCTGTATATACTTGGGGTCTCAGGCAACATCTGCTGACTAATGTAATAAAATATCTCTGGTTGCTACCTGACTTGGTACTCATGTACCTATATTATGACTACTGTAATCTACCTATTACCAAGCATGTACCACCAGTGAATGCCTGTAACGCTGGTTGCTTTTTTAAATCTAAACGTTATGTACTTGTACTGTTTTGCTTGCTGTGATGTATTGTTCTCTTGATGGGGTGCCTTTGTAAATGAGTCTTTGACTTAAAGGTCTGTAAACCGATGATCTAATAAATAAAATAAATAAAATTAAGGTGAACCAAGTAATCTAAGACTGTGGCAATACCCGCAGCATCTGGCAGAATATCCCTGTGTGAACACCAAAGCTGAATCTTTTCCATTTGGAGTATAAGTTTTCCTGGTAGAAGTTTTCCGAGAACCCTTGAGGATGTCTGAAACTCCCTGAGAAAGATGCAGGCCTGTGTATTCTAACTGTTCAAGAGCCAGGCCTTGAAATTGAGAGACTGGAGATTGGGGTACCAGATCCTCCCTTGAGAGGAGGTTAAAAGATTGTGTCTCGAGAAAAGACAGGGGAGTGAGACTGCTAAGGACAACAACAGAGGATATCAAGGTTGCCTGTCCCAGTCTGGAGCAATTAGAATCACTGTGCAGGGTTGTGACCTGATCTTTATTAGAACCCTGAACAACAGGGGAAAGGGAGGAAAGACATAAAGGAACTTGCTTTTCCAATCCAATATCAGAGCATCCAGGGGAACAGTCCCCAGGACTGAAGGTCTGCAGCAATATTAGGGAAGTTGACAACTGTCTGGGGCTGCAAAGAGATCTGTCTCTGCAGTGCCCCACCTGGTGAAGATTACTTTCAGAATGAGAGGATCCAAGGTCCATTCGTGATGGCCCTGGGAGATTCTGCTCAGAGCATCTGCTAGCACATTGTCCTTCCCTAGGAGGTGGACTGCTATTAGGGAAGTTTGTAGGGAGTAGGCCAGAGACCATACTTTCATGGCCTCCGTGCACAAGGCCATAGACAGAGTGCACACTTGCTTGTTGATGTACCAAATGGTGGTGGTGTTGTTTGTCCTGACCTGAACCACCTTGTTCCTCACTCAGTCAGAGAAAAACTGAAGTGGCAAGAATACTGCCCTGAGTTCTAGAAGACTGATATGAAGGAGAGAGACTTTTGGGGACCAGAACCCCTGTGCTGTGAGGGCTCTCAGGTGGGCTCCCCAGCCCAGGAGAGAAGCATCTGTGGTGAGGACTTGAGAAATGGGACACCTTGCCTGAGACTGTCTTGGTCCAGCCACCACTGGAGAGTTTGGACCAGAGTCTGAGTCAGTGGAATCAGCTTGGTAAGAGAATCTTTCTTCTGATGAGACCAAAAGGACCTTAGGTGGAACTGAATTTCCCTCATCTGGAACCTGGCTCCTCACACCACTGCAGTGGAATGGCTCCTCACACCACTGCAGTGGAAGCTGCCATGTGGCCTAAGAGCTGAAGAAAATGTCTTGCTGGACGAGAAACTAGAGGATGAAAAGAGGAAGCGAGATCTATAAGGGCCTGAACTCTTGCAAGTGGGAGGAAGGTCTTTGCTTGAACAGTATCTAACTCTATCCCTATGAAAGTGAGAAGCTGTACTGGTTTGAGAACTGACTTTGGCAGGTTAAGAAGGAACCTCAGAGAACTGAGCAGATCCTGAGTGACCCGTGGAGATGACTTGACCTGGTCGGAAGACTGTCCCACAATGAGCCAGTCGTCCAGGTATGGAAACAAAGAAAAGCCCTGCCTTTTGAGGAAGGCCACTACTACTGCAAGGCACTTTATAAACACCCTTGGAGCTGATGTTAGGCCAAAAGGCATAGCTCTGAACTGATAATGACCTGAAGGCAACTCAAACCTGAGGTACTTTCTGTGGGAACACCTGATGGGAATATGGAAATAGGCATCCTTGAGGTCCAGGGAAGCTAACCAGTCTCCTGGCCTTAGACAGGGAAGAATTACTCCCAGAGTCACCATTTTGAACTTTGGTTTTAAGATGTATTTGTTCAAATACCTTAAGTCTAGGATGGGTCGCCACTCTCCTGTCTTTTTCAGGGTAAGGAAATATCTGGAGTACTGACCCTTGCCCCTGTGTACAGTAGGAACTCTCTCTATGGCTTTGAGAGCCAGCAGAGAGGAAACCTTTGCTTCTAAAGCAATGGTTTCATAGAGGTTTGCAGGTGGAAAAGACCTGACCCTCATTTTTGGAAACTTTTTGAAACTAAGGGCCAGTCTCTGGATTACTACTTCCAGGACCCACTTGTCTGAGGTAAAAGACTTCCAGGACTGGAAGTAGTAAGCCAGCCTGCCTCCTACTGGATTTGGGGAGTCGACCCGGGCTGACACATCGGGGTGTCTGCTTGGCAGGAGCCTTAGACTGGGAAGAGGATGCATCCCTGCTATCCCCCTCCTGCCTCTCCCTTGGAATAACCCCCTCTGTGGGAAGGGAGAGGAGGCCTGGGTTTGGTAGAAAGGCCTATGAAAAGGCCTGCCCCTGCCCCTAGACTGCTGCCTCTGAGGAGTGACTTGCCTTTCCTTGGCCTGAGCACTCCTGTAAGTAGTGCTGTATTTGTCCATTTTTTTCATGTAAGCCTCTGTCTGCTCCCCAAACAGAGAGTTACCCACTACAGGGAAATACATGGCCTTAGCCTGGGTGTCCTGTGAAAGGCTAGTACATCTGGGCCAAGCAAAGCTTCTGAGAGACACAGATGTAGCCATGACTCGTGATGTCACATCATTTGAGTCCACAGCTGCATGAAATTGTACTCTGGATGCCTCAATCCCATCAGCAGCCACCTCCTCCAGCTCCTTGGCCAGCGGAGGGAAAGGCTGTTTGGCCAGTTCCAGAACAGTATCCCACCTGGACTTCTGGTACCTGGCTGCACAGGCCATATAATTAGCCTGCCTGAGTCCCAAAGAGGATGCCATGTATTGTTTCTTTGCCAAGGCATCCATCCTCCTGGAGTCTTTATCTGGGGGGTGTGAAGCCAAAGGAACACTAGCCCTGTCACAGGCTGCAGCCTGCACGACCCCAACATGGCTGCATTGCTGATAGAAAAACTCTGTGTCTGAGCCTGATAAGACATACCTCTTGTCCATTCTTCTATCAACAGGAGTTACAGAATTAGGAGACTTTAACATTTTTTGTGTCTGTTTCTCAAATGATTTGTGTAGGGGAATAGACAGCCTCCTGGACTCTGGCATGTCCATCATTTCAACAAAATCAGGCTTCTCTGATCCTCTGTAGACTCCTCCATAGGGAGCTGGAGAGTTTCAGCCACTTTCCTGTAGAACAGATAGTGGGAAGGGGACTTAGAGAGCCTAGGAGGAGAAACACCAGAAGGTCTGTTTGGGGAGATGTCCGGTTTAATGGGCACATCCAGACTTTCTGCTCCATCATACTCCTCATCTTGCTCATAATCCCCCCCCTCCTCAAATTCCGGTTCATAAAAATCTTCAGGGGCATAATCCTGAACCAGAGGAACCGAACCCCTAGCTAATGGAGCCGGATCGGACGGAACCGGGCGAAGCGATTCAACAATCCGAATCGCTTGGGCAATCTCATCAGCGGTCGGAACATGAACCTCCATATCCGAACCGGCTGATTTGTCTTTACGTTTACTTTTTGTAGGAACGACCCCCTCAGGATCGGCTCTCCTCTTGCCCGAAGAAGTATCGCCCTGGTCAGAGGGCACTCCTTCTGGTTCGGTCGGAACCGAACAGGGCTGGCCATCCAGGTCAGCGGACTTTTCGGTCTCCTTTTTCCCTAAGTCTACCTAATCTTTTCTCCAGGGTAGACTTAAGAAGTTTTTACAAATTTGGCAGTCATTATCAAGGTGGTCAAACCCCAGACAATAAACACAGGTGGTGTGGGGATTGGCCTTAGGAAAGACCTCCCCACACTCACTGCAGTGTTGAAACCCAGTGGGTCTGTTTTTTTCTTGGGTTTCTCAGACATGGCCAAACTAACCTAACTTACCCTTTTTTTGGCAACCACCAGGCAAGACTCCCTTATCAGTTTCTAACCGTGTTATGGGTACTGGAAAAAAACGTTAAAGCACGTTTGTTTTTTTTTAAACCGATAAGGACCGGTAACCACACACTAAAGAAAAACACAAGAATTCAATATATTGGATCGATTCAGCCGAACCGATCAAAATACAGTTTTACAATTTCCACAAAGTAAACAGAGAAACTATCTAAAGTACTCACGGTACCGCAGACAGAGCCTGAACCGACAATGCGGATATAATTTCGGAATGAAACTGACAACTTTAACCGACTTTGAACTGAGCAGAAGGAGAAATCTCTGGAGCGAGTGTTCAGTGAAGTGGAGTTAAGAATCTGATGGTTGGGTTTCAAAGTGCCGAAGGCAGAGACCTCAACAGAGCTCGAGCTCAACGTTCTATGCACTCCATAGAAAATTAACCCTCTACTCTCCAGGGCAGTTCAAAGGCTAGAGCTAACTACAGATTGTCAGAATACAGCAAGACTTCATGTTGTTTGAAAGAGGGATTATTACCTCTCTCTTACTACTTGTGATACCCCTACTAATACACCCCGATATCCCCCTAGCCTTACCTACTGCTTTAGTGGTCTGCTTGGCTGATTTCAGGTCATCTATGATAGTGCCCAAGTCTCTTCCTTTCCTTGTGACTACCAGCAACTCCCCTTCCAACCTATAGGTGGCTTCAGGGTTTCTCTTCCTTATGTGCATGATCTTGCACTTCTTTGCGTTAAACCCCAGTTGCCACTCTTCCGACCATTTTGCCAGTTTATCTGCGCAATGCAGCCCGGGACTTTTGAATATAGCTAAACAAAAATACTGCTGTGCCCACAGTATCAATACCAGGTTACACCATGTCCCGACAGGACAGGGCTAGCGGTGTGGCCATTTATGTAAAGACCAATCTACACTTCTCCGTTGTTCTAAGCAAGTCTGAACCTCAGACCCATGAACTATTACTGATTCAACTGCATCTACCCTTCTCACTCCCTATCTACATTGCTGTTGTAAACTGCTGGCCAGGCATGCCAGCATCTTCTGTCACCGACTTGCTCTCACAACTCTCCTCCCTAGCCCTGCAGGAGGAGTTATATGTTATGGGGGATTTTAACCACAACTGGTTATCTCAGTCCCTCAGCAAAACCCGTACTGCCATCACGGCCCTAAACCTGGTACAATCCATCACTGAACCCACCCGCCTAACTCTCAAATCTGGAAACCACTCTCTAATAGACTAGGCTCTCACCTCCCACCCACATCAAGTCATCCAATCTGGTCTGCTCCCCAATTCTCTGAGTGACCACCACATAACTTATCTGATCAGGAAAATTCACCGCCCCACTTCGGCACCTAGGTTTCTAATTCAACGCTCCTATAAATCCCTCAACCTAACCACCATGCTCGAAGATCTAGCCCTCGCAAACTGGACCACACCTATTCAGCCAGCTCCATTGATGCTGCTCTTCTACACTTTCATAACACGTTCCTAAATGTCTGGAATGCGCATGCCCCCTTGCGTCGCTCAAGGGTACGCAGCAACCACCTATCCTGGATCACCCAAGAACTTATAGCCTGACACAATGCCCGTGATAAAGCTTGGCGAGCACATAAATCTTCGCACCTCCCAGAAGACTTCAATAAGTACCGTGTGCTGCGAAACAAGTGTACCAGAGTGACCCGGCTCGCTAAAACGGAATATTTCAACTCCACCCTCCAGTCTAACTTATACAGCCCTTCCAAATTCTGGAAGGTCATTCAGTCCCTCTTCTCCCCCACAGCTGCTAACCTCACACCTCTCCTAAAAGTAAACAACTCACTCCTCTCTGACCCAGAGGCGGTGGCTGCTGAGTTCAACACATACTTTACCTCGTGTGCCTCAACTCTCTTCTCCTCCCAGCCCCCCACAGCCCCATCCAGACCTTCCGTAAGTGTTTCAAACATGCTCGGGTCCTGCACCTTCTCTTTCCAACCTATCACTCAAACTACAGCCATTGAGGTCCTGCTGTCACTAAGCCCCACTAAAGGCAATGCCCCTGATGGGTTGGACTCCAAACTCCTCCTCCTCTCTCTGCCAGCTATAGCTTCTCCTCTGGCGAACATCCTAAACCTCTCTTTTACCAAGGCTGCTGTGCCACAGGCCTGGAAACACGCCACTGTCATTCCCCTTCCGAAAGTGGGTCTCCCCTCCTCCACCTCCAACTACCGCCCTATCTCCCCCCTCCCAGTCCTTGCAAAGCTTCAAGAGCACCTGGTGCTTGCCCAACTTACCTCCTTTCTCTCAGACTATAACTTCTTCACGCCGCATCAGTCTGACTTCAAGAAGGGCCACTCCACCGCATCCTCCCTGTTAAAACTCATGGACACTATCCTGTCCGGCATGGATAGAGGGATGATCTCCTCAGCTATATTTGTCGGCCTCGCTAAAGCTTTCGGCACGGTCTCCCACCCACTGCTATTAACAAGCCTCATGGAGGCAGGCCTCTCTATCTCTGCCACAAACTGGTTCAGTGCCTACCTCTCTGGAAGAACTCAATCAATAAAAACTGATGATGCTATATCTTCCCCCCTCCCTGTGACCACCGGTGTCCCCCAAGGGTCAGTACTTGGTCCCATCCTATTCTCCATTTTCCTCAACAACCTGCCACAAGTCTGCACAAAATCATCTATACATATATATGCGGATGATACTGTCCTATTCTCCACCGGCTCCTCCCCTGCAGAAGTAGCATCAAATCTCCAGACAGATTTGGAAAAAGTCCAACTCTGGCTTAGCTCACATTAGCTCTCTCTCAATGCAAAAATTTTTTTTGCTATGTCCTTCGGTATGAGACAGCAGCTAGCCCGGCTTCCCTCCCTCCCATCCTTCCGCACATTGGATGAGACAACTCTGGAGGACGTTGCTTCCTTCCGGTATTTAGGGGTATGGCTCGACCGTCACCTAACCTTCTCCAACCACATTGACGCAATTACCAAAAAACTACGCCCCAAGCTTGGTGTCCTCTACAGGAACCGCTCTAGCCTCTCTTTCTCAGTTAGACAGGAACTAGTTCACAAAATTATCCTCCCTCCCTTCCTTAGACTACTGCGACATAGTCTATTGTGCGGCACCACCAACCACCCTGTCTAAACTAGATCCTATCTTCAACGCATTCTGCCGCTTCGCTCTAGATGCCACACCCTGTTCCCATCACTGTGACCTCTACCACTCCCTCGCCTTCCCATCCCTAGAGAATCGCAGAAAACTGCACTGTTCCAAGTTTGTCTCAAAATTCTGGCTTGATGCTCTCCCCCCTACCTTTCCTCAATGCTGTTGCCAGCTCCTTCCCCTCTTCAAGCTCTCCGGTCCCTTGACCCCCAACTACTAAATATTCCCAGCCAAAAGACTTCCACTGGACAAATGGCCTTCTCATCAATTTCTGAAAACTCTGGAATGCCCTCCCCTCAAATTCTCCACTCTTCCTCTACCCATTCCTAGCAACTGCTACTGACAAACTACTTTCTGAAACTGTGCCTGTGCATAATAATCTAAATCCCCTCTCCCAAAATTCCTCTGTCAGACCAGCGGCACCGCCCTCCCTTGGTAGCTGGCCTATATCCTATATATACTATATATATATATATATAAAAATATATACATGTATAATATATATACAGTATAAACTATTTGCACTTGCTTGCCCACACCCAGGGCTCTCTCTCTGGCCTGCCTAGTTTCTAGCCCTTGGGTCTTTCTACAGCACCAACCTGCACTCCATAAATGCATGCAAACATTGTATGTATGTATAGCAACTACCTGAAGTCCTGAGCGCATGCTTTTAGCTGTCTGCTACAAATTGTTATCCAAGTAATTCCTTCTTTACTGTGTAAACTGTCAACTGTTATGTTATATGATAACCTGCATGTTATCCTCCCCTTGTACCCTCTCCCCCAGGTTGCACCGTGAGACGAGCATCGTTGTTTTGCTCAGTGTGCCTTTCCTGGTGAATTAATTCAATAAATATATATATATATATATATATATATATATATATATATACACACACACACACACACACACACACACACACATACATACATACATTCATATATGGGGCCCATAGTGCTCTTTTTACATCCAGGAAGTGCAATGTTTGCTCACCTGTACTAGAATGTTCAAGGTAGAGAACAGGAAGGGTAAATGACTGGTTTAAGTGGAACTCAGACACCACCTTAGGTAGGAAATTCCTACTGGTTCTAAGAACTACCTCGTCTCTATAGAATGTTATGTAGTTTGGATCTGTACAAAGGGCTTGCAGTTCACTTACCCTCCTGGCAGATGCCATGGCTATCAGGAAAACTGTTTTCTATGTGACATACTTTAAGTCAGTTACAGCCATAGGTTCAATGGAAGCCTCCATCAGCTTGGCAAAAGAGATGATGAGGGATGTGCTGTGGTCCCATGGGGGAACTGGTTCCCTTACAGGATGATGCAGATAGTTCAGGCCCTTGAAAAACCTTTTAAAAACTGGTTGCGAGGCCAAGGACATGTCTGCCTGCTGATGTGAAAGCTGACACCACTGCCAAGTGTACTTTCAGGGTTAAAGATCTCAGATTCTAAGGACTGTAGGTGTACCAAGTAGTCCAGAACTGTAAACCATCTGCCTGCGTTGGGATTCTTTTTCTGGTGGCACACCAGTATGAGAATCTCTTCCACTTAGAGGAATATGCTTTTCTTGTTGCTGATTTCCTGGAAACCTTCAAAACCCTTAGCACTTCTTCTGACAGATTTAAACCACAAAACTCTAGCTCTTCAAGAACCATGCCCTCAGATGCAGTCTTCCTAGGTCTGGGAATGCCGTCTTGTCCTGAGATAGAGTCAGCAGGTTGTATCTCTGTGGTCCAATAAAACAAGTCCATGAATCACACCCTCCAGGATGCACCTGTACACAAGCTTTCACAGTTCACTGTGCCTTTCCTGGTCAAAAATTATAAATAAAATAAATAACAGTTCTGTAATAAAATAAATAACAGTTCTGAGGATCTTGTTCATCTCTGTTTGGTTATGTAGTACACTGCTGTGGTACTGTTTGGCCAAATTTGAACTGACTGATCCTGTTGCTGGAAGGAAAAAGACTGCACTGCCAACTGTGCTGCCCTCAGCCCAAGGAAATTCATGTGCTCCTGGGTCTCCTGATGTCAGTTACTATGAAATCCTCTAGGTGGGCACCCCATCCTAAGAATGAAGCATCTGTAGTGAGGATCCTGCTTGGAGACTGCTGGAGAAAGGGAATACCCTCTCTGAGGTTGCTTGCCTCCTTCCACCACTCTAGTGCTTGTACAAAACTTTTTTTATATATATATATTAGTTTTTATTAAAGTTTTCCATATAACAAAATACAAAACAGAGCAGAGTGAAAAGACATAGTTGGTACAGAGTCCCATACAGTTTGTTTCAACACAAGTAAATAATTAGTTGTCACTACAATAAAGTCTCTTTCAGAGACACAAATTGTCCATTGTCCTTTATTTCAACAAATGAGGCAAAATAATGTATAGGGACTGGAATCTTCTTTTTGGGGGGCTAATTAGCCTCCTCCTCATACTGTAAGTGAAGCCCCTCTGGTCCCTTTTACTAGTGGGGTACCTTGAAATATCGTATATCAGTATGCCCAGAGGTTACAAACAAGATGGTTCCTCACTCATATTGTATGAGTTAAATAGGAATTCCAGTTTCATGCATCTCAGCACTGAGGCACCACTTATATGAACCGAAGAAGAAAAGGAGACTAGTAAGAAGTAAGAAATAGATTCGGTCAGCCAGAGAAGGAGAACAGGAGGGACATTAGGGAGAAGCAAGAAAAAGAGAGGCAGTTGCGGGGAAGGGGGCCCTTTTGGTATGAAGTCAGTATAGGTACCTGATACAGTGCCCATCTGCACATCTGGTGTTTAAACAGGTCAGCTTTGGTTGAGAGGGTGTGTGTCAGTCTCTCCAGTGAGTAGATCTGAATCAGTATTTTACACCACCCTTCTACAGTGGGAATGGTTGTGGCATGACAGAACCTAGAAATTGCCTTTTCGTGGTCAGTATTAACAGTAATCTCAGGGTTGATCCTCTAAGGGAACTGTTCTCTGGGGGGAAGACATCAGTATCAGTGAGGGAGTAATGGCCCATGGACAGCTAAAAACCGGTTACTCACCTGTAATAGTAGTACTAGGAGTGGTATATGGCATTCATCCATACTTAGGCAGTGTCTTTTCCCTTTAAATCTCCTGCCGGAAAGTCTTCAAGCTGGCTTCTCCCACCCATCCGGGTGGTAACTCCTATGACACCACCCTGTGATGTCAGATCTTATCCGCTGGAAGCAAGATCAGTCTGCCACTTGTCTGGGGAGGTCAGGTGGGTTGTGTGGATGAACACCATATACCACTCCTAGAAAGTACAGTTATGTAAAAACTTACCGTAACAGTAGATCTTTGAGGAGTGTCTCTTGCAGTAGATAATACTTTTGGGTATGCAGCAGAGGTCGCTGTGGTGCCTGGCAGCTCTTCTAGCAGTTTTTTCACCAGGGACCAACCACATATGACATCAGCTTCCTGTTTCCTATGTAAGTGTGGGCAATCCCTGGTATCCTCTGTTCCCCCCGCCGGATTCAGCTCACAAAGGTAAGGACTGAGGAGATGCCAAGGTATCAAAGGAGTCCCAAGCCTAGTCATTGGACCAGAACTTGCTCACTTAGAGAAGGAGGGGGATGGAGAGTGGGAACAAACCTATTGCAAGAGACACTCCTCAAAGATCTACTGTTACAGTAAGTTTTTACGTAACTGTACTATCTTCCATGGAGTGGTCTCTTGCAGCAGGTAATACGTTTGGGATGAATCCCAAGCAGCAATGCCCATGTGGGTGGACAATTTTGATAAGAGACCTTGTAGGACTGCACGGCTGAAGGCCATTCTATGTCGTGAGGCAATATCCAAATTGTAGTGCCTTGTGAATGTATGGATCGTGGACCAGGTAGCTGCATTGCAGATATCTGAAATGGAGGCTCCTTTAAAGCAAGCTGCAGTGGTGGCCATAGCTCTAGTGGAGTGGGCTTGGACACATGCAGGTAAAGGCTTGTTGTATTTTTTTGGTAACAAAATTAAATACAATGTGCCAACCAGGATGAAAGAGCATGTGTCACAATCGGAAGGCCTTCACGACGCAGGGCAAAAGAAACAAACAGTTGAGATGTCTTTCTAATCAATTGAGTCTGACTAGTATAGTAATGTAGTATATGATGAACATCTAAAGTATGTAGTAGATGTTCACCTTGACTGGAGTAGCCAGGATAGTAGACCAGAAGCTCCAAGGACTGATTTAAAGTATGTTCGGAGACTACTTTAGGAAGGAAGGAAGAGTTGGTACGAAGGACCACCCAGTCTTTGTGGAAAATCAAGTAAGGTTCTTTACACATGAGGACATGAAGCTCGGAAATACGTCGAGCGGAAGTGACTGCCACCAGAAATAGGGTTTTCCATGAAAGAAAACGGAGTTCACAAGTGGCTGCTGGCTCAAAAGTCTCAAGGGTCAATTTTTCTGTCATAAAATTGAGATCCCAAGGAGGAGTAGGTCTTCTGATAGCAGGTTTAATATGCTACATTCCTTTCAAAAACATCTTAGCTAGATGATGTTGGTACAGTAACCTGCCAACCAGAGGCTCATGGAAAGCAGAGATGGCAGCCAAGTGAACTTTGATGGAAGAATTTTTTTATTTATTAAATTCTTGGATTACAAATACCTTTGAGCAGAAACTGCTCGTTTACAAAGGTTCCATGTCAAAGGATGAGGGTCAACATACATACAGAGGTAGTAAAAGAATGCACAATAAACAACCAAAACAACTAAAAGAAAAAATAAAGATACTCCGTTATAACATACTTTGAGATAATATTCATATAACGAGCAGCTTGAGTAGGCAGCTGGCTGCGGTAACAATAAGAGATAGAGGGAACCATAGGCAGTTAGTATTGCAGGCATGTGACCGGGAGAGGAAGTTGGCAGGCTAATGGGCCACTGTCCGATGGTGGTGGAAAATGTCTTGTATTAATATAATGTACCAAGAATAATTTAAACCAGACTCAGACAGTGAGGCCAGGTAGTCCAGAACCTTTGTCAGTGGACAAGAGTAAGGGTCCAGAGATCGAGAGGCTGACCATATGGAAAAGCATTTCCATTTGGAATTGTATGTTGTTCTTGTTGCTGGCTTACGGGAGGCCAACAGTATATTGGCAACAGGAAAGGACACTTGTAATCGAGTTACAAAAGCGTCCTCAGGAGCCAAGCATGAAGATGTATAGCCTTCAGGTTGGGGTGTAGTAGAGACCCATGACACTGAGTCAAGAGGTCTGGTCTGATCGTCAGCAAGATGGGGTCCTGCACTGACAGTTGTAGGAGTACAGGAAGCCATGTCTGGCAAAGCCACAGTGGGGCTATGAGAATCATTGTGGCTGTTTCTAACTGTAGTTTCAGTAGAGTCCAGTGCACGAGAGGGACGGGAGGGAAGAAAAAATTACCACCTTAGTAATTGTGTTTATTCTATTGGAGTCTTGCTGTATTCTGACAAGTGCAGTTAGCCCCAGCCTTTAGACTGCCTCGGAGAACAAAGGGTTAACCTTTCTATGCAGAGCATAGAATGCTGAGCTCGAGCTCGATTGATGTCTCTGTCTGTTTCCCTTTGAAAGCTAACTGTCAGATTCTTATGAGCAACACTCTAACAGTATTCTATGTGGAAATTGTAAAAAAATTTTTAATAGCCAACTGGCAACAAAAAGTTTTGGATTACCAAAAGAAGACTCAAGTCAGGAAACTCAAAAACCCAAACCAAACAGGAATATAATAAAATAAACACCCACACAAAAGAAGAGGGGGTAAAAAGAGCACCCTGAGATGCAACACTGCACCTGCCCACCGACTTCCCAAAACCAGGTTCTGAGAGGGGAGGCAGGGAGGGAGGTCAGAATACATCAAGACTCCATTAGAAGAAACACAGTTACTAAGGTGAGTAATTTTTTCTTCAAACAACATGAAGTCTTGCTGTATTCTGACCATCTGCAGACTACCAAGCAGTACCTCCATGGAGGAGGGACAGAACTTACTTTGGGAATAGGCTCTGAAGTACTGCTGTGCCAAACCGAGCATCACTCCTAGCTTGGATATCCAGAGAGTAATGCTTGGTAAAGGTATGGACTGTTTTCCAGGTGGCTGCTTGACAAATTTCTAAGAGAGGGATATCCCTGGCAGCAGCCAGGGAAGCAGCTGTACCTCTTGTGGAATCAGCCCTCAGGCATGAGGGTGGAATTTTTCCCAGTTTTTCATAGCAGAACTGTATACAAGACACAATCCACCTGACAACAGATCTCTTAGTGGCAGGTTTGCCCTTTCCTACTTCACCATAAGTGAGGAACAACTGGAGGGAATCAAACCTGTGGCCCTTGGCACGCTCTATGTAGTAGCTAAGGGCTCTTTTAACATCTAAACTGTGTAGCCTCCTCTCTCCTCTCTCCTCTGGAAGAATGATCAGTGAAGAAAACAGGAAGAGACATAGACTGATTTAAATGGAAGTCTGAAACCACTTTGGGCAAGAACCTTCTATTGGTTCTAAGGACCACTTTATCCCTGTAAAAGGAGATAAAATCAGGTTCCACTGATAGGGCTTGCAGTTCACTGATACGCCTGGCAGAGGTAATGGCTACCAAGAACACAGTTTTCCAAGTCAAGTACTTAAGCTCTGCTGAAGACATAGGCTCAAAAGGAGGCTGCATAAGTTGAGTAATGCAAACATTCAAATCCCAGGCAGGGGCAGGTTCTCTAAAAGGAAGATTGGTGTGAAGCAATCCTTTAAAACATTTACAGAACACAGAATAAGATAGTGAGGAAGACTTCCCCACAGACAGAAATGCAGAAACAGCTGACAAGTGTACCTTGAGAGTAGCTGGTCTGAGGCCTAGGCTATTAAGATGGACCATATAATCCAGAACCGTGGGCAATTCAGCAGTATCTGGGGAAATATGCTACTTAAAACACCAAATGCTGAAACTCTTCCATTTGGAGTTATAAGTCTTTCTGGTGAAGGGCTTTTGAGAAGCTTTGAGAATATCCAGAACCCCTTGAGAAAGATGCAGATCTGCAAACTCTAACTCTTCAGGAGCCATGCCTTGAGATTGAGAGACTGAAGATTGGGGTACCAAATCCTCCCCTGAGAGGATGTTAACAGGTTGTAATTCCTGGGAAGAGACAGGGGAAGATGGACTGCTAGGGACAACAATAGGGGGTACCAGGGCTGTCTGGCCCAATCTGGAGCAATCAGAATCACTCTGCAAGGTTGAGATCTTATCTTGACTAAAACTTTGAATAGGAGTGGGAAGGAAGGGAAGGCATACAGAAATGTCCCTTCCCAATTCAGAATCAGGGCATCCAGGGGGACTGAGCCCAAGACTGGGGGTCTGCAACAAAAGAGAGGGAACTGGTGATTGTCTTGGGCTGCAAAGAGATCTATCTCTGGAGTGCCCCACCTTGAAAAAATCACTTTCAACACCTGAGGGTCCAGGGACCATTCGTGATGGCCCTGAGAAATCCTGCTCAGTGCATCTGCTAGCACATTGTCCTTCCCTGGAAGGTGGACTGCTACCAGAGAGGTTTGCAGGGAATAAGCCAGGGACCACAATTTCATGTCTTCTGTGCACAAGGCCATGGACCGAGTGCCTCCCTGCTTGCTGATGTACCACATGGTGGTGATGATGTCCGTTCTGACCTGAACTACCTTGTTCTGCACTGAGTGAGAGAAAGCTTTCAGGGCCAGAAAAACTGCCCTGAGTTCTAGGAGATTGATATGGAGAAGGGATTCTTGGGGGGACCACAGTCCCTGGGCATTGAGGGCCCCCAGATGGGCTCCCCAGTCCAGAAGAGAAGTGTCCATGGTAAGGACCACTGAACAAGGCTGACTGGCAAAAGGAACCCCTTGTCTTAAATTGTCCTGATCCTGCCACCATTGGAGGGCTTGGATCAAGGTCAGAGTCACTGGGATCAGTTTGGTAAGGGAATCCTTCCTCTGAGACCAAAAAACTCTCAGATGGAACTGAATATCCCTCATCTGGAATCTTTCCCCTTGGACCACTGCTGTTGAAGCTGCCATGTGGCCCAAGAGCTGGAGGAAATGCCTTGCTGGTCGAGATACTTGAAGGCTGAAGGAAGAGGCTAGTTCTGTAAGAACCCTTGCCCTTTCCAGGGGAAGAAAGGAATCCTACAGAAGTGAGCACTTGCTGGGTCACTTGCAGGTGAGACTTAACTTGGTCTGGAGAGTGGCCCACTATTAGCCAATCGTCCAGATACGGAAAAATGGAAATCTGTTGCCTTCTTAGAAAGGCAACTACTACTGCCAGGCACTTTGTGAAACCCTTGGGGCTGAGGTTAGCCAAAGGGCATTGCTCTGAACTGATAGTGGCCTTGGAGCAACTCGAACCTGAGGTACTTTCTGTGGGTGCACCTGATGGGAATGTGAAAGTAGGCATCTTTGAGGTCAGGGAGGCCAGCCAATCCCTGGCCTTTGAGAGGAAGGATTATTCCCAGAGTTACCATCTTGAACTTTGGTTTTAAAAGATGTTTGTTTAGGTATCTTTAGGTCTAGGATGGTCGCCACTCCCTGTCTTTTTGGGGTCAGGAAGTACCTGGAGTACAGACCTTTGCCCCAGTGTAGGGTAGGTACTCTCTCTATAGCTTTTAAGGCCAGAAGAGATGAAACCTCTACCTCTAGGGCAAGGGTTTCCGAGAGATTTGCAGGTGGAAAAGATCTGGCTCTCATCTTTGGAAATTTTCTGAAGCTGAGAACCAGTTCCTGGCTTATTACTTCCAGGACCCACTTGTCTGATGTAACAGACATCCAGTCCTGGACAAAGTAAGCCAGCCTGCCACCTACTGGAATAGGAGAGTCGACCCGGGCAGGCCCATCAGGGTGTCTGCTTGGCAGGGGCCATAGACTGAGGAGTGGATGCAGCCCTGCTCATCCCCCTTCTGTCTCTCCCCCTGAAGAACCCCCTCTGTGAAAAGGAAGAGGAGGCCTGTGCTTGGTAAAAAGATCTATGAAAAGGCCTGCCCCTGCCCCAAGCTTGCTGCCTCTGAGGAGTTGCCTGCCTCTGCTTGGCCTGGGCACTCCTATAAGTGGTCCTGTACTCATCCATTTTCTTCATGTAATTCTCTGTCTGCTCCCCAAACAGAGAGTTACCCACTACAGGAAAATCCATGGCCTTAGCCTGGGTGTCCTGCGAGAGGCTAGTACATCTGAGTCAAGCCATTCACCGAAGAGCCACAGATGTAGCCATGACTCTTGATGACACATCATTAGAGTCCACAACAGCATGAAACTGAACATTAGATGCATCAATCCCATCTGCAGCCATCGCCTCCAGCTCCTTGGCTAGCTGGGAGGAGGTCTGTTTAGCCAGTGCCAGTACAGTGTCCCACCTGGACTTCTGGTACCTAGCTGTATAGGCCATATAATTCGCCTGTCTGAGTCCCAAGGAAGATGCCATGTACAGCTTTTTTGCCATGGCATCAATCTTCCTAGAGTCTTTGTCTGGGGGGGGTGTGACGCCAAGGGAATACTTGCCTTATCACAGGCAGCAGCCTGCACAACCCCAACATGGCTGCATTGCTGATATAAAAACTCAGTTTCTGAGCCTGAGAGTGTATACCTCTTGTCCATTCTTCTGTCCACAGGAGGTATAGAATTGGGAGACTTCAGAATTTTTTGTGTCTATTTCCCAACAGATTTGTGGAGGGGAATAGACAGTCTCCTGAACTCTGGGATGTCTATCATTTCTACAAAATCAGGCTCCTCCTGATCCTCCATTGCCTCTTCCATAGGAAGCTGGAGGGTCTCTGCCACCTTTCTGTAGAACATAAAGTGGGAAGGGGACTCAGAAAGCCTAGGAGGGGATACACCTGAAGGCCTGTCTGGGGAGATGTCCGGTTCCACAGGCACATCTAGATTTTCACCATCACCATCATCTTCAAACTCCCCTTCCTCCTCAAACTCCGGTTCATAAAATTCTTCCAAAGTATACTCATGAACCGGGGGAACCGACCAAACCGAGTCCCTGCCAAAAGGTGCCGGATCGGTTGGAACCGGGCAAAGCGATTCCACAATCCGAATCGCTCTGGCTATTTCTTCGGCGGTCGGAACATGGACTTCTGGATCCGAACTGGACGATTTTTTTGCGCTTTCTTTTAGTCGGAACCGACCCCTCGGGATCGGCTCTCCTTTTGCCTGAAGAAGTATTACCCTGGTCAGAGGGCAATCCTTCTGGTTCGGTCGGAACCAAACCGGGCTGGCCATCCGGGTCAGTGGACTTCTCGGCCTCCTTTTCCCTCAGTCTACCTAATCTCTTTCCTAGGGTAGATTTGGGAAAATGTTTGCAAATTTGGCAGTCTGAATCAAGGTGTTCAAACCCCAGACAAAACACAGGTGGTGTGGGATCGGGCCTAGTAAAGACCTCCCCACACACACTGCAGTGTTGAAACCTCAGTGGGCCTGCTTTTTTTCTTTTGGTTTCTCAGACATGGCCAACCTAACTAAACTTACTCTTTTTGGCAACCGCCAGGCAAGACTCCCTTATTAGTTCCTAACCATATCACGGGTCTTGAAAAACGATTTGAAACACGCTTTTTAGAAAACCGATAAGGACCGTAACAACTACACACTAAAGTTACAACAAGAATTAAGCAAATGATCGGTTCAGCCTAACCGATCCACACTTTATACAAGTTCCACACAGAAAACACAGTACAAAACCTATCTAGTACTCATGGTACCACAGACAGAGACTGAACCGACTATGCGGGAAACTTTTTCGGTTAGAAACCGTAGAAAAAAACAACACTTCAACCGACTTTCGAACCGAGCTGCAGGAGAACTCTCCGGAGCGACTGTTCAGTGAGGTGGAGTAAAGAATCTGACAGTTTTCAAAGGGAAACAGACAGCTCTGCATAGAAAGGTTAACCCTTTGTTCTCTGGGGTAGTTTAAAGGCTGGGGCTAACTGCACTTGTCAGAATACAGCAAGACTTCAAGTTGTTTGAAGCATACAAGAAGAGACCTGTCCATGTTTGGGATAGGGCATCTATAGATTGTCCTTTTCTGTTCGGGATAATGGAAAAATACCTGGGAAGATGGTAATTCTCTGGGAAGGCAAACAGAGCCATCTGTGGAGTGCCCCATATGTTGAAGATTCCTTGGAGTACTTGCTTGTGAAGTGTCCATTCGTGAGTTGTTTACTGGCGACTCAGCCGGTCGGCTAGCTGGTTGCAATGTTCCAGTAGGTGGACAGCTGTTCGCGCCAATTGCTGCCATATGGCTTCTTGCCATACTGCAAGGGTCTTTCTGCATAGGGAGCAAGACTTTGTACCCCCTTGCTTTGTTTAGGTAGAACACAACTGCAGTGTTGCCTGATTGGATCAGTAACGATCCTGGCTCTAGGTATGACCGGAACACCTGGAGGGCCAGTTGGACCACTTTCATCTCTAGGAGATTGATGTGAGACAGATGGGGAGAAGCGGGTCATTGGCCTTGGGTCTGATGAGGACTGCAGTGTGCTCCTCAGCCCTGTAGGGAAGCATCCATGGCCAACGTTTGCATGGGGGGGGGGGGCCAGAGAGGCATTCCTTGATTCTGATTGTCCACCATGTCAGGTAGACTTCAGAGATGGAGTGACCCTGATTTTGTCTTCGAACTGTCCTATTTCTTGGGACCACTGATTCTGGAGGGTCCACTGGATAGGTCTAATGTAGAGATGGGTGAATGCCACCATAGGAATGGAAGCGGACGTGTAATCCAGAAGGCGCAGCATTTGTCTGGCTGTGACTATTTTCTGAGTCTGTATATGTAATGCCAGAGGTATACACATGTCCTGCCAGACAGGCAGGAGGTAAGCCCTGGCAGTAACTGTATCTAGAACAGCTCCAATGTATTGGAGAGACTGTGTCGGATTTGGACTGGACTTTGACCAACTGACAGTGATTCCCAGATCTGCAAACAGTTTTAAGGTAGCATCTAGAGAGGCAAACAGAGCTACTTTGGAGTCTGCCTTTATTAGCCAATCATCTAGAGATGGAAAGATGAAGTGCCCTTCTCTTCGTAAGGCTGCTGCTACAAATGCTAGGCACTTAGTGAACACCCTGGGGGCTGATGTGAGGCCGAAAGAGAGTGTTCGAAACTGGTAATTTTGACCCAGTAGGTGGAAGAGCAACCATTTGTGATGGGCAGGGTGGATGGGAATATGAAGGTAAGCATCCTTCATGTCTAAGGTGCAAAGCCAATTGCCCTGTTTCAGGATCGGCATGATGGCAGGTATAATGATCATGCGGAAACGCTTGTACTGAATGTAAAGATTCGGTTGTCTGAGATCCAGTATTGGTCTGAGGTCTCCCATTTGTTTGGGCACCAGAAAGAAGTGGGAGTAAAATCCCGTTTGATGTTCCAGAAGGGTCACCAGTACAATGGCCTGTTTGGTTAAAACGGCCATTAATTCCTCCTGTAGGATGAGTATATGATCTGGAGGATAATGAATCTTCCATGGAGGACAAGGGTGTGGGGTGTAGAGAAACTCCTGAGTATGACCCTTCAGTATAATCTGAAGTACCCAAATGTCGGAAGTGATCGTTCACCAGTCCTCCAGATGGAGGGCAAAATGACCCCCTACAGCCTCAGAGGTCTGGTCGAGGAGGCGGGGGGAAGGCCCTAGCGGGGTCAGTGAGAGGCAGGTTGTGCAGCTCCACCTGAAGAGCGGACATGGGCACCCCGAGTGGTAGAGGTGTTGCCTCTGTTGGACAGAGTATGACCTCTGAAGCTGTCTTTATTATTACCTCTGTATTTTCCACCTCTTTTGGAATAAGTGGAGTGTTGAGTACAGTAGGTTGTAGCTGGAGTGTGGTACATGCTCTGAACCATACGGACGGTTCTTCCTGATGCCTGTAAGTCATCCAGTATGGTTGGAGTACCTGGCCTGAACAGCTTGGACCTATTAAAGGGGGCATTAGCTACTTTATGTTGTATATCAGGTGCAAAGCCTGAAATGTGAAGCCAGGCATGGCGATGCAGAGTGATATCAGTGGCTGATAGTCAGGCTGAGGTATCTACAGCATCATATCCTGACCTGAGAAGGTGATGGGAGATACCGTTACTAGCTGTCACTGTAGCCAATAATTTATCCCTGTCTTGTGAGGGAGGGAGTTTATTGATAAGCTCAATGGCAGGGGGACCCCAGGGTACACTGCTATTTAATCATATGACCCATATAGTTCAAGATCCTGATATTCATAGCACCTGAGGAAAAGACCTTTTTCCCCAGATAGTCAATTCTTCGGGATTCCTTATCAGGGATAAGGAGCTCATGTGCTTAAGTTTTTTAGTATGGTCATGAGCGGCAGTAATGACTATAGAATCCGCCTCTGGAATACTAGACAGAAATGGGTGGTCCAGAGGAGCCTGATATAGATGGTCTGCTTTGTGGGGAACAGCTGTAATGGCTGAGGGCTGATGCCAAGCAGCCAGCATGGCATTCTGGTAGGTTGGTATTAGTGGGGAACCACTAAATTAGGCTCCTCAGGTAATTCAAGATATTCTGCCATATCCTTACATTGTTTGTCATGTTCAGTAGTGGGGAATCCCACGACCTTTTGGATTTGAGCCATCATCTTACTAAAGGTCGGGTCGTCTGGGGCAGAGTCTGCCGAAGATAGAGGCAGATCCTCGTCCAGGGAAGAGATTTCTGAATATGGGGATTCAGGATTAGGAAAATCCAAATCTTGAAAATTCTTCATCCTCAAGATCACCGGTGAAATCAGGTTGCAAATCTTGGCCATCTGACAAATAGTCCTCTATGAATGGAGGAGGAGGAGACCAGAGTGGCATGGTATCCCTGTCACTATGAAATCTTTTAGGCGGAGGAGGGAGAGGAGATCAGGTAGGATCACCCAGCCCTTCAGAAGGCTGAGAATGCCGCTTGGCATGCAAGACCTGTCAGACTACATTGGTGAGGTCCCTTTCCTGGGAAGGAGGTGGGGTAAGAAGGAGGCATGTTGGGAAACAAGGGGGGGTGATAGAGAGAATGGGAATGCGTAGCATGAGCAGGTCTCGCCCCTGGGTGGTAAAGACCAGGGTCCCCATCTCTGTCCGCCTGACACTTATAAGAAGGCACCTGTGTAGGCGGAGGAGCAGTCAATAGGGCATAAGCCATAGGTTTCCCTTGAGGAATGCGGGGTCTCATCGACGGGCCCCCTGGGGAAAAAAAAAAAAGAGTTATTTTCACTGAAACTGTCAGATGCCGTTGACGGGAGAGGAGCCTCCGTCGATAGAGCAGCAGTATATTTAAGTGCATGTAAAGTACTGGAAAGTGTCATCGATGAGAAGGTATAAGCCTCCATTGATGGAGCAGTTACTGTCTGAACTGCATTTAAAGCACTGGAAAGCACCATCGAAGAGATGGTATGAGCCCCCGTCGTCGAAGAAGTGTTTAAAGGACGCCCCGTCAATGGAGGGACACCAGAAACAATGGCCGTTGATAGGCAATGAGGCAGGGAGCGTGAGGAGGGTTTCTCCTTCTCCTTTTTCTGCCTGGAACGAGACCCAGTAGAGGGGGAGCCCTTGGTACGAGCCCCCTGGTTCTCTAAGAGAGATTTTCTGCTCCATCAAAAGGTGCTGAATTTCAAGCAACTGTCGTCGACGAGTTGCCTGATTAAATTCCTGATATAAACCAGAGGAATTGGTGTCGTGTGTGGGTCCCAGACACCCTACACAAAGTGTGTGATTGTCAAAGCGGTATATCTTCCTACCACAATAGCAGGAACGAAATAAAGCTCGTTTCTTTGAAGAATGTGCAGACATTCGTCTTAGTTCCAGATTTCTCGTCGATGACTGTTACACAGAAGTTGCACTAGCTGCTGCGCAAGCTGAAGATGGTGGGAAAATGAACTGAGGATACCAGGGACTGTCCATACTTATACAGGAAACAGGAAGCTGATGTTACGTGTGGGCGGTCCCTGGTGAAAAACTGCTAGAAGAGCTGCCGTGCACCACAGTGACCTCTGCTGGTTACCCAAAAGTATTACCTACTGCAAGAGACTACTCCATAGAAGATCTACTGTTACAGGTAAGTAAACTGATTTTCTAGGGACGTGGATGTGGTGTTCTATCCACACTTAGGCAGACTCCTAGCAGTTCTCTGGGAGGAGGGTGCAAGGCACACACCCCCTACTTGGGAAACAAAGACTGGAGAACTGAGGCCCTAAAACCAGTATCTCGGTGTGACTTGAGGTCGATGTGGTAGTGGGAAATGAAGGTGTGTGCTGATTTCCAAGTAGCAGCCCGACAGATTTCCTGGATGGGGACATCCCTGGAAGCAGCCACCGAGGAAGCGGTATAATGGGTGGAATGAGCCCTTAGCCCTACGGGAGGTTCACTACTCGCCAACTTGCAGAAGAGGTCTATGCAGAATACAATCCACCTTCTAATCATCCACTTAGCTGCCAGGTGCAGCTTCAGCGTAGGTGAGAATAGCTGGCAAACCTCTCCCCAAACTCCAGCCGTGCACTCCTTATAATAGGCTAGCATTCACCACAGGTTCAAAGTAGGGAGCCTGTGCTTGGCCTCCAAGGTGTGGCTGGTGAAGTACACCTGGTTAAGGTGGAAATGCGACACAACCCTTGGGAGGAACTTCGAGTTGGGACAAAGGACAACCTTGTCCCTGTGGATGACCAGGTAAGGAGACACCACCGAGAGTGCCTGCAGCTCACTGATCCTTCTGGCTGACATGATAGCCACCAGGAAGGCGGTCTCCCACAACAGGTGCGACATCTCGCACCTGTGCATCGGTTCAAATGGCTTGCCTACGACCTTTGCCAAAACCAACAACAAATCCCAAGGTAGCAGTGGTTCACACACCAGTGGGGAAAGGCCTTGGAAAAAGTGCCAGTCCACCTTCACCTGGGCCATCAACTGCTGACCGGCCCACATCAAGTAGGCAGAGATGGCTGCCAGGTGCATCTTAAGGGTCATCAACTGAAAGCCCAACTGGGAGAGGGACCAAAGGCATTCAAGGATGCTAGCCACTGGGCAAGATAATGGGTCCAGCCCCTTGCCATGGCACCAAATGGAGAAGCTTTTCCATTTGAGGGCATAGCATTTGCTGGTCGACTCCTTCCGAGAAGCCTTGACTACATTGAGGACATCTTCGGAGAGACCCAAAGCCTGGAACTCTGGCCACTCAGGAACTAGGCTGTCGGGTGCAGGGATTGAAAGTCTGGATGAAGTACCTTCCCCTGTTTGATGGAGAGCAAGTCTGGGTGGAAAGGAAAATGCCTCGGGGCCTGCTGCTGAGGCTGAGGAAATTGGGGTACCAAAACTGGCATGGCCAGTCCGGAGCCACCAGGCTCACCCGTGCCTTGTCCCTCCTTGCCTTGAGCAACGTTTTGTGGATCAAGGGAAACAGAGGGAAGGCATAGAGGAGACTTGGGATCCAGGGCCTTGAGAAGGCATCCCCTTGCAGCATTCCCTGCTGAGGGAGAGGCCACAGAACAGCCTAAGCTTTGCATTCTCCCTGGAGGCAAACAGGTCCACCAGAGGGGTGCCCCACTAGGAGAACAGGCTGTGTACTACCCCTGGGTGGAGAGACCACTCGTGGGACGCCTCAACCATATGGCTGAGAGCATCTGCCAGCTGGTTGGAGACACTGGCCATATGGATGGCCAGGAGATCAGCCTCCAAGCTTCATACGAGGGTCCACATGCAGAGAGCTTTGCTGCACAGAGGAAGGGAGTGCATCCTGCCCTGCTTGTTGAGGTAGTACATGGTTGTGGTGTTGTCCATCTGGGCCTGGACCACACGACCTCGGATGTGTGGAGCAAAAGCGGCCAATGCCAGCCAAACTGCCCAGAGCTCCAGCAGGTTGATGTGGCACCAGGACTTTTTGGGGGTCCACAGTCTATCGACTCTGTGGTCCTCCAGGTGGGCACCCAAGCCAAGGAGAGAGGCATCGGTCATCAGGATGACTGTTGGCTCTGGGTGGACAAATGGGATACCTTCCTGCAGATGTTTCAGGACTAGCCACCACTGGAGGGAGTCCCACATCTGCTGGGTCACAGTGACCAGATGGTCAAAGTGATTCCTGGGCTGAGACCACTGGCTGGCCAGCTCCCACTGCAGAGAGCACATTCTCCAGTAGGCCCAACAGACCATGCTGGTGCAGGCCACCATGTATTCCTGTAGGTGCAGGAAGTCCCAAGCAGAGTGCAACTACCCAACCCGAAATGATTGGACAAAGGAGGAAAGAACCTCTGCCCTGTCCACAGGGAGCCAGGCCCTAGCTCTGCAAGAGTCCCGATGGAGGAGATCACCTGTGAGAGCACGAGTTCCAACTAGGCCTGACTGACCAGAAGGCAAAGAGAGATACAGGTCTGGAGGGCCAGGTCCCTGGACTGCTCCACCTCCTGCCTGTCATCCAGGTAGGGATATACCCGGACTCCCTGGCACCTCAGGTGGGCTGCCACCACTGCGATACACTTGGTGAAGACCCGGAGAGCCGAGGACAGGCTGAATGACATGGCCTGGAACTTGCAGAGAGTTCCCTCCACTCAGAAGTGGAGGAACCATTGGTGTGACGGACGGATCGAGATGTGAAAGAACGCATCCTGTAGATCCAGTGAGCAGAAATGTAAACTACGTACCTACCGTAATTCTTTAACTTTCCTGTGTATCTTCACCATTCATCATTGCTGGGTGTAAGCTGGAGCACGGGACCTTTTTTTTTGTTAGGGGGAGGAGCCGACGGTGCCACCCACAAGGCCGACATACTGCGTGGCGTGGCATTCGTGGGTTGGCCAGTACGGCCATTGGCTTCTCCTCCACCTCAGTTCTGTTCACTGGAGAGACGGGGAAAAACCAGAGGGATAGAGAAACACGATGTGGGGCAAGGGAGCATGAGGAACAGTACAAGAAAAAGATATAAACTGATAAAGGAACAGACCGACCAGAGGACAGAGGAGGATCTGGGAGGGTATGGACCAATAGGCCCCAGTCCCTGAACAGCCATACGGACAGGAAAGAAGAAGAAGAAGAAGAAGGGAGAGAGAGAGAGAGAGAGAGAGAGAAAATAATGGGAGGAAGGAGAGAAGGGAAGGAGGGACCCATCAACCCATGCACCTTGACCGACTCAAGAGTATTGAGTGATCAGGGAAGTGCCTCCAGAGGTAGGTAGTCAGCTAGGCTGCAGGCAGTTGCTGCTGGATTCGCATCCTGGCCTTATTATTCTCTTTCCAGGGATAGACTGAGCATCCATGATGAAGGTCCCTCCCTCCTTCCTCTAACCCCCTACTGGGTGGAAAAATCCACCACTGGTTAGTATTCCTAACTCCTCACCCTGGTTACTGTTTCCAAAAGAAGAACCCACAGGGTTTGGGAGGGAGGAGTGAGGACCCCACCTATTTAATAACACCTCCCTCCCAGAAGGGGGAAGGAGATTGAAGAGGTAGAGAAGTAAGAAGACAGAGAGGGTAAAGGGAAGAAGGAGGAGTCCCTGCCGGCCCCATTCCCTTCCCTTCCCTTATCCCAGGGGACCCCAAAAGGAGTCAGCACACCCCGAAGGGAGTAGACCAACCCCAGAGGTCCTATCCAGGACATAGGAAGAGGGGCCCACCAGGAATCCCCCGTCTCAATTTCCCAAAGGGTCCCCTCTGCCACCTAGGAAAGTCACAACTGGTTCCCTGTGGAAGAGGGCGAGCAGGGAGGAGGCATCGCTCAGGGACTGAGGCCTTCTAAAGGGGAAGGTGGTCGGGATTCAGTGATGAATGGTGATACACAGGAAGATCAAGAATTATGGTAGGTACTTAATTTACGTATCTTCCCTGTGTCAATCTTCATCATTCATCACTGTTGGGTGAGTACCGAGCCCCAAAGGGGTTTAGCACTTCAGTGAAGGACAGATCTCCCTCAGCCTCCTGTGGAGGAAACACAGGAGGAGGAGATCCACTCCAGGCTAGTTAGGCCTGTGACTGGTCAGGGTGAGGCAGGGTCCCCCATCCCCTGGGGCAAGGAAGGCGCCCCTGAAGATCCTCCCTCGCCCTGCGGGAGAAAAGATGGGTCCCCCAGAATGCAAAGGCAATTACCCTACACTGGGCCAAGGATGATAACCTTGATGGGCAAAGCCACGCCATCTGCCTAATGCAGATCGCTGTCCCCGCTGGCCGTGAAGTGACCTCATTGGTGTCATAAGATGCCCTTGCTTGGTGCCTTGCTAGATTCAGGCCTATCGCAGAAAGGGCTATGGCCTGCCTGGCTGCCTCCAAATCAGGCAATGATGCCAACACCTGACCCAGCATCACCCACAGATGCCTATTATAGGCAGCGTGGTGTGCCTGATGAGATATGATACAAAGCATCACCCACACCGAGGAGAAAACTCTCCACCCCAGGTGGTCGAACTCAGCAGAGTCCAGATCCGGGGGCCGGTCGCAGATCAGGCGCCTATGCCCGGTAGTGTGACGTAGACAGCCAGCTCTGAGTGCTTGAGTGCTGTACATATAAAACATGTGATGGGAAACTCAGTTTGAGGAAACTACTGTCTTACTGGAACTGACACATCAAGACCCCCAAGGGATAGGTTCAAAGGACAGGAGGTATTTTAAACTGCAGAGATCTGGGGTGCAATTACCTTGTCAATTTGCTTTCATCCCAGGAAATAAGATTAGCCATTCATAATGCCCTCAGGGAGATCCTTTGACTTGCATATTTGCCAGAAAGGACTTGTGGGGAGGAGTGTTGGAGAGAGGCCAGAATGGACATTGAAGAGGTTTGATGTCTGAGCCAGGGAGGACCCAGACGGATTTAGAAGGTCCAAAATACATTCCCGGGAAACCCTTGAATTACATCGGAAAGACCTGAGGTGTAGATTTCAAGGTCCAGATGGGATTAAAGAGGCCAATACACTTTTGCTTTGAATACAGTGACTTAGATCAAAGGAACTTTTGAGATGTATGTGTAGCAGAACAAAAACCAGTTCTGACCAGTTAAACTGTGGAGAG